>OY743226.1:19629819-22029819 GCA_963555765.1 Orthonevra nobilis
CCTCCAGCCAGCTAGCTACCTGCCCGCACTGCAGCCAGGTACCGCTAGCTACCCAGCAACTAGCTACCGCCAGCTACCCAGCAACTAGCTACCGCCAGCTACCCAGCAACTGGCTACCATCAGCCAGCTAGCTACCTGCCCGCACTGCAGCCAGCTTCCGCTAGCTACCCAGCAACTAGTAACCGCCAGCTACCCAGCAACTGGCTACCATCAGCTACCCAGCAACTGGCTACCTTCAGCCAGCTAGCAACCTGCTCACACTGCAGTTGCTAGCTGGCTGGAGGTAGGCAGTTGCTGGGTAGCTGATGGTAGCCAGTTGCTGGATAGCTAGGGGTAGCTGGCTGCAGTGGGAGCAGGTTGCTAGCTGGCTGGAGGTAGCCAGTTGCTGGGTAGCTGGAGGTAGCTGGCGGTAGCTGACTGCAGTGGGAGCAGGTTGCTAGCTGGAGGTAGCCAGTTGCTGGGTAGCTGGCGGTAGCTGGCGGTATCTAGTTGCTGGGTAGCTAGCGGTAGCTGGCTGCAGTGTGAGCAGGTTGCTAGCTGGCTGGAGGTAGCCAGTTGCTGGGTAGCTGGCGGTAGCTGGCTGCAATGGGAGCAGGTTGCTAGCTGGCTGGAGGTAGCCAGTTGCTGGGTAGCTGGCGGTAGCTAGTTGCTGGGTAGCTAGCGGTAGCTGGCTGCGGTGTGAGCAGGTTGCTAGCTGGCTGGAGGTAGCCAGTTGCTGGGTAGCTGGCGGTAGCTAGTTACTGGGTAGCTAGCGGCAGCTGGCTGCAGTGGGAGCAGGTTGCTAGCTGGCTGGAGGTAGCCAGTTGCTGGGTAGCTGGTGGTAGCCATTTGCTAGGTAGCTGGCTGCAGTGCGGGCAGGTAGCTAACTGGCTGGCGGTAGCTAGTTGCTGGGTAGCTAGCGGTAGCTGGCTGCAGTGGGAGCAGGTTGCTAGCTGGCTGAAGGTAGCCAGTTGCTGGGTTGCTGATGGTAGCCAGTTGCTGGGTAGCTGGCTGCAGTGCGGGCAGGTAGCTAGCTGGCTGGAGGTAGCTAGTTGCTGGGTAGCTAGCGGTAGCTGGCTGCAATGGGAGCAGGTTACTGGCTGGCTGGAGGTAGCCAGTCAAAAAACTTTGATGCCATGCGTGAACTGATAATGCAAGATCGTCATGTGACATACCGTGAGATAGAGGCATCCCTGGGAATTTCTCCCAGCAGCATACATTCGATATTGCATGAACACCTGGTCGTAAAAAAGGTTTGTTCTCGTTGGATCCCTCACAATTTGACAATCGCTCAAAAAAAGGCTCATGTCGATTGGTGTAAAGAAATGAAAAGACGTTTATAAGATTGTCACAGGTGGCGAATCATGGATCTATGCGTATGAGGCCGGAACAAAACAACAATCGACCGTGTGGGTCTTCAAAGACGAGCCAAAAAAAAAAAACTGTTCATGTGTCGACTGTTCCGTTTGAGCAACGTTGGGCGGTCAATTTTGAGTGGTACACCATAAAGTCTGAAGTCTTCGGAGAAATTCGAAAAACGAACAAGAGAAGACGAATCATTGTTCAGCATGACAATGCGAGCTTTCACACATCGGCTCAAACCAGCGCCTTTTTGACCGGCCAAAACGTCCAACTGATGAGTCATCCGCCGTACAGCCCAGACTTGGCACCCAATGACTTCTTTTTATTCCCGCACATCAAGAAAAATATGCATGGTCAACGATTTTTGTCGCCAGAACATGCTGTTGAAGCGTTCAAAAACCATATTTTGGAGGTGTCTCAATCGGAGTAGAAAAAGTTTTTCGACAATTTTTTTGAGCCCATGCAAAAGCGTATAAATCATGCTGGAGAATAGGTACTTTGAAAAACAATAAAACCACTTTTGATGATAAAAATTCGCATTTTCATTATTAGGGCAGAAATATATCTAGCAGCCTACGTATCTTACGTATGAACTTTGATTTTTTGAATTCAGATGATTCACCACCAAGTTATGAGGGTCGCCACAATTCTACTCTTTCCTGAGACACGTCCGAATAATTGCTGCGTTTTTTTAATATTTTTTCGTGAATATTTTATACGATATTCTTCAAATGTCATACTTTAGTGTATTATTGATTTAATTAATAAAGAGTTTTAAACTGTGTCGTCACAAAAAATTCACAAAAGCATGCTTTTTTCGTACGAATTAACCTTACGTCCCCTTACATTGGGAACCTCAAAAAAGGAAAAAAAAAACATTAGCCAATTTTTAATTTATAAGCAGCTTTATTTAAGGATAGTTTAGTTGTCTCCAAATATTTTCAATGTTTCTTTGGACTCTTCGCTGAATGTTTACTTTTCGTCCATAACCTTTCCTTCCGATTGTTTTTATTTTTGAAATAGCCTAAGTCTGATTTATAACAATTTCGAAAACACTTTTTTGTTTGTCAATTTTTGTTTACGTAAACGTCATCACATTACAAAAACGACGCTAACGTTTGTGGTAACAAAATTTTGAAATGAAAGCAATCGAAGCCACTAGAAACGTATTTTTGGAGTTAATTTCAGTAATGTACTCATGACCATCATGACCCCCACTTAACGTTGATGTGCGAGCATTATGCGTACAGCACGTGTCCCGAATTCACCTGGTCAGTTTAAAAATGTTCACGACCTACAAGCGGTACATCTATTTCGCGGTATTTATCTCATGTTGCTTAGGCACAGTCAATTTCACGTACTCCAGCAAAAATAAAAGACTCAAAGAAGTTCGTTTTTTAACCTTTCTATCGATTTGTATTCAAATCGGTGTTATTGTTTACGTAACGTACGAGTGCCTCGACAGAATCAAAGAGTATTGCGCTTACCTAAATCAAACCCTGATTCAGTCCTTTTTAATTTGGATCTTGGCACTTAAATATTTTTACATTGTACTCTCCATTCGAAGACACCTGTTTTGGCCTCATGAACTTATCGAAATATTGAACGATGTCATTGAATTGCAGGAAGCAGTTGAAAAACTCTTTCCATTTGGTTTAAATTTCAAAAATTGTGCGAAATCGAGTTTAAAAATTAAATGCGCCTTGTACATCTACGTTTTGGCAATGCATTTTCGAATACAAAATGTGTTTTCGAGGGAGGACAGAATTATGATAATTTGTTGCTCCCACATGACTGTGAATTTTATTTATCAAATTTTATTAAGTGTCTTCGTTTTCGAAATGTATTCGAAAATGTACAAGCTTGCGAGAAGTGTCCCCGGTCAGCGGCCTCAAAGGGTAATGGAAAATGTGAAGCTAATTCGGATAACCTGCCACAGGATCCAAGTGCTTCACATGAAATTGCAACACGTTTTTGGGCCGAATATTTTTCTAACATATCTGATGATGGTGGACATAGTCAATTCGTTAATAATTGGATTCAGCATGAGCATACAGTTTTACAGCAACATCGATATGAATATAGTGTGCGTTCTAATTTTTGCGTTTATGATGAGCTTGGTCTCTGCTTTTAGCTTTTTTGACATTTTCATTATGACCGAGATGGCTGACTTGATTTCGATGGAGCTGAGAAAGATTTTACGTTGTTTGCTGACACTGAGCCCGCAGATGGAAGACATTCGATACGATGTAAGTACGAAAGGCTGATATCTTGAAGCTTTGTTTGAATAATCAAAAAGTTGTTTTATTTCCTTCTAGGTCGACGTTTTATTGCTTGAGTATAAATTGCAAACCAAGGACATTGTTTTCCGATGCCTTAGAGTGGATAGAAAACTGGCGTTTCATTATTTAGCTGATTTTTGCGAACATATGGCCTTATGTCTACAGTTTGCGTTTACAGTCATTTACCTGAACAATTCTGACACGAAAATAAAGTCAAATTCAATTAAATAATTGCATTCGAATTTTATTTTTTATCGTACTTCGAGGAACTTACATTCGCCTGAAATAATGGACTCAGAGAAAATTATTTTCTGGTGGGTTAAGTGTCCAGAAGTCCGACAAAGACTGGCCTCATCTTTTCCCGAAGGTCCGCCAAAAATACCTCCTACAAGTGAGGATCTTGTTTTTTCTGGTAAAAATTGGAAAATTAGTCTACGAGGGGGTCACTTTCGGTCCTTTTTTGCATGCAGATTTTTTATTGTTAATGCAGAAAAATTGTGTGTCTTACCTGCGACTGATCTGTTAAGATAAGACACTGATCGGAGTCAGTGGCCTCAACGTTAAGAGCGCTACGTCCAATTTATGGTCGTCATAATCGTCCTAGCAGATCAACAATTGAGCGTCTAGTGGAAAAATTTGAATCCACAGGCACAGTACAAAATGTTCGCGTGCCAGTGAGACAAAGAAGTGCCCGTAGTGTCGAGAATATTGCTGCCAGCTGAGGCTTCAGTTGCAGAAAACCCAAATGTGTCTCTCACACGTCGTTCTCAAGAGTTGGGCATCTCTGTGACGTCGTTGTGGCGAATTTTGCGAAATGGCCTACATCCTTACAAGATTAAATTGACGCAAGAACTGAAACCGCTTGACTACCAGAAGCGTCGTATGTTCCTGATTGGGCTGAGCAACAACTTGAAAATGATTCGGATTTTCATCGAAAAATCATCTTCAGCGATGAGGCTCATTTCTGGCTGAACGGCTACGTCGATAAACAAAATTTGCTGTATTGGTCAGGCAGCAAGCGAGACGTACACCATGAGTCATCATTCCATCCCGAAAAAATTACGGTTAGGTGTGGTTTATGGGCCGGCGGCGTCGTTAGGCCGTACTTCTTCCGTGATGATAAAGACAGGCACGTTACTGTGAATGGGGATCGCTACCGTTCAATGATTACAGAATATTTTTAGCCCCAATTGGATGATGTGGACTTGGAGGACATGTGGTTCCAATAGGACGGCGCCATAAGCCACACAGCGAATGTTACAATAAATTTATTGGAAACCAAGTTTGGAGAACGTGTTACCTCACGAAATGGTCCAGTCGTTTGGCCGTCTCGGTCGTGCGATTTGCCGCCGTTAGACTATTTCCTGTGGGGCAACGTTTAGTCTATGGTCTATGCCAACAAGCCAGCGACGGTTGATGAACTTCGTACGAATATCGAACGTGAAATTGCAGCAGTATCGGCCGATTTATGCTTGAAAACCGTCGAAAATTGTGTTCAGAGTCTGGACTTCTGCAAGCGTGCCCGTGGTGGCCATGCAAAAGAAATCGAGTTCCATACATAATGGCATCGAACGTACTTTCACAGTAATAAAGAATTTCATTGATATCCAAAACCGTTTTTGCTTTATTTAAAAAAACTTTTGTAGCGCTCTTATTGAAAAACCCTTTATAATTGCTTCCTATTGAGAAGTTTGAGAACTCAAAAAGCTCTATAAAAAAGTCCACCATTACATATCTCTTTATGTTTAGGTTAACACACAAATTGTTGACTAAAAAATATATTTAAAATTAATTTTAATCTACTTATTTCGCTTATTGTCGATGAAATTTTATTTAGATAAAAATTGCCTTTTAAAAAACATTGTTTGAACAAATAGTAAGCTCTGTTAGCAGTGGTCGGTGAAGATCAATTTTTCTTAAATTTTGTGCACACAAAATCTATGCGGACGATGTCACAGACAACGGCCTATCGATTCATTATATGATAATAGAAAAAATGGCTTATAGTTCAAGAAATCTGTGCAGAGTTCAAGCTCAAACTCAAAGCAACAGGTACAAGAATAAAAAGATGCTTAGCTCAAGAAGTACTTTGCTACTAGCCCAAAACTATATGAAGTTACCAAATTATATTTTAATAGTTATGAACGGGACGAGTGAAGGAATGAGGCTTTTGCAACAAATTAAGGAAAATTGTTTATGCACCTTGGGGTCTGTGGGGTCGCAATATTCAAGCATGTCTACGCTTCGAGAATGAACTGAGTTGAATTTGTATTACAATTAATACGTCATGGTTTAACATTTATGCGAATTGATGTTCCGAAACGTGAACAAAAAGGACTAGAAATACCAGACGACCTTTTCGAAAAAGGGGAACGGAAGAATTTACAACTCGCTTCAAAACTAATATCATTGGAAGCTACATTGACAGTGGTCCATTTTTTTTTCAAAACTATCCATTTATTGGACTCAGCTTATTTGGTTATTTGTCTAAATACACTTAATGCTGATGAAGTTTTTTTTCAATTAGAATAAGTTTTAAATTCAATGATATGAATAAGGTCATTCGTTGAGGTGATTCGCTCACCAAATATTTGTTCCAATAAAGTGATGCGTTGGTCAGGCTGCTTAAACAATTCGATTCTTGAACTCCTTATATAGAGAATCAAAAATCCTTGCTCTAAGTCTCCGAAGATGTGGGCGGGCAGAGTTTCTGAGAACAGCGTCGAATTAATCAATTTGAGACCTCCGTCATACTTATCACATCAGAGACAATGGCTTATTTTTGTACACCTATATGGACTTTCCTTTGAGAGTAAAAGTGGTCATAACTCGTTCCAACCCCCAATGTTCGGTATTTCAGGTGAAAGTGGAATGAAAACGAATTACAATTTCTGTATTTCGAGTGAGTTCGAATTTTTCGAGTCCACTTCGAGCTTTTCATTTTCGAAAAGTCAAAATCAACTCTTGATTTAGAATAAATTTAATGTTTTTTTGAATCTTGCATTGAAATATTTAATTTGGCCTTGAAAGTTGGTTGTTTTTTTAACACATGGACGCTATTTGAAAATCTACTGAAGATATAAACGATAAAGAAACCAAGCTCGATTTTTTCCATAACATTAGATAGAAAGTGAGAATTCCGAGACATACAGACTCACACCTATCCTAGACTTCGAATCGGGATATAAAATCTTGATCCCAGAACTTTACATGGACGGTTCCATGGACGAACGAAAGCACCGGATTCGGAGTATCTGCGATCTCGTCGGACATTTCCTTCTCTCTGTGCTTTCGATTCCCCAATCAATGCAGTGTATTCCAGGCAGAAGTTAAAGCTATCCAAGATGCTGCCCGCTTACTGTCAATGATTCCGATAGACGGGTTATCTATCGTCATATACAAAGACAGCCAGGCGGCCATCAAGGCTCTGGACACACCATCAATTAAATCTAAGATGGTAGAACTTTGCAGCCTGTATCTCAGAGAGATAGCGGTTAGATGTAGCCGACGAACTAGCTAGAATAGGGGTGAAATTGCCACTGGTAATAAATCAGGAGACCCCTTACCCCTCAATTCAGATGCCATCAATATCACCAATCAGAGATGGGTGGAACTAGACACCTGCAGGACTTCGAGGCAAATTTGGCCTTTCATGAATCCAAAAAAGACAAGTACACTCCTTAGCCTTAACTGGAATATAATAAGTAAGGCCGTAGGAATTATCACAGGTCACTGTATCATAAGCTCACACGCATTAAGAATAGGAGCCCGTCATAACGACTTTTGCAGGAGCTGCAGGGACGAGGAAGAAGTAGAAAGCGTACTACACTACCTAGGCACCTGTCCTGCCCTCGCAAAAACGAGGAAAAGCACGATAGGAAGCTACTCATTCGGCAACCTAGAAGATACTACTGTGTCCAAAAAATAAGGTGACATTGTATTTATTTTGAAAATTCTTTATTTATTCTTCCAAATCAATTTCATCCCCTTCAAAGTAATCCCCTCCCGAGGAATGCACTTATGCCAACGGATTTTCCAATCTTTGAAACACTGGTTGTAGTCACTTTCCGGGATGGCCGTCTTCGCTGCGGCTTGAATCTCCTCTATTGTATCAGACCGGAGCGGTCTTTTGAGCTTGTTGAACAGCCAGAAGTCGCACGGCGCCAGATCAGGTGAATACGGTGGTTGCGGAACGATATGGGTTGAGTGAACCCATAGGTGAAATGGTCACGAATTACGAGTGCGGTATGGGATGGTGCATTATCGTGGTGTAAAAACCAAGAATTGTCTTTCCACAATTCCGGCCTTTTTAGGCGGATAGCGTTACGCAAACGACGCAATAACGTTCAAATAATATTCCTTGTTGACTGTTTGGCCGGTTAGAAGGAATTCATAAAGCACAACACCACGATAATCGAAGAAAACAGTCAACATGACCTTGATTTTTGAGCGACTTTGGCGCGGTTGTTTTGGTCTCGGCTCTCCTTTGGCACGATATTTGCTCGATTGATCGGTTGTTTCGGGGTCATAAGCATAGATCCAAATCTCATCGCCAGTTATAATGCGTTTCATGACATCCTGGTAGTCGGAAAGCATTGTTTCACACACTTCAACGCGACGCCTTTTTTCCAAAAAATTCATCCTTCAAAATGGTATTGACTGAGCCTTTCGATAAGCCAACTTCATCAGCAAGGTCTCTAATCGTTAATCGATGGTTTTTCAACACCAAATCTTTCATTTGTTGGACGTGAGCTTCATCGGTTGAGGTTGATGGTCGCCCAGAACGCTCTTCGTCTTCGACACGTTCACTGCCTGCTTGGAAATCATTATACCACTTTTAAACATTTTTTTTAGACAAAGCCTCATCATCAAAGGCTTTCTGCACCATCCTCAACGTATCCGCAGCAGAAAATTGATTCCGCAAACAAAATTTAATGCAAATTCTTTGCTCAATAAATTTCGACATCGCAAAAAACGAAAAACTCACTTTTAGCAGCTCACAAAACGACGCGTATCTCAAACACTATGAATATATTTTGACATGAAATTTCACATAGATGTCACTGACAGTACTACCAACCTAAAAAGAAAGAAAAATTTCCAAATCCTTCGACGCGCGCAGTTTAACTTCATGTCACCTTATATTTTGGACACAGTAGTATGTCAGATATAAAGATTCAGAACAAGAAAACAAACTGGTCATAGTCGGTAATAAAGTGGACAATCTCTACAGAGACCACTTGGCTACCAATCAGATATTTCTAAGGTATCAGTTAGTCCCTGTCCAATGAGGAATCGGTGTATAAATCACCGGTAAGTAACGAGAGTTGATGGATGCTTTCTTTTTAAAAAGGGGAATAACGTTGGAGTCTTTTCAAAGCAAAGGGAAGAGGACGACGCGACGTTAGAATAATTGTATTGAATATTGGAGGTAGTGTTCTGTAAATTTTGCACACGGAAAAAAAAACGTTTTTTAACCTTGTTTCGATTGTTAATTGCCAAAGTATGTTGAATACAAATATCAAAGGTAACTAACGAGGCTGACACAGCTGTTTTGACAGATAGCCCGGGACACAAGATACCCCCCTGTTTACCTAGCAACCAAATGGTAAAAAACAGCCTTTTCTCTATTTGGAAATATCCAGTAAAATGATCAGAAAAAACAAACTGGCCCATTTCGAAGTCCACCCAGAATTCTTAAGCGAATATGAATGAGTTACTTTTTCAACAAATTTTACTGTGGTTTCTCAGTACTTAAATCAACGGATGCGTTCGTCGGTATTCTCCAATTTTCTGTGACATTTACTCGTGAAGCAACCGCTTCTAGAATCATAAATCAAAAATTACTCATTTCAGGGAACCAGCGACTTTGTATTCTCAACATTGTTGGAATATCTCTGAAAAGCCAACTGTCCACCCACTCGAAATCATGACAATCCACCAATTTGATCTTACTTAAAGGAAGCATCCTTAAATCAACACCACCATTTTGTGGAATATCAAAAACCACTTTCAGCACAGAACTGCGGAAAACGAGAAAAAAAAACACTTTAAACGCCTCGCATAAAGTACCTGCCACAAAATTGTTGGTCAAGTTAAATTATTGCTGCTACCAACACCCAAGGACGAATAATGAGAACCAACTGCTGGAATTGATTCCACTTTATTGGACATTGTCATATCCTGGTCCGATTTTATGTCAGCAGCCAACAATTTCACTTCACAAACGAGCGTACAATCCAACCAACGAAGATGTGATGGTCTCCAGAGAGAACCAGTCTCCTACGATCTCATACACTCAGGTCGATGGCGAGACTGACCCAGTACTGGGCTGATTCTTAGAAAACGGAACACACTTTGTGGGGGGCAAAAAAATTGATTTACTTGGTGATTGACTTGAGCAGCATCTTTTGACAATAAACCAGATAATGGCCAGAGGTACTCGTATTTGGTTTTTGTTTGACAGCGCTCAAGTGGCAGGACGAATAAATTTAAATCGAATTACGTCGGTGAGGTACTTTCGAGGTGACGAATCGTGTCGCCAACAGTTTTTGATGTTTTTTTTTGAATATCTTTCGAGCATCTACGACTAAATGGTGTTGATAGATTTCAACGATTAACCAGGATCTACAAGGATATCACTTGACCTACTTTTTGTTAAATTTTCCTCAGATGTTTAATACTTATCCTTTCCCTTAAACTATGTCCACCTGAGATCCACTTTATCCCGACACAAAAAAAAAAAAATAAATACAAATGAAAAATCCCTGGACCGTTGCATGACTAGGAGCAGCTTCTGGTCTTCGACTTTCAAAATCCACCAACACACACACACAAATTTACAACTTCCGCGCACTAAGCCACGAAATTAATTACTCTCCTTTTTTTGTGTGCTTGGTAATCTCCTGTGCTTGCTGCCGCTGGGCTATGGTCATAGCGTGGTTCCATGTATTCCGGCAAATGGGATTCCATTCATTCCATTGGTAAGGGAAAAGATAGAAACTCTAAAGTCGTCGTGAGTGCATGAAGGATGCGAATGCATTGTACGTCGATGGTGCAAGTGAATCGTTTGATATATGATACTTGCTGAGAGCATCCTTTCGTGGGGGTTGCGATGATGTCCTTGTATAATCAAAGTTCACGTGTGTATTTGGATGTAATGGCAGTTAATTATGAGCACTTAATTTGAAGGCTCTGATGATTCTATGGCCATACAGATTCGAGCTACGTGCCTGTTTAGAATGTGATTCTGTGAGAATGGACTTTGGGTGGAAATTATACGCTTGAATGTGGCTCACGTATGACGCAGAGAGGATCAAGAATAAGGTGGCTATCAATGAGTGGAATTTGGTGGAATGAGATTCTACCTTTTCAGACTAGACACGTACCTGTGACATTAATGTTCAGTAATCAGTATGATCATGCAAAGACGTACTCCCAAAAAACGTTTGGAATGGTGGATTTCAATTTCGAGTCCGTATGAATAGCTTATGCGCAAGGCTCAAGGAAGTCGCCAGCTGGCTCTTGGTAGATTTATAGGTGTGCGACATAAGTTTGGTGAGGGACTGCCTTCTAAGGATTGAGGTGACTAATGAAGACTGCAGTGACTTAAATAAACTTTGTGAATACGGAGCCAAAAGAAGTTTTCGGGAAGCTAAGTGCGCATACCCTTACTGATTGGCCAGACTTATCTTTTTGGAAGTACATTGCTAAGTGATAAGAAAGTTTTTGCTTTTCAAAAAACTTACTTTTCAACACTCTTATATTTTATTATGTTTTTAGCAACATTTTTGAAAAACTGTTTAATTAGGCTTTCTGAAAGGGAGATCGACGAAAGGTGCACTCTCAAAGTTTTGTTCGCAAATAATGTCACACCTCGATGGAAAAAAATTTACGGCTGGTTTATTTATTGACATTACAAAAGCATACGAAATTGTGAATCATAATGTCCTGTTGAGATAACTGAAAAAAGCTGGGTTTCGTGGTTTCATACTCCACTGAATTAAGTCGTATCTTAAAAACTGGTCACAAAGTGTTAAGGGAAATGATAAAAGGAGCGAAGTTAGTTTGTTCCACAAGGCTTAGTGTTAGGTCCAATTCTATTTTTTCGTCTACTTATATTCACCCTTTGCCCTGAATTTTCAAGGTGCAGTAACAACTTTTATGAAACATTGGTTTCGCATATGGCTTAAGGTGGTGTTCAAGTCTAGAAATTTCAAAAAATCGTGCATTTTTTTTTACATTTTCAAAGTTTAACTATTCAAAAATATATCTACAAGAGGATTTTTCAAAATTCAAATTATTTTCGGAGATATCGGTATTTTGCTGACCCGGCATTTTAAACTAGTTCGGCCGGAACTAATCGAACAAAAGACTCTCCGTCTACCTTCTCAGTAAAACCTTTTGTCCTTTATATATATTGTAATACAAGAACCCAATGTGACTTTTTTATATTTAGTGTTCACTTACGTCCAGCTACAACAGTTGAACTCTAACATTCAAACCAAATGGAGTCTAACATTCAAACCACATGGACGTACATATGTGCTGTGAGTGAAATAAAAATATTGTGAAATATTACGCGTCCAGATCGACAAACAAAAAGGTGATTTCACGCCAATGCTGTGAAACGAGACAACGCCCGGGTTGACCGCTCCGAGATACGAGCATCCAACGCATCAAAGGAGGCCAGAACTGCTCGATAGTTTTTTCGAAGTCGAGGAAGGTCCGATGTATGAAGCAGGAATGGCAGATTGAATAAATGTAAGCCTACAATATCATTTCATGATTTAGACTGCGAAAAACTTTACGCGATTCTTTAAACGCGTTTTTCTCGAAACTGTCTTTTCCAAAACAATACCCATGATTTCTCAGGTTCTACTGGACCGATTTACCTGGAATTTTTTGAGAGTATTCTTTATAGACTTGTCTATGTCGGGAACTATCCCCATCCCCATATTCGAAACAGTCAAAAAAAGTGGTACAAAAATTGTTTTTTTTTTTCAGGCAATCGTTATTTTGTGAAAAAAATCTTTCCAACTTTTCCGTAGTTCCAGACATTGCGACATTATTCAAGATTAATAATCTGTTTTTCTTTTTTTGGTTTCAGATTGCTAGGAGGGTTGAATTCGTGGTTACGTGCCAATTTTTTGAGACCCCCACTTTATCAACTTCTAATTTTTGAAATTTTCAACTTTTTTATTTTTGAAATTTTTTCTGTATTATTGTTATGTTAATAAATAACTAATAAAAAAATGTAGAGTAAAAATATTAATTGCCCTTTTTTATGACACTTCAAAAATAACATTAGATTCATGCCTCTAGACTAGAATACCCCATTAAACAGTCCTTTAGGTATATTCTCTAATGCCAATTGGGATCTTAGTTTATTGAGACTCTGGTTTACGGAAAATTATTAAGTAATAACCTCAAAAACTAAGAAAATGTTCTTCAGCTTATCTTACGTATACAATTAATTGCTATTGTTCGTCTGGCTTATTTTCTCCTCTTGTTTTAATTTAACCTGTAATATCAAATGTTTCCTACTAATGAGAGTACACGAATTTCGATTCTTGATACTTTGAAAAAAGTATTTCCGATGCATCCTTTGATGTTGAAAATCTAGTAGGTGTTCTAGCTTTCCTTTGTTCTGTGCTCTGAAAACTCTTCCTGTTTGTCATTTGTATTGTTTTAAGGTGTTTAAAATTTTCTTTATGAAGTCTGGCAATCTTGATTTTCGTTTTTGTAATCAGTCCGATTTTCGGACTTCAAAATTTTTACATGTTTCCACGCACGTTTCGAGGTCCAAGTAGTCGGATTTCATTGTTTTTAGAAGGATGTTTGTGTGTGTGTAATGACTCAGAAAAGAATTTAATAAATTTCAGTTTTGATTGGATGGACTTCGATTCAATTATCGAGAAGTTTGCATTCACTCAATTCACAGTATTTTTTTCACCTTTAGTTGATTTGTCAATAAGTCTAGTAAAGGTATAAACCTTTGCAAATAGCTTAAATATAAAACTATACGAAAAATTGACAGGACTCGAGTTAAATCTAATCATGTAGATGGTCAAAAGGAGATGTGGAGGGAAATAAAAGATCTTGTTCTAAAAAAAAGTAAAAATTAAATTGAAAGAAGTGAATATAAAAATAATAAAGGAATAGCTGAAAGATATTTTCACTTTTTCTTTTTCGGGCTGAATGCACTTTGAGAATATTTACCTCCAAGGAAATAGATCTGAGGGAATTGCAAATGGTATGTTAAACGATAAAAAATAAGCCGGATCATGATAAAATCACACCACATATGATACTGGATAACTGGAGAACGAAAAGGCCGATTTTGTTGGACATAGTCAATTAATCGTTGAGCATTGGAGAGTTCCCGAACTCAAGGAAGGAGTCAATGATAACACTGAGAGAGAAAGTTAAGAGAACTGAAAGCTGTGAAGAATTTCGTCCAGTTAGTCTAGTAGTCCAAGATTATATGGAGAATAAAAAATATTTCAATAAGTTTCAATCAGGATTTAGAAAACTACACTCATATGCAACAGCAGTCAATTTCGTCATCAATGACTGAAAGATAAAAGAAACAAAAAAAAACGAAGATCTTGGTATTGTTTTTAGACTTTAAAATGACTTTTTAGACTTTCGACCATGAAATATTGATAAGAAAACTATATGAATATGGAATATAGAAAATAACTGATTTCGTAGTTTCTTATCAGGAAGAATTGAGCGCACGAAAGTCATTGATATCCACTCGCAGGCTTCAAATGTCAGTCATGGGATCGCCCAGGGTTCCATACTAGGCACTCTTTTATTCCTTTCTCATATCAACGAGCTGCACAAGACGATAAGTCTATGTAAATCCGTCCTATATGCCGATGATACCTTGCTATACGCTGAGTGTGAAAGTATAAGAGACTGTAAAGTTAAGACAATAGAAGATTTTTTTAAGGGGGGAAATCACAGAAGCACACAAAAAATAGGCATATTTTCGAGAACTAAATTTTCTGAATTAAAGTATCAATCGAAAATCTGTAAAGTCGGTTTTATAGCAATACTAAAAAAGTACAAAATGTAATTTTTTCAATAAAAAATATTTAAAAATGGCGGCTGCGCAGCATATGCCTCAAGGTGTCTATTTTTGAAAGTGTGTCAATGGCCGAAGACGTAGACTCCTTAATTTTTGACCTGGAAGAAAACACCAAATTTTTTTACTTTTCATATAACAACTACGTAGCGAGCTACGTAGGATTTTTTTGATTAATTGATTTTATACAAAATGGTGCATGTTTGACAATAAAGTTAAATTTTTAACAAAAAAAAAAACGCCATTAAATCGTCGATAAAAAAATACGTAGCTCCTTGGAGAAAGATATTTCGAAGCTATTGTCAAAATTTCAAGTCGATCGGTAAAGATATGCTCGAGTAATGTCTTCGGCGAGCTCAAAAAAAGTGGTTTCGAGAAAAACGCGTTTAAGGTTTTAAATACTGAGAAACCATATGAAAATATATGAGCATACCGGAGAGGCGTTACCGTAGAGTGAAAAATTTGGTCACTCGGACACTTTTGCCGTTTTCCATCATTTGGTATATTATTTTTAAGAACCTAATGCAAAAAAATTTTTTTTCGATAAATTGGAAATTTTACTGTGATTTCCCCCCTTAAAGATGAATAAGTTGGAGATTAACGGATCGAAAACCAGGTGGATGGAGATAAACGAGAACAGCGTTGAAAACATCGAGCTGAATGCGATTCTTATTGATAAAGTTGAAAACGTGAAATACTTGAGTATTATCAGTTATGAGAACCTCAAATATCACCGGCACGTGGAATACATATGTTAAAAAAGTTTGGAACAAAATGGGATTTTTCATGTGGATCCGAAAAAAAAACAATTCTAACATCAATACAAGTGTACAACACTTTGAGTTCTGTTCATCAATACTTTTCACCTGGTGCAATCAATCACAAAGAAAAAGGCTACAAAAGTTGCAGAAGAAGTCTATCAGAAACATCCTAAGATGTAGCACATACACGTCGGTAAAAGTAATGCTAAATTGCTTAAAATGGTTGAGTATATTTCAGAGATGGAAATTAAATACCCTTTCTACCATCTTTAAAATAATCCATGGATTGACCCATCAGTATATGGTAGACAAAGTTTAAATAGTTCGTGATATACAGCCGTGCCAGCTGAGGAATATTGGTGATTTCAGACTCCAGTTCTGCAGCAACACTGCAGCGCAGCGAACAATTTTTTACGAAGGCTTTCAACACTTTAATTCCTTACCAAACGAAATAAAAATATAAATATTATTTGGTATCGAATATTTTACAAAGAGATATGATAATTGGAAACTACTATCTTCCTACTGAAACAATTTACGTTTTTAATTAAATAAATAATTTTGGATGTTACATTATGAATGTGAAGAAAACTACCAGAAAACCTTCAATTTAAAGAAAAAAAAAATAAACAACTTTCTGCAGTAAATTTGTTACACAATTGCATGATTAGTAAGAAGCTTCTACAAGAAGACGTAAGAAAACGTTAAAAAAATAAATAAATAAATCAAGGACAATAAATGGTTATAAAATACAGTAACAGAAAAAAGTTCAATTACTAAGGAACATAAATAAATAAAAAGCTGTATTTATAATATAGCTTAGTAAATAAATAAATATTTAATCAGAAATAAAATAAACAAAAAAGTGAATATATAAGTAAAAAAATAAATTAATTAATTATGAATATATTAATTATTAAATAAATAAATCAATAAATCTAAATTCATAATATATAAATAATAAATAAATTAATATTATAATATATAAATAAATAAATAAAGGATAAACAATAAAATAATGTAAGAGAATAAATAATAGTGTAAATAAACAAATTAGCAATTAATATTCAGAGAACAATCTTTTTTTTTTAACAAGTTAATTGGCTAACCAGAATATTATCTGCGTATGCACGGCGAATTTTAAAAGTGTTTTTAGGCTTTATGATTTTTTCAAAGATCAATTCAACATTCCGTATTTGATGAAGATCAGATGTAGAGTGATGCCAGGGTAGATTGAGCATCATTTAGATATGCGTTTTGGCACAGTTCCCCCAAACTGGACAACCATACAGAAGAAAAGCTTCGAATATTACTTTAAGGATGATGATTTTATTTTCATGTGACATTTTCCTTTTATGTAATGTTTTTGAAATATGTTCATTGAAAATCAGTTTCTTATTCAAATGAATCCCCAAGTATTTAATTGATGACGCAAATTTAAGTTCAGTACCGTTGATCTTTAGTTGATTATTCGGAAGGTAACAAGACCTTTTTTTTCGTGGTAAAACAATGGCTTGTATATTTTCCGAATGAACAACCTTTATTTTCCATTTTTTACAATATTCGCAGAGTGTTTCTATCGTAATTGCATAATTTAACACAGATGTAATGAGAAATTGTCGATTTACAGTCATATCGATGTTTTTTTTTATGTGCTCGAAAATTCTCAATACGTGGTGAGATGTACTATGAAGGCAACGGAAGCCGAATTGCTCATTTGGATAAATATTTTTGTCTTCAATAACTTTACGCGATTTTTCTTTCAGGATTCTGTCAAAAATTTTTTTGATAGAGCTTAGTAAGCTGATTGATCTATAGTTTGAAACGTTGCCTGTTGGTTTGATTGTTTTTAAAAAGGGACAACCTTAGCAGTCTTCCAAGCAGTCAGAAAATATTCGATTTGAAAACATGTTTTAAATATATTTTTTAACATTTTTATTCCGACCTTGAGCAATTCTTTAAAAAATACATTTCTCAAGCCATCAAGTCCACTAGCTTTTTTTGTTTTTAATGCTCGGATGACACACTCTATGTCCTCTTCCGTTTCAAAAACTTCAGACAGCATTTCGAGTTCGATCGTGTTAAAGTTTTGTATAACTTCCCTCACCGTTGCACTATTTAAAGGGTCATCCAAGCTCAAGGCGACTGAATGATTTATATGAAAATCAAATGAAATGCGTTTGATTTTTCCATTTAGAAAAAAGTTTATAGAATTTATTAAAACCAATATTCAATCTGTTTTCTGTGGTAAGTTTAAAGTACTACTACTACTTCTACTACTACTCAACTTTGGCTTTCATTTGGATCATTCTTTTCGGCAGTAATTTGTCATCCTGTAAGAGTTACTTGTATGAATTCTGTAATGCATCCCCACACAGGATTGAATCCTGACTCTCTAAAGTGCAAAAAGTTTATTAAAAAAGTTGAAGAATAAATAAAACTTTCCATAACAAGCTAATTTGACATAAATCGAAATTAAAGACCATCCATACAAACAAGTTGTTACTTTTCATACAAATGAATCCAAAGGACATCAAGTAAACGTGAAATCCGAATTTGGTATTTAAACTTTTACCATTCTCTTACTCTGGAAAATATTACCCAACTTCCTGCAGCGAAAATGCCAAAGCACAAAGGGCCCACCTCCATGTTATCCTCGAATCATCGCAGATATAAATTTCAAATTTATCGCTGGTAAACTTTTCCCATAGCGGTAAGTTGGAACTTTGTTTCTATCAAAGCAATCCGTGTGTACCGAAAATTTTGATATCCCTTTATTGGGGCTGTTCAAACTTTTGCCCGAACTGTACATGATATCACGTCGTACGTACATGTGTACGTGTGCGAATAGATTACTTTGATTTTTTTTCCTCTTCCTTGCCGCTCTTGTGTCAGGACGTTCGGTCGTTTTTGCTTCAGTGAAATGCACTTTTCCACTCCATTTAGCTTCAATTAAGAGCGCTACTTGAGATGGAAGTACACTGACTTGGCACATATGTTTGGGGGCGATCCCATAAGGGATGTCTTTTGCGGTGACTGTAGGATACTGTTCAACCGCAAGTCCTTGCTGCACCATACTCGCAGATTTTTCTATTTTCGCTTAAAAACACATAAGTCGAAGAAGGGAAGAAGAATTGAAAAAAAAACATGTTGCTTTCCTGGCGCAGTGAGTTGTTAAAAGTTTTCAACTTTACACCGATAAATCATTTTAAATGAATTTTTTGTGATACAACTTAATTCAATTTCATTTGGATTAGATGCCGCAAGATTCTCATTGGCAATTGAGAACCTTTGTAAGTGTAGTGAAAATACTGACGTTCAAGCTACCGCAACAAGAGGAGGTGGAGTTGTCCCTTTCGGACCACGCAAAATATTTTGGAATAATTCTTGATAGAAAATCAAACTGGAACTTGAACTCAAAGGAAAGGTTTAAAAAGGCATATAATGCCCTTTTTATATGTCAGAGAACAGTAGGAAAAACTTGGGGACTCAAACCAGCAATGACGCAGCGGCTTTAATTAATGATAGTCAGACTCATACTAAAGGCAACGATATTGGGATAACTGGTATACACACTGATGGCTCTAAGACCATAAAGGGAACAGACTCTGGAATGCTCTTCACAAGCCAAGACCTAGGGGTCTTTAGTCAAACACATATTGTTATTTGATAGTTGGTACTTCAACTGTCAATCTGTAAAAATTTTTTTTTGATCGGTTATGTACTCCAGCCAGTTGATAACCTGCCCCTACTGCAGCAAGCTAGCAACTGACTGCTACCAGCCAACTAGCAACCTGGTCCCACTGCAGCAACTGGCTACCTCCAGTCAGCCAGTCGACTGCCCCCACTGCATCTAGCATCAGCCACCCACCAACTGGCTACCTCCAGCCAGCTAGCAACCTGCCCCCACTGCAGCCAGCTTCCCACCAACTGGCTACCGCCAGCTACCCACCAACTGGCTACCTCCAGCCAGCCAGTAAACTGCCCCCACTGCAGCCAGCTACCCACCAACTGGCTTCCTCCAGCCAGCCAGTAACCTGCCCCCACTGCAGCCAGCTACCGCCAGCTACCGCCAGCTACCCACAAACTGGCTACCGCCAGCTACCCAGCAACTGGCCACCTCCAGCCAGCTAGCAACCTGCCCCCACTGCAGCCAGCTACCGCCAGCTACCCACCAACTGGCTACCGCCAGCTACCCACCAACTGGCTACCTCCAGCCAGCCAGTCACCTGCCCCCACTGCAGCCAGCTACCGCCAGCTACCGCCAGCTACCCACCAACTGGCTATCGCCAGCTACCCACCAACTGGCTAACGCTAGCTACCCAGCAACTGGCTACCTCCAGCCAGCTAGCAACCTACCCCCACTGCAGCCAGCTACCGCCAGCTACCGCCAGCTACCCACAAACTGGCAACCGCCAGCTACCCACCAACTGGCTATCTCCAGCCAGCCGGTCACCTGCCCCTACTGCAGCCAGCTTCCGCCAGGTACCCACCAACTGGCTACCGCCAGCAACCCACCAACTGGCTACCTCCAGCCAGCCAGTCACCTGCCCCCACTGCAGCCAGCTACCGCCAGCTATCCACCAACTGGCTATCGCCAGCTACCCACCAACTGGCTACCTCCAGCCACCCACCAACTGGCTACCCAGCAACTAGCTACCTCCAGCCAGCTAGCAACCTGCCCCCACTGCAGCCAGCTACCGCCAGCTACCCACCAACTGGCTACCTCCAGCCAGCCAGTCACCTGCCCCCACTGCAGCCAGCTACCGCCAGCTACCCACCAACTGGCTATCGCCAGCTACCCAGCAACTGGCTACCTCCAACCAGCCAGTTACCTGCCCCCACTCCAGCCAGCTACCGCCAGCTACCCACCAACTGGCTAACGCTAGCTACCCAGCAACTGGCTACCTCCAGCCAGCTAGCAACCTGCCCCCCCTGCCCCCAGCAACTGGCTACCTCCAGCTAGCCAGTCACCTGCCCCCACTGCAGCAACTGGCTACCTCCAGCCAGCTAGCAACCTGCCCCCACTGCAGCCAGCTACCCACCAACTGGCTATCGCCAGCTACCTACCAACTGGCTACCGCCAGCTACCCAGCAACTGGCTACCTCCAGCCAGCTAGCAACCTGCCCCCACTGCAGCCAGCTTCCCACCAACTGGCTACCGCCAGCTACCCAGCAACTGGCTACCTCCAGCCAGCCAGCCACCTGCCCCTACTGCAGCCAGCTACCATCAGCTACCCACCAACTGGCTACCTCCAGCCAGCAAGTCACCTGCCCCCACTGCAGCCAGCTACCCACGAGCTAGCTACCGCCAGCTACCCAGCAACTGGCTACCTCCAGCCAGCCAGTCACCTGCCCCCACTGCAGCCAGCTACCGCCAGCTACCCACCAACTGGCTATCGCCAGCTACCCAGCAACTGGCTACCTCCAGCCAGCTAGCAACCTGCCCCCACTGCAGCCAGCTACCCACCAACTGGCTATCGCCAGCTACCTACCAACTGGCTACCGCCAGCTACCCAGCAACTGGCTACCTCCAGCCAGCTAGCAACCTGCCCCCACTGCAGCCAGCTTCCCACCAACTGGCTACCGCCAGCTACCCACCAACTGGCTACCTCCAGCCAGCCAGTAACCTGCAGTACCGCCAGCTACCCACCAACTGGCTATCGCCAGCTACCCACCAACTGGCTATCGCCAGCTACCCAGCAACTGGCTACCTCCAGCCAGCTAGCAACCTGCCCCCACTGCAGCCAGCTACCCACCAACTGGCTATCGCCAGCTACCTACCAACTGGCTACCGCCAGCTACCCACCAACTGGCTACCTCCAGCCAGCCAGTCACCTGCCCCCACTGCAGCCAGCTACCGCCAGCTACCCACCAACTGGCTACCGCCAGCTACCCAGCAGGGAACAGACTCTGGAATGCTCCTCACAAGCCAAGACCTAGGGGATAACCTGCCCCTACTGCAGCAAGCTAGCAACTGACTGCTACCAGCTACCCAGCAACTGGCTACCTCCAGCCAGCTAGCAACCTGCCCCCACTGCAGCCAGCTTCCCACCAACTGGCTACCGCCAGCTACCCACCAACTGGCTATCGCCAGCTACCCACCAACTGGCTATCGCCAGCTACCCAGCAACTGGCTACCTCCAGCCAGCTAGCAACCTGCCCCCACTGCAGCCAGCTACCCACCAACTGGCTATCGCCAGCTACCTACCAACTGGCTACCGCCAGCTACCCAGCAACTGGCTACCTCCAGCCAGCTAGCAACCTGCCCCCACTGCAGCCAGCTTCCCACCAACTGGCTACCGCCAGCTACCCACCAACTGGCTACCTCCAGCCAGCCAGTAACCTGCAGTACCGCCAGCTACCCACCAACTGGCTATCGCCAGCTACCCACCAACTGGCTATCGCCAGCTACCCAGCAACTGGCTACCTCCAGCCAGCTAGCAACCTGCCCCCACTGCAGCCAGCTACCCACCAACTGGCTATCGCCAGCTACCTACCAACTGGCTACCGCCAGCTACCCACCAACTGGCTACCTCCAGCCAGCCAGTCACCTGCCCCCACTGCAGCCAGCTACCGCCAGCTACCCACCAACTGGCTATCGCCAGCTACCCAGCAACTGGCTACCTCCAGCCAGCTAGCAACCTGCCCCCACTGCAGCCAGCTTCCCACCAACTGGCTACCGCCAGCTACCCACCAACTGGCTACCTCCAGCCAGCCAGTAACCTGCAGTACCGCCAGCTACCCACCAACTGGCTATCGCCAGCTACCCACCAACTGGCTATCGCCAGCTACCCAGCAACTGGCTACCTCCAGCCAGCTAGCAACCTGCCCCCACTGCAGCCAGCTACCCACCAACTGGCTATCGCCAGCTACCTACCAACTGGCTACCGCCAGCTACCCACCAACTGGCTACCTCCAGCTAGCCAGTCACCTGCCCCCACTGCAGCAACTGGCTACCTCCAGCCAGCTAGCAACCTGCCCCCACTGCAGCCAGCTACCCACCAACTGGCTATCGCCAGCTACCTACCAACTGGCTACCGCCAGCTACCCAGCAACTGGCTACCTCCAGCCAGCTAGCAACCTGCCCCCACTGCAGCCAGCTTCCCACCAACTGGCTACCGCCAGCTACCCACCAACTGGCTACCTCCAGCCAGCCAGTAACCTGCCCCCACTGCAGCCAGCTACCGCCAGCTACCCAGCAACTGGCTACCTCCAGCCAGCCAGCCACCTGCCCCTACTGCAGCCAGCTAACATCAGCTACCCACCAACTGGCTACCTCCAGCCAGCAAGTCACCTGCCCCCACTGCAGCCAGCTACCCACGAGCTAGCTACCGCCAGCTACCGCCAGCTACCCAGCAACTGGCTACCTCCAGCCAGCCAGTCACCTGCCCCCACTGCAGCCAGCTACCGCCAGCTACCCACCAACTGGCTATCGCCAGCTACCTACCAACTGGCTACCGCCAGCTACCCAGCAACTGGCTACCTCCAGCCAGCTAGCAACCTGCCCCACTGCAGCCAGCTACCGCCAGCTACCCACCAACTGGCTTCCTCCAGCCAGCCAGTAACCTGCCCCCACTGCAGCCAGCTACCGCCAGCTACCCACCAACTTGCTACCGCCAGCTACCCAGCAACTGGCTACCTCCAGCCAGCCAGCCACCTGCCCCCACTGCAGCCAGCTACCGCCAGCTACCCACCAACTGGCTATCGCCAGCTACCCACAAACTAGTTGTCTCCAGCCAGCCAGTCACCTGCCCCTATTGCAGCCAGCTACCGCCAGCTACCCACCAACTGGATACCTCCAGCCAGCCAGTCACCCGCCACCACTGCAGCCAGCTACCGCCAGCTACCCACCAACTGGCTATCGCCAGCTACCCACAAACTGGCTACCGCCAGCTACCCAGCAACTGGCTACCTCCAGCCAACTAGCAACCTGCCCCCACTGCAGCCAGCTACCCACGAACTAGCTACCGCCAGCTACCCACCAACTGGCTACCTCTAGCCAGCCAGTCACCTGCCCCCACTGCAGCCAGCTACCGCCAGCTACCGCCAGCTACCCACCAAATGGCTATCGCCAGCTAACCACCAACTGGCTATCGCCAGCTACCCACCAACTGGCTAACGTTAGCTACCCAGCAACTGGCTACCTCCAGCCAGCTAGCTTCCTGCCCCCCATGCCCCCAGCAACTGGCTACCTCCAGCTAGCCAGTCACCTGCCCCCACTGCAGCCAGCTACCGCCAGCTACCGACCAACTGGCTTCCGCCAGTTACCCACCAACTGGTTACCTCCAGCCAGCCAGTCACCTGCCCCTACTGCAGCCAGCTACCGCCAGCTACCCACCAACTGGCTTCCTCCAGCCAGCCAGTCACCTGCCCCCACTGCAGCCAGCTACCCACGAACTAGCTACCGCCAGCTACCCACCAACTGGCTACCTCCAGCCAGCCAGTCACCTGCCCCCACTGCAGCCAGCTACCCACCAACAGGCTATCTCCAGCTACCCACCAACTGGCTACCGCCAGCTACCCAGCAACTGGCTACCTCCAGCTAGCCAGTCACCTGCCCCCACTGCAGCCAGCTACAGCCAGCTACCCACCAACTGGCTATCGCCAGCTGCCCACCAACTGGCTACCTCCAGCCAGCCTGTCACCTGCCCCCACTGCAGCCAGCTACCGCCAGCAACCCACCAACTGGCTGCCGCCAGCTACCCACCAACTGGATACCTCTAGCCAGCTAGCAACCTGCCCCCACTGCAGCCAGCTACCGCCAGCTACCCACCAACTGGCTACCTCCAGCCAGCCAGCCAGTCACCTGCCCCCACTGCAGCCAGCTACCGCCAGCTACCCACCAACTGGCTACCGCCAGCTACCCACCAACTGGCTACCTCTAGCCAGCTAGCAACCTGCCCCCACTGCAGCCAGCTACCGCCAGCTACCCACCAACTGGCTACCTCCAGCCAGCCTGTCGCCTGCCCCCAATGCAGCCAGCTACCCACGAACTTGCTACCGGCAGCTACCCACCAACTGGCTACCTCCAGCCAGCCAGTCACCTGCCCCCACTGCAGCCAGCTACCGCCAGCTACCGACCAACTGGCTTCCGCCAGCTACCCACCAACTGGTTACCTCCAGCCAGCCAGTCACCTGCCCCTACTGCAGCCAGCAACCGCCAGCTACCCACCAACTGGCTACCTCCAGCCAGCCAGTCACCTGCCACCACTGCAGCCAGCTACCCACCAACTGGCTATCGCCAGCTACCCACCAACTGGCTATCGCCAGCTACCCACCAACTGGCTATCGCCAGCTACCCACCAACTGGCTATCGCCAGCTACCCACCAACTGGCTATCGCCAGCTACCCAGCAACTGGCTATCTCCAGCCAGCCAGTCACCTGCCACCACTGCATCCAGCTACCGCCAGCTACCCACCAACTGGCTATCGCCAGCTACCCAGCAACTGGCTACCTCGAGCCAGCTAGCAACCTGCCCCCCTGCCCCCAGCAACTGGCTACCTCCAGCTAGCCAATCACCTGCCCCCACTGCAGCCAGCTACCGACCAACTGGCTACCGCCAGCTACCCACCAACTGGCTATCTCCAGCCAGCCAGTCACCTGCCCCTACTGCAGCCAGCTACCGCCAGCTACCCACCAACTGGCTTCCTCCAGCCAGCCAGTCACCTGCCCCCACTGCAGCCAGATACCCACGAACTAGCTACCGTCAGCTACCCACCAACTGGCTACCTCCAGCCAGCCAGTCACCTGCCCCTACTGCAGCCAGCAACCGCCAGCTACCCACCAACTGGCTACCTCCAGCCAGCCAGTCACCTGCCACCACTGCAGCCAGCTACCGCCAGCTACCCACCAATTGGCTATCGCCAGCTACCCAGCAACTGGCTATCTCCAGCCAGCCAGTCACCTGCCCCTACTGCAGCCAGCTACCGCCAGCTACCCACCAACTGGCTACCGCCAGCTACCCAGCAACTGGCTACCTCCAGCCAGCCAGTTACCTGCCCCTACTGCCAGCTACCGCCAGCTACCCACCAACTGTCTAATCAGAACAAAATCGGGTTTGTTAAATGTGTTAAGATTTTTAGGGTTGCAAAGAATAATTATAAAAGACTTAAGGCAATTGAGAGAGCGAGAGAGAAAGTGAATTTTGGTTGGGATCGATGTAACTTCTTTGATTATGGGTCAGTTAAACGTTGCTATAATTGGCGGGGTTTTAACCACGAGGCGAAAATTTGTACAAACAAAATTGTGTGCGTAAAATGTGGTGAAAACCGTGAAACCAGAGTGAGGGAAATTCCCATGCCTTGCGCGATAGTGGAAAAGGTTACAGAGAAATAATAAATTCTGTAGGACGCTCCGTAATACAGCGCTAACGAGAGACTGGATCAATCGGAAATAAACTTCGTTCTGGAAGACCAAAAATGCACGAGAATGTGTTTCATTCGGTGAACACCTATGGGAGATCAGCCAGAAAGAAAACCCTTTATATCCGAGCAATTAGAATTTTCGAGAACTGTTTTGTTAGCCAAATACAGAGCTGAAACCTGAAAATATTAGAAAAACAGTAAAGCATGGTGGGATACACGTTTTGGTTTGGGGTTGCGAATCATATAATGGCGTTGGCAACCTGGGATTTATTGACGGCACCTTGACAGCTCTTGGCTTGATATAGCCTTGTTGCGATATAATTTGCCTCACAGCGTTCAAAAATGACAATGACCCCAAGCATTCAGCTAATGGAAAAAAGATAGATTGTTATGTAATGTGCCACATCAACTCATTACGCCAATAGAAAATTTATGGAATATTTTCGACAGTCAAATATGGAAAAGAAAAATTTCAAACAAAAATGATTCAAAAACAGCCCTATCCCGTGGCATTCACGATCTTATAGATTCAATGGCAAGGAGACTACAAGCCAAATTTAAGAAATTCTAAGTTATTTTTTTTCTGTTTTCCTTCAGAAAATTAAATGTGCAAATCCTTTTTGGAATATTAATGTGACACCGATTTTGAAATTTGGACCTTTTCTTTCTACATTTTCTGATATACTACTGTGTCCAAAAAATAAGGTGACATATGAATTTAAACTGCGCGCGTGTAAGGATTTGGAAATTTTTCTTTCTTTTTAGGTTGGTAGTACTGTCAGTGACATCTATGTGAAATTTCATGTCAAAATATATTCATAGTGTTTGAGATACGCGTCGTTTTGTGAGCTGCTAAACGTGAGTTTTTCGTTTTTTGCGATGTCGAAATTTATTGAGCAAAGAATTTGCATTAAATTTTGTTTGCGGAATCAATTTTCTGCTGCGGATACGTTGAGGATGGTGCAGAAAGCCTTTGATGATGAGGCTTTGTGTAAAAAAAATGTTTACAAGTGGTATAGTAATTTCCAAGCCGGCCGCGAACGTGTCGAAGGCGAAGAGCGTTCTGGGCGACCATCAACCTCAACCGATGAAGCTTACGTCCAACAAATGAAAGATGTGGTGTTGAAAAATCATCGATGAACGATTAGAGACCTTGCTGATGAAGTTGGCTTATCGAAAGGCTCAGTCAATACCATTTTGAAGGATGCTTTGGGCCTCAAGCGCGTCAAATCTCGACTGGTACCGAAAAAATTGAATTTTTTGGAAAAAAGGCGTCGCGTTGAAGTGTGTGAAACAATGCTTTCCGACTACCAGGATGTCGTGAAACGCATTATAACTGGCGATGAGATTTGGATCTATGCTTATGACCCCGAAACAACCGATCAATCGAGCAAATATCGTGCCAAAGGAGAGCCGAGACCAAAACAACCGCGCCAAAGTCGCTCAAAAATCAAGGTCATGTTGACTGTTTTCTTCGATTATCGTGGTGTTGTGCTTTATGAATTCCTTCCAACCGGCCAAACAGTCAACAAGGAATATTATTTGAACGTTATGCGTCGTTTGCGTAACGCTATCCGCCTAAAAAGCCCGGAATTGTGGAAAGACAATTCTTGGTTTTTACACCACGAAAATGAACCATCCCATACCGCACTCGTAATTCGTGATCATTTCACCTATGGGTTCACTCAACCCATATCGTTCCGCAACCACCGTATTCACCTGATCTGGCGCCGTGCGACTTCTGGCTGTTCAACAAGCTCAATAGACCGCTCCGGTCTGATACGATAGAGGAGATTCAAGCCGCAGCGAAGACGGAACTGAAGGCCATCCCGGAAAGTCACTACAACCAGTGTTTCAAAGATTGGAAAATCCGTTGGTATAAGTGCATTGCATCGGGAGGGGATTACTTTGAAGGGGATGAAATTGATTTGGAAGAATAAATAAAGAATTTTCAAAATAAATACAATGTCACCTTATTTTTTGGACACAGTAGTACAACACGTTCCTGTGTCTTCAAAAGAAAATATTAAAATACTTTTTTTACTCAATGTAGACGACAGTGATAACTCATGCTATCAGTTAGCAAATGAACCTGCACGTATAACGAAAAACACGAGAACATTATTAGACTACGTAGTTACAAACAACAATCGCATCACGGCTCAAATCGATAAAGATATGAAACTATTACAATTGACCTCGTTATTAAAGAGAAGTTAATAAGTGTTAAATGTTCTATTCGGAGGCTTAAATAAATCTATAAACGTGAATTGCAGAATAGCCAAATAACACCAGTGCATTATTTAGAGAGAGACTAAATTTTAAACTATTTATTAAAATGTATGAATGTATTTTAATAGCTACTATATGCTAAATAAACTTTTACAAACAAACAAACCTCCACAGCCAGCTCGCAACTGATTCCCTCCACAGCCAGATAACAACTGCCAACCCTCAGCTAGCAACTCACTACCTTCACAGCCAGTTAACAACTGCCAACCTCGAGCTAGTAACTGACTGCCTCCACAGTCAGCAATAGTTAACAACTGCCAATCTCGAGCTAGTAACTGACTCCCTCCACAGTCAGCTAGCAACTGACTCCCTCCACAGCTAGCTAGCAACTGACTGCCTCCACAGACAGTTAACAACTGCCAACCCTCAGCTAGCAACTGACTCCCTTCACAGCCAGTTAACAACTGCCAACCTCCAGCTAGCAACTGACTCCCTCCACAGCCAGCTAGCAACTGACTACCTCCACAGCCAGTTCACAAATGCCAACCTCCAGCTAGCAACTGACTATCTCCACAGCCTGTTAACAACTGACAACCCTCACAGCCAGTTAACAACTGCCAACCCTCAGCTAGCAAATCACTACCTTCACAGCCAGCTAGGAAATGCCCTCCTCCAGCTAACAAGCAACTGACTCCCTCCACAGCCAGCTAGCAACTGACTACCTCCAGCTAGCAACTCACTACCTTCACAGCCAGCTAGGAAATGCCCACCTCCAGCTAACAAGCAACTGACTCCCTCCACAGCCAGTTAACAGCTGACTTCCTCCACAGCCAGATAACAACTGACTACCTCCAGCTATCATCTGGCTCCCTCCACATCCAGCTAGCAACTGACTTCCTTCACAGCCAGTTAACAACTGTCAACCTCGAGCTAGCAACTGACTCCCTCCACAGACAGTAAACAACTGCCAACCCTCAGCTAGCAACTGACTCCCTCCACAGTCAGCTAGCAACTGACTTCCTCCACAGCCAGTTAACAACTGCCAACCTCCAGCTAGGAACTGACTCCCTCCACAGCCAGGTGACAACTGCCAACCCTCAGCTAGCAACTGACTCCCTTCACAGCCAGCTAGCAACTGACTACCTCCACAGCCAGTTCACAAATGCCAACCTCCACCTAGCAACTGACTCCCTTCACATCCAGCTAGCAATTGACTACCTCCACAGCCAGTTAACAACTGCCAACCTCCAGCTAGCAACTGACTCCCTCCACAGACAGTAAACAACTGCCAACCCTCAGCTAGCAACTGACTTCCTCCACAGCCAGTTAACAACTGCCAACCTCCAGCTAGGAACTGACTCCCTCCACAGCCAGGTGACAACTGCCAACCCTCAGCTAGCAACTGACTCCCTTCACAGCCAGCTAGCAACTGACTACCTCCACAGCCAGTTCACAAATGCCAACCTCCAGCTAGCAACTGACTCCCTTCACAGCCAGCTAGCAATTGACTACCTCCACAGCCAGTTAACAACTGCCAACCTCCAGCTAGCAACTGACTCCCTCCACAGACAGTAAACAACTGCCAACCTTCAGCTAGCAACTGACTCCCTCCACAGCCAGCTAGCAACTGCCAACCTTCAGCTAGCAACTGACTCCCTCCACAGCCAGCTAGCAACTGACTTCCTCCACAGCCAGTTAACAACTGCCAACCTCCAGCTAGGAACTGACTCCCTCCACAGCCAGGTGACAACTGCCAACCTCCAGCTAGCAACTGACTGCCTCCACAGCCAGTTCACAAATGCCAACCTCGAGCTAGCAACTGACTCCCTCCACAGACAGTAAACAACTGCCAACCATCAGCTAGCAACTGACTCCCTTCACAGCCAGCTAGCAATTGACTACCTCCACAGCCAGTTAACAACTGCCAGCCTCCAGCTGGCGACTGACTCCCTCCACAGCCAGCTAGCAACTGGCTATCTCCAGCCAGCAAGTAACCCACTGCAGCCAGCTAGCAACTGACTTCTGCCAGCCAGTTAACAACCTGCCTCTACTGCAGTCAGCTAGCAATTGACTACCTATACAGCCAGTTCACAAATGCCAACCTCCAGCTAGCAACTGACTCCCTCCACAGCCAGCTAGCAACTGACTCCCTCCACAGACAGTAAACAACTGCCAACCTTCAGCTAGCAACTGACTCCCTCCACAGCCAGCTAGCAACTGATTCCCTCCACAGCCAGTTAACAGCTGCCAACCTTCAGCTAGCAATTGACTACCTCCACAGCCAGTTGACAACTGTCAACCTCGAGCTAGCAACTGACTCCCTCCACAGACAGTAAACAACTGCCAACCCTCAGCTAGCAACTGACTCCCTCCACAGTCAGCTAGCAACTGACTTCCTCCACAGCCAGTTAACAACTGCCAACCTCCAGCTAGGAACTGACTCCCTCCACAGCCAGGTGACAACTGCCAACCCTCAGCTAGCAACTGACTCCCTTCACAGCCAGCTAGCAACTGACTACCTCCACAGCCAGTTCACAAATGCCAACCTCCAGCTAGCAACTGACTCCCTTCACAGCCAGCTAGCAATTGACTACCTCCACAGCCAGTTCACAAATGCCAACCTCGAGCTAGCAACTGACTCCCTCCACAGACAGTAAACAACTGCCAACCCTCAGCTAGCAACTGACTCCCTCCACAGCCAGCTAGCAACTGACTACCTCCAGCTAGCAACTCACTACCTTCACAGCCAGCTAGGAAATGCCCACCTCCAGCTAACAAGCAACTGACTCCCTCCACAGCCAGTTAACAGCTGACTACCTCCACAGTCAGTTAACAACTCCCAGCCTCCAGCTAGCAACTGACTCCCTCCACAGCCAGCTAGGAACTGACTCCCTCCACAGCCAGGTGACAACTGCCAACCTCCAGCTAGCAACTGACTCCCTTCACAGCCAGCTAGCAATTGACTACCTCCACAGCCAGTTCACAAATGCCAACCTCGACTAGCAACTGACTACCTCCACAGCCAGTTCACAAATGCCAACCACCAGCTAGCAACTGACTCCCTTCACAGCCAGCTAGCAACTGACTTCCTCCACAGCCAGTTAACAACTGCCAACCTCCAGCTAGGAACTGACTCCCTCCACAGCCAGGTGACAACTGCCAACCCTCAGCTAGCAACTGACTCCCTTCACAGCCAGCTAGCAACTGACTACCTCCACAGCCAGTTCACAAATGCCAACCTCCAGCTAGCAACTGACTCCCTTCACAGCCAGCTAGCAATTGACTACCTCCACAGCCAGTTAACAACTGCCAACCTCCAGCTAGCAACTGACTCCCTCCACAGTCAGCTAGCAACTGACTTCCTCCACAGCCAGTTAACAACTGCCAACCTCCAGCTAGGAACTGACTCCCTCCACAGCCAGGTGACAACTGCCAACCCTCAGCTAGCAACTGACTCCCTTCACAGCCAGCTAGCAATTGACTACCTCCACAGCCAGTTCACAAATGCCAACCTCGAGCTAGCAACTGACTCCCTCCACAGACAGTAAACAACTGCCAACCCTCAGCTAGCAACTGACTACCTCCACAGCCAGTTCACAAATGCCAACCACCAGCTAGCAACTGACTCCCTTCACAGCCAGCTAGCAACTGACTTCCTCCACAGCCAGTTAACAACTGCCAACCTCCAGCTAGGAACTGACTCCCTCCACAGCCAGGTGACAACTGCCAACCCTCAGCTAGCAACTGACTCCCTTCACAGCCAGCTAGCAACTGACTACCTCCACAGCCAGTTAACAACTGCCAACCTCCAGCTAGCAACTGACTCCCTCCACAGCCAGCTAGCAACTGACTACCTCCACAGCCAGTTCACAAATGCCAACCTCCAGCTAGCAACTGACTCCCTTCACAGCCAGCTAGCAATTGACTACCTCCACAGCCAGTTAACAACTGCCAACCTCCAGCTAGCAACTGACTCCCTCCACAGCCAGCTAGGAACTGACTCCCTCCACAGCCAGGTGACAACTGCCAACCTCCAGCTAGCAACTGACTCCCTTCACAGCCAGCTAGCAATTGACTACCTCCACAGCCAGTTCACAAATGCCAACCTCGACTAGCAACTGACTACCTCCACAGCCAGTTAACAATTGCCAACCTCCAGCTAGCAACTGACTCCCTCCACACCCAGCTAGCAAGTGACTACCTCCACAGCCAGTTAACAACTGCCAACCTCCAGCTAGCAACTGACTCCCTCCACAGCCGGCTAGCAACTGACTGCCTCCACAGCCAGTTAACAATTGCCAACCTCCAGCCAGCAACTGACTCCCTCCACAGCCAGCTAGCAACTGACTACCTCCACAGCCAGTTAACAACTGCCAACCTCCAGCTAGCAACTGACTCCCTCCACAGCCAGCTAGCAACTGGCTACCTCCAGCCAGCAACTGACTCCCCCCACAGTCAGTAAGCAACTCACTACCTTCACAGCCAGTTAACAACTGCCAACCTCCAGCTAGCAACTGACTACCTCCACAGCCAGCTAGCAACTGACTCCCTCCACAGCCAGCTAGCAACTGACTCCCTCCACAGCCAGTTAACAACTGCCAACCTCCAGCTAGCAACTGACTTCCTCCACAAACAGTTAACAACTGACTATCTTCACAGCCAGTGAACAGCTGCCAACCTCCAGCTAGCAACTGACTTCCTCCACAGCCAGCTAGCAACTGGCTACCTCCAGCCATGGCTTGTTTAATTTAGCATGCCTTGAAAAAAGGCTAGTATGTGGTAGTGCGCAACCCTTCGTGCGCGTGTCCTATTCACATTTTTTTAAAAAAAAAACATTTTGAAAAGTAACGAAAAGATGACTTACTCTGTACCCGAAACCTTTTTGGGCCAATTCCTCACATGGAAAACAGTGTTAAGGACTCGACTGTTTAGTTCAAATGCCATTTCAATATTTTTTGTTTTTTAATAAACTCCTTGAAAAAAATTCTCTCATATTTTCGAGCTTCCATTGTTGTCCCGAAGACATGAATACCAATACACTCCTGCTTCCATCACCTGTTCCGTCAGTACAATTCCATTCCCACATGAAATACTCTCGTACCCTTAACAGATTAACAGAGTGATGACTTGCGTCGAGCAAGGACCCACCTTAGGCTCCTTTCTTTGGAAATTGTCTACCAAAATGGAGATTAGGACTGTTGACAACTTAAGTCCAAGGATAAGAACGCAAATCGTTTGTGCTGTTTTCCCCCCCACAATAAATAAATAAACAAATAGCAATGAAGAGGAACACCACACCAGATCCTTTGGCGCACAGGAATCTGTGGAATCTTGCCAATGCCACTACCACACACCAGTGATCAATTCGACATGTGGTAACGTCTGGCCAGTGGCAAAGTTGATGATAGAAATGGACTCTGCAAATACAAGACGGGATTTATTTATCAATACGTTCAGTCCTTCGGCTTTACCTTTTCCTTTGTAAGGATTCGTAATAACACCGGCTATTTACGACATCAGCTTCATTAAGAGGATAACAATGGTGGACAGAATGGAATGTGAAATCGGGGAAACATTAAATACAAACAACAAGTAAGTCGGACTTGGACGTTTGAAGGTGGCTATTAATTTATTAAGACCAGCATTTTCAGTTACGTGCCACCCGTTTAATCTCCATTACTATTCGTGGCACGTTCCGGAAGCGAAATGGTGACCATTATTCTCACCAGAGTTGGCAAGTAGTGAAATTGTTTGTTCCGTGATTTCCTACGGCAGCCAGAGGCTGTTTCAATCTGCTGACAGATTTGTGGTCATTTCATGAAGTCACCGAGATGAGTTTCTCGTTTATAAGGAGTGAAGGGTCTTTACTTGAACGAATGCCAGGACAATTAAGACTGGATTCGGATTGAATGGGTTTCGGTTTTTTTTCCCCTTTTGGATGTGAAAGCTTTTAAGATTCAATTACTGCGGAAGGATTGATGTTAGATCGAAATGGATTTGGAAGCTCTTTAAGGATAATTAGGAGGAGGTTATTGACTGTCAAATAGTAGACAGGACTATTGAATGAAGTGCACCCAATTGAAGATGTAAGGCCACTTGACTTGACTTGAAGCCACCATCGTAGTCTCGGTGTGAAGATAAGCATCCTAGTTCGAGTTTTTGATCCTGTGTGCATCGACTAATATATTCTCGAAAGAGAACTCTGACCGCTATTTAAATGTAAAATAAAACTTCACCAGTCTAAGGACTAAGAAAACTTTCCATTTGTGTTAAATGTTAAATGTCGTCCCTTCGACTTGAATCCCAATTATACCATTTGGCTTACAATCGTTTAAGTTTTATAGCCCATAGCTGTTTGTTTGCAGTACTCTGTAAATGACACGACTTCTTTAAAACATTCTTGAACAGGACAATTAAATAAGTAAATCCTCCCTCAGGCTACCTTAAGTCGAAATACATCCCTTAAATTCCCATTCCTTGCCGCAACAAAAAACAAAAAAGGACACGAGGAAACTTCCCAGAAGAAAAACAAGATTAACAAAAAACAAAAAAAAAAAAAGAGATGAAAACTAAAGTCCCACGCACACACACACATGTCCTTGAAGGTTGATAAAATTCCTATCACTTTAGGCAATTTCCGACAAAACAACCCACCCACCGCAGGCTGAAGCAATCCTTAGAACCCGAATGATCAATCCAAGTTGCTTCTCTCTCCTTGCGCCGTATCGTCGCTCCCATTTTGAGATTGAACCAAGTTAATGCAATATGTCCTTAATGTCGCTGGAACAACAACACAAAGAAGTCAGAGAGAACACAAAAAGGAGATACATGGATTCCAGGACGAGAATAAAGTCACATTCACTTCCAGTGAACCAAAAACGAAAGATGATGATTATTATTATTGCCCCCGCTTGGATGTGGAATGTGGGGGCCAAGCATAGAGAAGGACCAAGACCATAACTGTGGTCAGGCTTAACTCAATCACCCGTGTTGGCCATTTGAACGATTATGAAGACGTAAACGTGTTCATGTGTGTGATGTGTGTGTGCTGGACACATTCAATCGAGGATAAACAATGATTTGTTATGGGAGAGTCCTTGCAATAAAGATACAAATGAAAAATTGTCAATCATTTTGTTGGACTGTTCCGAATGTTGGCCGAGGGCAAGTGGTGTGCTCCTGTTATCCTCCCTCTCAGCACATTTTAACGTACATATAGTATATTGATTTTACCATTTGGTCCTGCTTGGTTGTCTTCCTCATTCACAATTAGGGCGTTCTACTTTGAGGTAGTTTAAGGATTATACTTTCGGGTCAGCGAGCATTGAATAACATGTGACAGGACGAGATTCAATGGAACAGCAGCGCCTTAAGACTTTGCATAGGATTCACCGCAGAGAGGGAGAGATATCTATAGAGGAAACAAATGTGTGCGGATTGAAATTATCTTTTAGTGTTGTAGACAAATTGAGTGAAAAACGGAGAGTTGAATTGACTTAATTAGACGAAAAGTCATTAAGAGATGTCCGGGTCAGATTCGATTCGATTCGATTTAAGAGTCATTTCCTCACTGAGCCTGTGATATACGTGTCGGAAGCTTCGATAGGATTAGTCTAGTATAAGTTTCTCATTTGGCCTGTGGTCGGCTAAAACAAAATTTTTTTTTTCAACCCCAGAGCAACATTTGATAATTGGCGCCCGAGCAGGGACCAGCAAACAAAACACTTTTTTTTTGTCTATACGACAAATATTCATTACGTACATTTGTCTAAGAAGTTAGTACTTTCTTCGAGTGATTGTAACTGTTTGAGTCTATTTCTTTAGAGTGAAATATCTTTCTAATAAGGGTGACCAGATGGTTAAGCATATTTTTTAGGGTGCAGAGGAGAGTGAGTTTCTAAGTGTCCCCTGATATGCAGGTCTAAAAGTCTCTCCATGGTCTTCAGGATGAAGGCTGATAGACTGATAGACTGATAGGCCTATAGTTTTAAGGTAGCTCTGGAGGTCTGTTTCCAGGTTAACCTGTCTCCAGATCAGAGAAATATATCCCCAATTGTGGAAGGATGTGGTCCATGACCTTTTGGAGAAGGGCATGGAAGATACCATCTCCACCGGGTGCTTTGAAGGGTTTGCATGAGCCAATTGCCCATTTTACCTTGTCACGACTGAACATTTTTACTGGATAGACTTTTAACTCTGTTAGAATAGCGAGCCTGGGAAGTGAACGCATATCAAGAGGATCCATGAGATTTCCTAAGTAGTCCTACATTATTCACATGATCAATTGCTAATGGTTATGTGGATTAGTCCTGCGGTTGGCATATCAGCAAAGTCATGGCACCACTTTTTCCATGCAGCAGCAGAGTTGTACTCCCAGAGAGCTGATTTATATTTGTCCCACTTTTTAGAGTTTCCTCGCTTTCCTCCTGAGCAGAGCGAGTTTTTCATCTTACCATGGAACTTTACGCAGACACGTATTGGTTCTAGGGATGCTGCTGTCGTTATGTCTCATCTAAGTTCTCAATGGATTCAATAGCCTCGATTAACGTGTCAACTTAAGAGAGGACTTGGCTCCGACACAGATCCCAATCCTTGGATTTGGGGTTGTTTTTGGTGGGAATGGGAGCAGAGTTGTAAATAATATCAAACCTGATGTGTCGTTGATCCGACAGGGAAACGTCGTCAGACACATGCCCATAGTTATTAAATTTGATATAAAAGGAGATCGTTTATGAAGGTGGGCTTATAGCCGTTGTTTGTTCGACATGTTACAAGTCCGGGCCGTTGTGTATGAAAGCAGGACAAAAAGAATGTGGCATCATATTGACCCAAAAACTGGTCCTGAACCTACACACGATCAATAAATGTTTTTTTTTATATAGAAAGGGTTGGAGGCTCACTCGGTTATAAAGGGTTTTAAACAGGAACAGCAAACGACGCCATATTTCTTGCCGTTCTTTTGACATTTCTCTTCAGTAAGGTTTGCCATTTCATGATGGAAAGATATACGAGCCAACAACGCGTCAAAATTATTAAAATTTACTACCGAAATTCGGAGTCAGTGGCCTCAACGTTAAGAGCCCCTCCAATTTATCATCGTTATAATCGTCCTAGCAGATCAACAATTGAGCGTCTAGTGGAAAAATTTGAATCCACAGGCACAGTACGAAATGTTACCGTGCCAGTGAGACAAAGAAGTCCCCGTAGTGTCGAGAATACTGCTGCCGCTGAGGCTTCAGTTGCAGAAAACCCAAAGATCTTGGCCTACATCCTGACAAGATTAAATTGACACAAGAACTGAAGCCGCTTGACCACCAGAAGCGTCGTATGTTCGTGAATTGGGCTGAGCAACAACTTGAAAATGATTCGGATTTTCATCGAAAAATCATCTTCAGCGATGAGACTCATTTCTGGCTGAATGGCTACGTCATTAAACAAAATTTTCTGTATTGGTCAGGCAGCAATCCACACGTACTCCATGAGTCACCATTGCATCCCGAAAAAATTACGGTTTGGGTTTATTGGGCCGTACTTCTTCCGTGATGATCAAGACCAGCACGTTACTGTGAATGGGAATCGCTACCGTTCAATGATAACCGAAAATTTTTCGCCCCAATTGAATGATATGGACTTGGAGGACATGTGGTTCCAACAGTACGGCGCCACAAGCCACACAGCGAATATCACAATCAATTTATTGGAAATCAAGTTTGGAGAACGTGTTACCTCACGAAATGGTCCAGTCGCTTGGCCGCTTCGGTCGTGCGATTTGACGCCGTTAGACTATTTCCTGTGGGGCTACGTCAAGTCTATGGTCTATGCCAACAAGCCAGCGACGATTGATGAACTTCGTACGAATCCCACTTTTGGATATATTTATATTTTTATGCCTTAAGCTCCTGCAAATATTTTTTTAAGGCTTCACCTTGAATAATAAGATTTTATAATCAAAGAAAATATACTATTTGAGTGTTATTATTGTCGTTGTTTTTGGACACCCTGTGATATTTTTTTATAACTAGAAAAAAACTTTTTAAATATTTTAAGCCATGTTAAGGTTTAAGTCTCGCAAACTATCATAGGAAGCCACTGTGCATAAACTGAAGTAAATTTCAAAATCTGAAATGATCCCACTTTTCCCGCTCATTTTATGGAATTGAATTGACTTGCATCCCAGTTAACAAATCCTCCAGCTGATGCAGAATTCTCCATGGACTTTTTACAAATCAAACATTCTCATTCAAGTCAAGTAGCATAATTAATATCGCCAGAACTCCGAGATTTATTGACTCGTCCTTGTGACGATTTAAGCTACTTTCCAGCTGCACTATCCAAACGCAAAGAATACCCTCCCGCAGTGACAAATTGACTATCGAAACCCTTTTCGCGTATAATAATCACTCTTCATTAAACACTTGAAGCTAAGCTAAATCCCCTTCAACTGACATCCCAAGTACATCCGATTCCTTTTCTAATCAATCAAGCTCACCTTAAAATCCACTTTGTCCCACACAATTTCCCTTCACCCCTTCCCACGTACATGTGCATCATTCCTTTCCCTACCATTCAACCGTCCATCCGTTTAGTAAAATTTTTCCATCACATTACCGACTTCCTCGGGCGTAAATTTTTTATGAAAAGGAAGCTGGTGTTTCTTTATTTATTTTTTGTGATTTTATTTCTTCAAGGAAACGAAAAAAAAAACACATTTTTTTATGTTGGTACCTTTGCGAGAGTCGTTCCTTTCGAACTCTTAATATCGGCCTCTATTTGGTTTCGCAGCAGCTCTATTTAAACGCCTCGAATCATTGACGTTCCTTAGAGTAAGTCCTTTAAAGTGCCAACAGAACAATGAAGGCAATACACCCGACTTAAAGGCCTTCATTGTTTCCCAACCCCGTCATCATCATGGAAGCACGGCCCACTCCAGGTGATGGTGTCCTCCATTCGATACCACTTTCATTGGATTCGATAATAAGGCTGCGTTGTTTGTGTTTGTGAAGCGCAAAAACCCTTCGCGCTTTTACACTGTTTTTTCTTTTTTACAATTTCTTGTTGTGTTAGTGAGAAAAGCTTTTAGGGCAATCAACTTGGAAATTAAGTGTAATTAGATATGTTTCGCCTGCAGCATCCGCTTTGAATAGATGCGTTGCCTCTTTTCCGTCCTTGTTTAAAAATAGAACAACACTCTTTTCTGTTCCCATTTTTTTTCGAAGCTAAAGAAACTTAAATTTTCTTGGAAAATTTAAATTTTCGAAATTCCATGGACAAGTTAATTGGATAATCTCTCCTGTGGCCTTTGCGGCAGAGGGATTCACTGAAAGGACTTTATTTTTTTTGTTTTGCTTTTTATGATCACCGGACCCTTGAGTTAATATTTTTTTACCTTTTTTTATCCTTTCTTAAGGAAGTGGAGGATTTCTGGTTATCTTGACCAATTAACATTGGAGAAGATGGTTAGGTTTCGAGGACAATTACCGCATATTGCATGGCAGGATACGAAAGAATGGAGAAATGTTTTCCTTTTTTGTTTATTAAGGCTCGTGAAGAGAGGATGTAAACCCTTGTCTTTATTAAAATTGACGACCTCTTTTGTGGCTAAGAGGAGCATTGGGTTATTGGTGAAGTAGGTCAATCGATTTTTATTTTTGAGGCAATGTTATTTTTTTCCTTAAAATTGATATTAAGCTGCCGTTTGAGTTGGGATTTACATAAGGTAAGTGGCGTCAGGAAAGCCAAACAAAACATATTTTTGCACTTTTAAGGAATTTTTGTAGTTGGGTGTTTTGGTTTGAACTTTAAATGAATAAAAAAGGGTTTTTCAACAGGGACGCTACAAAAGTTTTTTTTTAAATGAAACAAAAACGGTTTTGGATATCAATGAAATTTTTTATTTTTGTGAAAGTACGTTGGATGCCATTATGTATGGAACTCGATTTCTTTTGCATGGCCACCACGGGCACGCTTGCAGAAGTCCAGACGCTCAACCCTATTTTCGACGGTTTTCATGCATAAATCGGCCGATACTGCTGCAATTTCACGTTCATCCATCGTCACTGACTTGTTGGCATAGAACATAGACTTGACGTTGCCCCACAGGAAGTAGTCTAACGGCGTCAAATCGCACGACCGAGGCGGCCAAGCGACTGGACCATTTCGCGAGATAACACGTTCTTCAAACTTGGTTTCCAATAAATTGATTGTGACATTCGCTGGGCGGCTTGTGGCGCCGTCCTGTTGGAACCACATGTCCTCCAAGTCCATATCATCCCATTGGGACCAAAAATATTCAGTTATCATTGAACGGTAGCGATCCCCATTCACATTAACGTGCTGGTCTTGATCATCACGGAAGAAGTACGGCCCAATAAACCCCACCAAACCGTAATTTTTTCGGGATGCAATGATGACTCATGGAGTACGTGTGGACTGCTGCCTGACCAATACAGAAAATTTTGTTTAATGACTTAGCCATTCAGCCAGAAATGAGCCTCATCGCTGAAGATGATTTTTCGATGAAAATCCGAATCATTTTCAAGTTGTTGCTCAGCCCAATTCACAAACATACGACTCTTCTGGTGGTCAAGCGGCTTCAGTTCTTGTGTCAATTTAATCTTGTAAGGATGTAGGCCAAGATCTTTGGGTTTTCTGCAACTGAAGCCTCAGCGGCAGCAATATTCTCGACACTACGGGCACTTCTTTGACTCACTGGCACGGTAACATTTCGTACTGTGCCTGTGGATTCAAATTTTTCCACTAGACGCTCAATTGTTGATCTGCTAGGACGATTATGACGACCATAAATTGAACGTAGCGCTCTTAACGTTGAGCCCATTGACTCCGAATTTCGGTAGTAAATTTAAATAATTTCGACTCGTTCTTGGCTCGTATTTCTTTCCATCATGAAATGGCAAACCTTACTGAAGAGAAATGTCAAAAGAGCGGCAAGAAATATGGCGTCATTTGCTGTCCCTGTCGCTCTACTTTTGTAGTGTCCCTGTTGAAAAACCCTTTATTTGTTTATTTGTATTTTGTTTATGTACTTTTTACGTTACCATCAATGGTGCCCGCTATAGTTCTAAAATGTCGGCCTTAATTTTTTTGCCCAAACAGCATAAGGTGAAGCTGGTTGACATGTGGTTCCGAGAATGGGATGCTTCATACCAAACAGCACGCGAATCAATGGATAGCTATGTTATCATATAACTTTGGCTAACCTAACATTCCGGTACTTCACGTTCGGTCCGATGTATATTAATTTGCCAATAACTTCTACGGTCTGGTCGATCGTGTTCCACTTCGAAACATAAGTTCAATTATAAGCACAAACAACTTTGAAGAATCCAAAGACATCAAAAATTAAAATTAAATTAAGTAAAGCAGAAGATGCAACAGGGTTCGAAAAAGAGGTTTTCATAGAAGATCGAATTGCAGACTCCATAATTTTTAATAATCTAAAGCTTACATTGCACTTCCTACAGGATTCATCCTTCTCGGTGAATGCAAAATCAATTGTCCTTAAATTTTGTATGAATGGCTGCGGTAAGCTTTGTGGTCATCAGTCTACTAAGAAGTTAGTACATTAAGTTTATCTTTTTTCCCAGGTTACCCTCTGAATAAAAATTCTTCATTTTGACGCTCCCAAAACACCTCAACAGCAGCCATCATTTCGCTATCAACATCAAATTTCTTTCCATGAAGATGTACCGATGAGATGCAACAGAGGAGAAGAATGTGGAATTCCAGGAGGAGCCAGGGCTGGCAAATAGAGCGGGTGTTCAAGCAGTTCGAATTGTGTTTCTTGAATAAGAGTCATCGCAATTGCAGCCTTGTGAACCGGCGCGTTGTCTTGATGAAACAGGCCTTTTTTCCTAAATCGCCTTCTGCAATCTGCTTATTTAGTCTACGCAGTCTGATATAGTTGCTCCTTTTTTTTTACATATTCCACCATAATAGTTTCCAAAGCGTCTGAAAAAACTGATGCCATAAACTTCTCTGCTGAACATGGGCGTCGGTGAAGAGGATCGCTCCAATATGATGGAGGCAGGCTTCGTCGATGGCCACGAAATGTGACAAAAAATTCGTCTGATCTGCCTGGGATTCCCCCAGAAATATCGACTCGGTTCTTCTTTTGCTCGTCGAGGCACCCACAGCACAGACCTTCTTCATATGTAATTCGTTGGCAAGGATTCTTTAAACACTGAACTTCGCGGTGTCCTTATTTAGGGGATGTTCTTCTGGGTTATTGTAAAATTTGGATCACTTCTCGTAGGTCTAGCTCCAACCATAGGCACTTAGCCTTGGCTCCCTACTTACATTTTAAACATTCCCTCTCTAAGAGACTCGTTCGAGGAATTTGAACCCCTTAAGGAAAACAATGTTCAATAATCTTGTCAGCCTTAATTGTTAACCTAAACTTTCGCAAATGCCCACAATAACATTGCACATATTACAACAATCTAATCGCTCATCAGGGGGCACCATAAAATCCTGCCTGTCAGTAGCACATGTGCAGATGTGCATTCCTGATGCACTCCACCAGTTTCTCAACTCAACAAAAGGATAAACTTTTCCTTGTCATAAGAGAGTAGAACAATTTCAACTAAATTTGTCCTGCTTAGATGTGCTTCCTGCCTTCGTTCACTTGCAAAGAGGCTTAAACTTTTTCGTTTAAATAACTGCATTGTGTCATCCCCAGTGCTAAGATTTATCTCACATGTCGGTCTGTATTTCGGGAACAGTATCCAAACTGTTTAAGCTCCTCGGGGACTGGCGTCTGTGACCGACTACATGCAAGAGTCATAAAGTTTTTTCATCCTTAAACTGAATTATGTTTAGGGATATTAGGATTTGAGTCCCTCGGTCATTCACTTGTGAGCTAAAGTTTTCGTTTGAATTGAATGATAAATTATCATGGAGTTAGAGCACTGAGGATTGTAATAGGATATTTAAGGAACAAGTGGATTGTTGGATAAAATTCAAGGAAACACCTCTTTTCATTGGTTGGTCGGAGGAGTTATGCTTCATGTTTTGAACAAGTGGCTTTCGGTGTTTTTTTTTTAAAGTAGTTGATTATGCGCGTCTTGATTCTGGCTTTGCCGCCTGACAGATGACAGTTTAAGTTCCTGTCAAGGACGCTCCTCGATCAAAAAGGTTGATGAAGATGAAGAAAAGGTATTGATCGAATCGAATCTACTATACACGTTAACATTGAATATTCATGACCAGCTTAAGACGGTACATTCTTTAGCTTGATATTTGAGTTCCTTTTGAACTTAGGGTAGTTCATCTGCCGATGGTCTTTTCGTTGTTTGCTCTGCCTGTGAAGGGATAAGGACTCCCCTAATAATGCATATACAAAGTGCGAGCAGAAGCTGCAGGATAAGTGTAGTGGTTTGCGGCGGAGATTTGGATATTTACTTATTTGCATTCGTTCAATTCGCAGTATTTTATTTGCCGTTATAAAATTGCGACATTCAATGAAGTGCGAATTTTTGTACATAATTTATGTGCTGAAAAATTCAGAGAGAGTTCAAGCGGTTGGATGCAATTCCACATAAGCCTTTGCTTTTTTCCTACTTAAATTATAATACTGTGTGGATGAACATAATCTCTTGAGAGCAAGCAAATTATACAAAAATGCAGCCTCTCCTGGGAGATGATTTTTTAAGCTGCGCATATCCCAAGCCTCGGTTGATTTGAAAAATCGTGCTCATTTTGTTCAGCTGCTGTAAGAAATAATCTCATGCGGGTATTCAAACGCGATCCGAAGTTAGCCGGTTAAGCCCTTAAAGTTTCGATAACTCCAGCATCGCGGATATCGAAAAATAGCAAATTTTGCTTGACATACAGAAATATAGCCGTATTTTCAAACACTTACAATTTTTCTGTATTTTTCATGTTATATCTCAGTGGTGGCAAAGGAGAGAGTGCTTATATCACAAGGCGAAATTCCGTGGAATTTTATTGGCACTCTAAATGTTGGCTCACTGGGTTCTCGAAAAAAAAGAAGATCGAACCACCGGTCGGGTGCGCGCTATCGCAGATCTTTTTTTTTATTTATAATTCATTAAATAAACTTATAATCCAAACAGCAATAAGCGCTTAAATTATTTTTTATAAATTAACTATGTATATTGTTAGAGATATGGTTATTAACTTACTGTTTAAAATTATATGATATTTAGTTAAGTTATACGATTTTTATGAGTTCAAGAGCCGATAGCTTTGCTGCTAGTGCGTTATTTAGTTATTATAAGTAACTAATTCTAATACGTAATTGATAAAAATAAATAATATTAAAATGAGTCCACTAAAGGAAAAGCAAAGGCTGGGCTCAATAAAACTGCTTATGGCTTAGCCCGGAAAAAACGAAATGTTAAGTCATCACAACTTACTTTGGCCCACTTGAGTTTATGGTTAAAGCTAAAAACCTTGGAGTTTTGTTCAACACGATTTTGGGCTTGGATGACCATGTACGTTCTGTCAACGGGAAAGTGTATGGCTGCCTTAGGCACCTCTCTCTCTGACTTAAAGCTTCACTCCATTTTACACAAGACTTATGCTGGTCAGGTCCTTGCTCATTTCATTGATAACATATGGCTGCGAAATTTATTGTTGCCATAATGCACTCACTAGGCGCAAGCTTAATGTTGCCTCTAATAAAGGGTCCGCCAAATAACTTTTTTTTTTAAAATGCTATAAAAAAAAGTGCGGAATATTTTCTCAAATTTCTTTTTTTTATTTGAAAGTACAATCCTTCCGGTTAATAATGGAAAATAATTTCATTTAAATGGCTGCCTCAGCTGGCCATACAGTAGCCTACACGATCGGTCCAATTTTTAAGCACATTATCGATTGTGTGCAGCTGTATTTCACCAATGGTTTCACGAATATTGTCCTTTAAAGCGTCAATTGTCTCTGGCTTGTCAGCGTAACACTTGTCTTTGAGGGCACCCCACAAATAATAGTCCAACGGTGTCAAATCGCAGCTCCGAGGTAACCAAACGACATAAGCTCTGCGGCTGATAATGCGATCTTCAAAAACAGGGCGCAAAACATCGAGTGTAGCTTCGGCTCTGTGGCACGTAGCGCCGTCTTGTTGAAACCAAATGTTGCCAATATCCTCCCCTTCAATTTTTGTGAACAAAAATTCGTTCAACATGGCCCGATAACGATCGCCATTGACTGTAACGGCCATTCCTTGCTCATTTTCGAAGAAAAATGGCCCAATTATGCCTCTGGACCAAAATCCGCACCAAACAGTGACTCGTTTTGGTTGCATCGGCCTTTCAATGTATGCGTGAGGGTTTTCTGTACCCCAAATGCGACAATTTTGCTTGTTTACATACCCGCCAAGATCAAAATGAGCTTCATCTGAAAAGATGAGTTTTTTGGCAAAATCGGCATCTTCTGTAAGTCGATCGCAGGCTCACTTAGCGAAGCGAAAACGCATTGGATGGTCAGTTGTTCAAGCGTATACACAACCATATTCGTTCAGCGGAAGGATAAAACTAATTATCTGTCAAATCAGACATGAGCCAAGTGTTACCATTCACGAAATAAGCACCAGTTGTAAAAAAAACGTTGAATGGCGGACCCGTTAATATTGCCCGCTACGTCTACGGCTTAAAACAGTATGATCATATGCCGCCGTATGCGAAAGTTATTCTTGTATGTTGACTCCACAAGTACCTTGACTACTGCACTTTCAAGTATCTACACAAAATCATAACCAGCAAGCAACCTCAGTACTGGAATTCATTCCCTATCAGCTTAAGACGGCTCTATAACACGAAAGGCATCTAGCAGGTAATAATTAGAAATAATATTTGTTCATATTTTTGTTGCTTTAAACATCATAATCGGTAACTTAACTTAATTTTACTCAACATCAATTTTATTCCAATTTTCAATTTCTACATATAAGGGATCATAAATTCACTTAAATCATGTTATTGTAAAAATTCACACTTATTTACGAAAGATTATACAGAGTCTTTTATAAATGCTGTTATACAAAAATCAATAAGTACAATTAAGGGGGATGCTTCAGAACATAAAATATCTCCATTCTGCCCGACCATTTGTGAGGACATTCATTATTCAAAATGAATATAAAAAAATAAAAATATAAAAGTGAAATGGATGCATGTACATACATCTAATTATATTCACACATATATATCAGGTTGGCAACTAGGTAATTGCGGATTTCACTCATAGATGGCTTTAGTTGAATTTTAAGGTTTGCTGACGTAATCGAAATGTCAAAATAATTTTTGTATTTGATAGTTGGTACTTCAACTGTCAATCAGTAAAGAAAAATTTTTTGATCGGTTGGGCAGTTTTTTTGGCGTCTGTTGAAAAATGGAAAATCAAAAGGAACATTTATAGTATGTCATATTTCCGAAAAGGAAAAAACGCATCGCAACCTCACTAAAAGTTATGTGCTGTTTATGGTTGTCAAATTTCGTTCTGGTGATTTTTCACTCAAAGATGAAAAACGCTCTGGTCGTCCAGTTGAAGTTGATGACGACCAAATCAAAGCAATAATCGATTAAGATTGTCACAGTACAACACGTGAGATTGCAGAGAAGCTTCGTGTATTACATACATGTATTGAAAATCGTTTAAAACAACTTATAGTATATGGGTTCCTTATGAACTGAAAGAAAATCATTTAACACAACGCATTAATATCTGCGATTTGTTAAAGAAACGTGATCGTGATCTATTTTTAAAACGATTGATAACTGGTGATGAAAAATGGGTAAAAACAACAATCATCGTGGAGCAAGCCAGGTGAACCAGCTCAAACAACATCAAAAGCTGATATTCACCAAAAGAAAGTTATGTTATCAGTTTGGTGGGGGATTACAAAGGAATTGTCTACTTTGAACTTTTATCACCCAACCGAAAAATCAATTCAGATGTCTACATTGAACAACTATCAAAATTGAACAATGCAGTTGAAGAAAAGTGTCCCGAAAGGTGCTGTATTCCATCATGACAATGCAAGGCCACACACATCTTTGGTCCCTTGGCAAAAATTATTGGAGCTTGGTTGGGATGTTTTTCCACATCCATCATATAGTCCTGACCTTGCACCATCTGATTACTTCTTATTTCGATCTTTGCAAAACTCTTGAATGGTAAAAATTTCAATAATAATGATGATGTCAAATCGTACCTGGTTCACTTTTTTGCTGATGGAAACCAGATGTTTAATGAACGTGGAATTATGATGCTGCCTGAAAGATGGCAAAAGGTCTTTGCTCAAAATGGGCAAAACATTACAGAATAAAGTTATAAGTTCGCTGAAAAAATTGTCTTTTATTTTCTAAAAAAGTCCGCAATTACTTACATAGTTGCCAACCTGATACAAGCAACAATTAATAATAATTTAAAAAATTCATTGTTAAGAAAATTAATATTAAAGAAACAAAGAGAACACAATTATAAACTATAGCATATAAAGATATGATTTTGTAAATAAATGAATATATAAACAATAAATAAAACAATTTAATAAAAACATAAATAAAAATAAAATAAAAATGAATAAATAAATAAATAAATAATGAGAAAAATGAATGAATATTTTATTAATATCATATTTCTTTTTTTTATTTAATTGTTGGTTCACATCAAGGAAGAATTTTGCAAGCAAATAAAAAAACAAATTAAACACAGAAAAAAAAACGAACAAAGAATAACACACGCGTTTTAAAACTTTATTGGACTTCTTTATTCGTTTGCTTTTCAATTGCCAATGAACATAAAATCGAATTCGAATTCAAAAGTAACGCCGGCTATGCTGCATTCAGGGTTTTTTAACAGCTGTATGACAATACACAATTTAACCGTGATCAGTGAACCTTGCAATTTCTAATTTCTCTTATATAAATTTTCCCCCTTTAAGCTTTCATTACGATACTTCTTACGTAAATACCTCGCATTACAATGAGAGGATAAAGTGTTCTCAAGGCAGAATATTGTTGGCATTCAAATGCGCCTCAACTTATTTTATTTATTTATTTTTATAAACTTCTCTCTTTTTTTTTAATTGTTTGATTTCTCTTCAAGAGGATATTTATACTCTTATAATGCGTGTAGCACAGAGCGAGCGGACGAACTATGAGGAGAATGAAAGATTTTGTAGTGGTTGAGAAACTCAGGTTTATTTGGTTTCAACTCTCTTCCGTGGGTGGAGCTCGAAACGGGACGGAGGATTTTGATATCGACCTATTAGCTTTCACCTAATTCGCATGATTTTTATGGACATTTTTTTTAAATATGAACTTTTGATATATGAACTTTGAAAGTTGGGAAGATTTAGCTAAACACCCCGCTGTCAGTGTTATGCCTTCATAGCAGAGCCATCTACACACGATTTAAACAAACTACTATTTTGAAAAAACGAATTAGGTATTAAGCCGATACAACAACCACTACAACAACGCCACCCATTAGTCAGACTACTATCGCTGGCCGACCAATCCAGTGATGGTGCCATTAACTTGATCCCAATGGCAAATGGTGACTGGACCAGATTCGAAAAACTAGACCACTCTAGGAATCCAAGCTGGGACCTATCAATTGAATCAATTGAAAGGCAGGCGCTTTACCACCTTCGTCACTTGCTTAGAGAGCTGAGTAGACTAAATGGTTTATAATTACAAGGAATGCTAAAATTTTTCTCTGGTTTCGGTAACATTTATTGTTGGTGAATTGAAGGGACAAAGACAAATTTTTTGTACGGTAGAAAAAATTTTATATCAGAATGTTTTTACTTAAACTAATAACTTATAACCGCCAAAGCTGTTGGTGCTGCCTATCCCTGTGACAGACTGATACCGCCCCGCTGAACCGGAGATTCTCCAGTGAGCTGCCTCCGCCTTCATCACTACAGACAAGTCGCCTATCTACACTCTTTTGGGGATTATCAAAGAAAAGCGGCACTCCGATTCTATCTTGAATCAGGCCTTTAAAATCTGAGAGAGGATAGAGGAATGCTTCTGCTGTCTCCGGATAAGCCTAACTCGAATTCCGTTGGCCTCGTTAGGGTAAAATTTTTGTGCTGAGACTACTGAAACTAGTCAATAAAATCGGCGAATTTTTTACACCCCGTTGCAGACCGTTGTGAATTTCAAAGTTCCTAGCAGAAGTTATATTGTCAGTCTTCACAATAATGTTTCTACCGGTGAACATATTTGACAGTGTGTACAACAGTGGCTTTCGAGTACTTTTTCCCAGTCAGTCTAACTTGAAAAAGAGCCCCTGTAACCATAAGATGTCAATGGCTTTATCAATGCCATACAGACAGGCAGCCGTGCATTAACCAGGAAGCTTTGTCTAACCAACTGAGTGCAGTGTGCTCGATTTTTCTGGCAATTCATAGTAACCCATTCTGAAAAATTCGACCGTTTTGGCCGCAATCCACGAATCGATCCATTTTTTGACATTATCGAAATGACGGAAGTGCTGGTCAGCCAGGCCATGTTGCATCGATCGAAAGAGATAGTAATCGGATGGCGCAAGGTCTGGACTATAAGGCGGGTGGGGTAGGACATCCCATTTGAGCATTTCAAGGTAAGTTTTGACGACATTTGCAACATGTGCCCGAGCATTGTCATGTTGCAAAATAACTTTATCGTGTCTTGCGATCGTTTCCGGCCGTTTTTCCTTCAGTGCTCGGCTCAAACGCATCAATTGTCGTCGGTAGACCTCGCCTGTAATTGTTTCATTCGGTTTAAGCAGCTCGTAATACACAACTCCCTTCTGGTCCCACCAAATGCACAGCATTACCTTCAGGCTATATTCTGAACGGCCGTCGATGTTGAGGCATGTTCGGGGTATTCATATGTTTCCCGACGTTTTGGATTATCGTAATGTACCCTTCGGATCATTCCCATTGCTTTCTAACGATCGGAAATGGTTTTCTGAGCGACGCCAAGTGATTTTGCAAGTTCTTCTTGCGTTTGTGACGGATCTTGATCGAGCAATGCCTCCAATCTTGTTCACCTGGCCGGTGCGTTCTTTGTCTTCGGTGTCGAAAAAAACATCTTTGAACCGCTTAAACCACCGCTGACACATTCTATGGTCTATAGTATAGCCCGGGTAAGCTTCGGTAAGCGATTGATGCGCTTCGGTTGTCTTTTTTCTTTAAATGAAGAAGTATATTAAAACTTCCCGCAAATGTTGTTTTGATGGCACGAATGTAGACATTTTACGGCATGTTTTCACTAATGACCAATAACCTAGACTGAAATAATTAGACAATGATATGAAGTTTCTGATGTGACAGCTGTCATGGTCAAAATTCACCTCAGAGTAATAGACATGAATTTGTCTGCAATAACGACATTTTCAACCGGTAGTCCTATTAATTTATGTTTTCTTATAATGAGCTCTTAAATGAGAAATTTTTTAGACTTGGGTGATCTTTAGATATTTTCCCTACTTACTAAAATTGACCTTTCTCGCATACACATGTACTTGGTCCCCTGGGCATTCACAACAAAAAACTCAGATGTTTTATTTTCAAATAAATTTATTTATATTGTTCGACTTCTAATTTCCAAAATATTTACATTTTCCTTTTTATTTTTTATAATAAATTTTCATGTTTTATTTTCATTTTTTAAATGTTACATTTTTCTTTCTCTTAAAACTTTGTTTTCTTTTTTAAATGTTTAATTCTTTTCTATTTATTTTTAACCTAGTAATTTATTTGCAAAAAAAATGTTTATTTTCTTTTCAATTCATTTATTTTATGTACAAAGTGAAGGTTCAAATATGTCTCTGTTTCCACAAAATTTCAAAGTTACCAAATTTTTTATTTCCTTATTTTTATATTTTCATTTGATTTTCGAGAAGTGTACAAAAATTATAGCTTAACAATATAAATATTTATTTTTTTCTATATTTTAATCATAAGTTGCATGTGTGACTTGTTCTTTAGTAAATTTAAGATTTTTTTAAGTGTATGGGTTTGTTTTTTTGTTTTTTTTTTGAAATTGTGTACACAATTAATAAAATATATTTATTATTTATATGTTTTGCTTTGTTTGTTGTTTAAGTATAATGTTTCTCTTCCCCTTTGTATTATATTATTTATATTCAATATTTGAGTATTGGTGTTCAGTTGTTATTATTCATTTTGAAATATTAAAATGCTTTGTTTTTGAGGATAATATGTTAACAAGTGGTATTTTTGTTTTTAAATTTTAAAGTGATGGAAATGAAATAAATTAAATATTAAAAGAAGGCGAATATTTAAATGTTGCCATAAAACTATTTGAGTTAATTTTTTATTTCTTTAAAGGCATCTATATTTTTTTTAAAAATAAAATGTAATCTAGTGTTCTTTTTTTTATATTAAATCTTATGAATAGTGTTAAATATATTTTTTTTTTCTGACACTTAACTATTTATAATTGTGCGATAAAGTGATAGGTAATAAAAATTACTATAGCTGTGTTAGACCGCTAGTATTTTTAATTAAGAGATTTATGTTCAGTGTTTATTTCGCTTTTTATATAATATATATTTAATTTTTTTTTGTAGTTTAACATAGGGCTTTTGGGAATTTACAAATGTTAACACAATTTTTCAATTGGCACTTTCGAATTACATAATTTTGATTAAGATTTTTCTTCTTTTGTTTGTTAAGAAATAGTTGCATGATTTTAGTAGCTAATTGGGATATAGAAAATAAATAGTAGGAAAAATAATCTGCAGCTAAAGAAAGCATACATTTTTTAGTGGCAGTGTTTTCTTTCGATTCGATTGGTCCACCTTTAAGCCTTTTGGAAAGCGTAAGTCAAATGAAAATTGTGTGGATTTTTATACGAGATAATGCAAAATAAACTCTTTTATTTTGGAAGCTTACCTACTCTTGATAACGATTCTGAAACTTAAGGAAACATCGATAGGGACAAATCTTTTGAAATAAAATGACATTCAAAAAGCAAGTGATTTTAAACTAAATTCATAGAATTTTTGAACTTTCTGCATGTCTAAAAGGCATTTTAGCTAAAAGGAATAAGGTATCAAAAGTTATTTGTCAGAGCTATATCTTTCAAAAATATATGCTTTAGGTACTGACATTTTTGCATTTAGGGTAAAGATACAAATATTAAAATAGTTGAATTTTTAGGGGGATTATAAAATTTCGAAAACAGAGCTCCGGAAATAGATGTTGTTTAAATTAATATTCCAATTACTCATTCCTAGCTTCTTTAAATGCTTTCTCTCCTTCAACTGGTCAGCAGGGCTGCCGTTTGGAATTTTGGCTGAGGAGTATCTCAAATGCTTGGAGAGGAGTATTTCAGGCTCGTGAGGAGCATGCAAAATAAAAATGTTTTGAAAAAAAAAACAATTTTCCTGAGTTTGGGATTAAGACGTTTTTTTCGATGTAAATTTTTTATCGCTGACGAGCAGCAAGCAATAATCGGAGCGGACTTTCTCCACTACTTTCAAGTTGTTGTGGATCTTTGAAAGAAATGCCTGATCGACACAACAACATCCATCAAATTCTGTGGTAGTTTAGCTCGCATAAATTATGCGCGAACAAAAAATGTGTCAGCCATCCAAAAGTACATGGGCCAGCCCACTGGCACATAGTCCCCAAGGGCTATGGAGACTGGCGTCCTTCTAACCGTAACCGTAGTGGATCGATACCCTAGTACCATATATTCAGGATTATATTCCTTCCTCAGTGATAAGACATTTTTTCTGCACTCGAGCCTACCATCAAATCCCTGTAGAGGAAAGCGACATACCGAAGACGGGCACCATCACTCCGTTCGGACTCTTTGAATTCCGCAAAATGACATTTGGATTACGCAACGAGGGTTTGCCGACGATATGTTTCGCGATTTCGATTTCGCACATATCTATATTGATGACTTTCTCGTTGCATCACATATCAAAGAAGAAGATCATCTTCGCAAAGTATTCGATCGTTTCCAAATATCAGTTTGAAAAGTCAGAAGTTCGTTTTCTCGGCCATGCAGTAAGCGAAAAGGGTATAACGTCTCTACCAGAGAAACTTGATTTAATTCCTAATTACAAACACCCCGAACAAGTTTGCGAACTCCGCCATTTTATTGCAACCATAAATTTTTATCGCAGATTTATTCCGAAGGCTGTCGAAACTCAGAGCTGCCTTCAAAGCTTCATAAAAGGAAACAAGAAAAACGATCGCACTGTAATCGAGAAGGCTGGTCAGAGAAGGCATTTATGACATTTGAAAAATGGAAGCAAGTAAAAAAAATATGTATTTTTGGGTTTTAATACACCTCTTAAAAACTTACTTCATTTAAAACCAAAAAAAATAAATATTAAGAGTTTTTTTGAAGGTTCCTATTGTGATGCGCATTTGTTTTGGAAAAGAGATTTTGCCATAAAAAAGGCATTTACTGTTGGAACAGCTAAAGAATTTCCAGTTTTTGTTTTTATCAAAAACAACTGTGAAAAATGCACTCACCATTCGCACTACAGTCAGGCAAAGAAATCACCAACCAACTTAATTTTTTGTTTCAAACATAGTACATTAGAACTCTTCAAAATCACATTCTCTGCTTATTGATTCTTTATTGATCGAAACTTTAAATTCTTCATCCAGCTCCTCAACATTATCCTTCGTCAAAAAATTTGGAAACATTTTTATAACGTGGACTAGAGAAGAATGTTTGGTTTTTTAGTCTAAAATGTTAAATGCTTTTAGGGCTTCGTCATTAAAATCTATCCTTGTGCTTATTTCCTTATATAATTCCACACAATATTCTATTATATCATTAAGTGCAAGTTGCCCTTCTGTTAGCAAAAGACTTGCCTTAAGGTTTATCAAGGTTAATCTCTTCACTTAAGAAGTCAATGTCAACATAATTGAGATCTGAGTTATCGATAAGAGAAGTTTTTAAAAAATTGTGTAAAAAACGCTTTCATCCCGTTTTTGTTTCGCATCATAACCATTGCATTAAAATAAATAAATTTATAAATTTGTAAGTGTTTACAAATTTCAGGGGAATAAAATTGTTGAGAGGGTACTATGGTAATACGATGAATGCAAGGGGAGTAAAAATACTCCCTTAGTAGTACTTTTGGCAGCGCTGCTGGTCAGTAGCTTTCACAATTTCAAAAAATTAGCGACAAAATCTCATAACAGTTATTAAGGTTAAGGATTAAAGCATCTGTGCAGTGACAGCATTGGCTAGAAACTAAAACTTGAAAAATGCCTCTCTCTACACCTTTTTTGTTGAAATCGAGACCGTCTTTGTCATGATAAACAGAATTTCTTTATCGTTTCAAGTTCGAAATTTTTGTCTCTCATCCAAAGTAAGATTATTTTAAAACATTGCCCTACCTTGATTTATTACTTGTATGTTTGGCAGAGAATAAGGAATTCCTCAAGGTTGTCTTCTTAGCCCGCCTCTATTAATTGCTATTTGTGGATGACGTAGAGAATTATTTTGCAGGAGATAACCAAGTAAATAAATCGGTTGACATAAGCTGTGACTGCCCTCAAAAACTCTTCAGCAACTGGAGAATAATGCAAGAGTTGGTTTTTGAAGAAGTCACTAACCAATTTAAATATCTGAGGTTCCTTATTTCAATGTCGACATGCCATGGTATTCTATTACTATTCAACTTTCGTCAGCGAGGTTCTTTTGCACTGTTTTATGCTTACATTTTGTTTCCCAAAAGACATGTCAATTTTTCAAAAATCTAAGTGTGGAAAAGGTAGGTCAGGATACAATTTTACAGACCACATTATTTACAACACAGACGCCGAGATAAGTAGCTCACCATTCCATTAAAATTCATAAAATACTGATGAGCATTATTGACGACGTGTGTTGCGTGGTGAAATAATGCAGTTGCCTTTTTCTCTGTAGCACAATTAATAAACAAAAAAAAACAAGCGCCTTGTCACTTGATTCTGTACTTCTTGGAAACAGCTGTTGGATTTATATTTCAATTTTGGGAACATGTGCGATAACATCACCTCAGGAAACCTAGACATTGCGATTTTTTTTCGGCAACATCGGTTTTGTGGTAAAGACACAAGGCATTCGAGAGGCACTAGATTCCACTATATTTCTAGACCCTCAAAAGAACGGAATCTTACGAGTCTTCGAGGAAAAGGGACGTGAGTTTGAGCAGGAATATAAATATGAAAAATATCCTGTCACCATCAATACTTGAATTATATTAGACGAAGACAACAAAAAATCATTTCTAAAGTTAAAAAAGAGATGGGGTGGTAAACAAGAGCCCTGTGGCTCACCATAACTTGAATGATGAAGTGCAGACTTGATATTATCATATGCTTCTTAGCTAAACGGATCGTGAGGAAGCTTCCAATTCATTAAAGATGTCTGATAAAATCTGACGGTGACAGACTCTGTCAAATGCGCTTGCGTTATCATGCTGAACAAACTTCCTGTCAGAGTGGTTCTGCTTTTCAGTAAGAGATTGCGACAATTTAGAAATCAAATACTGCCGGTCATAAAGAAGCTTCGGAGCCTTTCATAAACTGACGACTTATCAGTGTTTCCATAACGTTTGGGAACGTTTGTGAAATGGGTCGATGATTTTAAAGTGAGAAAAATTATCGAAAGGGTGGAAAAATTCTGTTTTCCATCTACTCCGGAGGAGACCATAAAAATAGGACAGACGAAAAAGATTACACAATGATTTCGTCAACGACTAGAATTATGAATATCAAGACCTTCCTCCGAAAGAGAGCAATGATCTGGGAGTGTTTGTGGTAATTTAGACAACTTTGGAAATTTCAAAGTTTTTCAGTCATCTTGAACTGGCTGCCAGAAAATTTATCCTTTGCAATCTTTCTCACTGACCACGAAGATTCGAAGAAGGGTTCTACGGAAATGCATGTGGAGAGCTGTTGAAGGTCTATTTTTATTTTATATTCGGATAATTATTTTTTATTGATTTAGAAATGAAGGTTTCTTAACTTGAGTTTGAAGGCACAAAAAAATAAATAGTGATTTTCTGTAACATAACTTTAAGAGGTATAATTCACGTTTAGTTTATTAAGTGTAAAAATGTTGAAAAAGATTGAACTTTTAAGCTTTATTTTGATCTTAAATATTTTTTTTTATTTTTCTCCTTCGAAGTACTGAAGTCATGGCTTGACCAAGAATGGACTCAAACAGAAATTAATTGGTGAAATATTTGAACTTAAAAAAAGATTCAAAGATCTTCCTTCCTTTCTGAAGACCATTTTTGCTCAAATTTTTTAATAATCCAGCCAACCAAACTTGGTTTATGCTGCATCATTATCATCTTCGAAAAAGTTGGCCAAAAAACTGAAAATGCCATTCAAAATTCGCAACATAAATTTCCAAATTCCACTCCAACACAATAGTTGATAAAAAGATTCTTTTTGTTTTTACAAGGTTTTTAGTCTGAGGTGATCAGCTCGCTTCAATGTGTATCGGAAAATGTGACAAAAGATCGTGCTTGGAGCTGGTTATTCCCATTTTGACGAAGAAAAAGTACACAGTTTATTTTAAGTTAAATGGACAAGAGCGGATTCCATATCGATTCGGCTGAAGGCTTATATTCATTCCATTCCTGCAACCAGATTTGATTGAGTACTCGCACTTACACCAATTATCTCACAGAGCGCTTTGAAGAAAATGTGTTGCAAAAAAAAAAAAAAATATAAAAAAAGGTAGCCTAAAATCATGCTTCATTTAACACACACGTTTTATGCTCAAGTTGAACTTCCAATTTATAGCTAATCTAGTAGATAACAAATTTTTACAGTGTGTGACAGCAGTGCATCCGCAGTCATGGGAACGCTTATTCTGCAGCACTGCCATCGTCCAAATTGTTTTTTGTTTTATTTTTCTATCATTTCCCATTTGATTTGGTTTTTCTTTTAAAAAGTTAATTTAGAATTCTACTTTACTTAATTTTTTCTTTCTTGTATATTTAAATATATATATTTTCATGTATATATAAGTATTCATCTAATGTTATGTTAATAATAGTAATTGATTTATTCTATATTTCCTAAATGGTCGTTGAATTTCTCATGTATAATTTAATTATATATTTTTTTTTCATTTAGTATTTTTATTAAACGATAACTTTTTTTCTTATATGCATTAAATTTAACAAATTGCCTTATTCTAGGAATATAAACAAATTGTTTTCAAGTAGGAAAATAAAGGAAAAGGAAAAAAGAAATCCTAACAATCTCTAAAGCTTTTAATTTAAAGTTGTATTTTTATTATTATTTTTTTTTTAATTTAATGTTTAACTTTTTATATATGTTTTTTTTTTACTTACACACTTTTGTTAGTTTTTTTGTGTTTAATTCAAAGTTTATATATTTTCTTGTTTTCCAAAAAAGCTTGAACACGTTCCTATGTCGTTAACTGATTTTTCTATTTTTTTTTCTTGTTAATTTTTTGTTTTACAATTTAATTTTTATTTTGAAAAAAAAAAAGAATTTACAGTGCTGCCAAAATAGAAATTAAATTGTAGAACAAAGGAAATTCCCTAAATCTCGGCACACCTGATACAGAAGGACAAGCCCAAGACGTATGCCAATGTTTGTACCACGCGACGCCATCTAGCGGTTGGTTTTTCCATACCCCTGAAAAGCTTACAAATTACAATGCGATAATTTACAAAGCACATCGACCGAAAGTCAGTTGTCTCAAGGTGGCTCCAATGACGACCGTTCAAGCGCTGGTTTGCTCAAGTAATCATGGATCTCGGACTCTGTGCTTTCGCTGAGCCGTAGAAGGTCTTCCCGACTGAGACGTTCTAGAGACATCTCGCGGAGATTGGAACGCGATGTACTTACCTGTCGGGAATCGGTGTCGACGCAACTTCTTGGTGGGGATGGCATTTTTGGCCGCTGTTCGAGACCGTCGAGACTGCGTTGACGGTGTCGCATCAGTGTCGGTGGTGAACGGCTCGTCGATCGAAAGCTGGTCCTTTGGCTGGCCGTTTGTGGTGGTGGGCTTGAGTCAGACAGTGGAATGATGACTTCGTATTCACATTCACCGTATTTCGTAATGAGTTCCTCGTGCATTCGTTCACGGAGCAGGGCTTGAGTTCGATCCTCTTCATAGACAGGAGCGACTAGATCCTCTGGAAGGACGGGTAATAGTTGGACCGTGGGGCTGTCCGTTGAAATACTGCTACTCTCTCCAGAATTTTCTCGTCCCGCCGATTTGAACGTGTCCGAATTCAATGGAGTTCTTCGGTTTTGATGCTTTTTCATGGGCACAGTCAACTCTTTCCCGCTATATGTGTCGAATTTGGTTTCTTCAATCTTTTCGGTGGATAAATCTTTGGCAGAGAAGGTGTCAAATTTGACCGTACTACCGGATCCTGTATTCGTGGCACTTAAGGTATCAAAGCGTCGTCCAAAATCTGGTGGCGAGTTAGTTAGATCGCGACTCAAACGTCGACCGATAGTGTCCAACCGATCACTGAGTATGCTGTCATTGCTGAAGCGTCGGACACTGAGTGTCGAGGAATTCGATCGAGATCGTTTATGCCTGCTCGAGAAGAGTTTCGATCGTGGACTGGATCGCGGTTTTGGTGATCGAGAGTGCGGCGTTATAATCTCTGGTATTTGGATTGTTGGGTGTCCTTCACCTTCGGCATGCTCGTTGAGAACTTCTAATTTGGTTTTCAATTTCTCCGCTTGCTGGACTCTGGTTACATTAAATGAAATGCAAAAAAAAAAATAGTTGGATCAATTTTATGAAGATAAATTATAAAATGTTCGTGCGGCTGGACTCCTTCGGAACTTATGTTAAATGAAACTAGACAAAAAGGGTTGATGTTGCTCAGTTGGTGAGACGACTTGAACCTTAGAAGAAAGGAATACTTCATCGGTATGTTTGATATACATAACTCTTCTCGTTTTTTCTGAGGACCTTAAAGCAGACGAACTTCCGACAGAACAGACAGATAATAACTTCACTTCACTTGACGAACTAACTTACATATTTAGAAAACTGAACAATAAAGAGTCATCTGGTTTGGATGGCATTCCAAATACAAGGGGTTTTTCAACAGGGACGCTTCAAAAGTAGAGCGATAGGGACAGCAAACGACGCCATATTTCTTGCCGCTCTTTTGACATTTCTCTTCAGTAAGGTTTGCCATTTCATGATGGAAAGATATTCTCAGCCAACAACGAGTCGAAATTATTAAAATTTACTACCGAAGTCAGTGACCTCAACGTTAAGAGCGCTCCTTCCAATCTATGGTCATCATAATCGTCCTAGCAGATCAACAATTGAGCGTCTAGTGGAAAAATTTGAATCCACAGGCACAGTACAAAATGTTCCCGTGCCAGTGGGACAAAGAAGTGCCCGTAGTGTCGAGAATATTGCTGCCGCTGAGGCTTCAGTTGCAAAAGCCCAAATGTGTCTCTCACACGTCATTCTCAAGCGTTGGGCATCTCTGTGTCATCATTGCATCCCGAAAAAATTATGGTTTGGAGTGGTTTATGGGCCGGCGGCGTCATTGGGCCGTACTTCTTCCGTGATGATCAAGACCAGCACGTTACTGTGAATAGGGATCACTATCGTTCAATGATAACCAAATATTTTTGGCCCCAATTGGATGATATAGATTTGGAGGACATGTGATTCCAACAGGATATCGCCACAAGCCACACAGCGAATGTCACAATAAATTTATTGGAAACCAAGTTTGGGGAACGTTTTATCTCAAGAAATGGTCCAATCGCTTGGCCGCCTCGGTCGTGCGATTTGACGCCGTAAGACTTTTTCCTTGTAGGCTACGTCAAGTTTGTGGTCTATGCCAATAAGCCATTGACGATTGATGAATTTCGTACGAATATCGAACGTGAAATTGCAGCAGTATCGGCCGATTTATGCTTGAAAACCGTCGAAAATTGGGTTCAGCGTCTGGACTTCTGCAAGCGTGTCCGTGATGGCCATGCAAAAGAAATCGAGTTCCATACATAATGGCTTGGAACGTACTTTCACAGGAATAAAGAATTTCATTGATATCCGAAACCGTTTTTTTTATTTAAAAAAAACTTTTGTAGTGCTCTTATTGAAAACCCCTTTATTAGTTTTTTTTATTATTGTTGGAAGTGGTGGAAATGAATGAGTTGAAAATAAAACAGAATTTGAATACAGAATGCAATTTCACGGCAAAAGATTCAGGGTACAGGAAGACACCAGTTTTACGAGTGCATCAGCAGCAAAATTAAATAGCAAAAAGATGCATCTGAAGGTACATCACAGGAGTTTGACCACGAAAATCCTCCTCTGTGCGATAAAGTTTTGAAAATTATAAAGCCAATTTACGAGAGTTTATCATCAGAGGAATTATTGTCTCGATGTTTAGATTCAGAAACTCAAAATAATAATGAGTCTCTAAACTCTTTGATTTGGACTTTTAATCCAAAACATATTCATTCCGGACCTAAGATGATTGAGAAAGCGACATTTATTGGTGTTTGTATTTTTAATGAAGGCTTCATTGCTATTTTAAAAATGATGGAGCATATGGGAATGAAAATTGGCCCAGAAGCTTATTCATTTGCTGAGAAACGAGACAACGCCCGGATTGACCGCTCCGAGATACGAGCATCCAACGCATCAAAGGAGGCCAGAACTGCTCGGTATGAAGAGAAAAACGCGAAAAATGTTTTTTTCGAAGTTGAGGAAGGTCCGATGTATGAAGCAGGAATGGCAGATTGAATGAATGTAAGTCTACATCATCATTTCATTACTTAGACTCCGAAAAACTTAACGCGAAACATTAAACGCGTTCTTCTCGAAACTGTCTTTTTCAAAACAATACCCATGATTTCTCAGGTTCTGCTGGACCGATTTACTTGAAATTTTAAGACAGTTTTCTTTATAGACTATGTCTGTAACTATTCCCATCCCCAAATTTTTATTACTTTTTTTTTTTAAATTCGAAACTGTCAAAAAAGTGGTACAACAATTTTTGTTTTGTTTTCAGGCAGAAAAAAAAATCTTTCCAACTTTTCGATAGATCCAGACATTATTCTAGATTAAAAATCTTTTTTTTGGTTTCAGATTGCTAGAAGGGTTGAAATCGTGGTTACGTGCCAATTTTTTGAGACCCCCACTTCATCAACTGCTAATTTTTGAAATTTGCAACTTTTTTTATTTTATTATTTTTTTTTTCTGTATTCTTGTTATGTTAATAAATAACTAATTAAAAAATGGATACCAAAAATATTAATTGCCTTCTTTTTATGACACTTAAAATTACATGAAATGCATGCCTCTAGACTAGAATACCCCCTTAAATCAAACGGACTTGGACATCACGCGATGTGGCTAAAAGTATCGCAGATGAGCCGTCAACTTCGATCAGACAACGAGCAATGGTCTTAAGGGAGACTTTGTCCTTGAAATTTTCAAGAAATCATTTTTTTTTAAAGGATTCTTAATCTACAAGTAGAAATATATCTGGCGAAGCGTTTCCCGGATTCCGAACGTTTACGATATTTTGAACGCATTTTAAAATGACCCCGTCAGCGCGCTCTGACTAATCACGGGACAAAGCAAGGATCGAGCGAGTGGAGAAGCAGGTGACCGACATAACAAAAAAGGCCCGGATTGAGCAGCAGGAGATGTTATCGGCTCAATAGAAGCCGAGCAGCTAGAAGCAGAGGAGGAATGCCTCTATGAACCAGGCATTCCCGATGAGCGGTAATTATAAACCCATTACAAAACTTTAAACTCGTTTTTCTCGAAAACACCTTTTTAATAATGGTTGACATTCTCCTGACCGCTGTAATTAACATATCGACTTGAAATTTAGAGAGCATACTCAAAAATATGTCTCCACTGTTTATCTATGTTTTATTCAATCAATAATTGAACTACGCCTCGAGCTTGACATTTTTGTAAAGGCAATTTGTACGCTAATCTTAATCTAGAGTCTGCTATAATCTTTGTGTTTTCTAGTTCACTGGAAAGTTTTGACTCCAAATGCATTCAATGTTATACCATTCAAAATTATCTGTGGAATTTCTCGACACCGCTCATAGATAATGTCAAGTTTTGTTTTCCACTTATGAAGAACATTGGAATGCTGCATAATGGAAAGCTTCTGTTACTTATTTTTTTGGCGCTCATTGTTGGGCTTCCGCAAGAGACACTTTTAGGGCCTCGTTTTATAAGACTGTCTTTTCGAAAGTGACAGAATAGGAGCATTGTTTTTCAGAACTGGTCTGGCTTTTGTAAAAGTTTTTTTGCGTAAGAAGCTCTGAACCGGCTTTATTTTTAAGAAGCAGCATTCTTTGCTTCCGAGGAGCTTTATTTGTCTTTTTTTATGAATTATATCTTTGCTTTGAAACAGGGTTCTTGTAACGTATCGTATTTTTTATTTCAGAGAAACTAAAAAGATTTTTTGAAGCTTTCGTTGTTTAAATTTGGAAAAAAAAATCGGTGGCGTCGTTCCTGTTGGTTTAGGTCTAGCTTGAGATCAAGTTTCATAGATACGAGTTTATTGCCAGAAACCTTGAAAAGATCAGTCATTGGTCGAATCTTTATCTCGTTATCCTATTCTTTGTTTCCTGCTGTACAACCCATGCCACTTTGGCGACGACACCGCGACATGAAGAGGTCTGAGTTGGAGTTAAGCCAGAAGACCCACTTACTGCTTCCCTTATAAAAGGTAGTATGTCTTTAAAAGTGTACTCACACTGATGTGAGTATCATCCTGTGAAAAATGCGTTTCCTTAACAAGTGTAGTGCAGAACATTAACATAAAATGTGTACCTATGTTTCATCCTCTTACATGCAGAGCCGACATTCCCTATCTCGGTTAAGGTAAAGGAGATAGTTTAGGCCGTAGTGCCCAGTAAGAAAGCGCGTTAGCAAACGTTCCTGATGGGAAATTTAAAAACATTTTGAGCGGGACAGAGTCAAAGTAATTTAGTATTTTAAAAGATATTGAAAAATTGAAGAAAACAAAAACCAAAAAAATAAAGGCGCGCACAATCCACCCTGCACGAACTCACATAAACAACAAAAACAAAAAACTGGTGACATGACATACCTTCGTATCTCTTGGATCATTTCAAAGAACTGGGCCTTGCTCTTCCGGCGTCGCCGCTGCTCATCTTCCTTCTAGAACAAAGTTTGTTATTCGAGAACGGGGAAAAAGAAAAACAGAAAAAAACAAAGAAAACGGATACACATAAATGTCACTGAGCTACAACACAAAAACAGTTGGTCAATGGATTGTTTTTATTTTTTTTTTGTTTGTTTGTTTGTTTGTTTACTCGAAGCAAAGATACACAGCAGCATCAGCGCAGCAGTAGAAGAAGAAGTGTAGTAGCAGAAGAAGTGAGGAAAAACAATGTGTGTAGAGCCGAAATAAGAAACCAGAATGCGCATAGAACAGTAAAGCGATAAAAGAAAATATGTAACAACAAAAATTCATAGGGGAAAAACAGTTGAAAAGAATAGCTTTAGGCTATTTAAGGGACGAATCAAAGGAAGCTGAGTACAAACCCGTTTGATGCTTTTTTGAAAGAGACTGGCAATTTGTCCTTGCCGCAGGGTGTGAACTAGCTCACGTGCCGCATGATGGGGTGACACAAGTTCCACACAATTTATAAACCGATAGAGCTTCTGGCTGAAGAACATTATGTTGCGAGAGCGCCAAACGGTCCCCTTGGGCTTGTGTCGCAGCTTCGGAAGCATAAACTTGTAGAACCAATGTTCAAAGATGAGTATCAGTACACCGATGGTTATACCGAGTCCAAGGAGGAGGAACACACCAGCTACCGCAGCAACACCTGGAATGAAAACAAAAAGAAAAATAATTTATAGGCTTTTTTTTTGAGATTGGGTTGAGACCGTACCCAAGGGACGAGGCATGATGATATCACTGTCGAGCTTGAAGCATGGTAGTCCACCATACCACTTCTCTGTCAGAATGTCCAAATATCCATTGCTGGAGTATTTCGCAATTAATGCTGATATGGAGTCTCTCAATGGGAAGCTGAAAACAGAAGGCGAAAACTTAGACGGTCATTGTTTTGTTTTGTGTAGACTGGTTAACGTACCCCTTCTTCATTCCGATCGCGTATGTATCTTCGACGTATGTTTCGCCAACCCTTAGCAGATTGCAGCCGTGGTCGATGGCACGATAATAGTCAAGTATTGGGGTGTCACCGATAAGGAGGTCCAGTGAACCGTTTCTATGGAAAAAAAATCAGTTAAAGAGACTCTCCACTTAGTGTGGTGTGTGAAAAGCGTGAAGAAATCACATCGCATGCACACACATATTTTTGCTTGGTCGAATTTTTGCCCCTTTGAGGGGATAGTCATCTGACGCCTACAATCGAGTTCCAAGTTTGTGTCAACAAAATTATGATCTGAGCAAATGATGCCATTGACTTTGCTGTGCAGAATAACACTAACAGCGGAGCAATAATGTTACCATCAAAATATGGCAAAAAAAATACTGCGAATTGAGCGAATGCAAATAAAAAAAAAATATTCTCCACTGCAGAATTTAAAAGAAAAGATAAGAAAGAAGTGACATTTTACAAATATTTCGAAGGTCCTAAGAAGACATGGGATCGCATTTCTTGAAGCTGATGTCCCGGTCTGAAGAGTTTCCGACTTTAACGTGAAAAAAGCAGTACTCGTCAATAGAAGCTAGTGAATGTAGATGTGCACGCTCAGCACGTTTTTGGACGCGCAACTTTTAGTTGAGTGAGTGGATGTGAGAGTTGTTGTAAAAATAGAAAAAAATTTAGTATCGAACTGTTATTAAATTTTTGTTTTTGAAATGCAATTCGCTTACGCAAATCAAAGATGAGTTGGACACTGTGTATGGGGACTCTGCATCATCATTCACCGCAGTGAAATTTGGGGCAGCTAAATTTAAGATCTAAGGCGACGAAGAACGTACGGGACGTCCAAAAACTGTCACCGACGACCGCTGAATTAATGTGAAGGATAGCAGAGGATATGAAAACGAACGTGTATGTCATATATTAAGTCAAGATTTAGGCATGAGAAAGCTATCCGCCCATTGGGCGCCGCTTTTGCCCAATGCTTTGTTGGCGGAGGCTCAATGAATCCGACTTTTGGCGCCGATTAAGAATTGTTGATGAAACTTGGATACACCATTAAACACCCGAATTAAAAATACAGTCAAAAGAGTGGACAAAAGGGGCAAAGAAGAAACTGGTTCCAAAAAAAGGGGAAAACTGTTTTTCGGCAGGAAAAGAGATGGCGACTGTTTTTTGGGATAGTCATGGAGTTATCTCAATTCAAAATGGAAAACAATAACAGGAGCATACTATGCATCATTACTTCATGAGCTGAAGGCAGAAATTGCGAAAAACAGGCCACATTTGCAGAAAAAGTAAATCCAGTTTTACCAAGACAACGCACCAACCTCAAATCTCAAAGTCTCAAATCCCAGCGGTTCCCATGACGAAAATCCACGAATTAAAGTTTGAACTGCGGATGGTCAGCCTTACTCACCAGATCTAGCCCCAAGCGACTTTTTTTTGTTCCATCATCTAAGAAAATGCGCTCGCAGGACAGAGATTTTAATCTAATGAGGAGGCATGAACAATAATTTTGTAAAGAAAAATGCCGAGTACTATTTGGACGGGTTACAGAGATGGGACCATTGCTGGGAGAATGGTGAAGACTTAAAAGGAGACCACTCGTTGAGGAAAAATAAAAAAAAAATAAGAAAAAATATCTTGTATGATCGGAAACCATCCTCGTTTTCTTTGTTCACGGTTTCGAAAAGCCTGCTTGAAGCCTGACATGTACCTGTTCCTATGGTACTTTCTATATTCTTACGCTTTATGGGTTCAATATTCTTCGAAGACACTTCATGGGTAAGGTAACGTTTGGTCGTCTCTGATAACTTCCAATCTTTCAGAAGTTTGTACAGCAACTTGCATACGCAGATGCTTTATCATCCCGGATTTGCTTAAGCGCAGAATGGAATGTGGAGGAAAGGGTTCAAAGGAAACTGTACACTATATAGCAATTTAAATCTGTACTAAAGTTCCGGGTCCAGCGACTCAGGTAGCTTGGACATGTTAAGTGCTTAAATTTAATTTTATTCTTGCTCGGACACTCTCTGCTGTGAGCGGAAACAAACATTTTAAGATGCAAGGCGGCCCAAAATGTATGAAATTATCGAAAATTTTTTAAATTTTTTCAAATGCCGGCAATGATCAAATTTGTTTCGATGTTTGTGAAGCTAGCTGATGCAAAATATTCGCCGATAAACATTGCAACGCTATGCACCTTTTTAAACTATCTTAAATAACTAGCTTACATAACTTACTAACACTTCGCCGGCATTCTAAGTTAAACTTCATGCTAAATATATCTGTGTTTATATGTCTTTCGACGCAAACTTACTTAAATTAACTTTCTAACTTTTAGAACATCAACTTCTTAATTCGTCTTTACGGAGCGAACTTAACCTGACGAAGACGGCGTCTCCTCTTCCTTACACCACCAAAACTGTCGGTGCTGCCTAACCACGTCTTCCCTATTACGGACTGAAACCGCCCTGCTGAACATGAGATTCTCATCTGAGCTGCGAGCGACATCTTCATTGTAGACAAGTCGCCTGTCAACACTCTTTCTGGCAAAATGGAAGCTTAACGATACCCCATTTCTATCTTGAATCAGGCCGTTTAGGTCAAAATAGAGGAAAGCCTCTGGTGGAGTAAAGCCGTTAAGGCGAACTGTCTCGTGGTATATAAAGTTGGGGTAGTAAGCCCCAGAGATCAGGTTATGGCTGGAGTTCATTGCTCTTGCAAAGTGTCTCCGAATAAGTTTAATAAGAAAATTATCCACTCGGATTAGGTTGTACAGGACCTCATTAGAATAGAATTTTTCGAACTGAGATTCTGGAGTTCTATATAAATGGAGACAAGCCCTAAGACATCGTCTCTCGAAAACTCGAATCTTTTCCATCAAGCTTGCTCAGACATTGAACCACACGGGACATCCATATGCAACCACAGATTACCTATACCCTGGCATCGAGTTGGCTGCTGTGAAACAGTCTCTTTGTCATGGCATAGGCCGCTTTTGCTCTGGCTAGAGCAGCATCTATATGTTTGTTAAAATAGAGATGCTGATCGAGCCAGACCCCAAGATATCTGACTACACTCCGACTCGCCAGTGGCTGCCCGTTTTGTCCAACGATAGAGAACTTTCGCCAATTCTTTCTGGTATCCCAAGAGGCCCCAGACAACGGCGTTCTAAATAAAATGGATTCGCACTTTTGGAAATTGATCTTCAACTTCCAATGGTCGTAATATCGCTTAATCTCATCGAAGCAAAATGCTATGCAATTTTGGATGCCTGTATGGAGTGATTTTAGCAAAATGCGAATTTCAGCAAATATATCCCAGGCGTCCCACCCCGTCTGGACAAAGATTTATGCTTTGAGTTTTGGATTAGCCAGTGGCCATTAAGCATTCCTATCAGAAGTGACACAGTGAAGATGTTTCTCTACAAAGGTCAAGAACTCCATCAGCTCTTGACTGCAGATTGCCCGTCGTATCTTAACTACGTGTCGAAACTCAACAACGCAGCTGACGATTTTTGGTCGTAACTCATCATGGTCGACAAGACCCAAATCCATCTTAATACAAGTACAGGAGGACATTTGGTTCCAGCTGGATGGAGCAACCGCGTTTCTCCGTTCGCCTAGTGTCTCGGTTTGGCGATTTTTACTGACCGGCAGGATCGCCCGATTTGACAACTCCAGATGCCTGCCTTTAGAGGATTTTGAAAACACAGGTCTACAAAAACGAGTCGCTCCCAAAGAAAATTATCGGACAAGAATACGAGAAATTATTGCACACACGAAGTCTTGTGCCAGCCAAGTGGATTGCCATAAGTAATTTCAACATGTCCTCACTGACGAAACTTTGTCTCGAACAAGCACCAGTCCTCTGGGTTTCAGCTCTTTCTAAGTTAAGACTTCTTAGGTCCCATAGCTCATTAAAAACCTACAAACAGCGCTGGCCTTCTTTTTTGTATGCACAAAAATCTCTTTAGACCATTTTAAGATTCTCATTTAAACTTGGAAATCAGAAAAATCGTGTCCTTAAAAGACAAAGCCAAAGCCTTCAAATCAAATGTTACAACTTATTCACCTCATTCCCCGGCAAAAACAATTAAGGACCCAATCAATTCCGCGAGCTAGTCCCTTTAAACCCATCCACTAAATGACGTTGCCTCCTCCAACGGTTGGCTAACAAGTGATATCCCATTATGTAGGTTACCAGGGCACACATAATTATTACCCACACATACATACGTACATAAAAACACACAAGCTACTGGCAATATTAATTACTTGATCCTTCTGTTAAAGGATAAGCCCCGTTTAAACAAGGGAGGCGGAAAAGGAAAAAAAAAATTATAATAATAATAATGTTCATTACTCACTTAAGTCCTCGAATTCCTTCCTCGATATTTCGAAGTGTGTACTTCTTGATATGCTCCCATTCGTGTGGGCGTTGCTGCTTCATAAAGGATTCCGTTGATGATGATAGCGGTGCTCCAACGCGCTGTGTAAACAACTGCAAGCGGATGATAATAAACATGAAATAAAAATTAATACTCTGCCAAAACAACAGCGTTTGAGTCAATAATTTTTTTTCTTTTTTTTTTTTTGACAAGGAATAAGGACCAAAGTGTTCTGAGTAGCTGGCTATCCAGTTCTCAGCTAATGAATAAGAATTTTCTTTAATTACATTAGCCAGGGTAATTTAATTAATATTGTTTTGTGTAGGCAGCAGGATAATCCTGGTAAGTCCTTAAATTTGGTCAGTTGACTTCTGAGGTGGAACGTGGCTGTTATTTTCCCCCTCAAAGGACACATTTGTATCATCAAGAGGAGGAGGGTGTCTCTCGAGCAATTGGGTTATTTGAGTAACGTAGGCAGTTGATGAGCAGTTCACAGAAAGTTCTCAAAATAATAAAAAAAAAAACACAAACAATTGCGAAAAGATTGAACGGCGGAATAAGTGTGTTTGTTTTGTTTTCATTTTCGTGTTGTTGTCCTTGTTGTGTTTTGCATTTTAGAGCTGTCTCAGGAGGATTACCTTGGTCCTGATTTGCATGTAATGTAACTTTGTGAGGACCCTCATAAATCAGGGGGCTCATTTTCGTGATTTTAAAGTTGGAGCCGTGCTTCTGGCAAAGAATAAGAGGGATGTCCTTGAAAATTGGTGAACTTGTTTCGAGACGGGAAATTGAATTAAATTCCAAAAACTATTTTAAGATTTTTATCTTAATGCGGTTTGAAAATCAACGTAGAAATAAAAACGATTAAACCTGGATTAAATAAATATGTTGAACATTATGAAGGGAATGGAGAAGGACCAAATTGTCCTGAATTTCACGGTAGATATTTTCCTTCAGCAGTTTACTGGAATAGTAATTTTTCTTTTGAGTGCCACGGGTTCAGTGTTAAGAGAGTTTAGGATGCTCGGTGTGGGGTCTCGGGTTTAAATTCGGAAAAGAACATCTGGTTTTATTCACGTTCCTCATAACTTGTGAGGATAAAACTATTCTCCGAAGGGAACACCTGGGAAGATAGGCCCAACTCTTGAAAAATATAACTCCTTCACATACTATACATACAGTGGTGGAAAATCAAATAGAAACGATGGCAAAAATGTATGCCGTTTATTTTCGATTCTTTGTTTTCAACAGGCAGAATAGAAAACTCCAAAAGAAAAAACAACGGGCGAGAAAACCAATCGACCGAGAGGAACCGGATTTTGGAAGCAGGGTTGCAGGGGTAAATTGATCGCAAAAAACCAAACGTTTCAAAAAAAATTTAAAATGTCGTTTGGAATTTGCTAAAAACCATACACAAAAGCTTCTCTCATTTTGGATAAGAATCTTCTAGAGTGAAGAGTCAAAGTTCAATATGTTTGGATGCGATGTGAGGCGGCCAATGAACAAAGAACTCGATCTCAAGTACACTATCAAAACGATTTACCATGGTGGTGGAAATGTCATGGTTTGGAGAGCGTTTTCTTGGTATGGCGTTGGTTCCATTCTGAGAATCTGTGGGCGCATTGATCTGGATGTATGTAATGAAGCCATTTACAAGCATCCTATATTTTCCAGCAGGATAATGATCCTAAGCACACTTCATGGTTAGTGAAGTGTTGGTTTGAGGAGCAGCAAATTTATTTTCTAAAGTGGCCAGCGTAAAGTCCCTATTGAGAACTTGTGGGCTGATGTGGAGAGAGGTTTGGGACAAAAAAGTCGACTTACTCTGCCGAACTCATCAAAAATATTGAAGAAGTGTGGAAGAGCATCCCTCTGAAAAGATGCCAACGTTGGTAGCCAGTTTACCGAAACGCTGTTCAGCTGTTTTAGAAAGTAAAAGATACCCACTAAGTACTAGCTTTCTAGTAAAAAAAAACAGACTTTGATTTTTTTTTCACTCTATTCTTAATTTATTTAAATTTGTTTCTATTGACGGTATATTTCTTTGTGTTTTTTTTTTTTTAGAAAATTTAAAGTTGGAGTTATAGTGTATGTATACACAAACTGTGTTTTAGTAAAAATGTATTAAAGCTTATAAGGGCACACCTTTTCGCAGGAAAAATATTTGTTTCTAATTATTTTTTAACCACTGTATATGGTGAAGCCAAGTCTGACTCCGAAAAGATCTGTCACCCCAAGAATTTTCTTAATTTGAATAGAAAAAGGGCCAGGTCTGGTGACCTTGGTGGCCGCGGGACAATCTAGAAGCATTTGCCGGAGACTACCTTTGAAACTGTTCAATTTAAATAATGTCGAACGATTTCAAATATGAAATTGATATTAAATGTTGGTGTCCCACAGGGCTCTGTTTTTACTCCGCTTTCTCTTGAAAATGTTCATACATGATATCTTTTCTACTACATCACTAAAGGCTTGCTAGACAAGGTTCAGGACAGCGGGCGGTAAAGCTTACAAAAATGTTGTGGCGTCAAATAACACAGTTAAAGCCGCAGCTCCGTTTCCTCAGTTTCGTCATTTAATTGCTCATTCTACAAACGGATTACACTCAAGCCTACTTTCGGACGGGTGCGATCAAGTGCAAAGATTCCTTCTGTAGACATGAAATCTAGAAGACTCAATCTCCGCACTTAAAACAAACAAAAACAATTCAAGAACAATGTTCCTGAGTACCTCCTTTTTTCCCTGATCCCTCTTAGTCGTTTTAAGTTTGTTAACAATAAAATGATATTCGTTCACAAATTTTGTCAAAAGTTTGATTGATATCATACGTTTGTTCGCAGGACTAAGGCTCAAGACTTTTATAACAAGGCTGTCTCAAAAACATCATCATCATCATAGGCGATTCGCGCACCAGGAGTTTTAACGGGAAAGAAAAACCGAGAGAGGAAACGCCACATGTACTTTAAAAGAAGTGTCGATTCAGGAGCTATTAGATAATCGATGAAATAGAGGGAATAGAAGGAAGGCCTCATTTTAAGACTTGTGAAAAGTTGCTTTTCACTATGGGGTCTGGAAACTATGTTTGAACAAAGATAACATTGACAACTACAAAATACTCATTTGACTGCTGTTCATTTTGAGGCTCAAAAGTCATCTTGATTCGATTCCGAGAAGAGAAGAACAGTTTATTTCCTATAACGCAGGTTCAGAAAGGGTCCTTGGCGTAGTTTTTTAAACGACTGCCTCACAAGTGAGAGCACCCACGTTCGAGTTTTAGAGTAGGTCTTGAACTTTTATCTAGCTTGGTGGACCAACGATAGCGGGCAGATCAAGTGTGATCATGTTGAGGTGATTACTTTGACGGCTTTTCATGTTGGAGCTCCATGTTCGTGTCATTTTTATAATGGTTACAGTGGAGCGATAAACCAATCTGCCGAAATACATAACTTTCTAGTCTATCAACTTAATTAAAATAAAATTCTGTGAATTAAACGAATGCAAATAAGTCGATATCAAAATTCTTTATTCCTGTTCCGAGTCTATCAATGAGGCTTGGAGGTTTAAATTAAAATAAAGGGGACGATCTTCATATGTCATCAAAAGCCTGAAATTTCTTTCGATTACTTGGTGACTCTTGTTGTTTTGGTTTTGTGAACTTGTTTTTTCATTTTTAGACTCTTGCTTGGTGTTTCAGTTTTTATTTTTTTTTATATATGAGGTGACTTGAGTGCTCGTTGAGGAGAGTCAAGCAAAGTGGAAGGAACACACCATTCGAAATATTTTGAATCTGATAGGACTGAACGAAACCTTAAGGGCAGACAATCAAATTTATGTCACGCCCTTTTAACTCCTTTTCGGCTTGGAAGAAAAGTGGGTCAATAATGAGGCTATTAAAAAAATTAAAAAGAAACACATCAAAGACATAAAAAGCGACAATTACTGGTGCGTTATTTCGACTGAAAGTTCTTTTCAAAATAAGCACTTTGTAGTATCTTCGCAGTCTTATTCAAGCGTTCATCGTACCGAAGTACCGAGTTTCAGTACATTTTTTGAACGCAAAAGAGTCGTCAGTGTCAAAATAGTATTTGATTCAAAGCCTAACCAACAGTGGCCATCCCATATACGAGTTGATTTTAAGTTCTTAAAGTATTGAACAATGAATGTCATGACACAGTACAGAAAACCTGAATAATCAGCGGGGAAAGTAGCCCTTCTTCATCACAGAAGACGGTGATTAAACGCTGGAACTTTGTCATGACTTAAAAGCAATCAAAGTTAGTAAGATTGTCAAGGCTTGGGAATTGACTGTCGAAATATAACTCGAACTGAAAAATGCTAAAATAAAGTTATTTTAGAATGGCTTTCTGTGGGAAATGCTCTAAAAGAGATAAGTTTTCCCTAAGTAATTTGTTATTATAAGGGCACAAAACCCCCCAAGCCTTCTCCAAAAATGTCTTGAACCTTAGCTCATTATAATCTTCATCAAGAACAACAACTTACAGCTTTCGTACATGATACCGGTTGCGTGCATTAATAACTCAATTACAAATAATGGAATTTACGTGGCATGGAGGGGTCATTATGTTTAATGAGAATTGCCTACGGGACAACAACAAAAACTAAACAAACAACCCACATTCTATAAATCAAAGCATTAGCAATAAATGGCTTCACCATAATGGTACGCCATCTCGCAGCCATTAGTTTATTCGAAGCGAAATTGAAAAGTAATAAAAGTCAAGCCTATTAACGGTTATGCTCACAACATGTTTTTCATATGTCATCGAAAAATGTATACAACTGCTGTGCTATGGCTTGTCGTAGCTTAGGTTCAATTAGGATATTACACGGCTTCACGTAGAGAGTCAGAAGCCGGAACCACATATTCCGGGGAATTCCTCTACGCTGCAGCAGTAAATAACATAAAAAAAAATTGGAGGGAAACTATTTTAAAATTTGAGTTGAAATAAAGTTTTTTATTTTTTGCCCAGGAACACCAAGAGATGCGGGATTATGCAACGAGGGGTTCACAGTTGGATGGGGAAATTTTTTTGTGATTAAATTATGGGAAAACTTAAAAGTTTATTTTGAAGAGTTTGAAATTTGATCTTCCTTTAAAATTTGGAGAGGGTTAACCATGTTATGCCAGTAGAATGAAAACTTTGCAAATTTTGAGCAATTTTAAGGGTCCCGTACGTAAGGGGCGGCAACGGAATACTATCCTACCAAGTCTCCGCTGTCCATTCGTCCGTTTGTCTGTTAGAGGGCTGAATCTTCTGAACTGTAATAGATACACACTTCACAGAATGTGTGCTACTGTAATGAATTTAAAATAAAAGCGGTTCCCATAAAACAAAAAACAAAAAAAGTAGTTTACAAATCACAATTCAATTTTACGTCAGGAAGTAGGCTACGAAAAATTTCAAACCAAATATCATACCTAGTCGTAGATGCGATTCTGCCTGCCAAAGCTAAAATGAATGCTATGAGAAATTTGGAATAAAGAAAATGTGCAATATTGCGTATTTTACGATGATACGGAACCATTCGTGTGCGGCCAACTCGCATTTTGCCGCTTTCTAAGTGAAGCGTGATATGCACTTATTATGCAAGTTGCAAGGGGTTTTCGTGGTACACTTCGTTAAGTGCATACCTTTGAATTGAATCATTTGATATGTTCCAGGATCGAGTCCTGGAGTAGATCCTGAAATTGAATTTAGTTCAAATCAGTGGGTTTATTAACCAGCGATAAGAGTCTGAAAAATGTGCACAAATGCATATTATAAATATATGCCAGCGATTTATCAATTTCTAGCTATTTCTGTACAATGCAATACAGGCGGGCTCTGGGAAAGTCTTGGAACTGAAAACCAAATCTAGTCAACTGGATATTCAACTCTTTTATGAAATACAAACCCGACTCTATGGCATTACAGTAAGATGGCCAACGCATATAAAATATGAAGCCGGCAGGTGGACACCATTCCATCTGGATGTGAAAAGATTCGCAGGATTCTGGGCACTGTGTAATTTAGATTATTGCTGATATGGTAAGCACTTAAACACCATTTCTAGATTGGCAAGCGATTTCGTAGAGGAAACTTACATCTTCAAAAATAATTAAAAAACAATTTTTCGAACCAGAAAATTTTGGACAAACCAAAGCACGACAAGAAAGCCCAGGTGGATTCACTACATATGAACACAGACAAATCATATACAACGGAAGAATTGGTGTCGGGTATCCTATTACTTAAACCACACGATCGAAGTTACAAATCGTCTGGAACATGTAGCGGAACGAGCTCTGACCTCCAGCAAGAGAAATCTACAGTTGATGGTTAGCTGATAAGAAGGAAATCAACTAAAATCATAGCTCATCCAGATTCTGATTTACATAAACCACAATATGCAACAACTATGAGTCGGAAGAAGAAGACGTCTAGCACAAAATACTTAGGTCAGTAATGATTCCTGATTTAAAGCACATAAAAACAGAGGAATCGGTGAAATAATCAAAAAGATCCAAAAGATTTCCTGATCACACAAACCAAACCGCTCCTTAGTTACCCTAATATACTCTTCTCCTTTTCACTTCAGAATTCCAAAAATTTTTCCGTCCGGAAATGGGGAAACACAACAAGCTCATGGAGCAATACGCTTTCCGTAACTAACATTCCAATTAACCAAATGGATGACTGTGCTGTAGTGATAAGTCGTTCTGCTTATTTCAAGTTCGTGTTGTCATGCGTTTGTAAAGATGACATCATGGACTTTCCTGTGAAGGCATAACAATGACACTAGAGTGCTGATGCAATCTTCAAGTAATCGCAAAAAAATACTCCGAATTAAGTCGGGTTCTCCATCCCATTTCTGACTCAACCCATTTAGTCATCGAAACCAAATTTCATCCGATTTTCAAACCACTTATCCCTCTGTTTGCTCTTTGTAAAATACTTTATAATGGTAGTCCTTATCCCTTGTAATATAGTCCAGTATACGGAAAGATTGAAGTAGCCACACGGAAACACATGTCCGTGTCGAAATCGGTATCATCCAAATTTTAATTCATTTGGAAGATCGATTGATGCCGCTACGTGGCGCGCATTCCAAACGTCCAATTTTCCATAACTCTGGCGCCTTTTTAATGTTGCTGATTTTGACCAATGGCGTTGATTATGTTTGTCTTCAAAGCAGTGGTGGTTTATGGCTTATTGGCAAATACCTGCCACTTAAGACAACCCCACTAAAATCAAATAAACGTGCTCGGAATTGTTCATGCAAAATGTCCATTGTGGCACTGACTGTGTGGCACGTAGCGTCGACGGTGTCCATAACCTCCAATTGGTTATGGAAAAGAAGTATGGAACGATGATGGCGCCAGACAAAACTCCAGCTCAAACAGTGACTTTCTATGGATACTTTGCAATTTGGTGGATCTCGTTTATCCATCATCCAGAAATTCGCCTCCTCGCTGAATATTATTTTTCTACCAAAATTAGTTTCAAATTCCAAATTCTCTAGACCCCAGTGAACACCACACGTCGTTGTCTATGATAGTTAACTCTAAGCTCCTGGGTAAGCTGAGGTTTATACGGATGTTGAACAAGTCACGATAGAGTTTCCGAATTCTTGTAGCAGCGCTGAATTGACCGCCTCGGCTTCTACTGCGGTGATATTTTAGAAAGGCCGTTTTAGGATCTCTTCGTTCAATACCTCAAAATAATAAGGTACAGCTCTTGTTGTCAAGAGTCAAGCTAAATACTTTAGCTTGATATTGGGTATAAAGCTATCCCGGAAAATGAACTTTATAGAAAGGGTACGGAAAGCCTCTTATGCAACTTACAGTTGCCGGAACGCTGTATGGAAAAGATGGGGGTTAAAATGAAACATCACAGCTTAGCTTAGCCCATTTTTCTTTATGGTGCGGTTGTCTAGTAGCAAACAATAAAAATTGGCGCCAACTAGAAGCAAATCGACAAGGAAGGAAGGGCTAATCTTCTCATCATACCACTTCGATCAAGGCCTTTTTCAGCATCCTGCATTGGCTTACCTCTCACATTCTTGTCAGAAAACAAGCAAAGCGTGTTTCGTTAAGGCTCCCTTCTTTCTACAGCTATAGACTATTTAGTCTCTAATACAAATTTCAGCTTCAACTTTCGATAAGCGTTTCGCAGACCGTGAGGAGTGTTCCGTCCGTAACGATAATCGGCGACCGTAAAATGGTTGAAGCACGCGAAATGTTGGTCGAACAGTTTCATTTGCACATGTTGTTTTACAATACAACTCTTCATCTTGGTTTGGCATGACAAATTTAAAATATGACAGACGATTTTTCGCATTCACCTGTCAAAGCTCAGAATTCCCTATCGGTAACTTTTTTATTTCTGCATTGCACATTGAACCACATGCTTTTTTTACCGAGTCGGGAACCGATTTTCAGCCCCGGCCCGCTTCAGACAACACCATATTTCTTCTTCATTTGTGATGAGACCGATGAAAGGAAACACCACATGGACCTTAAAAGAAGTATCGACTCAGGAGCTATTAGATCTTTGATGAAATAGAGGGAACGTTGGGAAGCCCTCTGCATTAAAAGACCAACGTTGCTTTTAAAGGCAAGCGGTGGCGTCTGGTTACTTTGTTTGAACAAGGAAAACTTTGACGCTTAAAAAAGACTCTATTTGACTGCTGTTCATTTTGAGGCTCAAAAGTCTTGTTCAATTGCGAGAAGAGAAGAACAGTTTATTTCCGATAATGCAAGTTCAGGTTGGGTCCGTGGCACAGTTTTCAAAACGACTGCCCCTCAAGCGAGAGCTCCCACGTTCGAGTTTTAGAGTAGGTCTTAAACTTTTATCTAGTTTTCGAACCTAGTCCAGTCACCATTTGTCGTTGGGATCAAATAACTGGTGCTATCAATGGCTTGGACCAGCGATAGTAGGCAGATCAAGTGTGGCCATGTAGAGGTGATAACTTTGTCGGCTTTTTATGTTGGACCTCAAGGTTCGTGTCATTTCTGGAGTTCTTTAATCAAATATCGCCTTCCTTGAAGGTGTCTTGTGTTAGTGGATGTAGCCTTCCAGAATATGCATAGGTCCACTCTTAAACCATCAGAACCGGTGATCTTGTTCACTTCCTCAGCTTCCTGATCAAAAATGGGACGCGCAATGGGTTTGAGCCACGATGAAATTTTTTTGCTCCTCCTTCCTTAAGTATCTGCAGCACAAACTACTGTTTGTTCATTGCTTCGAGGAAACAAATTTGAAGTTCAGTTGCTTGGCTTTCCCAAAACAATGTCGCAGAACTCTTTGATATCTTTGAGCTACGATGTGTGCTTTTTTTGTCGCTTTATTCCAATCCTAATCCCATTTCTTCAACAAAGAAATCGAAGAAGTTCTGGCATCTTCTTGCCACCAAAAAACAAAATTAATTTCTTCATCGTTGACATGCAGTCTGCAAAATCCTCACACAACTGCCTGATTATCTTGGCATATTAAAAATCAATCCAGAAAATTTGGAAAAAGGATTTAGCCCCCTGTCATGACAGTTTCTTTTTCCAATTTGGCACAAAATCCAATTTGAGATTTCATTAAATGTAAAAGCAGCGGATGTGACTGCATCCATATCGATTTCGCTCTTCATCTGCTTCGCTCTCGATATTCTAACACCAGCAATCACACGTCACCTACTGACAACGCTACTCACGGAAGGATAACCCCAAAGGAGACTAAAGTCCTTTCGAAGAAGATGTCGTAAGCGCAATCATCGAGGTTATTCAACAAAAAAAAAAAAAGAAGCTAATGCGGGTGATGATATAACGTAATGATGTAGATGTCGCTGGTGGCACAAGGAACATGTGTACATATTCTACCCGCATCCTTTATCTTGAAGTGAGCACTCACACACAGATAAGTTCCATCCACAGGTCACACCCTAATCATCGATAATGTCGAAGCCATTGTTGCATAACTGCTCCAGCTGCTCCTTGGTCGTAATTTCACTGTTGATCCAGTTGTCTGTGTTGTGCATATCCTTTGTGCATACTTTATCATTATTTATACTTTCGCTTGCTCCTGTGTACACATGAACTATATGACAGCACGCTCCTTCACATCGTCGTCGTTGTCGTTGTCGTTGTCGTCATGAAACGAGAAGCGAAATAATGTCATCGCCGCCGCTGCCGTCATGTCCGTGTATGGTTAACATGCATTTCTCTGTTAAAGTGGGTGGTGGGTCGGATGATATGGGATTCCTATGCATGTGTTTATGCATCTTACTCGGGGAATCTAATTCCAATTCATCGTTGGTTATAGGCACAAGTGCGGCAGCAGGAATGAGTGTGATGTCTAAAAGAATAGAATCTATTCACTTTGGCTTCCGAGTGGTGGGTTAATTTTTTAATGGAAAACTTCTTTAGAACCAAGGCATATCTATTTAGGTCTCGTGACCCTGATGAAGTGAAGTGAAGTCCTTTAACATTCACAAAGATAGGGTGAGTTATGACATGTTCGAGTTATTAAGAGGAATTTTTTGAAGTAACGAAAGGATTCCATTTTTCTACTGCATCCTGGCGATAGCGGACTTGAAATTTAGTGAAAGTTAGGATCTATGAAGTTACAAAAATTAAAGAGATTCATAGAGAGGGAGAGGTCTCACGAATTCTTAAGACATTTTGCCTTTTGCAATTTTTATGTTTAAAGCTGTTTTAAAGATAATGGAACTAAGAAAGAGGAACGCCTTACCGCGATAGGTCATTTTGGAGGCTGAAGCAAGTCCCAAAATAGTATTGTTCAGGTTGTGTTTTTGACGACTTCGAATGGTGAAAGAAGCATTCTCATCACGGATATATCTTTGAAGATTATAAGTGTGGAAAAAGGGACATGCAGTTACTTCTCCGAGGAGCAGAGCTAAATGTGTAGCAACAACTAAAGAGCTATTAAAAAACTGTTTAAGTCAAGTTCAAACTTTTTCTGACATGAACTTGGTCCTCAACCAACAAGTTTCTTCAGCTTCAGAAATGGAGTCACTAGGTTGCCAGTAATACTTCTTTGTACTTCTGAGCTCTTCTGGTCTTTCTTCTGCATTGTGCCTCCAGTATAAATTGAGAGACATTCTAAGCGCCTTTAAAAGGTCCTGTAAAAAGTCAGTTTGGTGGCTATAAGATAGAGCTAAGCCCGAAGAAACGATTGAAATCACTCTTTTTTCGATTGTAGTCCGCACAGGTTTCGTAAAAGGGGTTATCAGTTGATCCTTTGGAGCTGATTCTTCACTCTTAATAGACAATCTGATTTTGGGAAAACACAAATCTTTCAATCGACTGCATTTTCAAAAGATTTCGAAAAAGCTCTTGGTCTCGGATTACTTCATAACTTTCTTAGTTCGAAGTCGGACAGTTCGTTGTAGAGCTGGTTCTCAACCAACAAGTCCCTGCAGACAGCTTGGTTCTCGGTACCTGGTTACCTTTCAGTTCATTGATTTGCGCCTTCGGAGATAAGGTATTTCTTACCGTGGTTTTCCTCTGGTATAGATTTGCATGGCCCCATTAATAAGGTTTATGCTTATATAATGTTAACACGGGTATTGGTATCCTTTGATCACACTGAGAGGAAAATGTTGAGACAGCGAGAGTTTTTTTTTTTTTTTTAAGGGAAAAGAGGCAAGAGATGTTATGCCACGTCGGTATCGAAGTGACTTTGAGCAGCCACAGGATGGTCTTGGGAGTATCTGTTTCACAAGTTGAGTCAAGTCGATTTTTATCTGTGTTGCATTGTCCGACATAATTTTATTGTCTTAATTGTAAGTGCTCCATTTGTAGTCAACAAATGTTAACTGTTTTGTATTTTGCTATGTTAAACTGTGAAATTAAAAAAATGACCACGCGGTCCAATATTTTAAACTTTTTCGTGGCCGAATTTGTTTTCGTCAATACATACCCAAAATAAATCACAAACTGGAAAGAGAGAAGGGATGCGCAGTATAAAGCATGAGAGATATCTGTCACCACTTACAAGCAGACATATCAGAAAAGAAATAAATAAGGCCAAATGTGTGACTTTTCTCTATATCTACAACCTTATGTTACATCATTTAAAAAAATTCATAACGCTTAACTGATTGACGAGAAAGACCACAGCCTGTCCCCTTCAACTTCTTCGTGTACAAAGCGGAAGCATTACCCTCAAAAAGTGCCTGGACAGTAGAGAATAACACGGAAAAGATGCGCCATGTTACGCGAATATTCCTTAAGAAGAGTAAGCTACAAATGCCAACAAAAAGGTCAAGACAGTAAATATAATATAAAGCAGCACAAAAATAAAAAAACTGCCTTTACATTATTCCCTTTTAAGATTTCGTATTTTGAATGAATTACTATTAATATTTCTTAAAATTTAATTCTATATTAAAATATTAAAAAAAAGAAGTTCTTCTGTCAGAATAACTCAATTTGCCAAACCCGACGTATTTAATGGAGGACCAAAGAACCGGAGAATCGGTTGCCAATGCATATATTTCGTTTCCACGGATTGACACATAGAACTGAAGTCATTTAACCGCATATACCACCGGTCGACGCTACGTTTCACTTCGACCATACAAAAATGTACCTCCGGTAACCACGTGAGGCTCAACGTGCTAGCTTGCGGCGAATCTTCTTTGAATAACTATAAACCAGGTAAGATAGGGTGAAGTCTTAATAGTTTGAGTAAGTCGAATCATTTCGCAGCACTTTTGGGACAAAAAAAAACGATTATGTGAGCCTAAATTCTTAGGTATTTCTTTCTACTCGAGTGTGGGTTCACTGAGGAATGAATGAATAAGTTATGGGTAAGAAGAGTAACCAAACTCTGCTAATAATGTTGTCAACTTCAACAGTAATCGGCACAGATATCGAGGAGCTGATACACAAAACAAAAACAAAAATAGGAATCAATAAACCCTACTGAAAAAATTCTTTGATAGGAGTCCGTGACTCAGAGCGCCAGACTGCTAATCGTGAGGTCTTGGGTTTAAATCCACAAGTTACAATCCTGCATTCATCACTGCGCCGCTTTTATCGATCAATTTGCAATGTTCTCTTGGTCAAACTCTCATTATTTGTGCATACATTTTCAAGCAAGGCCCACAAGAAACTAAGTCTACGTTTTGCAACAGATATAAGTGCATTATCCTACAACAAGATCGTATCCAGTCTACTGCCAATTGGTATAAGAAATTTCAGACAATTATAGTATGTGCTTCAAGTCCTACAAGTCGGCAAGAGACATTAAGCATGTTGGATATAAATAACAGAGACTAGCGTTCTTCCACCAAAAATAAAGAGAACATTTGGTCAAGCTGAGATTCTTGAAGGGTCACCAGATTCTTTGATAGAAAACTTGAGCTGGTTCCATTTAAACTGTTAAGCAGGGATTTTTAATTTTTTTTTTTTTAAGATCCCATGTAAACAAAGAAAAGACGTCAACATTAATTCATTCTTCCATGAGCATACCGGTCCTTGTCTGCAAAGCAAAGAAGCCATCGTTTGCATCGTGATAAATGGGCTGAAAGATGAACTGAATTCTTATCATCAAATCATATTTGGCGATGAGGCTCATTTTTGGCTTTTTGGGAATGTTCACGGGAACTCGAGTGAGCACAATCCTCATTAGACTATGGAGGCCTAATTTTATCCCTAAAAGTGACGGTTGGCCTATTTTATTCAAATCAGAAGAAAGATCCAAGATTTATGTGAAGTTGATACAAGCGCTCCTCCGTAAATGATTGCATCAATAAAAGTAACGCAAGATACCTTACAGCGGGTCAAATTTTCACTTTACAGAGACAAACAGTAACGAAGTGAAATGGTCATCATGTGATATGACTCGTTTGGAGTTCTGAAACGCAAAGTAACTGACGCACAGATATATTCCACGCACCGTGGATATGAATGCGATGGTGAGGCTCCTCGCTTCATTATCCTGCACTATACTGTATAACCTTCCCGCACTCAAATAGTTGTCTGAAATAAGATCGGTTTCCACGGTACCCTTGGACCTTAGACCGCAGTTCCCCTTGGGTGTGCTGCCAAAGGTGAGATCCTCCTCTACCGTGCTTTCCATCTGATGTAGATTCGAAAGCTGTTGGGAACGAAGCTAAAAGTTCTATCCGCTATAGAAATCCTAATAATCTTTGTGTACCTAGAACATATCGCTGTTCAGGACCCAGGAACCCAGGAACCTTTTTTTGTGTCGTATATTGTTGCATGATTGGGACTTTGAGAGTTTTATAAAAAAGGATTGTGTTCGCCCAAGATGGGAATTGCTTTTATGTTTAAAGATAAAAAGCGATTGAGCCAATATACGTCATGCCATTGTTTGACTTTACTGCAGATCCTGGGTTCACGAAATTCTTGACCACCTCAGAATGTAATGTGTTTTTTCTGACCTTTAACTTTTCTCATTTGCCAACATTCGCAAGTTATGCACTTGATCCTTTGACATCATCTCCTGTTCTCTTTTCTAATGATTTATGCCATAGGGTGCTATAAATTTCATCAAAACAATGCACCTCTTTCCGTATGTGACTGACATTTCGCTATTCCACTGTGTATCTTCTTTTATTACCGTGTTGGGTGTAATTCACGTTGTGTATATTTTTTTACTTTTTTCCGTCCTTTTTGGAACTTCTAAGTGCTGAACATTGTTTTGTATTTCCAGAGTCCTGAGTATGACAACGAATGCACTTTTGTTAGGAGAGTCCCTTTGCAAGTGATAAACTATGACCGAGCTAAGAGTGCAGGGCGCATTGTTTATGGAAACAAATGAAACAAATGTGTTACGAAAATTGCTTGTTTTAATGTTTTAGTGACAAAAGCATAGCAGAAATGAATGGAATGAGTTCATTCAAAAAAAAAACCATAAAATATCAAAGCCACTCCCGGAAAATGTAATAAAGTTTCCTAGTTTTTTTTTTTGTGGGTTTGAAAACATTTCCTGAATCCATTGCTAATGGAGCCTTAAATTGGATTTGAAGTGAAGTGGAACTTTTGATTATGAGGCTGAATTTGTGAATTTGGGGAATTCATAGAAAAGAGATGCGAAAGCGTATTTGAATGTTTCGCAAATGTTTTCGAGTCGAAGTTTTGATTAATTTAAACGTAATTTTGAAACAAATTGAAAGGGTTTTAGAAGAGCCACACAAAATGGAGCAAAAGGTTTTCGCACTTTGCAGTCTAAGAGAAAATCGTACTTGAATACTCTATGACTGAATACAAAGAGGAAATTATTTAAAGGAATGATGTCAAAAAAGCTGAACTGTATACACTCCGCTTCAACTAATTGAGTACAATGTTTGTGAAAGTACTCGTATGTGATTCAGTATATCCAAATGGTGTGCAGACAGGCTATGTAGGTAAGTATGTGAGTTTTTTCACACCTATACCGAATGGCAAAGAATTTTTTTTAAAACTTATCGATTTCGTTGGCGTTGTGGGTTGACGCGTTACGCGCCTACGTTTTTTTACAGTTTTCAGGTTCTGGGTTCAAATCTGGCTGGAATTTCTTTCTCTTTTTTTCTGCTTTCTGAATAATTCTATGTGCAATGAATATAAAGAAATTTGTCGTTAAAACAAAATATACATTTTGGCAGTGACGGATAAAGATAAGCAAACCCGAAAATGAGGAGCTACAAGAAAACTCTACAGACAATCTGCGAATGATTACAGGGAGTTTTATTATAAAATGGCACGAAGCTCGAGGGTCATGATTACTGTAGGCAGGATATCAAGCACATTCACATCGAGACAATTCACCGTGATTTTTGCAGTCAGGCGGTCATTAAGGCTGAATTCGGCACAAGTTTGTTAGGATGCGCAAACAAAAAAATTTCATCAACGGTCATTACAGTAAACTTCTGTTGGATGCCAAGTCACCGGAATATCATAGAGAACGAGAGGGCAGATGAACTTGCTAAACAAGGATCGGAACAGGCAATTTATCAAATTTTAACCTTTGTTAAAATGCTAATTGGCGCTTTGCACAAAACTACTGACTCGGAACTAATAGCCAGGACTAATAGACGCTATAATCAAACTGAAACACGCACAATAGCCAGGCTCTTTTTGCAAGTCATCGATGCTTATAGATCCAGAGATCTCATTAAACTTAATCGAAAGGATATCCGTCTCGTTTCAAGCATAATAACAGGCCAGTGCACCCTTGGCAATCATGCGGAGCGATTCCGTATACCACAAAACGACATTTGCAGAAGCTGCAGAGACGTCGAAGAAATATATGTTGTGTTTTGCGAATGACTCGCACTAGCCACAACAAGATTGGGAACTATTGGCAGTTCTTAATGGGATGGACGACCTAGGTAGTGCTGACCCTAGACTACTAACGGAAAGTGAGTCTTATGCCCCCCGTACTAACCAACTCAGCAATCACCGGATTATAAATTTTGATCTCGTGATGGCATATGGAATTTTCTCCGAATGCGATAGATGCAAGTGACTTGAAAAACCATTGACCATAAGAAATATCACTTTTATCAGAGCCACAATGTCAAATAAAAACAAAACAGCCAAGTGCGAGTCGGACTCGCTAACCCGAGGGTTCCGTACAAACCTGTAGGTATATAGGTAAAAGTTCATCCATCACGACAATCTATAAAAATAAAACATTGCTTCATGCCAAATTTCAGGATTCAAGGTCGACTGGAAGTACCCTTTATGATTCGATTTCCTTGCGAGTGTCGAAAATTTGCGGCTAAAGTTGCTGTTTCTTTTGATTGTATTGACAAAGAAGTTTGATTTTGTTACAGCTTAAAGGTAGTATAGACCTGACTATCTGATATGAATTTCAATTTAATACCACTATGCGTTCATGGGAAAAAGGGTCTTGACAGACAGACAGACGGACGGACAACAAAGTGATCTTGTAAGCATTTCGTTTTTTCCTTTCGAGGTACGGAACCCTAAAAAAAGGACTTGTGTCCCATGTGTATAAGTAATGATTGGCAAACGTTCAACTTTATGAAATTACCAATAATTATGTTTGGCTCTACATTCATAAATATGTGTACGTTTGTCATTTTGACATACAATCTAGTCGTAGCTTAATCAAGTTCAGTTGTACTGGGTAGAAATATCCAACTACGAGGGATACGACGAAGTTAGATCATTCTTAAGAAGAGCTCAGCCAACGAGTGAGGAGCAGCTTCCAGAAAGAAGACACCGAAAAAATAATGCGAAAAAAGGCAGCTTCCAGTGCTAATCAAACCACAGGAATTAGAAAGCAATCACAAAAGAATTGAGAATTTGAGTGAACAGCCGTACCATAAAACGGAATATTAAATTTGTTAAAATGGTTAAATCTCCTGACCTTAATCATACTGTTTCAAAATCATTTGACGGTTTAACCCCCCAAGCGATCACTCGTCCCCAATAAAAATTGTTAAGTGTATTAAAATAAAGAACTTCATAACGTGGTAAACAACAGAAGCAACAGGTACAACAGCGTTCATTCAATGAAATCTGATAGTTTTGTTAAGCCAAAAATAATAAAGATTGTCATTATAATGAGTAGATACGATTACTTCGTGCCTGTCTTACGACATGATTTTCTACTAGTCTACAAATGGAATTTAGTTTGATGTTTTCGCATTCTATTGAAATTGGTTGTTGTCCTACGAGTTAGAAGTTTCGATCGCAGTTTTTTGGACAAGCCCGAGTAGTGTCTACGCATCTTAGGAATGCGATGTGTCTTCGTCGGATATTGGTTTTTCGGTATTTACTCTTTCCGTGATTCGTCGTTTGCATTGGCATTTCATCATGGACATATGCCAAAACGTGCTCTGCGAAAAATGCAGATATTGTTAAACAGTAAACAGAAAATTGTTGATAAATATAACGTAGAGAGACACCAGCCAATATGTTCAAAAAAGTTACTCAAAATTGAACTCTCCTCTAAGACCACATAAAACGGCGTCGCATCAACATCAACATGAATTACTTAATAACTTTAAAAAAGCTAGAAAGCTTCAAAATTGGACTATCTTTAAACTAAGCCGCCTTTATAAGCTACTAAGACCAGGTCCAGAATGGTTAGTCTTCTAAAAAAAATGCCCTAAGAATCCACTATGAAAAAAATGTGACATTTTGCAAGAAGGTTTTTGATTTTGTATAGGGCCAGTTTCTATCTTTGTTTATGGCAAAAATAATTATTTACAACTTTGATTGATCTTCATTTCAACCTTTTTTGAAGGACTGGACACGTGCGAGTCGGACACGCATACGGAGGGTCCCGTACTGCTGTATATTAAACTGATATTTTTCTAATTTTAAATTTATTATTTTCGGATTTTTCCCTCTACATTACTTCATGCCAAATATCATGGTTCAAGGTACGTACCATGTTCTTTTCATTCAATTGCAACTATCAAAATGACACAAACAGCCGTGACTTTCGACTCATTTTTTTTTTAAGCTTTAGTGGACTGCAGTTGTAATTATTTGATACTTTTTTTCAACCTGATAAAATCACGCATTCTTGAAAATAACCATTTTGATCGTTCCTTTTGAGTTACGGAACCTTTAAAAAGAATATTTCAAAGGAATCTACACCTAGAATAACTCGGCGTATCCTGCAAAAACAAAAATAATTACGAAAACAAAACGAAATCGCCTAACATTGTCGGCCTGTGTCGGCCTGAAATTTCGCACTCACAACAATTATGGCTTATTAATCAGGTAGTATTGGGACTATGGTCTTCAGCACTTTTAATAAGTCTTGGACCTAAAGAAAAATTGGAATGATTCTAAGCAATTAAAGCTTACGTTAAGTTTTAGCCTCACTGACAAAAGAATAGATCTACATTTTTTATCTCTAAATGGTCTCAAGATTTCCTCAAAAGGATCGTATTTCAAATCAAATTTAAATTTAATACAAATTCGTGTAAACGTCTTTAGTATGGGTTGAATATTAAGTTGCCACCATGTTGTCCCAAAATCCCTTGCAAGTCATCCGCATTCCATACAAAGTGTGCCATGCATACTTAATGTAAACGCTTAAACCCCTTTTTACAAACGGACGACATCTCGCAGTCTTGAAGGAGTACCTACAGATATGAAGTATTAAGCAACTCGGAAATGACCTTAATTGATCCAACATCAGATGTGTGTCCTCATTTTTCTTATTTCCGTTGAATATTTTTGCCCGTCACTGCTTTAAACGAAATGTGTCTGCTCATCGCATACTCATAAGACATAGGGACACGTCTTCTTGCTCTGCAATCCATATCATCGTCGTCATCTCCATCATTGACACGAACTTTAGAGACAGTCAACAAAGAAGTCATCACAATAATAACTGCTGTCAAAGGAACAACAAACCTGATCTTTTATTTTTTATTTTTTTGAAGAACTCTTGAAATCGATTTTGACACCTGCTCTACTAACACCGACAGCATACATGAACATGCGTCCATCTCTCACACGCACAAGAAAACGCGGTCGTCCTTTTTATTTTACGTTTTTTTTTGTTGCTACTCTGATCCTTTTTCGAAAATTAAATTCATGTCATGAAGTTTTAAGAAAAGAAAAAGCCACGTGGGAGTGATACTGGGTGGATGGGTGGTGTTTACAAAACAAATAAGCGCAACCCCCAACACATCCGCCTGGATCAGATGAAGAACTTCCTGATGGTGTTTCTGGCCCGGGTCCTGCATCTTAAAGCGACCGACGACGCACATGGAATTTAATTTTCCACATAAATTGTGTGTGTGCGTTGCTCCAGTGAAGATTTCCCACTTTTCTCCCTTCCGCATATGCAATTTTATTTTCGTCCTTTTTCTTCTACTTTCTATGATAGGGTTTGTGTTTCTTATTATTTTTCATCTTTTTTTTTTGTTGTTTTTAATTAAATGCCGTCGAGGCAAAGCCATTCATGGGAAAAGTTTTGTTATGTTGAAGAGAAAATGTTCACAGCTCTTTTTCCGGCCGCTTTTGGCATGGAATCCTGTTTTGGTCTTGGTGGCATGGCGGTGGGTCCTTGTGCTGTACAAAAATGGGGCCAGAGAGCGAGTGAATTCTGTGGAATACTAAACAGCCGGAGCTAATTTGGTTTCGTACATTAAGCATTTATTTGAAGGGATTTGCTAAAGGATTTCATTGTTTCATAGTGCTTCTGAATTTTCATTCAGCATTTTATTATTTTTTTTTTCTCCTCTTTTGTTTTGTGGGTCCTGCTGTAGCGTGGCGCGTTTCCATCGTTAACGTTGTCGAAGATTAGAATGGAATGCTAGTGCGAATATGAGAACTCGATGGGTTGTTTGTGCGGAATTAATTCTAAAGGGATAACGATGTTAATTATTGCATTTTTCGGCACAGAGGTACTTTAACCCTGTGAAAGAGAGTCTTGTTTTGAGGTGGATAACCATGAAACGTGTCGGAGTTTAATTAAAAAGAATTATGTAGTTGGCAATGCTTCATTCATTTCGGTTAAGGAACATGCTGAGTAGGAAGTGAATGTTCACCAGAGGAAGATAAACGTCGTACAAAAATATATTTTTGTTGTTATGACAGTCACGTGCTGAATGAGGTTTTGCAATGGAATGGAATGGAAGATAAAGTGAGCGGGTTTTTGGTTTTTGAAAAGTAAATCTGTAACAAGTAAGGCAATCGATGCTGCCTCTTAACGAAAACACAAAAAACATTGGTGAATTGTTCAAAATTTATATGCTTATAAAGGGTCCGCCAAAAAACTATTTTTTTTTGAAAATAGTATAAAAAAAAACTGCTGAATATTTTCATTCAAACGGCTGCCTCGGCTGGCCATGCAGTAGCCTACAAGAACGGTCCAATTTTTAAGCACATTATCGATTGTGTGCAGCTGTATTTCACCAATGGCTTCACGTATATTGTCGGCGTAGCACTTCTCTTTGAGGGCACCCCAAAAATAATAGTCCAACGGTGTCAAATCGCAGCTCCGAGGTGGCCAAACGACATCAGCTCTGCGGCTGATAATGCGATTTTCAAAAACAGGGCGCAAAACATCGAGTGTAGCTTCGGCTGTGTGGCACGTAGCGCCGTCCTGTTGAAACCAAATGTTGCCAATATCCTCCTCTTCAATTTTTGTGAACAAAAATTCGTTCAACATGGCCTGATAACGCCATTGACTGTAACGGCCACTCCTTGCTCATTTTCGAAGAAAAATGGTCCAATTATGCCTCTGGACCAAAATCCGCACCAAACAGTGACTCGTTTTAGGTGCATCGGCTTTTCAATGTACGCGTGCGGGTTTTTTGTGCCCCAAATGCGACAATTTTGCTTGTTTACATACCCGCCAAGATCAAAATGGGCTTCATCTGAAAAGATGATTTTTTTTGGCAAAATCGGCATCTTCTGTAAGTCGATCGCAGGCCCACTTAGCGAAGCGAAAACGCATTGGATGGTCAGTTGTTCAAGTGTATACACAACCATATTCGTTCAGCGGAAGGATAAACCTAATTATCTGTCAAATCAGACATGAGCTAAGTGTTACCATTCACGAAATAAGCACTAGTTGAAAAAAAACGTAAGGTAATCCTCGAAACGAATTTTACAAATTCTGTCACCAATATTTTCAATAGACCTTCCCGTTTAAAAAAACGCCAACCAATTATGTAACTAATTTAGATGAAAAAAAAACGATCGAATGATTACGTTTATTGCGAACGCTGCCTTAACGGTAAGAGATATTTTGTTGGTTTCTATGGAAAAGTTTTAGAGCTTCATAAGTTCTATAAAAAAGTCTGCCATGACCTATCTCTATTTGCAACGGTTTATAGAAAAAATTTTAAAATATGACTATGACAATCTGTCAGAATTATTTAAGTTAGTAATGTTAACTTTTTATCAAATAAACTTTACTTATCGTGGAGAAAAATATATATATGCCCTCTGGACAAAAAGGATGCTTCTTTGTTAGCGGAAGGTTAAGAGACCTTTTGGAGTTCTATAACTTTCTACACAAAATCTCCGCGGGCAAAGTCGCAGGGGACTGCTAGTTTAGTTATAAAGTCCTTATTTCATCATCTATACTGTATTAGAGCCTTATTATGTCGGTCGTGCTTTAATGCGCAGAAGCAAGGATCTTATCGAAGGCGTCGTTCTCGTTTTGTGGGAAAAAATTCTTCGGCATAATTTCGGGCTACACCCTTTGTATAAGTGGAGTTTTTAGTATCGGGTTTTTCAATAAGAGCGCTGCAAAAGTTTTTTTTTAAATAAAACAAAAACGGTTTTGAATACCAATGAAATTCTTTATTCCTGTGAAAGTAACGGCGTCAAATCGCACGACCGATGCGGCCAAGCGACTGGACCATTTCGTGAGATAACACGTTCTCCAAACTTGGTTTCCAATAAATTGATTGTGACATTCGCTGTGTGGCTAGTGGCGCCGTCTTGTTGGAACCACATGTCCTCCAAGTCCATATCATCCAATTGGGGAAAAAATATTCGGTTGTCATTGAGCGGTAGCGATCCCCATTCACAGTAAATTGCTGGTCTTGATCATCACGGAAGAAGTACGGCCCAATGACGCCGCCGGCTCATAAACCACACCAAACCGTAATTTTTTCGGGATGCAATGATGACACAGAGATGCCCAACGCTTGAGAACGACGTATCAGAGACAGATTTGGGCTTTCTGCAACTGAAGCCTCAGCGGCAGCAATTTTCTCGACACTACGGGCACTTCTTTGTCTCACTGGCACGGAAACATTTTGTACATTCCCGACACTCTATTGTTGATCTGATAGGACGATTATGACGAACATAAACTCCGAATTTCGGTAGTATATTTTAATAATTTCGACTCGTTGTTGGCTCGTAAATCTTTCTATCATAAAATGGCAAACCTTACTGAAGAGAAATGTCAAAAGAGCGGCAAGAAATATGGCGTCGTTTGCTGTCCCTGTCGCTCTACTTTTGTAGAGTCCTTGTTGAAAAACCCGTCACAAGCTTCAACGCAGAGCTGTACATCAAAATGGATCCAGCCAGAAGATTTTGAGTGGCAAGAACTCGTTCTACGGATTGACACCAACGCTCCGGCCTGAAAAGTCAAGTGGACAGAAAATTCAACCGATATGGGCAGCTGGCTAAAGATTAAGCTGGCTTGATAAATCTATTGGCTAATATAACTAAACTCTAATTTTCAAAGACTTGATGAGACTCAATTCGAATTTATTCATAATTTATTTAAACAATCCCGAACTAACCCATTTTCTTCTTCTTCGAAGAGCATTCCGAAGAAACCAACGGATTTAAATTACAATTGCTTCCGAATGTTCATTATGAGCCCATTTATTCATGGTTCCTTTTTTTGTGCACTGAATGAAAAGTCTTCTGTTGGTGATAATCTTGAATACACTCTCGCTTACAGGACAACCTTTTATTCAAATTTGTACTTGAAATTTCATAATCCGACATCTGGTTCTCCCCAACTAACAGCATTCGATTTCGGTATCCTTTGTTTGTGTCCTTTTTCGCCAGATGTTTTCCAGAGGAAAAAACAACAAATGAACAAAAAATCGTAGAGAGACCAAATCGATGTCCTTGCTGGTCTTGAAGTGTTTTATTGGGAGAACATGTTTCTGGCGATTTCCTCAATCGTTTGGCTTTAATCGAGCGAAAAACGCAAATGCAATAACATTTCATTGGAGCAAGGATGAGGCGGAAAGTGATTCTAAATTGAGCGTGTCATCAACCCACACAAGCCGGCGTCAATGAACATTTAGTCGGTTTGCGGGTACAAACGGAGTCCTTGTCTTATGAAGATGTAATACAAGGAATGGTTATGTTTTCGTTTTTAAGTATGAATTCGAAGTTATGAGTGTTGTTTCTTTTTTTAGGGGATGTTTACGCTTCCATGAGGCTGGTTTAGGATCGAAGGAACAGCTGTCGGTGGGATAAACTAAGAAGTAACGCTTGTACCTGGAATTGGGTGTCTATTTGTAGAAATGTAATTCGATTAAAATTCAAGTTAACCCACGTGGCTTAATTGTGCGGAAATATTTGGCTCTTTGTTTACAGATAGATAGATAGATAGTGAGGCTGACGGGTTTGAACTTGGACATAAAATTTGGTGTTAACTAGAGAGTAATTGTAAGGGTGGGTAGCTGCGTTGGAAGCATGCTAAACTTTTTATAGAGATCCAGTTGAATTTCAATTTTATAAGTTTATTTCGGAAGTGCTCATCATAAGGAAAGTTTTTCCAAAAAACAAAAAAACACATAAAATTCGGAAAAATGCATGAAATCTTTATTTGAATCGATAGTACGGTCCATATTATTTAATGTTTGAAGATTATTTCATGCAAATGTTGACCTTGACTGCGCCTCAAATGGTCCATCCGCTTAGTCCAATTTTGGCATACTCTTTCCAACATTTCGGTCGGTATCTTAGGAACAAATGCTTCAATGTTGTCTTCCAATGCGTCAATTGAAGCGGGCTTGTCTGTATAGACATTTGCTTTAACATAGCCCCACAAAAAATAGTCTAAAGGCTTAAATCGCACGATCTAGGCGGCCAATTGATCGGTCCCGAACGTGAAATAAAATGTTCACCGAACTCGCATCTCAATAAGTCCATTGTTGCGCGTGCTGTGTGGCATGAGGCACCGTCTTGTTGAAACCACATATCATACAAGTCAAGCACTTGCATTTTGGGCAAAAAAAAGTTGGATATCATCTCACGGTAGCGCTCAACATTCACGGTTACGTTACGATTCTTCATCATCATCTTTGAAGAAGTACGGTCCAATGATGCCACCAGCCCATAAACCGCACCAAACTGTGACTTTTTCTGGATGCATTGGTAGCTCTTGCAATGCTTCTGGCTGATATTCACTCCAAAATCGACATTTCTGCTTATTTACGTACCCATTGAGCCAAAAATGAGCTTCGTCGCTGAACACAATTTTTCGGTAAAATAGTGGATCTTCGGCCAACTTTCCAAGAGCCCATTGACCAAAAATTTTACGTTGCGGTAGGTCGTTCGGTTTCAATTCTTGCACCAGCCGTATTTTGAAAGGCATCACACCTAAATCCTTCCGCAAAATTTTCCACGTTGTTGAGTAACAGAGGCCCAATTGCTGCGAACGGCGACGAATCGATAATTGATGGTCATCATTAACACTGGCCGATACAGCTGCGATATTTTTTTCAGTTCGCACTCTACGTAAGCGTGTTGGTGGTTTAATGTCCAACAATGTAAATTTGGTGCGAAATTTAGTCACAATAGCCCTCAGATTAAACTGACCATAAAATGGAAGAAGCGCGCGATGAACTTTCTTAACAAAGCACGCATTTTGATAATAAAATTCAATAATCTGCAAGCGTTGTTCGTTTTTAAGACGATTCATGGTTAAATTATAGACCAAACTGAAGATGTTTGACAGTGAAACAAAACTCGAAACGTGCGTCAGCTGTTTAAACCAGTATTGCCAAAAAGATAGTAGGTAAAAAATCACCCTTTAGAAGCTTTCCAGTTCTAAAACTTTTCTTTAGAAACCACTTAAAACTACTGCTTTTTCAACATCTTTACTTGAATGATACTCATTCTCAAGGTCCAATGTAAGTATTGAAATCGGGTGGATCGTATTGAAGATTACCTTCTTGACACAAACTAAAATACTTACAAGATTTTACTCTTTATTAAATTGTGCTATAACCTTAACATACATAGATGTGTTGTTGTGGACATTTTTATAGAACTCTTTAGTTACTAAAACTTTTCTCAAGAGAGCAATTAAATATAGCAAAAAACGCATTCCCTCGACTGTTTTTTTAGTTATATAATAGGTAGCCACGAAAGACCGTTTCACGAACTTACTATTTACCTTTAGCTAATATTTGTTTTGAATGTCCGCTGTAAGTTTTTTTGAAAGAATTTTTGAAATTAAATAAGTAGTCTCGAAGATTACCTCATACAGACGAACTTACAAACATTATCTCGTTATAATATAAGAATAGATAAATAAGGAAGTAAGCTTATTCAAGGTCTTGATGGTAGTTCGAACGTAGAACCTGTTCGCCCAAGAATCCAAATAATAATGGACTCTAATGGAATAATTACGTTGGAAGAGATATTCTGTTCCACTCGTATAATCCTAGGCGTATTTCAAATGACTGCAGTGGGGGAAACCTAACACCACTCCCTTTTATAAACTAGTTCATGAAGCAGTTGTTGTGCTTACAGATTTTAGAATATCCGGAATACTAGCTTTTTACTCTGCTTTCTGTTATGCCCCAGGGAATTTGTGCATAAATGTATACAATTGTCGTTCCAGTAGGGCGGAACAGGGATAAAGAAGATGTTTGATTTCATCTTCGTCCTCGTAGGTGAAGCCTTTGCAGATCATAACTTTAACGTCACAGTGCACTGAGTTTAATTTGGTGAGTATGCTTATGGCCGATTTATCCAAGACTAAAAGATCAGTTCTTGATAAATCGACTTAGTCCCGGTTTCTCCTGTCGTATTAGATACGAACCTTACCCAAAGACATATCCTGCCATTCTGATATCATTCTGTCCAGAAACAAAATAACTTGACGTCATGTTCGTCGAAATTACGAAAAATGTTTTAAAATTTCGGGAAGATTTCTTTTAAGGGTTCCGTAGCAAAAAGGTGCAAACGTAACCATATAACAAATCCTTCCTTGTCCGGTGGTCAGTTTGTCAGGGTTGTACCTTCTGAACCTGCATAGGTAGACACTTGAATTTTTCGGACATATGTTTGCAATAAAAATGAATAATACAAAGGTCGAAAGAAAGAGGGTTCACGTGTTTTGAATTAACACATATTTGTTTTTTTAATATTTAGTGTTGCATATTGTCCAGTGGTATGGGACCCTTCTTTGAAAGACACAGAAGGTCCCTCCACAGGTCAGAAAGTTCATATTGAGTTCTTTTTTCGTATTTTTTTTTAGCTAACTTTAAATTTTCTTTTCCAAGAGTGTCTGGAGTCAAGTAAGTTACGTCTTATGTAGCCTCAGTCGAGCAAATTACAGACGTGCTTATTAGTTACAGATGTTGAATAAAGGCAGCACTTATATTTTACTAAACAAAGAGTTATTCTATGCACAGCATTAATTCTTAAGTGAAACAAAAATTTCAGAATATTTCAAAATCTTATAAAAATCAGAGTTTTTCAAAGTTTTTTTTTAAAAAAGAGTCAGAAAATTAAGATATAAAATCAGTTCACATGAATAAAGGCAGTTATGAAATGATTTGCTGACGTGAAGATTTGCTGACGAAATTCCTGCAAATTTATTCTTGGTGCTTTGAAACAAAATCACATGGTTTGGGCTTTAGGCCAGATTCAAATTAAGAATGACTGGCGAATGGTTTTTTCACAGATGGAAAAAATGTTGTTTCGAATGCACCGGTTTCTTACGCGTCATCATGGCCGAGAGGTGACCTTTTATGGAGCACTTGATCATAAAGTCGAGAGCACTTAAATGTCGGGAATTGATTGCTACGAAGTATGGAGTCAGCTTGTCCTAAGTTGAATGAGTTTTGTGAACCTCTGATTTGGATTTTTCCACAGGATAATGCAGTAATTCAAAAAATCGAAACTAAGTCGATTTGTTTGACTAAGTCGCATAGTAAACGAAGAAGGGAAGCAGTACGATAATAAAGAATCAATTGTTAGATGTGTAAAGTCAGCTTGGGCCAAAATATCGCTTTATTCCAAACAGTTTTTGTATGACTCACTCTCAAAATCCATATTTGAAGCTATGTATGAAAACGGTGACTTAAGACTTTACTCCTTTGTTGGATTGTAAAAATATTGTAACTAGTAAACGTAATAAAATACACAATAAAACCCCTTTGCCTTTATTAATCTGAACCGATTTTATTGCTTACTTTTTCAAGTCTTCCTACAAATTGTGGAGAAATCCAGTCACTTTGTAAGCGGAAGTTATTTTTTTAGAGTGTTCTCTGGAAAGATTCTGAAACTATGTTTACAATTTTGCTCGTGTTTCGATTTTCAAGTGAACCGTAGTGTATATTTTTAACGAAGACCACACTCGTTTTTTTCTAGGAAGGCAGCAAAAATGAACTCCTGCCTCTCCAACTTACTTAAGATGATGATTGTCTTTAGTACTCGATGAGGATTTAATCTTTTTTTATGATTGTCAAACAGATCTCTGAGATCTTGGGTAATCGTTTCCATAAAAGATGAGGAGCCACTTTATGCCCACAATATTTTGCGTTTGTCAGGCTTTAAAGATTAACCTTTAAGTCTTATAATTTTTCTGTATGTACTTCGAAAGTGAAGATTTGTGCAGGTGTGATCCCCAAACTGGCTTTCGTATTTTAAGGAATAGAAAGAGTAAATTGCCTACACTATTGCATCCTCTGTTAGCATCTTCAATTAGCCTTTAAAGTTGACCCTAGACGGTAACTTGGAAGGAATTAGATGAGGGAGTCCCCTACACAATTTTCTGCCAGCCACCAAAATTGCTGGTGCTGATTTCGCCCTACTAAAATGGAAATAATCTTAGCAGTCGCCCGTCTACACTCCAGCGGACGACGTTGAAGATTGGCGGTACCTTCATATTACTCTGGATCAAACCTTTGGAGTCTTAGAAGGAGAACGCCTTTGGTGTTATAACGACAAAAAGGCACACACTCTCGTAGAACAAATCTTTGGAATAGAAAGGCCTTCAATGTGTTTTTGAGTAAGTTTGGTGAGCTTCATTAAAAAGGACCTCATTTCTGCAGAATTTTTTTTTTAAATTTTTGTGAATCAGACATTTTGATATAAGCGAGGATCAAGAGGCATTTGCCTATTCCTGTAAGTTTTGGTTCTGAAATTAAGTGACTGATTTGCTGTCCTGATTATCTTTTCGCAACTCTCTTGAGTGGTCTTCCATATTACTAGTGTTATAGTTTTCAGCTCCTTTTTAGTTGTATTGAAAGGCTTTTTTAAAACACAGGTCAATAGGAATATTATCAAACGTGTCTTTATTCTTCTTTTGAATTGCGTACTAAAAGGATGCTTGTGATCTCATGCACAAGAAACCCCAGTTAAGTTATACCAAGAACCATTCTTCACTGACATGTCGCTACAAACCTATGCAGAACTTAATCCTGATGTAGGGATAAAGGTCTACACTTGGATCGCTAAAAATATGTAATGTATGTCGTGAGGTTGTTAAAATTGTCTTATTTTGCCAAAGTCGCCTTTAATGGTAAGTCCTAGTAATCGGGAAGAACTGCAGTGATGATCGCACTCGTCTCCGGCCAGTTGAAAGTTCCAGGAAAGCATTTTGCAGATTACGTTACATTTGTACTTTTAATTTCATCAAAATCAGTTGAGTAGTTGCGACACGATTGAGTAACAAACATACAATATCGAGGAATAGTTTTACGTGCTTTGGCTTTGATTAAAAAAAGATCTTCAATTTGATTAAGTTTGTCAAAAAGAATACGAATAAAATTTTAACCCTCTTCATGTGTCATTTTTATGACTGTCCCATTCCATTTTTTGTTTTGATTATAAACCATTGATTCCGTCAATCTGTTATCAAGTTCTCCAAATACACAGTCTGGCTGATTAAATGAAACATAGGAAATGGCTTCGGAGCAAATTATTGCACTCCATTCAAAATAGTATCCTGAAGAAATTGCATATCCCGCGCGCCGTTAAACATGAAACTACCCGGGGATTCCATTCCATTGCAAGCATTTCAATGCTTCAATTCATTTTCAAATCAACTCTCTTTTATTGTACAAAAAAGGAGAGTAGTTCAATCCTGAATGCATATCCAAGAATAACCCTCGAAGCAATTCAAAATCCGTGAAAAGCTATGCCAACACCAGGAGTCTCTCTATAAATTTCAAGTGTGTTGATGTGTGTTGTTAGAGCATTCGAAATCTTTATTTTTTTTTTGCACCTTTTGGGCTCTCATGACGAGAGTGTTTATGTATCGGACAAGCAGCAAATCTATAATTTTAGAATCTTTACAATCGTTTTGCATGTGTTTGACGCAATGTGATAGTTTTGGATATTTTAAAATATGAGTTTTCAATTGAACAGATGAATCGTTAAACACAAGAGTTTATGGCTTGGATGTTTTGAACTAAATTGCATTTTTCTGTCATCGATGAGCTTGATGTAAAAGAAAAAAATGAGATAAGACTCAGAGAGCTGTCAGTTTAATTCAAAAAAGAATATTTCATCAGAAACTAGAACGTTAAAAGCGACGGATTTGTTACTGAAGTCAATGAAAAATTAGTCGAGCGAATGCCTTTTTTTCGAATATTACCTTAACGGTAAGAGATATATAGTTATTTTCTATAGACAAGTTGTTAAACACGAACAGGTCTATTAAAAAGTCCGCGATGACATATCTCTATATCTTAAGGTTAACACACAAACTGTTGACAAAAAAATATGTATAAAATTATTTTCATTTCGTCATGGGTTATTTGAGTAGAAATATATTTGGCCTTTCGTCGAGAAAATTTTATGTGGATAAAAGTTGCCTTTGAAACAAAATTTTTTTAGACAATTAGCTCGTTTTACGCAAATTATGACAGCTAAAGCGTCCATAACTATCTTGACAAAACCATCTTCCACCATAATTAATTACAGTCATAATTACATCCCAAGGCAAGGTAAGGTGCACTTAGGTCAGCTTCTTGTCCCGTGTTGACACCACAATGGCTTTTTCGATTAGAATTTCTAACTATGTTGGGGAGAGGAGAGAAATGTATATACGGATTTTGAGAGATATTGCTTCTAGGGGGAAGTAGGAGAGAACTAGTTTTTATCCCTAATGAACCAGGCAGTACTGCGAAGAAAGTGGAGTGCCTAGTTTTTCGGCATGTCTGCCAAAAAGGTAGTGTCCCATGAGGAAAGATGCAAAAACACTTAAGGAATTACGACTCCAGTTGAGTACTTTCCTGCTTCTTTGTATGTTGAGTAAGAGGCAGCTTTATCTGGCGATATTCAAGGCTGACTCCGTTGCAAAGATAGTATTAGCCGATTGATTGTGGTTGTTTTTAATTGTAAGTTTAAGCGTTGTAACTAACATCCCCTGTCAGTATGTTTTGAAATTCCATCCGCAGGGAGCATTTTACTTCAATGAAAGAGCTCTTTTACATCCCTAAACAATTAAAGAATTCATCGAAAAATAACGAAATCAAGTCATTTATCGATGAAGAATGACTTTTGAGCCAATTATGTCAGCCATCGTCTTGAGTCAAGGAAGTCTGACTTTTAAGCGAGCACCACAAATCCATTATAGGACTATTGTGATGATGGAATTACCGTGACAACTATGCCGGGGATTGAAGACTTTAACGAAGGTGAATCATACTGAGTTCTTAGGAGAACTCAATTATTCATATCATTCTTGCAATCCCGATAAACGTCTTCATGTCTGTACATTAGTTTACCTGCTTTTTAATAAATGTTTTTTCGACTCTATGAATTATTTTCAAGGTCAATTATTTAGAAAAATTATTCGTGACAAAATATAGGTGAGTGAATCGTTACAATCAAGAAACTCACTCAAATATGAACAAAAAGTTGTATCGAAATTGGTCCAACCGTTTAGGTGGAGTTCAGTGACATACACACGTACAGTCGCGTAATCACGTGCATTTTCGATAAATTTATACTCCGGATCATATAAAATATGGACTAGAAAATGCCATAGAAGAATCTATTAGACTTAAAATGGTAGCCCATGTCAGAAGGTGTAGCTTGCTTTATTCGATACTCAAATACCGAGTCTCTAAACTACGCATTCATCTGCTTTGGTTGATGAGCTTCCGAATCAACCGTTTTAATTTTTTGACCAAAATCTCGTGTTACGACAAAATGGGGATAGGGCGCTCTTCGTCGAGAAGACATTTCAATGTCAAGACATTTCAATGGAGACAATTCATTTGACTGGCTTTAGCCACGCCGGATTCGGTTTAATTTCTCTTTCAGAATCGAAATACTTTGAGTACTTTATGTTATTTCCTCATTTATGAAGTCGAAACATTGACAGCAAGTCTTCAAGCCTTATGCAACCGCATCTTAAATTCCGGGCACTTAAAAAAAAATACTGCGAATTGTAACGAGTACAATTTGAAACGGGTTTCACTCAAAAATATTCAGATTGAATTGAATTTCAAGAACGAATTGTTGTCGTGGATAAAGGAAAGGAACTTTTCGTATTCTCCTATCTTCAAGGCTTTTTTTTGAAAGGTAAGAGACTTGAAAACTCAAATAGGAACAAGCCTAACCAAAAAAATTAAGAATAAATTTTGTGCTTTCGAAAGAGTGCGAATTTTGAAGACATTTCGATGGAAATAGTGCAGTTCAAGTACGCAAGTTTCCAAGTTTTTAGATATAGTTTGCGAAGCTGATTTGCTGATTGAACATCGAAAATATTTCCATGATCATTCTGTGAGCTCATTAAAAGTTTATTGCAACTGATTTCGAAAGTGAGCACCTTACTCATGCCGAAAATCGCATAAAGACCTCGGATTGTTTGTTTATCAGATTGCTTTGCTATCGCCTCTCCGACCGGGTTTTGAAACACCTCGAAACCGACCAAACGACTCTTGGTCTCTGAATCAGAGTTGTAAAAGAAAAAAAAAAATTGAAGTAATTTTGCTAAAAAATATTGAAATTGAAAAAAAAAAACATTCAATCATTCTTTTGAAGTCAGTAACTGGCGCATTCGACTTTAACCAATCATTGAATTGAGTCAAGTGATTGCATTCTGATGAACAAGATTGCTGAATTCATTTGATATTATCTGTAGTCAGTAGTGAAGGGATGAAAAAGAGCGTGATCACCTTTCGATCGCCTTTAGAAGGAGGAGGAAGAGAATATTTGCAAAACCACTTCATTGCTGGCTTCAACTTGTATTAAATGAATTGAACTGATTTCTAAAAATGATATCAATCCTATGATTTCTAAAAATTGAAACATTGTCGAAACAACTCATATGCTGTATCCCCCCGACTTCATGCAGTATCTTTCATTAGTGAACTCTGTAGTCGAATTGAGAACCCCCTCCTTTTGGGTAGTTCTTTGTGAAAATGATTCGTCATGTTTCTTCCTCTTTAACTTCCTTAAGGATGTTTGGAGACGTTTTTTTTAATAAGCAATTAATGATCTTGAGATTAAAGTTATACTCTAAACAAGGATATCATGTATCCACTGAAGACATCCAATCGACGCTGTCGAAGAAAATCACTCATCCATTTCAGCGTAACAATATTCAATATCGTTCTCGAGTGTCCTTTTTTTTCCATACAAATTTATTCAGTTTAGCTAATTTCATTTAGCCCTACCCGCCCTATCATACTAACGAGGAAATTTGTACCCTCAAGGACATCGGATGTGTCCTTCAGTATGTACGAGTATATTACATGGAAGACCATCGACTCCGATTCCGCATTCTTTCTCCCATCATCCCTTAATTCTTTTCTTCTCCGACTTTGGGGGAGAAGAATTCTTTCCAATGAAAAATTTCCCTGCAAATATTTCGTGTCATTCACGCGAAGGAGCAATGATAACCACATCCATTAAAGCCGAAGGATAAACGAAGTGTTTTGGTGGCAACGTGTGGTGTCCTAGCTAGCTGGTTTGTGGTCGGGAGCGAAACTGAGTGTGGGTCTGTATGTTTCAGTGAGTGCTGTCAGTGATTAATTTGCTAACTATGATGCTAAGCTGGTAAAGGATTATGTAATGTCGAAGGGACATCTGCCTACAGACATCGTGTATGGCGCATGTAAGCAATTTTGGGATGATATTATGACCTCAGTGATGCTTAGATAATGATTCGGGCATCGTTGAAGGTCAATTTCAAGTGTGCTAGTGATTCATCAGGAGAATGGAAATGTATGGTTCGTAATTAATCAGGACTATGGGATGAATGAATATGTGACATGAGTCATGAAGGAGGCTTTCAACAAAAATTATGTCAGTATTTGTGTGCTTCTGTAAAAAAATCTCTTGCGAGTCTTTCATCTGCTTCTTCAAGAAACGTAGTGTTTCAAGATGTCAATAATTGTTTTTCAATGCTTCTATTAGGATCCCTCGAAAGTATTAATCCCTTAAAATTCATTTTGCATAGATATTTGGCGAGGGACCCTCTTCACCCTATTCTACTATAATGGTAGAAATGGAAGAATAATTAAAGGATGCTTCAAAGCATGATAGCCGACTTTAAATCACCAGAAGTTGGCAATTTGAATTTGAGTCAGCTATGGTTCTATGGATCGAATTGAAGGTTTGCTCACGTAAAGCGCTTTCAACTCTTACGACATTCAAGGCAGATAAGCAGTTATTGATCCTGCAAGCTGCCTGGAAAAGTTAGGACTTAGCTTCACTGGAAATATCGAGCGCTGTGTAGATGAGAATCTGCTGTTCGGGAGGGCGCACAGTGCGTTGACTAGTGGACAAAAATAAAAAAATCGAATGTCCGCTAAAGAGATGTGATGCTGCGGAACACAATTGGCATTGTATGTAATAACAGTAATTCCTATTTTTGCATTATTTACACTTTTTCTTTTGGTGGACTAGCAGAAATTCTCTCCGAAGGTTGGTCAATTTTAGCTTTAGTTCCAGTTTGCAATTACTTTTCGCTGCATAGTTATTTAGCTCGTGTGAAAAAATCCCAACTCTAGGAATTTTTTTTCCTGGTGAACTCTAATTATGGATTTCCCTCGAGCTGGTAGGTGTATTTTTGTTAATTATTTTCGAGTGAAATAAATTTTTTAATAAATAAGTAAATAAGAGTTTTTTTTTTTGAGGAGCGAAAATGCATTAAAGTCTAATTTTAATTTAGAAAGTACCTAGCTTTAGCAAAATCTTTTATCTAATTATTTTCCTCCATTCTTACACTTTACAAAAGTAAGAAGTTTTCTTGCTAATATTTGTTAACCTTTAAAAAATTCGACCTTTTGTAGGATCAATTCCAATAATAAAAAAATGAAACAATTTTCGATAAATGGGTTTCGATTAAAAAAGGTTCAAAGATCGAGGACCTAATCGACTATATTTTGAGTTTACTAAGAATAAACAATTGCTCAAATGTGGTTAAAAGTGAGTTGACGCGCTATGCTTGTCAAGCGCCACAATATTTGGTTAAAAAGTGATTTTATCCTTCCTCTGAGTATCATTAATATAATGAATGCAACCACCTCTTTCGATCTTCCGGGAACTAGTCGCGGAAGACCCCAAAAGGCATTTGCAGAAGCATCCAAGAAAACCAAAAACCGCAGAGTAATAAAGATCTTCTGGTCTCAAAAACAAGTGAGGCGTTAAAATACGCGGCAGAACTATTTGGCCATTTATCTGGTGCAGGGGCATCAAGTGTCGAAAATAAAACAGTTTTGTCAACCCAAGAAGCATTAGCATAATATTCAGACTTAGACATTTCTAAGAGAAGGTATAACATACTAAGAACAGTTGTCAATGCTTTGCATAAGGATTGCTTTGCGAGCTTGTATAAACTAAAAAAAAAACTTAAGAAACAAGTGCTTCCTGTTAATAGAGTGGCCACAGAAACTATGGCATCAGTGGATCTCCAAGAACTGCTGAATATGACTGGAAGAAGTGTAGCTGAAATTGCTCATATAAAGCAAAACACAACTGCAACGCTTGTATGTAAGTGGGGCTTTGACGGAAGCTCCGGGCATAGTAAGTACAAACAACGGTTCGATGATTCAGAAAGCACTGACGAATTTTTGTTTTTTATAAATCTACCTACATTTTTCGAATTGCTCATCGGAACGAAAGAGCTATACCTGCAGCTTTATAGTTGGTATAATATGCCAAGCAGTGTTCACAAGCTCTTAATTCATTGACCAGAAATTATATCATATTTCGAAATACCTATTGGCCAGCTCTCAGAAGAAGCTTTAGTGGCAAGTCATAAAATATACAAATGAAGACCTTATGACCGTGTTACTACTTCGTTCTCATCCTATAATATCTGAATATAGGAATTCAATTTCGAAAAAAAAATAATAAGAGAAGACGATGATGACCTCAAAAAATACTTTAGTTTACCAGAAAATATGGAATCATTATTGTGAATACCTAGTAATATAGATAGCGAAAATTCTGATTAGTCTGACTAAGAGGTCATAATTTACTATGTCACTTATTTGATTTCTTTTTAGGAATATTCGTTTTTTTTTTTTTTTTAAGAAAACTAAGCATTTATGTGCAATTAAGGAAACACCTCAATGATGAAAAACTTATGTCATCCTTCCAATCAGGATTTCGGGCTAAGCGCAGCTGCAAAATTGCCCTTTTATACGTTGTGGATGAAATAAGGCAAAGTTAAGATAAGAGAGAATTTACGTTTTTGACATTGCTTGACTTTTTGAAAGCTTTCGACACCGTTAATCATACAGTCCTATGCCGTAAGCTCTTAAGGAATTTTAAATTCTCAAATCAGTCAGTCAGGCTCATTCACTCATATTCAACTGGAAGACAGCAATCGGTTGTAGTAAACGGACGTATGTCGAATTTTCTTGCAATAACTAGTGGTGTTCCGCAGGGTTCTATACTCAGGCCTATCTTGTTTTGCATTTATGTGAATAAGCTGCCTAATTTAGTTAAGCACTACTCCATTCACATGTATGCAGACGACGTCCAATTGTTCTCAAGTTGCCCATTGCACTCAAAAGAGGAATCCGCTTCCAAAATGAACGATGATCTTAACAGCATAGTGGTGTGGGCTAAAGCTCATAGTCTTTGCTTGAATCCCAGTAAATCAAAAACACTTGTCATCTATCGGAGTCTGTTGGATTTAAAGAATTTTCTTACAATCAAACTTGGACAGTTCAGCATAGAGTATGTGGACACCGTCAGAAATCTGGGAGTAAAATTTAACCGCAATCTTTTTTGGGATAACCATCTTAACGTCACAATTGGAAAAGTTTATGGGCTTCTGCGAGTCCTATGGGCAACTCAGTCCTTTACACCTATTAAAACAAAATTAATCCTTGCAAAAACTCTGCTGTTACCAATTATGTTCTATGGCATCGAAGTTTTTTGTAATGTCGACAGCAAAAGCAAAAGAAAGCTCAATGTGGCTTACAATAACATCGCTCGGTACATCTACAACCGCAAAAAGCACGAACACATATCGTTTTTCTCGAAAAGTATATGCGGATGTACTTAAGAAAACATGATTAAATGCTTCTCTTTAAATTGCATTCACGGCATCATCCAAACCCGTCAACCTGATTACCTTTTCAATAAACTACGATCCCGTGGGGCGGGATCTATCTACGAAAAAGAGGATTTGTTAAGGCAGCGCCAACTTTTTTGTTGCTTTAAACGAGAGACAGGCTTCGTCGTCATATTACATTAATGTAGAACTCAATTTCCTTTCCTTATAAAAATAATAAGCTTCTCTTCTATTTTGTTCACCTTTTTCTAGTTACAATACTGGACATATTCATTGCCCATTAATGAACCAAATCTCAATACAAACGTTCGAGGACGAAATTTAACTGACGGCACATGTCGCATACACTTCTTCGTTCAATTGTTATTTCTCGCATCGCACCGTTGACCTGTTTGAATAAATTTTGTCGCCAAACTATCTCGTAAACATTCGGAATCAATTCGTTGTTAACCTCCCCCCACGTTTGAGTTCATTGCCTTTGTGGATTAACTTTTTATACACAACCAAAACGAGACAATTTCTGACTTTGGCACGTAGCCAATTTCTGTTTAGACTTCATCCAAATAATTGCATCTTCAACAAATGTAATTATATTCACAGGAGCCCTCAAACAGAGGAGCAACCTGCACGTAAAATATTAATTTGAATTTTTTCATCCTTCGAGTTGCATTCGAGTATCTCGAAGGAATTCCCTTCAAAAAAATATTCCACATACGCCCCAGTAAACGATAGAAAATAATTTTTTTTTAAATATATTCATCCACCAAAAAGGTGGTTGTTTGGAGCTTTCAAGAAGCTTATCTATTTAAGGAAGACAATATTACAATAGATTTAAGAGTGTACTTACCGACACTTCCGGTGTATTGCCGGCATTGTGAAAGAACAATCCAGCTATGAGCGCTGCTATATTTGCCGTGTACGAGGCAATGAATATCACACTGAAGCCACCCCAAACGTTGATTAAGAATTTATTGGGCCAAGATTTGGGGGCCTTAAAAGCCACCAGGTGTCCACATAGCAAGCCCCACATAACCCAAAGTGCTGAAAGGAAAAAAAAAAAACAAAATTTATCGCATACGATCCACATACAATCCACACTCAATAAATTCCTATAAACAACCCCTCTTTGGTTTTTTTTTCCTTTTTGGAGGTTGTTGTATTGATAATGCACTCACCTGATGACATACTAAAGTTTTTGCTCCTCTGTCGGCCCCACGGATTCAGGCCAAATGGGCTCAGCCACTCGTAGATAGCTACAGCAACGGCTGTCACATTGAGCGACGTAAAGATGGCAATCCAGAGTTCCGGTGAAAATGGCAGCAGGAATGCCAGCAATGGAATTTCGGATTTACCTTGTGGCGCCGCCAACAATGATACGCCTCCATGAAAGTACGGCGCGCTAAAGTCTATCACCTCGGCACGAGCCCTAAAAACAAAAACAAAACAAATGACTGACTGAGCACAAATACAAGAAGCACATTGGAATGTGAAATTAGTGCAAATGTGGCGGAAGAAGGGGAGCTTCTTTTTTTGGGGTTAATTTAAATTCAAAGCAGATTTCCTCCCACAACATTTTTTTTTTATGGAAGAAATATTTCACTTGGTTTGTCTGCGATTGTGAATCCCTTTTGGCAAATCCTTTAATTGTGTCAATTTTGGTAAAGGGATTGAATTGACTGCGAGAAGTCACAGGAGAAGGACGAGAGTACAAGAGGATGAGAGGATGTCCCCTTGTGGCAAAAAGTTGAATTTGATTTGGTTTCCTTCTTGGATTTGATATGCAAATCCCATTAAGAGAGTGCAAATTCGAATTGCCAGTTGGTTCTATTTTTTTTGTGTCTTGTTTGCTTGTTTGTTTTGACATCCGTTTTATTTTGCTCTGAATTTGATTATCCTTGTGGTTTACCCCTGATTTCTTTATTCAGTGGCTAATATGGTGGGTATTTGCGTTTGATCCTTACTGAGTGACTCTTGGTTAGGTGGGCATTTGACCCATTACTTTGGCGGGGGAATGGACATTTGAGGTCTGGCGCGATTCACGCATGATGGAATGCAATTTCACAGCTGGCTTTCAATCTTAAATAAACGCTCCAAGGACAGATGAAGATGCTCTTGAGGAGTTTCTGTAGCACTTGCAATTTGCAGTTGATGAGTCGATGAAGCGAATTGAAGCGACCTGAAGGGCATTTTTACGAGAAATTTTTATTGAAATTAATTTTTGCTGTTGGTACTTCTGAAAGGGTTTGAAGGATCCAATCCAACTGAGCCAGTCGAGGATGAGAATGATTTTTGCTGTTGACGGTTCAGACAAAAGAAAGAAAGATACGACATTCGGATCGGCAAGTGGAAAATTCGAAATGTGAAGAAAACAAGCGATTAACTCAGAAGCAATAGCATTGTTCCTTCGAAAACAGGATGAAATATTGTTTCATTTAAAGGTATAGACCTGCGATTTCAGAAAACCCCCCACAAGAAAAGTCGTACCGGGTCTAATCGCACGATCTCGGTGGCCAGTTCACATCAAATCCACGTGAGATGACCATGCCCTCGAATCGCTCATACAGAATTTCCTATGTAGCGTGAGATGTGTGGCACGTAACGCCATCCTGTTGAAACAACATATCGTTGGTGTCCATATAATTCATTTCAGGCCAAAAGAAGTTTTTAATCATCGATTAATAACGCTCACTGTTGCTGGCCAACGTCGTTCTCAAAGAAATATGGACCGATGACGCCGCCAGTCCAAAACCCACACAAAACAGTGACTTTTTTGAGATGCATTAGACGCTCTTGGATTTCATGTGGATTGGTTATGTTCTTAATTCTAAAATTTTGTTGGTTGACGTACCCATTCATCCAAAAAAAGGACCTCATCGCTGAAGCTGATTTTTCCCATTCAGCTTCAGTTTCTGGGTACTTAATTCTTATGAGCGACGTGAAATCGACTGCCTCGGATTCTCTAGCACATTCTCACGGAGAGCGGTGATGTTTTCAGCACATCTTGCGTTTCGTCGACGTACCTGTATTGGTTGACCGTTTTGTGAACCAGTGGACTCAAATTTATCCATCACACTTTGAATAGTCCTCTCCAAAGGACTATTATGTTGACCGTAAAATGAGCGAAGTGCCCGGAAAGTTGGCCGAATAGAACACCCATTTTGATAAATTAATTTTATCATTATTTGCACGTGTTTTTGAACGCTTTGTCAGTTCATGGTGATATGGCAAAAGAGACTTAATAAATGGCAGTCCATTTGCTGGATGTGCCTTTAACAATATGGCCGCTATCAACTGTTAAAGTTCGTTAGTCTTAATTGGAAGACCCTTTATCATGAGTAGGTGATGCGTGCTTGACATCAAAAGCAGATTCTGCTGAAAAGACTCGAGCTTTGAACATTTTTGCAAATGTTTGCTAATAATTGAGGACATTTCGAGGCGTCAAGTCAGATTCGAAAGATTGATTGGATGTTGCCAGATTTGAAAAATAGTCTTAGTACTAAAGAGATTGAGCTTCGCTAGTCTAAAATCGAAACGTGTCTATGATAAATTTACTGATCCTTGGAGCAGGACTCCCTCTCGGGCTTCTCAAGTTTTCTACACCAAAATTTGATCAATGCCCGATCAATTGCCTGATTATAAGGAAAAGATATCCTCCTGACTGTGCCGACTACTGCTATGAGTCATCTTAACGTCGCCCATAAGATCTGCTCTGTCGAAATGTTTTGGTGATTGGTCCATATCCGTGCTGCTTTGGGGGGTGAAATGATTCAACATTCGAATTTAAGGTTTGGCATTCAATTCGGCTATCGTAAGTCCGGTTATGAAAAATGACTTTCGGGAAAGATCGGTGTTCTGTCGAAGTGGATTACGAAACCAAAATCTTTTGACATTAAAAGCTGACTCAAGAATCAGAACCAGAAATAAAACCATTCCTCTTGGATGTTTGGAAGTAATAAAACTTACCCAAAATGAAGTCAAACTGCAAACAATAAAGAGTGCTCAATTTTGAAAAATTATATTGAATGTTACATTGGACTGGCAGGCCTTGATGTATTAGATAACGTATGAGCCCAAGTTTATTCAAATAAAGACACAAGCGCAAATATCGGAGCCTCTTCTTCTAACTAAGAAAAAAGAGAGGAAGCAAATGATAAGCTTCTAGAGAAAAATTCGTCACGTCATGTTCACAATTGACAAGAAGGTACAGCGATCAAAGATTCCAGAAAGTGAAAATCCTAAATTATTAAGATTGTAGTCTCCAAAACCTCGCCTTTGATAGCATTCAAAAGGAAAAGTGGAATCTGGGCTTACGTAATTCCAGGCAGCTAGCTTATCATCAACCTGACTGGCCTAAATTTTGCAATATTGGATACATACAGTTGCAAAAAAAATCGAGAGTTGCCTTCTGAGGTCAGAAACAATGCATCACTCATAGAATGCAAGGACATAGAATTGGGAGATCTTTAAAACCATCGACATAAGATGACCTCTGTCAGCTGTCGTCCTTCGCAATGCATCATGACGGTGGCATCTTTGATCAAAGAAGCATTCCATTCTTTCCGTAAGTAGCAACAAGGAAACCTGCACGTACTTGACGAAGACAGCAAAGGAGATGATACATGCTACAGGATTTTCTTCCATTATTTATTCGACAGCAAGCTACTTCTTTGTAAAGGGTTTTTCAACAGGGACGCTTCAAAAGTAGAGCGAAAGGGGCAGCAAACGACGCCATATTTCTTGCCGCTCTTTTGACATTTCTCTGCTATAAGGTCTGCCATTTCACAATGGAAAGATATACGAGCCAACAACGAGTCGAAATTATTAAAATTTACTACCGGAGTCAGTGGCCTCAACGTTAAGAGCACTACGTCCAATTTATGATCGTCATAATCGTCCTAGCAGATCAAAAATTGAGCGTCTAGTGGAAAAATTTAAATCCACAGGCTCAGTACAAAATGTTCCCGTACCAGTGAAACAAAGAAGTGCCCGTAGTGTCGAGAATATTACTGCCGCTGAAGCTTCAGGTGCAGAAAGCCCAAATATGTCCTTAAACGTCGTTCTCAAGCGTTGGGCATCTCTGTGACGCCGTCGTGGTGAATTTTGTGAAAAGATCTTGGCCTACATCCTTACAAGATTAAATTGACGCAAGAAGTGAAGCCGCTTGACCACCAGAAGCGTCGTATGTTCGTGAATTGGGCTGAGCAACAACTTGAAAATGATTCGGATTTTCAACGAAAAATCATCTTCAGAGATGAGGCTCATTTCTGGCTGAATGGCTCCGTCAATGAATAAAATATGCAATCCACACGTACTCCATGAGTCATCATTGCATCCCGAAAAAATTGCGGTTTGGTGTGGGTTATGGGCCGGCGGCGTAATTGGGCCGTACTTCTTCCGTGATGACCAAGACCAGCACGTTACTGTGGATGATGATAACCGAATATTTTTGGCCCCAATTGGATGTTATGGACTTGGAGGACGTGTGGTTCTAACAGGACGGCGCCACAAGCCACACAGCGAATGTCACAATCAATTTATTGGAAACCAAGTTTGGAGAACGTGGTATCCCACGAAATGGTCCAGTCGCTTGGCCGCCTCGGTCGTTAGACTATTTCCTGTGGGGCTACGTCAAGCCTATGGTCTATGCCAACAAGCCAGCGACGACTGATGAACTTCGTACGAATATCGAACGTGAAATTGCAGCCGATTTATGCTTGAAAACCGTCGAAAATTGGGTTCAGCGTCTGGATTTCTGCAATCGTGCCCGTGGTGGTCATGCAAAAGAAATCGAGTTCGAACGTACTTTCACAGGAATAAAGAATTTCATTGATATCCAAAACCGTCCGGAGTACATTCTGTGAAAATTCCAAGTGTCTACCTATTACAGTTCAAAAGATAGAAGCCGTGACGTCTTCAGATGGACGGATGGACGGATGGACGGATGGAGGGATGGACGGATGGACGGATGGACGGATGGACGGATGGACGGATGGACGGATGGACGGATGGACGGATGGACGGATGGACGGATGGACGGATGGACGGATGGACGGATGGACGGATGGACGGATGGACGGATGGACAGATGGACAGATGGACGGATGGACGGATGGACGAATGGACGAATTTATTTTCTGACAAAAATTGGGATACACGCGCTAAAAAGCTGCTTAAACAGTCTTCTTTGTGATAAAAATCGACATTAACTTTCCCTCTCGGTCTTTCAGGAGCCTTGGCTCTGACGTCACCCATTTGAGAATACTTCAAACTAACTCTGCGAAGTATTCAGCTAATAAAGTAATCCTTTTTTATTGGTGCACAAAGTTAACTTGACATAAAGTTTCTATTCATTTGAAAACCCTGAACGTACCCTGAATGTCAGCACACTTGTCAACTTGACACAGCTTATTAAAAGTTATCGACATGCAACATACTTCAACATTTCCAAGTGTGGAAGCCATGTTACCCACTTGACATTCGTGCAGCACTTTAGCACTTCAAGCACAGAGGAACACCTCGTCGAGGACTGTTCTGTGGTACCAATTGAGTCAGTGCCAACAGTCTGTATATGAATGCAACAATCAAGATTGACTGCCAATACGTTCCCCTCGCCAGCTTACGAATAAACACAAACACTGCACTCACCTCGATACTGTCAGTGGTGCAAAGGACATGTCAGCCGATCCTGATATTAAATCACCAACTATTCCGTTCCACTCAACTGAAAGGAAAAGAAAAACACAAAAAAATGCAAATAAAAAAAAGTGGCTTCTGTTTTTCAAGTTAAAAAAAAACGGCTCATTCTTACCTCTTTTTCCTTTGGGCTGCTCCTTTGACGTTTCTTCGTATGTCGGCCCATCTTCCTGATCATTGATGTAATCATTGGCACCCACCCCGCCCGTAACCATTTCGTCAGCACTGTTAACCGCAAAGCCAGAGTCAATCGGATGACGCTGCCGCCGTTTAAGGCTTCGCATTCGTTTCTCGTCCTTGGACGCTGTTGAATCCACTTCATTACTATTCAAGCTGTTTTCACGCTCGAAGCTGGCTGAACGAAAAGGCATTTTAATTGAACTCCTTGCGGACACATACACACGTACGACTACCTACCGCTGTTGGTGTGACGTCGAGTGCGAGTTCGTCCTTCGGGTGAATGATATCGACGCTGCTGTTGGTTGCCACTTGCTGGATTTGCAGGATATTGATCGTTCACGTCACCTGTCGATGCATCCTTACTTTTGTGATGCTGATGCTGGTGGGGCTGGTGCTGGTGTTTATCTCCTGGTCCGCCAACATCATGATGGTGACCACCAGGCATAAAATCATTCATTGTCGAGAATTTAGCACCGAATAATTCATCGTGAACGATGTACAAATGAAATTCGAACTCCAGCTCGGTGGCAATGTTATCGAGGAGGTCCATTGAAAGACCATAACAGCACTTTGTTCTATAATTAGAGTCAAATACATTTCGATAAATATTTTTAGGAATTGAAGTGTGTGAATGAAGATGGATATACAGTGGATCAGTGCAAGTAGGGTAACACTTTGAAAACTATTATAGAATGAGGACGCAAGTTCTAGGGAAGATGTGAGTCCAACGGGAGAACACCGGTGTCATAAAAGACATGATTTGCGAGGCTGAATCCGATCCCACATTCATCAAAAGGATCATTACTGGAGACGAGACGTGCGTTTATGAGTACGACACGCAACCCAGACATCTGGCAAGTGAATGGCGTTTATCAAATGCGCAGAGACAAAAAAAAAACACGTCGTTTTCAGTCAAAAAATAAGGCAATGCTCACGGTTTTCATGGATTGCGATTGCAACGGTGTAGTGCATTTGCCAGAAGGCCAGACAGTAAACAAAGAGTATTTTTTGGGCATTAGGAGACGCTTGTGAGTAGCAATTCGAATTGTGGACATACCGAAGGGGACAATATAGATTTAGATGATTAAAATTGTATTTTTAATTTTCCGAATAAATCCCGAGAGCTTTTAGATCAAGGTGGTAAAAAATCATAAAAAATCATAGCATCCGAGGATTATTAATTTTTTTTCTTACCATTAATCAAATCTTAGTGGTCTTTACAGAAAAGCACAAAGAGTTAAACCATCTATCGATATCAGCCTGGAGAGTACTATCAAAATTTGTGAACAAAATCGGTCTATATGTGATCCTCCCGAGGTCATCGTTTAACCAGACAGAAAACGATTCTTTGCTGAATATTTCCTCAACTCGGATGAAGGAGGGGAAAGAAGCCTCCCGACTGAAAGCATGTACTTTTAAGCCATTTTGATTCCAACAAAATTTGTTTACTAAATTAAAACAACGAACATCAAACAACAAATATGAAGAAGCAGCTCATCGTTTCTTGTCAGGTCTTTTCTTTAGGACCGAGCTTCGGGATCCTCTTGCAGTTTAATAAATCCCTATTTGGTGTTATTAAGCAGGAAGTTTAAATAAACTTTTCCCTTGAAATAAAAATGGATCTCTACAAAACTTATTTCACCGATTTTTTTTAAATAAAGGTATGGGTAAAGGGTAAGGTTTTTAGAAGTTTGTTTTTTAAACTGGCAATACTATTTCTACAGATTGCCAATTTGACAGTTGAAGGCTGATTTGTGATAAGTACGATTTGCCATTTTATGATGAAAAGACTGACGACGCCAGAACAACGCATGTGAATTGTGCAAACTTATTTTGAAAAACATAGTTTCGTTCGTCAAACTTAGCGTGCGCTACGTCCGTTTTACGATTGATATAATCGTCCATCTGAGCAAGTTAATCGGAATACGATGAATCGTTTTGGCACCACGTACATTCTAGTGGCTAAAACGCATCGCCAACGATGACAAACAGTGCGCACAGAAAAAGTTATTGCTCCGGCGCAGTGTTGCGGAGAATCCGAAAGAGTCTATTCTACATCGTGCACAGCGATTGAAGCTATACCCGTCCACTTTGTGGAAGATTTTACAGAACGATCTTGGCCTAGTAAAAGAACTAAGGTCCACCTAGTAAAAGAGTTGAAGCCGCGTCACCATTATTTGCGTCGTAAGTTCGGTGAATAGGTCGAAATCATGATCCTCATTTTCAACGCACAATTTTGTAAACAAGCAAAATTGCCGATTTAGGAGTTGAGAAAACGCATATGCCTTTATCGAAATGCCCTTACATCCTTTAAAATTCACGGTTTGGTGTGCTTTATTTCTTAAAGGACGATGCCGGTCAAAATACAAGGATTGTAATAACGACTTGACAACTTTTTCTAAACTAAACTAAATCGCTTGTAAGGTGTGCTGGGTGGCTTGTGGCACCATCCTGTTGAAACCATATCGTCCATGTAGTCCATGTCTTCCAATTCGACCCAGAAATAATTGGTAAAAATGGTGCGAAAACTCTAGCCATGTGACGATCGTTATCGTTGATGAAAAAAATTGGCCCAATAACGCCGGCATGCAATCTGCACCAAGCAGTTATTTTTTGTGGATGAAGTGGTGATTCATGAGGCATATGTGGATTTTCACCTCACCAATAACGCATATTTCGCTTATTGACGAACCCATTGAGCCAAAAATGAGCTTCGTCACTGAAGATGATTTTGCGATAAAATTCATCATCTTGGCGCATCTTCTATCTTCTTCAGAGCCTATTCGGAGAACGTACGTCGCTTCGAATGGTCCATCGGCTTCAATTCTTGAGTCAGCTTGATCCTTATGCAAAATACGCCCTAATTGGCGATTTTCTTTTTTCGTCCTGAGCAGAGCCTGAGTTGTCAAAAAAAAAATCGTGTTTCTTTTTTAGCACAGACATACTATATCAGCTCGGAGCATTCTCAGAGCGCACTGTATGAGCTCAGAATAAATTCACCGAGTATTCAGAGCAAAAAGTTGAGAACGGGCATTTATGTGACAGGAGGAAAAAATATAAAAAATAAAATCCAAAACAATTAAAATGCCGCACAGTGTAGTAAAAATATAAAGTACAACTAACAATAAACAATAAACTTTATTTAAGGGTTTTAATGAAACAAATTTATGATCCAAAAATTATTCGGGAAAATTTAAGAAAACTATTTGCGCTTGGAAAGTGGAAAAAGTGGAAAGGACTAATTTTCTCGGGTGAATTTATAGTCAACTTTGTTATTAAGACAGCTTAGCATATGTTTGCTTATCGAAAAACAACTAAGCGTTCAACTGCGTTTCAAAAACAAAAAAGAATGTCCTGCACACGCTTGGTTCAGAGCATGCTCGATGTGCTCAAGCTCCATTCAAACCTCTACTCTGAACTAAAAAAGAAAAACGCGTAATGTAGTCTAGGCAATGTAAAATTCTTGAGCACGCCGTGGAATTGACTGATTTGGGTCGTTTCCTACGGACGCCTGAGCGATATTTTCAACACTTCGATCAACCCGTTGTCTCAATGATGGGACAACATCACACAACGAATATAAAGACTCACATTTTTGCACTAAACTTATTATTGACTGTGTATAAGTGCGAAAGTTTCGACCGAGAATTGGAGTTAACGCTCTTAAAGTTGCGGTCACCAACTCCGAATTTCGGTAGAAATTTTGTATTATCTGCAGACGTTGCTCGTTCGTGTACTTTACCATGGTCAAAATGTTGATAATGACAGTTCGATGATTAATCAAAGGATGCGTCCCTATTTGAAAAATCTGTATTACCGTTGTGATCTCACGACTTTTGATGATTTTCTTTGATGGTATGTGAAATCACTTGTCTATGCCGATATACCAGAGAGGTTGGACGATTTGGAAGTCAACATTCTGAGTTGCTCGATAAAATTGTCGAAAATTGAACTTCACGATTGCGTTTCATTCGAACTAGACGTGGCGTGCATTATGCCTCAAATTTTTAACATTACCTTCAAGTGCTCAATTTCTTATTGAATTTTTATACCTCTAAAAAACAAAACGCCATTTATTTACATCTCACCTAATATTAGTGTAACTAAAAGACCTGCCTCGATCCTGTTAAAAATTGTATTCAGAAGTTCCCTTCTTCTTTGACAGACTGTACATTGCCTGCAGGTAGATGACTGCATCACATTCAAGTTAAGACTTTGTAAGAGTTTGCAAATTTAGATTCCCTTAAAAGTTTCCCACAAGTTTGGTAAATATTTGGAATCTTGATGGTGTACAAACATAGCAAAAGGTAGCACCGAGTAGCTTCAAGGAGTTCTAAGAGTTTTAATTGGTATTCTGTGGCCAACCTCTAAGACCATGTTATTAAGGAATTTCCTATGCAATTTTAAGACAACGAGTGGATTTGGATTTGTGGCAGTATTAGTAAGCCGCGAAGGATAGAAATATTTGCTCCAGATGATCAATGTGCTGTTGAATGTATTCGCATGTCGAATTTTGATTGGCATGACTGTGAATGCGGAAGGCAGTGTTGTAAAGCCAAAAACCTAAGAGTTGTTTGAAAAACTTTAATTAAACTCAGCACGTCTCGAACATTGAACTTTTTGAAATGATTTGAATATAGAATTAGTTTAATTGTTATGTTTAGAGTTCGAAACGCGAGTTTTTGATTTGAGAAAGGGCATACTGTAGTGGATGTGCGGGATAAACAATATTTGCAGAGACCTCCACGTCCATGGCTTTATGAACAACGTTTTTGTTAGATATTTTCAAATATCTTAAAGTTCTTCATCAAGCAGTGGAGCATAAGTTTATTTAATCAATATTATGATTATTTTTTGTTTAAAAAGATAGCTCGAAGGGATTGCTAACATTTGTAAAAGGCGGTGCTATAGACTGGTACGGTTTTGGGCCTTAAATAAACGTCAAGTGTTTTTAAGATGGATTTGTTTGGAATCAATTTCCCTTTTACGATAAAAAAAACGATTTAGTTATTTTTTCAAGTGTCGAACTCTGGTGACATTCTGGTAGTCGGTTAGCCAATTTTTCAATACATTTCGATGGTTTTGGCCCTTAATTCATGACCAATTTTATTCTTGAATTACGGAACCGTTTCTGAATTGTTCGTCGTTAAGCAATCTTCATGATGATTGCAACTAAAAGGCCTCTTCTTAGCTTTCCTGAGCTCTAACTCTAATCGGCCCAGCTTTACAGAAATGTTCGAAAACAGTATCCAAAATGGAAAGATCCTTTAAGTATCCTGGAGATCATTGATGCAAATAGTGCTGGAGGCCAAAGTGCTTCAAGTATGAGGAAGACTAAATTTATTTTTGCTCCAAAAATATATTATTACTTGCAGAAGTGTGGAGCAAGTAAGCAGGGTAAATAAAATAAAACCATGGATGACTGCTGAGATTTGCGAAAAAATTAATGAAAAAATAGATTTTATGCAGCAAATAAACATATAGTAGAATGAATCAGGATGTAGTAAAACGGACTTATAAAGACATGCATATAATGTTAGCATACTATAGCAATAAATTTACGGAAAGCTGGAATAACCCCAAAGAACAGTGGCGTATTGTAAATAATATCTTAGGCAAGGACCAAAATGAGACAGTGATTAAATTTCTCAAATTTGATAATAAAAAAGCTAACAATAATGAGGATCTATGTAATGAAATGAGTGTTTTCTTTAAAAATATTGCACAAAAATCTAAGCCTGATACATTTTTCGAAATAAAGGATAGTAATAGGCAGCTTCTGCACGATAAAGTAGATCCACACTCTTTCTACTTCGGGCCCATAACTAATTCAGAACTTCTAACTACTATCAACGGTCTAAATGCTAAAAACTCATGTGGAATAGATGGTATCAGTAACGTGATAATAAGGAAAATAGGAAAATCAATAGTAGATCCATTGAGATATATCATAAATCAAAGCTTTCAAAGCGGAATACTATATTTCCCGATTGCTTGAAAACCTCAATAATTATACCAGTTTTTAAAAAAGGGGACTCGAGTGACCCAAACAACTATAGATCAATATCCTTGCTTTCTGTCTTTTCACAAAATTTTTTAAAAAATAATAGTCGGAAAAATGCTGAACTTTTTGGAGAAAATTGCACTTTTCAACAAGTCACAATTTAGTTTTATAAGAGGTAAGTGTACTGAAGATGCAATTCTAGCCTTCTTAAGCAAGATCTACAATTCACTTGATAACAGCAAGAAAACATGTGCCCTGTTTCTGGACATAACAAAGGCATTTGATCTGGTTAACCACGACTTACTTTAAATAAACGCTGGTTTTAGAGGCAAAATTATTGAATGGTTTAGGTCTTATCTAGTTAATCGAAAGCAACGAGTTAGAGTAAATGGCTTTGTTAGTAGTGAGGAGGACTGTCCTAGTACTGGTGTACCATAAGGGTCGGTCCTAGGACCAATTCTTTTCCTCGTTTACATAAACTCACTATTTAGTCTTCCTGTCAATGGTCAATTGATTGGATACGCTCACGATCTGGCACTCTCATATTCCGATAATTCGATAATTAATATTCGAGAAAAAATCACCTCTGATTTATACTTGATAAGCATCTGGCTTTGTTACCATCAACTTAAACTTAGCACTAAATCAAAAGCCATACAGTTTCGTTGATCTAATAAAAGTGCAGCAATGGATAAGATTACTGCTCACCATCCGACCTGCAACATGGAGAAATGCACTATCAAATGCTTTGATCTTGAGTTCGTGAATGAGTTTAAGTATTTAGGAGTCATAATTGATCACAAATTAAACTGGAAGTCTCATATAATGTCCTAATATTATACATAGCACTAAATAAAATGTATCATTTGCGCAAGTTTGTTCCTCAACGTTTACTCTTTACAATATACTTTGCATTAGTTCAATCTCGGCTTGAGTATGGTCTAGCATGTTGAGGCTGTTCCTACAAAAGCAATCTTAGTTCAATAATTGGAGCACAGAAAAAGATAATAAGTTTATTGTTATCCAAGAATAGATATGAGCCATCGTTGCCGTTATTTCAAAAAGTGCAAATACTTCGATACTTCTTTATCTATAAAGCACTTTAAGTATTCTTTATAAGAAGTGGCAATTTACACTTAAGAAGAAATGGGGCATATTCATTGAGAAATATTAATTCGGTCAATGTTCCTAAAGTAAATACAGAGCATAGTCGACGTTTTGTGATTTCAATAGCTCCTTACATTTTTATTAAACTGCCCACTGATATATCCGACCTGGTAACAGATGGATATTGTTTTCTAAAAAAAACTTTTTTTTGTTTTATTCTTTTTGCTTCTTCATTTTGATACTAGTTTGAATAATAATATAGCTGCGTTGATTTTCTTATATTTTAACTGCACATCACGCTCCTTTTTCTTTCGGCCTTAACTCTTTATTTAAATTTGTATTTAATAATATTCTGTTATATATTGCACTTCTATATGCTACTGGTTGTTCTATACCATTGTATCTTTCTATATAATTATATCTTATATTTTAAATAATTATAATGTAATCTATTATTTTGAAAATGAATTGATATGAGTTATGAAAATTAAATGAAATAAATGAAAAAAAATAGACTCTTTATGTATGAGGAACACTTGGTTTGGTTTTATTGCTTTAGCTATCTTTTATACAAACAATTTTGCTGTACGTGTGTATGTTGCCGAACAACTCCTTAATGGTTAGACCGATTTTAATGCAATTTTTTTGTGTTTGTTTGAGCCAGTCCATGAATGGTTTAGATTCACTCACTAATAGTTTATGTATCATTGCTGGCCCCAATTTAACTTACGTTGTAATTTTATAAACTGTTCGTCGGAAGTAAAATGAAAAAGTAAATGTCAAATGTCACTTAGGATATCGAAATTTCGAATGTCGCTGTCAGCGTTATGCCTTAACAGCAGAGCCGTCTACACACAATCTACACAAACAGCTATTTTGAACTAAGCCGATACAATAACCACTACAACAGCGCCACCTATTAGTCAGACTACTATCACTGGTCGACCAACACAGTGCTTGCACAATTTTTTTTTTAAATAGTGTTCAAGTGCTCAAGGGATTGGAAATACCTTTCAAATGTTTTTTTTACACAGCACGAGCAGAAGTGGAAGGGAGAGAAATGAGGTACCAGTGCTCATTGGTTTTAAATTGTTGTAGGTTGCAATGCAAAGAAAAAATAGAGCGAGATAACGCATTCAACATGGGCATTCTGCGGCCTATAAAAGAATCTCTAAATTTCACAATAAGCTTAAAGGTAAACTGATGAGCATACGATGAAGCGCGGGTATTGCGAGTAAATTGCTGAAGGGGCGGAATGCAGCTATTTCGACGGAGCATTGGTGGTCAAAATAGCGATAAAACAAAGTAAAGCAAGACACATTTTCACGTTTTTCTAGCGGGTGAATTGCCTTCGATATTTTGTCGTCATCTATGAGTTTTGTCGCTCGCTTATGAATTCTATCTAGGAGTTGCAAGGTGGTCTTGGGTGCACCTGCCCAGATGTGAGTGTTGTACTCCATTTTAGGCCGAATAAAAGCCTTATAAATTGTGGCTAAATCAGAAAGGGTACAATACTTCTTGCACTGGTATAGAAAAAAGTATTTCGCTGCATTCTTGGCAACATAGAATATGTAGTCATTCCAGCGGAGGTTAGAATTGACGCACATACCGAGCATTGAAAGCTTTTCGGTTTCCTCGACCCAAGTGTCATTCATGGGTATTAGGGTTTCCATTTAATGAAGCATTAAATTCTACTCACTTGGCTTGTCCCCATTTGATTATGCTGTCAATATATATAGTATAGCCTTGCGGAATACTAGCATTTATATGGTGAATTTCGGACTTGAAACCGTCCAATACAACTTGAATTTTACGACTCGAAAGGTAGTTTCTAATCCATCTAAGAAGGGACTCACCGATCCCATATGAACTCATTTTCGACAAAAAATGCTGGATGCCAAACTCTTTCAAATGTCTTTGAAATATCGAGTGCAACTTTCTTTGATTCGCCGAAATTTTGTAGAGATTGGTTTCACTTTTCGGTGAGCCAGATCATCAAATCACTTGTGGACCTTTTGCTACGAAAACCATGTTGGCGGTCATTAAGCTGACTGTTAATCAGCGTTTCCATGACCTTGGAAAGAAGGAACATAAGTGCTATGAGTCTATAATTGGAAGAGAAAGAAGATTCGCTTTTTTTAAGGACAGGCTGGATAAATGCAGTTTTCCATCTACTCAGGAAGCGACCAGAAGTGTAGGACAGCTAAAAAAGCTAACGCAATGGTTTTGCCAGCGCGGAAGAACACCTCTTCAGAACTCAGGGGAAAAACCATCTGGACCAGCGGATTTGTGCATGTCTAGATCTTTCAGTACTCTTGCGAGGTTGCGAGTGCGAAAATATATTTGTCTCATGGAATGTTCAATGCTCTCGAGCATAATAGGTGGTTAACTGTGCAGCAAGCAGATTGGCTTTGTCGAGATTATTAACAACGGGAATGTCATTCGAAATGATTGTCGGAATCGATGGCGAAGTAGAGTTCTTAATTTTGACGAAGGACCAAAATAGTTTACTACCACTGGAACAGCGTAGTATTCTTTTCCTTAATTTCAGTCCATGGGAGAACTTCGTACGTCGCAGAAGAGCATTGTAGTCATTTCGGACTCGTCGAAACTTTTTCCGGTTTTCCTTTGAAGGGTTGGCTTTATAAGACCGAAAAACTCAGATCTCTCTTTACAGCTCGAGTCGATCCATGAATTTTCTTTTGGTCTGATTGTCTTCAGCTTGTTTGGGATACAGTCATTCATGCCTTGGATAATAATATTTGTGACCATATCAGCGGCGGCGTCCACGTCACTATCGAGGAAACATTGTGACCAGTTGAAACTCCTAAAGGAGAATTTAGGCCGTCCCAATTGGCAAATCAGGTCTATTAATGTTTTTCAATGAGCTTCGTTGTTTTTTTTACATAATGCGACTTGCAGCTGAAGAAGAAACAACCGATTGGATCAATTCCAGCGGCAACAAGAACTTCAAAAGAAATCAGTAATTTTTTCCCTTCTAGAACAGGCCTCCCTAGTAACGTTGAAGAACTAATTGAATCGGAATTGAATTCAATCCTCGGCGATCAAGTTGAGGGGGACGCCTCTTCCATTTACAGCTCCGATATACAAGTGTTCCATAACAGATAAAGTTCTGTTGTGTAATCGATGTCTTGTTGAAAGTTTGCATTCATTGGAAGACTCCCAGAGTACATTCGAGTAGGAAAAAGTTTCCATTGCAGATAATGAACTCCTGAACTACTTCAAAGTTAAAATCACCAAAGTCCACACTTCTAGAGACAATTTACGTTCTAAAACAATTTAAACAATAAAAAGGAACAATTTAAAGTGTACTTACTCATACATGGGATTTGGAAAAGTCCCCGTCTCATCGGAAGGCACCTTGCCGCCATGCTCCAGTATATCCTCATTGAATCGGTGTTGCGTCTCGATGTTATTGAACATTATCGTGAGATTATGCTTCCGATTCGGCAGCAATCGATGGCACGGCAAACCCCGCAGGCACAAACCGTCCTCATCCAATTCGGAGGCCATTACAAACGGCGGTGCTAAGGCAGTGACCACACGAAATATCGTTCGTGATTTCGCCGACAGTCCTATCGAAGATGACACGCTGTATAGGGCCAATCTTATGTTAGACTTACGGCGTTGTTCTTTACCTGAGACAACAATGTCTCCTCCCGGCCACACTATCGTATCTAGGTGGACATTCCTTCCCGAGATCAGACCAACACGACGCCACTTGGTTGGAGGATATCGCTGCCTATTATTCTGTTGTCCTCGATGCCGGTCTATTGTCATATCATCCTCGAACAGTTGCATCTGTCGTCCATTACCATCGGGAACGAGATTTAGAATTTCAAATTTCGTTATCAAAGGATGCTCTCGTTGGCCACCACCGAGCATCAGATCCCCGGACATTGCCTGTGCTGTGGATGTCTTTAGTGCTCTGTAAACAAAAAAAAAATAATCGATAGAATAAAAGAAACCAAAGATGTTGTCCTGTCGCATGGCGCAAGGTGAAGGAGGATATTGAAATAAAAATCACAAATAAGGGTTCAATGGCCAGGACTAACCACAAGAAGGACATAAAGGATACTTTATGAAAACATTTGGCAAAACAGTTTGCACTTCCATGGCCCACAAAGCGCAAAATAAAAATTGTTTTTGAAAAGAAGGACTCGTCGATAAAGTGTCGCAAGACGTTGCCATAAAGATACCCTCAGTTCGAGTCGAATGACATTCCTTTTCTACACAAAATCCTTTTTGGGTATCCTTGGGAAAGTTCAATGTGTTATTCAAGTTTTAAATTGTTTTATTTGACGAGCAGTGAAATGAAGATTGCTGCTGCTGGTCTCCCGCTGGTAGAGTCGAGTTGGACGCAGCACAGCAAGGAGCAGTATAATGATGATGATGATGATGAAAGGGAAACGCTATCGCTGTCATTCGTGTGCATACAATTCAATTGAAAGGATATGTGTTGCCATAGTTGGCTATTGGATTTATTTCTATCTCTTCTCCTACACCAAAAGGATGATGCGCGATGGTCTTCCATTCATTGGCTGGGACATAATCTCTGTATACACAGGATAGACTTTGATTCAATTGGTTATTGGGAATTGCTTTCGTTTCTTGAGTGAAGTTTCGGGACAATGAAGCTGGTCGTTGAACGATTGGAGCTTATGCCTGTGCAAGGAGTTGCAGTGTTAAGCTTTGAATTAATTTACTGCCATCCTGGCGAGGGGTGATAGTTTTCAATCGGACAGATTTCCACTCTTGAATTGTTTTCAAAGAACAGATGAGAGGTTGGAGATGGACTCTTCAAGGGTGTATATGTTTGACTAGATTTAGAGTCGTTTTTATAGAGCCTTAAGCGAGCTGCAAATTTTTCTAAAAGTAAAAGTGTCTTCAACCGTGTTTGACGTGTCAGTCGAACTTGCTCCTTTATTGAAGGATGTCACGGGTAAAGCAATCTTTCAGTTTAAAAATATTCCTCGTTTTTGAAAATCAAAAAGAGATACGATTGATTTTAGAAAGGAGCCTACAGATACACAGAGTCGAGGCGGTCTTTTCGAACACTTGTTCTGTGGTCGCATATTTTTGTTGTAGTAAAGGGTTTTTCAATAAGAGCGCTAAAAAAGATTTTTTTAAATAAAACAAAAACGGTTTCGGATATCAATGAAATTCTTTATTCCTGTGAAAGTACGTTCGATGCTATTATGTATGGAACTCGATTTCTTTTGCATGGCCACCACGGGCACGATTGCAGAAATCCAGACGCTGAACCCAATTTTCGACGGTTTTCAAGCATAAATCGGTTGCAATTTCACGTTCGATATTCGTACGAAGTTCATCAGTCGTCGCTGGCTTGTTGGCAAAGACCATAGACTTGACGTAGCGTAGCTCCAAAGGAAATAGTCTAACGGCGTCAAATCGCACGACCGAGGCGACTAAGCGACTGGACCATTTCGTGAGATAACACGTTCTTCAAACTTGGTTTCCAATAAATTAATTGTGACATTCGCTGTGTGGCTTGTGGCGCCGTCCTGTTGGAGCCACATGTCCTCCAAGTCCATATCATCCAATCCAATATTCGGTTATCATTGAACGGTAGCGATCCCCATTCACAGTAACGAGCTGGTCTTGATCATCACGGAAGAAGTATGGCCCAATGACGCCGCCGGCCCATAAACCACCTGCTGCCTGCTGCCTGACCAATACCGCATATTTTGTTTATTCGCCACAACGACGTTACATAGAAGCCCAACGCTTGAGAACGAGGTGTGAGAGACACATTTGAGCTTTCTGCAACTGAAGCCTCAGCGGCAGCAATATTCTCGACACTACGGGCACTTCTTTTTCTCTTTAGAAGAAGTAGAAGAAGTAGAAGTAATTTTGATTCGATAAACTCTTTCACAGTATTTAAATGAGTATTGCAATTAAGTAGAATGGAAAATAATATTGTTAAAGCTTGTGAGAAGTTTAAAAAAACTCTTTTGGTCCAAAACTCATCTTTGAGGCAATATAAAGTCACAAGTACTTGAAGTCACTGCAAAACAATTGTGTCTGCTAATCAGATTTTCGAAGTTAGTTAAAGATGAATCAACAGGCAGACTTGAAGCACAATTGTTAACCCTTGGCAGGAATATCAGTTTCAAACGTGTTATGAAAAGACAAGTTGAAGATCATAATTTTTGTTTTTGAACTGATGATGGTTCTACGAACCAGGTTCTAAATAAACCTAGATCCCGACTGCTTATTAGATCTAGAACACTCTTGGACCCATTTGTAGAGCAATTGCGGTTAGAGTGCTTTTAAGTTTTGATTCAAACAATTTATTTGTTTATACCAAGAACAGAACTGGTCCCAAGATTGAACCCTGAGGCACGCCAATATTTGAGAAAATATCAATGTATTAATAGGACTACCGGTTGAAAATGTCGTTATTGCAGACAATTCATCTCATATCTATAACTCTGAGGTGAATTTTGACCATGTCATTGTCTAATTATTTCAGTCATTGTCTAATTATTTCAGTCTAGGTTACTGGTCATTAGTGAAAACACACAAGTTTTTGAAAAAAGCCGTAAAATGTCTACATTCGTGCCAACAAAATAGCATTTGCGAGAAGTTTTAATAGGCTTCTTTCATTTTAAGAAAAAAGCAAACGAAGCGCATCAATTGCTTACCGAAGCTTACCCGGGCTATACTATAGATGTTTGAATGTGTCAGCGGTGTTTTAAGCGGTTCAAAGTTGGTGATTTCGACACCGAAGACAAAGAACGCTCCGGTCAGATGAAAAAGTTTGAAGACCATGAATTGGAGGCATTCCTCGATCAAGATGCGTCACAACCGCAAGAAGAACTTGCAAAATCACTTGGCGTCGCTCAGCAAACCATTTCCGATCGTTTGAAAGCAATGGGAATGATTTGAAAGGTAGGACATTTGATGCCGAGTGAATTGAAGCCACGAGACGTCGAACGCCGATTTTGCATGTCCGAAATGCTGCTTGAACGCCACAAAAAGAAATCTTTTTTGCATCGAATCGTCACTGGCGATGAAAAATGGGTCAACGTATGGATACCCCGGACATGCCTCAACATCGCCGGTTGTTCAGAATATTCATGGCCTGAAAGTTATGCTGTGCATTTGGTGGGACCAGAAGGGTGTTGTGTATTATGAGCTGCTAAAACCGAATGAAACAATCACAGGCGAGGTCTACCGACGACAATCGATGCGTTTGTGCCGGGCACTGAAGGAAAAACGGCCGGAAACGGTCGCAAGACACGATAAAGTTATTTTGCAACATGACAATGCTCGGCCACATGTTTCAAATGTCGTCAGAACTTACCGTGAAACGCTCAAATGGGATGTCCTACCCCACTCAAAAGGACTAAAGAAGTAAGTCCTAACCCAAAAAACTTACTACCACTTTTATCAGTTTTCCAAAGACCTTAGCAACTGTAGAAAGAAGTGAAAAAATCTCTGATTGGTCATCTAAACTATAGAACCGTTTTTTGAAGATAGGTATGACATCCGCACATTTGAGGTCATCCGAGAAAACTCCCTTCTTCAAATGTCTTCGCTTGAATTGGGACGTCTTTCTTAGATAAATCACTTCTTTGGCGAGGATGAGCTTGTCTGAACTTTCTAGCAGAGAATGTGATGAATAATTTTGATATCTTTTGATTTGTCGTTCAAAATTCAAAATGCTTTATGCTTCTCATAGAATTGAAAATAAACCCATTTCGGCTACACTCAATTGACATTGATTCCAGTGAGTATGATTTTTATTTTCGAATCAATTAAATTCTCCGAAATCTCTTTGATCCTCGAGAGAGTTCATCGTAACTCATCAACCCGACATCAGCCCCGAGAATTTGAATTTCAGATTAAATTAAATTCCATAATGCCTGAGTACAGCTGTATCCATGTTTTTTTCGTTTTTCTTTCATTTTTTTATTTTGATTTTTACAAATGTTCGTACTCCTGACGTGTCAATAAATAAATAATTTTTTTTTGAGTCGACTTACTTGTGTTTGGAAAGGCGCATATCGCGTAAAAGGTCAACCCATCAATTGCCCTCATCCACAGCAAGATGCGCGCCGCGCCAATAAATCGAACGCGAGAAATAATTAATCGAAATCAATTCAGATCAAAAAGATACGAGCACCAAAACGGGAGCAACGGATGCGAGCATCTGTAGCTGGATAAATAACGTGAGGGTTCCTCACACGTTTTATCCATCAAAGAGCTTTGACGACTGAGTTGTGAACAAATAAAGCGTGGTTCCCCTTCCCTATATATTTCGACGCCCGACATAACGACAACGAATGCGAAGAATGTAGCTGGATAGATTGGAGCGGGAATTGCCAATCTTCTGGGGGTTTCCATCAAAAATGTGCGGATGGGAAGAGAATACACGTACACATGAACAGAACGACGATAACCCTTTTTCGCAGTTGTTTGGTGTTCATTTCTCATCATTCAGTGGAAGGATGAAGGTTTTTTTTTCTTTACTGCAAATGACTCGGTACTTTTGAGGTGAATCCACTGTTTGAGCGGTCGATCTGGAACTTTTCGAATGCAACTGTTGGATTGGAATCTATTCAAAAAGTTTACTTCGTTTTGGGAATTCTTTGGCATTCTAGAATCAGTGGATGAGATTCCATTTTTCAAGCGCTGATGATTGGGGGAATGATTTTTTGTTTTTTTTTAGAGAAAATGTGCAGATTGAGTGCACTGCCCGCAAGTTCATAGCCCCAATCAAGGGTGTTAGTACAGTTCCCTGACATTTAACTTCAGTGCTAGATGGCCTCTACATGGTGTTGAAGTAGCCGCTCAAGATGCATACTAAGGCTAAAATTAACCAGTGGCATCGCTTCGCTACAAAATTCGCAGCTCTTCAGTTGAAGTGCAGTCAAGTTAACGACCTCTTTTCATCCAGCTCGCCAAGAATATAGAGGCGCTCTTCATGACTCAATATTTCTTTCTTTAAAACTTGGAGGGGTTGAGTGTTACGAAGACTATCTTATAATCTCGAAAATATGGTTTTACATGATCTCATTTTCGCCATTTATAAAATGGAACCTCAAAGAATGTGTGAAACTTTTGAGTATCGAGATTTCAAGAAAATTCAATTGATCGGTCCCAGGTTCGATACCTAGAGTGGTCTAGTTTTTCGAATCTGGTCCAGTCACCATTGGCCATGGGAATCAAGCTAATGGCACTATCTTTGTATTGGTCGACCAGCGATAGTAGTCTGACTAATGGGTAGCGTTGTTGTAGTGGTTGTTGTATCGGCTTAATACCAAATGCATGTTTTCAAAATAGTGGTTTGTGTAGATTGTGTGTAGATGGCTCTGCTGTTAAGGCATAACACTGACAGCGGGGTGTTTACCTAAAACTTCCAAATTTTCAAAGTTCTTTTATCAAAACTAATGTCGAATAAAATCCTGCGAATAAGTTGAAAGCCAATAGGTCGATAACAAAATCCTCCGTCCCGTTTCGGGTTCTACCCACGGAAGAGAGTTGAAACCAAATAAACCACAGTTTCTCAACCACTACAAAATCTTACATTCTCCTCCTAATTCTTCCGTTCGCACGCATTATAAGAATATTAATATCCTCTTGAAGAACGAGCAAATAATTGAAAAAAAACCCAAGATTCAATCGAAGATCTTTTGACCATCGGAATGTGTAAACAATTCCCTGGTTTACAGTTGATATTCTTCAAGCCATCAAAGCTACAGATTTGGCCTACAAATGAAGGAAGCGTTTTAGACTCCCTAAGTTTGATGCTGCTTTTCGTATTCCAAAAAATAAAATCAGCATTAAAGTGAGGGAGGCTAAGACTCGTTACTATGCAGAACGGTTTAACAAAAACGTACCCGCTTAAACGTTGTGGAAGAATATTCGCGATCTTGGAGTTGGACACAAAAGAGCACAGTTTCCTGTGGATGTAAATGTTGATGCTTTGAATTCTGAATTCTCTGTCATACTGAAAGCATCACAAAAGATGCATTTGCCCACTGCAAGCGCTTCTCTGTTCAGCAATGATGAATCTAAATTATTTGAGCTTAAAAGAGTGGAAGAAACAAATGTTGTTAGGGAGTTTTTAGATATTAAATCTAAGGCAGTTGGTCTTTAAAGGATGCACTTATCGTTATCAAAGTAATTTTACCACACATCCAATACAATATACAATACAATTCTTCTAAAAAATTCTTTTCCTGTTGGTTGGAAGTTCGCCAAAGTGATGCCTCTTCCTCCTCTTCCCAAAAACTCATCAAATCGATCGTCTTCAGAGTTCAGACCAATCTCCATAATTCATTTTTTTATCGAAAGTTTTTGAAAAGCTGCTCCAAGATCAAATAACTAGAAAAAGTGTTTGAGTCCCTATCAATCGGGCTTTATGAGAAACCATAGGTGTTCTTCTGCGATTTTCAAAGTTTGTGATGACATCAGAAAATCGATGGACGTAGATCGAGTGTCCTTTCTACGACACAGTAAACAATTATATACTTTGATTTCCAGATCAGTAAACCAATTTAAGTTTTCTAAGTCCGCAGAAGATCCAATGACTTCATACTTAAATGGGAGAAAACAAGCTGTTGTTGTCAATAAAAAGTCGTCAGACTTTGCTGAATTGTTGTCAGGAGTACCGCAGGGATCAATTCTTGGGCCACTGTTGTTCAGTATGTTCATCAATGGTTTTTCAAATGTTATTTAAAACTCATCGGTACATATGTATGCCGACAAGATTCAAACTTATATAGACCACACGTTAGAAATGGTAGCAGATGCAGCAGAACGACTTAACAGCGACCCAAGAAATATTCTGAACTAGGCACAGGCCAATCAACTTTGTTTAAACCCGAAAAAATCAAAGTGTCTTGTATTTACTTTACTAAAACAAGCTTGATTTGAACTACTTTTCTGTTCGCTATTTAGGAGACTCTGTTCTGTAGTATGTTGACAAGGCCAATAACCTTGGCATTTGGTTCAGTTTAAGCCTTGAATGGGACATTCTCATCAGAGTGGAATTGGAAAAGTATACGGCTGCTTAAGGACTTTATCTCTATCCAAAAACTTCACACCACAACTTACTGAACTTAGACTGTTATATGGTTGTCAAGTTTTTAGTTCCCATAGTTTTAACTCTAAGAGAAGACCTACTGTTGCTTTCAACAATGTGGATAGATATGTACACAGGCCGACATAATTCATCGCACGGTAGGTATAAATGCTGTTATTCGGTTCCTACACAGTTTACTCAAAAAAGGACAAAGATGAAAGAATCAGAGTAAAAACGAAGGTTAATATAAAACATTAATATCTTGATGAAATCGGGCTGTCAGTATTTTGTTGGGTCTCCACCAGATTGAAAGACAGCTTTTAGTCGACATGGCATTGAAGAGACAAGATTTTGCGTAAAATCTTCGGGTACACGATCACATTCTATTTGGAGAGCCTCCTTCAGAGTAGCGAAATTCGGTGTGTATGAAGTTGTTTTTCCAAGAAGTCTGTGCTCTGTGGCGGAGATTTCAATTGCCGGGATTTAAACTTCATTTCTCAACTGATGTGCGTTGATTTTCTTTCAGTGTGTGAAGATACATGTGCTAATCCATGTTACCTTCAATAAACACCAGATTTCCTATGCCGGACCAAGCCATGCTCAGACCACACCATTCACTGTTCTTCGTAGATTTTGAACTTCCATTTCAGTGCTGCTCTTTCCTCAAACCGCACAATACATTAAAGGCTTGAGGAGATTCGATCCCGTGTCTTGTTTTAAAAACAAAAATGTACGGTATGACTTTTGACAACACATTAAAATTCAGTGCAATCTTTTCAATTCAGTATTTTTAAAACGAAACTGAAAGATTCCATAACCCTTTATAAAGTTTCCAGATTCTTTATCCAACTTCAACCCATCATTATTCGAGGTTGAAAGTGACCCATCCGCAACACCGGATGACATCACTTTCTCATCATCGAGTATTGCTTGTCCGATGACGAATGTCAAAATTTTAGCCAAATCTGTCGAGGGAGTGCGTCACCGAGTTTTGGGAAATTGGAAAAACGCAAAATCGTTCAGTGATTCAGTTTTTATTTTTGGCAAAGAAACACATGAGCGGCCATAAAATCTTCAAGGGGTTTCGAACACCCTTTAACTAAAATAAAGTTAATATAATACTAGTTAATATAATACTAGTGGAAGTGGATATAACACTAGTGGAAAGGATCATGGGGGAAGAAATAAGAGATATCGATGCATGTTGTTCCGCGATTGTTTAGAGTGGGAGACCACTTGTTCCACATACGAATTATGCCACTGAAGTAGGAATCTCTGTACTAAACAGTACGTCAGAAACCGGATCTGCGTTGATGATGTATAAGTAAGTATATTTACTACGCAATATTTTCGTCTTCCATAAGCTTCATCGTTTGATATTGAACCCTTAACTTAATATTTTTCCACTCATAACAATTCAAAATTTGTGTAGATTTTCTAGCACCCTCACATAAGGGTACCCTGAAACCCTTGAAATAAATTGAAATACTATTTTTTGCTCGAGTTTGTTATGCACATATAGGGCCTGGTTATAGAGCGCACCTCCCTAGAAAGGAGAATACTCGACTTATCTCAGCACCATTCAGTTATTATTATGACCCTAAAAAGTTGCCTTCACTCTTGCAGCGGTTTTCCTTGAACTTCTTTTAATTATACAATTGAAGAGTATCCCGAGTTGAACATCGTGGATCCCATGAGGAAAGTGGCCGGTAATTATGCCTCATAAGTTTCGGATACCTTTGCCACTTTTTCCTTAGAGGGTCTAGTCAACTCAATTGCCTCAAAAACTCCTGTCTGCTGTTTCGATATCGGTGCTTGCCCAACCAAATACGCCTCCCAGCCAGTCACATCGATCTGGTTAAGCCTCAACGGCCGAGTCCTTGAAACTTGCATTCCAAGCCCAATCAGTTGTCTTTCTAACTAAGTTAGGAGTCCTGATTTGTAACAAAGTATTAAACCGCCCTTTTACTTTTCCATCTTTCAATCTTCTGGGTTTGAAAACTGATTACTTCGTGGTCCTAAAGTCGAACCGCTTTCTCGGTTTATGGCACATTTACAACAAGTCCCCACTTTTTCACCCGCAAATGCGTTGCGCTGACTCATTTCGGTTTGCAAGTTGGGAAATCATGCTACAAGCTTGGAAGTAATCACAGCTTAAACTTGAAAATCCGGCGGTAGACACCCTTAACCATGAAAAAGTTTCATTTACTTTGCAGAAAGAAAGACACCCTTTATAAATTCATACCTGGTAAACCAAACAAACATTTTCAGGACACCGACCGACTCAAACTACCGCTCCTGATTTCTAACGCCCTAAGCATGACACAAGCTTAAAGGCTTAGGCTTCAAACATGTTGTACTTTCCGCTTGTATCGAATTATTATTGTATCCCTTTGAGCATATTTAATCGGGAAAGCTCCTCCTAAAATAATGGTTCCATAATCTGTATCCCGAGTTCCACAAGCAACCATATTGCCGGCGTGACATATTGGAGAGATGGCGAGGTGGCGAGGTGGCGCGTTAGCGAGGTATCCAATAACTTCCCATGGTCCTGTAATTTATGTAATCGCTGTGCTAATGCTCAGTTATGTTTGAGCTTAAATCGCACGCCGAGATGGTTGATAGGGTGCCATAACGGATGCAGTAGCTGCAAGTATCTGCATCTGTGTTGGCAGAGGATCCCTAATAATTGAATTTATTTTAATGACACATTTAGTGAGTTATGGCTTCCGAGTTTGTTGTTACAAAGTTGTGGACATTAGCACGAAAGTTATGCATTCAACGTTCATGTTGCATTATTCGTGCGAGTGAAATATTGGTCGAGATGATAGATGGCCGCCATGAGGTTTAAGGACGAAACTAAAAAAAGGGTTCATTTTCTATATTTTATGTGAGTGGATTAATGCGCTTAACTGGATGATGGAAATAAGAGAAATGTGTTGTAACAACATTGTTGATGATTTTGGAATTTACGAAGAACAATTTCATGTCATTACAACTTCTGAATGATTTTGTATTATTTAAATAAGATATACAGACTCCCTGAAGGTTTTCATGGTAAAGTATTTTAGTAGCAATGACATTATTTATAGTCACACAACAAAGACATTTGAATCTACAAGTAGAATGTATGGACTCTAAAAAGGCCACATGAAACTGCAATTATTTGCCACTTCCGTAATCCACTTCTCCTTAAAAGATCGTACGCCATCAGATTCAAACGCGCAAGGCCATTGACGAGGTTTCCAATAACGTGAAATCCCTTGCTCACTAAGATTGCAGCCGAGCACATGCAGCTAATCAGGAGGCGTACTCATTTGTCGAAATTGAGTTGCGAGTGAGCTCAACGGGCAAAGCGGAAGGCACGAGCAAGACGATGATGGTCGCCCAGCAAGGGTACGTAAACGTTCGAAATTAGATTAAACTAGCACGCCAAGAAGTAAAGCATAGAACAGGAGCCTGATGGGATTAAGAGGACATGGCTTTAGGAGAGTTTAAATCGATAAAAAACATATGCCTCATTCAGGCTGAATGAATCATTCAACATTCATGATGAACGATCAAAGACCACAAGCCCACGATAGTGAAGTCCAAGCAGTGCAGGCTAAATACAAGTTAAACGAGCATGGCCGAGCCGACGGAGGATCCACCTTATATTTTAAAACAGCTGGAGAGTCCTTGATAAAGTGTATTCCACTATTATCACTGAAAAAAATATTAGAAAACAAAGTTCCTCCCCGCGTCTGTCTGTCTGAACGCGATAAACTCAAAAACTGCTAAATGGATTTTCATACGGTTCTTACCAATAGATAGTTTGATTCATGAGGAACGTTCATTTAACTAAAATTGACTTAAAAATGACAGTGACTTACACCCTACGTACCAAGAATTTGCCTATAAAAGTCATTACAAATCGTGCGCTGCGAAAACTATTGATGATGCATGAAATAAAGGACTACATGTTTATAGTACTCATCGTTATCCACAAAAAAGTCTGCAAGACTATATGCCTTACTATTATATTTAAGTCACAGTAACCCATTTTTACTCAAAAAAGACAATAAAAACACGGGGGAATAGAAAGATGATGGCATTTGATGCATGATATTGATCTTTACCCAACTAAAAAGATTCCTAATCAAGGCTGTTTTGGTTCATGTAAATTCCTCTTTAAATTATTCAAATCAGACCATGTGTTAAAAAGCTGCGACGGGTATAAAAATTCATAAATTAAGACAAATTCCGTGGTTTAAGTGAACCCTTAACAACCATTGGCCACTGAATCATCAGAGCATTGTTACGCAATTTCCCAACATCTGATTTGAAAAGTCATTTTCCTACTCAATATAATTTGTATCACACTGTTGCATAACCTGGACAAACCCAACGAACTTTGAGTCGAAATTCACCACCATCCATTATCTTGAGCTGCACAAGAAGAACAGCGAATTTTGCTTTCCTTAAAACAGCTTCCCGCATAAAACAGGTTCAAACCCTGTATCGGATTTTGGCAAAGAGATGCACTGTCATGTGCCATCTTCAATCGCGTGCTGGAAAAGGTAATGCGCGGGGCATGTGCTTCTGCGAAACTAATCAGTCAACAACAAAGAAGCATCTGGTGGTTAAGGACATAGCTCGGATGTATTGTAAACACCACGAATGATACTTTCAGGGAGATTTGGCGCAGATTTACAAATAAGTTCAAAGCTCCTTACTAGAAGACTGCTCTTTAAAAGGGTGATCCAGCTGATTTTGATAAAATCAACTTATTTTCAACTATATTGACTTTCATACTCGTACTTTCGAGTGAAAAATTGTTCGTCGAATATTCGACTTCGTAGGATGTCAAATAGAGAAGTATATACAACTGCAGAAAAATCCAAAACCAAGCAAAGTTGTCTCGTTTAACAGTGTTTGCAAATATGTGAAGCTAATTTTCTTCTGTACGTATGTATGTCACTGAACTCCTCCTTAATGGTTGGACCGATTTTGACGTAATTTTTTGTGAACGTCCCTGGATGGTTATGATTCAGTTACCAATATTTTTTCATGAACATTTACTGCTTAGCTCTGAGTTTTTATTGAAAAAAACGAACATTGAAAAAAAACGGTTGCTAAAACCACTAATTAATGGCAAGCCAATGTTCGGAAGCTGGTTTTAAATTGGAATTTTTAGGTATTCAAGGATGCCCGATGAGTGGAACCTGATCTCAATTAAGAAAACATTGTCCTTAAATGCCTTACTCCAGTGCTGGCTCAGACCAAAAACATTTACAAGGTTTGGAAGAAAATCCGATTTTAAATTTAACAGGCTTTATATTTTTCACTGCAATCCGAAGGTCGGTACGGAGACATAGAAGTGCTCGAGAGGAAACATATTACGGCAGCTTTTTGGTTCGAAGGAGCTTTTCACAATTTAAATCAGAGTTCACAAATTCACTCGAAAGTAAAGCTTAAATAAGTCGCCCTAAAGATTTTCCAGTTAGCTAATTTGGTTCGTTTTGAATTTGATTCGAAGCTAACACGGAAAAAGGAAGGGTTCACAGTATATTACGATCCCACTAGATACGCAAAAAACCTATAAAAGCAGTAGAAAGGCATGAAGTCTTAATTGCCGTAGTATCATTAGAGATACAAATAAGATTGACTTAGCATGTGTGCCTCGAGAAAAAAAGAACTTTCAGATTAGAAGTTAAAATAGCCCTCCTATAACATATGAATCGGAATCTTAAGAACAATTAATTTCATCACGAAAACAGATATGTTCTGCTCGATCCCAGATAGTAAGAAGGCAACATACTGTTTTCGTACCCGTGATCATTGGTCGAGCAACACGGCTGCCCCCGACTCCAAAAAACTTTATCTGGTATGCTGAGACTAAAAATAGTATATGGAGTAGGTGCCAGTCTCTATGGGGCCAACACAAAAATCTCTATACCCATAGGAAATTATACAAGAGTTTTCCAATTATAGCTACAAGCCATCGAATTCTGCGCCGTAAAAAAACCTTGCAAAAGGCCGAAAAGGGGCCAGGATCCTAATATACTCAGACAGCCAAGCCGGGCTCAAGGCATTGTCATCCAATTGTCATGTGTCAAAAGCTGCTACGACGCCTTACAATCCCTAGCCCGACGTAACAAAGATAGGTTAAGATGGATGCCAGGTCATTGCGGAATTGAAGGCAATAAAATTGCGAACGAACTAGCCAGGGCTGCTAAAGACATTCTGTCTTTCATCAGAAGGATGGAATGTCTGTTAGCCTAAACAAACTCCCCAAGATGCAAAAAGGTCTTTTCCTTCAGACCGCAGTGTCCGCCACTTGGGCAGAGGCACATATTTAAAAAAAAATTCAAGTATCTGAGCCTCTAGAAAGGTAATGAGTTCTTTTATAATAATCAGTCAGAACGCATTGTCCTGAAACTGATTCTAAAAAACGATTTGCTTCGGGCTACATTTCTTTAAAGGAAAAAAGGAAATTTTAAGTCACTTCATTCAGCACAAAACACAGAGTTCTTGTCATCCGGATCATCTTAAATTCTTCAACGAAAACCTGTACCGCAGACAAGGTAGATTGTTTCCGCCGAGCTCGAGCCTAAAATTTAAAGAATTGTGCCAGTAAAACGTGATCCCTAAAATAAATTGACACTTTTTTTTCAGAGAGCACCCAATCAAAGTGGCCATAAGCAGCGTTTTATGTTTCACCAAATTAAATGGTCCCCCTCCCATCATCACATGTGTACGTGAACCAAAGCCTAATGGTTATATCTTCATGGGTTTCCCGTATCGTAACGTTATCCATTCAAAATCTAAAACCACCCAAAACAGAAAAAAAAAACAAATACAACTCAACTCGATATTTTTCGTTGCCAAATTGAAAGGACTCGCAAAGGATAGCCAAGCAGAAAAGAAAAGTGAACAAAAAAAAACATTCTTTAAAGGTGAAGGGTGTTTTTCGAAAAGTGGCCTTCTGACTGAAAAGGAAAAACGACAAAAAAAAAAAAACTGAAAACGAAAACGGATTTATCTTGACAGATGGGGGTTCTTACGTAGCCTTTTTTTGCCTCTTCTTTTTTTTTGGCTTTTGTTAAGCGGAAGGAAGTGTTTTATGGCATTGAAATTATGTGCTGTTGTAAGTTGTTGTTGTTTGTCAGGAAACCACTCGGCCGTATTTTATGGGACGACAATTTTTTTTCGTACTCGCTGCCATTCTAGTTCATCGATATTTTGAATTTGATGGCAGAAATAAGTTTAAAATTAGGAATTTGGTTGGGGGTTAAGGTAAAGGCATCGTAGGGTTTCTTCAGACAGTTTACATTTCACTCAATATTACGTGGATTTATTGGGCAGTCGTAAGTGAGTATAACGTTGCACCCTTCTGGTGTTATTTTCATAGCAAACATAACGAGTATTTGAATCCTTTTTTTCAGGATAGACGTCAATTTTTGTTTTAATAAGCAAAGAATGTAATCCGATGATCCATTTTTTGCTGTACTCTTCAAGATCAATTTTCGACTTCACAAGTCTGGAATAACACATTAAAAAAGAGGTGCCAGAAGCTCTAGCAATGCGCGTTTGAACGAAAATATTGCAGCTATGATTGAAGAGGCAGCAGACGAGTTGTAAGAGTGGAGTAGACGACGCGTCAAACAATTGTACATTCATCGCTCCAGCAGATTTTTATGAAAGGGTTAACAAAGAGCAACTAGCCTATGTACAGCTACTGCCTGGAAACCATCAGTCGCATCTAAGGTCCGCACATGCTCTCTTGAATCTCGACGAGTGAACATCCTAGATACTTGTAGTACGATTACTGTGACCGATAAATAGTAGTAGAACCTGGATCAATGAGTTGCAGCAATTTAATAATAAAAAGGATTTTTCAACAGGGACGCTACAAAAGTAGAGCGACAGAGACAGCAAACGACGCCATATTTCTTGCCGCTCTTTTGACATTTCTCTTCAGTAAGGTTTGCCATTTCATGATGGAAAGATATAACCGCCAACAACGAGTCGAAATTATTAAAATTTACTACCGAAATTCGGTGTCAGTGGTCTCAACGTTAAGAGCGCCTCGTCCAATTTATGGTCGTCATAATCGTCCTAGCAGATCAACAATTGAGCGTCTAGTGGAATGAGATAAAGAAGTGCCGTAGTGTCGAGAATATTGCTGCCGCTGGCTTCATTTGCAGAAAGCCCAAATGTGTCTCTCACACGTCGTTCTCAAGCGTTGGGCATCTCTGTGACGCCGTAGTGGCCAATTTTTGCGAAAAGATCTTGGCTTTCATCCTTACAAGATTAAATTGACGCAAGAACTGAAGCAACTTGACCACCAGAAGCGTCGTATGTTCGTGAATTCGGCAGAGCAGCAACTTGAAAATGATTCGGATTTTCATCGAAAAATCATCTTCAGCGATGAGGTTCATTTCTGGCTGAATGACTCCGTCAATAAACAAAATATGCGGTATTGGCCAGGCAGCAATTCACGCGTACTCCATGAGTCATCATTGTATCCCGAAAAAATGACGGTTTGGTGTGGTTTATGGGCCGGCGGCGTCATCACGTACTTCTTCCGTGATGATCAAGACCAGCACGTTACTGTGAATGGGGATCGCTACCGTAACCGAATATTTTTGGCTTCAATTGGATGGTATGGACTTGGAGGACATGTGGTCCCAACAGGACGGTGCCACAAGCCACACAGCGAATGTCACAATCAATTTATTGGAAACCAAGTTTGGAGAACGTGTTATCTCACGAAATGGTCCAGTCGCTTGGCCGCCTCGGTCGTGCGATTTGACGCAGTTAGACTATTTCCTGTGGGGCTACGTTTAGTCTATGGTCTATGCCAACAAGCCAGCGATGATTGATGAACTTCGTACGAATATCGAACGTGAAATTGCAGCAGTATCGGCTGATTTATGCTTGAAAACCGTCGAAAATTGGGTTCAGCGTCTGGACTTCTGCAAGCGTGCCCGTGGTGGCCATGCAAAAGATATCGAGTTCCATACATAATGGCATCGAACCTACTTTCACAGGAATAAAGAATTTCATTGATATCCAAAACCGTTTTTGTTTTATTTAGAAAAAACTTTTGTTGCGCTCTTATTGAAAACCCCTTTATAACTAAAAGATATGTGGTTCCAAAAGGACCTTGAACAAAAGACAATTCGAAGAACCCGTTTTAGAGTCGTCTAATGTCCTGCTCGACTCGACCTCTCCGGATTTTCATTCTTTGGAAATTTTTTAAAGTAAAGAATCAACGACAGCACACTAAAGACCGAAGAGAGATCTCTCTGACAATAATTGTGAGGGAAATTCTATCAAAAATGATTAAAAATGCGTTAAAAGCGGCTCAAAAGGACATCAATAATGGCGCGAGCATCACTTCAGCTATATCAAATAGGAGTGGAAAAAATTATGACATTTAGTTGTTGCATATATGTTTTAGCCAAAGTTAGTTGTGAAAGGTTGTGGAGCAGGATTGAGGCATTAAAGCGAGTTTATCGTGCTCCACTCGACAGAGACTGATACTGAGAATGAACGGAAGCCACAACGATTGCTTCCATGACTTAGTTTTTATGCAAAACAAGTGTTTGCCTTTAATCTCTCCCTGTTATGCCATCGCAATCAGGAAATATGTTCTCTTTGAATCCTGTTTTGAGGAATTTCAGTCTCTTTCGTAGGCTGTACAACCATCGAGATTCTGTTTTCATGTTTTATGCAGACCATCAGGCCTTTGAAGACATGTGTATTGTTGACTAGAGCAGTATTGCGTATTCATCGCCCTTTTTATAACTCTCTACGCTTTTTTGGTACCTAGTAGTGAGTACTGGGCATTTATGCAGCCCCACATGACAGCTAGAAGCTTGGCCTGAAATATGGCACAAGAATAGGGTGGCTTTGAGGCGATCGAATGAGATACTGAGACTGTGATACTCTATCTTTTTTTTAGAGCTATTCTAATGTGTGGACCTTCAGAACATCGTCAAGAAGTCTTAACGCTGCCTTACGCAGACGCAAAAATTGCTATCGTCAACAGTTGAAAAGAATCTTTCTACTTGAAAAACTTCTGCTATAGGCTTGAAAGGATCCGATAAACTCTTAATAACATAACTTTTTGATTTTAAATCTTTAGCAAAAAATATTTGTTCAATTCCTGTGTACACTGATTTCAATCAACGACAGATATGAATCCTAAAAAGAATCACAATGTTAGTCAGATATGATCTTTATTTTATTTTTTATTGCATCAACCGCAAGTGAATCCTTTATCTTTTTTAAGGTTCCGTGTCGGAAAAGGGGTAATGGGGCCCTTATAGGACTACTTCGTTGTCCGTCTGTCTGTCAACTGCCTTTTTTAAGAAGCGAGTTACGTGATATCATTGGCAACAATTATAAAACGCAAATAAAGAAGCGATTAATATCGGCTTGACAACAGCTTGGGCTAAGCATCGGATGGAGTCAAGTAGTCAGCCCAAATTTCAACATTTTTTTCCCGCCAAGCTGATGCTGTTGTCAACACGATAACAGGTCATATCTTTGGACTGCTGCATGGTTTCGCTCGGGTTTCCGATGCTTGATCGTGGACAAAGGCGATTTTACATAATCGAAAAACATTTTGTACTAAAAATTGAGAAAAAATTCTTTTGTCATAAAATTTATAAATATAAATAAAAATAAAAAATTATAAATACATTCTAAAACAGTCAATTTTATAAAAATATAACTAGCGTGTGTAGGTTCCTGAAAGTTGTAAAGATATTAAGCTTTCAAAGAGCTCAAGATTTATGGCTATTTATGCAGTATATTTAGAGACTCACAGGGGGAATCAAAACCCTCCATTGACAGAGAATCAAGTAAATTAAACCTCAATTAAGAAACTTATCGCACCGAAGATCTCAAAACACAGAGAAACGAAGGAGATTTTGAGAAATTATTTAAGATAAGAATATTTTTTTTCTATGTTTATATCTGTTCTGACCACGTTGAGTTATCTCGATATCATTTTTGGGGATGGGAATATTGTTTTTTTTCAGCAATGACAGTGCGGCTCTCTCGAATCCATTTTTAAAAGTGATTGAGTTCGAACTGAATAAGTTTTGGCATAACTCAGAAACAGGTTGTCCATACGGTCGAGTTCATGTTTTTCTGTCTTCCTTAATTCTTTGCTTTGAAGGTTGTCCAAGGCTACACAGCCACATCTTTGTTCAGTGTCTTTTTATGGTTCCGTACCTCGAAATGAAAAAACGGAACCCTTACAGGATCACTTTGTTGTCTGTCCGTCTGTCTGCCAAGACAGGAACAGTCAGGAACACGTGAGGTATCAAGCTGGAGTTTATATCCAATACTCAGGTCTACTGTCCCTTGGAGCTGTGAAAAAACGAAACTTCTAAGCTAACGAAATCAAAAGATTCAGCCGTTTATGCTCCAAATTTCTGAAATTTTCGAAACTCGCAAGGGAATTAAACCCCAGAGGGTACTTCCCGTGAATTCAGAATCTTGAAATTTGGTATAAAGCAACGTCTTAAAGCACAGATAAAGGACAAATTGCGAAAACCATACATTTTTAGTTACATCACATGATAAAAATAGTTTTAATAATTTTAAAATTTCTTCATGAACGCGTAGAGGTAGTAAATTGACACTCAAATCAAATTCCTTAGGTCTAATTGCCTTTAAGCTCTGAAAACTAACCAAATTTTTGAAGTCCGCATATGTTGAAACTCGCAACTACTCGCAAGGGAATCAAAACCTAAATTTAAATTGTGATTATAAACATAATCGTAGTTACCGCATTGACCGCAACTTATCTCTAAGTATGAGGAAGGGACAACATTTTTCAAACAGCTTGTCTATTATAATATTGTCAAACATATTATCAGACAGCTTGATTGTGTTTTTCCTACAATATTTTATTTTGCAAGGCTAGTGTAGGTATTTCAGTAATGTTATAACATAAATGATATAATGTATGTTTATATACAATAAAATAAAGGATAACTGAAACCAGTCATAACTTTGACTCGATTGTCGCGATGGGTGAACTTTTAATTATATACCTACAGGTTTGTACGGAACCCTCGGTGCGCGAGTCCGACTCGCACTAGGCCGTTTTTTTTTAATCGGGATGCCACGTATTGCGCGAAATAAATCTATAAAATTTTCCACCTCATCCGACATAATTACTTCGTCTTCATCGCGTTCAGTATAAAAGAAAAATAAAACTCGGTTTCTTCCCTCCATGTTCTCGACTGGCCCGCAAAACTTGCTCGCGCCCGCGTTATATTTCATGGTACCCGTATTGAACCAATTGAGTAAGTTCATATCGTTGTCCAGCCGGAGCAGGTATTTACTGAGCCTTCTCTTAGAGACTCCAAAGGTGAATATAAATTTTTCTTAAAAGGCGACTCCGGGCATTTCCATATCGCCTGCGATAGGTTCCATGCTTTTGCCTGTCAAAATGCTTTCTTAGACTTTATTCGTATAGACCCTTGCTTTTTCAATCCGATACTTACCGACGTTATGTTGACTGTTCATTGTAATGTTTCGATTATTTAATATGATTGGACGGATTTCAAGACAGTATCAATAGTGTGGCTAATGTCACAACTGGCCTGGTGCTCTTCCTGCGTAATTTCACGAGTTCGGGCGGATACCAAAATTTATCAAGTCACTGTCATAGACGACCTTCAAAACCTTTGACGTTTAGCTTAAGAATTAATAATTGGTTGATTGTCGACCTTCCGGAATTGTTATGAATCAATCCTGTGGAGCTTAAGGAATACATACACTATGGCAGGAAAGATCTTATAGGCGACGATTATCCGTCTGTAGTGAACGCGGTTCAGAAGTTTCCTTTTTTGTCATTCAATAGGCAGATCGGAGATGGTAGTTTTTATGTAGCGGCTTTCACCAGGAAGTTCATCAGGACCATCAAGCTCATTGGACGACTTGAACTCTGCCTTCTCTCCTTACATTGTATTATGTTGACTGGTGTTAAACATTGGCTTGCGAATGTCATATCTGTCTTAATAGGCCTCTCTTGTCTTGTCTTGTGCTTCTTTTACTCTCCTTTTTTCCGTTTGGAAAGCCGTCAGAGGCGTCATCTTTGAATGTTTTATGGAAGTGCTGCCTGTGGTATGATCTTTTGAGATGTATTGGAATCGGAAAAGTTTGTGACGGTCTCATGCGATTGCCAATCTTTTCGTGACGGCATTTAAATATCAAGGAGACAAAAAATCTCCTTTCCAATCTTGGCTGCCTTAACTCTTCGGAACGAGCTGATATTTTATTTAGGTTGATGAGTGAGAAACCTATTTTTATTTTTTTAAGACTTCTAATTCAACTATCGGAGGTGTTTTTATAAAGACCCTCAGTTGATTCACTGACAACAAATCATCCGAAAAATATGAATAAATATGACGCCAGCTGAATAGTATGGCAATCACCAGTAGTTTCATCTCTGCTCGGAGTTTTGCATCATTTTTAAGAACTTAGTGTTCCAAAAGGGTCTATCAATGAGCATTGCTTATAGTCTTAAGACAATGAACTTCCTGAGCATTTTTCATTCTCTGAGAATCTTAATTGAAGATGGTAATGCCCTTTTTCAAGTTGTTTCGGTTCAGTTCTAAGTATCAGCAGATCAATGGCTGCTCAAAATTTGTTTTTCTTTCTTTAATCTCTGCTTTGGACAAGTTGATGGTATCATTTTCAAGTTACATGCATCCCCAGGGTATCTAACTCAGCTCTACGAAACTCCACAAATCGCCCCCTAAAACAACATTTCGTAAGCCACAATCATTGCCACAGTAGTAACGACTTAATCAGTGCTGGCAACCCGCAGTTTTTTGGGCAATCATTTATTCGACACCCGTATCCCGAGATTGTTTGACAAATTAAAAACAAACTCCCGACTCCCCAAGTCGCAATCAACATTCCATTCAAGTGTTCCCCGGTCGGGTCCATTTGTGTGTCAGCTTATCTCATTGAAATTGCTATCGGATCGCAATTGAAAATATCCAACCACAAAAAAAAAAAAAAACAAGGACTCAACAGGATACACACACAAGTATTGGACAACCTCTGACACACCTCTTTTTCAAATGAATTGCATCTGTTTGCCGTTCGACAGTCAGTTTGCTCGCCACTTTTATCCCAGACCAGACCGGGCAGGGTATCCTTTTTCAGTCGAGGTCAGCCATGGCTCACTTGGCGAGTGTGTGCGTTGAAATTAATTAAATAAACTGAACCATTTGCGGGTGTTAGGGCGTGGTGCAATGGATGTGCAATTACAGATTGTGCTGGAGAATTGAACACGAAAAATTGCTCAGCCATTTGTGTATTGGGGTGTCAGTACAATGGAATCGACACCTAACCGAGATGAATTAAAGGAGAACAGTCTAGTTAATGAATTTCTCATTTGTTCACATCGTGGCATTCATTTGCGGCAAGTTGCAGTGAATGATGTTAATGGTACGATGTGCACTTGACGAAGTTAATGAATTGCATTTTGGCGTTTTTTTTTACAATTGATAGGAGCACATTTTTCGACAATTTAGTGTCCTTAAATCCCGATTGCGTGTCGAGGTTTCATATTTATTGTACAAAAGCTGCTATTACAGGTCGAATTCCTACCAGAACGCAAAAGGTGGTCCAATGATGGACATTTGAGATACGAGTACATTCGCATTGCCTTAAGAAATACAAATTGCATGTCTTCAGGATATACCATAGGATATTTTATTTTGGACAAAATTCAACATAAATTCTCTCGAAAAAAGGTAACGCCAAGCGTTGTCATCGGAAAGTTCTCGGAAAAAAGGAGAACATACAAATTTGAGCTCGCAACCTTAGACCTCATAAAAGTCATCACCAGTGGATGGGATGTCTACAAGAAATGTTGGAACTAAGTTTTTTTCGTTTCCTATCGCACTGTCCTCCTCGACTTGAAGAACTTTGTTCCTTAGGCTTCAGTTTTCGAAATTTTGAAGACAACTTGCTTAAGAAGACCCGTTAAAAGATTTAATTGTTGAGAAGTGATTGAGGTGGCGCTAAAGTCTGAGCTGGACAAGTGGCTCAGCCAACAAGCTTCTGCAGGCAGCTCAGAACATTGCTAACTGTCTCCAGTTTTGAACACGAAATTGATTGAGGTCCACAGTCACTTGTGTGAAACGCTTTTGGAATTTGAAGACTTTCGAGGACGAAGCATTGGTGCCCATTCGCTCTACATGACAGGGCTAAGGATCTGAAATACGAGTCAAATTCTGAAGAGACTCAAAAGGACCTATCTTCAAGTCTGGTAAGAAAGATGAAGTTTCGAACTATCACCCTAGCTCCATCCTTCCAGTATTTAAAAAGTAATGGGACGAAGATCGCAGGCAATCAGTTAGAATCAGTATGGTTTCTTGAGAAACCGAAACGTGAACCAACTACTGAGAACATTTTTCAACAATAACAACTTTAATCTTATTACGAATAATAACTCGCTCATGATGTTTATAGATTTCAGAAAGGCTTTTGGCACGCTTTGCCATGCGAAAACAATTCGAATGTTGGAAAAGATAGGCACTAGCGGTCAAATATTGGATTGATTTGCGACTTATCTTCACAATAGAGGTTTCGAAATCAAAAAATCGAACAGTTGTAGCAATTTGGAAAATGTTGAGTTCGATGTCCCACAAGGATCTATCCTGGGGCCCGTACTTTTCATTATAGATGTAAACGAAATATTATCTGTGTTGCAGAATAAAATTGGTTTTCAATTTGGATATAATTGTGAGCAACAAGGATGTTAACATTGACGTACAAATAATGCAATCGGTGTTCAACAAAATTCAACGATAGTGCCACCAAGATGGTCTTATTATAAACTCGAAAAAAAACCCAGAAAACCGCTTCAAGGTTCTATCCAGAATTGAAGAGATAACTCCATTAAAACTTTGGAAGGCTTCGAAGTTTTATAATGTACAAAAATATAAACACATCATATCAAACTCAAAACTCGTTCTACTTTTATCCTTTTGGACAGGTCGATGTCGCTGCACAACCCGTACAGTTCAGTCCTAAAACTTCTCCTCGGCTCATTTTCTATGCAGACATGATCATAGATCACACGTAGAATTTTGAAATTGTCCATTTTTCTGCACCCTGTAGTAGGATCGGGATGATTATGGAGCTGTCATATAGAGCGGTGCTGGGTGCCTATTTGGAGCTCCTGGTGTTTTTCCAAAACCCACCGTCATGCGAATATTTGGTCTAAGGTAGACTTTTCTAATCGAAAATCATATTGAAATGGACCTGTCAGGTTGTTGACGAACGGCTTCAGATAACATTTTATAACCAATCGACTGATACCTTTTTAGTTGAAACAATATTGAGGTTCTATGTTGTAAAAGGTTTGCCAATAAGGACTTGAGAACTTTTTTTTTTAATAAAATAAATCGATTGTTTGGTGTGCTGTGTGGCCTGTGGCACCATCCTGTTGAAATCATAGTTCGTCTAAGTCCGTATCTTCCTATTCGGGCCAAAAATAAATGATCGTTATCGTCGACGAAAAATATGGCCCAATAACGCCACCGACATGCAAATCGCACCAAACGGTTTTTTGTTGTGGATGAAGTGGCGATTCGTGAGCAAATTTGGATTTTCACCCGGCCAATAACGCATATTAAGCTAATTGCCGAATCCATTGAGGAAAAAATGAGCTTCATCCGTAAAGATGATTTTGCGATGAAATTCATCATCTTGGCACATCTCACCCAGAACCGAATCGGAGAACGTACGTCGCTTCAAAAGGTCCATCGGGCTCAATTCTTGAGTCAACTTGATCTTGCATGGGTGAAAATCAAGATCCCTACGCAAAATACGCCATAATTCAGTCTGAGCGATGCCCAATTCTTGAGAACACCGTGGAATTGACTGATTTGGATCGTTTGCTACGGACGGCTGAACAGCAGTGATATTTTCGACACTTCGATCAACTCGTTGTCTCACTGACACGGCAACATCGCACAACGAATATGAAGACTCACTAAATTTGTTATTACCTGGGGCGAGAATTACGACCGAAAACCGGAGTTAACGCTCTTAAAGTTGCGGTCTTCAATAATTTGCAGACGTTGCTCGTTCGTGTACTTTACCATTATGAAAATGTTGAATTTACTGAATAAATTTTCAATGACACTTCGACGAAAACTGAAAAGGTACGTTCACAAATTGAATTCAAAGTTGTGAAGTCCCCATTTGAAAACGTGATAGACTTGGTGAGTATTCCAGTTCGAAAAGTTCGTCGGATTGGCTGTCAACTGCAGAAGCTTTCTTTAATTTGAGCTAAGATATTGCTTTGTTTACTTTGTCTTGCCTGCATCGTCTTCATCGAAAAATTTAGCCGGTGTTACTCTCTTCTCTTTCGGTTTTCGAGCAGCTCTCGTCCTTCTGTGTAGCGCTGTTTTGTGTTAAGAAATGATTGCAATACTTCTATTAGTTGTGCAAAAAATTATCCACGAAAGCCCGAAGTCCAGTAAGGATTGTTGGTCGTTCTTGAATTGTATAATAAATAATGCCTCACTTCTTTCCCAACTATCTCTAATAATGGCATTCCAGCTGTCGACTCTTTGAATGAAGCAAATCTACTCACGGCTCTTTATGCTGGTTACTCAATACTTCCACAGAATGCCTCCTATACCGGAACGCGACAAATACTCCATGAGATGGATCAACTTTTTTCGGGACGGACTACCTATTGGACGTATTGGACGTAACCAAGTTTGAAATTTTCATATAAATACACCAAACAAAATTGAGTGATGAAACTCATAGGCGGCAAAAATATCCCAAAGTCATTGGATCTCTCCACCACCCTCGTATCGTCTCCTTTCTATCGCTTTTTTCGCAGTGCTCCAGCGGTTGTAGAGTCAAATATGAGGATTAATTTTTAGCCGCACAACACTAATGTGGACCGCTTTACCACGCTCAGTATTTTCTTCTCATTACAACTCTGCAGCAATTCAAAAACAAAGTGCATCACTGATCCCTTCCAACCGTATTATGTGATAACATTATAAGAGTATAAATAATCCCTTGCGTGCGTGTAAATTACCATTGTCCATGTTTATGAGTCTGCTGGTTCAGATTGTATTTCCACCTCTTCTGCAGATGGATTTTCCTGGTAAAACTATTGAACAAAATTTGTCATTTATCCTACTCTAGTCTGGTCTAGTTTAGTCCGTCCCTTTAAAAGGTGAATCTTCTCAACCCTTCAATTCTCGCCTTTTCTCTCTAAGCTCACGGAAACGGTGTTATTTTTTGCAATTTATAAAAATTTATTTCGAATTATAAGAACTTCTTTATAACCGGCAATATGGCTTTTTTGCAAAAGGTTCTCTGGCGAATAAGGCAATTAGTGCAAGTAAGATTATTGTGCGCTTTATTTCTGACGTGCATAAGATAAGGTATCGACGAAGTAGTATTGGATGATATAAAGTTTGCATTGTAGTATAAAAATTCTGGTGTACCACAGGGCTCCATTTTTTCCCCGACTTTCTTTTTAATCTTACAAAATGATCTGCTGTCTGATATATTTGTTCCAGGCAGTACCCTTAGTTTGACATATGCATTCTTAGATTCAATACGCTCATCTCCGAATTGAAAAAATGGAACGACACTTGGTTGCTAAGCGCTTAAAATTTTTACTAAACAGAGTGGAATTTTGAGCCTCCAAAACACAATTTCACTTGAGCGAAATGTAATCACTCAGCCTTATTCCAATGAAGGGCACTTTCGTTACTGAAACTGTAAGACTTTTCGTCCTTGTTTGAATTGTGTACCAATAATAACGATGTTTCTCGAAACATTTCCAGGCTCCCTTGAAAGGGTTGTAGAAAAACTCCAGATTAACTGACCTGTTTTCTATTTTTCTAGCCTACTTAAAACCCAAACTGGAGTATAAATCACATGTTTCGGCAGGTGCCCCAAGAACGATAGTGGATCAGCTTGACAAATGTGCAAATCGAGCTGTATAACTCTTAGGAGACAAAAGCATTGCAAAGACTAACTTCATTCTTGAATCTTTCACTTTCTTGCTAGAAATAAGCCAGCTGCATGTCTTTACCTCATTTTCGTCATAAAACTCGCTTGGACAGAGATGCTTTTCCGTTCACCCTGAAGTGCAATTTTAATGGTAAAGTCGAGTTTAGGGTTTCTATTATTAGCTGTAGACATACGAATGTGGATTGCAATTTAAATACTTAAGCTTTAAAACAATGTGCGTCAGTTCATATCCCTAACTCCTTTCAGATCCTTTCCATCCGCGTTGAAGGCGAGCATAACAAACAAAAAGCCTCCTCTGGACAGAGTTGCAAAAGAATTACATATTATGGGAAGGTAATTCTATAAATTTAATGCAAAATGATTTGAAGGCATTTTGATTAAAAAACTTTGATTTAAAAAATAACCCAAGTCATCATTCTTTTGAAGTAAGGAATTGATGCAAGCCTTCAGTGAATTCACATAAAGTCAACTGGAGTCACTGAATTCGAAAGGAAACAATTTGAATTCTTTTGAAAAGTGGGAAAAAATTTGCCAAGTAAATTTGATGTGTTTCAAAATAAGTTTTCGGTGGAGTTTTACGAAAATGCAAAGGTTGTTTTTTTTAGCTTATTCGAGGACTTTTAACTCTCAGGATATACCTTGCTAGTTGAAAAAATGATGAGGGTTCTTATTTTCGTTGAATGTTACGACACACTTGTTTTTTTTCATTTCGCTTAATTGACAGAATGACTTCTTCAGTAAAAAACAAAAACAAATGTTAAAAAGTTTGCCTCGAAATTTTTTTTGTTGGCGCCCGACGAGGGATTACATTTTTTTTAATTCACGATTCGTAAATTTCTTGGATAGAGATAAGCCAGAGAACTACTAAGGAAGATGCTAGGAAGATGCAACACAGAAGCAAAGAAAGTGTAAAGAAAGCAAAAATTAAAAAAAAACCTCTTGATCGATTCGTAAAATCTTCTTTAAAGTAGACGGGCTAAACTCCAATTGCTGTGCACGATGGCGAATCGAGTCATTCGGATTGTCAGCAATACTGCGCTCCACAAGGGCAATAACTTCTCCTGTTCGCACTGTTTGTCGTCTTTGGGGACGCGTATCGTAGTGCGAAAACGATTCATCGTGTTCGATTTACTTGCTCAGGTGGACGATTATGTCGACCGTAAAATGGACGTTGCTCACGATAAGTTCTGCGAACCAAACCATGGTTTTCAAAATAAGTTTGCGCGCGTTGAAACGGCATTGCCATTTTAAGAACCAAATCTCTAAAAAAAAACTCCCTTTACATGTTTCACGATAGCTGACTTCGAAAATGTCTGTACTTCGATCAAAGGTGAGTTTGATGACCCTTTTCGTAAAAGAAATTAAATATCTATATGAGTATTCAAATTGCAAAGGTTTAATACGTGAAAAATACGATACAAACTTTTTGAACAAATTGGCAAAGACTGATTTTTATGTCTTCCTTGTTATAGTTAATGTCGAACCGGCAGACCTATAAATAGAAGAGTATGGAAGTTGCGATTCTATAATAGTAATACTGTTTGAAAAACCACACAATGCTTAAGTAAATCCATTTAATTTAATGATTTTTTGAACAATTTAGTTGAATTCACTGACTTCAACCGATAAAAGGTGAATTCACAAATGACTTCGAGGAAAAATATGAACTCACTGCTGACTAGCTTCACAAACTCATGTGAATTCAATTGATTTCCGAATATTATTTCAATTCTATGATTTCTAAACATTGAATGCATCAGTAATTAGATTTTGCAGAATGGTGATTTAAGTATTTTTGATTCGCAGTCTTTTTCGAATTCAATTGGATCAATCAAAAGTTTGAAATCCGTGAATGCTTTTCCAAAAGATCATAAACGTTTAGCTGCTGCTGAGAATGCTCCTTTAATTCTTGGGCTTGATTTCTGCCATAGTTTCATATTCCCTCTTTGTGCCTGTTTTTTTAGTCTCCGGCAAGTCTTTTGACCGACGGTACCCCAAACAAGTAATAACTTTCAAACTCCTGGTATCGAATAGAGACATTTTCACAGAGACTCCCCGTTTGATTTTGCTCCACGCCGAATTCACTGCCCCCAGAGTACCTTCCTGTGTACTCAAAAACAAAAAAGTGAGTAAATTTGAATTCCTTCAAGTTAATTATGCTTCCGAAGAACCTTGTCACGACTTCTTTTTGGCATTTAAATTCCGAAACTTCGAAATGAATGGCAGAAATTCCAAAAACAACAAAACTCTCGACTTTCCCGTTCCACATCGCAGAGTCCTTCCTTTGCCGGAATTGACTTTCAGTATTCTTGACATTGTGCACCTTTCCCAAACCTCTTTTGCTGCAGTCGCGACCGCGTTTGTGTGCAAGGAAGCACCTGCGAAAGATTTATGCTCAAAAATTTGCACATATGTGTGTTCAGTTTTCGGCATCGCATAGCTCATCCACTACGGGGCTAAATATTGGCATGTCTGGTACACACGTAATGACCGTACGTACACATTTTGCCACTGCAAATTGGCTAGAGCCAAGAAAAATATTGCGCTCTCTGGACCTGCATACACTTGTGGAATTTTAAAACGTTGTCTTTTCGTGACCAGCAGCGTTTTGTGCGATGTTTTGATAATCTGTCGTGGAAAGAATTTAGGACCGGATTTGTGTTTTCTTATTTTGGCGACGTGCTTCGAAGGCTTGCCCTATGAACACGTATGTAAACTGTGCTGTTTGTTTTTGCCAATAAGACAATAGATGGCAAAGCATAAATATGTCCAAATGGAATACGGTTCGGTAGATTTCCTGGACAAAGACATCGCGTCTGTGTCGCTTATTCGAGGAATTTTAACTCTCAGGATACACCTTGTTATTTGGAAAAAAAACTGATGAGGGTTTTTATTTTCGTTGAATGTTACGACACACTTGTTTTTTTTTCATTTCGCTTAATTGACAGAATGACTTGTTCAGTAAAAAACAAAAACCAATGTTAAAAAGTTTGCCTCGAAATTTTTTTTATTGGCGCCCGACAAGGGATTAAATTATTTTTAAATTCACTGTTCGTAAATTTCTTGGATAGAGATAAGCCAGAGAACTACTTAGGAAGATGCTAGGAAGATGCAACACAGAAGCAACAAAAGTGTAAAGAAAGCAAAGCTGAAAAAAAAATATTCCCTTCCTGAAATCGTAAATTTCAATCTTTAATAAGAAATAAGGAAAAAAAAAGGTAAATAAGACTTGTAAAACTTACTTGGCAAACAACTCAGCTCTCAGCACGTCCGACCGGCTGGCAGTACCATAACATCCGCCAACAAAAGACGGTGTGCCCGGTCGAGCATATCCATTCTCATCTGTCGTCATCCTCCTGCCAGATGTCTTCGAGTCATGGATATGCTCGTCGTCACTCACAATATTACCATCTAATAGCCTACGTCTGGCGGTGCCTGCAGCAGTTGAACTTCTACTACTACCGCCCACCCTCTTCGAGCTGGTCCAAGGAAACGAGGCTCGTTTCACTTTGCCGCCTACGGTGGTGGTTTGTTCTTCACTGTTGTCGTTGATAAGGACATCGTCGTTTCCTTTCTCCTTACTATTGCTTTGATTGTTAGTTCTTTTTAATTTGCCAAGCTCCTCGGACGACATTTCTTGGTTGTTTTGATTGGTTAAGCCACTTAAAGTTTTATTATTACTATTACTACTACTGGTGCTGCTGCTCCCACTCCCGCTGTCACTACCACTCCGGCCGTCGCTGTTATTTCTTGTTGTTCTTGTGTTGTGTATATAAAAACTAGAATTCAATTTGTTACTATCACCGCTACGATTGATATTAATATTATTTTTAGTACTACTATTTCTACTACTATCTGCTACGTTTTCGCTACGAAATGTTTTAATACTATTACTACTTAGATTCTTTATCCTATGCACTGAAGTTATTTTCGACTGTTTACTGTTAACTATTTCGAATTGTTTGCTTTGCTCGGCAAACCGTCGCTTACGCCTCCGGCGGCCTCTCCTCCGCCGCCGTCTGCCACGTTTCTCGGGCGACCAGGACAGGGTTTCTCCGTACGGATTGATACTGACACGTTGGCGATTCTTTTCCAGCTCTCTAGCTGCATTGATTTGCACCTGCGCCCACGTCGAGGCAAACAAACGTATCGTTGAGCAGATGAAGTTCTGATCGACTGTCATCCGGACAGGCCTCAGAGCGAGGAGACCCACCGGAAAGTCCTTGAAATGATGGAACAGCACATGCGACGAGGCTGACGACGCGTTTATCCCATAATGCAACGATGAGGTACGCTTTGGCTTTGGACTTTGATGGTTGGATGTTTCATTGGCGCCAGGACCACTGCTCAGAAGGTTATAATAGGAATCGAGGTTCTTATTGTCAAACTTGTTGTAATTGTTTTTGTTGTTGTTCTTGTTGGCTTCGAAGAACTTTCGAAATCCAGGCTGTTCCTCCACATCCTCGTCTTCATCGCTGTAATCCTCTTCATCGCTAAAAGGCGAGTTAAACACCCGATTCGCTTTCGTCGATGAATCATCACCTAATTGCTTCTCCCGCTGTGAGTGTTCATAGGAATTTGATCCTTCGAGGTCGACAATGTACCTCCCTTCTGATGACGACGAAGACGATGGAACTGTGGCCAACTGCTGGCCAAATTTTTCAAACGCCTCAAAGTTAACATCATCGCCACCGCCATCGGCAGTATCTACTCTCTCTGGTTCATTGGCATTGTGGAATGGATTCCAGCTTGTATCGAAACCGCCGCGCTGATGGAAGCCTGCCGGTGGTATATGGTGCCGATTTTGTTGTTGTTGTGGTACACTTCCTTTGGAAGTTGATTTTCCAGCAGCTATCACATTCGCCTCGTTGCTGCTAAATGGTTTCACAGCCTCGGGGTAATTTAAGAGTTTCTCAACGCCACCCTCATGCTTAGAGCCATCGTGATGGTCTTCTACTATGGCACTGGGTGTTTTATGTACATCGAAGAATTCAGTTGTGCTACTCGTGTCGGCCCATAACCAAATGAAATGTCCCCCAGCCATGTTGAGACGTTTTGCTTCCGACATGACATTCCGCGCTGAGACCAAGTTACACAGGAGGAGGACGATGCCACGAGTGGAACGGGATATTTCCGCCAGTTGTCTGTGGAGGAAAAAAAAAATAGAATAGAATAAAAACATTTCAAAAGAGGGAGAAAATTTGATTTCACAAATAAATTTGTTGGCGCCCAACGTCGGACCAAGTGACGAAAATCGGAAATTGATTGCCTATCGGCTTGGCGGAGGACACACAAACAGTCAACGTTGGATAAATCATTTTAAAATCAACTAAAGCGAATTTGGTGGAAAGCAAGCATCTCAGATGATGTTCGATGATAAGTTAGTTAATTAGTAAATTTATCTGAAAAGGATCTGGGCGTGAGTTTTTATCATCATATTAAAAAAGTTCGTGTGCTATTTAGCGGTTATTATCTTCGCAACAAAATCTATATTTACTGCCGAGACACTGTCTAAAAATTCCATTTTTGGGCAATCTTCCATCAAAAGCTACAAATGGCCCATTTCAGTTATGCAGAAGATGCTTGAAAAAACGTTAGCGTTGCGTACAAAGAATGCTTGGATGACAAAGCTACCGTTTAAGAGTTTGTTTAAAAATTCTTTTGCCAAATACGTAAAACGAAACTTAAAAGAAAAAGAATCTGCCAGCTAAGACTACGCACCTTGCTTGCTCCATTTTCATTAGCAGATCTCGATAAGGAAACATGCGTTAAGTTTTTGCCACCAAATTGCACATCACTAATTCAGCCTATGGACCAAGATGCTCTTCGATTTTTTTAAAATGAATAAAAATTAATTTTTTATGTCATCTCTTGTCCAGTTCGGAAAATAGCTTAATTGATTCCTTTTAAGCGGCAAACGCTTGGGATATCCTGGAGGAAGGTGTCCTTTAGAAATGTTTCAACAACATTTTTTATAATGAAGAAATGCATTCACATGATTATCTTCCTCTTGTAATGTTTCGTCCCAGTAGCTCAACGGTGACTCATTACGAATATTTATTATGATAAAAAAAATCGATGAGTCGTTGAGTGACGTCACGGATGATCAGACTGAAGAGGACGATCTTAGTAACGGGTTTTTCAACAGGGACGCTACAAAAGTAGAGCGAAAGGAACAGCACATGACGCCATATTTCTTGCCGCTCTTTTAACATTTCTCTTCAGTAAGGTTTGCCATTTCATGGTGGAAAGATATACGAGCCATCAACGAGTCGAAATTATTAAAATTTACTACCGAAATTCGGGATCAGTGGCCTCAACGTTAAGAGCGCTACGTCCAATTTATGGTCGTCATAATCGTCCTAGCAGATCAACAATTGAGCGTCTAGTGGAAAAATTTGAATCCACAGGCACAGTACAAAATGTTCCCGTGCCAGTTTGATAAAGAAGAGCCCGTAGTGTCGAGAATATTGCTGCCGCTAAGGCTTCAGTTGCAGAAAACCCAAATGTGTCTCTCACACGTCGTTCTCAAGCATTGGGCATCTCTGTGACGTCGTTGTGGCGAATTTTGCGAAAAGATCTTGGCCTACATCCTTACAAGATTAGATTGACGCAAGAACTGAAGCCGCTTGATCACCAGAAGAGTCGTATGTTTGTGAATTGGGCTGAGCAACAACTTGAAAATGATTCGGATTTTCATCGAAAAATCATCTTCAGCGATGAGGCTCATTTCTGGCTGAATGGGTCCGTCAATAAAAAAAAAATGCGGTATTGGTTAAGCAGCAATCTACACGTACTCCATGAGTCATCATTGCATCCTGAAAAAATTACGGCTTGGTGTGGTTTATGGGCCGACGGCGTCATTGGACCGGACCTCTGCCGTGATGATCAAGACCAGCACGTTACTGTGAATGGGGATCGCTACCGTTCAATGATAACCGAAAATTTTTGACCCCAATTGGATGATATGGACTTGGAGGACATGTGGTCCCAACAGGATGGCGCCACAAGTCACACAGTGAATGTCACAATCAATTTATTGGAAACTAAGTTTGGAGAACGTGTTATCTTACGAAATGGTCCAGTCGCTTGGCCGCCTCGGTCGTGCGATTTGACGCCGTTAGACTATTTCCTCTAGGACTACGTCAAGTCTATGGCCTATGTCAATAAGCCAGCGACGATTGATGAACTTCGTTCGAATATCGAACGTGAAATTGCAGCAGTATCGGCCGATTTATGTTTGAAAACCGTCGAAAATTGGGTTCAGCGTCTGGACTTCTGCAAGCGTACCCTAGGTGGCCATGCAAAAGAAATAGAGTTCCATACATAAAGGCATCGAACGTACTTTCACAGGAATAAAGAATTTCATTGATATCCAAAACCTTTTTTGTTTTATTTAAGCGCTCTTGTAGCGCTCTTATTGAAAAACCCGATAGAAATGAAATTGGAATTCAAGACCGAAAAATGTTGCGTTTTGAAGCTATAACTGCTTTTAGCACATGAATTAAATATGCGGAAGAGCAGGATTTTACCGCTGGGGATATTTTAAAACTTGTCGGCCTGAGAGATGTTGCATTACAAAAGAAAGCTTCGATAAGAAGTCAAGTAAATTTTGATCAAAAACATAAAATCTGTTTACAACAATCATCTAGAAAAAAATTAAGGTTTAAAAAAATGAGTTTAGCAGAAGGACTTTTTTTTTATTTTTTCACGTTAATTTGTTGTGTGACGGCAATCCGGACATTTTGATATTTCAGAAACGGAGATTATACCATTTAATAATAAATCCGTTTCCTTTTGTTTAAGGAAGTAATGGCAGGATCGACAAGTTAGGATGTTATTTATGTAAAAGGTTAAAAATACGTCGATATTAAAGAATATCTGATCAGTGTTACAGGCAAGGCAGTTATGCCAAAGTAGTTTGCCAGAATACGAGTCAATAAGGAAAGAAAGGGAAGCAGGCTCAATGCGCCATTGGTATTGCCATGGAAGAAAAACACTTTGTTTGTTAGTCAAAATGAGTCTATTTTATTATCAAAAATTATTCTCCTTAAATATTAATTGACCCTCCTTAGCATTCCCAATATTGTTCAATCAGCTGACTCACGATATCACTTAATGGGTTGACCGAGTCCTATTACATCCTCAAACGATCGCAATGAACATCTGGCAATTGGGGGTGATGACCAAGGACGAGTGCAATGCGCTATCACTGGGTCATACGTTATCGGATATGCGTTTTGTGTGGCGCCATCGCATTTGGGTTAGTGATCGTTTATGTCGTGTGCCGTCATTACCATTATTACGCAAGGTGTTAGATGATATGTATGTATGTACACTACATTTGTACGACATGACTTGCGAACGACTTTTATTCATTTGTAGAAAAAAATTTACTTTGTTAAACAATTTTCGAAAGACTTAGCTTCCACTCTTTTTGATTTTTGTGTTGGATCAATTTTTTTTAAATTTTTAAATTTTACGGTGTTCTGTGCTTTAATTTTTATTTTGAACATAATTTGGAGATTTTCCTTCAATTGTGCATTCATGTGGCTTTAAATTTCTTAAGTACCCTTTTTTTTAGTCAGATACAAACCCTTTGGAAAAACCCTATATAACGGGTCCGCCATCAAACGTTTTTTTTTTCAACTAGTGCTTATTTCGTGAATGGTAACACTTAGCTCATGTCTGATTTTACAGGTAATTAGTTTTATCCTTCCGCTAAACGAATATTGTTGTGTATACGCTTGAACAACGCTGGGAAATGTTGCGACATTACTTTGAAAATCATGGTAATGTTGCAGAATGGATTTTGGAAGAAGAGAAGCACCGTCAGTTCCGTATGTTCGTTATCTTGTGAAAAAAGTGATAGAAACTGGCATCCTCATCGATAAACCAAAGCGTGAAAAGCCAAGAATATTGCTGCTGTGGCAGAAAGTGTGCGTGGCGCCATCAACATCAATTCACCGTCGTTCTCAACAATTGAACATTTCGAAGACATCATTGAGACGAATTTTGCATAAAGACCTTTTTATGACGCCATACAAAGTCCAATTGGGTCAGGAGTTGAAGCGAACTGACCAGCCAATGCGTTTTCGCTTCGCTAAGTGGGCCTTGCGATCGACTTACAGAAGATGCCGATTTTGTTAAAAAAATCATCTTTTCAGATGAAGCTCATTTTGATCTTGGCGGGCATGTAAACAAGCAAAATTGTCGCATTTGGGGCACAGAAAACCCGCACGCATACATTGAAAAGCCGATGCACCCAAAACGAGTCACTGTTTGGTGCGGATTTTGGTCCAGAGGCATAATTGGGCCATTTTTCTTCGAAAATGAGCAAGGAGTGGCCGTTAAAGTCAATGGCGATCGTTATCGGGCCATGTTGAACGAATTTTTGTTCACAAAAATTGAGAGGAGGAGGCGCTACGTGCCACTCAGCCGAAGCTACACTCGATGTTTTGCGCCCTGTTTTTGAAGATCGCATTATCAGCCGCAGAGCTGATGTCGTTTGGCCACCTCGGAGCTGCGATTTGACACCGTTGGACTATTATTTTTGGGGTGCACTCAAAGATAAGTGCTACGCCGACAAGCCAGAGACAATTGACGCTTTAAAGGACAATATTCGTGAAGCCATTGGTGAAATACAGCTCTGCACACAATCGCTAATGTGCTTTAAAATTGGACCGATCGTGTAGGCTACTGCATGGCCAGCCGAGGCAGCCATTTGAATGGAATTATTTTCCATTATTAACCGGAAGGATTGTACTTTCAAATAAAAAAATAAATTTGAGAAAATATTCAGCAATTTTTTTTATAGCATTTGCAAAAAAAAGTTATTTGGCGGACCCTTTATAAATTAATTGCGTAATAAAAGCGCAGCTTTCTGATACTGCAGAAAAGTGGGATTTTCTGAATTAAATAAACCTGCATCAAACTACTTAAAAAACCTTCATTAAGTCAATGTATATTCTGAAGAATCAAAAAAGGCTTTAAAAAAGTGTAACGTTTGACTTATTTTTTAAACGCTTGAGTCGTCACTATCGTGAGTAACTGCCAATCTGCGAGGATCGACGAACGATGTTTCCGAGCAATCATTGTACTGGTTGAAGAAATGTTATCCTACATCTGCTCCTTCGAGGGCAACAGTTTATTGGTGGTTTAGTGTTTTTCAAATGGGTTGTACAAGCACCGAAGGCACACCTCACTCTGGAAGGCCAAACGAGGCTAAGAATGCGGATATCGTCAAGCAAGCGCTACGAAATGGACTTTTTTCGACGATGGATAAAACGGTGGATCCATTACTATACCCCCTGAGTAAAATAGGCCATCTGCAGACTGGATGGAAAGCGACCAGTAGACCAACGTTTGGTCTTAATCGAAAAAATCCGAAAGTGGGCGGATGAAGAAACCGTGATCTCCTCGCTGAAGTCCTTTTTGTTAGATGCCTTTACCTTCGATTTAAGGGAAATCTTTGAGTAATTTTTCAGTGTAGACTCCAAATTGCACCATGAATTTTTGTCAGCTTCAAATCGTTCATATTTTTTTTTGTGTGATTTTTTTTTCCGACAATTAATCGTCGAGTTCGAAAGGTATCGCTTCGGCTAGTAGGAGTTTGTTTCCTTTATTTTCTCCTCGAAGTGTTTTTTGTTTAAGCGAACTATATTAGGATTTTTCTTTACATTCACATCTTTACTGAGCCTTTTACTTTATTTTGTATCTGCTGCAAGTAGATTTATGGTCTTTCCAATTGCGCCTTTCAACCTTTTCAGGAACATGTCTGTCTATGCTAGATAATTTTTATTCAAATGCTAAAAACTAAATGAATGACTCTCAGACGGAGCTACTCTACCAGCATCTTTACCGACACTTTCAATTAAATCAATTTGGAAACTCCAATCGAAAAAATAGAGAGCGACTAAAATGTACTCGTACATTCACCTCAACATTTAATTTGTCTACAAAAATTTGCAATCATTATCGATTGGATTACAAAATCACTTTCACCAGCCCATCCAATAAAATTAACCATCCGAATTCAGTTGTTAGAAAGACGACAACACATTTCGGCTTTGCGCCAAATCCCTGCCCCCACACAACACAGGCACATCTCCTACAAATTCATAATTTTCCTAACGTCTTGAACGTTGAACTCTTCAGCTGTAACTCCAAGCATAAATCCGAAAATAATCTTCTAACCCAAAACAAAACCATAAAACTATTTCCACAACACCCTCGTCGTCTCCACAGTACAGATCTTCTATAAATATATTCCTTGCTACCCTTGGTCCTGTGAAGGGCGAACTGAGACAAGCCAAAGGGCTTGGATATATTCTCACACAAGCATCTATACGCAGCGGGAATATTTTAATCGAAGTTGCCTTCCAAGATTTGCAGGACCCCCCCTTAAAAAGAATGAATCCCGAAATGAAAATGGGAAAACTTATGCGGGATTGAAACGCCCAGCCCCATCACATGAAAATAAAAACGAACAAATAAAAATAAAAAAGGAAAAAAAAAACAGGCGTACTAACATCAATTCTTAACCCCATAAGGACTAACCAACCGACAACAGCTTCCATGGTTGTTCTCTATCTGGTTCGGTCTAGTTTGGTGGTGTACTCAAGGTCAGGGCGAAACGCCGTCGCGCTTAACGTACATACATATGTATATTTGTTCACAGCTTGTGTCCTGGAATCTCGCTCACACTTTATGGCCTACTAATGTCATGATACGCTGTATAGCGCCACATTGCCATAAATATTAATCTTGTACTCGTGCCCTTGGCTTTTGTTTTGTATCATCTCGTCTTACCGAAAAGGCCCTCAGCCTATCCGTTCCCCGATGGAATTGACAGAAATGCGAAGCGACCTCTTAACGAAATGAAAAAGGCCACAGTGCAGCCAACATTTTTTTTAAGTGGTTTGAAGGTTTTTACATTTTATTCGAGCTTTTCTTAAAACTTTTTAGAGTCTTTTACGTGACATTTCTATTTTATCCTCAGATTTAATGCAACAGATTGCGTTGAAACATTTTCGGGATTTCTCTGAAGCTGAAGACAATCAAGTGAATTTTTTGTGGAGTAAAACTCGCAAAAAAAGAAGGAATTAGTCCTCACAATAAGTCATCGCTGATAATAATAAAAAATCTTAAGCACCAGCCGAAAGGACCACAACTTCACCTTGTTCACCAATGGATTCTCAGAACTTTTCCTCTAAGGCTTGTCGTATAATTCTATTTCGTAAAGCCACTTCACTCTTTGAAAATGGGAGACATGCGATTCACGGCAATTAGAAACTCGAAGGCAAACTTAACAATACGATTTAAATCATGTGGCAACCATGACTGATTGAGAAAAGGTCTTGATTGGAAAACATTGATTGTAGCCATGTCAATGTCCATCAACAAGGCCTTTAGAAAATGCAAGGCAGACCTCGAGACCATTTATCAGACCATTTTGATCTTTCTGTTTAATAAAAAGCTGGCTTTGGAGGGAATATAACCGCTCATATAGCTTTAGACGCATTTGTAAAGGGCGGTTAGTAGAAAAGGAAGACGAATTGAAGGTTTTTAGGCAGGTTTAATCTTATTCTCGCAGACGGCATTCGAATAGAGGTGGATTACTTCAACCTTGCCACAATAATAATAAGAAGTCCTAGCTTTCTTTATAAGACAGTTCATTCTACCAGACACACAACAGCCTTCCCTACGACATTCTACGATCCCGTGCTTGCTGCTTCCACTTGTATAGACCCATCGCTCTAGCATCGGCAAGAGCCGTTAACTTGTGTGAAGCTTGGGATGGGCTTTTAGAGGGATTTATTTGGAAGTCAATGTTGAATAAAGAATTTTCGTCTCAAGGAGACACGTACTGGCTGGATCATTCAATAAATTTTAAATTTCGAAATATGAGTTTTGAATCCTTTCAAAACAGAGTAAAGTTTTCGCAAAGACAGTAAATATTTTCATCGAAGTGATTCTCGTTTTAAGCGCTTTAACCAATTGCATTTTTTGGAATTTTCTTCATTACTATGCTGTTAGTGTTCTTTTGTCACAGTAGAGTTAATCACATCACAATCACACATGAATATCTATTAGGGATAGCCTATAGTATCACTATTACGCAATGTCTTCTAAATCGGACTGCATCATCCAGCCGCCAGATATTTAAAAAGTCTGGACGCAACCAAGAGCTCATCCCATCAGAGTACTTTCTAATGGACCTGAGGCCAATTTTTCCTTCCGTCCTGCTACCTTTAAAAATTTAAATTCATTTAAAATTTAAATTTTAAATGAACCTGATTAAAACCTCAATCGACTCAATAGGAAAGGTAAAGGAAGGATATGAATCAGTTTCAAATTTTTAAATAAAATTTATACGAGACATTCGTGCATTTTCTGGACGATGTCTACCTTTCTTTAACGTCTGCTGACTTTGCCATCGTATTTCGGGGAAAAAAATTCCTTCAAAAAGTGTTACTCCTGGGACGAAGATGGTTTTTCAAACGTTGTGTTGAAAAGAATGGCTTTGACCGTATGTTAGTTGACATTTTGGCACATTTAAAGTTAAGTGTTCTAACAGGCAGCTTTCCTGATGAATTGATTGTGCTACTATCGTACCTCTATTTAAAAAGGCAACTTAAATGATAAAAGTAACTAAGGACCAATCTCATTGGTACCCTGAATATCAAAGATGTTTAAAAAACTCATAAAAATTTGAAATTTGTGATTACTTGCGTTTTTGTCCAATACAGTTTGGCTTCATATCTAGGCTTTCTACAGAAGGTGCACTTTTCACAAAAAGCATGGACTACAAAAAATATTATGATGCATTTTTGTTGCCAAAAACAAAGCCTTTAACATGATTAATCACAGTATTATTTTAAGAAAAGATTTAAAGGTTTGAATTGTTTTAAGTAATCGAATTAAACTAGTAAAAAAGATTCGAAGAACATTAATTTGGGTATACCTCATGGATCTGTGTTCGGTCCCATTCTCTTCTTTATTTATATGAATTCTTTGTCTAAGCAGACATTCGTTGGGAATGTTAAAGTCATTGCTGATGTTCTGGCAATTGGATGTGATGCAGTAAATCCATTTTATCTAGTTGCTTGTCGTGATTCGCGGAACACAAACTGCCTGTTAGCAATAAAACTAAATTAATGTTTGTTAAGGAATTGATAGATATCGAGGGCACGTTTCATGTGCCTGATTGTATTAGGTTTAATCTTTTTAAAAACAATTGTCAAGGACTAAGTTCCCAGTATCTATTTAACTCTAATGCTGCGTATTAAGGGAATTGCTTTCGTATAATATATATGCTTTGGAATAAACACAACAATTCGAGGCCTCTTCAAACTCAGAAATATTTGTTTTAATGCCATATTAGAAACTGTAATAATATGGTATATGCTTTCCTTCAGAAATGCGCCTGGAAAAAAATTGCAGTTCTAACCGCTTGGCTCACTCTATGGAACTTTTTCGGAAAAAAGGTTGCCAGCACGAAACTAAGGAACGCTAACTCCATCATATCTCGAGAGTTGTTAAACAAACTTCCTGAAGATATATGAATCATAAAATACACATTGGTGTTGTTTAAGAGAATAAAGTCGTGGCTCATTGTTTTTAAAATAATAAAAATCAAAATTTTGCAGCACTATATTATTTGATTTAGGTTTTGTTATGTATTTTAACTCTTTTCTTTCCCGTTTTTTATGCGGCAATATGCGTAAACGTATTTTTTAACTTTTCACCACATATTATAATTAAAATGAAGGAAATGTGGATTTATCTAATTTTTTTTAAATAAAAATGCTTCAAACTATACCCGAAAGTGCAAATATGTAAATGCAATTTTAAACGTGACTATAATGCATAAAATGATACACCCAATTCGGAAACGCTTTGGTATTCATACCGCGGTCGGTAAACCAGATTTTTCGCTGTCTCCCTCCGAAATGCTTAAAACAACGAAAGACGACAGAACTTAACGGTCATTTGTTCCCGAAGACAACACCGAGCATTTTAAAGAACTCCGCGTACTTCAAACTCAATCGGAATTCTATTTTAAATAATTTTACCTACTTACATAATTTTAATTAATTTTACTTTCCTACACAAGACAAGAATTTTATTACAGAGAAGAGCTCTTTCAAGTTTTTGGACACCAAACTCTTTAGTTTGTAAAAAAAATCATCACAGTTTTTCACAGTCTGATGAATTTCTGCAAGTGCGAGTTGGCGCCTGATTAGAATCCTTTACTTTCTCTTGGATGAATCACTTGACAAAGGCTTGTGTCGGTACACACAAAATTTTCAGTTGATAAAAACACTCTACTCCCGTTTCGATTGACAAGTTGAGCCGTCATATGTGATTCCTTTGCAGAAAATCTTTCATCATTCTTCTTCAAAAAGTAAAAAAAACCTTTAAAATGATTAAGTCGGATTTTAGTGGATTTAAATCACTGCTCTATAAGCCAGCTTAAGACTATATATATATAATCCTAATCACACGCACTTAAGTTGGGAAACACCTTTCTCCCCCCAAAAATTCAGTCCTTCCTCTGAATTACATTTCGACCCCACAGTTCATTCGCCCTCCAAACAAATGTGAATTACATTTTCAACCACAAAACGACTAGAGACGCCCTATTTCGCTATCGCTGCTTGTATTTTAACAAGTTACTATGAATGGAAAATCCCTACAAGGATATACTAAAAGGATAGAGACGATAAAATGACAAAGCCACCACTACCATCACACTCGTTCGTTTTATTCTATGAGCCTGTTTTTACTTTCTTTAAAATTGAAAAAAAACACCCCAATTCAATACCCAGAACGCTTGGATGGTGCACAATAGAAGGATCTTCTCGTACTTGTTATATTCGAATGAATGAAATTATAAAGGATTAAACGGTTTCGTTCACATAATTACAAATTGGTTTTCGGCTGCTGTGTGTATGCGTGCGCGCAAATGAGTAAAAATTAATGGATTCTCCATGAAAATGGCTTTGCAATCCCATTCGGATTGCGACCGACAACGGAGGGATGAGATCCTCTGAGCGGAAACTAAGCTTTAGCAGTGTACACTCGTTGATATAAAATTTCGTACTTGTATTTGGTTATGTCCTGGTTCCGACTGCATATAGTTTTTCGGGCAGCTAGATCGGCGTGCTATTTTTAAACTCATTGAATAAATTAAGAAATGTCCATGGCAACTGTTGACCAACTTCAATTATGCTTGAAAGCAGTGTTCTTTTTTTTCTGTGCATCAAGTAAGGAGGGAAATTTAAATGTACATATTTGCTTACTTTCTGCAAATTAGTCGTTAAGTTTAATTGATTTATAACTAAAGCAATTTAAGAGAAGAACAAAACAAAACGATTAAAAACGCAAACACAAATTTTCGTTATTTCGCTCCAAAGGAAATCCTCTGTCATTTATAAAATATGAATTTTTGAGGAGACATTACATTGAGGACATTTTCTAACATCTTTGAAACGTTCCAGAACGCTATCACTTGCAATTTTAATTGTTCGAATGGATTCTGACAGTCTGGGCAGTCCCAAGTTTTTTTGTACTCTTTGGATGCCCTTACGAAAGAAACAACTGACGTGATGAAAGGATGGTACACTGTGGAAAAAACCACGCACCCGATATTATGTTGCTATGGTCTCTCTTTAAATCACATTTTTTACTCTTTCGACCCCAACATTTTTCCTGTAGATTGAAATTTTTTTTTTTAGTTTTATTTTTTTTTGTATTCATTTAAGAAGAATTGGGTCTAAATTTTAAGTCGCCACGCTTATCTGTTTGGGCGCTAGCACACGTTGCTTGTGAGCAACGTTGGGCAAAAGTGGTATGTAAACAAAAATAAAATTTTTTGAAACCGTTTGCAATTATATTTATTTTTTTTGAAATAAGGTATTTACTTATTTATAATTACAGCAAAGATGGACTTTGCACTTAAGGCATTTGGCAACGTCCTTTTTCACCAAATTCTACTCAATGTTCCATTTTATCGTAGCGCTGTGAGCCGGAAGGTGTTCCTGTCTTGCACAATCTGCAACGTCCTTTTTCACCAAATTCTACCCAATGTTCCATTTTATCGTAGCGCTGTGAGCCGGAAGGATTCGGTTGGAACCTTTACTTTTTGACTGTTGTGACACAACACACTGCTTGATGTGGAGCCAAGGGATACTATTGGGCTATCCGTTCCTTTATTCGCACGTCGACCTCTCTTTTTTTCCGACCGTAGAAGTGTAAAAGTTCATGAGCAACTTCCATTTGAAATTTAATCAGAGGAATATGCTTTTGCCTCGGGTTTAGTAAATGGAACTGTTTTCTGTACCACGCATTTGTTACGGATGTTCCCAGGCACCAATAAAAAATTCGGATGTACCACTTTCTTGAACGGTGGTTAACCTTATAGAGCTCCAAGAGCATGTCCGCCAAATCGACTCGTCCCATTCCCTTGTTGTAAGAAGCAACAATCGCAGGTCTTGCAATATCAACAAAAGCTTTTTCTTTTGGACTCCAACGTTTGCATATCCCAACGGGCTGATGGTCTTTATATGAAGATTTGAGTTGAACTGGCTTATTGTCAAACCATTTAACACATACGAGATTATTTTTCAATTCACATTTCAAATCGAAAGATCCCCTTCCGCGCTTTTTTAACTCTGCATCTGAAAGTAGCTGGCAATGACTTATGCGATTTTAACGTACAGTACCTGTAGCAAATATGCCCAGTTCCTCCAAAGAAATCGGAAGGCTTACTGACGTGTACCAATTGCCGAAATAAAGCTTGTTTGTCTTTGGAAAGACCTTTTGCCTAATATAAGACTATATCCGACGATATTCCCAAACCATAAGACGGGCAGGTGCGCTCACCAACATACAGTGTAAAGTCGTGCACTAATCCAGATGTTCCAGCACGCGTAAACATTTTCAAACCCCATTTGTGAGGCTTAGCTGGGTTATATTGCTTATATGATGACCGACCTGTAATTAAAAATTTAAGTAATAACTTCATTAAAAAATTTAGGAATATATACCTTTGAACACAATGATTTGTTTATCAACAATTTCATGTTCTTCCTGAGGAAGTTTACCAAAATTTTCTTTGAGAATGTTAAGTAGAGGTCGTATCTTGTACAGCTTGTCATATTTCAAATCTCCTTTTTTGGGTTGCTTAGCATTCTCGTTGAGGTGTAAACATTGCTTTATTTATTCAAACCTACCGCGTGGCATTGACTCTGTTATAGCGGTAAGCTTTAAGTCTTTTGACCATGCCATTTTGAGTTGCGGCAACTTTAATACACCCAAGTGCAATAAAATACCAATATAACGTTTGATATCCTCTCTAGTATATTTGAGCTCAGCAGCCCATATAAATTAGTTTGCTGTGTGATCAAATCCATAGCTTGGATATAAAAAAAATGTGTAGAAATATTCTTCTGGCGTCATCACATCGTCGATTTTCAAACTATTGTCTTCTTCCCAAATACTCTCGGGAGCATCAAATTGACTTGTTCTCCACTTAAGTGTCTTTGAATAAATTTTTTTGAAGCAATTATCAGCAACAACACAAGGTTCCTGCTCAGCTTTATCTGCAATCATATTTTCAAGAAGGCCAATTTCTAAAGTTTCTCCTCCTTCCACGATCCTTTCCAAATTCTTCTATCTTTTTTGACTATTCAACACTGAATGAGATCAGAATCGGCGAGGTTCCTGCAAGCATTTTTCTACGCTGCAATCAGCGAGAGTAAACAAGAACCTGGTTATTATTCAAAACTAATAAAATTAAACTTTTACACCGTTAAGTTCAATCTTTGCTGAAAACTATTTCACTTATAGATTTTAATTTTTTTAAATTAATACAAGAGTTAATCGCTCACTTATATTACTCTTCCGAATTCCACAAAAATAGTTTCTACTACGCGAGTGCAGTCTATTGCAAATAACTTCGTTAAATGACCTTCAAATGTGATTTTTTTTGCTCACATTTCGAGTAGACCATAAAACTATCGTTATCATTAAATGTCAGCAGACAAACACAAAAGGAAAGCTTACTTTTAGACGTAAGGCAACAGAAATTGCTCTCAGGCAACGTTGGGGTCGAATGGGTTAATAATCATTCTGTTGAAAGGTTCGGGCGATGAGTTCCCGCTCTTCAGTCTGATATAACCTTTGAGAGCTCCCGTAGCCTGTGTCGTATTCTCATAGACCTTTGCCTTCAAGGAAACCCCCAAAAGAGGCATTCTACGGGTAGTAAGATCGGCGATCTTTTCGGCTCGCAACGCATCCATTAAAGGGTTAATTGTTGCTCGAACTGTGTAAACTGTTCCAAGTTCCATTTCATCGTTGATCTGTTTCGCTCACCAGTCATAGTAATCGTGCTATCCATGATGGCATCGAAAGAATAAGACCCGATGGCAACTTCAGCGTCAATGTCGCACCTTGCAGTGAATACTTTGGTTCATCAAGAATGAAACGTAGACTCTTGATGCTCCAGAAGCTTTTCATTTCAGATGAAAATTGACCTCGTCGATCATGATGAACTTCGACCAATAATGGTCCAAGCGTTAGCATAGTTGCGATTCGATTGACAGAAGCTGATAAACTATCTGCACTTTGAACTGTTTCACTAGAATGCGCTGCAGACACGAGCTGGTCCACTGGTCGTATTATTTCAGACTCTCCGAGGCAGCGGCTTTATGCCGTGATGTTTGACCAGGTAGTCTACGATGGGCGCGAAATCTTCGCCGCTTAAGTATAGCGTGCGAATTTCGCGATCTTAAGGAGTTTACTTCAAAAATACTAAAAAAAAGAACAGATAGTTTCCGTCACTTGCCAATTGTAAGCAATGACTTTAAGAGGGAGGTTGTATTGGTCATCCCTTTGGTCAAGGCAAATCGAAGAAATAGTCTTTTGACGGCCTCGATTCGTTGAATATGAGTGTCGTAATACGGAGACCAGACTGGGCTGACGTATTCGAGCACTGGTCGAACGAAAGTGATCTACGGGGTTTAGGTCACGACTTCCATTTGCTGATGTTCAATTCTAAGAAGGTTTTGACACCACATCGAAAACCTGTTCCGATCGTCTTGTAGTTGCCGAGAGTCAGAGGGGGATGCTTTGATTAAATATTCATTTTCATTCATTGTCAAAATGAAAACCATCTGATAAATGTGACAACCCTGAGCCGCGGCTGAGGTCGCAGAGAAAAGACTCGATGCGGAGGATCTGAAGAGGATTGTTGATTTTCGAAGAAGGATTTTATCCGCTTGAAAATAGTTTTTGAGATGAATTTTGTCAGAGGCCTAAATTGTCATCTTCCATGGCGCAGGTAGTTTGAGAACCGAACTCTGCTATGTTTGTATATCCAAGTTGATTTGAAGAAATATTTGATCTGTATTGGAAGAGCAGTTTGGGAATGCATGAAAGATTAAGGATGGACTTGTAGAGGGACATTTGATTCCGTGCTCCTTTTTTTTGGAGAGGTATTATAATCGAGTTTTTTCAAAGATCTGGGAACCACATTTAGAATGTGGTGGATTCATGACTAAGGTGTGAAACTTGTGAAAAATATGTGAGGGAACGTTTCATTACAAAACGCATTAAAGATGAACTCGCCAAAGTCCCTGTCTAGCAATCCAAGTATGTTCCTGGAAATTAATAAATTCTTTCGAAGAAAAAATCAGAATGAGCTTCCGTTTCTTAAGATCCCCCGAACTACAAATAACGAACAAGTACTTGTGACAGCTGGCATTGATCCAATAGAAGCGATCGAAGATGACAACTTTTTTGTGATCGAAGATCCTCACGAGAAAGTTGAAGTAATAGGTGCGACGTTTCAGGATGTGTATAAGGTGAATGTTAGCACTCGCCCGAACCATGTCTTGGAAAATCGCGTCCTCGAACACAACTCCGACCTTCAAAATGAAATTGAGAATTGGCGATAGGAGAACAGTGGTTTTACCGTGTTCAGTGACGATAATTTGGCAAATGATGTCATCACCAATCCGGCAAATCTCCGGTCGATGTCTCCTTCCAAACATCAGCAAAGTGTTTGAAAAAGTGATCAATAGAGCCCTGACCAAGTGGGTTGAGGACAAAAACATTATTCCGGATAACCAATTCGATTTCAGAGCGGGGCATGATTGCATACATGCCGCGTCTAAACTGGTATCGGATATCCAATGGAACAAAGGTAAGAAAGAACAACGGTGTAGTTATTTCGCCGATTTTATTTACGATCTTCACAAGCGATCTGCTAGGATCTCTCCGCCACTCCATAGCGTATGCAGATGACTTGATCGCGTACAGGTCAAATCCGAAGATCGAGGTCATAGTAAGTCTTTTGCAACGTGACTTCGAAAAGATTCAGGGATATTGCGATGATTGGAAGTTGAAAATCAATCCAAAAGTGCGAGACCATTCTGTTTAGGACTCCGTCGCCTGGGGCATCTAGAAATACTAGAAAGAAGTGGCGAATGTTCTCTATTGTTGGACAAAACGGACAGCCATTAGCAAATCGAAGTGTTGTCATATACCTTGGGGTCTGGCTGGATCAGTATTTATATTTAAACAATCATATAGATACTGCCCTAGCCAGAGCCAAAGCTCCCTTTGCTATGACAAAGAGACTGTTTCACAGCAGTCAACTCGATGCCAAGGTAAAGTTGATCTGCTACACGGCCTTTATTCGGCCTGTCCTTGCCTATGACTGTCTCGTTTGGTTTAACGTGGGAACAAGCTTAATGGAAAAGATACGGGGTTTCGAGATACGATGTCTTAGGGCTTGTCTCCATTTGTATAGAACTCCAGAGTCTGAGTACAAAAAATTCTATAGTAATGAGGTCCTGTACAACGGGGCCAACCTGATCAGAGTGGACAACTTTCTGATAAAACTTATTCGAAGTCACATTGCAAGAGCAACAACTTAATCTCCGAGGCTTTTTACCCCCAATGATATGCACCATGAGACAGAGCGCCTTAACGGACTTATTCCCCTGAAGCTTTTCTCTATTAATATAGAAAAGGTCTGGTCCAGGATAGATTAGCGGTGTCGTTAATCTTCCACGTTAGTCGAAAAGCTGTGGACCGGAGAGTCAACTACGACCAAGACGTCGCATGTAGCTCATCGGAGACCATCAGGTTTAGTAGGGCGGTATCAGACCGAGACAGAGCTGATGTCGTACGGCAATATTGGTGGTTGGGCGAAGAGTAAGACTCAGTTGTCTTTATTTATCTTGAGTGCTCTCAAGGCAAATATAGCATGTCGTGTCAGCCTTGGCCGGCTTATTTATGTTTAATGTGGTCAAAGTGGTTTTTAATATTGATGTTAGATAGGTTAAGATTTTAAGTTTTAGATTAGTTTGTAGTTTAGAATTTTAGTCTAGTTTTAGTTTAAACATAAAATATCTATATATAAGTTTTTTGGCTTAGTTTTATTATAAGTTTTTCAAATCTAAATAAAATATTTATTGGTCAGTCGAAAGACATAGATTTAATTGTAAGTTAGCATTTAAATAGTTAAGTTAATTAAGCAAAGTTTTAAGCATTTTTTTGTCCAGCATGTAAGTTTAAAAAATGAAATAATAAAAAATGCATATAAATTGAAAAAAAAAATTGAAATTCCTCGTCTCATGTAAGTTAATTTTTTAACTGAAAACAGAATGAAGCTTTCAAAGAAAGCATCGACGAGCTCCTTTCTGACAACAACGGTAAAGCATCAGACTATAAAAAGTTAAAGCTAAAAAAGCAAAGTACAGTGCTAAGAACGCTGCTGGTTTTGAAGGTCTTCCTACCGTATGCCACAAAGAAGGAACCTCAGCTACAATTGGCCGATAATAAAGAAAGGAAACGCTCTTCAGAATGAACACCTGAAATCCATCGTCACAACCTGATTTGTCTAATTGAGACCAGTTTCAGGTCATAAAAAACCACATTCAATCTCTTTCCGAACACGTTTACTTGTGTTGAATGAATTTCTAGAACGTAATCTGCTTTGTAAAGATTGATAACGATCCATGATGCTTTCATTTTGATGTTGCCAGAAAAGTTCTGGCTCAGCAACGCACTGTCATGTGATTTCGAAGCAATCGTGTTCGAAACTCAGACGTCAACAACGAGATAAAGCTGTCACAGCAATCCTTTCAGCTCTTTATGTATGCCGGTGAATGACAAAATTTGCTGTCAAATAAGTGGCACACAACATTGACACTGAGGCGAAACGTCTGTCCAGACGATTATATGTACCTTCAAGAAAGTAAACGGCTTCGTCTTCCTAGGATCCGCAGTTCATTCTAGTAACGACACCAGCACTTAAACCCAACAAAGGATCACTTGCCTCTTCACAATTGTGTAATAGATTATTATCTTAAACAAACAAGACCCTTATCGTCCCAGTTCTGCTATACATTGCAAAAATTCAGACCAAGGTCCAAGTAGAATAATTGTAGACCTTACCTACTTTTTATTTATAGAAAAAAACAAGCCATGCATTCCATGAACTTATGATCCGACATAACAGATTTCATCGTCTATCGAGTTTGCACAGAAATCTTTAGTTCATTAATCTCCATAAACATTTCTGATGCAACGATTAGCAAAGTGACGTAACAACATCGTCATTGTTTATTTAAACGGCTTATGACGAGTCACCACCTTCCTCAAATTTAGTTATGCAATACAAAGCAAGACGATTTGCTGTTACATAAGCCAAAAGTCATAGTGCTACACATGAGCTTATCATACCTCACCGACATTTCAACAAAGCCAATGAGTCCATTTAATCCTTAAAATCGAATTAACCAAACGTTGTTTTCAACCCAGACAATGCCAACTGAAAGCACCTTTATGCCATGCTTACATTAATTACACTTAGCCAACCACCTACAATGACCGTAGTCATTTCCTCTCAATCCGATCATCATAAGTGCACACAGTAATTTCATAAGACCCATTATATCAGAAGACAGTAACAAGGGATGCAACACAGAGACAATGGCTTTGCCAAAGTTACCAAAACCACCAACAAATCTTTGACCACAATCCAGCGTTCCACCTACGAGTATGTTTACTCTGATCTGAACACTACATCCTCAACACACAGGAGCCGAGTCACCTCTCCCTCGTCCTTGACTGTACCATTGGAACACATGGAGATAATATCTTTGGTCCTACGAGTATTAGCTATTACCCGTCAGAATCAGTATCTTGATATACGACCGCATTAAATTGTATCGCATAAATGGCAAATAGTAGCGGAGGAACATATCCTTGAGTAGAGATGAGATTCCTGCTGGCGGCGGCACTCTTGAATGGAAACCATAGACAAACACAGACAAGGGAACGTATTTACAAGCTCTTATCCCATTAAAAGTGACTCAATACTAAGCCTCGAGCTGTAATGAAGCGTTTGCCATAAATTATAAGAGGACCGCTGCCGCCAGTATGGAACGGTTATTTCTGATTTGTGTTTTTTTTTTTGTTTCCATTTTTTTTCGAGGCTCCTTTCGAGGTTTCTAATAAGGTCATGATCTTGGTGGTAATAAATTTGAACCGGAAGATACTATAACGAAAGAAAAAAAAATTAAAGGGGAAGCCAGAATCAATAGGCCTAAGGGTTATGGCTTTTGTTGGGCGCCAATTTATTTTCTTCTTTCTTTTTTTGTAAATTTTTCTCCAGTCCACCAAAAGTTGTTAGGCAAGCAAAAATGGGGGGATTTTTTGTCTCAGGGTAATAAGTGGAAGTCCTTTTTTTTGCAAATATTTGCCGTCCTTAATTATCAGGTGAACAAGTTACGTTTAAAAAAAAAAACGTGTTAAAAATTATCGTGACCTCTTGTTGGGCGCCAATTGTTCGAAGCCAATTTTAAATTATTTTTTTGTTTATTAAAAACCGAACGTTTGGCTACCTCAGGGTGGGTTGGAGAATCTAAACTAAATAGCATGGAAGAGCACACTTAAGCTGAACTGGTGATTGTATATCACCAGCCTCTAAGTGGCGTCTGTTTATTACCATCAACCATTGCGCTACAGTAGGGGGTGGACCAGGGCCTCAATCAACAAGTTTCTAAGGCCTCACGCTAAGGTTTTTAATACGAATATTTGGTCTATGTTAGACTTTTCTGTTCAAGCCACACTGATCAAATTGTTCTCGCATGGCTTTAGATGTTCACATACTACAGCAGAAAATAAGCTAAGGACACTGATACCTTTGTAGTTGTCGCACGGTCTCCTCTCTTCCGGATCGCTTAAACAATACTGGGGTTCCATTCATCGTGCGTACTTTCTCTCGACTAAATAATGCAGATAAGTTGGAGCACACTCCTAACCAAGTCATCGCCTGCCGCTTTGAATAATTCGGCAGATAAACCGTCCGCTCCAGCAGCTTTATAAGATTTGATTAGACATATGGCCATCAATTTTGTGAAGGTGTCTTTGAAGACTAAGACCAAACATCTGGTTCTAAATCAAAGAGAAGTCTCACCAATTGGAAGCAAACCGTTTTAGGCATTATGTCCATCGTTGGAATTCATCAAAGAAATAGAGAGCAAAAAGGGTTAGGAGATGAATGAAAAAATGGCTAAATGGTTTGAAACTCAGATGAATTTTGTTTTCAGCTCCTCCAAACAGTGTAACCTTTTTTACATTCACATAATTCGCAGTATTTCAATTTTATATGCTAGAAAGTTGTTTTCCGTAAAATTCGTTCAACTCCATGCTGTTAGTGGTATGACACTAACTTGGAAGGATGGTAAGGAATTCTTCCTCAGATTCTAATCCGATTCTGGTCCGATATACAACCAAGTTCACACATCTAATAAATCCTTCAAAGCGTGTTTAACAAATTCTGCGATTAGTGGTTCACAAGTTTTCTGATAAAAATATCATTCCGGCAACTCCATCACAATCTAACCACTCCACAAAAAAAATTACAACTGCTAATTAAACTTATTAACCATCAGAATAGCATTGCTCTTTGTTCAAGCCTTCACTAAAAGAATGTTTACATTAAAAAATAATTTCATAATTTCATCGTGGGCGAGACTTCTACCCACAAAGGCAGTCCAGAACGAAAAAAAAAGTAATTCATTTTGTTTACATTTTCGTCCTTGTTGCTGTTGCGTATCCTTTTTTTTGTTATTTATATTTACATAGTTTAGAACTCACCTGAATACATTTCCATCCGCTGGGGGTAGTGGCAAAATTGTTGGCTTTAGAGGTGGCTGCTTAAGTGGTAGTCCCTCGATTCCGGCCAACACCATCGTTGCCTCAACATCCGATAGCACAAAAAACGAATGCCAGTGTGTCTAGTTTATTTGTATTTGTAGATACAAGAAAAGAAGAAACGAAATTGAATAAAAAAATGGCATAAAACCAAGTTTGGTTTATTTATTTATCCTTTGGATGCTCGAAACCCAAGGACTGATGACTTACCTGAAGGAATAATGCACGTATTGCTTCCAGGATTTCCCTTGCCGATGGTTGCAATATTGACTGAAGAGTCGCATGGTACTGCAAAAGAAGCCAAGGAATCCAATGAGTAATGTGCAATCAATGAAAGGAAATAAACGATTAACAAAAAAAAAAAAAATTCCAAATGCAATCTTGCTTGCGTTTTAGCGAAGGAGGCAAGGCAAGCATACAAATTTAAGGATATCCGAATGCGCAATGGGAAATTGAAAAAAAAGTTCCATAATGAGATACAATGAAAGGATGAAGGAAGAGATCCTTTTTGTTGGCAGCAAATCAAACTCAGATGAATTCTTTACACAACTACTTTTTGGTAAGCCCGCTGCAAAATCAAGTCTAAGAAAAGTTTTTTCTTTCAGTAATTTGAAATGGTGCGTGATGAAATATGCTGATTCATCATCGGAGATTGTGATTGTATTGTAAATTGACTGATTATTTTTTGTCTCGAACAGGATATGACCTTTTCGGTTGGATATCGTTAATTTTTTGGACTTCAATTCAGAAGGGTTTGTAGGAAATTTAACAAATTTAAAAAAATATTTTTCAGAATCTTGGGTTCTCGTATTTAAAAAAAATCTTCTTATGGGTTCAAATTTAAATGTTGTACCTCACAAATGTTCCTTCGTCTTAAAAGTCCAGTGACTCCGGAGGGATGTTCAGGGATTTCGTTTCGTGAATTCTGCATTTTCTTTCAAAGGCACCCAAGCTGTGCAAATATTAAACCAATTAAATCCATTTTGTACGACAGAAATATTAAACTGGCCTCGAAATAAATTTTTTTTGCAATGAAGAAATTCGTGACGCGGTAGTGAGTGGTTCAAATTAAAATCTTAAAAAATTGTTCCAATGCTCTTAAGCGAAGTTGCTCAAATTTTTTTAGCATTCGGGCCAAATCCACGATTCAGACATTAACGGGGGCCACTGACGGTTCCTATTCAAATTACTTTTCTATTTTTTTTTTGTAACAAAAAAATCAATATTGTGAAGTTTAATAGTTTTTAAATTAAAATAAGAAAAAGAGGATATTTAATGCCAAATAACGAAACAGAAGTGTACTTAAGTATTTATCTTAAATGAAAATCTTAATAAAATCAATGTCATTTCTGATCATCAGATATCAAAGCAAATATGTTGCTCAGTTAGTTATCTGCTGTATTTATTTTTTACATAATTAAGATTTAAAAAAAGCCTTTTCACAAATATATGTTGATCCAAAACTACTTAAGACTTTTCCTTGAGTACTTATTTCCAAAAATCTTCTGAAGCATTTTGTGGTTTGGAAGATATATTTTCGGTAAAAAGGCTTTTTAGCAAAAAATTGATTTTGCTGTTCAGTGAGTTCCAACTGAATATCAACAGGATAAGTAATTATTTCAATCAAATGGATTATGAAGGGATCTATTAAATTCGTAACGCCAACAAGAAATGCAAGATCACTCAGCCAGGTTGTACTCTTTAGTAAATCAATTTCCAAAGATAAAGGCCCTTTTTCCTCTGTAAATTCCAACACCTGCTCTCTCAAGTTGAAGAAATGTTTCAAAATGCTGCCCCTTGAAAGTCATTGCACAGCACCATACAGTTGTAACTCTTCAAATTCGCTAATTTCATCTTCAAATAAAGCTCTGAATTGACGTCATCCAAATTCATATCCTTTACACATGAGGCTTCCTGGTGGAAAATGCAATGATATGAAAATAGTGTTCGAACTGTAAGAAAGCTACACAACCTTTGTTTTTCCCTGTCATTGGAGGTACACCATCAGTGCAAATGGATATCATCTTGTCCAAAGATAAATCCTTTTTTTTCAATGCATTCTTTAACTTTTGAAAATATGTCTTTGCCTTGAATTGTAGTTTCCAGCTGACAGAATTCTAGTTAATCTTGCGATACATTCCACTGTTCATCAGCAAACCACACAAAAATAGCAAACTAAGATGTACTCATTAAATCGTATGTTTCGTCTAACGCCAATGAAAAATATTTGCATTTTGTTACGATTTCTTAGATCTCACTAATCTGACTGATCTGGAAAACAATGTTAGAGCCGTCATCCAGTATCTCTGACAAAAAAATTCCCCCAGAGATATACGCGCCGACTTTAAAGAAACATTAGAAATATTCACTGATGACTCAGCGATTTTTTCGTCGCATTATTTCGGTCTCGTGATCGAGACAAAATTTAAATCTTGCGGCCAATACCTCGGCGAACTATTATAAGAGCTGGAAAATAAAAATTAACGCTGAGAAGACTCCAGCCATCTTATTTACCGGGAAAAGAAAACCTTGCTTTCTTCCGCGTTATCAATTAAGTTTACAGATCGAGTGGCAGTCCTCCGTTTAATATTTGGGTATTCACCTTGACTGCTTAATGTGAATACCTTAGAAAATTGCAAATATCGCAAAATAAGCTTTTCTTAAGGATGTTAAATCTTCCGTGGCACCATTCCACTTTAAACCGAACATAAAGGCCAATGTTGAAATGATCACCGACAGAATACGAAAACTCAAGGAGACGTTTCTTAACAGATGAGTCTTTCTAGACAATGCTCTCATAAATGAAATGGTTTATTCATAGCACGTAAAGTTTGAATATATAATATATTTATTTCAATAGAACTATTAAATTTGTTATTGTATAAACTTCTTATATTTATTTTTATTTTTTTGTTTTTCTCGATATTTATTTATTGATTTAATTATTTATTTATGTTTTAATTTATTTACTTATTTTTATTTACTAACCAATTTATTTATTTACCTATTCAATTATTTATTTATTTATTTACTTTTTCAATATTTATTTATGTACTGATATTTTATATTTAATTATTTATATATTTATTTAGCTAGTTATTTATATTATTATAATATATATCTGTGATAACCATCCTTGGAATTATTAATTATTTATATGTTGAACTTTAGTTATGTATTTGGAAACGATTGTGAGGCTATTCTCTCTGAAGAAGCACTTTGAAGAGTCAGGAATCGCCCAATTGAGGAGAGATGGACTTAATATATTGACTTATAAAGAGATTACGTACTGGTTGGTTGGCATAAGAAACGTTAAGATTTAATTAGTGAATTTATGATCGAAAGATTCAGCACAGAACAAAGAACCAAAGTGGTACTATTTTTTCTTGAAAGTCGATAATATCGAAAAAGTAAGGTTAATGCCGATTAACCAGGAACTATACAACAACATTACGTCAATATTTTAGAAGATGTGAGTGCTCTGGGATCTGAAACTAGGAAAAATAATGGAAAATGCTCTGGAAAGAGCACGTCAGGTCGAAGCAAACAATGGACACCATTTGAGAGATATTAACTTTTCATCATATAAATCTTAACGTTTCATATGCGCCACCATGTAGAAAAATAACCAAAATTAAATCTGATATTGAATTTAAGTATATTCTTTATCATAACTTTTGGATTATCTCTCGTAATTAATTACTTACTGTAGTGAACCATTGTCTACGAAAAATGTTTCCATTAATGCAATTCAATTCAATCAAGGACCACTAGGCAACTAATGTTTGTTGTGTTAGCCAAAAGGATATGGTTTCGCATGACAAAAGGTACAGTACCCTACGTTTTCCAGCAGTATATTCTGTCATACAAATTCATTTAGGACTCGTAATTTTAAAAATCAAATTACATTGTTAACGAGCAATAGCCTGCAACTGCGTAAATTTCTTATACTTAAAAAAAGTCTACTCGCTGCCCGCTGATACAAAAGACAATTGTAATAAACATAAAGTTTCGTCAAAAATATGCAAACTCAATTTGATGAGAATTGAAAATGCGATTTTGACAAATACGTTTTTTCATATCAATATGTTGAAAATGGTTCACCGTAAATATAAACATAGACATTTTCTGTGTCATTTTATTTTTATTTGGACCCAAAATGAAACTTAAAAATATTTGGATTTTAATAGATGGGTGCCCGTGGGCATAAGGACCTGGGATCAAATCTGGGTAAGAGTTTCACAGTACCAAATTTCGCGAGTGACTAACACTACCTCAGATGAGTAACAACTGTAAAGAAAAAGATTCCGACTTCGCCATTTGCGAAAAAACGCATACAAAAATGGTGAAGCTATTCTCTGGCCCTCAACAGAGCTATTGCTCCATAAATAACATACAAGATGATGAACATTTTGGCGGTGAGAAAGTTCACAACTTATCTATCCAAAACAGTGCTTTAATTGGAGTTTTTTTTTGTCAGTTAATTACATTTGATGGCCTTTTAATTACTCTCTTCATCGATTTTGCCTCAGCCCGCTATTGTTTCTTAAATGCTTTTAATTGCTTTGAGATTCTTTATTGTCTTATATAAAACCCCAACAGGATACTTTTTGGCGTAAAATTTAAATTGCCAATTTAAAAAAATCACGTTTGTTGTATGGGGACCCCGCTTTTTTTCAGCTGTTTTCTTATAATGGTTCATCAGATGCAGCGGCTGAACGGATGGACGGATGGTTATAAATTTTATTGATAGCGTAATATCTCACCTCAACTAAGGGTCCTTATATTAAAACTAGTAAAGGGCCCGCCAAATAACTTTTTTTTTTGAAAATGCTATAAAAAAAACTGCTGAATATTTTTTCAAATTTCTTTTTTTATTTGAAAGTACAATCCTTCTGGTTAATAATGGAAAATAATTTCATTCAAATGGCTGCCTCGGCTGGCCATGCAGTAGCCTACACGATCGGTCCAATTTTAAAGCACATTAGCGATTGTGTGCAGAGCTGTATTTCACCAATGGCTTCACGAATATTGTCCTTTAAAGCGTCAATTGTCTCTGGCTTGTCGGCGTAGCACTTATCTTTGAGTGCACCCCAAAAATAATAGTCCAACGGTGTCAAATCGCAGCTCCGAGGTGGCCAAACGACATCAGCTCTGCGGCTGATAATGCGATCTTCAAAAACAGGGCGCAAAACATCGAGTGTAGCTTCGGCTGAGTGGCACGTAGCGCCTCCTCCTCTCAATTTTTGTGAACAAAAATTCGTTCAACATGGCCCGATAACGATCGCCATTGACTTTAACGGCCACTCCTTGCTCATTTTCGAAGAAAAATGGCCCAATTATGCCTCTGGACCAAAATCCGCACCAAACAGTGACTCGTTTTGGGTGCATCGGCTTTTCAATGTATGCGTGCGGGTTTTCTGTGCCCCAAATGCGACAATTTTGCTTGTTTACATGCCCGCCAAGATCAAAATGAGCTTCATCTGAAAAGATGATTTTTTTAACAAAATCGGCATCTTCTGTAAGTCGATCGCAAGGCCCACTTAGCGAAGCGAAAACGCATTGGCTGGTCAGTTCGCTTCAACTCCTGACCCAATTGGACTTTGTATGGCGTCATAAAAAGGTCTTTATGCAAAATTCGTCTCAATGATGTCTTCGAAATGTTCAATTGTTGAGAACGACGGTGAATTGATGTTGATGGCGCCACGCACACTTTCTGCCACAGCAGCAATATTCTTGGCTTTTCACGCTTTGGTTTATCGATGAGGATGCCAGTTTCTATCACTTTTTTCACAAGATAACGAACATACGGAGCTGACGGTGCTCCTCTTCTTCCAAAATCCGTGCGCAATTTTCGCACACATTCTGCAACATTACCATGATTTTCAAAGTAATGTCGCAATATTTTCCAGCGTTGTTCAAGCGTATACACAACCATATTCGTTCAGCGGAATGATAAAACTAATTATCTAGTAAAACTAAAATACTAAGACTACTATACTACTATACTACTTTACTACTATCCTGCTACTATATCAGTAGGCAGTGGCGATTGTCTGATTTTAGTGATTCAGGAAATAATCCAGCTTTTTCTTTTTTCAATTCGCTATTCTCACCCAATTCCATGAGACCGCAAAGTATCCTTCGACGCGGTGAATTATTTAAAAGTCCTGCCAAATACTTTGCGATATCTCAAGGAGCCACTCAATTTAACGTTACATGTACGCATTCGCTTACAATCCGTTCTCACTGTTTTCGAGCAGCATATTCATGAGAACATTCCCATCAAACAAATTGGTCATGAAAAACATGAAACGCCGGAAAAGAGCCCCCATCCTAATAATACCCGCTCACGTTTTGCACATTTTCCAAAATATTATCCCAAATCTTATCGAAGGGTGTAAAAAGTAAAAACAAAAAAAAAATCCAATACGTACCTCACTCTGTGTGCTGTGAATATTGGCTGTTCCTCCTCTGGCCCAGAGGACGGGTATCCGCATTGAATGGCCCGATAAAGCGATCGCACGTGCCGACTGTCCATCACCTATGACGACCACACCCGCCAAGGGTACTCCGTCCGTTTGTTGGCATAACGAGGTTAGAACTTTCACCGAGAACCTTAAACGAAAGAAAAACAAACCTCGTTTAAGGTTTACATTTCACACACAAACACACAAAAAAAAACATACGCACACACATATGAACATTTTAGGAATTATTATTTTGTTTCTCTTTTTTTTTACAGTCAGTCATAAAGTGAATTTGGAATTTGTCGTCGTTGATGGTCTTGGAGGATGTGGTCATTTGATGGGATGTTTCAAAATGAATTCATTCCTGAGGCGGAGGCAATAGAAATTTGGTTTATTGGCGTCGCGTGTGTAAGGACTTTAATCCGCATCAAAAAGGATATAACATTTATCTGTGCGACAAATGCAATGAAAGTAATTCTAGCAAGATTGATTGATGCAAATGCACTCGCAGTAAATAAATATCCTTTCGATTTATTTAAGGATTCCAATCAATTCCTTGTTTGCTCCCGACACACAAGCAGTCACCGATCAAAAGATAAATTAACTACCAACGCTGAAGCGAATAAATATCGATGATTTAAAATATTTTGTCCCTTAATTCATCGTATCCCTTATCTTGAACTTTAAAGGACAAACAACGAACAACAAAAAAATACCAGCAGCAATTGATGGTTGGTTAGCGCGGGTTGTGGGTGTTCCAAAGGAGCACATTTATTTTGCTTTCTTTTTTTTTTTTTGTTCGCCAGTTACTCTGGTGATGTTTATCTAGTGGCGCCAAAGGGAATTCCACTCTCTTCGATCCCACTATGTCCTGGTCCTATTTTTGCTGTTCTTGTTTGTCTGTCCATACATACATGTATACATGTTAGCAAACACAGGCGCACAAGTGTTCCATATTTGGTTTCATATCTTTAAATTGGTGCCAGATAAGATTTGACTTTATGACGAGTATCCTATTGCTTAGTGGTGGACGTGATGTGTGCTTGCCACTGTATGAGGGTGCATCTTAAATTTAAAGCAAACAGGGGTGACATATCAGCAAACATCGGCAAAAAAGGGGGTTAATGATGGATGGAGCTATCGGTGGTGTTTGATGGAATATATGCCGCCGGGTCGGAGGATGAGGATGAGGAGAAAATTATAGAACTATGGGTAAATTTTGAAGCGAATAAATTCTTAAGAGAAATCCACTGCAAATCCTTCGAGGCCGTTTTTTTCTATGATAATTTCAAACAAATGTTCTCAATGTTTAAGGAACTACTTTTTGCATGAATGAAACAGAAAAATGCCGTTTAGAGCGAAAATCGATGAATCGATGCCTTCAAGAATGTGGGACTCTGACGCCAAGAAAAAGCAAGGAGGATTAACAAAAGTTAAAAGGAAAGATCCTGCAGATCCCCGAAACTATGGGTACAAAATAAAAAGGACACCGGCTTGCTTCAAAATCCTTTAAATCAGCGACTAAAATAAGGTTCAAAGGCGAGGTATCAGCTTGCATAACGACGGATCAAAAGGAATATAAAAAAAAGCCTCCAGATTAGTGCTGTTAAAGTAGAGTCTAAATGAATACCCGTATGTCTCGGTTACTTCAGATTCGAGTACCCGTTACAAATATATCGTTACTCGTTACTTTAGTTACTTCTGCTATAAGCCTATCAATTACGTTATTTCTGTTAAGACAGGTATTGATTACGTTCGGTTTAATTTCAATGAATTTCAAATGCGATAAATGAAACACTTCTAGTATGTTGGTGAGTGGTAAAGTTGCACTTATTTTTATTAAAAATAGGAAAAAGCAACATACAAAAATGTATATTCCAAAAACAAAATAAATTGATCTCATTAAATTTCTTATGAACTTTACATAGATAAAAATAAATTAATACATTAATTTAATCAGTACAGTACGACAAATATTTTATCTTAACTTAAACAAAAAAATATAAAGCATTCTCTAGAAAATAAACAATACTAGAATTCATTGAAATCTTTTTGTTAATCATACATAAATGACTGAATGATTCAATTTAATCAATACTTCGTATCAGTCGTCTTGAATTATTATTACATTAATTTTAATTTATATTTAACACACATATTATGGAAGGAAATCTTGGTTAACATGTAAAAATAATATTTTTTCCATTCGCTTTGGTTTTAGAGAGGCACGTTTTTCGGATAATATTTGTCCGGATTTCGAAAAAATTCGTTCGGATGGTACCGATGAAGCCATAACAGACAGGTATTTTAAAGCTAAATGAGCAAGTTCTGGGTATAAAATTTTTCTTATATTCTACCGGTTGAGAGGATTCTCTTTCCTGTTTAATTGCTTTTCTTCCATATACTGGCGAAAAGAAATAACACTGGCAGGAAAATCGGTAACAGACGAGCTCGAAGCTGTTCTCATGTCAGTGTCCACCCAAATGGAGTCTTCTTCAACTACTGGTGAAATTGAATTATCTGCTTGATGTCCGGATGATTACTGCGATTGAGCCATTGGCAATTTCTCAAGTTCAGTTTGTAATAAATGTTTGGTACATTCATAAGAAGAATCGTCAATAAACGCTTCTAAAAGAGCTGCTTTGGATAAGACTGAATGACTCGAGATATTTTGGAACCGAAAATTAAACTCTAAAATTAATTTATTGAGCACGTCTTTAGACATAGTTTTCATCGGCGTTAACCGCAGGCGGTTTAATATACGTAAAACACTATTGGTTCCCGCCAACGCTTTTGATATATAGTACATCTTTTTGAGGTGACATTTCCTCTGTAAGCTTTTGAAATGGTTTAAATATTGTAAAATATTGTAAGGAAGTAAGAGCCATTTATCTTCTGAAAGGTTTTGGACAGGATTATGTAATAGTCAAAATGCTGCTTCTAGGGGTTTTGCAAGATTTGCACTCTCTGTAGCATATCTTATGTACTATTCCAGCGATTTACAACGTCGATTATTAGTTTCAATGGCTTCTCACCAGGCTTAAGCTGTTCTCGCATGGAAATCAGTTTTTTTGTGGCTATAGAGCTTCTATGAAAATGTTGGGCATATGATTTGTATTAAAAAAAAACAAAATTTATTATTTGTTCGCTATATGCGTTCGCGCACTACAAAAAACCAAACCAAATGAATAGAAAAGTGAATCAACCATTCCATTATTTACCCGCCTTTAACACACACACAAAAAAAATAACACAAATGTTATTCCTTGCATGCGAAATCATTTGTGTGCGGATATTTCTGCAAAAGTAACGAAATGATGCGAGTAACTAACTTGTTGGGAAGTAACTTTTGGGTATTTGGTTTGAAATGAAATACTCGTATCGAATACATATGGTTTGCAACAGCTCTTGTGCGAACGCATAAACGGCGGACACCGGTATCATCACACATAGCCATCCCACCAATAACCGAGCTATACAAGCACATGTCTGGCACGCATGTACATAGAAACTTTACTATGCATCTTGGATGCGAAATCATTTGTGTGAATGTTTTTTTTTTTTTTTGGTATGAGTAGACACATATATGCTTTGGATATAGTACTTGTGGAAAAGTAACCAAATGATGCGAGTAACTATATTGTTTGGGGAGAACCATTTGTGTACTTGGTATGAAATGAAATACCCGGTACAAAGTAACGAATACATACGGTTTGTTACACCCCTACTCCAGATGCGAGTTTGACTCTCATACGAAGGGTTCCGCACCACCATACAGTATGCAACATTTTATATTTCATTGATTTTAGATTCCCTATAGCATTGCACATGCATGCATATCTACTTTTTTTTTTTTTTTTATTTATTCTTTTTCTTTATTAATTCGATAGAAACGTAACAATAATTCAAGATAAAGTCATACATCGTTGAGGAAACAAAAAATATTAATTAGTAAAGAAAAAGAAAAGAAACTATCTATAGTTCAAAGGGAACTAGAGACGACAGCATAAACAAAGTAAAATTTAACAAACTAAATACAATCAAATGCGGTGGGGTCGCAGTGTATTAAGCAAACTTTTTTAACATTATTTAATTAACAATAAATTGCAAGAAAAAAAAGAAAATAAGTAAAAAATAGAAATAATAAAATAAAACAAAATTCAAATAATAATACAATAGTTCAGATTCAGATGGTAACAGAGGTAAGGTTTGATAACACTTTATAGCTTTTATCTAAAAGCCATAGTTTAACCTTCTTGCGAAAAGCAGACTTAGATCTAACGATTCTATTGCTGATCGGTAACCTATTGAAGAGCCTAGGAGCAAATGCCGTATAGAAATTAAAAAATATTTGTAGATTGTGATGTGGAACTAAAGCAAAATTAGAATTGTTGATTCTGAGGTTATAGTTTGAAGAGCCTCGATTTAATTCATATCCCGACCTATTGAAAAAGATCTTTAATGCTTTATAAAAATATAAATGTTTAAGTGAGAGATTTTTCAGATATCTAAAGAGTGGAAGATAATTAATACGACGATTTTTATTGCATATAAGACGAACAATATGTTTCTGAGATATTAAAAGTGGATTCATTTTATTGTCGTGAGTACCGCCTCAGGATACTAGACCGTATTCAAGCCTCGAATGAACTAATCCATAGTAGATACATTTTAGAAGATCTTGAGAGCAATATTGCTTTAAAAAGAAAAATTGCCTTGTGGCAGCTATAAGGTACTTTTTAAGTGCACTAGTATGAACAGACCAGTTCATTCTCCTCTCTCTATGGCGAAACATTTATCAGAACAACACCCCGTTGCAAAAAATGTTTGCGAACTCGTACTAGATTTACAAATATGATCACTGTATTTGAATTAATTACAATTTGCGCAATGAAAGCAATAGGATCGATAATCAAACAATCTTCTGCACACTGAAAAATATGATTTTCGTTTTATCGCTTATCACCAACTTATGTTGTTGAAACCAGTGGCTTAAAATGTCCAGGTCATGATTTATATCGGCAGTTACATTTAGAGCTAAATAACTTTGAATAGTACATGCCATATCATCAGCAAAAGCATTAACCTTACTTCGATAGTTTTGTAACAAAAGCGAGTTCATGAAAATCAAAAAAAGTATAGGACTGAGTACCTTGGGGAACTCCTATAGTAATGTTTCTGCTGGAACTCATGTGACCATTTACTTTTACCCTTTGACATCTATTGGAAAGATAAGAAGAAAATCATTTATGTACCATACCTCTGAAACCACATTTGTACAATTTATCCAAAAGTACTGACGATAGGTTATGTTGAACTTCGCTACGCAAGGTCGTATGGACAAGTAATGGCAGATAGCTTGGAGATGGTGGTATTAAATTTCATTTTTGAAGAGAAAAAACTACAGAATGAGTCAAACTCCGGTTTCAAAAAAATAAAGAACCTGGTGAAGATCTAACACATCATTTCACTAGAGTGGAGTTTAAAAACGGCAACTGTCGGTGGAATCGCTTGAGAAGAGACAAATCCGGGTTTTTCATACGGATCTCAGGACTTGTCGAAAAGCCTGCGACGATCTTTGCATGCATGAAACTGCAAAACAAGGAAGAAGGCACAGAAAATTGGAAACTCTACCACACCAAACCCCAGGAAGACAAGGGTCAACTAATCGTTGTGGGAGTAGATGTGATTAGGAAAACTAGTCTTACTCGATTTTCACCAGGTGAACTTAGTGATTCCTTATAACAGAAATTGCAAAAATGAAGGTGTAGACAAGCAAGCCTTCAGCACATAAGGGCGGCGACTGCCAACGGATTTAGCCCTGCGACCCTTTGGGTATGGAACCTTAAATAGTGACACATTTCAGCTCAGAAAAATGGAAAAAAAGCAATGGACCTAAAATTTAACCATGAAATCCCAGATTTTCTCGCAACAAGCAACAGAGCTTGTTTTCTGCACGACAGATAGGATGAAAAAAGATTCACTGTATGGTGTGAAAAACCGTTAAAGCTAGCAAGCTTCTCACAAGGGATTGAATGGCGGTTGTTATCAAAAGCCTTGGAGAAATAGAGAAGAACTAAAAATGATGCATAGTCTTCATAAATTGATGTCCTTATACTGTCTTCTATCTTAAGAAGATCTATCTTAAAAAGAGCCGCGTTTTGGACGAAAGCCTGATTGACAAGCAAAAAGCAATCGAACACTAAAACAAGTCTACTGGATATGATACCAACCCTTCTAAACGGCGTTGTAGTACAACTGGAAGTGAAAAAGCAAGCAGGACTCTCGGTCATAAAACTCAAGGCACTCGGCCACTTTGACGATAAAAAAAACGCCGAGCATAGGAGAATTGTGAACATTGTAAGGGCGATGATACCATTACTACAGCACCAAAGCGACCTAGATGAGAAAAAACGTTCACATTCAAGAACAGCTTCAAGACAATTTTTGCAAGCAGCGCGTTTTGGACGAGTATAAAGTCGACAAGTGAGAAATTACTGTATATTTGGACGGTTCTCGAATATCGTCTGAATCGGGGGCAGGCATTTACTGCCCCAACCCACCGATCGAAATTTCAAAATATCTGGAGCCATTCGTAACGTATATAAGTAGAAGTTTTCGCAAAACTTACTGGAGTAGAAAAGCTCACCGACCTCAATATCCGGGAGAAGTAAAAACTCATCTGCTCCGACAGTACTGCAGCAACCAAAGCCAGAACAAACACTCTATTAGTATCGGCACTGGTAAAGAAGTGCAAATACAAACTACCAACACTAACCGACGTCCGCCTAACATGGCTTACGGGGCGCGAAGGTGTAATGGGGAATGAAAAAGCTGACGAACCTGCTAGGAAAGGTGCAGGAAATAGCCACCAAAACTCTGTGAGGGATATAGGCGTCCCGATGACAGCCTTTATAAGAGCTATAAACGAATGGGTGACCGAGGAATTCAATTATCACGCAGAACAGCAATATCACTAATAGACAAACCGAATAACAATGTAGCGAAACGGGTTCTGAACTCCAGCAGAAAGAATCTACGATAAATGGCGGGACTGACACATTAACCTAAATCTCTATTTACACAGTCCCGGACTAGCAGCAACCCCAACATTCCAAAGTTTTGAGGAGGAAGAGAAAGATCTAGAACACTTTTGCTGAAAAATACTGGGATCAGCACTGATACCGGAACTTGCGAACCTCTAAGAAATCGGGATCGGTGAGATTATGGACTTCGCAAAACGAACAAAAAGATTTTCCGACCATACAAATCAAGATACTCTCCCCTTTTTCCACTACAATCCCAAAATCTTCTCCATACACAAAATAGGGGAACACAACGGGCCCAACCAGAGACCTAAGTGAAGAGCTTACAAAGCTTACCCTAACCAACCAACCAAGCCTGCAATATCGATCGGACATCCTTTTTTGTACGGCGTTTTTTCCCAAGCTGCGCTCAGTTCCTCTTCAATTTTAAGTGATGCTCCATTCGTAATCTTTTCGAATGCCTTCACAAGCGAGCTGCTGAGTTCCTCAATTTTGTGAAGCCTGAATTTATGTTTAAGTGGAGATTGATCTTAGAAGGTCAAATCTTTCCTAGACTTTTTTGTTCCTCCAGCTCACATTCAGTTGGAACATTACGCAGCACATTTTCTATTTCGGCTGCTTACATAGCAAAATTGTATTTATGGTTTGAAAAACTACACGTAGTCGGAAAAGTTCTAAAATTTGTGACTATGTGGTCTGGGTTTTTGAGTGAGAGTATTATTGAACTTCCTTCTATAAAAGTGAAACGATATTCAAGGGACAGCGCTACGGAGCGCGCGAGAGTCGATTGTTTTTAGCCAGAAATCAGGGTTTGGACTTGGGCGAGTTTTGTCTTCATCGAGATGGGCAACGTAGCATCGATGTAATCAGTCTTTGGGCTTTGATACCAAGAAGCTGCGATTTCATGGAATTGTAAATTTTTTGTAAGGTGTCATTAAAGTTCGATGATATACCAGCAATCCAGAGAAGATTCTGGCACTCATCAAAAAAATTGATTCACCTTTTTTTCAAATTGGACTAACAGCTTTATTAGCCAAGACAAAGGTCGACTTCGTCTAGTCCTCAAAAAAAAATTCCAGCCAAGAGACGCCCTCAGAAAAACAAATCTTCGGACCAGGGTTTACCCTGTTCATCCAATACCGATATAAGTTTGAATACTTTAACGAGCTTATCTATCCCAGCAGCGGAACCAAGCTGTACCAAACTTACTACGAGTGCAATTCCGCCAAAAATATGTGGATTATTTGCTTTGCCAAAATTAAAAGAAGCATTTGTCTCCCGTCTTCTTCCTAATACAAATTGTGAAGATGTCATTGGGAATCTTAAAAATTATTGTGTTGACGTGGCCTATGTAAGATGCCAAAAAATTAACAAATTAAATAGTCCTTTTGCTTCATTCAAACTCACATCTGAAGCAAACATAATCCCAAAAATTATTAATAATGAGATCTGGCCTGCTGATGCTACAATCCGCGAATTCATTCCTAAAGCGGGAAAGTTTCCAATAAGTTTTCAAAAAACTAGAGCGTTTATTCCTTTACTATCAAAATGTAAGGGGATTACGTACAAAGTCTCGAAGTATGTTTCTATCGTCCCATAACTATGATCATGACGTCATCGCATTAACTGAAACGTGGCTCAATCCAAGCTTTTTAAATAATGAACTATTTTCATCAGAGTTTGAAGTGTATCGAAAAGATAGATCTTCAAACATTGCTGACCCCGTCGGGGGTGGTGTTATCATTGGGGGTCGAAATACTCTGGAAAGCTCTATCTTTCCGATTCCTTTCCTTGAAAGCTTGGATGTAATATGTTTTAAAATTAAACTCAAATCTAAAATGCTTTTTCTTATTAATGTCTATGTTCCACCCACAAGCTTTAACAATGTTTATGAAGGAGTCTCAGCTGTTATCAATTATATATCTGATAATTGCGATCCTCTTGACGAAATTTTATTATAAGGTGATTTTAACTTACCTCATTTAAAATGGATACCTTCTGACGACGAACATTATTTTGTTACAGCTGGTAGTGTATCTCGTCATTCGTCAATTTTTCTTGACTTTCTAATCTCGTGTGGATTACAGCAAATGAGCTGTATAAAAAACTGCATGGATGGATTACTTGACCTTGTCTTTTTCACTAATGCAAGTAACTGCATTGTCGAACGCAGTACCCTGCCTATGACAAAAATTGATACATACTTATCATCCTCCTCTTCAACTCATTTTATCTTTTGACAATGGGCTTGAGAATGACGTGGAATACAAAGATCTAGAGTTTGATTTTAAAAATACCGATTTTAATCTTCTTAATGAACTAGTTTCTAAGATAAACTTTAACAGTATCTTCAAAGGAACTGTTGACCAAATGGTTGGCAAATTTTATGTGAACATGTTCGACTGCTTCGTTTCATCTGTTCCCGTCAAACAAACACGAATGGGCTCGGTAGCAACTGCCCCATGGTACAATCATGAATTACGAAGTCTACGTAACAGACGGAATAAGGCATGGAAAAAGTACCTTTCAAGTAATAGTTCTAAAGATCATGAACGCTACTTTTCCATTCATATGGAATTTTAGTCACTTTCAAGTCGTCTTTATGACAACTATATTGAAAGAATGCGATTATCTCTTCTAAACGACCCAAAATTGTTTTGGAAATTTATCAACTGCAAGAGAAAATCTGATGGTTATCCTTCCACTCTTTCATACTTAAATAACTCAAGTAAAAAACCAGATGATATATGTAATTTCTTTTCCTCTTTTTTCAGTTCCGCCTATGATTCTGATAATTTTATACCCGACCCAAAAGAATTCGCTCATCTAGAGACCTTTTGCCCTAGTTCAATGGGTCAACTATCAATAACTCCTAGTGACGAGGAATACCATCTTGCTCGCCTTGGAACTGACACCACCTGCGGACCTGATGGGATACCTCCAATAATCTTTAAGTATTGCTGTAGCCCTCTTGCAGCTCCTTTGGCTTTTTTATTTCAAGCCTCTATTAACCAAAAAGTTTTTCCAAAATTTTGGAAAAATGGTTTCATAATCCCGGTGCACAAAAAGGGCTTCCGGGGAGATGTTACTAATTACAGGCCCATAGCTAAGCTATCTCGCTTACCGAAACTTTTTGAGGCTATCATTTTCGACAGCGTTTATTTTAGTTGTAAACCTTTCCTAACTGATAAACAGCATGGCTTTGTTAAAAACAAATCCACAGTTACAAATTTGTTACAGTTTACTCATTCACAAATAAAACCCTAGAAGTAAGCTTTGATAAGCTTTCCCATAAGCTAATTACTTTTAAAATGAAATCCCTTGGTTTCCCTTTATCTTTCGTGGAGTGAATATGCTCGTATCATGACGGCAGAACGTATCAAGTTTTGTTTAGGGGATCGACCTCTAAAACAATAAACGCTACCTCAGGTGTGCCTCAAGGTAGCCACCTCTTTTATTCATTCTAGCCATTAACGATGTTATAAGTGTGATCAAGAACTCAAATGTTCTAATTTATGCCGACGATATAAAAATATTTAAGTGTATCCACAATCTATCCGACTGCAGCGCTTTACAGGATGACCTTAATTCTTTTGTAAAATGGTGCTTCAATAATTGCTTATCATTGAACATATCTAAATGTATTAGTATGTCCTTTACGAGAAGACTTAATCCTCTCTCCTCTGTGTACACCATAAATAGTTCTACGCTGGCTAAAGTAAAACTGACAAAGGACTTAGGTGTAAAATTCGCTCCAAATCTTGACTTCTCAATTCATATTGAGCAAATAGTCAACAAAAGCAACACCCTTCTCGGCTTCAACAAACGGTGGAGTAAAGAATTTTCATGTCCACCTTGAGTATGCATCCAATGTGTGGTCACCGTATTACTTAACACAAATTGACCGTATCGAGTCTGTTCAACGTAAATTTGTTCGTTTCGCACTTCGGCATTTATCATGGACTGATCCTCTTCGTCTTCCACCTTATAAGGACCGTCTTCTACTTATCGGCCTTGATTCATTACAAAAACGTCGGGAAGTCTGTGATATTGTGTTTTTACATCAGCTTATTCTTACTTCTTAACCAAGTCAATTTTAGTGTAGTCTTTCAATTTTAGATACTTAAACATTTTTGACATAAAATACCACCGTACGAATTACGGATGCAACGAACCTATTACTCGGATGTCAATAGAAGCGAATGCAAACTGTCATATGTTCGATTTTGTATCCAGTAAACTGGCACTCAAACAAAAACTTCTTGGACGTGTCAATTCTTAAAGTGCATGCTACATTTTTTTTCAGTACTCTTGTTTTTATTTGTATTTATTTTATAATTAACATTTGTTAATACTATATATATTCTTTTTTTTAAAATTTGTTAAACTTTGTATTTGTGTATGGTGTTAGGCTTTATTTGTTTATGTCTACTAATAACTAACACCACGCTAAATGATGACTGTGACAAGATGGGTATTACTCTATGAGTAACACTGTCACTTACAATGTTTGTTTTATAAGCAGTACTGATAGCGTTAGCGTTAACTCCACGAATAATCGCAGGGTTCCCTCCTCAACATTGTTATACAGACTTTCACAAAAGATGACCCATCCCAGATATTTTAAGAAGCCTCTCGATGTTTCTTTTTTTCTGAAGACTATTTGGTCTGAACTGCCTAGACTCTTTCTTACTTTTCTTCATGCTTTAGGTTTCGGTTTGAAAATATCCAAAAGTCCATGTCTTGCCTCATTTGGAGCTTTGGTGGCTTGTATGTCGAAAATAACATGACACTGATGAAGAATCATAAGTCGGGCAACAACTTGTGCCCGAATGTCTGTGCTCATTCGACAGACTTGTATAAATCTTAGAAATCGTGCTCGTATGACTCGCCGTTTTTCTTTGAAAGCTCACATCAAAGCTCTGTAAAATGTTCTCAAGTGACATAAAGTCTGATCATCTTTTCGCGATTTACCTGATTAATGCCTAAAAAATAAAAATAAAGTACACAGTTTTATAAAAAAAAGTAGACACTTGTTTTCTTTTTAAGGTCGTTAAGGACAATTGGAAACTGCCTTCAATAGAACTAAGCACTATCATCAGAAATTTATCTCCTGGAATGCGTTAAGCATACTCAGAAGCCATGTTACATTGACTTCTGAATCTACCCGAACGCCCCATTAGTTATCCTCGAACTAGAACATTAAATCCTCGATTTTATTATTCCATTCGACTCTAGGCAAAATCGAAATCCACACAAGGCAGGCAATAAATTGTGAAATATAAAAATTTGTTGCCGCCGCCAGACCCTAAAACATGTAAGCTATTCTGTTGCACGACGCTCATGCTCGAAGAATGGATACTTTATTGCCTCCATGTCTGCGTGTCGTTTAAAATTAGAATTCACCGACAAACAGAAAACTATAGATCATAGGTACTCACTTTCCATTAGCGGGCAGGTCGATGTACAGCGGTCGCAAGGGTGGTCCCAGCGGACTGCCAAACGGTGGGCCCATCTCCATCAGTGACCTGGCCAGCATACGGCTCCACACTTTGGCGCCACCTATCACAGCAACAACAAAGTAAACAGCGTCACTACGCTCTGGGAATACAGGAAGTGGCTCGCCACCAATCCTATGATGGGGCTGCGATGGCGGCGGATGATGGTTGCGTCCCCCGCCACCCGATGTTGTCGATGCGCCACCGGACTTACCGATCCCAAGTCCGAAAAGGGCCATCGGCTCCGGAAGCTGCTCAATTTCCCCTTGGGACAATTCAATCTCATACTCGGTTGCCGTTGCTGTTGCTGTTGCATCATCGTCATCATCTGGAGTGCTGCTGGACGTGACGTCATCCTCATCGTAGCTGTCGCGAAGCGATTTAGCGCGTCGATTCAATTTGGTGTAATTTGTGAGTGCGGTCGCAGCATCCTGATCCGGCTTGGCCATAAATGTAACTCTATGCTCATTTAGTTCGGTTGTGATTAGCGGTGTATTAATGTTAGTGTTGCTGTGTTTGTTTGTTGCATTTGTACTGTTGCTGTGGCGGATTGTGTCCGTGTCGGCTGAAAGTAGCAGGCTCGTGTGGTGCAATTGTATCGAAACGATGAATAAGTAAACAAAAAAGTTTGCATTCGAGAACATTTTTCATGTGGCTTCTTTTTGGTTTGAGTGGCTCGGGCTCAGTATCGGGGTTTGTCCTGAAGAAGCCTGCTTCCTATTTTCACCGCCTTTGCAAAAATGCGGGCGAATAAGATTTGCGTCGTGTCGATGTGGGGGTGGTGGCTGATTCGATTCGAAATGCCGTCACCTTGATGTGAATGGTGGATAGTCTGGGCCCTTCATCGTTTCGTGGTGGAAAATTATGCTCCTGCTGCAGTGGCAGTGGCAGCACCACCTTGTGCGACGTAAGACTGCTGCAGTGCTTGTTTCTTGTTCGTTTTGTTTTTCGTTATTTATCAGGACATCCCCTCAAGTTTGAACAATTTTTCATGTATGCAATTTGCCAACGGCTCGCAATTAATTTCACTTCCGACAGTTTGAGCAGCATAGGTGTGGGTTGCTGCCGGTGGTGGTGGTGGTGTTGCCGCCGCCGCACATTTCTTGACGTCTTACTTGACGGTTGCTGAATTTTCTTTGATAAATTGTTGCATTTGTGATTTATTTTTGGGGGATCCTGTTTCGAAATTTGTTCTCCTCTTGTTTTTCAAAGTTTAAGGATGTCGAAACTTTTTTTTTCGAATGTGTTAACTTTGACTTGTGTTGATTAAATGGCGTAGAGACATTTTTTAGGTCGGGTTTCTAACCCAATTGAATGTGGAATTCGTAATGGAGACTGAACACTTGATTAGCGATTGTGTTTTGCAGAGGGTTAACCGTTTTCTTTCAAGGAAGTCGACATATTATTTTACTGGTCTTATGATGCTAAACTGCAGAATGGAAGGCTGATGGCGGCGATAAAGTTGAGACATCTGAAAAGAGAAAAGGAAATGTGTTTTAAGTCATGATGTCAAGTAAAGATTATGATTTTGTGGAACAACTGGCTTTGATTTGTGTACCTAAGAGTGATGATTCTTCATTGAAAAGGCACGTAAAAAAAGTTCGATATTTTAAAAATAACGCCTTGTAACTCCTTAATTTATTTTTTTCCTTATTTTTTCATGCCGTTCTAGTATCGATGTTTCGTTTCTCTCTCTCTCTCTGTTGTTAGTTTCAAAGTTTTGTTGCCTTTCAACTCCCAAAGGAATGAGACAAACTAAGAGTGTTACGAGCCTTTAAAAAATATAAAATAAAAAATTATCTTTAATCGAGCCTTTTTATTTTTAACGATGGGATTTTTAACACATTAAGGATCACACTTTGAAATCACAGTGAAGTCACAGATCACATTCCCCGACTCTTTCTTACGGGTAGGATACATGCAAAAATTGGGTTCGCAACTATTTATTGCGGATTTCACACATAGATGGCTTTAGTGAATTTTTAGGTTTGCTGAAGTAATCAAAATGTCAAACACATTTTGTTATTTGATAGTTGGTACTTCAACTGTCAATCAGTTAAAAACATTTTTTGATCGATTGTATAGTTTTTGTTTGGCGTCTGTTGAAAAATGGAAAATCAAAAGGAACATTCACGTCACGAACACAAAACGCGTCGCAAGCTCACAAAAAGTTATGTGCTCTTTATGGTTTGCCAAATTTCGCTCTGGTACTTTTTCACTTAAAGATGAAAAACGCTTTATTTAAACGTTTTATTAACAGAGACTTGAAAAATTCATCTCGGCAAAAATATGGAATTAACTCGAGAACACTTTCGTGCGATCATTTTTCACAATTTTCGGCGTGGATTATCACGACAAGAGTGCATTGATGAACTTAAATCTTTGTATGGCGATGAAGCACCATCCAATAGCACTGTTAAAAATAATGGTTTAATGAACTCAGTCATGGGCGACGCTCGCTTAAAGACGCATTCCGTGAAGGTCGTCCAAAAACGGCCGTTGTCCCACAGAACATTTATGCCGTGCGTGAAGTGATAATTATAGATCGTCATGTGACATACCGTGAGATAGAGGCATCCCTGAGCATTTCTCCCTACAGCATACATTCGATATTACATGAACACCTGGCCGTAAAAAAGGTTTGTTCTCGTTGGATCCCTCACAATTTGGCAATCGATCAAAAAAAGGCTCGTTTCGATTTGTGCAAAGAAATGTTAAAAAAAATACTATCGCGGTGCTTCAAAACGTCACAGGTGACGAATCATGGATCTATGCGTATGAGCCCGAAACAACATAACAATCGACCGTGTGGATCTTCGAAGACGAGCCAAAACCAACAAAAGTTGTTCGTGGAAGAAGCACTTGGAAGCAAATGGTCGCCTGTTTCTTCGGCAAAACTGGTCATGTGGCGACTGTTCCGCTTGAGCAACGTAGGACGGTCAATTCTAAGTGGTACACCACAATTTATTTGCCTGAAATCTTTGGGGAAATTCGAAAAACGAACAAGAGAAGACACATCATTGTTCACCAAGACAATGCGAGCTCTCACACATCGGCTCAAACCAGCGCTTTTTTGACCGGCCAAAACGTCAAATTGATAAGTCATCCGCCGTACAGTCTTGACTTGGCACCCAATGACTTCATTTTATTCCCGCACATCAAGAAAAAAAATGCATGGTCAACGATTTTCGTCGCCAGAACATGCTGTTGAAGCGTTCAAAAACCATGTTTTGGAGGTGTCTCAATCGGAGTGGAAAAAGTGTTTCGACAATTGGTTAGAGCGCATGCAAAAGTGTATAAATCATGTTGGAGAATACTTTGAAAAACAATAAAACCACTTTTGATGATAAATATTCGCATTTTCATAATAAGGCTAGAAATATATCTAACAGCCTACGTAGATGCATTGAAAATCGCTTAAAACAACTTATATGGATTCCTCATGAACTGAAAGAAAATCATTTAATACAACGCATTAACATTTGCGATTTGTTAAGGAAACGTAATGAAAATGATCCATTTTTAAAACGATTGATAACTGGTGATTAAAAATGGATAAACACAACAATGTCAATCGTGGAGCAAGCCAGGCAAACCAGCTCAAACAACATCAAAAGCTGATATTCATCAAAAGAAAGTTATGTTATCAGTTTGGTGGGATAACAAAGGAATTGTCTACTTTGAACTTTTACCACCCAACCGAACGTTCAATTCAGATGTCTACATTGAAAAATTAGCAAAATTGAACAATGCAGTTGAAGAAAAGCGGCCCGAAAGGTGCTGTATTCCATCATGACAAAGCAAGGCCACACACATCTTTGATCACTCGGCAAAAATTATTGGTTTGGGTGTTTCCACGAAAAAATTGCCTTTTATTTTCTAAAAAAATCCGCAATTACTTAGTTGCCAACCTGATAGTTTAAGTTAAAGGATAGCAGTCGTTTGCGAAGCATTTTCTATAATTTTTTTTTTATTTATTTCCCAATTTTCATAACATCTGTCCTTGGACACTAAGTTATTGGTTTTAAAATGTATTAAAGGGATACATTTAATTTAAAGACCAATATTTTTACAACTTAAATTTAACATTACACGGTCTATATTAATTGAAGGTCCACTAGTCTGTGTCTTTTAAGTCATCTTCTTGTGTTCGTTTCTTGTTCAGCCAGGTTTCGAATTTCGTTGTTCGTGTGGTTTGTTATTTTAATTTGATGTTTAACACTGGGTCTTTTTATTTCTTCAAGTCAAGGTGTATGTCTTCGTCAGTAATATATCAAGGGAAATTAGCAATCGTCCGGAGTATTTTTGATTTAAGTCGTTGAATGATGTCAATATTTGATTTGGCGGCGGTTCCAAAATTTAAATGCCATAAGTCCATATTGGTTTGATTGTAGTTTTGTACAATAAGAGTTTGTTTTGCATTTGAGAGTTTGGAAGTTCTCCCTTGGAGCCAAAAGAGTTGTCTAAATTTGTTTTAAATTTGGTTGGGTTTTTGAATTATTGTCAAGGAGTATGACTAAATAATTCGCAGGGTTGTCAAGACTAACTCTCTTGTTGTTTAGCGTAATGGTTTGAATAGTTGAATAGTATTTTCTTCGTTAATTGTTATGCCCCAATTTTAAAACCAGTCAATTGTTTCATTTAGTTTACGTCTTAATTGATTGGTAGCAATTTGTAGGCAGATATGTGAGGAAAGATAAACTGTGTCGTCTGCGAATGTTGCTAGCATGAATTCCTGTGTGACAGTCTTCAGTTTGTACGCTTTCTATTAGAGATATAGGATAGGTCCCAGTACGGTGCCTTGAGGGACACCTGCGTCTGAGTGTCTGTCATTGTATTACACATAGAAATAACGATTGTCCAAATAACTTTTGAGCAGTAAGTAGTAGTCCGGCAGCGGTGTCTTGAGATTATATTTTTGTTTGTCCTGATCATTTAGCATTTTGTTTGAGTCTCTATACACATACGAGTTTAAAAATACATTTTGTTGTTCATTCAATTCATTGAATGCATATGCCAATTAGTTTGTAGATTCAATTTCATTCATTGCAAGCACTACTATATCAGTTGTTTATATTATTTTAAATTAAATAAATGAATATTTTACTCTTTTTATCTACATCAATGTTTTGTCTGGTTTTACATTTATTTTCTATCTATACAATTAATCCAAATAACGCTGTTATTGGTAAACAGTTTTTGTTTTTTATTTTGCAATAATTTCAAAGAATTATTTGAAAACTTAAATATGATATAAAGAAGGTCCCTCATTCACTCATGTTTCATACCATATGAATATCTATCAAATTCGATGTACAAATTTTAAAAGATTGAAGTTCTTTTTTTGCAGTTCCAGAACGACTTTGCTTGCATTATTGTCACCAAATCAGTTGTATGCTTTCTGATTGTCATTTAAATGTCCTGAAAAGTTTTCGCTCTTGTGCCATGACCACAAGCTCCGAAATCAGACGATGAATCAAACCAACCTGGTCCTTCACGGCAAAGAGGAAAATTGAGTAAGAAAATCGTTAACCGAGTTGCCAAACTGATATCATGCAAAAAGCTTAAAGACGTAATCAAAGATGAATGTTAAAATACCTAGAGATACGTATCCATTATCTATCGTTATTATAACAAAAATTGCTGATATGCTCTTCCAAATAAACCAGCCAACTACGTTGTTTTCACTGTCACGATCAGATAGCAATAATTTCAAATGAAATCATATGAAAGATACTAGTGTAAAAAATAAGTAATCACATATTCATTCAGAACAAACAAAAAAAAAAAATCAGGGAAATGAGTCATGAAAATATAATTCAATATATTTTTATTTTAAATTCCTCTCTAGAAAGCGGACCTACACTGGAGTCAATCAGTTTTCGAACAAACATTTTTTTCTACAATTATATGAACAAAAAAAAAAAAAATAAACCAGCATACAAAATTTCAGCCATTTAGGTTTTAATAGCCTGTGCGTTGATTTTAAGTCAGGACAAACAATTTTAAATATTTATAAGATTAAAGGCTTTGTTTTTTTTTTTTTTTAAAAAAAAGAACATTTTCTCATGAAAAAATTATGTAAAATTGATTAAATTTTATAAATGTGTATTGAGTAGTCGCTATTTGTATGTATTTAATGCTTTGCTAATTTTTTTAGGAGTTTCATAAAAAAAATACGTTTTGATATCCAAAGCTAACACAAAATTTGTCAAAAACGCTTGATTTTTAAATTTCGATAGTTTAGGTGCTCAACAGTTTTTTTTTTCGTAATTTTCGTGAATACGTATGCAGCACAAAATTTCAAAAGGTTCTGCTTACGTTTTAAGAAGTTTCATGAAAAAAGTCCATTTTGAAATCCAAGGCATTAGTCCGCAAAATTTTTCTTTAATTGTTCTTTACAATAAAAACAAAAAAGGAAGAAAAAACAACACAACGGTACGTTTGGCATAAGTCATAATAGGACTACGGTTGAAAATGTCGTTTTTTTTCAAAAATCAATGCTTTATTGAGGAAAAAAAGATATTAATTCAATATTCAAAGCATTGCCCGCCGCCAGCCACACATTTTTCCCATTTTTCTGGCAATTCATGGATACCCGTTCTAAAAAATTCGAGCGGTTTGGCCGCAATCCACGAATCGATCCATTTTTTGACATCATCGAAATGACGGAAGTGCTGGTCAGCCAGGCCATGTTTCATCGATCGGAAGAGTAAATCGTATGGCGCAAGGTCTGGACTATACGGCGGGTGGGGTAGGACATTCCATTTGAGCCCTTCAAGGAAAGTTTTTGACGACATTTGAAACATGTGGCCGAGCATTGTCATGTTGCAAAATCGTGCCTTGCGACCGTTTCCGGACGTTTTTCCTTCACTGCTCGGCTCAAACGCATCAATTGTCGTCGGTAGACCTCGCCTGTGATTGTTTCATTCGGTTTTAGCAGCTTATATTACACAACACCCTTCTGGTCCAACCAAATGCACAGCATAACCTTCAGGTCATGAATATTCTGAACGGCCGTCGATGTTGAGGCATGTCCGGGGTATACATACATTGCCCGACGTTTTGGATTATCATAAGGTACAAAATTTTCATCACCAGTGACGATTCGATGCAAAAAGACTTCTTTTTGTGGCGTTCAAGCAGCATTTCGGACATGCTCGTGGCTTCAATTCATACGGCACCCAATGTCCTACCTTTCGGATCATTCCCATTGCTTTCAAACGATCGGAAATGGTTTGCTGAGCGACGCCAAGTGATTTTGCAAGTTCTTCTTGCGTTTGTCATGGATCTTGATCGAGCAATGCCTCCAATTCATGGTCTTCAAACTTTTTCACCTGGCCGGGGCGTTTTTTGTCTTCGGTGTCGAAATCACCATCTTTGAACCGCTTTAACCACCGGTTGCTTTTTTCTTTAAATGAAAGAAGAATATTAAAACTTCCCGCAATGCTGTTTTGATGGCACGAATGTAAACATTTTACGGCTTTTTACAAAAAGTAAAAATATAATAAATAATAAATAATATAATGAAATAATAAGACAATGACATGAAGTTTCTGATGTGACAGCTGTCATGGTTAAAATTTACTTCAGAGTTATAGACATGAAGTTGTCTGCAATAACGACATTTTCAACCGGTAGTCCATGTCATCACTCTGCAAAAAGAGGATACATTCAGTTTCGTAAGACGCAAATGAGCAATTGCAACTTCAAGTCAGGATTTTAGTGTTTAGTGCTTATTTGTTGGATTTTGTTTAAAGGACGTGGTTTTCGTGAAGATTCAGTTTCTAGGTTATCTGTTTTAATTTTTAGGATGGGGAATAATATAAGCGATCTTTCATCGACAGGAAGGAAAATCTTTGGCCGTAGAAAACCTTTAGTCAGCGAGATTAATAGAATCAATTTTGCATAAGTATACAAAGATAAGCCGCTAGACTAGTGGAAGAATGTCATTTTAGTAAATGTTCACTCTTCCAAAATGAAAAAAAAAAAACAAGAAGAAGTTTACCATAGACGTTATGAGGCTTATCTTGTAAAAAACTTGTCGGCGACTGTGAAACACGGCGGACAAAGTGTTTATAATTTGGGGTTCTATGGGCTGGGGGGGTGTTGGAAATTTAAAGTTCATTCAGGATAATATGGCTAAAAGTATATACCTTTATATTCTAAAAGAGAGAGAAGGATATTCCTTTTACTTTAAAGCATAAGGCATTGGACGTACGTCTCGTGCATTGAAACACCTCTCCAGAGCCCATACAGTTATCCGATCGAACATTTGTGGGGGCATTTATATTGGAAGAGTGGTATATTGGAAAATTTGGTTGAGTGGCTGCTAAGCAGACTCGATGCCGTAATAAAGCATCGAGGAAACTCTAAACGTTATTAATAGCAATATTTTTTTTTGTTGTTTTAAAGAAAAAATGTTAATTAACTAAACATCGAACAAAACTGAATGTATTTTATTTTCTTACTTTTATAGCATTCAACAGTTTTTTTTAACTTTTTTATTGAAACGAGCTTTATTAGTATTTATTTCCAGTTCTTATATTGAATTTAGAAAAAATAAATATTAAAACTTAAGAATTTTTTGTATTTAAATAAAAAACTATTTTTAAAAATTTTTGTCGTACGAAACTGAATGTTTCTAAGTGTAAATATGTACATCTCAAAGTGATGGCAAATTCATTCGAAATTTATGTGATGATGTCAGTATATATGAAGCAGTGTAAGTGTGACGTAAACTTTCCTTTCCGTTTCACATTCATGTAAGTGTATCGCTCTATCTCGACGGCATTTTTCAGCACTGAAGTTGTTGACACTTTTTTTTTTTTTATTATTTGCTCGCTCTTCAAGAGGATATTAAGACTCTTATAATGCGTGTAGCACAGAGCGAGCGGAAGAATTAGGAGAAGAATGAAAGATTGTGTAGTGGTTTGAGAAACTCAGGTGTAATTGGTTTCAACTCACTTCCGTGGGTGGAGCCCGAAACGGGACGGAAGATTTTGATATTGACCTATTGGCTATAACCTAATTCACAGGATTTGATTCGACATTGGTTATGATCTATGAAGTTTGAAAGTTTGGAAGATATAGCTTAAACACCCCGCTGTCAGTGTTAAGCCTTCACAGCAGAGCCATCTACACACAATCAACACAAGCCGCTATTTTGAAATCACGAATTAGGAACTAAGCCAATACATCAACCACTACAACAACGCCACCCATTAGTCAGACTACTACCATTGGTCGACCAACCCAGTGATAGTGTCATTAACTTGATCCCAATGGCAAATGGTAACTGGACCAGATTCGAAAAACTAGACCACTACTCTAGGAATCGAACCTGGGACCTATCAATTGAATCAATTGAAAGTCAGGCGTTCTGCCAACTTCGCCACCCAGTGATTTTAAAAATCACTACGCGTCGTATTGAATTTTACTCAATCAGAACTTACTGTGTAGGTGTTTGAGCTTCATACAAAAAAATAATTCTAAAAAAAACATGATCAATATTTAACTTAATAACGCAATATTTGAACTTCATTTTTACATGGAAAGAAGTCGTGTCTGTGCCATTCTAAAACGGAGTTTTGTGTCTAGCCTCATAGCTTGTCAGATGTTATGCTTTCTCAGGATCATTATATTGTACATTATGCAGATGAATCAAGGTTATCCATGACTCAGTGGCTAGTGAATCCGAGCTTCACTGCTAGGTCAAAAACGTCTGGTTTGTTTTATAAGGCTCTTCGAAGGTTCGGTTAAATGCTCTTGTTTTCGTATAACGAATGTTGAGCTGGTCCAAATTACCGTAAACGATTTAGCTTTCTGACTCTGATAAATGCAGTTCAAAAGTATTTACAAAATGGTTTTAATTTGCGTCGAAATGCATCCGAATAAGAACGTACTCCTTCCGCTCATTGTTTTTTTCAAAACAGGGTCTGTATTTCGAAGGTGAGTAAGGAAAGCATACCACACCTTTTTCTGAATTGAAAAAGTTTTCATTGAGGCTAAGACAATTCGGATTCAAACCATGGAGATGTTCATCTCGAAACTTGAATGGAAATTGTTAAATCCCAGAACTCTTTTGTTGTTGAATTGTTTCCTTACTTCCACAACAAGCAAAGACAAGTGTTTTTTTTTTTTTTTTCCTGCTCCAGTTGAAGATTTGAATGAGGAACTCTTTTTCTGTCGTAGTTTTATTTAATTTCTGGAAGTCATATCAAATATGTGGTTAATCAAAGGTAAGCTTTAGAATTTTGTCGTGAATGCTTTGCAGAGCCCAGAGAGCATGAAATTTTCGACGACAAGGCGATAGAAGCTTCACAACCACCTCAAAAATGACTGAAGTTATTCTATGTAACTGTATGATCTATGAAAGATTACAAACCAATCTTCATCTCTTAGGTTACTTTTAATATTAAAAACAGCATTTTTAAAAATATGCTAAAAACATTCAACTACACATTTTTGAGATAATTCGAGTCAGCTGCATGATCTCCGACAAATGAGGTATCTGCTCCGCTTCTCGCACTTTGGAGCTGTTCAATAAACTTCACAGGCGTCACATAATACAACACGTTCATCACATATCCCGGCAAATACGCGTAGCAAGCGTACAAAACCACAGTCAAAATCGTCAGAAATAGGCAATCTAAAAACAGGCTAAAAGTTATCAAACCGAGTCGATCAATGATTCCAGTTTTTTTAAACTCACTTATAAATCTCTTTTCCCAGGGCTCACATATCGCAATGTAGGTGTTGAGCTCATACAGCAGATACCAGTTCTCGATACGAAGCTTCAGTTTATGCAGGTAGTTTCTCATTTTCACGGGAATTGGTGTTCTTGGTTTAGCTTGCCGATAAAGACTGAATTTGGCAGACTTGCCAAAATTTCGAAAAGAACCCAGTCATGGCCGATTTTGTTTTTTTTTTTGGCAAAATGATAAGCCGATACGAGCATAATGCATTTATTGTTAGAGTTTGTAGGTAGACTTTTTATTAAGCCTTATCGATTAGATTGCGGTAGAATTTTCGTCATTAATCTACGCACATGTAAATGTTGCGACAGGTACCGTCCACGCCTCCGTGCGAGCGCACTCGACGACTTACACTCGCAGGTGTTCAAGGCTTAGATAAGGCCTGTCAATTTGCCGATAAGCGAATGAAGTGTTTGGTTAGCTGGAGATATCTTTTTTATATTTTTATTTTTATTTTTATCGATGCATATTGGCTGCGTTTATTTACACTCAAGTGATTTGCGGATGAAATTAAGTCATCATTAAGCCACTAAGCGGCAATATAAGTTTGCACACGGTAATTGCTAATAAGATCCAAATTGAGTGTCATAGGCTTGGAGCATTATTTTTGGTCATAATTTAATTAACCATTGAAAAGATATGAACACAAGTCAATGACTTCTTTTTTGACTATGCGTCCATTGAGTTTCATTAAGATTCGACTGTGATGCTGAAAAGGTTCGAGTTTTGAAAAGCGATTTAAAGATACTTCTTGACTTTGGGAAACCGACAATAATTTTTCTTAATGATTCATCTTTTTAGATGCGGCACATTTCTATATCCCCGCATATGTAATGAAGTTAAATTGGCTAATTGGTCGACAGGAAGCAATCATCGTAGCACGATTACTTACTCACCAAATCCAAAAGGATACCGGATGATATTTTTGGAGTGAATGGGGAGCGCAACATCCATTTTTTTTTTGACTGAAGTTGTCTTTACTTACTTTTGATTATGTACAGATTCAGTGGGAATCTTAAGCGAAATATCTCAAAGAAAATTTAGATAAACGATTTACCCTCATTCTGCATGTACAAGAAGTAATAAAGAAGATAAAATTTACGACCAACACTTCACCCTTCTATAGCTATGATGACAAAACTTAACCAATATTTAAAGGTTTTAATTGGAATCGCAAAACTTTCAGACCTATAAGTTTAAACTTTACTGAAGATCAATAGCTTTGCTATGGAATATTCATATATTTATTATTTTATTAATTTATTTACTAACTATTTATTTTATATATTTTTTATTTAATTATTTACTTACATACTTATTTATTTATTAATTTGTTTATTTATTTATTTGCTTAATGTGTTCATCTTTTTGCGCAGATAGTATATACATATTTATTTATTTGTTAAATATTAAACGTATTATTATTATTTTATTATCAAGTTATGATATATTTCGCAAAATGAAATCAAGTCCTGGTCCAGGCATCATACTGCTGACTCTTCTTTCTCCCTCAAGCTAGACAAGTCACATAAATTATATGTAATAATTCAAGTTAATTTTCCTTCAAAATTTATACTTAAGCTATTAATCTGTTTAAAATTATTTTAATATTAAAGTTTCCAGACCATATCTCTGTAAAATATGCAATATTGTAAAAAAAATTGTAGTATTTTATCCACAATAAATAAATTTATATACATATATATATAAATATGATTTCGTGAGATGTCCATTGGGATCTCTTCTTCTGCACTGCATCTTGCACTGCAAACACCTCGCCTTCCATCACCTGTTTGAGACACATAAAACACCAATTCTTTATTTGGGTCCAAAATAGAACTTTGGTATTAACTGAGAATTCAAAGGACTATCCTAATTGACGAGATACGCATCGTGCCAGTGTTTCTGCACAGAATCGAAAATTGGATGATTAGCCCATAAGCAGAGCATTTTAAATGCCTTTTACCATCGGAGACAGGATCCTGCCAACAAGCAAAGCGAATGGAGAATAAAGAGAAAAATATATTAACGCGAACTCTTCGAGCTGTACAAAGATGTACATAGATCTAGGATCGGAAGCAAACATTTTGAAAGGACAACTCAACTCCAGCTAATTGTCCTTAAATCTAGCCATCAAATTTATGGAAGAAGTAAGATTAGGTAATCGTGTTTCCCAAGACGCTTGGTTTTACCAACTCGAGGCAGCGTTCCGAGGATCAGGGTTGTAAAAGAAAGCATTCTTTCACGGAATTACAGTCAAAGAATTTAGTGTTTTGAATAACGGAATTGAATTCAAAATACTGGATATTAAGTTACTGACTGATGCATTAATTTTTTAGCAATCACAGAATTGAAATAATTTTCGGAAATCAATTGAATTTACGTAACCTAAGTTGATCATTGCAGTACATTCAAATTTTTTGTTGAAGTCATTTATGAATTCAATTTAATCGATGGAAGTCAGTGAATTTAGTTTAAATTGTTTGAATTCACTTAAAGTTAATGGATTATTTTCAAGGTAATATGTTTTTTCAATTTGTATCTTCTTCCTCTTTTTATCGACGTGGTCGTGATCAGGGCAATAAGGATCAAAACTTCCTCGGACTGCCTGCTGGGTTCCGGTGTGCCGGTTTTGCAATAAGTATAACAAAGAAGGTATAAAGATCGTTAGCTCAGTATAAATGTATGAATAAAGTCTGTACAATTGCTGGTTTCAACAAGACGGTGCACCATGCCACTGTGCAACGAAAATTCACTGGACATATAGTGTCAAAAATGGCGATATTGAATGGTTACGCAGACCTCCATATTTAACCCCTCTGGACCTCTTTTTTCAAGCTCTTTACCACTGACTCGCTCCAGCCAAACATTCGTGCCGAAAGTCCCAGATATGCGAAAAATTGATGTAAAGGACCAAATTAAATAAAAATACACCTTAAATGAAAATCGGATGTCTTTTTAAAAGCTATTCAATATTCACATACCGACATATAAGTTGACACACCCTGTACATTTTCGTAATAAAGTTGAATTCTACATCGAAAACTTGTTTCGAAACACATCCAAATCACTTTGCCAAGAAATTCATCTTGGCCAGTCCGAGGTGCATTCATTTAGATTATTTTCTACCATTCAAAAAGAATTCAAATTGTTTCTTTTTAATTCAGTGACTTCAGTTGACTTTAAGTGAATTCACTGCGGACTTCAACTAGGGTCAAGTGAATTCTTTTATAGAATTAAAAAAATTGCAATCATTTTACTGGATTTAACTCGTAAAATTGAATGCACTAATTATTGACTTCAAAAAAATGGTAATGGAATGGTAAGGCTTCAAAGCATTCTGGATGAAATAAAAAGAATTATCTTCCCAAAAGATGGAAATCTTCTACAGCTCTGCCTACGCTCCATTAGCTCATAGAGATCGGAGAGCTGATAAGTAAGTAAGATTCACCCCATTCGGTTTTTAGCTAGATCCAACTTTTGAGATGCCAATGGTCTCCATTCCCCTTCATCGCAGCCATCACATAGTAACAAGTATAAATATTTTCAAATTGTTCTTGCAGATAAGTGAGGTCCTTAAACTCCTTAAGCGAATGAAGAGAATTTTCACACTCAACACTTAAGTCGCATGGAAATTGCAATTTTTTTTTTTTGTTTGGTTTCCGAAAACAGTCCTCGAATGGCTTTGTTTACACAGACGCACGAACACATAGTTTCTCCATCTCTATCGTCACATGTTCCAATAAATGTTTACATATGTTCGCCGAGCGCGTTCGGGAAACATTTCATTTCGAGGGAAAAATGGGTAATTGCACTTGAACTTCTGTGTTTTTTTGAATATCTCTTTAAATATTATCAGTGGCAATGCTGGCGCTGAGTAATCGTAAATTGCTCGTGCTTATGATTAAGGATGACAGCAGTTGCCTGTCTGTCAAAACAACGTGTGGGAATTTTATTTTCGGTGTAATGAGTCATGCGGACGGCTTGGGCTTGGTCCTGGACGGACGTTGCCGTTTGTTGAACCACATTGTGCGCGTCAGACGTCCGCAGACATATTCATTTGTTTGGCATGTTCGCCAACCGCCACCCGTCGACTAATATAATAATCGATTCATAAGTTCCATTGTGTTTTGCGAAGAGAGGAGTGTATAAATTCCGGTTGAATGTCGACATTGTGTTTGTCTTCCAAGCGTGTCCATGGATAGGACGCCACCGACACATAACCACCCTGGTTGATTAAGTTTTTGCGTTGTTGTTTTTTTTCCTCCAAAAGAATTCAAACTTCTGTGAAATTTTGTGGATGAACATTCGAAACTGATGGTCACCCTGGTCAGTTAAAAGGATCGGACATTCGCAATTCAATTACGAGGCCAAAATATGACATTAAACAAAGTTTCCAGTTCTCTGTGTCTAGCTGTATATTATTTTTGCAAAAGTGGCGATTTGCAGGATTATTGAATTATTTATGATGTCAATTTGAATATTTTAATGTCCTTCGGTTGGTGAACTTTCGTGCGATGGTAGAAATATTTGCAGTTACACTTTGGCCATTACTCCATGCCCTTCCTTTCATAGTTTCGTCTTGTTGCCCTTTTTTTAAATGTGTGTATTTTAACAGTCTGAAAAATGATTCATCAATGAGAAATTTTAACATTCTTTTAAGAGTCAATCGGAAAAGTTTAAGTGTTAATGTTTTTTATTTCTTTTTTCGTCAGTCTTAAGGGATTTTGAATTCCCTTAAAAGGGATTTTTTGCCAAGAGCGAACAGATATATAAGAAAAAATACTGAAAATTTTCAAAAAGAGATGGAGAGTTTGATATCGAGATTTTTTGCATTGCTTTAAAATTCGCAGTATTTTATTCGCCACAAATTGAAATACTAGTAAATGCACTTTTCGTATTTTAGAAATTTGCAGCAGTGGTATGGAAAATGACATCATTCTCACAAATCTAAGCATAAACGGCTTAAAAAGTCCAAAGTCCTTCACAAATACACGCTTGTTCGAATATTACGTGAGGAAAAACAGGATAGGGTGAAATGTTGGTAATGTACTATTTATAAAAAATCTATGCGCATCTATTATTTTGAAATTCAGGGAATACATTGAAAACTTTCGCCTTTTTTTTCCGCGAGATTGGACTGTGAAAAAAATATCTGATGCTTCTTAACATTAAAGGCAAAAGCTCATACAATAATCTGTGGTCTGAGAATAGCGAAATAGTTGGACCATTATGAAATGAATAAGGCACAAGTTCTTTTTCATCTTTGCATCGAACCTAATAAAGTACCACAAAATTTACCATATTTTTTGTTTACGAATATCAATTTGGTGTTAAAAAATGTGCGGTCATATTATAACAAGACAAACATTTCGACAGCTAACCAAATACCATCTTCATTATTCCCGGCCAATTTTGATCCACTGAAACAACTAGAGTCTTCCTTTGGGGAGCGGTGTTGTCTTTTGATCTTTGAGTGAAGTTAAGGATTTTTTTTAAACCTTTCTTAAAAGAAACATATCAAGAGTTTTTGGAGTCTTATCTCATTTATAATGTGCTAAGTATGAACGTTTGCTGCTTGCCGACAAATGTACACCAAAAGACCTACCGAGTTCCAGAAAAAGTAATCTCGAACCGAAAAATAGTATCGTCTTGATGTGAAATAAACGGGTCAATTTATCTAATCGCTTCATTGGCTATTGACTGCAGCTTTTAAAAATGCAAGGTGCAATGGGAAGGTTATTTGTTTTGTTAGTTGCGAAAACTCGAAGCATTAGGGCCTTCTTAAAATTGCCTAAAGGTTTCCTTCGTAAGGGGAGTTTCAAACACTTCATTTTGTTTTTTTTATCTCAAATCTCACATGGTCTAATTGGCAAAAAATTGTTAAACGATTTGAATGGGGAACCCCTTTATTTTTAACATTATATAATTTTAATTATTTCAAAGAACGACCAAAGAAGTGATGATTTTTCTTTGAAAATAACAAGTGTCTACCTCTCACGGCTTATGAAATACGGCAAGACAGAGGGACGCACATACTATAAATATCAAAGTCCAAGGACGGCCGAAAATATTAGAATCCACTTTTTTTTTATAATTTACAATTTTTCAATAACTTTTGACTTATAACTCGTATAAATCTCTAGCTCTGCGTTGGCCTAAGGACCGAAAATAATTAATTTTTTTTTTAAAAAACTTTTTGCCTTATTTTTATATATAAAAGGACTACCGGTTGAAAATGTCGTTATTGCAGACAACTTCATGCCTCAACATCGACAGCCGTTCAGAATAGGAAGGGTGTTGTGTATTATGAGCTGCTAAAACCGAATGAAACAATCACAGGCGAGGTCTAGCGACGACAATTGATGCGTTTGAGCCGAGCACTGAAGGAAAAAAGGCCGGAAATGGTCGCAAGACACTATAAAGTTATTTTGCAACATGACAATGCTCGGCCACATGTTGCAAATGTCGTCAAAACTTACCTTGAAACGCTCAAATGGGATGTCCTACCCAACCCGCCGTATAGTCCAGACCTTGCGCCATCCGATTACTATCTCTTCCGATCGATGCAACATGGCCTGGCTGACCAGCACTTCCGTCATTTCGATGATGTCAAAAAATGGATCGATTCGTGGATTGCGGCCAAACAGGTCGAATTTTTGCAGAACGGGTATCCATGAATTGCCAGAAAAATGGAAAAAATGTGTGGCTAGCGATGAGCAATACTTTGAATATTGAATTTATATCTATTTTTGTATGGGTGGCATGTGGGCCGTGTTGAACAGTAGTTCATTACAATAGAAGTGGCGGGTGTCTGAATTTCTGTGCAGACCTGTGCAGTACCGAAGTACTTTTCGCTCGAAGATTTGAATTTTCTTTCTAAGGCTTGGACTTATCGTGAACCATATTGGGAAACAATATGTCAGGATGGGACGGATTAATTGCTTGTATTACAAGAGTTTGGTTCTTGCATCCAAACCGTTCCTTATTCTCATCAATGGAGAGATAAAGAATAGCGCATGGTTGGCAAAATCTACGGTATCAATTGTTTGCTACAAGGGGTAGCTTAATTCACAGTGAAGAATGAAGCTGGATGCTTAACCAAATTTCAAAATGGGTCTTCCATACAAGTATCAATGAGTCAAAGTAAACTTGACTTTATAAGGAGCAGCCTTTTAAAAATAAAAATATAGGGCACACGCTCTTTTTTACATTGGTTTTAACTGCTTAAGTGTTGCACAGCGGTTACAATGCTCTCATGGAAAACCACCTTAGGTAGCGAATCTTCGCAAAGGGAAATTCATCTCATTTTAAATGTGGAAAATATATTTTAAATTATTATTATGTTAACTTTATTTCATTGAAAATCTTTAAATGCATTTTTAAATCAAGCAAATTTCAAAACAAACATAAATTCAAAGTTTTTAAACGAAATAGTTAGGTTCAGTTGAACCATTAAACTTAAAAAAAAAATCATAACAATGCATTGATGGGGGTTATTTAGTAAAAAATAATACAAGAGTATAAAAATAAAAGAAAATAAAAATATAATATAAAAATGTGTATGCAGGTGCATTTGTAGATAAAAGAAAAGTTAAATTCAAATATTTTGCTACATGACATTTAATTAAACAAAATTTCAATTTCATTGTTGTTTGAAAGAGAAAATCCAAATTTTAATATTTCTTGAAAAGGTTGATTCATTTCTTTCGCATCTTATACATTCGGACAAATAATAAAACAATCGGGGCGCAATGACATTGAAAAAATGTGAGAAAAGTGTTTTATTTATTTTAGGTATAGCTACGAAATTTCTGGTATTCACGCGTAAGCTATAGTTAACATATAATCTGGCAGCGTTATAATCGGATCTTAGAAAAAATGATTTCAAAACTTTATACACATAAAGGTGTCTCATAGGTAAAGTTCTTAAGTTCTGAAACAGATCTAAACTTGGGGTTCTACGATTCTTCTTAAAAATTATGCGAAGAGCATGTTTTTGCTTGATAAGCAATGGGCCTACTTTGTTAAAATATGTACCACCCCAGCATGTCACTCCATATTCAAGCTTAGATTTGAGTAGAACATTATATACTAATTTCATGATTGATGGAGGACAGTAAAGGCTTAGATAATAGAGTTGCCTTACTATTATATGAAGATACTGCTTTAAATAGGAAGTATGGTCATCCCAAGTTAGCTGAGCATCCATTATAACACCAAGGTATTTAAATGTGTCTACATGTTCCACTTAAAAAACAATCGGCGGTACAGCTAATGTTAGAATTGTGTGTAGGCATATTCTGATCATGGGAACAGGCATTATTTAAACGCAGTTTTAAACAACTAGGAGAGTGATATTGGAGAGACCTTCGCGAGAAATGCTCGTGTTTTTGAAAAGCATAAGCTTCGTTTTGTTACTTATAACTACCTTATGAAGCTTAAACCATCTGCGAAGTAGTTCTAGATCCCAGTTCACGTCCGAATATTAACTAAAGTAATTTCTGTTTGAGTAGGATAGAGCAGTATCATCAGCGAATGCTGTTATTTTACCATTAAATGGTTGTATGAAAAGAGAATTTACAAAGATTAGAAACAAAAAAGAACCTAAAGCTGAGCCTTGTGGAATACCTATATTTACATTCTTCAGCGAACTCAATTGATTTTTAATTCTGACCCGTTGTCTTCGATCGTTCAGATAAGAAGCAAACCAGTTATGGATTGATCCTCTAAAGCCCGCCTTATACAGTATATCCAACAACAAATCATAGTCCACCATGTCGAAGGCTTTAGTTATATCTATAAACAAGGTGGCCGGAATATCAGATTCGTTAAAGCTATTATAAATTTCGCCACATACCTTCAATAAGGCATCTTCAGTAGATCTTCCACTTCTAAAGCCGAACTGGACATCACTAAAAAAGTTCGTTTTATCTAAGAATGATAACATTCTAGATTTGATGCCTTTTTCAAAAATTTTTGAAAAAGTTGATAACAGAGCTATGGGACGGTAATTGTTAAGTAATGTCGTGTCACCTATTTTTTGAGGTGGAATTACTACTGCAGTTTTTAACGCATCCGGACAAATTCCCTTTCGCATGCTTTCGTTAAAAATAAAACATAAAAACATATGTTTAAGAGTCCTACTTGAAATCTCATCATAAGATGCTGTGTCTGTAAATTTTAAGGACAATATTATTTTATGTAATTTTTCTAAATAACAACTCTTAGATTGAAAACAATCTCGCTTGATGGTCTTATCATTACAATCACACGAATAATTACTTAGTTTTGTGGAATCTTTAAATGAACTTGAAATATTAACGAAATAGTCATTAAATAAATTCGCTACTTCTACGGGTTCAGAAATATTTTTATTGTTGCTGTTGTTTAAGACAATATCAGCGTTAGGTTATTTTCGGTTTAAGATTTCATTCACAACTTCCCACTCTTTTTTATGATTTCCAATATTTTCAAATGTCTATTTTTATAGTAGGTATCTCTGCAGAGAGGAATTCCTGTTTTTAGCTCAAGATATAGTTTTTCATAATAACGTTAAAGTCGGATATATGTATACAAATTGCCAAAAATTAAATACCCAAATTAAAAACCCAGATGGTGAAATGCTAACGATTTAAGGCAACCTTAAATATCGCATTGGTAAAAAGTCTAGTATCCGGAATTCGTATATTGACAAAAAACATTTGTATTGCTAGTACAACAGGAAAACATCAATTTCGATAAATCATTCCGGTCATTACAGTCACAGGAAATATGACGTTAAATCCAAAATAATGTGGGTTGTGAAAATAACCTTCCGCTGGCAAGCCTTACGAGATTCTCAGACAAATGTTAACGCAAAATTGTTTTACTAATCCGAAAAGCAAATAAATAGAATTAAAACATGAACATGATTAAAACATCAGTACATAAGGAACCATGTTACAGCTGTTCAAAACCCGAATCGGCGAACCTCTGTTACAAGCCAAGGTCTCAGCAGTAAAGTTTGTACACTAAAGGCTCCATCAAACCGCGTTTCACCGCCGCATTGTATTATACTAAAACACATAGGCCCGGTCACACAAAGCGCGTTTTGAACGTTGCGTTAAATTTAACGCGGCGTTGCAACGCGACGGTGAAACGCGGTGTTGTGTGAAATTACAGATTATTTTCATCATTCGGTGTTGACGCGTGTCGTAAAAAAGGTGTTTTGATTTTTGTGTCATAAAAATGGAACAATTGATAGAATTTGTGAGAAAATATCCATGTTTGTGATGACAACTACAAAAATATATTTTTTAAGCCGGAGATCTGGGAAACAATTGGAAAAGAGTTGAATGAAAATGGTAAGTACATACCGTTCAAACTGGCATTTTATGAAGAAGACAAGAGCAGATTTTAACAAAGACTCATTTATGCATTTTATTTATTTTTTCATGAAGCATTATTATTAAAATCAATTATTTTTGGCTGCTCTTTGTTTGACGTTCTTTACCGCGGCGTTAAGAACTACACGTCAAAATGATCCCACCGCGGCGTTAAGAACACTCTCTGTTTGACGGAGCCTTAAGAGACGTGCCACGTTTTTGTTGTAAAAACATTTAAATGTCGCGTATACGCCTCAGTGGTAGAACTTGGAATTCTTTTTGACATTTGTCAATAGCAGAAAAAAAAGGATACTTATATTTAAGTCCGTAACTTTTTCATTCAAAATGTATTAAGCGGAGCCCGAAGCTCATTTGAAGCACTCATCTTCAAGAAAACTTACAATTTTGTATTTTTCCACGCGTCGTGGAAAATCCCCGCACTCATCTGGAATTTCCGCTGCTACAATAAAAATCTAATAAAATCCAAATAATATGTCGTAAGCCAAATTGCGATTGCTTTGAGCGCGACCCCTTTTTCCGGCTGTAAAATTTCTCACCGTAAAACTTTACGTTGTACTCAATTTATTCCTCACAGTATCCTGCATTGCCTGAACCTCCATCAGACCCGGAAAAGGAAAGTATATGTACATACTTATTTCACACCAAATCCTGTTTTTATCAATCTCGGCTCGCACATATCTGTTTGCCATTAAATTTATCTCGGCTCGAACCTTTTCCATTTGTTTTGTATAAATTTGTGATTTGTTTCCCAAGGGTCCTTCGTCAGAGCGGAAGGCTAAATTGAATTGATTCGAAAAGGATTGTAATGTCACACGACAAGAGCTGAATACCCTTTTTCCATAATTAAGTCAAGCACTTAAGATGGGCCACGTGACTTGTTAATAAAAAAGGATCACTTTGTCGTAAATAGAAATACAAATGTCCTGCAAGTTTCCTGATTACTTGGGTCAAAACATTAAGTGGGGGAAATTTTACCACCATCCTTTTTTGCTCCTTATTGTCCCTATAGTGTTGCGTTATAACTGAAGGATAACTTCGAGAAGGCAATTTCAAGAGATGAATCGAGGTCAGTTTCCAAAGGATGCAGCTGCAGAGAAATTTTTCTTGGGGATTTTTCCTTTTTTTGTTTAGTCAAAGAACGTCCTTTTTGGAGGAGTTGTGGTTGTGGTCTACGAAATGCACACTTTCGACTGCAAAGCCAGATATGAGCGCAATTTAATGTTTCCTTGATGATGAGACGACGTGAGGAGAGGCCTTCTTCATGGCTACACAGAAGATTAGCCACGGATTGATGGAGTGGACATGAAATTTTATTCTAGTTTGCGGCTGTGAAGAGTTAGCTGTCCGCTGCGCCCAAATTGCGTATTCCATTTATGGACTTCTAGTTGGATACGTTTTGTCTTCTCGTTTTGCTTAAGCATATTTATTGCAAGTCCTTTAGAGCTCTGCGAGTGCCAAGAAAGGTAATGACGGTGCCTTAGGGGTTGTGCCTTTTTTTTTTCTTGTTTCTCTATCAGTGAAAGTTGGTCTTCGGATGATAGTTTCTCCTTGAGGGCTCTTTTGGGGTATTTCAACTTTATCCAGTTAATTTGTGGACGTAGAAGACGCTTGTCTGATGATTGTATGCTGGTGGCCATAGTAGCAATAAATCTTTGTTGTGAGGGTAATTGAATGTTGTTGTTGTTGTTATTGTTGTTTTGTTGTATTTTTTGTGCTTCAAAAGAAATGTTCATCGTGGGCATCAACTTTATACAGATCGTTAAACTTTCATGATAATGAGAAGACTTGTGGCGGATTCTTTAAGATGGATGCTCTTATTTTTCAGCTGGGAGGCTTTAGTTCAAGGAATCCAATTCCATGGAAGATTTATTTAAAAATAGACTCGTTATGAAACGCTTCAGTGCACATGCTTTATTGATGTTTCAATTCATCTCATGACTATATTTTTAGCAAATTGGTTAAGTGAAGGATTAAGGATGACGTAGCATGATGTATTTGTTTGTATGGCGCCTTTAGACCTTAAATTTACCAAGTCATGCTCGTTTCCGATCATTGGTTATTTAAAAATTTGATGCTGTAACAATCGGAGTCCACAGAAAAGATGAAAGGGCCTCATGAATTGCTTCCACCAACCCATGGGTCATATTCTCTAGAGCCCTTAACACTTGACTTTCAATGCACGGAGCCTAACAAGAGTGTGTAAAAATCAGAGATCGGTTCCCTTCAATCTTCAACTATGCGAAGTTTTATGGAATCCATGCAGTCGGAAAGAACTTTTTTCCGCGGCTGCTTCTTTGGGTGAAGGTGTGTTTTTATTGCAGGATTTTTTGGACTCATACTGAAATTTTTTTGGATTAAAGAAGACGAAAAAAAGCTATAGTGGTACACAATCTGAGAAAATTGCAAGTGTCTTCCTATTAGGGTTCAGAAAATAAGGCCCTGTTACAAACGAATGGACAGATGGATGGAAGATTAGCTACAGGGTTTGGCTGGCACTCTATATGCACGGGACCCTTAAAATTTTGCAGTGTAAGGATACATCAGCTATACTTATTCTTTATTCAATATGGTAATAAACTAATGACTTTTCAAAATTGATCTGAAAAATATTGAAAGATTTAACTTTTAAGGTTTGCGGCACAGGTTATACCCCTGATGGGTGCATTCACAGTTTGATGGAAAAAATTTCACTGCTTCTGAATCCCTTCGTTGCGGGAAGATCAGCGACCAACAATCACCAACATTTCTATGTTTACCAATTTCATTCTAAATAAACTCGAGAAAAGACATTGAATCGGTGTAATTTATACCGTTTTGCGAAGGCATGTGACGGAGTGAGTCACTTCATATTCATTGAGAAATTAAAATTTATATCTTTGGTTTTCCTTCAAATTTATTGAAATTTTTTTTTTCCGGCCAACACCTATTTTTTTTTCATATTTCATTTCATATTTATTTGATTTTCAAAGTTATGTAACAATGTGTAGTTCCCCGCAAAGTCAAAGACTTATCTGCAGGATGTTGTTAAGCCAAAATGTACCATTTCTTTAAATGCAGTGAGCTATTTATACAATTTTACATCCAATTTTTTTATATATATATATATATATATGTATATATATATATAATTTAATTAATTAGAAACATGAAAACATAAGCATAAGTAAATTTACAGCGATATAAAAAATAAATCATTATAGGTTTAATAACAATAACTAAGACATGAAATGTTACTTTAACTTTCTTTTTCTAGACTTTAGGTTCATTTTATTTTTTAAGTTTGCTGGTATATTATTTATTATTTTTGGCACTACATTCTTTTACCATACTCATTGTAGAAACTTGGAACTTGTAAAAGATTTCGAGCTCTTCTTCTTGTATTGATTTCGTGTTCAATCGGAATTTGGAACCGGTTATCTGAATAATACTCCAACGCCGCAGTCAATTTAAAGATATTCTTCAAGCTTAACACCTTAAATTCGTAGTCACTTTGTCGTCTTTTCTGTACTAATATGCGTATTGCAGAGTTTTTTACCTTTTGCAGATTTTCTATGTAACTCCTGGCAGCGTTACCCCACGCCAAGACACCATACCGAAGCTTCGACTCCACGAGTGAGTAGTACACCTGTTTCAGCACTTGTGCATTGGAATATCTGCTCAGGTACACCATTCCAAAGATTACCTTCTTTATGTCCGATCTAATTATTTGAATTTGACTGTGCCAAAATATTTATATTCCTCGACGATCTCGATATTTTGCACCTTTGCTTTTGGACACTTCTTATTTTCGAATGTAAAGTTAATTTTTTGTGGTTTGTGTTTTGGTCCACGGATTTGCATCAGTTTTGTTTTAGACACGTTTAGAACTAAACCCATATCATGGCACCATTTGACCGCCTCATTAAATTCTGCTTGCATAATGATTGCCGCTGTGACAAACAATGATTGCGGTGTCGTCTGCGTATGCGAATACAGTTCTCTTTTTCAGCACATGTAGAAGTTCATTCGTGTATAGTATAAATAGTATTGGTCCCAGTTTTGAACCTTGCGGCACTCCAAAGTTGACGAACTGTTCCTGGCTAAGTTTATCACCAACTTTTACTTTAAATCTTCTATTCCTAAGGTAGTCCTGAAGCCAGCTAGCTAGTCTCCCCCTTATTCGGGCACGGTGCAGTACATCCATTAGCTTATTATGGTTTAGCGTATCAAATGCTTTACTGAAATCCAGGTAAAGAACTAGTAACTTATTCGTACTTTTAGGTTTTTGAAACCCATATTGGTTTTGGTTGATTATTTTGTTTTTCTCGAGGAAGTTACACAGCCTTTCAACTATAATTTGTTCCAGACATTTGTCGACTGTCGGTAAAATGGAGATTGGTCTGTAATTACTTATCTAGTTTTTTATTCCTCCTTTAAAAATAGGTCTAAAAAAATTGTTGGAATCTTAGCCAAAGGGTCGTATTCAATTTGTTTTTTATGACCAAGTAAAATCAAGACCAGTTTTAGTAATCTCAGGTGTCCCTTAATGTAGCCATTTTGGTCCCTCCTTTTTTTAAATTTTTTTTCAACTACTTACCTGATATTTTCTTAAATGCTATTGAATTTGTATTTGTATTTGTATTTTCTGACAAATTAAAATTTTCCTCATATTTTCTTCGAATATTAAGCCGAGAGTCATGTTCTTGAGAGTTTTGGAGAAACAAGATCTTAGCGTTAAGAATAACTTAATGCTAGGCATTTTTAAACGTAGTTGTAAGGAATTCAGGATACTTTTGCTCTTAAATCGTTATATACCTCTAATTTCAGATTTATCTGAGTATTATTACAACATTCATTCAAAGAGAATTGAATGGATCCAGAAAACAAAGGTTTACAATACGGAAATATGATTGAAACATTGAAACTCCATCGTATACTACCAGATGCTTATTTCAAGGAATTCAATCACTTGAAAAAAGGACGAAAAAAATTTTAAGTTCTGCTCATAAATGATATTTTATCTTATCGTATCGAATGCGCTTTTCTCTTGTCTCTTATTAACTTATTTGCTCCATCGCGACAACTCAGAGAACGTTGATTATTTTGAGGAAATGAAAACTAAGTTAGGTATGTCAAAAATGATCCTATAACTTGCTGTGTCAAAGAAACTAAACTTCTTTTAACCTATGTTGATTTTTATTTTGATTAAAGTAGATCTTCTTTAAGACTCTTAAAGTTTTCAGCACCCTAAAATGGTTACGACGGGTCACCCGTGTCCGATATTTAAAAATCGAAAAAAATCGTGGCATAGGATTGAGTATCCTAGTTTAGGGATAAGTCACTGAATTGTTGGTTTGTTCAAGGAAGAGACACATTCTCCAAGGCACGAGTGATCCGACGTTGCCATTTAAAGGTTAAGAAATAAATTACATATGTACTTTTAATTTAAGTTGATTTTATAAATATATTTTTATTTTATTTTAATTTTTATCTTACTTTTGAGATTTCGGAAGTCTTATTATCGACAAAACAATCTCTTATTGATGCAAATAAATAAACCAAAAAAAAAAAACCAAAACAAAAGCACCGATGAATTAAGTTATTTAACACCGGTAAGATTAAGTTCTTATTTTTATTTATTTATTATTGATAAATGCGACAAATTGATTGATTACAGAGATTGATTTATTTATGATTTCGTTCAAAAATAAGCGATTTCAACTACTGAAGTATTGTTCTGGCGAACATCCAAACACGGGCTCAAGAAAAACTACATCTATGTTAGTCGGCAGAGGCTTTTAAAAAAAAGAGGCCAACTTTTCCCAACTTTTACCGCTGAGGTGGAGAGACTCTTCGGAACTGTTTGTGATATCCCGATCCAAGGTGAGTACCCTGTCTACACTAGAACGGGCGACATGGTAGATTAGCGGCATTGCCAGGCTACTCTGGATCAAACTGTTGAAATCGAGGTAGACGAACGCTGCTGAAGGGATAAACACGTTAAGACACACACTCTCGTGGTACAAAGAAATCGGATAAAAAGCAATGTCCTTTCCGATAAGTTTAATTAGGAAGCTATCCACCCAAATGAGGTTTGCTCCATTGTAGTGGACCTTGTACTGGGACTCTGAAGTTCTAAACAAACGATGACAAGCCCTTTTCGAAAAAGCTCAATAAAAAAGGGTGCAATTGTTATGATATTCCACTTAGGCTTGGCAATTGAATATCAATTTTAAAATTTTGTTTTGAGAAACTTGTAACTTGCATAGTTGGCTGCGATCAACAACTTTCCCCAGACTAGAGCCTTTGATGATGAATAAGATTAAACGTAAGGTGAATGAAAGATGTTTGTATGGGGGTAAACCCAATCGATCTATATACCACTAATTTATAGTCTGTTACTGGCAAGGGAAAAACCTTCCTAAGAAAACCTGAGTCTTTAAATTTATTCATTTTAATTTTTCAATTATTAAAATATGTTTCAATGGCATTGGGAGTAGACCGATTTTAGGATTGGAATTTGTGAAAAAAGATTCAGGTGTCGTCAACAAAGATAGCAGACTCACGGTTTCTAAGACAGGGAGAATCTGACGGTTTTATATAATGAGCATGTCAAATCGTACCTGTTGCAGTTTTTCCCTGATTAAAACCAGCCTGAAAGATGGAAATGCTCAAAATGCGCAATACATTATAGAATAAAGTTATTTCGTTCAACGAAAAAATTGCCTTTTATTTTCCAAAAAAATCCGCAATTAATTAGTTGCAAAACTGATAGTTTTGTCAAACTGCTGACCAAGAGCTGTTCGGCCGCTGTATTTTATTTATTTTTACTCGGGTGCAACGATATAAAATTAACTTAGAAACTTCCTCATCTGCAAAGCTTTGAATAAACATAAAATATTCATTTGATTAAATAAAAACTATCAATTAATATTCAATTGCATCAGTCCATAAAATATACAAAATTTCTTCAAATGAATTTCAATTTTTGGAAATAAACCTTTCGGCGTTTTCGAAACAGCTGTTACTTAAAAAAAACACATTTTTATTTAAACTCAAACATATTGATTTGGAGTTCAATTGAATTAACCAAATCTATTCACGACCACAAAAACTATCGCATTTAATTAAGTTTGACATCATTCACAGATAATTTATTCAATATGGCATGCCATAATGGCGGTTTTTTCATTCATTTGTTTTTATTTATTTTTTTAAATGGTTTACGCCTGATTTATTTATTAATAAATCATCGGTCGTGCAGTGGAGTTTTTAATCAAACATTTAAGATGCGTATCGCAAATTGATTTATTGTTAAATTAAAACCAAACATTAACTGCGGTCAGGGAATCAATCAAGGAGCAGACATGAAAAAAATTTTTGAAATTTGATTGAAAAGGACACAAGAGTCCAATTTTTTTTTGTGAAAAAAAAACATCCTTCATTTTGCAACTGCAATCTAGCCGGGCTAAACTTTCGACAAGCAAATCATTAATTTTATTAAATATCACGTACAGTTTAGTTCTAATTGCTATTTTGGGGCAATTTATTATCCACACGATGGCTAAGGGCTATAAAAATGATTCACTGCTAAATGCTTTGGCATTGCTGTGGACATTTTTCACAGAAGTTAAACAAACAATAAGTAATTAATCAGCATGACCAACCGTGGCGTCTCAAATGGAACAAAATTGAGAAAATTTATACAATATTTTATTTCGCAATTATTGCAACAGAAGTGGAAAGAATAAATGATTTGTCCAGTGGATGGGTGGGAATGGAATGGAATGTAGTCAATGTGGAGTTTAGAAGGGAACTACTCAACAAGTCGCCACCTGGTGATAAATGTGTCCTCGAAGTCGGAAGCTGCTTTTGGCCATTAAGATTGGAGTGGAACGATAATTGCTTTAGTAGTTCAATTGTTGCTTCGATTTTCGGTTTACCCCGTGGAGATAGGGAATTGATGTTTGTATCCGCAGTTGACAATTACAAAATTAAGGAAATGCAGAGTATATAGCCTTGCAAAAGCTTCCTTGATAATTGACCACTCAAACACAGCAGTTTTCTGTTCATACAAAGTTATGAATGATAGGAAAACATTCGCTGCTTGGTTAGTTCTCCCACCCTTCTAGACCTCAGTTCAAGTTTATTCTGGTCATTGAGGAGTTCCAGGCTGATCATGACCCCAACAATATATCACTTGTTTTTTTTTAAGAGGTATAGAACTTCCGAATATGTTAACCATAGAGCCAGCTCTCGGATTAGGAATGTGCTTTTGAGATTTGTATTCAGTATACTCTGACAAAATATCATACCATGACTGGTACATTTAGATCCCAGGTCTGTGAGCCAAACTTGTAGATGCCTAAGCCCAATTTACAGTTTTTCAAAAACGTCCATCTGAGCGAAACTCGTTTACGTACACATGCTTTTATGATTAACATTCATCCAATGTGACCTCTTACTGTGCTTGGAGAAGGAGCCATCGCCTCTGTAAAGATAAGTGTCACCGAAGGCTCAAGAAATTATAAATTCGACGCCGTTTTCAGCATGTCCGTCTATGATCTTGACCATTGACTGTTTTTAGTTGGATTGATGCAGCTTAAACCAAGAGACCATCTTTTGTTTAATGGGCTTAACATCAACTGCAAGATAAACAAAGTTTTATCCGCATTTCTGGGAATGTAAAAAAAATTTTCGGAGTAGGAACAATCCTAAGGGGACTCTTGAGACTCTATTATATACCAAAAATGTCGCAGGTTGCCGAATACTTATTTTCTTTCAAATCTTAGAATGGAGTCAACATTACCGCCAACGATGCGCGCTCCAGGCAAATGATTTTTGTTTTTTTATTTACTGTGCGAGTTAAACACGCACATGAAGGGCGCCGTACCACAGTAAAATATTACTTATATTAATATTAATATTTCTCAACAACACATTTCTTTTATGGGGTCCCCTTTACTATATTTTAAGCTTCTTATTATCTTTATTATTTGTTGTTAGTGGCGGTAGCCGTAAGCGTTCTCTGAAAATTTTTACCTAATACCTAATTAAGATGATACACCGCTGTGATAGACGACCGGACCGACAGACGAACGGAGGTACAGCCTAGCCTTAATAATGGGGGCCCCTTCAAACACTTGATATGGAACTCAAAACAACAAGAAATTGTTCTGGCAATAACCCAATTAACCGCCGAGTGCATTTGATTTGTCAAGTTAGAAGCCAACGTTTGGTGCGTTGCTTCCTCCGAAAGAGCGGCGCACCGGCTGTGAAAAAAAGAGTGATGGAAAATTGTACCGATAGTTGCGGTGACCTTACGCCAAAGTTATTTAAATTTGTGAGCTTTAAAGGCCTTAATATTGATCATTTCAGTTAGCTTTGAATAGCAGTTCGTGAAAAAAGTTACTGGCGACAAAAATTATTCTTCTTGTGAATATTGCTGAACATTCGCATTCCCTTTTTCACCGTAAAATATTTTGGGTGCACATCTTGACTTTATCGGATATCCTTATAGATCTCATAACCGTTATGGGCTCTTCTGTCTCTTATGATCACTTTCACAGCTTGCAGGATATTTATAATCTCGGCCTGATGTACGCTGCAGTCATCTCCTATCCTGAAGAACCGATTCATAAAACATCATCCGCATCTGTTCCGCTGGCCGTCTCGGATCTATCACTGGAGAGGGCCAACTCTGAATCAGGATGAAGTTCTTTCTTTCATTTTCCTTAAAGAAAATTTCGTTGCATTGTAGTATACCGTATCACGCTCTCGTTCTATAGAACTGCAAGTCTGACCGCCATTTTTAGAGGTTTGTTGCTTCAGTATAGACCGTCGGTGTCAGATTTAGCATTTTAAGTTGGATATTGTTCTTATCGACTGCAACAGTTGAGTTATCGAGTCCTTGCGACGTATATGGGGCTTTACGACTCACCGAATATTTCCCTGGTCACGTAGGAAGCTCAGAATGCGATTGTGTATGTTGTCTTTCCAACTCTGGAGTCTAGATTCACACGCAGATTTTAGAAGAGTTAGTCCAGTTGGTTAGTTCCTTAAGCAGGTGCCGGCTACTGAGGCAGGGCTAACAGCTCGACAACACAAATGCTATTCAAAGTCGGGTCAACCTATCTGTCCTATTACTTTGACCTATGTGGTTTTGATAATCAGAAGTACTCAAGCACATATATTAAAGAGGTTTTGAATAGAAAAAAGTTCTGCCCTTAGCAGAAGTGTGAACGATTTGCGTTTAAAAAATTATCAACTATTTAGACTTGAAATAGGAGCGGAAGGACCAAATTAAAATCAATGACAAACAAGCCGAAAGATGAGATCACATTCAAGATGAAAAAAAAACACCCGACGGCGAGCTAACAGAAAGATTCAAAAAAAAGAAAGCAAAATCGAGAGACGAACTTTGAGATACCCTTCAAAATTGAAACTAGTTCAGAAATTTTTTACTGAATATCTAGATTAACAGCCAACGGGTATATAAGGGATTTTCTGATGCAAAAATGTATAATGGGTCTTTTTTGTTATTAAAATGGAAATGATAAAAATTTAATTTTATTTATTGCAATACAATTATACAATTTTTTTATTTTTACATTTTATTTAGTGAGCGAAAATTTATATATTTTAGACTTGTGACCACACAACAAACTATACAGCGATTATGATACTCGTATATTTTTCCCCTCAAAAAAAGCATACATTCTCCAGACTAATATCAAGGAAAACTATGATCACAAGAACCCTATATTTGATAAGCATCAATTAAATAACCGCAATATTTCTATATATAAAAATTCAAACAAATAAATAAATAAATTATTAAACGAATAATAATTAATCGAGTTATTGAATAAATAAAAAAATAATAATTATGGTATTTTTGTATTTATTGATAAACAATATAAGCTTACTCAAACATCCTGTTTTATGAATTGACTATTTCTTTTAAAAGAAAATGGTCTGGAGTCGTGTTTCCTTTAGGTCTAATTTTTTGTCGGATATAAATTCAATATTGACCCTTTTGGAGGAAATTTTGTAGAAGTCTACTTTGCGATATTTTATTTATTTTAACGTTAGACTATGCTTAATTCCTCCAAATTTCAAACAACCATACAAAAGAATAATGAATATTAACTTTGTTTTCATTTAAAAGCTATGATTTAATATTTGTGAATATTTATAATATTTTTGATGCTTTATAAATATTTCATTGTAGTCAGGTTATTAACGTTAAATATTAATTTCGAAGCATCAACCATTGAACATTAAATTATTTCGCGAAAGGAAGTCAGGTTTTCTTTTCCTGTTAAAAAAAGATTGCTTTGAGTCCTCTCAGCGTATATGTTTACTCTCCACCTCCTATAATTGTTTGCCAAGTTATGGGCCGCTTACTTGCAGCCTGGTAATTTCAGAAAATATTGAACCAAAAGGGAGAAAGAACTGCTCCTTGCGGAAGACCATCATCGTCAAATATAAAATATGAGTAGCTAATTTTTTACAAATCTGACGAAAAATTAAAGCCCAACATTTTGTAAAGTAAACCATTCTGTTATCAAAAGCAGATTTTTTTAGTTTTTTACAACAAATTATATTATTGTATGTACAGATATCGACTTATTTGCATTCGCTCAATTCGCAGTATTTTATTCGTTCAAAGGTGATCTACCATAGCATGTAAACACAACATGATTGAAAAGATTGCGTCATCTGCTTCCCAGCTGCGCCACTAATTGATCGTTATCACAAAGCATTATTTAAGCGATACCAACTTTGAACTTGACAAGCCGATACAGACGACCACCCATTTTATCAGACTACTATCGCTGGTCGGTTGCGAAACAGTAGCAGAGGACAATTAAAAGGGAGGCACTTATTCAACTACGCCTGGCAGCCGTTGTTTATAATATCTGTGACTATTATTCCATTTCTGTTTTGGCCCGGAAGCAACTATAATTCCAATCGTTTAATTCATTGTTGATTATCTCTACCACTGGGTTTTGAATTACATAGCCAAAGGCATTACTCTCAGTTTGCTTACCGATCCAATGATAAACTCATCAATCTCATTTGACACCAATTGCCGCAGGACAGCCGCCTACAAGACCATCATCAGCTCAACTACTATTAAATTGTATTTGCAAAACAACAAAATAATAATCGCATAAATCAACATATCAATTCAATTAAACATCATTTGACACTGTATCCAGCAATCCTCGCCCGAAATCCTTTGAAATTTACTTCCAATTAATTAGCCCAGCATAGCCAGTGCCATCACAATAATAATTCATCGAATTTGTGTCCCCCATTAACGCTGAAATAACACAAATCCCTTGCAGGATATTATTTATTTGTCAAACGAATGTTTTCCCATTTCCCTTAAAAGCCAAAACATACCCCCCCCCAACCCCTCAGCACGCAAAAATAGAGCCACAAAAATGATAAGAAAACACAACAGAGGAAAACAACTTAATGATTGATGATGATTCATCAGAAATCAATTAGGACCGACTTGCAAATATATTGTATGTTGCCTCATCCTTTTGCGGCTTATTTTATTACGGTGGCAGGCAGGACATTATATGCAGGCCGTATGGTGCCAGCGGCACTGCCAGTTGCTTATCATAACAACAGGGCCATTTAAGCGTTCTTCAAGCTTCGAGTTTAATGTGAAATAAATTTTATTGTTTTTTTTTTTTTTGCCAACAACGGGATCAGGAGCCACTTGATTGTTAGAGTGTCGCAGATTTATGTTAGAGGAGAAGCAAGGCGCGTTGCGATTGTTGCCAAGTAATTTCTTATTTCTCATTTAATTGGCTTTTTGGTTTTGTGGCCCTCGGCGAGGCGCATCAATTGGCAGGCAGACGCGACCTTGGGCGGTCTTTAATGAGAGAGCAGATAGAAAAAACATGTCTAAGCAAAAGAGCACAAAAACCAAAAAAAAAAATCCTTGTTAAGGACATTTAATTATTTGCCTCGCTGTTCATTCTAGTGGGAAAGTAAATTGTTTTGATGGTAGAACGCTGTCAGAGGTCCTTCAAGCATACGAACATATGTAGGCACACACATACGAGCACTTGTGCGAATTTATTGGCGTTCAATTAAAGTGCCCATATGGAGGGATGTGCTCAAGTGATGTGGACGTGCGATGTTTTTCTGTCAACGCATTTTTTTTTTGTTTTCCTTTTTTAGTGCTGTTTTATTTTCACATTTTTGAAGTCCTTTTCATTGGTCTCATTAGAGGTGAGCATGTGTCGCTTTCGTATGCACGTGTTGGGGAGTTGGAATGGCCAACTGGTTGCACAGTAAAAGGACTTTTACGATGGCAGTGTTGCGACACCATAAATTTAATTTCAGCTTGATTAAAAATTCTGGTAAATTTTGTTGACTTCTTTGTCAACGACTCAGAAAACGTTTCTTTTAATTTTTGTAGAATGAAAACGTGTGTCGTTTTCAGTTTTTGGATTTGATTTTAAAGGTACCATGCCTTAAGAAGAAAAACGCAACCATAATATGATCACCTCGTCATCCGTCTATCTGTGTATTAAGGCAATTTTCCTCAGGAACGCGTGGAGGTACAAAATTGAACCTTATGTTAAATTAAAGTTAAAAAATTGAGCTTCTAAATAAACGCAGTCAAAAGATGCGGCTGTTTATGTCGCACATTTTAATACTAACCAGCGGATCAAAATCTTTAGGGTACTTTCCGTTGACCCAGAATCATGAAATTGAACAAGAAGCTTTGTCAATACGGGGAAATGTCAAGTTAAGGGGAAAATCCGAAATTCGTTATTATATTTTTTTTTTTAAATATGTCTATATACATATGTACCACGAAACCTTTCGTGTGCATGACTGATTCAGACTTGGCCACTGTTTTCTGTATGCTGACATTGACACCTCTGTCAATGGAATTTTCTCCTAATTTTTATTTGGAGTAATAATGGAGATGCGTTTCAGCAACGCTACTCCTTCTGTCTCATTTTCCATCCCAATCTTGGTTCTTAATAGCATTCCGGCTGTCAGCAGATTCGGTATTCAGCACATTCTTCTGCAGAGGTATTCCTCCTTGCTGATAAAAACATTGCGTAAACTTTTCCAACTATCCTTCTCTTTAAGTCTCTTCCGGAGTAGTTGGAGAACATCATTTGTGCAGCTCGGCCCTTCTTCACCCTTCCATCCATTGAGCAATTGCTTTAACGTTCCTTCTTTCTATGAGAAGCGTTGATCAATCATCAGCTTTCAAAAAACTCAACTCACTGAAACTTCTATATGGCCGGTAGTATGTTCCTCATACCAAAGGATCTACAAGTGTGTTGGTGACATTTCTCACTGAAAAGAAGGATCATCCTTTTGGATCTTTCAAGCAAAGATAAGAGTGTAGCGCACGATATTTCAAAGGCTTGGGACAGAGTGTGATATTTGTCGAAAATGCATTCATTAGGTATCGATAAAGTTGTATTGAAAAGCATCAAACCTCCAATGCAGTAAAAAAAAGCTGGTGTACCGCAGGGTTCCGTTTTGTCACCACCTCTTTTTTGAATTCTTAAAAATGATCTCTCGTCTACTACATCCACCCCAAATTGGCGGACAATCCTTTTGTAAGCGTTTAGATCTTTTTAAGGTTAAAGGGTGTGTCATTATAAATATCGTTTTTTATATTTTCAGACACTGGTTTTTTACAATGAGCAGTTCGACTTTTTCAATCTTTTAACATTTGACTGGCATTATTTGCAGTGATCGGGAATTTTATTTTGAATTAAAAAAAAATAATAGTAATAAAGAATTCTCAGTTTATCTTTTTGAAAGGAAAGGCGTCATTCCAAATTAAATCAATGTCCGAAAGAATTCGAAATCTCAAAGAAACGTGTCAGTTGAGATATAATTCTCCAGGCAATTTTTGGTAAAAACAAAGTGGAAACCCATAAGCAGAGGATGCTTCTTTAAGATTTTTTTTAATTGTTATATATTTTGATGCAAATATGTCAATAAATAAACAGTCAATTTGTTTCGAATATTAGGTTGTCCAGTCCGTATTTTGGTTTAAGTTCTTGGAACATTTTTTTTCGATGTTCGTGTTTTCGATAAACCAGATCTACAGTCACTGGCACATTTATTCAGGCAACGTTACTCTTCTTGTTTTGAAATATTTTTCAATTCCTAATCTCTTGTTAATCTGATTATTTTAAAAATAGTTTTTATTGTGCGAACCAGTTAAACTTATACAGTAAATTTAACTTCTAATAATATATTGTATTCCCTCATTTCGAAACAATAACCTCTTGGAGTAGTCTAAGTGTTAAATCGTTAAGTTATTGTAAGACATCATTTTGAATGCCACTCCACGCTGTTATGTAATGGTTCCAAGTGTCTTTCTTCGATCTTTTGATTTTTTTCATGAATTTTTATTATTATAATATTATTATAATTATCTTTTATTTACAGGAAATTTAGATTACATGGATTACCATATATTAACCTATGGACGTACAAAGCATTCTCAATTACATTGAAGTCCTGACAAAGGGGTGGCCATTGGCCCAAGTTGCCCGAGGATTGGGCCAATACTTTTATATGATAAGACATGATCCTTCATTGCATGTTCTTCTAATCTTCTCTGAACTTTTCTTGCAAAAATCCCAGTTGAGTTGGAAACAAAGTGCAGAATTCTTTTTTAAATCTGACACTAAAAAATATCAGTGCCAACTATGAGCACAATAATTCTAAAAAGGTAAATTATTGTGATTGCCAATTTTTCATTAAAAATGATTTATTAAATTAGCTATGCATATTAATATATTTTGAGGTTATTGAATTGAAGGGATCTACACCGTTGTGCTTTTTTATCCTTTATTTGGTAGTTTGATCCAAGTTCGTGTCATCAGTGGTGAAGAAATCTTTTAAAAACACAACTTTCTAGTACATCAACAAATGTTGAATAAAATTACATGAATAAAACGAAATAGGACTCCACGCATAGAGTAATAAAAACTTCAAACTTTTACAAATCCTTTCAATTCTTCTTCTTATCCTTGATCGAACTAGGGAGCCTGATTAATTAAAACCGAAACCTTATTTCCAAAAGTTTTTCTTGTTACAAATTCTTAGATTTGCTTGGCTTATTTTATTTCGCCAGTAAAATAAAAAATCTATAGCTTATCATTTTTGGTAATCCGCCAACAAGGATATTTATAGATCCCTTTTGGATGTTAATTGAATTCTTCAATATGCTTCGACATCTGTCATAAGGATATCCTTTAAACTGATATCTATGACATCTCTGACAACTCTTTGATCCCGATTTACGGGAGGTAAACAATATTCTTTTCCATTTATTCCTCTACTCGAACATGTCTATTGTCCTTGGTGTCTACCTACGGATACAAGCGGAACCTTGCTCAAATTGTTTGAATAAAAGAAAAAACGGTTTGAAGGGTTTCCCACAAAGGTTAATGGTGCTTGGATGAACCTCTGTCAACAAAATCTCAGTCGATCGATTGATGGATTCACTGTTAAGAAAAAAAAATAGTGAAAGGTGAAAAGTGTTTGTTCACTCATTTTGCTATCCATCTTAATTTCTATGAAATTGTTTTTTCTTCAGATAACAAGACCCCACTCATTCTTGTTTTAAAAATGGAAGAACCATCACCTTGCCAAATGCGCTATGAAATAATTTGTGTATCTACGAAAGTGTTACACCAAACAGTTTTTACGGTACCGTATCCAAAGAGTATGAAACTGTTGTCCGCTCGTCCGTTCGTCCGTTTGTCCGTTCAAATGTCCATCTGTCACAAGGTTGTCTTTTGACTATGTTATAATAAAAAATGAGGAAAGCATTATAAAGCTAAAAATTAAGGGGGGGGGGCAACATATAAAAAACGTGTTTATAAAAATCGCAATAAATTTAGCACCAAGAAGTCGTCTATGAAAAATAAGATAGAAATATGAATAAACTGTTCACTGTCAAATTTTCACATTTCAAATGGTGTTAAAATGATTGTCTACCTCTTTTTTTTGGCGAAAACGAAAACTTTTTCACTATAAAATCAAAAAATTTCAACCCTGTTTAAGGAAATTTGAACAAGTTGATGAGCCTTTAGGAGGATAAGACCACATGATGGAACGACTCTTGTTGCTTACATGTCCATTGAAACGATACGGTTTTGCTATAGGTCACAAGCTTTGCTGTCCCGTTTTTAAATCACGTCAACGTATGTGCTGCAAAATTTTTTTAAGGGACCAGTATTACGGTGTTCGGTCTTCTAACCTCTGAGCATTATTTGGTTGTTAGCGTTAAATGCTAGGCTTGAAAGCTTTGGCAATCAAACTGAGTTATAGAAATAATTTTCTTGCTCCGGTCTCCGTTGGACATGTAAATAGTATTTGCAGTTGTTATTCAGAATTTGCTAGGAAACCAATATACCGAACTGAATAATGTTGCAATCAACTTATTTGTATTTACATAATTCGCAGTAATTTATTTATCGTTAGTTTAAATAATGACAAGTTTTTTATTTGAAAACATTGATGCGGTTACTGCCCAACAGTAGACCCTGCTTGGTCAGACTACTACTACTGATGATTGGACCAAATTCAAGATTTACTATACAATTCGATTTGAATCTAGGCCAGGAGGAGGCTTGAGTAACAAGGACCCATATCGAATGACCAAACTAAGATTGTTAAGGACTCAAACTTTGCCATGGACCTTATCAAGTGCCTAAGGACGTGCTCTTAGTCGCGTGAGTAAGAAATCCTGTCAGGTGATTTTAAGTCGCCTTTGCGTTGATGGAGTGTGTAGTAGAAGTGTCAATACCCAGCCTGTATATAATAGGCTACCACAACTCACGTGATTCGGGAAAACTGCAACTCTAAGTGACTACACGATAAAGGAAAACCAAACTTTTGGTTGCGCAATGCAATTGGAGGCAATTAGGTTATGATTCTCCTAGACAGTCCTTGGTTGGTTAATGCCAAGCATATCCGCAAAATGGTATAGTATGGTCAGTACCTGATAGAAGATGCTTGACTCTTGATTCTCAAATTTTTCTATCAACCTGATTTTCTTCTACCTTTCCAAACAATTATTGACGAAATACAAGGGATGCCACCAGTAACTTGAGCTTGTGATGTTGATGGATCCGTATCAGATACCGAAGCCCTTGGTTCCAATCTTCAAAAAGCTATTTCAATGGGGATGTCACCATTGAGGTACGCGCTCGTGTCGTCATCCTCTTTGACGCATAAGCTGCTTTAAGGTCCCAAAACTCTTATTATGTTGGATCAAGTATATTTTTTGAAAGCCTCAATCTACTCAAATAAGGCAAGTGTAGCTGTTGCATGGATTTCAGGTCATGAAGTATTTTCGGATAGCGAAGGACTGAAGGAATGAAGATATTTGAGTCGTAACTCATATAAATCGTTCCTCGTTCCTATGCTGCCGCTTGACATTTAGATAAGACTTCAAGCGGGAACAAGCGCACTTAGACAGAGGGGTTTTCAGAAATAGTTGTGTAGGAAATGGAAGCAATCATTCCTGAATTAGGTTTCTATTCGCCATACGAACAGGCTCTGGAATCTTCTTCACAAACCAAGACCTTAGAGTCTCTAAGACTACCGGATGCTTGTAGCGTTTTTCAGACAGATCTTCTAGCAGTACTTAAGGCTGAAGGACTACTTGAAATGAAATCGCTATCTACATCGGCAGTCAAGCTGTGCTTAAGGTACTAGAATCGTGTGAAACGACATGGGAAAAAGTCAGAAACTGCCGCACAATGCTTATGGCATTATGCACGCCAAATCAGATGAATTAATGTTGGGTGCCTGGACACTCCGAAGCATACGAAATTGCGGACGAATTAGCCAGAAATGGTGGTAAACTACCTCCGGCCAATAGTGTAGCTATTAAACCTCTAGCGTGTGCCGATAAGGCAACACTGCCAGATTAGGCAATGAAAATAGCCGACCAAAGTTAGTCAATCTAAAGGCGTTCTATCGTGGCAGTGGCCACTTAGGGAAACATGCAGGGAGACTGGGTCTCTCGGTCACGGAGATACTGCGGTGGTTTGAGGGTCGAAGAGGATATAACTCATTTATTATGTGAATATCAGAGCATAGCTAGAAGCCATAGAAAACGTTTGGGCAACTATTTTTTGAAACCCTAGAGGAAGTAGGACGCATCAACTACAAACAAGTTTTCAAATTTTGTAGGGAAATAAACTGTCCCGAGAAAAGTGTTTAGGCCACTCAGAACGGTGCCTAGGGTTTTATGAAGCACTTCATAGCCCTGCACAACCTAACCTGCATAAATTGTCAGCCAATTGGACCTTGTAAGCCAAAAGTCCAAGAACTTTAAATTCTTCTCAGACTTTTGTTATGAATTCAGTTCAAGCGAACACTTTCAGCTACTTGGTGGCATATTTGAAAAGAAAAAAAATCCTGAAAACAATTATTGTGGTTTATTAAGGAAGAAAGAGAAGCGGCAGTTAAAAAAAATGCTCCTTGCAAAAGAACAAAGTCCCCATACCTCATAAGTCATTTAGTGTTCCTCGTCCTGGAAGTAGTTTTTGCAATTGTCCTTTGGAAATCATCCTAACAAGCCAGAAACACACCTTTCACAAAAAGCCTTAGAATTGGTTAGAACCAAAATGAAATGCGTGAAGGGAAGGGTGCCCAAGGCAAAAATCGATTTCACCCTTTCTGCTAAAGAATCACAAGAAGCTTAAAGATGCTGAATAGCTCGGAATACCCGACCTCAATTGAAACATTCGTCCAGAAGAAAAGCGCTGGAAACATTCCCAGATATGGAAGAAGTCTTCAGATCTATGAATGGAGATGTCTTCCTTAAAACAAGTAACAGACTAGTCGTGGTGCAAACATAAGTTCCAGGAGGCTATGCATGGATTCAAAGACCTAAGAGTGTCGCTTAAGCAACCGGATTTCTCCTGAGCCCTTAGAGGATCGATTCTCACAGTATCTACATAAATACGCATGAGGTAGATTTAAATAGACCAGATTAACTTATCAGCGGCATCGATATAGAAATCGATTTTCCATCGTGCCTGAAATAGGGCAAGGGTCGAGCATATAGAACCCATGCGATGTTTTGAAAGCTTTAATTTTACACAAAGATTTGAGTGTTGAGACATCAATTTCTTTATAAAACGAATTTTTCCCCACGTTTATATTTATTTTCATGCGATTAATTTATTTCGGTTTGTCAGAAGGACCTCTTAATCCCTGTCACATGCACGTGTTCGCCCCAACCCCAACTTTGCACTCGCAAGAGTCCTTCCATTCTTCGTCACTAGATTCGATTTCAATTGAATTGCATTCCAGCATCCTCATAATGTCCTGTAAGGCACTCAATTTCATCTCAATTAAAACACTTAATGGCCAATCAAACAAGATGCAGTCCCTTTCAGACATCTCCTTTATCGTAAACGAGAAACGTGTTACCAATTCATGGGAGCATGGCATGTGATTATCTACGGCACTTGGATCCTTGCCAATGCAACAGCTCACAGTAGGATTATTTTGAATTCTCATCTCGTGGATAGTTTTCAAACTCAAAGAGCCTATATCACTTCATATCGTTTTCTCCTCGAACAAGGCACTCGAGAACGCGTGTCCTCGTAATTGTAAATGGAATGGGAATTGTTGAAAGAACTCTCCCCATTCCCTAGCACTCGACGCCAGGACTCCGAAAACAACCCAAATGTGAAACGAAAATGCTAAAATTGTTTAACGATGCCATTTTGTTGCTTTTAGGGGGGAAACGAAGATGATTTCATTTACTACCGCAGCATGTGTATCCTTTTTCGTTGCTCTCGCTCGCACACAATCACTTGAGAAAATCCTCAAGGATCTGTGCAAATAGCGAAGCTGGCACCTCGCGCCCGACAAGCCCACCAGAAACAATGAAGCTGAACCTTGAAATTGTGATTGTGTTAATGCTGTTTGAGTGCCCGGGCAAAGTGGTGTGTGGCATTGAAGTCAGCTTCCGATTCCAACGACGACGTTTCAATGGATATCCTGGGAGTTGATTTGAAGATTTCCATCCGAGAGAATATTCGCCATTCTCCGCTACTGCGGCAATAGTTGGGGTGCGTTTTTGCTCATCGATATTTATGTAATTAGACGATGAGGCTCGGTGCAGATGGTGATGGAGAAACTTTAGTAAAGCTATATTATCATTGTGAACTCATTACGGTGAAAGGATGATGATCTGAGATTGTAAAAGTTTTGTGTTCGTTGGTTTACGTTTAATTTTGATGTACCTGAAGGCTTTGTTTTGTTCCAAGGCAATTTATTCCTTGTGGCATTTTTTTTTTCAAGCGTTTTCGTCTTTTTTTGTGTTCAATTTTGAAGCATTCGCATGTAATCATATCGCCCTCTATCCAAGAATGAGCTCAGATCCATATCACATCCATATCTGTGCTCCTTCTTGGATGAAGGGCGGTATGTTCTAATTATTTTGATTAAGACGAATCGCTTGAAGTCTGTATTTGTTTTTAACAATAAGTTCACACTCCTTTGAAGGATTCGTAACACTTGAGATGTTTTTTGGATGAACAATTCAATCAACTAGAACGATGTGTCCTTCATGAGAGTTAATATGGTTGAGCATTATAAACGAAATTATTATAATATTTTTTTAGTCTCTTCAAATTGAAATCTTTAACGCTTTTGTCATAATTTTTATTTAATATGACTTCAAAGAAGGTGGCCCAAAATGTATCACCCTACCGGATGTTGACTATGGTGACAAATGTCAATCTAATTTTGACATTTGTTAAATAAATGGAAACAAACCATGTTTTATTATGTTCCACAAGATCGCAGCATACCTTGTCATACGACGACAACAAATCAAACACTAAGACGATCAGCCATAGGCCTCCAAGTGACTGGAACAGCACGTGACATAATCTGCGTTGGATGGCCTTGTAGTAATTGGCCATTTCACTTTCGTCACTGCATGGAAAGAGTTTAAGTTGGGGCAGTCAACACAACTAAACCACGTTCACGACTCTTAATGCTTAACGACGTAAATTACATTTAGAAGGATGCGTTTCCCAGTCGGTTAATTTCTCGTTTTTGCCATGTGCACTGGACGGTAAGCTCAGCTGATTTCATCGCTCCAAATTTCATCATTAGTGTCCATAAAGACACAGAATACAGAATCTGGAATTCATCGGCCGATCACCTTGCCAAAACGATTGAGAATGCCGAAAAAGAACCCAAATAATTGGTTATCAACAGGGTTGGAGAATACCTTCGACAACGAAAATCTATTAAGCACAAATACAGTCGGGAATGACGAACGCTATGGTTGGCTGTCCATATCGGAAACCGATGATAGTATCTATGAAATCAAAGAATTATGGGCCATACTATTTTTGTCTAGAAAATTACTAACGTGGTCTTTCATGACTGAAGATTTGGAATCAGACCTGTTCCTGGAAGGCTGAAACATAAAGACCTGTATATCAAAAAGGACCCTATTGGCCACGAAATTTGGACGTTTGTCAATGAAGCCAAAGAGGTTTATTAATTTCACGTTACAAGGCATTTGCGTGAATCAAATCTTTGAGAACTAACGTTTTTTGAAAAGAAAACATCGGATTTATGGGCAAACAACTTATTTCGTACAATGTCAACCTAATTCGTCAGTTTTTGACCAATAACGATGCAAATACAATCCAACAGCCACCGATAGATGAACTAAAGAAACCAGAGAAAGCGTTTAAGCCACCACCCGATTTAAAGAAATATTTTGAAGATTATATCCAGCGCTGGACTGACTACGTTTCGGTCAATGAAGACTACTTTGCAGGCAACAGTGTCGGTTATCAAAATTCTAAATTGATTCCAAAATTTTTTGATTGATTTGTGGAGCTTGAAACTCCACAAACTCAAATTAAATGATCGTTTGATAGAGCCCTTTATATGATACAATGTTCTTATGGTAGCTATGGATTGTGATGTTCCGCGCAGCTGATTGAAAATTTCAAGACCATGAACGTCTCACGCAATTCGATTCGGTAGAAACTGCTATAAGCTACAGAGACCTTAAAAACATAGACCGTTGGTCCGTTAACAAACTTCTAGCGTTTCATCAAGAAAATTTTAACGTGCAATGGTTGCGTGGCAATATTATTGATTTAATTTAATAATGCAATATCACGTATATCCGTTTGAAGCGATGTAAACTATCACCTATTGACATAGATTGCAACCTTTTTAACTCTAAATCTATCGGGTTTTCCAATAGGGACTTGATAACTTTGATTCTTATTTGTGAACGCACCCTTTCACTAATCATCGAACTGTCATTGTCAATTTATTCAGTAAACTCAACATTTTCACTCGTACATGAGCGAGCAACGTCTGCAAATTATAAAAATTTTCTACCGAATTTCGGAGTCGGTGACTGCAACTTTAAGAGCGTTAATTCCAATTTTCGGTCGTAATTCTGGACCTAGTACATAGGCAATCATGAGTGAAGTACAAAAGTTTGGGTCTTCATATTTTCTCTGCAATGTCGCCGTGTGAGTGAGACAGCGGGTTGGTCGAAGTATCGAAAATATCGCCAATTTCACGGCGTTCTTAAGAATTGGGCACCGCTCAGACCACATTATGGCGTATTTTGCGTAAGGATCTGAGTAAAGACCCATTCAAGATCAAGCTGACTCAAGAATTGAAGCCGATGGACTATTTCAAGCGATGTACATTCTCCGATTGGGCTCTGGAGATGATGCGCCAAAATGATGAATTTCATCCCAAAATCATCTTTAGTGACGAAGCTCAATTTTGGCTAAATGGGATCAGTAATAAGCTAAATATGCGTTATTGGTCGGGTGAAACTCTATATTTGATTCATGAATCATCAATTCATCCATAAAAAGTAACTATTTGGTAAGGTTTGCATACCGGCGGCGTTATTGGGCCATATTTTTTCGTCGACGATAAAGATCACGTTACTGTGAATGACCAGCGCTATCGTTCCGTGATTCCGAAATATTTTTGGCCCGAATTGGAAGATGTTGACGCGGATGACATTTTGTTTCAACAGCATAGTACCATAGGCCATGCAGTATACCTAAAAACCGATTTATTGAAGAGTAGGTTTGATGAGCGTGTTACCTCAGGAAATTGGACAATCGGTTGGCTGCCTCTAAAATATTTTCCTTGAGACTACATTAAGTCATTTGCTGATGCCTACAAGCCGACGTCGTTGGAAGAACTCAGAGCCAACATTGAACACGAAATAGCCGTCGTTTGGGCCAAATGCGTGCCAGAGTCCAACGAGGCGACCGGTGCAAACATGCCCACGGTGGCCATATGAACGAAGTCGAGTTCCATTCATAAATGTTCTCATTGTACTTCAAGCCGATAATAATAATTTGAGTTTTATTAAAAAACAAAAAAAAGTTGTCAAGTCCTTATTGGAAAACCCTGTATGTGTGTCCCATCGGCACAAAACTCGAGTACCACTATTTCCAGCTTACTGGATCGACATGCTAGGGAAAAAAAAGTACTCACTCTTAGTGAACTCTTAGTTTCATTCGCTTTCGAATCGAAGTCTGTAAGTTTGGATGATTATGATTTTTGAAAATCATTCTTCTTCAAATCCCTAAAATTCATAACCAACATTTCCAAGTCAATAATTACCACCTGTGAGTATGCAAGCGCTGAGTACAGACCAATTGCCATCTTACCATTTGCCTCAAAAGTATGTATATGAAAAGGTAATTCTAAAGCAGATGTTATAACACTTAACTTGTAATAGAGTTTTGAGTCCGGCCCTTTTTTGAAAGCATTCAGCAGAGTAGATAATTCGTTTCTATGTCAAAAGCTGAGGAAATTTTTAAGGATTTTCTCCTCCCGCCGTCAAACTGTTGTGTGACTTTGTTTGGGCAATCGGACGTCCTTTTTTTCCAATTTACTCAGGAGTGCCATAGGAATCCATATTTGGACCGTTGTTGTTTTCACTTTATGTGAATGGAGTTTCCTGACTTTCCAAAAAATTGTTATGGCCAGAAAAAACAATTCTTTCCATGTACCTGATGATGTTAAAGTCAGGATATACTATACATAGTTTGAGTGTTCGATTTCAACATACAAAGGCTTGCGGCGTTTTCTTGGAACTAAATATTGAAAACAAGTTTTTAAAAGTTGACGATTTATAAGCATTTCTATTGCCAAAGAAAGCAGGAAAATAAGTGCAATCGGTCAATAATTGGAAGAAAGCGCAGCCGTCCCTTTTTAAACTATTCTATTCCAAAGCTTGACTTATTTTGTTACATTTCAGGCGTTGATAACTAAGTTGTCATTGAAATATGTTTTTCAAAATAAACCAAAATTATCTTTCTGTGGAAAGCAATTTCAGGTCCACTAAAAATTTAACACGTCGCAAAAACTCTATTTTAAATTTTCTCAAATGGGTTTGCTTCACAAGGCCGGAAGCACACCCCCTTTGAGCTTGTAACCTTGTTGCTGAACTCTGAACGTCATCCCCGTTCGTTTTCTCGTACTGTTTTGACACGACGGGAAAAAAGCCGAAGCGACGTAAGTCCAGGGTCCAGATGCTTCTCTTCTTCTTAAGATCTAAGTGATTGGAATAAGGGTTGGAGAAGGAATACAAAACTTCAAGAATGATTCGTAGGATAACTGCCCTTAAAACACTTCAAAACTTTGCCAAAACCACATGAAACGGGAGCGGTTTGAAAACCCAACAACAAGAGTATTCCTAATCGAATTGGAACTGCACTACATATAAATCTATTGGCCATCACAACCGTTTCTACCTCGCTATTGACTACGAAGAACAATGTGCCCATTCATGAAGATCAATCGAAACCTAGTTTGCAAGTCATACTTTCAAAAATTCTTACGGAACTGTCTTCAGTTTTAATCGACGCACTTGTCCTTCCCAAAACCGATGATTACCAGCTCGTGTAAACACTTCAAACTCACATAAAAAGATTCAAAATCTGTACAAAAAAAAAAATAATATTGGAAATGCAAACTATGCGATAATAAAAATCCGCCAAAACGTTGCAAATCGCTGAATAGCGACTTTGACTTACGAAACCTCGACACATTCGGGCACTAAATCACTTGGATAATTGCATTTTCTCGTGTCGATATGCGCACCAAAAGCCATCCATTCCGAGGCGGAACAGCGTATTTATCCTCCGAATTTATGATCTGTTTATGAGGAAGCCATTTAAAACCGCCATAGCAGACGATGCATGAAAGCCAAACTGCTCATTTTATACAAATTTTCGAGCGAATAACTAACGTCAAGGAATGTGTAATCAATTTGAATGAATTAGATCGAATTGGAGCGAGCACACCACACTCATTTGGAATTCCAAGGTATGCCATTTGTGGACACCCTCTGTTTACAGTGAATCTGATTTTTTTGATTTTATGAGAAACGGACTGGAAAATGCCAAATGGCATGCCACTTCGGGTGGACGTAGCACATTCGAATCTAATTAGTTTCCGAGCCGAATTTGTCTAAACAATATTGGTTGATTGTTTGCTTTCCGAGAGCATGGAATACATTGGAGCAGGTGTGTGGTCAAAATGGCTTATTGTTTGTGCATAGTGTGGTGCGCCTTCCTTCCATGGGCTGTGTGCCAGAGTGTTGGGAGGGGAAGCTTGGAAAACAATGCTTGCAGAGGCGATTTCAACAAATATTTGTTTTTATTTACTAAACAAGCCAAATTGCGTATTGTTTTAATTAGCAGACTGTTTTTTTCACTAGTTTTATTCGTTCCCTTGAAATATTGATGTCAAAAAAGGGCAGAATGGAGTTCGATTAATTAATTTTTGAAATGTGTTTTTGAATAAATTTTTCAATTTTTTTTTATGTTAGCAAATACAAACAGACAGATAGGTTTTTAAAACTATCCATTCGAATACCTATTCTTAAAATGGAAATTTTCAGAAAGATCCTCGGTAAAAAAAAGTCCAATGCAGTCTTTTAGCTCAAGGATATCGAAATAGCATCATCTGGGAGTTTAAGAGGGAAGGCAAACATCTCGTAGCTTGTTTCTATGCTGGAAGAGAGGTTCTTCAAAACATGCATAGAACCTAGTCACCGAAGCCCAAGGAATAGAAGATGTGCATCGGCAGTATTTAAAGCAGCTATCTAATAGCCTTGAGAAGGAGACATCGGTAGAGTGAGAAGAGCGCACGCATCGAAACAATGAAGAAGCTTTCTCCCCATCCATTTTTGAAGAGGTCAGCTCAGCTATCAAAATGCTGAAGGATAATAAAACTGTAGACGTTCTGGTGGTATTTGAGCGAAGTCTTTCCGCAACACAATGATCGGCAAGTAACTATGAACTTTTCGACTCGAGAAGCGACTTGAAAAAGCCAAAAAATTTCAAGCCGAGAGTCATAATTGCATCATTTTCTGCATTTATCGTCTTGAGCTCTAAAATACGATGGGTTAATTTGGGATTCCACCAGCTTTTACGCGTTGCACTCTGCAATTCGAAATATTCTAGACGTGTTCCGAAAGGGAGATGCGTTATCATGAGACTCCTTCAATCTTGTGCTTGGACAGATGTGTCCATTGAGAGTGAAGGCACTATATTGAAGAGACCTCTCTACAAAGACCCATTGAGGATCTGACGAAGGCATTTATTCGTCCTAAAATGGAGTACAACTCTCACATCTGGGCAGGTGCACCCAAGACTACCTTGCAACTCCTAGATAGGATTCAAAAGCGAGCAATAAAACTCATAGACGATGACAACATACAATGGAACACCGTCGAAATGTGTCTTGCTTGACTTTGTTTTATCGCAATTTCTGCCACCAATGCTCCGTCGAATTAGCTAATTGCATTCAGCTCCTCCAGAAATTCACTCGCTCTATTTTTCCTTTGCACTGCAACCTACAACAATTTAAAACCAATGTGCACTGGTACCTCCTTTCTCTCCCTTCCGCTTCTGCTAGTGCTGTATAAAAAACACTTTAAGGGTACTTCAAATCCCTTGAGCACTTGAGCACTATTTAAAAAAAAAAAAAAATCAAAATCAGTTTAATGGAATTCGCCAGGAAAAAGTAAGCTTCGGAGAAAACGTTAACTCCATGAATTATAAAGTAAAAGTTCGTTAAAGACTTAAAGCAGAAGATGCTTCAAAACTTCTAATTTGAAAGTCAAAACCAATGTATTCTTAAATTTTAATCCTGCCAGTTCTGCTAGTTCGAGCCGAGTGTTGAAATTTAAAAAAAAAACCAAAGAAGATATCAAATACGTTCGAGGCAAACAAATTTCCGTCAAATATTTGGTCCTGACTTCGATGAGCTTGCCCACATTGAGCGAGTTGGTTCCTGAATCATAGCCACAGGCCGTAAAGAAGACCGAACTTTCGTCCATCGGTCGAAGAGGACGGAAGGCAGCTAGAAAACATTTTTATAAAGTGGAGTAGAAAAGCCAACTTGTTTTTCATCACTGATGTCGGAAATGGCCCCTTTGTGATCATGATGTAAAACATACTAAGTGCCGGAGGTTCGATCTGTCGACTCTGAAAGGTCGCAGAGTTTCATTCGCGGCAGTGATACTCTACGGAGGCTTCCCGTCGAAAGCGAGGCTGTGACCTTCGAAAATGTTAGTGTTCCTCACATCCAATCCGGCAAATCTCTGTTTGATAAGTCTCCTTCCGAACATCAGTAAGGTATTTGAAAAGGTGATCAATAGAACCCTGACCGAGTGGGTTGAGGACAAAAATATTATGACGGATAACCAATTTGGTGTTCACTTGCAGACAGTTAAATGAGAAAAATGATAGTGTGACGTCTACTGGGACTTTTGAAATTAACAGCGGTCTGAAACAGGATGAAGTTATTTCGCCGATTTTATTTACGATCTTCACAAATGATCTTGTAGGATCTCTCCACCACTCCATAGCGTACGCAGATGACTTGATCGCGTACAGGTCAAATCCAAAGATCGAGGTCATCGTAAGACTTTTGCAACGTGACTTCAAAAGGATTCAGGAATATTGCGGCGATTGGAATTTCAAGATCACTTTCCAAAAGTGCGAGACCATACTGTTCGGGACTTCGTCGTCTGGAGCTTCTAGAAATACCAGGAAGAAGTGGTGAACGTCCTGTATCTTTGGACAAAACGAACAGCCATTGGCGAATCGAAGTGTTGTCAGATACCAATAATAATATAATAATATTAAGTCGAAAGACACGTTTTTCGTTGTAAGGTTAAGCTAAGAATGCCAGTAAGTTAATTTATAATTATATAAGATACTTAGACTAGCTTTAAGCGTTTTTGTCTAGCATGTGGGAAAAATGAATTGAATAAATAAAAGTATGTCGAAATAAAAAATATTATACTGATGAATATTGAATATTGATTGTCAATTCGTAATGCAGAATTCGAGGAAACTTCTCAACACAGATCCTGTATTTTGTAACAGATATGGAGAATTAATGTTGCATATAAGGCTTAAAGCAGGGTACTGTGTACAAATCGTAAGCCGTTGTGCAACATAAAAAAAAACGAATGCCAGTGTGGCTTCCGGATTAACAAATTGAAAAAGATCAATTTTAATGTTGCTCCAAATCTTTGAAAATATCACCATAAAGTGGTCTGAAGCATAACTCAAGAATATGTGCGAATTACTGTCTAGTTTGAAGCAAAAACCGCGGTTAACTGATACATATGTGCGAGTATTTTTCGACTCACTTTGTTATTTGTTGTCGCCGAGTTTGATAGTTTAAAAATATACAAGGGCATTTCCACAATGGTTCTGATCAATTCGACGATTCCCACGAAAGTTTTGACTCGGAAGAAGAAAAACAAAAAAAATAAATAAAAATAAAGTTGTTAATTCGTTCGTTGCTCCTGCTGAACCTCACTCAAGAGGATACAACGATTTAGTAAATATCCTAAGAACACACTTTAAAACCAAAGACGAACATTATTGCCGATAGATTCCAACAATACCACGAATGTATAGGAGACCACATTGTTGAATTACAGAATTTAGCACAAAAATGTGACTTTAAAACCTTTTTGGATGAGTCACTTCGAGACCAATTTGTTGTTCGTATCAAAAACTTTAAAATGAATTATCTAGTTGCAAAGTAAGGGATTTCGTTGCAAATTTTACGCCGCTACACGGAATATCGTGGTTGGACAACCTCATGCCCAATTGGCTGGAATGTTTTCTGAATGGTTTGAACAGTCTTAGGGATACGAGTTATGAGTGTTTTCGCAAAATTAAGATTGTGCTATAAAAAAAAATTGGAAGTGGAAGTGATTTTAAAGGAAGACCTTACAACCATATTCTTCAAGCCTTACACAATGCCGTTTAGCTTACGTGAAGCTGTAGAAATCGAACTAAACCGACTTGTTTCAGAGGGTATTTTGGTAGCAGTACATCATTGTAAATGAGCATCACCCATTGTAGTTGTGCCTAAAAAGGATAATAAATTGCGTATTTGTATAGATTGTAAAGTTTCCATAAACAAGTTTGTTCAGATGGAACTTTACCCAAAATCGATGACATTTTCGTGAATCTCAGTAATTGTCCTTTTTTTTGTGTATTTGACTTATCAGGGGTATACATACCAACAGGAAAAGGTCTCTGAAAAATCTCAATCTTACTATTAATACACATAAGGGTTTGTATCTATATACAAGATAATAGATCAAATTTTATGGGGAATATCAAAGGTATTTGGATATTTAGATGATATCCTTATTGGAGGTGAAAAATTAGAGGATTGTAAGAAGAAACTAATAGAAGTTTTAAGAAGACGTGTAGCAAGTTAAACTTTATGAAGCAAAATATAAGTTCTTCCAAGAAAAAGTACAATATTTAGGTCACGAAATATGCAAAGAAGAAATTAAGCCAGCAAAAGATAAGATGGATTCAATAAAGTCTTGACCTCCACTTCATGATGTTTCAAGTTTGAAATCTTTTCTATATTTATTAAATTTTTATGGAAAGTTTTTGCATTCAGTTTTATCTGAATTAAGGCCGCTTTATGATGTTTTGCGTAAGAGTTTAAAATTTGTTTGGATAAATTATTTTCAGTTGGCATTTCGAAGAATTAAGAATTTATCAGAGTTGTGAAGACTGCAGTCTTTTGGGTACTGTAGTCAATTGAACAAAAATACTGGTTTTCTGAAGTCGTTTAACTTAAAAATAGACTTTGAATATAATACTACAGTCAGCATTTATTATTTATATTCTAACTGTACAGTTAATTATCTCCAGTTCTTTTTGACTGGTTTCAGTCTTTAAGTCATTTGCAAGTTTCCGGTCTTTCTACGATTTTGTTTCTAGTCAAAAAGTCTTTAAACTGCATTCAATTAACTGTAAGTCTTTTGACTTCAGTAATTCAGAATTCTAGAAGACTTTCATAATGTTAATTTAAATCAACTAATCAATCTTATGTTTTTTTTATCGTATTTCTTTAATGAACGATAATCGATAATTGAATACAAATTATATATTTTTGAGGATTCATTATAATTAAAACTGAATTAAATTCTTACAAAACAAAGATTAAATAAATGAAACTATGTCTAATATTTATACATTAAGTAAACAAATAACATATTTTTTGTGGTTCTATAAAAAAGAGAATACATTAAAAAACAACAAATACGAAACGCTTTACTAATGAAAACATTTCACACATTGTTTTATTTATTTTTTGTGTAAATGAGGGTTTTACTAAGATTCAAGAACAGCAATTTCTCCAAATTAGAGTCTGAAAGTCCTCCTTGTCTACGAGCATACAAAAGCACAGCAACGGAAAAAGACGGTTTACTACCACGGAAGATGGTACAGGTGTATTACACCTTATGACACTTTTTTCACATACTCATATTTTTGTAAAGAGTCCAGCGATGTCCATTATTGAGAAAGATGTAAATACAAATTCTCATTTTCCTCATTTTTCAAATCATCTAAAAATTTTATTAATAGAGAGTTTTTTTGTAACTTTTCTGATCGCAACAAGATTTCAATTGATTGCCTCATTTTAGCCTGATAGAAGGACACTCCACGGATGCAATTAAAGCATTATTAACTTGTGGTGTCAGTTAGAAATAGTCACCAAATCTTTCCACCAATAATTTTCTAATTTAAAAAAAAAAAACATCTATTGGTAAAATCCTTGAAATCATTTTGAATCATTGACGCATTCATTTCAAGTCATAACTTTTGCAAAATGTACAAGCTTCTTAAATGCCTGACATTCAACAAAAGATATTGGTAGAGTATTCTCTGCGTTCATTTCAACAATCAATTTTTTAAATAAGTCTTGCTTAGCAAAAGAACATTTGGTCCTTGTGTTAGCTGGAGGATAAGATGTAGACTTTTTTGTATTCGCTCGGTTCGCAGTATTTTATTTGTGGTAACATTATTTTAACAATTCTTGGGCTTTTTATAAGTTACATCATCACTCTTCACAGCAAAACAAATTTTCTTTAAATCTCATTATTTTGCCAAACCTCAGGTTCAAGACAACAGTCCGCCACGGTACAGCTCCTCCAAGTACCGAAGAATTGATAACTTCGTTTAAATTTTAAAAACTGTAAATAATTATTAGTAGATAAGCAGACCGCTTATTGTGCATTTCTTTAAAATTGACCCTCAAAGTCGCTTTTCAAAAACTTCTTGAATAAAAACAAACTTCCATTTATGATCTCAACAATAACGTGTTAAAACCAATCTCCCCGCCGAAGGACATTTTTCCTATTTTGCTGTTTTTGTGCAAGACAACTATCGCATTCGTTAACAACTTCTTAATGACTACAACTTTCTTTTCAATTCGACTCTATCTCCGCCCAAGATGGAAAATAACACGCGTTACTTCCCGATTAAAGAATTTTCACTTTAACAATCTCATCTCAAAGAAAATAAAATTTTCGCCAAGTACTTCTGTTCCCTCGAGTACACAACGCCAAGTTTATGATATATCCTTTCATTCTTTGCACCATTCAGAGTGTTTCAACCCCCCCGAGAAAAGCTAGCGTGGATATAAAAGAAAATGTTGCCATAAAATAGTTAAACTCTTTCATTCGAATGGATTTTGTAACTATTTCGAGTCGTCCTTTCTTTGCTTTGGTCTTCACCATTTCCCGAGGCAGAGGAGTGGTACTCATACTCATCCGTTCCCTCCAGGCTGACACAGTTACACGTTTTTTTTTTTATGCAGTAGCCTTGAGCACGAGGATTTTATATCTCAGTGAGAGTTTGGAGTTTTAAAGAAATTAATTCCCCCATTCCCCTGAGATACTCGTAATTTATCTCTTAATTTTGTTCATTCAATTCTTGGAAATAATTCTCACTCCTTTAAGCAGGACACTGGCACTAGTGTGATGACAGATGGTTTGAGACGAGATTAGATGTAATTTGGCGTCAATAATTCTCTACAAGTCGTGATGAGACTCTAGGATTTTACCATTCGAAGATGTCGCAGATGGTGTGACGATGTTGAATAATCTTACACAACAACAAAATTAGAAAAATATAAACAAAGTATTGATGATATATTAATCTTTTGTTGACAGATGGTGGTCCATCATTTTGCAGGGAAAGATGTGAGAGTCAAGACTGTTACTAACTTGTAGTTTTTTTTTATAGTGGAAACGTGTTCAAGGGGTTATGAATACCCTTATGGTGGTCACACATAACGTCGGTAGAAAGGATCAAGGCGGAAGTAGAGACAAGTATTGCTGCACATTGTTCTTGAACTTATAAAGGGTTTTTCAACAGGGACGCTACAATAGTAGAGCGAAAGGGACAGCAAACGACGCCATATTTCTTACCGCTCTTTTGACATTTCTCTTTAGTGAGGTTTGCCATTTCATGATGGAAAGATATTCGAGCCAACAACGAGACGAAATTATTAAAATTTACTACCGAAATTCGGAGTCAGTGTCCTCAACGTCAAGAGCGCTATGTCCAATTTATGGGCGTCATAATCGTCCTAGCCGATCAACAATTGAGCGTCTAGTGGAAAAATTTGAGTCCACAGGCACAGTACAAAATGCTCGCGTGCCAGTGAGAGGCTTCAGTTGCAGAAAGCCCAAATGTGTCTCTCACACGTCGTTCTCAAGCGTTGGGCATATCTGTGACGTCGTTGTGGCGAATTTTGCGAAAAGATCTTGGCCTTCATCCTTACAAGATTAAATTGACACAAGAACTGAAGCCGCTTGACCCCAGAAGCGTCGTATGTTCGTGAATTGGGCTGAGCAACAACTTGAAAATGATTCGAATTTTCATTGAAAAATCATCTTCAGCGATGAGGCTCATTTCTGGCTAAATGGCTCCGTGAATAAACAAAATATGCGTTTTTGGGCAGGCAGCAATCGACACGGACTCCATGAGTCATCATTGCATCCTAAAAATATTATGGTTTGGTGTGGTTTATGGGCCGGCGGCGTCATTGGGCCGTACTTCTTCCGTGATGATCAAGACCAGCACGTTACTGTGAATGGGGATCGCTACCCTTCAATGATAACCGAATATTCTTGGCCCCAATTGGATGATGTGGACTTGGAGGACATGTGGTTCCAACAGTACAGCGCCACAAGCCACACAGCGAATGTCACAATCAATTTATTGGAAACCAAGTTTGGAGAACGCTTGGCCGCCTCGGTCGTGCGATTTGACGCCGTTAGACTATTTCTTGTGGAGCTACGTCAAGCCTATGGTCTGTGCCAACAAGCCAGCGACGATTGATGAACTTCGTACGAATATTGAACGTGAAATTGCAGCAGTATCGGCCGATTTATGCTTTAAAACCGTCGAAAATTGGGTTCAGCGTCTGGACTTCTGCAAGCGTGCCCGTGGTGGCCATGCAAAAGAAATCGAGTTCCATACATAATGGCATCGGACGTACTTTCACAGGAATAAAGAATTTCATTGATATCCAAAACCGTTTTTGTTTTATTTAAAAAAACTTTTGTAGCGCTCGAATTGAAAAACGCTTTACTAATTTTTGGGTGGGAAACACCGAGTAAAATTGGACTTGAGGGTGAACTGATGAGTGTTCCTAGCGATGCGGGTGCTAATTTGCTTGACCTGAAAAAATAGTGACCAAATGCGAGTCGGACACGCGTACGAAGGGTTCCGACTCACCGTTCAATGGCCTGTTTCCAAGAATTCTTTGCTTAATTCAACTACGAGAAAATATGTCTCAAACACATTCGATGCGCCTGAAAATATGACGTTAAATTTAACAAGGAATACCAATGGTGTTTGACAGCTTGCGTTGCGTACCGATGATAACTGTTAAGTTAACATCAAGTTTCGCTAAATTTCAAGCCGCTTTTCTTTGCCATTTTTCTCTATTTAAATTTCCAAACCTTACTTTTTGGTAGAAGATTGAGTTACGAATATTAAAAACACGATTTTTATACGAAATCCCCCCCCCCATTTTTAACATTGTAATATTGTTATAATCTATTGTTCTAGCGGCCATAGCAGTACATGTTCTGTGGAAATTACAAGTGTCTACCTCTTACTATTAAGAAGATACAGCCCCTTGACTGGCGAACGGAAGCACGAACGGACGAAGGGACGAACGGACAAAAGAACAAACGGACCAATGGACCAATGGACGAACGGACAGACGAACAGACGGACCTATGGACGAACAGACGGACCTATGGACGAACGGACGAATGGACGAACGGACGAACGGACGAATGGACGAACGGACGGATGAACGAACAGTCGTGGCTTTGTTACAGGATAACATCGGCACCCATTTAGTAAGGAACCCAAAAAACGTTGATTTGAACGCAGCTCGTGATCTAAAGTTACATGAATGAAAATTGACCGTAATTAAATTGAAATTCCTTTTATTACCTTGGCTGTCAAACGCAAAATGTCATCAATGAAATATTAATTATCCTGCTTTTCGTCCATGAATAATCAACGAAGCTGAAAAAATCCCACAAGGATTTAAGGACATTGAATCGGACAATATAAAAAAGAATATGTCCATTTAAATGACAACAAATAAAAAGCCTTTTGTAAATCCGTTAATAATCACAAACAGGACGTGAACGTGGGCATGGAGCATTCTCATTTTTACCCAATTTCGGCTTCATGCCTCCATTGTGGCCCGCCGCCTGTCATAAACCGAAACGAATGTCAACAAAAAATAAATCAAATCCATCTTTTATGGCAGCGAATCAATTCACAAATTAAATCAAAATACCGACCAACAATCCGTCCACCCACGCACGTTCCCCCCCACAATGAAAACTTTTCAATCCGAATGTATTAAGTTCCGATGCCAAAGAAAACATCAGAGCATCCTGAGCATCCTTACATTATTAACTGTCTTTTATATATCGTCTGTTTCTTTGTTGGTTCAATAATAATATAATCGATAGACAGTGAGTCCGAGTGAGAGCATATACGGAAGGACCTTCGCGAAAGTCCTTAGATGTAGAAAGAAAAGAAAAACTAATGCAATCGCCAGCAATGTTTGAGCAAAACTTTTCCTCCTCCTGTCAGCCATTTTATTAGGAAACATTTTTATATTTTGTTTTTCGCTAACCAACAATATCTATTGAATGAAAACAGGAACGCCAGAGGGAGACACATGCCCAGGACCAAAAACGAAAAAAGCAAAAAGTCAATAAATAAACAGACAGACGGACAGAAGGATAATATTTCTTGTTTTTTTTTCTCAGTTGAGAACGGAAGCAACGACAAAGGGTCCTCATATCTGTTTCAAAATTTCATAAATAACTTTTTTCTATTTTGTGTTGACGTGAAGACGAAGCAATAATATCGCAGGCCCAAGCGGGCGGAATAGAAAATGAATCCTTGGCGGATTTAATGTGTGCCAAGGCAGATAAAATTGGGTGGACTTTTCGTGGAATAGTAAAAGTTGTTATATTTTTGTATTCCTATTTTTTTTTCTCGAGAATTCTACATTCATTGAGAAGATTTTTTGACAAGAGTTACATAAATTTGCATATGCGAAGATGGGATCAGATCCTGTGGCGCCGTCTGATACTCATGCCGTTCTAATCTTTATCATGCTCTGCTTCCTCGTAACCATTAATTTAATCGGCTGTTGGATTTTTGGAATGGCAGACTTTTGAGAGAATATCAAATGTCAAAAGCTTTGATTAAATTAGGCGTGCTATTTTACGGGATACGTAAACCGAGATTATTATCGGGGCTTTTGGCGTGAATTTTAATTGACTCAATTTACAAGTTCGAAACCTCGATATAACCTTGAAGTAATAGAAGAATATTGCTGACAGAAGAGAAAATATTCAACCTTTAAAACAATGTAAGAACTGCTTTTGATGGTAAAAAAATAAAATACTGCGAACCTAACGAATGCAAATTAGTCTATGTCAGACTCTGCATTCATATTCCGACATAAACCATTAAATAATCGATATTGAAATTTATCTCAGTTTCAAACCCTGTAACTTCAATTTTTGAGACTGAGTAATTTGCAGGAAACGACTCAATACGTAAGACTAAACACTTTGAAGATCTGAGACAGAGCTCAAGCTGGAGGGTGGGATTCGAAGACAACCTAAGCTGCATCATTGTTGCGATTTCGCTCAATGTGACTATTGAAGCTGTCCAATTTTTGCTTTTCCGATCAGGACAGTATTTGCGACGTAGAATTTATGTTTCAAAATATATTCTTCTTTTTATGATATCGCTCGAAAATCGGCTCGATATAGAAGAAGTGAAAAGATGGGGATTTCAAAGGCCATGATCTTAATCCTTGGCATGTGGCAAATGATGAGAAACAGGGTCAATAAAAAGTGAAATATTCTGCCTGAGGTATTCTTGTACCTGGATTTAAATGGTTATTCATAGGACTTTACGAACGTACATAAAAATAATATATCATTTTGTAAGAAGGGCCTCAGACAAGCGAATTCTTATTGAGCCTTTTAACTCTGGGGATAAAAATGCAAACCTAAGATACTGCGACGGATAGCAGTAGGCTGAATACCTCATAGAAAACTTTGCAAAAGGCCAAAAAGGCGCCAGCACCCTAATATACTCAGACTGCCAAGAAGCGCTCAAGGCACTGTCATCCAATCTAATGGAATCAAAATATGTAAAAAGCTGCTATAACGGCTCAAAATCCTCAGTCCAATATAGTAAAGTTAGGCTACGATGGGTTCCAGGAATCGAAGGTAATGTATCAAAAACCACGTTCACTGGTCCGGAACCTTTCCGTGGCGTAAGCTGAACTACAGCCACAGATCTGATCAATAAGTGGGAAAGCAAGGTACGCGCCTACCGAGGCTCAAATATTCAAAATTATTAAGCAATCCCTTCTCTTATAGAGAAATCCACAAAAAACTCAACAAGGAGAACAAAAGAAAGTTTTCGAGCTTCCTCTCATGCTACTTCCGCTTGAGATCACATCTAACCAAATTAGGACTCCACTCAACCACCGAATGCCGTCTTGGTTTAGAAGACAATGGAACGGCTGTACACATTATGTCAAGTGTCCAGCTCTATTTTGGTTAAGAAGGCGTATCTTCCTCAAAGAGTTATGCTCCCCAATGGACATTAGACAGTCTAATGCTAAAAACATTCTGAACTTCATCAGAAGGATGGAATGTCTGTCAGGCTAAACTTACTCTTCAAGATACAACAGGTCTATTACTTCAGACCACAGTGTCATCCCTTGGGCAGGGGTTTGGCTTCAAAATAAAAAAATGGACGTTATAGCGAAAAAAAGCTAAAAATAAAACGGTATCTCCATACAAAAATCTTGACTATTTAAAAAGCATGTAAGGTGGCATGGAACCCTTCGTGCGCAGTTTTGTTTTTATGCCAAGAGAATGACATCTTTTATTTTTATTTTTTGTTTATAGGATTTTATATTTAAAAGGAAGTAGAATAAGTAAGTGTGGACTGTAGGGCTACAAACGCATTCCTTTTTAATACACAAGGCTTCTCCAAGCTCAAGGCATGACCAAGATGTCTGATCACAGGATTATTCTACTAAGTATGCAACCAATTTATTGATGAAAGCTTGTATAGCACAAGGCCCCATCTTTTCGAAATTATGACTCGCCCAATCCTTATTTCAGGCCATAAGAAATTGGTGCTCATGATTCGATGAGCTTTCCATTGGTAGAAAAACTAGACAACGATGCGGGCAGTCTGAAAGCCACACGTTCAGGATGCAGGTGCGTCTCAGGATTTCCAGGAGTACTTGACGAAATTCCATAGTCAAGTGAACTTTTTCACAGGCTAGTACATAGTGAGAAGTTTTGCGCTGGAAAATGGTTGGTTACCAATCAGCAAACCAGTCGCACATACTTTTTCACATCCAAAGAAGTCAAAGAGGACCGCTACAGGCAAGTGTGAATAACAGTTGTCTAAAGGATAACAAATTTCAGCAGGACGACGGTCAAACCATCACTTTATTCGTCAAACTTCTGTTGAGGGATTCGTCATTCATAATTTGAATCTGTACGGGTATTTCAAAACACTCGTGAACTTGTTTCAGTCAACGAATAAGACGCAATTTTGGGCGCGTTGTTGCCGAAATAAAGCCTGCTATGATTGGGAAAGTGCTGCCCGAAATTGGACTGATGTGATGGACTTCATAAGACGTAGCCGGGGTGGTCTTCAAGATAAGACACCTTTGAATACTTTAACCACGAATCCATTGGCTGAAGTTTAGAAAACGTCACAGCATGCTTGGTGAAATGTCCTTTCTACCAGAACAATTACGAGATGCCTCGAAAGCAAATTTGAAAAATATTCGTTTCAATAATTTCCTGTCAAAATTTTGCCAAATTCGATTCAAATCTGTTCCACATGCGCAAAAAAAAAAACAACACGAATTCCATGTTCGACAGGGTTGCTGTGATTGTTTTTTTTTCCATTCATTTTGTCAATCTGTTTTGACAGGTGGGTAGTTTGTCATCGACAAGAACGTAGGTCCTTAATGATCATAAGGATACATCAAAATGTACATATGCATGTGTCTTTGTCTGTCTGATTATTACTCATCTTGAGCCATACAAATACACAAACAAACAGCGGCGACGATGATTTATCGAGTTGAAGTCAAGCTGATGAATGTCCTGCGTAGACAAGACAAGCGATTTCGTTCATGTCAAAGTTAGGCCAAGCTGTGAGGAGGTAGAAAAAATGAGTTATGATATCTTGGCTAAGTTCTTTTTTTATCGAATTGTTGATATGTTATATTGTGTAACATGAAAAATGGTTACAAATGTCATATTTCTTCTTTTGGATCCTTAAAAAAATAAACGGGAGCAGCCTTAACTCAGCATCCTCCTCACTCATTTTTTTTCAAACCAAAATCAGTTGATGCATCATATTTACAAGCGGAAACCTAGTCACTCATAAACGAACTTAAAGGCTCTCAAAAGTCATCGTATTACACGGATATGGTGAAGCAACTCTTTAAGGATATTGAATCCCTGTGCCAAGAAACAATACATAATTCCCCCTTTGTTCGCGAATCGTATTGTGGTTATGTTTGTCAACAGTCATTAAGCTCCGAGTCCTTTGATGAATTTGCGGCTGCAGTGTGGTGTTTAGCAACCAGTTAATTAAATACGTTTTAATGATGTCCTTGGTTTCTTAGCTCCAACCAACGTTTGTTATTTTTTTGTTACGATGGAAAAGTACATTTATAAGTATCTCATTTAGTTTTAGTTTGGTTTGAGGTTAAGTTGTTGAGGCTTTGTCGCAAGGATACTTCATTGACATTCTTATGGGAATGACAAACAGTTGGCAGTGAAAGGATTTCAATCCACAAATGAGATCATTCCAACAAAAGATAACAATAAAAACATGGACAACTCAAGCTGAGAGGAACAAATTTAAGTTCAAGAGTTTTAGGGGGATTTATTTGACCGACCGGATAATTAAGGATTATGGATCGCAAGTAATTTGAAATAATCGTTGGCGATTTAAGCCATTAAATGGGGACACACTTGAGCAAAATCCTCGCAAATCTATTTCATATGGTAATTCGAATAATGTGGTCGGGGCATTCGCAAGGATGGTACAGCCTTTGGGGTAAATTTTAGTTACTTCAAGTTTATTTATTCCCATTTTTGGGGTACTCTTTAAATCGGTGTAGGACGGGAATTTATAGATGAAAGAAAACTCGAGGGTAGAGAATTTTTTTTTCTTTTATAAAATGCATGCAACTTTAAGGGGTTATGGATACCCTTATTATGTCAAAGAGGAAACAGATACTCGAATGTTGTGACTTGGCAAGATTTTCGTATCGGATAAGTTTTGTGCCTGGCCCTTTCAAGCAGAATCAGGATGGACATGGACCACCTGCATAGACATGGGAGGCGAATGTGCCTTTTATAATCATCAGCACGATCAGACGGCGTATACTTGATATCTCGCAGCGTTTTTAGCAAAATGGGTTAGGTTAACACATTTCATCAAAGGTTGTTATTGATGCATACTGAATTTCGAAAGCAACATCATCCCACTGCGTTTTGCGACCCCCTTAATAATAATATTATGTTAATATCGACAAATTATGAGTCAAACAAACCATATGCTGCCGTTCCATTTAAATGGCCGAAGATGGCCAAAATGTAAAAAAAAAGATTGGAAGTATTGTAATCGACGAAAAGAGAATGGGAGATAAAATGGAGCCCTGCGGCACACCAGCATTTAAGAAGTGAATTGCAGTTTTAAAATACTGAATTCAAATTGAATCTAGTTCATTGAAAACATGATCTGTCGATAAGCTTTGTACGCTTTTCGACAAATTAGAACGATACAAAGCTTTATTGAATGTCTTTGATATATGAAGTAAAATTAACTTCACAAACGCAACGGAGTGTTGCAATGAGACGGAGCAGATGAGTTGAATCTCATTCCAAGCAAGTTTAATGACATCGTTACGTGCGACATATTCTGAAATCTTCTTCAAAAGTAAGGTCTGACGTAAACGGTGGTCATTGCAGTCTCCGAGCTCTTCACCTGGTACCCATTGAAGCTGTGCATAGCCCGGGATCTACTTCAGCGTTATCAGATCCCATGGACCTCTTGGCAAACACTCTTATGACATTTGTTTCTGAGCCGGATTTGGTTAAAAATATAGACCATGATATGCAGAGAACCACAAGCAGATGCAGCAGAAAGAAGTTGTGGAAAAAGTGAATTCAAGTCGAGTGTTAAAATAGATGCCGTTGTCCTGGTGAGCAATTGACCGGCAATTCATTGTTGAGAAGACAACATGATTGGTTATTACTCAGACATGAGAGAAACTTTAAACATGAACATATTTCTAGATAGCCTTGAGCAAGTAAATATCGATCGAGCAGTGCATCCTCTAAACGCTTGTACTTGTCCCTAATTCGATGATACATTCGATTGGTATTGCGCCTGCATTTCCCTTGATTCAATTGATAGGTCTCAGGGTCAATTCGTTTTTCGAATTTTGTTCAGTCACCATTTGCCATTGGGATAAAGTTAATGACACTATCACTAGATTGGTCGATCAGCGATAGTAGTCTAACTAATAAGTTGCATTATTGTAGTGGTTGTTGTATTGGCTTAATTCCTAGTTCGTATTGTCAAAAAAATGGTTTGGGTAGATTATGTATAGATGGCTCCGCTGTGAAGCCGTAGCACTGACAGCGTAAGTAAAGCGAAAATGTTGCGTGAGGAAGGAATTCGAGTCTCACTTTGTCTTTTAAATATTCGTTAAGTGACACAATATCAAAGTGCAGCTGGATTATACTTCGGAGGAGCCTGGCTCTTCATTTATAACAATAAATGTTTGCTTGAGGACGTACTTACTGCCAAAAACTTAATAGAGAGCTATACTCTCAAGTTTTTCAGATATTTTGCCCCAACTAGAGTGGTCAACCAACGATAGAAGTCTGACTAAGTGGCTGGTCTTGCTGCAGTGGTTAGAGTACCGACTGCTGGAATTCTTGGTTCATGTTATTGTTATGTTGTTGGTTCGTGCAGGTGATCCGTCATGGACTCTGCTTGATGTCAACTAATGTCCAATAAAATTCTGTGAATTGAGCGAGTGCAAATAAGTCTAAGTTTATATAACATATTTCGTCTCAACTTGGATTCCAAATATGGAGCATTTTGAAACAAAATTCATCTGAGCTGTTGCTAAAAACGTCGTGAATAAACCGCTAAAATCGACCAAACGACGAGTTAGGCAGTTACTCATTACTCATTTGCCAATCAGCACTGAAAGCGGGGTGTTTAACTTAATCCTCCAAGCTTTCAAAGTAAATATATCAAACTAATGTCAATGTAAACAAAATCTTTTCTCACGTTTGGGCTCCACTCACGGAAGTGAGTTGAAAACGAATACATCTGAGTTTCTCAAATCACTACATAATCTTTCCTTCTTCTTCCGAATGCTTTGTGCTTCTAAGAGTATTCATATCCTCTTGAAGAGTATTCATATCCTCTTGAAGAGCGAGCCAAATATTAAAAAAAATTAAATGCTTTAGAGGCCAACGAAGTTCTCATTTCGTGCACTTTGTGCTTGTCTTCCTGTTACGGTTCCCAAGATACTTCTCTCTGACGGACGAACGGTTGAACCGAAGACCGGACGAATAGACAAATAGACGAAAGGACAAACGGACAACAGATGAACGGATGAATAGATAAACAGCCGAACGGACGATCGGACGAACGAACAAACGGACGAACGGACGAATGGACGAACAAACGAAAGGTCGACAGCAGAGCCCAGGTGATAGGGTTCCGTTGGTAAGTTTCGGGTACAATACCATAAAAAGGGAAGGCCGATTATTCTGTTTAAAGATGAAGTGTAAGCGATGCAAGGAAACTTAATCTTGAATCGCCACGGCAACCGTAAAAGACGGAAAGCAACTCTGACACATTTAAGGATCCCACAGGGATCGATGGCATGAAAGGTAATTCCGTAACTGTCATTACAGCAGCATATATTTCAAAACCAGATGTAAAATCGTTCCGGTGCAGAGTATAATATTTATCCAGAGCAATTCTCACCTAACAATTGCCATTGTGCTCCTTAGTCCTCCACTCTCCGTCATCCATTTGATTTGGATCAAAGATGTGATGCAAAAATAGCACAACTCTTGCCACTCCCTTCCGTTTTTAGATTCCAAAGACTTATGCTGCACTCTTGAACACTTCTAGCAAATAAATATTGCTTCTGTCAGGAAATCCGTACCCGTACTTGACTCTGACACAATTCTTCGTTCTCTCCAAGTACATTACTCATCCTCTCCCACCTTCGTTTCCTATCACAAGACACCGTCCCACATTCAATTGATAAGTTGCCAGGATAAAGTACACTCCTCACGCGAAACGAAACTTTTAGATTTGCATGCCTCGTCCTCCCCCCAAAACAAATTCACTTACAAACGAAAACTAAATAAATTTCCATTTCCAACTTTCGCCCCCTTCCCAAAATATTATGATCGATTCCAACTTCATCTAGAAAAATATATGCAAAGTGCTGCAGATACTCCGGATGAGATCCAAGATCCAATAGAAATAAAAAATTCCAAGAACACCACCCATCAATTTGCAAATTCAAACAAACACACATGCAAACGAGACCTGTCAAGGAGCAGGATAAAATTTGAAGGAAAAATATTTCCCCGAAAATCGACCGGATTTTCTTCGGCAAGAAAACTGTCAAAAAATTCAAAGTATCTCGAGATAACATTGGCCGCCTACGTAGGAGCCTGCTTCGTAACGTTTGCATTTAAAGAAATTCACTGCCAAAGCCAGGAAGTGACACTTTCATGTATGCAAAAGGATTCTCTTTGTGTTGTCTATTGAATTTGTCTCACAAAAAACGAAGGAAACGATGATAAAAAGAACAGCACAGCGTACGCAGTGACTTCCAAATGAAATAAAAGGTTTTCCAAGTTCTCCGGCAAGTGTTGGCGCCACACAGCAGCACACGCCCGTTCCAAGGATGAGCGACGGATATGCGAGTATATCCATAAACTGGCAGGTACGTGAACATTTGTTATCTGGTTGTATGCTTAGCGCTTTTGTCATTGTTATTGGGGCATCCCAGAAGGAGATGGCGACATTCCTCGCCATGTGTGAACTGACATTTACAAGCCATCGTATGATTCCACAAACATTTACCAAAATTTTGATTAGCATTATCGAACGGCAGATGTTAGCTCCTGTTGAGATGTACTATATGTACAAGGACCTGCAGAAGGAGTTTCCATACAAATAAAGGGTTGCTGTGAATCCATTAGTCCTCGTAGATATCTCTGAAGCTAAATTTAGCATGAAAGATAAATAGATACATGTTTTGCATCTATTAGAAAAGTCACGAAGCCAAGTAAGTTCCATTAAATAAAAGAGACACTTATAAATAGAACAGCAAACACACCACGGGCTAGCACTTAACACTGAAAGAACTCAATTCAATTTTCATCCTCGACGACGACGAGGACGACAGGAGTACATAGAAGACTCCTTTTTGTTTGATAATTTTGTAATAACACCTGCGATCCTCGCCCCATCGTCTGAAAGCGTAAGTAGCGTGCACGTTTTTGAGTTAATTGATGACTAAAACAGAAGCACAGATGGGTTGAGATACTTTCTTTTCGCTACACGCAGGAGCTCTAAGTATACATTTGCTTGAAAATTTTTAATGAAATAAGGAAGGATTTTGTTTTTTCAATAGGAAACGTCGACTATGAGCCGAGTGGTTCTTGAAAAATGCAGAATTACGAAGCTAAAAGTGTTAGTTGGTTAGTTTTGAGTCTAGGTCAAGTACAGAAGAATCATTTGAATGCATCTCGTATCGTGAATTTCAAAAGCAAATTTGTGTGAATTTGAAGTAGGTTACAAGAGTAGTCCCGGAAGTACGCCACCTTTCAACTAGATACACTTTTTCACAGAGACTTTGAAGAGCTTTGAAACCCTGTTTACAAAAGCAGATTCCACTTTTGTCATATCTTTGACCATCGAAAATTTTTTTTTCAAATTTGCAAACTGAAAATAAGTACAGTGAAAATGTTGCGTGAGGAAAGAATTCGAGTCTCACTTTGTCTTTTAAATATTCGTTAAGTGACACAATATCAAAGTGCAGCTGGATTATACTACGGAGGAGCCTGGTTCTTCATTTACAACAATAAAGGTTTGCTTGAGGTCGTAAAAGCTGCCAAGAAGTCATAGAGAGATCTACACTCTCAAGTTTTTCAGGTATCTTGCCGCAACTAGAGTGGTCAACCAGCGATAAAAGTCTGACTAAGTGGGTGGTCTTGCTGCAGTGGTTATAATATCGACTACTGGAATTTTCGGTTCGTGTTATTGCTATGTTGTTGGTTCGTATAGGTGATCTATCGTGGAATTTTTGTTGGCAACTAATGTCGAATAAAATTCTGCGAATTGAGCGAATAAAAATAGGTCTAAGTTGACATAACATATTTCCTCTCAACTTGGACTCCAACCATTATTAATTGTAAAATAGCCTCTGGGGATCGGGCAAACTATAGAATGAAAGCAGGTCAAACACTAAGGCGTTTAGCCGAGACAATTCGAAAAGAAGCGACGCGACGCAACAACTGCTGTGACCAAAAATGTCGCGGATAAACCGCTTAAGTCGAGCAGATAACGAGTTAGACAATTGATCATTACTCATTTGCCAATCAGCCGAGCCACGCTCTCAGAGTGAAGCATGAGTCACTTTAAGTAGCTATCCAAGCTGTTCGTTGTATGGGATTTAATTTTCCTTTAACTATTTGATGGTCTGAATAATATTTTACTATTAAAGTTACACGAAATAATTGCTTGCAATTTATTTTTAAGGGTTCCGTACCCAAAGTGTGCCAACGGAACCCTATTATTATATTGAGCATTCGAAGTGCGTCCCTTCGTCAGTCCGTCTGTTACAGAGCTGTATATTTTGAACAATAACAGTTGTAATTTGGACAGAATGTGAACTGTATAATATGGTGGAGTGTCCCCAAACACATATAAAAAACGTCTTTCTTAAAATCGACTTCTTACAGAACCCTTGGTATGCGTGTTCGACTCGAACTTGATCGCTGTTTTTAAGTCTTTTATTGATTTATTCATAAGAAAAGTCTCAGTTTTTGTTCGGTTGATTTTGAGTTCTAAAATTTGTGCATTTGTGCTTTTCACTCTCGGAAATTTCACTTACTATTTTCCCACGAATTGCCAACATCACAACGTTTGTGATGACAAAGATGTCCATTGAGTACCATATTTCAAGTATACTGTTTTTATCAACAAGCTGCCACAAAGTTGGGGTACACAGCATCGCACTCGCTTCTTATATGAATATCCATGAGCATCTCAAGGGTTTTGAGTTGGAATGTAGTGAGAGAATTTCGGGAAAGGGGCTTCGGAAAGTGTTCCCTCAACGATTTTGAAAAACGTGTCACATACGTTCCTTCGAAAATCGAAGAGTTCGTGTAAAATAACCAATTGAACGGAGTGGCACGGAAGGTCATCATGAAAAAATCGACTCACTGAACCATTGGAATTTCCAAGGACAAAACGCACGTTCTCAGGTGCTCTGACGGTGACTTATCTGAACGTGATGACCCAAAAATTGTTGACTTTTGGTCCGGGACAGGTTTCCGTATCACCATTCATAGTCTACTTATCGGCGTAGAATTGAGTTGCGATCTTAAACCACATGTTTTTTTTTTACTTTACTTTACTTTAAGTGGAAATTGCAAGTGCCTACCCATTATGGTTAAGCATATTTAGTCCTGTGACAAACGGACAGACGAACGGACGAACAGACTAGCGAATAGCCGAGCCTGAAGGACGTGTACATGTACAAAATGAAGGTAGTGTTCTTATACTAGTCTTTTTCTTTCTCGCAGAAACTGAAAGCTCATCAGTATAAACATTTTTCATTGCCAGTAATTTCACTTTATCACTCTTCCTGACAAGCCTGATATGAAGACATTTAAAATACGTAATTGCGCAATTTGTCGTGCACATAATAATTAGATTAAGTCGGCTCTGCTGGAGAAACTTAAATCTTTCACTTAATTGAATCGCATAGCTAGCGTTACGCCCCCAAGCGGCCTCCCTCCTCTAAGTACCAAACCCCATGCCCTTAATGGATTAATTAGATATCAACTATTACAGGGCGCCCGTGTGTATGTATCGTTTCCTTTTGTAAATATTGGGATACGCCAAACTCGACGCGCACCTCGACGTCCCGGAAAGAGTGTCGCCCGCAAGCAGCCACTTGGCAAATATACATTTTTGATGTTTACAAAAGCGGAGACAGAAGTTGCGACCCTTTCCGGCCCACAATTTTCGCTCCATCTCGGGCATACAGTTACATGTAATTAAATTTAAAATTACACCACTTGAGTCAACAACTCAGTTAATTAATTACACTGTGCCCCCGATAGCATCGGGCTGCGTAGCAAAGCACAGCACCTACAAACGAGTGGGTGTGACAGTCAAGTGACAGGGAACGTGTGACTTCCAAATGGCTGCTGCTGTCTTACGCCCTTAAGCCACCCCCATTTACACACACACATGGAATGGAATTTGGGTCGAACCCAGAGCTATGAGAATCCTGATGCTCGGTGCATGATGTCCTCATTAGCAGCGCATAACATTAACATCATTACGACAACAATGCTCGTACAAACAGAAACGCAATAATATTTCTGTTTACTGTTTACACTTTGCTCCTTTTGCGTTCATCCTTTCATCTAGGATCATATCCGCACCCACTCTCAGATGGATGACGATGGGGATAGATGCACTCAAGAAGAATCGGTTGAGCAGAAGTGGACTTTTAAAAAGTTCTTCTCGTTTTTGTTGTTCCTTTTGCCTTTGATGCTGGTGTCCTTTCGATAGTCCAGTTGTTGAACTGTGGTGACCAGTAAAGTGGTGTGGTTGTGCCAAAGGCTGAAATCCACACCCGAGAAACGAGGTCCTTTTGTTTATTTATCATTTGTTTTAAAAGGACCGCTCACCCAACACTCCTTGCCCATCTGTTGAGCAGCGCAGAACGATACCGAAGCAAGCTAAAAAGTTGTTCCTAGCTTGAATGTGGCACAAGTTGTTTGTGGTGCCAAAGGGACAATGCATACAGTATGGTTGGGCCTCTTGTGTAAATAATTGGGCTGTCATTGTCTGTTTAGGCTGACATTAGTCGAAGTAATCTGTTTTGAAGAGCGGGTAGGCTTGCCAACTTAATTAGAGAAATGAATTAGGGAAATGTCTGTGTTTAAAGAAATTTCAAAGCGGATCTCTTCCAAGAGAGAGACTTCTGATGTCAGATGCATGGACGAGGTTCGGTCTTCTCATTTTTTGTAAACGAGTCAAATTTGCTTAAAGCGTTGTTGTCTATTGGCTCAACGAGTCATTGTAGTCGATTGATTTTAATGTTCCAGCCTTGATCCATATCTTTGTACAGCTCCTTGAGTTTCTGGTTGTAACTTTTCCTACGTTCACCAATTTGGAGTCAAAGAACAAAAGGCTTAGGGAGAAAATGCAAGCTCATCCAGAAGACGCAAAGATTAACTTGAAAGAAATTAGAACATAGCTGCAAATATGACATCAAGTTTACCTTAGCGACGAAACTATACACAGAAGGCTAATGGAGATAGGTTAATATGGAAGACGATCAACGGAAAGGCTCTCGTAACCAGAAAAAAAAAAATTAGCCAAGTGCGAGTCAGATTCGTGCAACGAACGTTCGGTATACAAAATATTTGTTGTTTCATTAAATGTTCCCAGAATGTTTTTTGAAGAAAAAACATACGTAATTTTAAAAATCTGAAAACAGCTGTCAACCAAACTTATGCATCAATTACAATGGATGAAAAGTTAAAAGGAAGTATCGAAAAATTTTAAAATAAAGGGCATTTTTTGTTTGAATTTAGTTAGTTAGAATTATGCCCACAAAATATCGAAAAAATATCGCATGACAAAGACTGACCATCCTATCGAGCCCTACGAAGTACAAGATCTACAGCAGCAAGCTGAATACCCTATCATCGGGTAGGGAATTATCGAAGCAGCTCCGACAAATTGGCCATCGAAGGCAATATCCGAAGTTACCAAATGACAAAGACTGCGTTCAGTTAAACAGAGAGTTTCTTAAAAGCAGAAATTCAAACTGTTGACAGTGCAACTTCTTTTTGCTTCAGCAGTTAAAACAAATGAAGTAGGCCTCGACAACATTCATCCATCATTTCTTAAGCTAATACTTCCCTATAGCCTCTCACATTCTCAACTAGATCAAATTTTCAAAATGAATGGAAGAAAGCCAAAATTTTGCCTTTTTCGAAAAAAATCCAGCAATGCAAAAGACTTTAGACCATGCAACCGTTTTTCTCAAAAAATTTTAAATAAGTAATTTTATGGCAAATACAAAAGTATCTAAATAACGAGCAGCTGCACTATCGATATCAATCTGGAAGTTGTAAACTGCTTTACTTTTTGTTGTTGATGAGATATGTTAAGCCTTAGATAAAAACCACTTTCCCCGGCTTACACTTCTTGATATCTCGAAGTCTCTGACACAGTAAATCACGCGATCTTGTGCAAGAAGCGTAAGTTTTCAACTCACACTACGAAGCTCATTCTTTCAAATTTGAGAGGTAGACAACAATGTGCTATCGCTGGAAAAAATCCTCCAGTTTTCTGGGCGTTCAAAGCCGAGTACCACAACGATCAATCCTAGGACCTCCAGTCTTTTGGATATATTTGACATTATCAACGTTATCAAAATTTACATGCATGCAGACGATGTGCAACTTTATTCAAGCTGTTGTTTCGAAAAGGCTTGCTTAATGAAGACCTCGCACGCATATTTGACTGGTCCACCACACATCATCTTAACCTTAATGTTAATAAGTCAAAAGTGGGCGTGAGTGGGCCACTCAGCACTTCATTCCTTTCACAAAAAAACTCATGGTAGGTAAAACTCTCCTTATGCTTTTCTGTATGATTTCAACAGTAGTCGAAAACTTAATGTTGCCTATAACATAGCTAACTTTGTAGTTAACCTGTGGCAACGAGGCCAGATTTCAAACTTCTCAAAACCAATAAAAGGCTGCTCCTCCGATGAGCACAAGTCCTTATGTCTCTTCAATTCGTACGAAAAACATAATTTTCTCCAATCACGAAGGTCGTTGATGTTCGATGTTAGTCTCGTGAGTATGCTCAGATAATTCTTTGCACAAGTAACGTGACTCTGGAACTCACTGCCTGCAACCCTAAGAAGAAAGGCGAATACGAAAAATTTCAAAACACTTTCTTCATCACTTTTTGGCCTCTGATTAGATTCTTTTCATTTAAATTATATTTGTACACTAAACACTTTATTTATAATACTAGTAGAAAACCCTGTCGTACTACAGAAAGAATGTCATACACATTTATGTAATGGATTTAATTTAATATATAAATTGCATAAATTATGAAAATTCCTTAAATCTTTTTTAGTAAAATTAAAAATGATGTAATATTTAAACGGCTGAATTCACTGAATGTGCAAAATTAAAATAAATCCAGGGAAAGGGACTTGGATACTCTTTCCGTAACTTGTTTATTATCATTATGCTTGATTGTATTAATATTTTTTTTAAAATTAGATTTATTTAGCTCATGGCAATTTTCTTTGATGTGGATCCTGTTTAATTTTTAATTTTCAAGTCACTTGTGCGACGAACTTTGGACATTGTAACGTAGTCAAAATACTGGTTCTGGTAAAAATATACCAGCCAAATGTTTACCCTTTTGACTTATTGATTTTCATAGCAAACGCTTTAATGCAAATAATGTTTTTGACCCAAATTTGATCTTCTTAATCAAAAAGTAGAGGATAAAACATTGGACCTAGATTTGAATCAAAAACATTTATTTTTAAGTTTGTCTCTAAATTGAGTTATTTGCATCAGATCTGCAGTGAAATAAAAAAGACTTTTTAATGGTTCACCACCAGCATCTTGCAAAACGACAGCTACTTAAGTAACTCTTGGTGCATTATAGCGTCTTTAATTGGAATTTATTGTTAGGAAAAGCCTTAATTCCCGTATCAGTAAAGGATCGTTGCAACTATTTCTATTTAAACACCTTCTCTGATCGGCAGCTGCAGCAGGATTGAAAATATTCAACTTTGCAAAAATTCTTTGTTCGCCAATGTTGGGATATAGAGGTCCAGTAAGATTATGTTTCTATGAAGTTTGAAATAGCAGGACTTATAACTAGATGGGCGCGCAATATTTGCACCCAACGAATCAAATGTCAATGAGCTTTCAAAAAGCCTGATCTTTTTTTGTGAAAACTATTGAAAGCGAGTAATTGTTTTTTAATTGTTCAATCAAATGCGACCCTCATAATTCACTGACTTTTCATTGAATAGACCACAATAATGTTCACTTAAATTTTTTCTATATATTTTCAATTAACTTTGACTGAACTGCATGCCTTTGCACGTTGGACTGTATTGCTCTGATATTTTTAATTCTATTGCGGTTGGCCTCAAGTTCTATGGCATTCTATGCCGAGGTTCGGCACCTCATAGTTCTCTTAATTGTTTGAGTCCTTTTTCGATCTTAAGCAATCTATTTTTGTTCTCTCAAATTTGAAATTCTGTTGCGATTGTTTTTTAATGAAACACGTTTGATGTGATTTGAAATATTTTCAAGAAATCTCTTATTATCGCATAACACTTTTTAACCAACTGCCTGCAAAAAAATCTTCCAACACTTAAATTGACATAATAAAATGCCTAAGTCTGCAAATAACTTAACCTCATTTCAAGGTAAATGGAATTTGGTTTTAAGTTTTTAGTCGGACCCGCTAACTATTGTTTTGGCCAAACTTACCCACATCAGGTACATCAGATTGCTCTTAATTTTTACAATCATATGGTAAGAAAAATTATCTGCGATTTTTTACTTAAAGCAGGATACCTGATGGCAAACAGTTTTTCAACTCGCCTTTTTTTGTTACAAAAATTTGGATAAACTTAAAATATTCAGCCACTGCGCTGCACGTTATTTCAAAGTATTTTTTTTTTCAACATCAGCGATCCGATCTGTGAATTTGAAACAACTTGAATGAGCAATTGAAAAATTGAGTGAACCAACTAAGAGTATCTATTCACCGCCTCCAGTTAGAAACTCAGATCGGTTATTATGACAAAATTTTGTCCAATTGACACTGATAACGAAACATTGGAAACTCTTTTCAGGATATTTCTGGCCAGTAAAACTGAACTTGCTTTAGCTACGTTTACAGGAAAAAAAAAGTCAGCAGGCTAGATTCAAACTCAGACCTACTATGTGAAACGAACTTGCGGAACGCATCAATCGACTGCCTGATAAAATATCATTTTTATTTTATTTGCCTGATTTGTTATTTAAACTTTAGTATGTATGTATTTTTTTTAAGTTTATTCAAGTATTCATTTCCAGTCCATGTTTCAAAACATTTTCAATCTTCACGATTATTATACAATTAATATTTTGTTAAGCATTTTCTTAAATAATCATTCCATAAACGCATACGTCAAAAATTTAATTTAATTCTCCTATTCAAATGGAAATGAAGGAAGCGTTTTCGAAAATATTTAACGAATTTCTACATGGTTTTTCTAGATAATTTTTTTCACATTGGAATCTTCCTATATACACTTTTTTCTATTGAAAATTACTCCAATCACTTAACTATCTTTCCCTCCCATTTCGTGCTAAAGTGTTTTTCAAATTTCCTCCTAATTTTCCAAAAGCTTCAAAGTTACTGAAGAGACAAATTTATTTCCTAACTCCAGTCAAGTGTTCTAAATATTCAAAACTAATTTCAACAAAAGACATGACTGGAAAAGGTTCCACACGGAAGACAATTTTCTAGTTAGAATACCTTTTAATAAACAATTTAAATTCAACATTTGCTGTGGATAGCGCTTAGATTTCCCCCACATGAGTAAGGAGGAATGTCTACGCACATAATTATACACAAGTGAGCAATGAATGGCCTAAATAACATATACATATGTAGGTCATTGCATGACTGAAGAACACACCAATTATCCTTAATAATGTAAATGAATCGAACGCAGCAGGAATGCTTTCATTGAAAAGGGGATATCAAACCAAATACATTCGGAACAGCTCATTACTGACACACAATTCCTGTCTGGCGGAATCTTTGTTTCCCTTTTCTTTCAGTTTATCTGTGTACACAAGCACACATAACTTGTGTCTCAGAGGAGAACTTTTTTGAAATGAATTCAAGGAGAAAAATGTTTCACATACGCCCGATGATACGAAAAAATACCCAAAAATATATAACAATTTGGCCCAAGGACACTTCCCTGTGGAACTCGCGGGGCAATATCTTTAAACAAGAAGTTATCATTCCTGTATGTGAAACGGAAGGGTATACTCTCTAGAAAGTTTGATTCTAGTATCCTACGCAATGGCGTCAAAAAGAACCTGCCGTAGTTTTTAAACTCAGACGTCCCTGCCATACTTTGTCGAAGGCTTGAGAGGCGTTAGGAAAGGCACTACAACATATGTTTTTGTTTTGTTGGCTAGTCTTTGATTCTGAAACCTTATTGATGGTAAGGCAAAAAACATTTATCTTTGATGATCTTAGGGAAGCCTTTTAAATCAATGTCACATTTTTATCGTTTGCTGATTTTCCTGCATTTAATTTGAAATCACTATCAGTGCGCCACTGTCCTTCAATAATTCAGGAATTTTACTACAGCTCAAGGTTTCAGTTCTTAAATCGTAGCCAGGCGCTCAACATTTAAAAAAAAAATTGTTAAAAGATCGGTAAGCGTCTCATTAAAAAATTGTCATATGCTGTAAGTTGATGATCCAAACGTAATGGTAATGAAAATTGACCAAGTTGATTATCCTTACAATGTATTTATATTTGAACATAGTGTCCAATCAAGTGAAAACATTGAATCCAATTTTTTTTTTCAAACCCAGGCTACCCTTAGACAAAAAAAATGTCATGACTCTCCTAACACGCCTCGATAGCGGCCATCGTTAGAAGTTACTGGGAGCTAGATCTGGCTACTTGGGCAAGGAATAGGTGATCAAGCAGTTTGAATCTTATTTCTTGAATTCCAAGCATCACAATTGCAAATTTGTGAGAGTTGCCTTGATGAAACAGCACTCAGGCTCGCAGTTTTTCAAGACTTTTGTCTTCGAAAGCTTCCAGAAATCTAACTATTTGGTCTGCGTAGTAATAGACTGATAATGTGGCTTCATTTTCCATATATTTCACCATAATAGTTCCTTCAGTCTCCCAAAAATCGACACTTTGATTTTTTTTGGCGACTGTGAAAAGGTTCGATTCCAGGTCACCGATTGCTGTTAAGTTTCTGGATCAAAGTGATTGATCCAGGTCTCGTCCATGATCACGAAACATTATAAAAAATGTCCCTGATGTGCCTGGATTTTTTCAAGGTTCCCCATTTATAGAACGACTCGTTTTTTCTGCTGCTCGTTGGTTAAAATTCTGCGAACCAAGCGCGCAGAGACCTTCCTCGCAGGCTAATTGTTGGCAACCATTATTTGAATACTGCCATATCAGATCAGTCTGACATGCCTGATGGTCACTCTCACATCTGCAAAAACGACATCTTCAACTTTTTTCTTGTTGTCTTCATGGAGGGACGTGGTTTAGCCAGCTATTCCTAGCTTATACTCCTAGGCTCAGCGTGCAATGGTGGAGTTTGAAGAAGTAGAGGCCCTTATGTTTCCACCAAGTCGCTTTTTTTCAAACTGAATGTTTTTTCCTGTCTCCGACGGTTCATATTCAAATGAATGGACCTCCCTGAAATCGTAGCCTATTTATATTTTTTCTATGCAACTCTTGGGGAATATGAAGTGGTAAGAAAAAAGTTTTGGAAATTTTATGTGAACAAGAGACGATTATCATTAGTTTTGGTAACCCTCGCATAATACGTATATGAGCCAAACACAACTTAGTATGCCAACTAATGTCGAAGAAAATACTGCGAATTAAGCGAGTGCAAATAAATCTCTGTTTCAATTTGGACTCAAACCATGGAGGAATCGAAACCAGAATACATCTGAGTTTCAAACCACTGAAAAAGGTTTCGGTTATTCTGCTTGCTTTGTTCAAATTGCTTTAAATGTGAGTGAGTGAGTAGTAAGAACTTTTTTCGCACTTCCAATTTTCGACGTAAGAAGAAAATTTGCGGCCTCTGGAATCTTCTTTTTCAAAATGAAGGTTTAGTTGTCTCCAAATCTCTCCCGAATCTTTCCAAATTGGTTGCGTATTTCCTTAATTTTCCTAAGTGTGATCTGATGAAAGTCCAAATCTTTCCGCGACTTTAGTAGAATTTTCGGACTGCGACGAACCAAATCTACAAGATCGAGAATTTATTTCTGTCAGTCGGCCAATAAATTGGCTGTAAAAACCACCTTGGATACGAGCTTCACAGAGTTTCTTGTCTTTAAAGCAAGACACACTTTGTGACCAGTACGTACATGTCCTATTCGAAAAGATCAATTTAGTCCTTCTCTTCGTTTCAATGTCCTCAACTGTAGCTGTTATGGGTGATTAAAACATATCACCACAAAAAGTCGCCCGAAGGAGTCACATCACATGAAACAGGCGCCTAATTCATAGGTCCAAAGTAATGCCTCGTTCATGTGAAGTTCGCAACGAAGAATCCTCTGAACGTTGTCCTTTGAGAACCCTGTGATTAGGATACACAAGACCTCCGCTGTTGAACGTGGGTGGGATGCTCGTCTTTTGTGGTTCTATATAGCTACACTTGGGAGACAACACTATACCAAGCAAATTCACTTGGACTCCAGCTGTCTTCATCCAAGTCTAGAACTTGTCTGAATGGATAATTATTCGATTCAAAGGAAACAATTATTCTAAATAAAGAACTCTTGACACTTAAAAAAGACATTCTAAATATAAAATGGAAATTCTGTTGAAAGCATTAGACTTATGCAGGATTCGAGTTTACCAATTTTACCTCACATTCTCTTGCCTGCAGGATGAAGCGCATTGCATCTTCAAATACAATTTCAATGCAATTAAACAAGGAAAGAGAATCATTCCTTATTTAATGTGTCCATTCAAGTGGAGGAATTTCATCCGATTTGCATTTCGAAGAAGTCTATTGAATTCAGTCTGCACATCTGCTTGAGTAGTTATTTCGCACCTCCTGAGTTCATAGTCATTTTCTGCTAAATTTGTGAAATTAAATAACCGATTATAAATTCTTAAACCTATGTCCATTCGAACTAACCACTTTTATATCAATTTATTCAGAAATAAACAAAATGAATGCGTCTATAAATTAAGCCAACACGGAACTATTATGCGTCGACAGTTTGTCGTCACTAAATCAATAAACAACAAAACAAGACACAAATTGATTGAGTGTAAACTCGGAATGACAAAAATGGTTTCAGTTTGTCGTTGTGAATATGTTTTTTTTTAAAAAAGGATGAAGATATAGGGTCATTTTCTTGATCACAAGTAGATGGGCGCGAAAACAAAAAATATACATAATTTAAACTTAAGTTAAAGCAAACCTTGTGTGTATGGTCCCTATAGGCTCGAAAACTACTTGACCCATTTTGATGAAAATTTAAGAGTTTGTTCTCTTAACAACCGGCCTTGTTTATAGATAAGTTTAAATAAAATCGAGAAGGTGGATGAGTGGGGCACATCGTTAAAAATGTTGCTTTATTTTTGAAGATTATTTAAACCGCAGAACCATAGCGACTAAAGCTTTTACACCTGAGATTTTTTTTCTTCATGTTAAGGTGAAGGGATTAAGAGAATAGGCTCAAAAGGAAACCCATTATTCTAAAATAAAATCCACTCTTAAGTAAAGTGCATTTTCTTGTAGCCTTACTGATTCTTTCAAGTGCTCCTGAGTTTTCGTTTGAGGGCCCTTGCAAATTGAAAACACTTAATCTAAGTTTGTCAGGCAATGCTTGTCATCTTTTGAGTAGAAAGAGATTCATTGTATTCTAAACTGGGTGCAGCACAGGAAAATCAATCAGAATTGGTAGGGAGAAAAGCTAGCAAGACTACGGATATCGTTGTCAAAATTCAAAATTTCCAAAGCTACTAAAGTTCACGAACGAGCGATTAAAGAGTATCCAATTCATCAAAGGCCTCGATGCAAGACTGCATTGATTTCTATGATTTAAAATATCTTTACATCTAAGCTTATTTAATGAACAAAGTTTTAGGGTTCCGTATAAAAGGGTGCAAATGGAACGCTGTTTGTAGGTAAACACCTGCAATTTTCACTGAATGCGTTCTTGTGTTGTTGCAAGAATAACAAATAATAAGAAATTATATAAATCTTAAATTGAAATTCTTAACTCAATTTTACTCCAAGAAAAAGGAGATATTTAAATTTAGAAAAAACATTATGCAGTGTTGCATATTGTGTGGTGGTAAAGAACCCTTCAAGCGCGTGCCCGACTCGCACTTGATGGCATATTTCTTAGTAGCAAGCGTGGCAGTGGATTTTGTGGAATTTTATACTGGATGAACATTACGGAAAATGATCGAGAAATCACTTCAAAGTCTGCTGACTGCTAAAGTGCAATCGGATGGACTTTACGCATCATTTCATGACCTAAGAGCAAGGATTTCACTAGACGATGCCAGTAATTATTAAAGATTCGTAAGGTGTAAATTTGATAAGCAACTGGGAAACGGGACAAACGATTATAAGGCTCTATCTAGATTTATTATTGCGCCTTCTGCCTTCTGCTGATCTTCACAACAAATTCCAATTTTGAAGAAATCGACCTATCATTATTTTGGATTAGTTAAAAACGTTGGAACACCATTGGCAATTGTGCATCTAGTTTAATGTGACCACGTTAGGAAGTATTAATAATCCAACACCTTGTGAGGATGTCCGTTCAATGCTGTGGAAGGCAGAAATCCGTTGACTACACTGGTCCGAGAGTCTTCGAATCTAAGGCACCTGGTTCAAGAAAAACGAGTAGACCGAACTTCGGTTCAGGTAGCAACGCTTACGTTAGAAAACTTGGTCTCTAAAAAGTTGCCAGAAATTTCCTATATTTCAAAAAGAATAAGCCCACATTTCCTGCTGATTTTAGACCAAAAAGCATTCACCGCGCATGTCTATGGTCATAGACATGTGCAAAGTAAGTTCGAGGCATTTATTACTTCATTAGTTGCGGTTTGCTTAACAACCTGGACTCAGGGATAACCAGAGTTGTTGCACAGTAAGTGCTGATTTAGTTGAGACCATAAAATCTGGTGTCGGAAACATAAGAACAACTTTGGACAGAGTGTGAGTTGCTTTCTTCTCTCTAAAACAAGGTATACCGCATGGCTCAATGTAAGTACCCATACTATTTCTTATTTTTATAAATGTCATCACGACAGTTTATTTATATTTACAAATTTATGTCGGCTCTTACGCAAATGATTTGCAATTTCATTTAGCGAAACCTTTTTAAAACCTTAAAGGACTTAGTGTTCTTATTAATGAAATGCTAGAAAATATTTAAAGAGATTAACAGTTTAGTAGGATAAAGATAAACTCATGGTCAGTAGGTCATATCTTACAGCAGTTTTGAGTCATCGTCTAAGTGCAAATTGCGTATAGCTTTAAACGATGCAGCTCGATAAATTTACGCCATTCTATGCGGAAGAATCGAAATTCAAGCTTATTAGCAATTTTTTAAAGCATCATATGAAGCTGAGAGGACTTCAAGTATAGTATATGCCTTCTTTAAAAATTATTTTACTTTGCTTATCCAAAAAAAGGTGATTTTTTAACATAGAATTTCGGGTCAAAAGGATTTCAGCTCATCGAATCACTTCAGTACAGTTCAGGACAGTCTTTTGTATATAACTTTTTGATGCTTCCGAATTGATTACTTCCATCAGCGATGATGAGAACACCATGTGTGCCATAAATACACTTAACCCTTATCACCCTTAAACTGATGCAATATTTGTCTGTGTCTATACTCGTACAATGAGTCTCAATCTTAAAGATACTTCCGACAATTTGACATCAAAGGCAACCAATCTGATATATCAGCAGCTTCTCTATGTTTCGAGGCAACTAATGAAATTGAAATTAATAAAAGGACATTTGGGGTTGGCATGTAGCCTGGCGCCAAAATAATCGAAAATTCCGGCAAAAGTTGTTTACCTTTTTGCCACATCTTTTGAAAGCACAGGCGATATGATCCAACAAATTGTTTGACCACTCGTGGCTTGGGGGGGAAATTCGAAATCAATTTGGTTTATCAACACGAACAAAAAAGAGGCATGGAAAAGAAGCACATTCAGATTAAATGGCTTCAGCATATTTTGATTGGTGGCGAAGTTTATTGATACTTCGTCAAATTAAATCCGATCCTTTTTTTGTAAACAAAGCTTACAAAACTAAAGATAGTTCTTGTTTTTCGAGAGGATTTTTGAAGAATGCAAATATTAAATTCAGCTCAAAAATATTTTCTTGTTTAGGTGGGAATTTCGTAGAGAGGGTTTGCTATGGTGGAAGGAGAGCTTGTTGATGCGCGCAACATTCTAGAAATTGACTGAAATTGCCTGTAACTAGTAAGACATTATCCTAAATGACCTAAGGTTTCGGCTCATTCAATTCGAGATCATTTGTTTGAGATGGAGACAGTTTTTAGGACCAGTTAGCAATTGAAAAAAAGAGAACATCAGCAGCTTCACGCTGGTGACTAAACTTGGCTGGCAAATTCAAGGATTAGTCTGACAAAAGTCACATGCTTTTGACCAACAAATTTGTCAATATTAATCTTCATTGTCTCACTGCCTTGAAGGACTTGAGGGTCTTCAGAACTTGTGCAAATAGAACAAACATTGATAATATAATAATAATAGTATGCCTCCGATTTTCTTAGCATGAACTTGTCCAGGAGATGAAGGAGCATCTGTAAACATCTTCCTTACATTCTTTCAAAAATCCTTTCAATCCTTTTTTAAAAAGTTACGAACCTATAACCAGTTGTTGGCATCCGATTTAACTGATATTCTCAATATCGTATTAACAACAATATGGCCGCGGCTCCAAGATGGCTGATTACATTTATATGGGTATCAAATGAAAGCGATTGAAGAGTAAACAATTAAAACGTGTTTGGGCGTCTTTAAGCAGACACCATTGATGACTTTTGCGAGGAAATAAATTTTATTCCAAATATCCAGTAAGGTTTTAGGAAAGGACATTCAATGGAGCATGCCGCCGTACTTCTATGCAACAAGATAATTCACAACCTGGGGCAAAGAAAATGTACTGCTGTATGAGATATAGTCCTACAGGATGCCTTCGATTCGTTCATTAGTAACAATTTTCCTGCTGCTCTAAGCTGCTTTTTAAGCTCACGAACCGCCTGCATTTCTATCGGTTTGGCATTATCTAACGAATTTCAGGTACTCCCTGGCATTCCTCAAGGATCTTTTCTTAGACCCAAGGTATTTAATATATATACATATCTCCATGACTTTCCATTAAGTGACCCTATTGAAAATGAGCCGGGGGCTATTTTGAATGCCAATGACACCATCGTCCTAGGTGTTCTAAATAAAGTTAGAAATTCGATGCTCACTTTAGTTCGGAATATTAGTTCGTGGGGCCTTAAAATAAATCCAGAGAAATGTGGATTGACATGTTTTAGAAATACTTATGGCAGAGGACATCCAAAGTAGAAAGCTTGCCCTACATATGCTCGATAACTGAATACCTCTAAATAGACAAAGACAAAGTACCTGGGTATACATTTGCAAAACAAACTTTCATTAAACAAACACCCAAGAAAAGTTGTAAATTAACCAAAGGTAGCTTCCAACAATGTTAAATTGCTTTTTTCCAAACCGCTGTCTCAAAATACCAATTTATTAATAAACAAAACTTTAATTAGACCGATGATAACGTACGGCTTTAGCTCGTGACTTACCATATCGTCTACGGTAGCAAACGAAATAGAAGCTTTTGAGAGACAAATGCTAAGAGCTTGTAGTGGTAAATTTCGAAAACCAAACAAAAAATGGTTCTCTAAGAAGTTTTTATATAAATTTACTAAGGTAGTTCCGCTTATGAGTAACATGACTAATATCTTGGAAAAAATACTGCAATGCATAGCTTCTCATCCTATTTCTTGCTATGGGAAGCGAATGCATTCGAAAGCAAAAACGATAATTACTATCTATCCCACTTCAATATCTTGGATACTAGGTGGCATTGTATGTTCGAATACGAGTCAAATCGAAGTTAAAAATTATTTTATAAATGTTATATTGTCGTGAATGAAATAGATTTTTAGATAAAACGTATCCAAACTAGAATTATTAACTATTGTAAGATAAAATTATTACAGTTGGCTTATTTAATTCAAATGTATTAAAAAAAATGTATTTTTTTAAAACAAGTTTTAATTAAGAAAATAAAAGTGAACTAAAAAGGAAAAATTAATTTTAGTGACATTTTCTATATAGGTTTCTCGTTTATATGAGAGGGCAAATAAGCTGCAAAATCAAATTCAAATAAAAAAATATAAGTATTTACAATCAACGAAAGTACACACGAAAGTGTCATATTAAAGCCAATTAAGTGTTGGACAAAAGTTGTTCAAGTAAACTATTTTTGGAAAAAAAAAATATTTTCTTCCTTCAAATTGAATTTTTAAAATTTTTTTTGCAGCTTTTTTTCCAACATTTAATGCACTTATTAATTTTTAATCATATCCCAAAAATTTGGTGCCAAAAGCTGTCTTAGTTTCTGAGGCATTCAAAAATAATGAAAGGTCCTTTTCTCCTAGATAAACACTTTTATGTTGGGTGTTTCTAAGTTTGAGTGGCTAATTATCTTATGAGCGGATTATCCCTTTTTTATTTTTCCTTACATGCCATCAGAACTAGCAATTTAGAAAAAAAAAACAGTATTAACAAAATTTTATCCAGTTTTTATTAGAACACTTGTTCAATTTTATAAAATTGACCTGGCCAATAAAAAAGGGTTTGCAGTATTTAAACCTAAACGACTAAAATACACAAATCAAGATACTCTCGGGGAGAATTGACAGATATGCACTACTGCACCATCTACTTTTTTTCAATACTTCATTGCCGTATTCGGGAACATGAAGTGCTGGAGTATCGAAGGAGAGGAAGGTCATCTGCTGGATCAACAAACTTAGGGAAATATTGGATATGGTATAAAGAAATTCCCTCACTTAGCATCAAGAGGATAGATAAAGTTAAAAAAGTCGAAAATCTACTCATTTTAAAATTAATCTTAGAGTTAAAAGTAAACAAACCCAAGCCGAGGACGCTGTGTGCTTGGGTTGTGGAATAGGGTGTTGTGTGCTGATCCGCTATCTTTGTGAACCAGCACTCAGCTCGAAGGGTGCCCTGACTTCATAGCTTTCCGCAATTTTCTAATTTGGCCTGCATAGTAAGCGCCTCAAATAATAATCTACTTTTTTCGTTTTATTTAAAGTCTCGTATTCGCATGAACTTGTTAATTCTCAATATTTGTCATCGAAATGTGAAATCGATTCTCCTCTTGTTCGGCGTTTAACATTTTGGTTACCAGAAGCACCGACAACTTGTTCATATGAAGTTGATTATGAAGGATCCGTGTGGAACGTGGATGGCCCTCCTTTACAATGATCGTTCATTGCGGATGTTCAACACATTTTAAAAGAACAGTAACATTTTAATCGCCACAACCTTATTGTGGGCTCTGAAAACATGGCTAGATGATCAACGTATTATTTTATTTGAAGAAAAATTTTTTGGGATTCGATTTGTCTTTAAGTGTTGCTTTTTCAAAAAGATTGTTTTTTAGATCGCCGCTCTTGTTTTTACTTCGAAAATAATATTTTCGTTCATTATTGTCCCAGCGTGAATGTCAAACTTCTCTATTTTCTACATACTCTGAAGTCAGATGATTCCAAAATATACTGTTCTAGGAAAACCGAGAAAGATACAAAGTGGCCCAAAAAATCATAAATCACGATATCGATAGATTTGATAACGTGAACGTTATGAAATGTTTGTCCTGGCAATGCAATTAAGTGAATGAAAAGAAAAAGAGAACGACAACTACCTGAAACCCATTACTCGCGCCTAAGCTTTGTTCCTGTTATTTAATATACTCATGCCGAAATTCGTCATGAGTAACGAGGCTCATTTCCGCTGAGTAGTTTTGTAAACAAACAAAATTTGGTCGCCTTGGACACTGAAAGTCGACGATTCATTCACAAAAGCAAGGATCCACCACTCAAAGTCGTGGCCTATAAATGACGAAAATACCATCAAGCCTCATCTCTTTCGAAGATGTTTTAGTGACACTGTCAGAAGTTGCAGACTCTGGAAGCTTTCAAAGAGAGCAGCTGGAAGGAGTTCGAGAAGTTATCATCTGCAGCTCTCAAAAAACTAAGTGGTCATTAATAAGACGAAACTTTTAGGCGTTGTTTTTTTTTTTTATAAATAATTTGTTTGGTCTCAAGGGACTTTGACTACCCTTAGAAAGCGTTTTGCGACAAGCAAGCCAAAGGGTTAGAAAAGATTAGAGAATCCGATGTGTTTTGATTTCGATTGCTCCAAAGGTAAACTACAAAAAGGCACGTAATTAAGAAGAGGTCTATCGTCTTTGCATTGGCTGAACAGTCAATGAATCGATTTGAAAAATTAAAATTAGATATGCGAATATGTTAAAAATATATATTTAAAAAAAATCACTCGAACAACAATTATGATTAAGATTCTTCTCTTGACCAACTTGTCCCCAATGTGGCAATTTTACAATTGCTACTTAAGCCGGATTTGTGACTTTAATCTCTGCAGTAATTTCAGCTTGCAACACTTTTTTTCAAATGTGTCGGGCCTTACCGAAATGGAAGCTATTCAAATTCTGAGACAAAACACAGGACTTGTTGAAAATGTACACGTATGAAAAACAATATTAATTAAAAAGAAATGAATATCCTGACAATTATAATTGTCCTGCTCCCTTAGTAATAGGAATAGCTAAATATTTCAATAACTCGTGTTAATATTGCAAACCCTCTACACCGTAATTTTATTACTTTCCGCTTATGAAAGGCCCATTCGTGTGCACTGAATAAATACAAAATTAATTATCAAATCTCCATTAATCTTAACAAAATAAACAATACTTAACCACCATCCATCACTACAGCCGATGATTCTCGATTTTCATTATTATAATTAGAATCAAACCTCAAGATCCTAAGTAGATATGCAAAAGACTACAAGAAAATGACTTTAAAATTCAAGACGAGCAACCTTTTCGACTTTTGAACTTTTCACTTTTCTGGCATCGTCACTATCTCGTTTGATAGCCATTAATCATTTAACGAGAAGGGAAATACCTTCGTTGATAAATGAATTTCAATACAAACACACACACTAGAATGTATGCATAGACATTAAGCAAAAAAAAAAAGAAAAACAACATCCACCAATACAACGAACAATGCCTTACGTAAATAATTCATTAACATCGGCAAGGAATCCAGCACAAGGCAAAAAGTCGTTTCACAAGAACCTTTTCGCATCATGAAATCCCCAAAAAAAAGTATTCCTTTTTGTTGGTGGTTCAATCCTGACAGTAATAAAAAAATATTCTAATTAACGTTTCTTAAAACCGAACCTTCTGCATGGGGTTGAGGAGGCCTATACCCCAAATGCAAACCATATACAATCCCAAAAAAAAAATTAAGATAAATTTAATGCGATGCTAGGATTGAATATTTTAATTGACAACACCCACTCTCGGTGAATTACATAATCACATCCTGGCCTCATTCATAGATCCTTCCACAAAAGTCAAACGATGACGGACTGACGGGGGTTGGCTGACTAACTGACTGACTGGTCGACTTAACAAATCGAGCGTGATGCCCTCAATGTTGGTATTCCTCTACTTTTGACCCCCACAATACAGAGAAACACTCCCCAAAAAAAAAAAGGCAGAAATCCCTGCAAAATGATTGTAATCATCTTCAATCTGACTGACGAAAAAGGACTAAACAAAATGTTAACAAGGACGACGCGACGCCAGCAAGAACAAAAATAATAATAATGAAAGCTTACCCCCTCGCGTTCAGAATTGGGCTACAGATGACAAAAGATGATTAGACGACTAAATCAGCGGAAGAATAGAAAAATTCTATGTGCCCCTCGACAAGGAGTGAAGGTCTTTAAAACATTGGTAATCCGGTTATCCTTAGCAGTTAATCCATCAGATACAAGTTCACTTTCTTTTTCTCACTTAACTTTTATATTCTTTTTTTTTTTTTTTTTTGTTATAAGAAACACTGGACACTCGATAAATTCAGATTTATTCAAAAAGATACATCTTTGAGATACTTTTTTTTTTAGATGAGGAGAAACAAACACTTCACTGAACTCGTATCACTTCCCGCTGATTACATAAATCTTTCAAAAAAGAGGGGAATTTTGATTAAAAATATTTTTTATCGTTTGGATTGGAATCCTTTTTTTGTTGTTTTGTCCTTTTTTTTTTTGATTTTCAAAAGTTAACCGCCTCTGTTCGCAAACAGCTAATGTCAGAATTGTGTTACATAAAACGAAAACAAAAAAACAAGGATGGAGTTGTGTACTACAACAACTCTCTGTGTATCCTTTGAGATAATTTTTTTCTCTTGTATTGTATTTTTTTTTTGCTAGGAGAGCAGCGCCGTATCCGTAAACCGACCCGAACTTCTCGAATAGGCGACCGTCACAAGACTGGTCCCCACAGAGGAGGGAACACACCGAAAAGTTCTATTCTGCTGTAAATTTTTTCATACTGTGAATGGGGCTGGTAGTAGATGTGTGCCGCAAGGAGGGCGTAGAGCTTTCTTCTTGATTCATCCTTGAAATACATTCCTCTAGCAGATGATAAGATACCAAGATACATTGCTTAGGGATACAAATATTTTTTATTTTTCTATTTAAAGAACTGAATAGAGTTGCACTCATTTTGAGATGGAAAGTGATGTTGAGTGGAAAAGCAAGCTTTTGTTTGAGTGGAAGAGAGGAAAGCTTTGTGGACTGTATTTTTGAGTTCACTTGGAAGGAAAGTGTTTTTAACCGAACGCAGTAAACGAAATGATAAATTCATTTGTTTTTAATTGAAAAAGATGTTCTTGGTGTTTAGTCAAAATGGGAAAATGGGATTTCTGGAAGTCTGGGTTCACTTTTCAGGTGACCCTAAAGCGTTCTATTTGTCCAAACAATTTTGCGTAAGAGCCATTTTTTTTTCTAAATAAAACATCATCAATATTATGAATTGAAAATTATTTTAAATAACAGAACTACCGGTTGAAAATGTCGTTATTGCAGACAACTTCATGTCTATTACTCTGAGGTGAATTTTGACCATGACAGCTGTCACATCAGAAACTTCATGTCAGTGTCTAATTATTTCAGTCTAGGTTATTGGTCAATAGTGAAAACACACAAGTTTTTGTAAAGCCGTAAAATGTCTACATTCCTGCCATCAAAACAACATTTGCGGGAAGTTTTAATATGCTTCTTTCATTTAAAAAAAAAAGCTTCCGAAGCGCATCAATTGCTTACCGAAGCTTACCCGGGCTATACTATAGACGCTAGAATGTGTCAGCGGTGGTTTAAGCGGTTCAAAGGTGGTGATTTCAACACCCCGGCCAGGTGATAAAGTTTGAAGACCATGAATTGGAGGCATTGCTCGATCAAGATCCGTGACAAACGCTTGAAGAACTTGCAAAATTACTTGGCGTCGTTCAGCAAACCATTTCCGATCTTTCGAAAACAATGGGAATGATCCGAAAGGTAGGACATTGGGTGCCGTATGAATTGAAGCCACGAGACGTCGAACGCTGATTTTGCATGTCCGAAATGCTGCTTGAACGCCACAAAAAGAAGTCTTTTTTGCATCGAATCGTCACTGGTGATGAAAAGTGGGTACATTACGATAATCCAAAACGTCGGGCAACGTATGGTTACCCCGGACATGCCTCAACATCGACAGCCGTTCAGAATAGGAAGGGTGTTGTGTATTATGAGCTGCTAAAACCGAATGAAACAATCACAGGCGAGGTCTAGCGATGACAATTGATGCGTTTGAGCCGAGCACTGAAGAGAAACTGTCGCAAGACACGATAAAGTTATTTTGCAACATGACAATGCTCGGCCACATGTTGTAAATGTCGTCAAAACTTACCTTGAAACGCTCAAATGGGATGTCCTACCCCACCCGCCGTATAGTTCAGACCTTGCGCCATCTGATTACTATCTCTTCCGATCGATGCAACATGGCCTGGCTGACCAGCACTTGCGTCATTTCGATGATGTCAAAAAATGAAACGATTCGTGGATTGCGGCCAAACCGGTCGAATTTTTCAGAACGGGTATCCATGAATTGCCAGAAAAATGGGAAAAATGTTTCCTCAATAAAGCATTGATTTTTTGAAAAAACGACATTTTCAACCGGTAGTCCTATTATTTAGGCTTATTATTCTGGAAAGGGATTTGTCCAAGTTCGGACAAACGTTCTGCAGACTCTGTTTGCGCAGAAACGAAGATTGACTCTCTAATAATGAAGAAACGGGTTTTCCCAAAATGCTTTGCGAAGATATGTGGCTCCGAAAATGTTTGCATTCTTGAACTAACTCAGTCTATAAATCATTAGGATATACTCCTTCTAAAAACAGAGGCTGTAAGGGTTGATGGTGACAATTCGCTCATTTTAGTTAGAAATGAAAATTTTTCATTGAAATTGTCGTACGCTTTCTTCTTTTTTTCTGATTCGTATACGAGTCCGTCAATGATGACGAGAAATGTATTAACCCTGAAAGTATCACTCGCGGTCATACTCATTTCTTCATCGGGTGTTTCATAAGCAATTTTTTTTCTTTTCGGTTGTCTTTTCTGTACTCCTTCGACGCACTTAATTCAATTGCCATTTCTTCAAAATACTTAAAGTTTTCTCGTTGATCTTCGAAGAACTTGCGAAGAGATTCATAAAGATCGACTTCAACTTTGTTCATTCTTTCCAAAAAAAACATTCCCCACAACAATCATCAGCGCCGTTTTTAGTTTTTTTCAATTTTGAAAGAATTTCTGTTGCTTCGTTTCTTGTAGCAGGCTTTTCGGTGCAATCATTTCCGATTGTTTCCAAATTTTCCATAACTTCGTGCTAGGAATGAGGAGTGAGGTTCATTTTCTTGACTGTTTTGCCTGCTCCGAATTCAGCAGTCATCAATATCTTCATACGAAAGCAAAATTTGTTGCAGACTTCAAAAATCTTTTTGATTTCTATAAGGTAAAAAAAAAAAAATTCGGTCCCCAAATTTGCCGCCCTATGCATAAGCCTACTAAGCCTGCTGGTAAATCCGCCACTGACTATTACATTGTTCAAATGTCCATTGCAGCTTCTTTGGGTAGCGCGCATCCGTAATGTCTAATTTACCATGATTCTGGCGCATAAATCAGGCTGAATTTGACCGATGGCATGTCATGTTTGCTTTGAAGGCCGCCCCGGCTTGTGGCTGATTCGTATAAAACTGCGATTTCAGAAAACCCCACAAGAAACAGTCTAACGGGGTCCAGTTCACATCACCTCCACGTGAGATGACCATGCCCTCGAATCGCTCGGCCAGAATTTTCATTGTGGCGTGAGCTGTATGGCACGTAGTGCCATAATTTTTAAGTAACATGTCCTTGTCGTCAATATAATCCAATTCGGGTAAAAAAAAATTGTTAATCTTCGACCTGTAGCGCTCGCCGTTGACGGTGATGGCCTGACCAACGTCGTTCTCAAAGAAATGTGGACCGATAACGCGGCCAGCCCAAAATCAACACCAAACAGTGACTTTTTCGGGATGCACTGGACGCTCATGGATCTCATATAGATTGCTTTCGTATCAAATGCTACGATTTTGTTTGTTGACGGGCCATGAAATGGGCTTCATCGCTGAAGATGATTTTTCGGTGAAAATTAGGGTCAGTTTCCAACTGCTCCAGAGCCAATTCAGCGAACACATGTCGTTGCCTTTAGTTCCTTCTGGATCAGCTGAAGTTTGAGCCTAAATCACGATGCAAAATTCGATAAGTTGTGGTCTGCGAAAGGCTTAGTTCTTTTGATTGGGCAAAACAGACATCATTTAAGGTTTGGAGCTAAATTTGTAACCCTATCTATCATAGAAGGCTTGTAGTGATATTCGACAATTAAATTAAGTTAAATTCCAGATTAAAATATGTACACTTTATAATAGGCAGCCAAATGAGACAGAGTGAAATATTCTTGCATCGGCTCGAGGAATCCAAAATTTTGCAGTATTTTTAACAAGATGGATTTGGAATGGATCAATTTTAACATGGAGCTTAACATGACCATGAAAAACTGAGTGCATTTTTATCATCGAAGGAGAGAATTGGATAAGCTATAGAGTAGATCAATCTTGAAGACTAAACCGGCAATGGACATAAAATGGAGCCCTGTGGCACACCAGTATATACCTGGTAAGCTACAGACTTGTAACCATCTAATGATGCTTCATCTGCATGATTCGGAAGATAGTTATTATTACAATCAAAAAAATATTCATCGGGAAAAGATTTCAGTCCCAAATTAAAAATATGAGACTCAACATTCTTACTTGCTTCTGAGAGATGAAGAAGTTGATTCCAAATTCACCACTGGATCAGGGTTTTGAAAACCATATTTTTAGTGATTCAAAATATCTCATTTCAATTCTATGGCTTATAAGTTTTTTCCACGTACTCAAAAAGAAGCGATAGTTGTGCAATTATTTGATGGAGAATAAAATTTGCCTCTAAAAGAGACGGGCTTGACAAATGCTGTTTTCCATCAACTCGGAAATTGGCAAGAAGAGTACGACAAATGAAAATACTTACACAGCTGCCTTGGAAGAGAGAAAACAACTGGACCAGCGAATTCCATAAAAATATTCCCCTCTTTCTGGCAGTAGCTTTACACTTGAAAACTTTAAAGACATTCAAAGCTTCATCTGAATTTAAAGTTCTCCAACACCATCGCCGCAAAACCAAACATTAATCCATCACCTTTAACAAGCAAATTTGGAGTCTTATTTATTTTCATGTCAAAGTTGTTCTTTTCTTCTTTTTGTTGACTCAAAACTTTCTAAAATAAATTTAACCACAAAAGCATTTTAGTGCATGCGGTAATCATAAAAGTTTCCAACCGGGCTTATCCTTGGTTTAGAAGTTTTGTCTAGAATTTTGATTTTACTACACGTGTACACACATTTCTTGCGATTCTTTGAAGCGAGGTACGCTTCCCAGTTCAGTTGTCACCTAATAGATGTTATCTTAATTTCCTTGCGGGTGCAAACTGTTTCCCTTACAGCATCAAACAGACTCAAGCGTTCTGCATCATTTCCGTCATCTTGCGCCCTCAAACCCGCTGTTACAACTGAACAGCGAATGCTCGATAATTGGGGGGAAATTATTGCGACAGACACTGGAATAGATTTCCCTTCATTTAACATGTAATTACCCATCGCAGAGAGACGAGACATTCGCATTCCAAGAGGCGACATCTTCGGGGCACACTCCGAGGCGCACGAAAACTTTGACAGGGGAGCTCTTGAACTTGTTTGTCTTCGTTTCCGTTTCCTGTCGCAACTAAAGTTGCCGTTGCTGCTACTACTGCTACTGCAGATACAATAAAGATTTTGCCCTCATTTTTGTTGTAATTTAATGAGTTCTTGAAAAAGAGTTCCTCAACAAAAATACAAGAAAATAGAAAACTGGATCAGGACACGTGCTTGCTGTGCGTGCACTCAAAGCTATGTGTGTATGTGTGTAGATGGAAGGTAGTAAATTATCCTCGTTTTTTTTTATCTTGAAAAGGATGAACGTACTTTGCTCCATCAACAGATAACAATCGGGCGTATTTTGTTTTTTTTTTTCTTCTTATTGTTCTTCTTAAAGCTCCTTGGCAGGACTATTAAGGGATAATGATTGCAAAGCGGTTGAGATATCAAATTGAATTAAAGGCTTTAAAGCTTATGCAATGAGATAAGATTAAAGACAAAAGGGCAAGGTTATGGAAATAATTATCTCTTGACAGCTGCACGAAGTGTTGGACTTTTAAGTAAATGGATGGTTTTTAAAGCTGAGTCATTTAATGGAAGCAAATTTTGGAGCACAAATTTTTTTAGTAGTGATTCAGAGTTTAGTTTGAAATAAGTACAGTGATGTGGGACTTTTACCTACTAACATCATCTCCCATATTTGTGGTACAATATGGGTCTGTGTCATTTTGATCATTTACAATGACTAAGAAGATGGATACTAAACAAGATTTCTTATCACATTTTCCACGGTAGAAATGCCTTGATCTCTTTGAACATCATTGTTCCAAATATTCCTCTTTGCCTATACAAAAGCTCGAAAATCTTTATTTTTAAAAGTATAATTTGCTTACAATCTTTTAAGGCCAAGGTTGTATACAACAAGCCCATATAGATTTAAGCACTTGCTCGTACAAAATGAGTTTGTTTGAAGCACCTTATTTGGAACAAGCGTATTGCTTTCTGCTTGAAATTAGTGCCTAGAGTCCTAGTTACTATTTAAGTTTCGTCCGGGTAATAAATTTTCAATGAATCATTTTAATTTTTTTCGTTTTCTTACATGTAAAGTTAACATACTTGAATTAGTCTCATTGAGAAAATTTAACCAAACCTCTCGAATATTTAACTCACGCATCCTTGATGCCTTTTAGCAAGTGACTCAATTATTGACTCAACTGTAATATCGGTGGCCTCACCGCCAAAGATATCTTACTAGTACCACCAGAAAATAACCGGCCCAATTTCAGTCTCTTGTGGAACTCCGGCAGCAATATGTTATCTAAAAATTAAGAGTCTATTTGCTAGATTGTATCATACACAGTGACAAAAATCAGCTGTTACTTATACGCCAAGCCCTCATGGGATGACTTGTCTAGAGAAATGGTGACGCTAAGAAAATTATACTTTTATCCGAGAATGCGTTTCTAATTTTGATGGTTATTTTTTAAACCCGGGTAGTCGTCGAATGTTTGACTCTGAATCCAAACTGATGGTCAGCGACAAGACGTTGTTTTTCGATGATAGGTTAAACGTGCTTCAAAATAAGCTTTTGAAATACTTCTGTTATAATTTGCCGAAGCGACCTTGGTCTATTTAAAATAATTATTAGTCGAGGCATTAATTATTTTCAATAGTACAGCCTTCTTTGGCAACTGTTTGAGGGTGAGTTTAATTATTAAAACGAAGCCCGAAGTTGTATTATTTTTACAATTTTTATCGCTTGGCAAAATTCGGTCAACATCTCATTCGTAAATTGTCGTACTCGTAAAACATTGACTGTAGACTAATCAATCAATCTTCCAAAACACAACATCCGGGTAAGTCAACTTATATTGAATAATATACTGCGAATTAAGTGAATGCAAATACATCGATATGATGGTCATAAATCTATCTCTCCATCTCTATTTGGACTCTAACAATGGAATAATCCAAAGTAGAAAACAACTGAGTTTCAAACCACTACATAATCTGTCGTTTATTCTTCTAATCTTTCTGCTTGCTCGCAAAGGGTTGCCAGAATACCTTAAGACTGATCAAATTATTTAAAAAAAAGTTACCAATAGAGAATAGACTCTCACACGATGGGTATCGCGGCTTTGCGACACTATATTGCTTGAGTAAAAGCTCTACATCGGTTTACTTGTAATTCCAATAAGAATAAGAACTTCCAAATGGGGAATTCAAAAGTTAAAAAAAAAAATTCGGAACGAATACCAAATTTAAAGATTATTTGATGAAGACATGCTGTAGAACTGTGTGAATCTATGATTCTGACTGGCTCTGCACCAGTTAGAAAATGAACCTTATTTTCATCGAAGACTTAACTTAAGCGATGAGGCCTGTTTCTCGATGAATTGGTACTTCAGCAAACAAAATTGTAGAATTTGGGGCGGACGTCCAATGCATCCCGAAAAAGTGACTGCTTGGTTTGGATTTTGGGCTGGCCACGTTATCGGTTCATATTTCTTTGAGAACGATATTGGCCAGACCATCACGGGCAACGGTCGATGATTGACAACTTTGTTTTGGCCTGGTAACCAATGACATGTGGTTTCTGCACGAGCGATTCGAAGGCATCGACTTCTCACATCGATTTGATCAGAACAGGCCGAATTAATTTCTATTAAACGTTCAAAATATTAAGTTTTTATTAATGCAAAGAATCTAAACAGACTCACATCTTTGATGGTTGTTCTAAGCGTTGGCATCAGTTTTTGCTGGATGAGTCAATCTTATTGTTACATAGTTGGATTGGAGTTTTGACTCCACCAGGAGAATGTCACATATTAAAGTTTATCTATCCGCAATAATTAAAAAGGTGAGCGATGGAAGCCTCTTGTTTTACAACCTTCTCTTTATCTCGCTTGCCGTAAGAACCAAAATTAGGGATAAGGATATACATCATTCATGCAGATGATGAGGCCTGAATTTTACTTTTCGAAGCTATTGACCTGGATTTAGAAGGGGGACAGTCAGGCTTTCATTTAGGTTTTCTCTACAGGCTTTCAGTAACATGGTGTAAGGTGCTCAGCAAGGGTTTAAATTTACGTCACCATAAGCGATTCCTTATTTTTAGCCAACAATGAAACGGCATTGGAAATGGTAGGTCCACTTATCCTTGTTGCCTCTCCGCGACATACTGAGTGAGAAAATGTTGGTGTTGCTCACAATCACGTATACCTACTAACTTTTTTTTCTTCTCCCTTTCAACCTCCACCATTGTTACAAAGTATCCTACTGTTCTATTCTCGAGAAACTGTAAGAGGAATTTTTGTAGATGCCAGTAAGACTGCTCTGCCAGTACCTTCGAGGAAAGCTCAGTCGTTGATAAATATAAAATAAATTAAAAAAAAATAAATTAAATTTTAAATTAAATTCCTTTTTTTTATCTATCCTGGCATAAAACTGAGGTTTCCTTTCTTCAAAATCAGTCATACTTCCCCTACAGAAGGAGAACATTTATTCATTTTAGATCCCATATCGTTACTTCCATTACATCACACAAAATTGTGTAAGCCCAAAAAAATATTAATTAATTTTTACAACTACCCTCCACTCGACATCCTGGATTCTGTTACATACCCTCCATGAAATAAAAAACTGCACTTCAAAGTTAAAGCAAAAAAAACAAATCAGGAACTCATCATTTATAATCCCCCCTTAATTCTACGTAACCCTATGTCATCAATACCCCCAAGAATCTGGCACAACGCTTAACCCATTCATTCGTCATTTCAATTCCGACCCATATTCAAGAGAGCGCAACCCTGATTGAGAGGCTGCGTCTGAAATTTGGGGCACCCGCATGACGTTAAGTGACTGACACTTTGCAATTCATTAGCATCTCCTCACAGGATGTGAATTGATTCATAATTTGTCGCTGTGCCGGAAAAGAAACAAAAAATCCCCTCCGTAGACTTTGTCGGTCGCAACCCATCTCCGCCGAGCACACATACAGCAAGCACGAAAAAAGAAAAGGGGGAAAAAAAAATTGAATAGCGCCGTTATTACGCCCACATGGGTATCCATATCGGGAATATAAAATTTTCTGCCAAAGATACTTACACGTCGAGGACGAAGGTCCTTGCTATGCCAGGGATGCCGTAAAACTTACTGCAGTTTAGCATGGTTTAACATGGTACTCAAAGTAATCGAAGGATCCTCGCATGAATATTTGTAGCGTTTTTTTCATCCCGAACTCAATGCATGTAACCAAAATGTATCGCAGAGGTTATGAGTTATAAAATATATCTTGGAACGATTAAGTTAAGCTACAGAGTAATATGTTGTTGTTTTTTTTTATCTTTTGGGTGGAAATTGGGAAACCGAAATGATGTTAAATATGCTCTTCTCGAGGCAGAGGAGTTATTGAATTGCGATTGATTGCGTGGATTAAGAATGTTTTTTTATTTTTTCTCTTAAGGCCTTGTGGCAGTGAAGGAGTCCTCAAATATGTAGTCAATCCTTTAAGGAGCGGGTATTTTAATTATTGGCGTTGGACTAAAGATTGATTTTGGAGCGAGGCTCTTGAGTAAAACGAAAAAGGCAAAATATAAATTGAATGAATTGAATGAATTGAATGAATTGAATGAATTGAATGAATTGAATGAATTGAATGAATTGAATGAATTGAATGAATTGAATGAATTGAATGAATTGAATGAATTGAATGAATTGAATGAATTGAATGAATTGAATGAATTGAATGAATTGAATGAATTGAATGAATTGAATGAATTGAATGAATTGAATGAATTGAATGAATTGAATGAATTGAATGAATTTAATGAAGAATTTTTATTGAATATTTTATTTTACGTGGTATTCCTTCTATTTGATTCTCAAACTTTAACCAAAGCTCGTCAAACATGCATACGAAGGGTTCCCGGCAAACATCCTTTCTTACCCTAACAATATGATTAATATAATTAAATCAAATTCAAGATTACTATATATATGTCCGCTTCATGATGGACCCGGGATATAAAATAGCGTCCGAAGAAGGATTCCTAGACGACATCAGCAACAGTTATACGAATGCGCAGTGATCAATTAAATTGACGACTAAATGCTGCAGCTGTCGAGGAAAATCATTGAAGGATTAATAAGCCACCCTAACGAAGACATCAGGAACATCAGCGGACAGGAAATTAATCCAGCCCAAATGTACCTCAGCACAAGGACAATCATCGACGAACATTCTCAAGAAATAAACGATTTGACTTCGTACTACATTAACGCAAACAGGAACTTCTACCCTATTAGGTTTTTTTAATTTTTTTTCCTTCCAAAAAACTCCCTCAAAAAACAATTTTCGAAATGTTTGGAAAATTTTAAATTAGTTAAGTTATAGTCTTACTTTATCAGTATTAAAAATTAGTTTTACATATTAACAGAATTGAAATACGTTGGGCCCTTACTGTTGGGCCAACTTTGTTTAAATTATATTTTTTAGAATATTTAAATTATAATTGTAAATATTCGAAGAAATAAATATAATCCTTAATCGTAGTAAAAAATCGATTCATCGACGACTCAGAGAGTATTAAGCAGAAACAATGCAACGTCGTCAACTTCATCATATCCATCAAAGTAGATCATTCTTTATCGTTTGGGTCACGTTAAATGAAGGCAAATGTCGTGTTTAGAAAAGAAAACAAATTATTTAGAAAATAGAAATAAGAATTTTATTTATTTTTACAAAAATATCTGAGCAAAAAGTTGACACGAAGATTTCTAAACCAACATTCATAGGATTTTTTATTAGAAAGTTTGACATATCCAAAACGACATTAACAAAAGTGACTTTGTTTTACCGTCATATACGTTTGGTTGTTAGAAAATGTCTGATTTCATGCCAAATAAGCTTCATTTGGGGGAAGTGTTTTTTTTTCACTCGAAGAAAATGACGGCTGAATCGAAAGTTCCAAAAAATTTGCGGAGATGCTGCTCTAAGTATAAAAATATGTCATGATTTGCTCCGTCGTTTTACAGACGGTGATTTTGATTTAAAGACCATCCGCGTAAAGGAATGCCAAAATCTTTCAAAGACGCTGAATTGAAGACATTCCTCGATCGAGATTCCTGCGAAAAGCAAGAACAGCTTGCTTAAGCATTAGGATTAACCCGCCAAGTCATTTGCAAACGATCGCATCCGTTCGGAATGAGTCAAAAACAAAGAAATTTGGTTTCTTATGATTAAGGGCCATGGGACGTTGAACGTCGTTTTTTCGCCTGTGAACCACTGTTCCAGCGTTAAAATAAGGAAGGGTTTTCTTCATTGTATCGACACAGGTGTTGAAATTTGATTCATTACATCAAAGCAAAGAAAAGAAAGCCATGAAAGGTGTCATGCTTATACTACGCGACGTCGGTTTGGGCAAATATTCACACTGCGAGTGTCATGCTGTGTTTTTCGTGGGACTAGATCGGTGTCATTAAATGTTAAACTCGAGTTAAGTGGTTATGGCCATAAATGACCATAAAGGTCACTGATTTATAATGAACCTTTGAAACTCAAAGAAATCAGTACTTCAATTGATGCCATTCAACCGAGCACTTTGCGAAAATTGCCACAAAAAGAGCAGACAACGCTCGGCCTCAAGTTGCAAAACCCATGAAAATCTACCTGGATACGCTCAAATGGGAAGTCCTTCCCCATCCGCCATATGTCCCGATATTGTCCTATCCGATTATTGCTTGTTCCATTCGTTGGCATATGGTCTGGCTGATCAGCAGTTCCGCTCATATGGAGACATAAAAAAAATGGCTTGATCCATGGACTGCCACAAAAGATGATCACCTTTATCGGAGCGTCATTCGAGGCTGCAAGTAAGATGAGAAAAAGTTTTTGTTTCCGATGGGCAAATCTTTAAGTGATTCATTTGTTCCCATTTTTTCACAATAAAGTTGCATTTACATAAAAAAAAAACAAAAGTTCTGAGTTCCCCAACTAATATATGATAATATAATTTGGCGAAAAGCGGAATCCTGTTAAAGTTGCGAGTGTCTACCTATTACGTTTCAGGATAAACAACCCTGTAAGAGAAAGATGGATAGACGGACAGACGGACAGATAGTGGAGCTTTATTATTACGATTCCGTTGACACCCTTTGGACACCGAGCCTCAAAATTTTTTGTAACAAAGGTATTGTTTAATTTCTAACCTGAAAGACCCTATTTAATCAAATGATAAAATTTCAAACGCTCTGCGGTTCTCAAAATTCGAAGTTTTGAAAATTTACAGTTTCGATCAGCATTAGATGTATAAACCGAGAGTGGACTTTGCTACTATGATATATTTCTTACAACAAACTCCAATAATATTTAATCGCAATGCCGCATATAGACCACGAAGGTCAAAGTGGAAGATGATAAGAAGACGCTGCAAAAATAAGAACTCAAGTAGAGAAATAAAGAGGAGAAAATATTACTGCGAAATAAATAAAAGGGCCGAAAAAGCTTTGAGTCCTATGTTAATCGAAGAGTCTACGAACAAAAATCTAACAATTATAACACAAAAGCCTTGCTGAAGACCACAAAAGACGAACCATTATTATGGAGAAGATCTTGTCACCGATCCGCAGTTTTTTTTTTTCTGTCCAGGAGCATTTTCAAAAGCTGATAATCGTTAATGGTCAAGGGAGAGTAAAAGGGGATAAGATTCACCCCACTGCCATTGTAGAAGAGCTAAGCTTGAAAACATCAGAACTGCCATTTGATTTACAAGCAAAATTTTTCAATTAAAGCGGATATATTCTGTGAAAGGTATGTACTACGATAGCTTTGGGAAGACGAAAGTACCTTCATTATCTTGCTGCAACTGAGATGGAGCTGTATCTGTTTAAAGCGTCACTTACATAAATAGTTAAACTCGTAAAAACTCAAATTGACAGTAGTGCACAATCTTGGAGAAGACCAACGAATTTCAACTCGAATCTCAGCTCCTTAAGATGTATGTCTATGCAGCTTCTCCAAATAACACCGATAACCAAGACAGCAGAGAAAATTTAAGAGTCCTTTATAAGACAAATTTTCCATTAGGTGCACGGTCCTGGAGGAGAAGGTACCATCGCGAACTTTTAAGGCTGGAAAAAGATGTGGAAGGCTTTTGAATCCCAGCCACAAAGATCACAAAAAAAAACCTCCCGTTGTGTAATAAATCAATGAATAATGGTAAAAAGCTTTAATAGCCTCACATCCTCTTTGATTCGATAACCCAATAAGTAAGTAAAGTGAAATATTCACAAGTTTTCAAAATAATTTCTCATTTCCTTCTTTAAATAATCCTTGCTAAAAATTTTCCTTTCAGGCCACACAATTTCCCCGACCCTCTCGCTCACTCTTTTTGTAAAACCAACGCAATTAAATTCCATGACTTGTTTGCATGCGACCATAAATAACACATTAAATTATTTCAAATACGTGCGTGTGTTGAAGAATTTTTTTTTTTAACAAGACGAAACACCCACAGCATCCGGCTCGAAGGACCACAAAATATTCCTTTGCTCCACTGAGCATCGAGGCGGAAGTTGTCTGCCCTACATGCTTGCTCCATTGGAACGTTGCGTTGCGTTGCGTGAATTATTTGACACAAAATGCGTGTTTGTCTGCAGGCTAAAGGCAGATTGCTTATTGTAAAGCCATATCGACCCATAAATATTAAACACTTTTGAACCGAGGCCAGGACAGGAATTTCCATTAGGTTGTTTATGTGTGTGTTTTTTTTTTTCGTGTAGATCCTTGAGAAGCGATTGAAGTAAATTTTCATCTTTAATAGGTGCAACAAAGCGAAAAAGGCGATAAGAAGTTCAAAACCATCCAACACACTATGAGACGTGTTTTGAATGGTTTTTGAAAGTGTCTGTAGAGGAAAAGTCCTTCCTTTCATAGAAATTTTGTGTAATTTGATGTCTCAAGGATTTCAAAAAGGGTGTTTTGGATTCCTCCTTTGATAGTTAGCAAGAATGAGAAATTTAGTTGTGAGGTTAATACTAAATTTATTACATTAACTGATCAGAATTTATCATGTCCTTTCGGCAGCACCGAAGTCTTCCTTTAATCATAAACGATTTCATTGTAACCAAAAGTCATTTCGAACGCAAGAAGTATGAATCAATAAAGAATATCCTTTGTTCCATGGACAGGACACACACGCTGCTAATGACATTGAATTCGCCACAACATATGACTACGGCCAGCATCTTGCGCTGTCGTAAAAAGCCGATAAAAACCAGTAAACGTGTGATATCGCTGATGTGCTGGACAAGGCCAAAGGCAACGACAATCGCATCGCATCGCATTGCCAAACCCAAGCAAGATGGACTCAATGAAAAAGGATTTCTGCTGATTCCGAAGAATCGTAGAAAAATGTCATTTTATTATTCTCTCCCGATACATGATACCATCGCATACAATACCGGAAGCAATCGTACGTATGGTATTACAGGCGAACGATGAGCAGCTGGATTGAGCTTCCAGTGTTTCTTCCACTTGGGCTGTTAGGATATTGTTCCGCTGCGTGTGAAGGACGAAATATGTATAAGGATTCTTACAAAGCACGGACGTAAAAGAAGATAGAAGAGACCGATTTGATCTTCGATAAACTCGGATGGAATAAAAAGTTTCAATGTACGAGTAAGAGTACGAGTATATATACATACATGCATATTATTCCTTTAAGAAGGTCCAGGCAAGTTTGTTTTTCTTTCCTATGAATCCAAATTCGAGTCCTACTCGGCCACACAACCACTCCGATTGCCAATTTTTGCAGAAGACATGGCAAGAAATTCATATCCTTTGCTATTTTTGGTTATTTTTCTAGAATTCACTTTGACGGGAGGAGTTTTACTTTTCTTTTCTTTCCGATTTTGTTTCTTGAAAAAGTTGGAGAAAAAAACGTAAGTAAAGTTAGGGTTGCTCCTTTTTCTTCTCGTATTGATTTCTTTTTTGTTCAGATCCTTGATACATTGCGACATGGTATTGGTTTCGAGGAAACTTTGAAATTGCTAGTTGAAGGAATCTTAGATATATTTTTTAAGAATGGAAAATATTTTTTGGGCAAAGTTTTCGTTTTTCTTTTTCCATTCGCAGCATGCTCAGCGCGCACTGCATGAGCTCGGAATAAATTCACCGAGTATTCAGAGCAAAAAGTTGAGCACTGCCATTTTTTTATGTGGCAGGAGGGAAAACATACAAAAATAAAATCCAAAACAATAAAAATGCAGCACGGTAGTAAAATTATAAAATATAACTAACAATAAATTTTATTTTAGAGTTTTAATGAAACAAAATTATAATCCTAAAATTAATCGGAAAATTAAAGAAAACTTTTTACGCTTGAAAACTGGAATCAACAAAAACAGCGTACCAGGATACCGCCAGGGAACTAAACACTGCGTTTAATGTAAATATGTCCTATGAGCTGGTGGATTGCAGGTGGAAGGGACTACTATGGACATATAAAAATATAAAGGAGGATAGCCAAACCACGGGACAGTTGAAGATATTATAGAAAAATTAAATGCTTCTTTTACAATAATAGCTTTATCTTTATCATTTATTTTTATTATTTATTTTTTCTCTGAAAAGCGCTTGGGTGAATTTATAGTCAACTTTGTTATTAAGACAGCTAAACATATATTAGATAATCGAATGACAACTAAGCGTTTAACTGTGTTTCAAAAACAAATCAATGCGCCCTGAACACGCTCGGTTTAGAGCACGCTTGATGTGCTCGAGCTCTGTTCAGAGCTCTACTCTGAACTAAAAAAGAAAACCTAATGAGATTAAGGATGAGGTGGCGCAAATCAGGAAGGATTCCACGCATAAGGAATAATTAACCCGTGATTCTTATAAAACTCGATCACGGGACTTTCTTCGAAAGCGATGGATGATAGTGACTAACAGGAAACTAAAAGATTTTTCGGCCAAAGGAAATATCACTTTTTTTGGAACATCATAGTAAAAAATAAAAGCATCGGGGTACTTAAAAAAGTCTTTTTTTTACACATTTTGTGTCTGTGTGTGTTGTGTGTTTAAACGTCTGCCTTCTTGGAATAACCACATATCAAAATGTGTCTATCGTTTGATAAAAATAATTTTCCAATGACTTTGTTTGGCTCTACAGACATATACTTATACTCTCAGTTGGTTCGTTCGATTGTTTAATTGCTCATTCGTTGATGTTGTAAAAAAAAATACTTTGAAATAACGTGCAGCGCTGTGGCTGAATATTTTAAATTTATCCAAATTTCGTAAGCTTTAAGAAAAAAACCGCAGATAAATTTGCTTACTTTAGTATTGTAAAAATTAAAAGCAATCTGATGTACCTGATGTGGGTTAGGATTTGTGTTGTAATTTATTTTTAAATTTTGACTATCATACACGTATGTGTATCATTTAAAAACAATTGAAACAGAATTGCAAATTTGAGACCGCAAAAATAGATCGCTTAAGATCGAAAAAGGGCTCAAAAAAAGTATTGTCAAAGTTAATTGAAAATATATAGTTAAGTGAACATAGTTGTGGTCTATTGAATGAATCTGTGAATTTTATCAAGTCAAATACCAGTGAATTTAAGCAATGTAATCAAAAGGAAAAAGTTAGAGTAAGCTGGACTCTATATCCCAACATTGGCGAACAAAGAATTTTTTCACAGTTTTATATTTTTAATCCTGCTGCAGCTGCCGATCACAGAAGGAGTTTAAATTAAAATAGTTGCTACGATCCTCAACTGATGTGGGAATAAAGAAAAACAATAAATTTTTATTAAAGACGCCACGATGCACCATGTGTTACTAAACTAGCTGTCGTTTTACAAGGCGTTGGTTGTGAACCATTAAAACACTTTTTTAGTTCACTGCAGATCTGATCCAAATAACTCAACGTTTTTAATTCAAATTGAGATCCAACTACTCTTTCATTAAGAAGATCAAATTTGTTTCATAAATATTATTAATAAATTCAACAAGCATTTGCTATGAAAATCAATAAGTCCCAAGGGCAAACATTTGGCTGGTATATATTTACCAGAAACATTGTCTTGACATTGTCAACTCTACATTAAAATGTTCAGAGTTCGTCGCACAAATGACTTTAAAATTAAGAATTATACATCATTATGCCATGAGCTAAATAAATCTAATTTTAAATATTTAAAAAAAAATAAGCGTAAAAATAATAAGCAAGCCAAGGAAGAGGGCCCAGATCCCTTTTCCTGGATTTATAGTATATAATTTTACACAATCAGTGAACGCTAAAAAAGACTTAAGGAATTTCCATAATATATATAATATTATATTAATAAATATATATATTTAATAAAATTCATTAGATAAATGTTTATGACATTCTTCCTGTCGTACGAAAGGCTTTTCTCCTGGTTAATAAATAAAAAGATAGTTCTAAATTGAAAAATCGTGGTTTTCTTTTGTCTTTTTCTCATTGAATAGATCATAACGTTATAAAGTTCCTCCAAAACAGTTGTTGTGGTCAAGGAAGCCAAATTGAACCATTTCGCTTTATTTTTGAAGTGGATATTCAATTATTACGACACAAAAATTGTATAAAACTTTTCTTTCATGTTCGAAATGCGCCCAGTGCTCCAACAATTTACCGATTGGTCCAGCGTTTTCAGCAACAAGCGACCGTCTGTAATGTGAACGTTGCTCGAAAGCAAGCCAGTATTGAGTAAACCAGTGTAAGCCGTTGCGAGAAATCTGCAGGCAGTTACACCTTTTTCGATAAAAGACTCATTTGGTTCATGAGTTGAAAACAAATGATCTACAAATACACATTCAATATGCTCGGTGTTTTCAAGACATGTTCAAAGAGAGAAACGAGTTTATTCACGAAGAGGCCCATTTTTACCTCAACAGTAATGTGAGCAACGTCAAATGCATCCACTAAGATGCAAAGTTTGGTGTGGAATAGCCTCAGAAAGAATCATTGGGCCATACTTTTTCGAAAACGACAAATAAGTAAAGGTTAATGTGAATGGTTTTCAATACCGGACAATGAATAAAAGTTTTTTTTAAAATAGAGGACAAATTAGAATTGTTGTTCCAACCAGATGGAACCACGGTTCGTCAAACTATGACTCTCTCCTCTCGCGTTTTTCTGATTTTAAGTGGCTAACGCGTTCCCCCGATTTTAGGGCTCCAGATTTTTTTCTTTCCTGTCTATTAAACAAGGTTTATGCTATTAAGCCAGGAACCATACAACAGCTTAAGATACGAGAAAAAGTGAGGTCTCTGATCCGAAATTCTAAGAAAAGTTATTGAGAATGCTCCGGTAAAAGCACGTCAGGTCGAAGCAAACAATGGACACCATTTGAGAAATATTTTCCTTAAAAGATAATTTGAACATATTTCCAAATCATAATTTATTTCAAGACCCTCAGCGAATTTCGATTACATATGAACGGATTAAACAAAATTGGCACTTATACTTTACTTCAGCTTGTTATACTTTTCGAAGCATTGGCAATTTAATATTTTTCGTCCCAGAATGTTCGCTCAGCAGTGCAACATTTTAACGCCTGACTTATGGATACCCAAAGCGTGAAGGCGAGGTTAAAGAAAAATAATCGGGCTGTCAGGAACAATGCCAAAAAGCTTGTCTACAAAACAGTTTGAAACAAATATTTTGCAAGTTCCTGTGAGATGGGACCCACCCGGATAAACATTATCAAAGTAGTGACCGGACAATAAATTTACAACTGTTGCGAAGATGAATCCTGTCCTCAAAATGGAATTTTATGAACTTTTCGACATAAAACTATCCTGATGTGGCGAGTATCACATATGTGCTTCAATCACGCTTTTACCAATATCAACAATTTGATTTTCTTAATAAGTACAACTAAGAAATGTATAAAAAAAAATAGTGTAAATGAGTGTATTTGCTTAGTTCAAGCCCTCCGCAAGTTTTGGTAGTCATTTTGCTGCAGAATTTTGTATGCATGAGAGATACTCGGCTTGATTTAAAGCAAACCAAAATCAACCTGAAACATAAAATGCAAATAGCTTTTTCCACTAAGAACCCCATCGATGGCCAAGTCGAAAAGTTTTCAATTCAACAACCATGAGCACGCACAATCAACAGCATTGCCACCCTTAGGAACGAGTACATTTCCCCCTTGTTCCTTGCTTTCTTAAGAAAAACTATTTTTGTACCAAAGTTACAATATAAAGGAAGCACTATCAGATATATTTTTGAAGTATATCGATAATTTTGCTAAAAGTCCTTGTCTATATGTCTTCATATGCTCCTATCGTGGGTTGTATGACGTCATTGAACAGAAAACAAAATATAGGTTCAATTCCACTCAAAAACGAATCGAATTTAATTTCTCGGAAAGGACATTTAATTGACCCGCATATTCCATTTAATCTCTATCGAAGTGATTTATGTGTTGACACCGAAGCGAAGGTCCACATTAAAATAAAAATTTATTTTAACGAGAGCTACAGCACAGGAAACATCTCACAGATCGATATTTTTTTGTTGTGGTTTGTTTTTTGACATGTTGCCTAAATAAGACGTGAGAGTTTTCTTTTCGTTTAAATATTTAAATACAAATTAGTAAATTTTTGAGGCGAGTGATTCTTGTGTTGGTCACGTCGCTTGAGCTGTTTGGTGTACGCGTTCGTTAATATGCAATTAAATAACACAATCAGGAGAACGCTCAAGTGGAATGAAGGTCAAAGCCGTCTCGAGATGAAATATTGTACTCTTTGTTTAACCAGAAGAAAGGTTCGAGTAAAGACTGGAGGGACTTTTTAAGCCGCAAGTATATATCAATTCTTATTTAATTCAACCAGTTCTTCACGGTGGTGTCCCTCTACAGTAAATTCGAATACACATCGAGTAGAAGCATAGACGTCATTTTGCTCTACTTGTCCGAGGCGCCATCTAGCTACATCTATATCGCCTTACAACCTTTTTCACTCCCTCTACTACAGATCGAACCAAAACCAATCCTAATAATGTTTCTCTCAAGGCGACGAGGACCACCATCGTGTACCAGTCACTGTAAAAGATATTCAAGTTCTTCAACCTCGTTTTGCCCATCTCTTCGGTGGCAATGATGTCTGCACTTAACCGAAGAGGGACATAACTCTTAACGTGCAGACTCCAAAGTCGTTATCATATATGTAAAAGCATCTGGGTTTTGCAGTTGCTTCCAGCTGGATCCATTGATTATCTGTCCAAGATTGAATTTTACTGGAAGAACCGAACTTTTATCTTTCTTTTTGACAGCGGTGCGGATATCATTTGCTTTTAGATAAAGGCTCGACTAATTGGGTAGTAAATCGCAACGGTCACGCTTTCGGCATGTTGCACTGAAGTTCCATGTTCGCATCACAAACAGTAAAAAAATTACTGACAGGAGAGTGATGAAGCAATCTTAGAAAAATCAATAGCGAAAAAAATACTTCGAATTAAGCGAATGCAAAACATCCCTACTCGGACGTCAGACATAGGAAAAAATTTAACCACTACGAAGTTGTAAGACTTCATTTCAGATGAATTTTGGCATGTATAAATGCATAATGATAGAAGGGATTATCCCTTGAGAGACAGTTAATTACAAGCAAAAAATATAATGACGGCAAACCATTGTAAAATGTTCATGCATCCCAAAATTTCTTGTCTGCCTGGAGGAAAATATTTCATAACTTCAACAAATACACTAAAAACTGGTACTTACGTCCACGGTCTTAGAGCCTCTCGTAGCAGATCCAGCAAAGAGTTAAACTCCCATATTTCAATCTCGTTGTCGTCAGCCTTACTACCGGAGAGATGTTCCGAATTTTTTTTCTCGGCGAAATTTCCCCAGCTTGACATCGCTGCTTACACTCTTCCATTGCAAACATGAGAATGATTTAAGAGCTGCATTGACTTTAAAACCAAAACGTTTCTGGTGGTGAAATTGAACGTTTCAATTCATTTCATTTCCTTTCAAATCATTGTTCTATGCAATGTCCCTCTTCATGACATTTTGTAGATTTTGTTTTCTACAAAAATATTGTCGAAAATCGCGGATCTCAATTTACACAAGATAACAAAGAAACAGCTTTGAGTGAAATGTTGAAACGACAGAGTAGACGGATGTAGGGCGTTAAGCTCAAGCGTACTATATGCACGATCAAACGCCCGGGATGACATTTCATTTCAAACCACAAACCAAGAGCAAGAGCGCCTGAACCTCGCATTGCAAAATGGGCCTTAATAGTTTTTGCTATCTTCTTCATGTTTTCGTGACTTATTAATATCATTGAAGCCTTCTTAAGTCGATTAGGTAAAGAAGAGCACTTCTTCACTCTGATTATGAGCCTGTGAAGCAAATCAAGAAAAGCAAAACCAAAGTTGAGTATTCACCTTTCATCGAAGACTAGGACTTGCCAAGTGATCATCGTTAGTTCACGAATATGGTATTGTGATCTTCTCTAAGACCTTCAACAAGATCTTCAGTCATTGTCGAGAGCAACCTGATTCTTGGCAAAAGTTTTTCTTTAAATTTGCAACGTAGTGCAGCATTTACATTTGTTCATCATAAACGCCAGAATTATTCCTTTAAAGTAATGTAACTTTCCCGAACCATTCTGGTTACTACAGTCACCCAAAGCATAAGAAATACTAGTTCCTTTAAATAAATTTTGAATAGCAATCATTGAAGCTCCAAATCGACCAGTGTCTTGATATATTTGATAAAATATCATCCCGTACGGATTCTCAGGTCGACGACACATGATTTTCATTGAATCGCTGTGCATGATTTTTTAACGAAAGCTAATCTCTATTCTCGGCTAGTTCCATCAGAGGATTGAGCTTAAAATACAAAAAAAAGTGTCTTCCCTAGTCAGTTTATCTCCCAATGTTAGCACTCAACCTTTCAAATATAGAAACAGACCTCATGGAACGGCACCCTAGTCGAATACACCCAATGACGGTGGTCTCGCGCAAAAAAACATCCCATTTAAGCTAACAAAATCAAATGTCGTAATGGGATTTTTTACACATAACTCCACTCACAAATACACCAGCTGTTGGCTGGCGTCGCATACAATGCTCCACACGCGTGCCTTAAGCAAATCAGATAGTTTGGGGTTACCCTCCTCTGCATACCCTCACGGAATCACAAACGAATTCAAAACAAGGATAATAAATCAATACACTGTCACTGAATATTTATCGAGAGTTTTTCTTTTATCTTTGCTGTGGAATCCTCGATGTCACACCCTCACTGATGTAAGATGTAAATGTGTGCGAATGTGAATGTTTGATGCAGGAGATGGAGTGCTAATCGGTGGAGCGAGAGTGCCTGATTACGACAGAAACGTAGTCGGATGATGTATAAGTTTACTGTGAGCAGGACCGCATTGGAGAGTTCGCAAGGTCAAAAGCTATCCACCCCTTCGACGAGTTTCCAAAGAAAACAGTGATATACGAGTTCACAAAGTCGCCAAAAGTTTGGAATGCTACGAACAGCAAGTTGTGTGAAATTTGTTGTGTGACCTTTCGTTTTCAGCTCTCAGTAAAATGAATCTTTCATCAACGATCATCCCTTTAAGGGTGTCGTAACTTAAGGATGAAAACGGAACCCTTTTATTAAGGGTCCGCTGTCCGTTTGTCCGTTCGTCCGTTCGTCCGTTCGTCCGTTCGTCCGTTCGTCCGTTCATCCGTTAACGCGTTCGTCTGTCACAGAGCTCTTCTGAACCGGAAAAGGTCGACGCTTTCAAATTTCACAGAATGGGAACTACTTTGGCCGCTATAGCAACAAATTATAAAAATAATATAAAATTAAGAACGAGGGGGTCCCCAACAAAAGAAATGTTTTCTTAAAACACAAGACAATTTTAATGTCAAAAAGCAGACTATGCTTGGTGGTACGGAACCCTTTGTTTGCGTGTTTAACTTGCTTTTTAGTACTCACTGGTCCTATTTTTATCTTGTAAAGTTTAAAGAAAAAAAATTACTTTTCAAACTTCCACCCTTGGCTTAGGCAAGTTGTCTACGAATAGCGCTACACGCGTGCTCCGAAAGTGACACGTCACACATCTTTTTAAATAATTTAACATCCCAAAACTCAATCAAAGAAAATGCAAAAATCCTCCGCTTCACATTGCACCAGGGACAAGGATACCCGATATATCCTTGATGAATAAACATGTGCTCCCACCGTCACACTTTTTGATTAAAATATTCACACAAACTAAACACTCTAAGGCTTTAAAGTCCTTTAAGTTTTAATCTCCCCATCTGTTGTATACCCTTGCCTACGATTCCATGCTGTTGTTGGTCCTCAAATTATATTTAATTCCATTTTGCTAATACAATAACCCTCAATGGTTCGATTGTGAAAGATGTCAGAAACATGTGTGCTCAACTCGGACAGGGGACAGCACTGAGCCGACAGGATATCCTTTGCCAAAACAAAAACGAGAAAAACAAAGTAATCATCACATTTTATATATAAATATATTTATATATTAGTGACCATGACCAACAGACACGAACAAAGATCCCAAAGCACCTAGGCACGCTCTTTCGAAAGTCAAAGAAGTCACCGTAAATCTTCCCCACAGCCAGACCTCAAAAAAAGTATGTAGAAGGTAATCGTCAGCATAAAAAAGGGATCCCATTACATTGTGATTTATGTATGCGTGAAAGGTGCCTGCTCAGTCTTCGCCTGTCTCCACCAGGATCCACCAGAAACAAAATTTCAACAAAAGTATTTTGCATAATATTTATATTTTGTTACTGAAGAGACGACAACACCACGCCTCGCCTCCGCCACGATGTTCGCGTACGATCCGGAGATAAAAAAAAAATGTCAGAATTTCGACAAGGGAGCTTTTGGGGGTGGTATGGAAAGCTACATTGTGGCCAAAGGCACTTACTTAACTGTGTCACATGGTTCACACCAGGAGTGAATTTATGAACCTTTTGCGAGTATGTAAAATATGTGCGCTTTATGATGTACGATGCGCGGGTGAGAGTCGTTATTGTAGCCCTTTTTTTCGAGTGAAACAGTCGAGTAGTTACTTCCTTAGCATCCAAGCTGAAAGTGGGCTGATAAGATAATCCAAAAATAAGAAGTTGAATGTAGTAACTGTGAAGATACAAATAGGCCGATGTCTTATCAGGTGGAAAATCGTACCACGAGTCGAATTTAAGACATCTTTTCCCATAAATACGAATATACTGTGGCTTTGTTGTGTCAAGGATGATAGGGTTACTTGACAGATATACGTATTAACTTGCAGCTGTGACAAGGTAATTTTTGTCATCCTATTCGACCTCCAAAATCGATTTGAAATAAAGAAATCTCGTAAAAGAATGAAACATTCCACATCTGTCTTTGAACCCATATCTCGAAAACGTCGACAAGAATAAATTTGATAACTTTTTCAGGAAATATCTCAATGATTATATACCAAGTTTTATTGTTCCTGAGTCGAACCGCGACATTCTAGATCGCGCGGCAAAGTTTTTTTCACTTTCAACCATCAAAATGCAAAATCAAAAGATACACAAAACCTTGAAAACAAAATGATGAAATTTGACTTATTTTATAAACCGTCTCAGGACTATTTTTTTTAAAAAACGCATATGGAAATTTTGAATTGTATTGTATTGATTTCAACAAATAACTTTAAGGTATTGGTCCAAAGTGCTTAGGAACCTTCTCCTACTTTCAATTGAAACTAACCTTACCGAGCAATACTATGAAGTGAAAAGGACTATAGAAATGCAACCTGACTCTTGCTTAAGCCAACCAAACCTACCTTTTTAGCATTTTCAGATTCAGAAAAATAGAAAACCAGTCTCAAAAATCATCGTCCTATTTTCTTTTGACCGCATTTCTCTGAAGTTTTCGAAATATGTATGAATTCCAGAATGGTGTCCTTTTTGGACAGGCGAGGCTTTTGCCATGATGGTGTTCCTCAAGGTTCGATTTTCGATTGATCCTTTTTCTTATTTTTGTTGACTGAATTTAACAATTTAAGCTGCAGAGATGACACTTAAGACTTGTCATAGTATTTAAATAATGTTTTGAGCGAGTCTTTTCAACTCAGTCCGTAATATAGTCAGCATATCTAAAAATAAGTTTATGATGGTTCTTAGCTCAGACTTAAGTTCAAAATGGTTCAACCTCGAAGGGAGATCCTCTCACTAATAACATTACATCGTTGCTTACAAAGCATAAGCGATTCAATTCACTCTCTTCACTACCGTCGTAACGTCACCTGTCTAACCATGTTTTATCGCTTCTACCATAAGCAGTGCTCCACCGAATTAGCCAGTTGCATTCCACCGTCTTATCACTTTCACCGTAACACCCGTCTCGCCAGGAATGCTCATCAGTTCACCCTCAAGCCCAACTTCGGTCGTATAGTCAGGTATAGAAACTCGTTTATTAGCCGCACAACACGAATGTGGAACGTTCTACCACGCTCGGTATTTTCCACTCATTACAATCTGCAGAAATTCAAAAACAATGTGCATCAGTACTTATCCCTATTTCCTCCATGATCCCTTCCACTCGCGTTATGTATTTACATTTTAAGGGTAGTCATAAACCCTTGTACGCGTGTGTTCTTTAAAAAAAAATGCGATTCGTATTTTTTTAGAATGAACCATAGAACTCAAAGATTTGAGTCTTTCAAATGACTTACAATTGTTGTCTTGAGCATTTATCTTTTAAACAGTTTAAAAAACTTTCAATGAAAATTCTAGTTACTTCAGCTACAATATCAGAATATTATAAACTTACTTTTCTATAAGATCACCGCACTTCGTTTGTTTAATGCTTTACCTAAAAGTCTGATATGCGGGAGACCTAAATTAGTTTTCTAAAAAGGGAAAGAGGATGACGCTATTGCCACTGACTTCAGCAAGGCTTTTGATTATCATCTCCCATCAAATCATTTATTTGAAACTTTAGTCCCTTGGGGTTTCTCCATCCTTCATCTCCTTATCTTATTTAAAAATTCGGCATTATAAGGTTCTTTTTAGATCCTCAGTGTCGGAGTCTATAGTCCCTGCCTCTGGAGTGCCTCAAGGCAGTCATTTAGGACCCATTATCTTTATTTTCACTTTCAACGACGTTCAGTACATCCCTCAAATGATTTAATTTATTTCATTTAAAGGTTAGTAAATGAAGATTAAATCTTTTATTGCACTTAGAATATTCACTTTAAAAAAATTACATATAAAATTTAAACTTTAAACTAAGACTAAGGTACATTCATGTATAAACATATCTTAAGTAAATAGGGGATATATGCTTAGAAGGGTTGTATCGAAGAGAATAGTAAAATGAGAAGAAGAAGGAACAACATAAATACAACTTGAGTCAATTGTTGAGTAGTTAGTTCGCGAAGCGTTGGAAGATTGCACTTTTAAAATTGGACGTATTTGAAATATTTTGATACTTAATTCAAATGAGTTCCAAAGTCTAACAGAACGGATGAAAAAAAAAGTGTGAAATTAAGGTAATTATATCGGAAAGGAATAATATTCAGAGTTCTTGAAGAGTGAATGAATTTAAGTCTGTTATATAGATGAGATGAATGTTCACTATCAATTTTGTGTAGAAATATACAGTTCCTGGCATTAATGCGGTAGAGTGTAACCATGATATGAGAATCTCTCAACTAACTACATCACCTCAATCGATCATAGTTCACTTCAAAATTATTTGAATCGGTTCTTCCTTTGGGGTGACAAAAATCAACTTGAGCTGATTGTCGGTAAATGTAAATCTATAATCTGTTCTCGCAAGCGTTTTCCTCAACCTTCCTTCCTTCATACTCCTTCAACAGAACTGTTCGACAGAAAGTTAAATTTTCGGTTACATATCGATCGGATTCTACCATTGGCTTTATAAAACGATGGTCGAAAGAACTCTCCAATCCTTTGTCCGACCATTTCTCGAATATGCCAGACAAGTTTGGTATCCATATTACGGCGCACATTCCCTTTGATTTGAAGCAGATCAACGCTGATTTATCCGTTTTGCGTTGAAAGAAACAACTTGCCTCCGTACGAAAATCAAATTGACCAATCTAGAAACCTTTGTAGGACGACGAGAAGTTGCCGATAAACTCTTTATACATCAATTGTTAGCCGAAGCAATTATTTCCCCTTCCCTGTCCCTTTAAGGAATAATCCATTTAACCTCAAGTCTTCCTTTCTCTCAAAAGAAAAAACCATGGCTACAAAGAACCTATGTCAAGAATACTGCGCACAGCTGATTTGACTTCAATTTCTCAGAATAATCTGTCGAAAGCTGCCTAATCATTTTCCTCCATTCTCCAAGTTAAAAGTTCTTAAGTTTTAGTTTCAAGCTGATTAGAAGTCCGGGACGTACCCCTTTCAATTTAAATTTGATTAAATTTTAATGATACATTCGACTCTTGTCTTTTTAACAACAGAATGTTCCGTGCAATATCATTTTGACTAAAAGCTTATCGTACATATTCTATTACACTATCAACACAATGTTAGCTTTAAATTGTAAAACGTTTAAATAAATAAATAAATGAAAGGGTAGACTCGTATCAAATTCGCGTATTCTTTGTTAACAAATAAGTAGATCTACACTTCCGATGCCTTGAACTTCAGTGCAGACTGCTGCATAACTCAGAGTTATAAGCCTAAGATTTTTGAAAGAAAAGCTTTATTTTTGTTGGAGTTGCTATGCTGCAGAAAAAACATTGCGAATACCCGAACACCCTATTTACAGCATCTATGACGAACAAGTAAAATGATCCATAAGGAACTAGAGGATTTTACAAGATCAGCTTCAAATTCTTTTATAAAAAGCATATCAGCATATGCTGAAGATCCGTCTATTTCACATTACAAAATTGACTTCTGGTGCGTCCGTTCAAACTTGTCTTCAGCACGATCACTTCTCTTTTACTTTGCAGATCTTACAAGTGAATAAGATATTTTTTAAATATCGAAGCTTGATATTACAACTGACTATAAGAGGCTCAATTAAAAGTTGTCGATAAACATGATTATCGAAACTTGTTCCAAACTCGATTTCCTAGATAGAAATCGCATTTTACTTTTAATTCCTTCTTGTTGATTCTCACGATTTAACGTATGGCTTATTTAGATATTTATTTTCATTACTTTATGCCTGAACACACCTTAACTTATCCTGAAAGAAGAGGGGAAAGAGAAAACCATAAATTTAAAAACAATCTGGTAAGACTGAAGCTCAACTTAGTTCCATGTTTTCAAACTTAATTCTTGCAAATCTTCGGTTGGATTTGCGAACTTCTTGGACTTGATTCTAAGTTTATGTTAACTTTTTTTTGAGTTGTGTGATTTTACCAGCTTAACGAGTTAAGTAAACAAAACCAACCTACTTTTTGAAGGACATGCTTTTGACAATAAGTGCCTATTGAAATAAAGCGCTTTGGACCGGAAACCACGACACAGCTAAAGTCAAGGCTCCGTTTAGAGAACCAAGATCACGAGAGAATTATAAGTTAATGGTGAACAGATAATCAATCGACTAGCAGGTTATATGAAAATCGATGATATCATTTGGAAAAATTTAACCGCCTTACAAAGCAAGGTTTGAATTGAACACAGTTGGTAATCATTGTCCTACAGCACTTGCCATTGGCAATGAAAGATGGATTGTTCAACGTCGTTCTCAAAGAAATATGGACCGATGACGGCAGAAGTCATAAATCCACACCAAAGAATGACTTTTTTGTGATGCATTGGACGCTGTCTGAACTCGTGCGGATTGGTGTCGTCCCAACTTCTACAATTTTGTTCGTCGACGTACCCATTCGTTCAGAAATGGACCTCATTGCTGAAGATGATTTTTCGGTGAAAATAAGGGTCAGTTTCTAACTGCTCAGGAGCTCATTCAGCCAACACACATCGTTGTCTATTGTGTTAATGTTCAGCTCTTGTTTCAGTTGAATTTTGTACGGGTGCAGGCCTAAAATTCGCCAAGCTGGGATCTGCGAAAGGCCGTGCTCTTATGAGTGACGCGACTTAGATTCTCCTGTACACTCTCATGGACACCAGCGACATTTTCGGCAGATCTTACGTTTCGCCGACGTACGTATATTGGTTGACCATATACTGAACTTGTGGACTCAAATATATCCATGACACTGTGAATAGTCTTCTCGTAAGGAAGATTATGGCGACAGTAAATTGGATGAAGCGCGCGGCACGTTGTCCGAAAAGAACGCCCATATTTATCAAACAATTTTACTATTTGGACGGATTATTGAACGCTGTTTCCATTTATGGTGATTCGGAACAACAGACTGAAGAAAAGACAGCCAAATTTGACAGACAATGTGGCCTCTGTCACTGTCGTACAGGCTACTCAGGTTCCGCCAAAAAGTATGGATCTTTACAGTTAGCATTTAACCCTACTTGAGGTGCACAGGCCATAATAAGCGGCAAACATTTCCGAATCATCTGTGGAATGGAACCATACTGCATTCGTTTTTTTTTTACGATTGCGATTGTGTGTGTATTTGTCCAAACTCATCAACTTGAAAAGCAGCAGGCTAGACATTTATCCTTCCCAAATTAATGTCCTCAATTTATTTCTCCACTTCTGCCAACTGATTTGAAACAAGAAACGTCTTATCACACCAAATCACGTAACCATGACTACATCCATCTCTTAGCCTCAGCAAAATTTTACGTTCGTGTTCTCATTGCAATAATATCGGATTAGAAGACATCGTCATTATCGGCTTATTTTAATGCTGCTATTAATTAAGACAATGAAACGCGACTCGTTTTGTTTTTCAATTGAATCCAAAGCCACCCGCATGACTTACACATTAAGCAAGTCCAATTCTTAGCAACAACAAAAGCGACATTAAAAATATATTTCCTCAGTAAAAACATCCTTAATGCCGCCATCCGCTGTAAGCACATACAAAATCAAGCCTCGTCCTTAAATACAAACATTCATATGCCGCTCCATGCATGCTGGCCGCGATGATGATGGAGAAATGTCCTCAAGCACTCATGTGGACCGCAATAAAACACACACTACAATCTTTGCAGCCGCCGCCGTCACAAAATAATTTTAATTTCCTCTTCATACCCACAAAACCCCACAATGTTGCGCCCTCATTTATGTATTCTAGCGCTGAGGTCATTTCCGTGCAGTTCCATCCTTCGAAACGACCGGCTTCAGCGATAGTGTCAACAAAAGCACAATTAATCCGGTAATGGTCCTGAAATGCAGTCATCAGCGACGGGGGGCGGACTAGTGTGCTTCCCAAGAATCCCCCATCCCCTCCCATCTACCACACGCCCACCAAATTTAAAATCCCTTTATCTCCAGGAAGTGCGAATTACACAGCCAACCGCGCCAAACCAATTCGCAGACTTGTGAGCAAAAAACGACACTCAAAAAAAAAAAATAGAAACATTAAAATGTATTATCCTTGCTCCTGCTGGCTGTATGGTGGGGTCGGAAGTTGGGTGAGCGATGAGGGCTGCGAACAATTAAAATGATTGAAAACATAATAAAAGTAGAAACTAATTTCAGCGTCACCGTCGTCGCCACCAATCGGGCGGAGAGGCACAGCGGAAAGTGGAAGGACTCCTAAATTGCCACACATCCGGGTGGCCACCAAACACATGTGTCGCCTTTGCATCATCAGATTTTTTGGGGTGATGTTGCCACCTTCAATTAAATCACAACGATTGTTGCGCTCGGGGCTATGAACGAGACGAAAGAAGACTTAATTAAATGCAGTACATTTTATGAAATTGAATGACAATCGAGGTTAAATTTTAATTATTCGTTTAAATTTAAGCTGCATGTCCATCAGGATACGAGTGTTGATACCGATGTCAGTTTTTGGCTAGTGAAACGTTCGGTTTTCTGCCAATTTAGGTTTTTCTAATGGAAATCAATGAGGCAGCTGCAATCAGTTAAGAAGTTGCAGTCAATGGTCTTTAAATGGGTGGAGTCATAAGGTAGGCATGCAGAGTGTTAATCAGGATACTTGCAAAGGTAATGGGCGTCCTGCGAACATGTCACGAAGGATAAACTTCCGAAATTGAATATGGGACAGCAAGGCGTTGGTTCAATCGTTGCACCAGGTTTATAGTAAAGAAATGATCGAAACTACGGTTTGAAGATCGATTGCAGATATCTTCTGCTCCAAACATAAAAGGCATGATTCGCTCATAAGGTCACCAAAAGTATGACAAAAAGTGGCTAAAGTCAAAAATGAAGTTCCTTTCATCATACTGAAATGTCATTTGAACCCTTATTATTTGTCATCTTGATACCGCATAACCTTTGAGAAAATATTAATCAAGACGCTGTAGTAAAAATTATTAAGAACCTTGAAATTCAAAAATATTTAATTAAATTTGTGATCAACGAACCTGGTGGCTAACACGACAGTGGGTAGTTTTGATTGCTTATTTTAGATGTTTTGTATGGATTCAGATTAATTCGATGTAATTCAAATCATTAAACCAAAAACAAAACTTTTATTAATAATAAATTACCGATTTTTTTTAAGTACCAATTGTTTGTTCATATTTTATTTGCTTATAACTACGCGACCTATTCAAAAAAGGCGGCTAAAACGAGTTTGAATCATACACGAAGGATTCCACGCTTCTCTACAGTCTGCAACACTTTATTTCTATCATTTTATCTTATCTTATCTCATAGCATCGCTCATATACATATTTTCATACGAGTAAATCAATTGACGATTAGTAGTACTGTCATTCGGAACGCGACACGAAATAGTAATTTTCTGAAAGAAACTCGGGGGATGGGTCTGCTGACCAGAGGTACAGCATGAACATGCTTGAAAGAGGCTGAAGAAACTTCAGTAGATTAAACAGATCAATATATTGGTAGCTGGACTGGGTTAAATTTTAGGCATAGGTAAAGTAAGGTTAAGCCGCTTACTAAACTAAACTAAAATGAAAGTCCTTTTAAGTCCAATTTTCTTTCTAGAACCTCGAACCAGCTAACAACTGGTTACCTAAAGACTGCTAACAACTGGCTACCTCCAGGCAGCTAGAAACCTACCCCACAGCAGCCAGCCACCAACTGGCTACCTCCAGTCAGCAACTGGTTCCCTCCACGCAGCTAACAACCTGCTCCCACTGCAGCCAGCTAGCAACCTACTCCCCCTGCAGCCAGCTAGCTATTGGCTACCGCCAGCTACCCAGCAACTGGTCACCTCCACTCCAGCCAGCTACCCAGCAACTGGCTACCCCCACTGCATTCAGCTATCCAGCGACTGGCTTCCGCCAGCAACCCAGCAACTGATTACCTCCAGCCAGCTAGCTACCCGCCCCACTACAGCCAGCTACCCACCAATTGGCTACCACCAGCTTAACACCAGCTGGCCACCGCCAGCTAATCACCAACTGGCTACCCACAAGCTGGCTACCGCCAGCTATCCACCAACTGGCTCCCGCCAGCTACACAGCAACTGGTCACCCCCACTCCAGCCAGCTACCCAGCAACTGGCTACCCCCACTGCATTCAGCTATCCAGCGACTGGCTTCCGCCAGCTACCCACCAACTGATTACCTCCAGCCAGCTAGTTACCTGCCCCACTACAGCCAGCTACCCACCAATTGGCTATCACCAGCTTAACATCAAATGGCTAGCGCCAGCTACCCACCAACTGGTTACCCCCACTGCAGCCAGCTACCCACCAACCGGCTGCCGCCAGCTATCCACCAACTGGCTACCGCCAGCTACCCAGCAACTGATTACCTCTAGCCAGCTAGCTACCTGCCCCACTACAGCCAGCTTCCCACCAATTGGCTATCACCAGCTTAACACCAAATGGCTAGCGCCAGCTACCCACCAACTGGCTAGCGCCAGCTACCCACCAACTGGTTACCTCCAGCCAGTTAGCAACCTGCCCCCACTGCAGCCAGCTACCCACCAACTGGCTACCGCCAGCTACCCACCAACTGGTTACCTCCAGCCAGCTAGCAACCTGCTCCAACTGCAGCTAGCTACCGCCAGCTACCAACCAACAGGCTACCGCCAGCTACCCAGCAACTGGTTACCTCTAGCCAGCCAGATACCTGCCCCACTGCAGCAAGCTACCCACCAACTGAATACCGCCAGCTACCCAGCAACTGGTTACCTCTAGCCAGCCAGTTACCTGCTCCCTCTGCAGCCAGCTACCGCCAGCTACCCACCAACTGACTACCGCCAGCTACCCAGCAACTGGTTACCTCTAGCCAGCCAGATACCTGTTCCCTCTGCAGCCAGCTACCGCCAGCTACCCACCAACTGGCTACCGCCAGCTACCCAGCAACTGGTTACCTCTAGCCAGCCAGTTACCTGTTCCCTCTGCTTGGCCCATGTCTAATCATAACAAAATCGAGATGGTTAAATGTGTTAAGATTTTTAGGGCTGCAAAGAATAACTATAAAAGCTTTAAGGCAATTGAGAGAGAGAGAGAAAGTGAATTTTGGTTGGGATCGATGTAACCTCTTTGATTATGGGTCAGTTAAACGTTGCTATAATTGCTGGGGTTTTAACCACAAAGCGAAAATTTGTACAAACAAAATTGTGTGCGCAAAATGTGGTGAAAACCGTGAAACGAAGATCATGATTTAGAGCTCGATGTAAATCCTGATTGTAGAAGTCACGCATGTCAATTGTTAAGAAAAAAGTTGAATTAGAAAAGAAAGGAATACCCTAGTAGCCATTAATACCCCCAAAACTCAATCTTATCTATTTAAGCATCTGCTATTTAATTAACAATTTCGACGAGTTTCTAGCCATTAATAAGGATTTCGTTATTTTATTCTGTCCGAAACCCATGTAACCACAGATATACAGTGAGTAACAAACATATTTGCACACCCAATTCCTTTTAAATCTCAGAAACACGCTATAAAAATATGCAGACAGAAAAGGCGCAAACTCCAAGACCACTATTCTTACTGACAAGTGAAGAAAGACCAGTTCGGCTATAACAATGTGTCCTAAAGTGTTTGAATTTCATGTGTCTACATTTTCTGCAGTTCCAAAGAAGCTGACCGTGCGAGGCAGACGTTCATTAGTGCACGAGAACTATAGCCCCACAAGTTGCAACAACATCAGGAAGAACATTTGATCCACAAACCATTCGCAACGTGTTGCATTGGGCGAATATCTATGGGAGATCAGCTGGAAAGAAAGAAAGACAAAAGCGCTTAGCATTGGAATTTTGGAGAACTGTTCTGAAAGCAAATTTTACCTGTTTGGCTCGGACTGAATGGCGTGAGCCAAAGACAGAGTTGTTTTGGTATGGGGTTGCGTAGCATATAATTGCGTTGGTAACCTGGGATTTATTGACGGCACCTTGACAGCTCCTGGCTCGATATAGCCTTGTTACGGTATAATTTGCTTCAGAGCATTCAAATATTAGGCATTCATGAGTCACTCTATTTTCAACAGGACAATAACCCCAAGCATTCAGCACTGTAAAAAAGAATGATTGTTATACAATGTACCACATCAACTCATTACGCCAATAGAAAATTTATGGAATATTTTCGACAGTCAAATACGGAAAAGAAGAACTTCAAACAAAAAGATTCAACAACAGCCCTCCCCGATGTCATTCACGATCTTATAGATTCAATGGAAAGGAGACTAGAAGGCAAATTTAATAAATTCTAAGTTGTTTATTTTTCTTTTTGCCTTCAGAAAATTAAATGTCCAAATACTTCTTTGATTAAAAAAAAAATTATACCGATTTTGAAATTTGGCACTTTTCTTTCTACATTTTCTGATAAACAACAAGTTCCTGTATCTTCAAAGGAAAATATTAAAATAAGTTTTTTACTCACTGTAGACGACAGTGTTAACTCATGCTATCAGTAAGCAAATGAACCTGCACGTTTAACGAAAAACACGAGAACATAATTAGACTACATAGTAACAAACAACAATCGCATCAAGGCTCAAATCGATAAAGATATGAAAATAAGTGATCATGAAACTATTACAATTGACCTCGTTATTAAAGAGAAGTTAAAGAGTGTTAAATGCTCTATTCAGAGGCTTAAATAAATCTATAAACGTGAATTGCAGAATAGCCAAATAACATCAGTGCCTTATTTAGAGTTTAAAAAACGTAATTGCATTTGAAAAAACTAAATTTCAAAATTATCAAAATACATGTTTGACATTTTTATGTTAATTTATATCTAATTATTAAAACGTATGAATGTATTTTAATAGCTTCAAATGCTAAATAAACTTTTACAAACAAACAAACCTCCAGCCAACTAGCAAGTGACTAACTCCACAGCCAGCTAGCAACTGACTACCTCCACAGCCAGTTTACAACTGATTTCCTCCACAGCCAGCTAGCAACTGGCTTCCTCCACAGCCAGCTAGCAACTGACTATCTCCACAGCCAGTTAACAACTGCCAACCTCCAGCCAGCAACTGGCTTCCTCCACAGTCAGCTAGCAACTGACTTCCTCAACAGTCAGTTTACAACTGAATTCCTCCACAGCCAGCTACCAACTGGCTTCCTCCACAGCCAGCTAGCAATTGACTACATGCACAGTCAGCTAACAATTGATTACCTCCAGAGTCAGCTAGCAACTGACTATCTCCACAGCCAGTTAACAACTGCCAACCTCCAGCTAGCAACTGGCTTCCTCCACAGCCAGTTAACAACTGCCAACCTCCAGCTAGCAACTGACTCCCTCCTCAGACAGTTAACAACTGCCAACCTCCAGCTAGCAATTGACTACATGCACAGTAAGCTAACAATTGATTACCTCCAGAGTTAGCTAGCAACTGACTATCTCCACAGCCAGTTAACAACTGCCAACCTCCAGCTAGCAACTGACTTCCTCCACAGTCAGCTAGCAACTGACTAGCTTCGCAGCCAGCTAGCAACTGACTTCCTCCACAGCCAGCTTGCAACTGACTACATGCACAGTCAGCTAACAATTGATTACCTCCAGAGTTAGCTAGCAACTGACTATCTCCACAGCCAGTTAACAACTGCCAACCTCCAGCTAGCAACTGACTTCCTCCACAGTCAGCTAGCAACTGACTAGCTTCGCAGCCAGCTAGCAACTGACTTCCTCCACAGCCAGCTTGCAACTGACTATCTCCACAGCCAGTTAACATCTGCCAACCTCCAGATAGCAACTGACTTCCTCCACAGTCAGCTAGCAACTGATTCCCCCCACAGCCAGATAGCAACTGACTTCCTCCACAGTCAGCTAGCAACTGACTACATGCACAGTCAGCTAGCAACAGATTCCCTCCACAGCCAGCTAGCAACTGACTATCTCCACAGCCAGTTAACAACTGCCAACCTCCAGCCAGCAACTGGCTTCCTCCACAGCCAGCTAGCAACTGATTCCCTCCACAGCCAGCTAGCAACTGACTTCCTCCACAGCCAGCTAGCAACTGACTATCTCCACAGCCAGCTAGCAACTGACTATCTCCACAGCCAGTTAACAACTGACAACCTCCAGCTAGCAACTGACTCCCTCCTCAGACAGTTAACAACTGCCAACCTCCAGCTAGCAACTGATTTCCTCCACAGTCAGCTAGCAACTGACTAGCTTCGCAGCCAGCTAGCAACTGACTATCTCCACAGCCAGTTAACATCTGCCAACCTCCAGCTAGCAACTGATTTCCTCCACAGCCAGCTAGCAACTGACTTCCTCCACAGTCAGTTTACAACTGATTTCCTCCACAGTCAGCTAGCAACTGACTTCCTCAACAGCCAGTTAACAACTGCCAACCTCCAGCTAGCAACTGACTATCTCCACAGCCAGTTAACAACTGCCAACCTCCAGCTAGCAACTGACTTCCTCCACAGTCAGCTAGCAACTGACTAGCTTCGCAGCCAGCTAGCAACTGACTTCCTCCACAGCCAGTTTACAACTGATTTCCTCCACAGCCAGCTAGCAACTGGCTTCCTCCACAGCCAGTTAGCAACTGACTATCTCCACAGCCAGTTAACAACTGCCAACCTCCAGCCAGCAACTGGCTTCCTCCACAGTCAGCTAGCAACTGACTTCCTCAACAGCCAGTTTACAACTGAATTCCTCCACAGCCAGCTACCAACTGGCTTCCTCCACAGCCAGCTAGCAATTGACTACATGCACAGTCAGCTAACAATTGATTACCTCCAGAGTCAGCTAGCAACTGACTATCTCCACAGCCAGTTAACAACTGCCAACCTCCAGCTAGCAACTGGCTTCCTCCACAGCCAGTTAACAACTGCCAACCTCCAGCTAGCAACTGACTCCCTCCTCAGACAGTTAACAACTGCCAACCTCCAGCTAGCAATTGACTACATGCACAGTCAGCTAACAATTGATTACCTCCAGAGTTAGCTAGCAACTGACTATCTCCACAGCCAGTTAACAACTGCCAACCTCCAGCTAGCAACTGGCTTCCTCCACAGTCAGCTAGCAACTGACTTCCTCAACAGCCAGTTAACAACTGCCAACCTCCAGCTAGCAACTGACTATCTCCACAGCCAGCTAACAACTGCCAACCTCCAGCTAGCAACTGGCTTCCTCCACAGTCAGCTAGCAACTGACTTCCTCAACAGCCAGTTAACAACTGATTTCCTCCACAGTCAGCTAGCAACTGACTCCCTCCTCAGACAGTTAACAACTGCCAACCTCCAGCTAGCAATTGACTACATGCACAGTCAGCTAACAATTGATTACCTCCAGAGCCAGCTAGCAACTGACTATCTCCACAGCCAGTTAACAACTGCCAACCTCCAGCTAGCAACTGACTTCCTCCACAGCCAGCTAGCAAATGACTTCCTCCACAGTCAGTTTACAACTGATTTCCTCCACAGTCAGCTAGCAACTGACTTCCTCCACAGCCAGCTAGCAACTGACTTTCTCAACAGCCAGTTTACAACTGATTTTCTCCACAGCCAGCTACCAACTGGCTTCCTCCACAGTCAGCTAACAATTGATTACCTCCAGAGTCAACTAGCAACTGACTATCTCCACAGCCAGTTAACAACTGCCAACCTCCAGCTAGCAACTGGCTTCCTCCACAGCCAGTTAACAACTGCCAACCTCCAGCTAGCAACTGACTTCCTCCACAGCCAGCTAGCAACTGACTTCCTCCACAGCCAGCTAGCAATTGACTACATGCACAGTCAGCTAACAATTGATTACCTCCAGAGTCAGCTAGCAACTGACTATCTCCACAGCCAGTTAACAACTGCCAACCTCCAGCTAGCAACTGGCTTCCTTCACAGCCAGTTAACAACTGCCAACCTCCAGCTAGCAACTGACTCCCTCCTCAGACAGTTAACAACTGCCAACCTCCAGCTAGCAATTGACTACATGCACAGTCAGCTAACAATTGATTACCTCCAGAGTTAGCTAGCAACTGACTATCTCCACAGCCAGTTAACAACTGCCAACCTCCAGCTAGCAACTGACTCCCTCCTCAGACAGTTAACAACTGCCAACCTCCAGCTAGCAATTGACTACATGCACAGTCAGCTAACAATTGATTACCTCCAGAGCCAGCTAGCAACTGACTATCTCCACAGCCAGTTAACAACTGCCAACCTCCAGCTAGCAACTGACTTCCTCCACAGCCAGCTAGCAAATGACTTCCTCCACAGTCAGTTTACAACTGATTTCCTCCACAGTCAGCTAGCAACTGACTTCCTCCACAGCCAGCTAGCAACTGACTTTCTCAACAGCCAGTTTACAACTGATTTTCTCCACAGCCAGCTACCAACTGGCTTCCTCCACAGTCAGCTAACAATTGATTACCTCCAGAGTCAACTAGCAACTGACTATCTCCACAGCCAGTTAACAACTGCCAACCTCCAGCTAGCAACTGGCTTCCTCCACAGCCAGTTAACAACTGCCAACCTCCAGCTAGCAACTGACTTCCTCCACAGCCAGCTAGCAACTGACTTCCTCCACAGCCAGCTAGCAACTGACTATCTCCACAGCCAGTTAACAACTGCCAACCTCCAGCTAGCAACTGACTCCCTCCTCAGACAGTTAACAACTGCCAACCTCCAGCTAGCAATTGACTACATGCACAATCAGCTAACAATTGATTACCTCCAGAGCCAGCTAGCAACTGACTATCTCCACAGCCAGTTAACAACTGCCAACCTCCAGCTAGCAACTGACTTCCTCCACAGCCAGCTAGCAAATGACTTCCTCCACAGTCAGTTTACAACTGATTTCCTCCACAGTCAGCTAGCAACTGACTTCCTCCACAGCCAGCTAGCAACTGACTTTCTCAACAGCCAGTTTACAACTGATTTTCTCCACAGCCAGCTACCAACTGGCTTCCTCCACAGTCAGCTAACAATTGATTACCTCCAGAGTCAACTAGCAACTGACTATCTCCACAGCCAGTTAACAACTGCCAACCTCCAGCTAGCAATTGACTACATGCACAGTCAGCTAACAATTGATTACCTCCAGAGTTAGCTAGCAACTGACTATCTCCACAGCCAGTTAACAACTGCCAACCTCCAGCTAGCAACTGACTCCCTCCTCAGACAGTTAACAACTGCAAACGTCCAGCTAGCAACTGACTTCCTCCACAGCCAGCTAGCAACTGACTTCCTCCACAGTCAGTTTACAACTGATTTCCTCCACAGTCAGCTAGCAACTGATTCCCTCCACAGCCAGCTAGCAACTGGCTTCCTCCACAGCCAGTCAACATCTGGCTACCTCCAGCTAGCTGACTTCAGATAATGTGTGCCGAAGTAATTGTCATTGACTTTTCAACGTCAGATGCATGCTCACAAGGCATGGTGTTGCGAAGCACAAGTGGGAAAGCTTTGGAGATGGTTGTTTGAAGTTAAATTGACGTTCGAAGTTCAGTTTAAAAAAACTGTTGGATCATGTTTGTTCGATTGGCCAAAAATCGCACCGCTGGCAAAAAAAAACCTTTCTTACGTTTTTTAGTGTTCGAAGTGAGCCCAGTTCTCCAAAATTTTATCGGTTGGGTCAAAAAGAGGGCCGTGTACTCAAGGACTTCTTAAAATTTGAAGGGATGTAGGATCTTTGTAACGATGCGGCTCGAAGAACCACTGTTCGCGCGAACAAGTGTGATGTGCAGTTACCTCAAGATCCTTAGATCAGACTTCTATTATTCTCCTGTGTGAATGGAATGACATCAGGTTTCCCGTGGCCCGATTAAACAGCATCCAATTTTTTTCTTCAAAGAAAAGGAAATTCTAAAATGCAACTTGATTGAAAATGGTCAATGAAAGTCAACTTATGAGTTTACCGCTTCTTAAATTCACCTTACTCCTCAACTTATTTCCTCGGAATAATGGCTTCTAAGATCAAGCAGCCACTACGCTTTAAATCGCTCACCCAAATTTCAACATCTTATGTCCAACTACTCGTAACTTTGCACTCAAAATCATTATCGTCCTTCTTGGTTGACATACTTAAGGAAAATGTCCACAAGAGCCGGATCAGGTGCTGTTTCCCTGAATACTGTTTAATATCAAATTACCTATCCAGTCGAGTATGTCTTTCCAGTTACAGCAGCTCCTCTGACTCCCAGATTTGTATCCCCATGACTGTGACTTTTATCCCTCTTACAATACCGTTGAGAGTACCTACATGCCAAAGCTTTTGCTTAATGATTGCAAAACGGATACAAAGTGGATCCGGGATTTGCAAGGCGCTTATCTCTGAATTTCAGAGTTCGTCCTGCTCATGGTTGGGTATCCAGTTCCACAGATATGAATCCGAATATGGAGCTTCAGGAAACCCGCAAGCAAAGCGAAATTGAATTAAGATTTATTTTTAATACCATGGAATCCATGTGGGTGGAAGTTTGCCACCGCATCTGTCCACAAGGATGTTATTTAATCTGTCTGTCCTCACTGGGCATTTGCTGTGATTTAGAAATGTGCAAAAGGGTTTTGTTTTCTTTTATATCCTTTTCTTCCTGTTTTGTTCTACAATTGATTGTTCTTTTCTCGCAACATCCTTAGCAGGCCATTTCACTTTCATGGTAGCATCCACAAACGCATCAATATTTAACCATAACAAGACCATCCATCCGACGACCACTTAAGCCTGCAATCCCTCAGATACAATTAATTCGCAAACGTTTTCTCTTTCAGTTAACCGTATGTGACTCCCAGAAGGATATTAAAATTCTCACCGCAACAATACGCTGCTGCTCCCAATGTTGAACACGCTGAGATAAAAATCCGAAGGGCTGAGGCAGAACAAACAAAAAAAAAAGACTGCTCGTAGTGTGTAAAAAGGATACCCGCGATCTCATTCGCAAAAGGACTTACATGTCTCATATTGCAGCTGACTCTGGTATGGATGTGTAAATCATCCTCTTCTCGACCTCGAAACAAGCACACACCGACTGCCACAAAAAAAAAAACTCCATCGTTAGAATATTACCTTCGTTATTATGTCCTTTTGGCCTCCAGCCTCAGCCTCAGTGGCAGTGGCTTCACATCTCAACCGCAAAGAGTAAATCCCCCATACATTTTCTTTTCCCATTCAAACTGGAACGCACACTTCGAGGAGGAGCGACGCGTCGGTGCGGTGGAACAGGAGCATCCTAATTTATGCCATTTCCGCTTACCAAAACGTGTGCATCTCCAGCTGCGGAGAAAGTATTTTGTCACAGTTCCTGGTAATCTTCGTATAAGTCCCAAATTCGATTCCGCTTCATCTTCGGATTCACATCCTTGGCCAACAAAAAAAAAAAAATAGGGTGTCTTGTTGGATGACAACAACAAGTTACATGGAATTAGGTCTGCTAGGATGTGCGGCATACACAAAAGCCAGTCATGGTTATGTAAGGTGTTGTGTAAACAACATGGCCAAGGAGCCAACTTTGAGCGTGTTACGATGACGAAAAGGATGAATGTGGACAAATTGGCAAGCCGAAGCTTGAAGGCGAAAGCAATGTTCAAAAAAATGATGATGAATGAAAAGTTTCGTGCATGTAGGCAAGGATGCGACTGTAGGAAAAGAAAAATCACTCACTCAAGTTCCACAATTCATTTTCGATATTGCTACGTCTGAGTGTGTTCTCATTGAGAGAAAGTCGAGCTTTTGAGTAATTTTAAAAAGTCGATGTTTTAAGGTACTTATGATAACATTCTTAACGAGCTCTGTGATTATTATTTTGAAGAGTGGGAGATCGAACTTTTATATAGTTTTCGAATTCTCCATTCTGGAGTGATTACTTTAACAGCTTGTTTCAAGACCCAATGGCTTGTGAAGATGATTAGAGAACTCGAGAATGGCCTTGCCGATTTTGGTTTTGAAATGTTTGTCGTAGTCAAGGGGAGGCTTAAACGGTTGTAATGTTGCATGCATAAGTGACTAAACACATGAATTTTCAACAACAACCTACTTGCTGAAACCGTCACGGGAAATGACGTTCATTTATTGTATCGCCGGCGATCACTTGCGAACGGTGAACTATCGGTAGCTGTGATGGTAACACGACAAGGTTTTGAACTAGAGAACTGTTTGATTGTGCCGTGCTCACTTATATTGTCCGGTGCTTTAAAAGCTCACATCAATGTGGAAGATTTTAGCTCCTGTATGTCAACAAAGGAAGTGACATGGCCACCTTGGCTGTAACTGTATCGGATGGGTCCCTATGTAAGCAGCAACGAATCTATTTTGCGCATATTTGCATTTGCGATGCACAAAAAAGACACTCTATAGTAGTCCATTTGACAGTGCATCTAGAAAATGGACAACGAGTGTATTTCAATTAAGAGAACGGGGCAGATAGAGCGGCACGTTCACCATTAACCACATTAACAAGTTTCCTCTCAGTTTGTGAAACAGATGCTCGCACTTTGCTGTATGAATGCATTATCGAAATCATTTCAGGGTCGGAAACAAGGAACACGAGTTGAAGAATAACCAAATGTATTTGCCTCGGATACTCTAGGCCGCATCCAAATAACGATGAATGTTATTATCTTCGATTGCTGTTGGTGAATGTTTGTAGTCCGACGTCGTTTTGAAAACTGAGAACAGATGATGGACATCTGTTTGCGACTTACTCGAGAACGATTCGCATTGAGAACATACGCTCAAGGATTCGGTCATTCCCAACATGTTTCCTCTCGAATCTCGAAAATTTGTGGATAAATATAGAGATGACATGTCTAAGGATGTGTTGTCAAATTTTGAATCCTTCATTACAAATTACTGCAGAGATTTACAATGAGACATTGACCATGATAGATGATATGCGTTTATTGATGGCAAATAAAGTTTTGTCGTATATGGGCATGACAGCACCATTTAACCACGAGTTACAAAAAGAACATCAGTACGATACTGAGGTGTTGATCGAAACAGTTCATTCAAATGTTCCGCAACTGATCGCACAACAAAGCCAGTGAATCTGGTGGAATTAACTTCATCGATGCTCGCAGGGGGACTGGAAAAACGTTCCAAATTTCATTGCTATTGGCAAAGATCAGGGGCCAAATCGTCTCTTCCGTGATCGTATAACTCGTGAACGGAATTCGCTTATTTGGGATCGTGACATCCGTGAACGTATAGTACGTATCGCATTTCAGTATTATGTCTTCAGTGAACGAGAAGTGTTGTTTAAGTGAACGTACTCTTGCTTTCGAAATGTCATTCGATCGTCAAAGAGGAAACGTACTACTGTGTCCAAAAAATAAGGTGACATTGTATTTATTTTGAAAATTCTTTATTTATTCTTCCAAATCAATTTCATCCACTTCAAAGTAATCCTCCCCCGATGTAATGCACTTATGCCAACGGATTTTCCAATCTTTGAAACACTGGTTGTAGTCACTCTCCGGGATGGCCTTCAGTTCCGTCTTCGCTGCGGCTTGAATCTCCTCTATCGTATCAAAACGGTGTCCCCGGAGCGGTCTTTTGAGCTTGTTGAACAGCCAGAAGTCGCACGGCGCCAGATCACGTGAATACGGTGGTTGCGGAACGATATGGGTTGAGTTTTTGGCGAAATGATCACGAATTACGAGCGCGGTATGGGATGGTGCATTATCGTGGTGTATAAACCAAGAATTGTCTTTCCCCAATTCCGGCCTTTTTAGGCGGATAGCGTTACGCAAACGACGCATAACGTTCAAATAATATTCCTTGTTAACTGTTTGGCCGGTTGGAAGGAATTCATAAAGCACAACACCACGATATTAGAAGAAAACAGTCAACATGACCTTGATTTTTGAGCGACTTTGGCGCGGTTTTTTTGGTCTCGGCTCTCCTTTGGCACGATATTCGCTCAATAGATCGGTTATTTCGGGGTCGCAAGCATAGATCCAAGTCTCATCGCCAGTTATAATGCGTTTCATGATATCCTGGTAGTCGGAAAGTATTGTTTCACACACTTCAACGCGACGCCTTTTTTCCAAAAAATTCAATTTTTTCGGTACCAGTCGAGATTTGACGCGCTTGAGGCCCAAAGCATCCTTCAAAATGGTATTGACTGTGCTTTTCGATAAGCCAACTTCATCAGCAAGGTCTCTAATCGTTAATCGATGGTTTTTCAACACCAAATCTTTGATTTGTTGGACGTGAGCTTCATCGGTTGAGGTTGATGGTCGCCCAGAACGCTCTTCGTCTTCGACACGTTCACGGCCGGCTTGGAAATCACTATACTACTTGTAAACACTTTTTTTAGACAAATCCTCATCATCAAAGGCTTTCTGCACCATCCTCAACATATCCGCAGCAGAAAATTGATTCCGCAAACAAAATTTAATGCAAATTCTTTGCTCAATAAATTTCGACATCGCAAAAAACGAAAAACTCACTTTTAGCAGCTCACAAAACGACGCGTATCTCAAACACTATGAATATATTTTGACATGAAATTTCACATAGATCTCACTGACAGTACTACCAACCTTAAAAGAAAGAAAAATTTCCAAATCCTTCGACGCGCGCAGTTTAAATTCATATGTCACCTTATTTTTTGGACACAGTAGTATTTTTTGTTTACATAGGATAATGGTTCAACTAAAATATGAGTTATTGAAAATGTAAATAATCAATCAAACAGATATTTATATTTTTAAAAAAAATATTATAGGACGAACATAAATAAAATAAATTTGACGAAAAGAGATCATGTTGACAGAATATATGAAAGACCACCATAATCTGACGAAAAATGTGATTCCGAATTGTGCGCAGGGAAAAGCCACAGCAATTCGGCTATGGAATGAGCTCGCTTAGTTAATTAAATACCGAAGGACCTCCGGTTAAAGATGCAAAAATGTGGCGAAAGGTATTTTAGAGTGTTTCCCACCAAAACTTACTTAAAGAAACACTGGCTTACAATCAAAGCGTTTAAGCTGTGAAACCCCTTGCGATTGAAGAACATGTGCTCGTTATTGCTTGGTTTTCGAAATCCGAAATGAGTTCCGTCGATGCACCCAATAATTAAAAATCAACTATGTTGTTTATAGACAATGTAAGTAAGATGTCTCACTCACCTCCTGGAATTTTGTTTTTGGTCATAAACGGTCATAAACTATTTCTTGCAGTTGGCTGAAACCTGTGGATCAAAAACTATATATCTTCGACATAGCTTCAATTCCATTTCTTTGAGCACATTTTCTGTAATTTTAGATACATAACTTTGGCACATTCCGATGAGATAATCGTTCCCAATACAATTTTGGAATCCCCCACTTCCCAGAAGTAAAAGCGTCGCAGCTAATTGCAAGACGGGTGGAACTGCAGTCGACAATTGGTATTCAAATCTTAAAATCGACAAGACATGCCTAAATGCTTCCTTATCTTTTTATGTCACAATTTCTCAGTGAACGATTGTAACTACGTTCCGTGAGCAATCGTATGCCGCGATTCCAATTCAGCAATTCGAAAGACGTATGACGTAATTTTTATACGTACGATCGACTATCTGTTCACGGAATAGACGATTTGGCCCTAACGTCGGATACATCTGGAAAAGCTGCAACATTATTAGAAGGTTGACGAACTGAATTCTGCCTTTAAATTTCCACTAAACATGCAAATCAACGAAGCACCAGTTTGCAACATCGTCAAAAACAGCGCAATCGCAACGATTCTACAAATAAACAAATTGATCGTTTGGGATAGATAAACGATGACCCACAAGAGATCACTGGAGGTACTGGACAGAACGTTAAAAGATCTTCGTTAGAACCAACGGTGGAGCCATTATTCTGTTTTCAGGTTATTTTCGTCAGACTCAGATCAACTGTTGCTTTCGAACTTAACGCATGCCTTAAATCATCTTATTTTTGTTACACCAGGCAGGGATTTTTGTCACTTCATCGACTCAAAACAGGAACTTATTTATTGTGTTTTTTTGGACATAGACCAACTAGGCCTATTGACTTAGTGAAAGAGCAAAATTGGCGGCTACAATTTGCAATTTATAAGTTCTGAGAGTTCTGACAATTTTGATCGGTTGGCGACATATCGATCAATCTGACGGCCAAGGCAAACATGGCGTGCTGTAAGGACGATAAGTCTGGGTATACCAGAATACAAGTCACGTTATGCACCTGGCTTCCTTCGATCATTTCTATTTCTTTAAACTCTTTGGAGGTTATATTTTAATCTGGAAAACTTCCTCCATCCGATATTGATGACATTTATGAAGTGACGAGTTTATGGTTTGATCTTAATTTATCCTTAAAATCTGATTGGCCTTGGCAGACGGAATTTGGCATTACAGGGTTCGATTGCGTAAACGAGCTTCCAAAAACAATCAGTAATTGAACTTCGAGCATTTTTATGTGAAAGCTGGGCAGCTTTTTTAATTGTCATGCCTTCACACCATTTCCGAAGTGCCGAGCTCATTGATATCCTGGTCCTCAGTATCGCCTAAAGGTTTTAGCCCATTCTGATTAGATGGTTATGCTTGTTAACAATGATATGATAAGTTGAATTGCTCATTTGTTGGTTTCTTTTCTATTGAGCTTGTTATAATCACTGCTCAATATTTTTCAAAGTATTGTCGCTTTTTTAACAAGAAAGAACCTCTCGAGTTACTATTCATATTCTTTATTCCAATCAAAATGGCTTCCTCAGCTGGCTTGACTACCTTTTTTTTATCGTTTCCGGCCATTTTTGTAAGCCTGTTTTAACTCCAAGATTTTGCTTTGCGTCCTCCTGTACTCGAGCGCGTCAGCGTACGTCCTGGACGAATGTATTTTTGAATCCCGCTTAAAGGGCAGCTTAACTTGATAAAAAAAGTCTTCGTATATTCTTCTTGCGCCTCAAAATCTTGGAATCGTGAATCTTCAATCTCCCAAAATTTATTGTTTATTATAGCCAAAAATAAATTGGACCTTAAATGTCATTAAAAGTGGCATAAAACATAACCTTAATTCCGACATATTTCATTAAAATGCATTTACATGGGCAATAAAAACAATATGTTTTTAGCAAATGGAAACAGCAAATTATAAACATTTTAATATTTATAATTAATGAATTTACTCCAAAAGTATTTTATTATTTTAAATGACAAAATGTGTGAAATTCTCCTCAGGCTAACGCAACTGCTGTTCAATGCCTGATTTTTTAACCGCGTTAGATTCTGTTGGATATTGCATTTCTTTTGAAAATTTTCTAACATTTTTCAAGCTTAAGTCAATCCATTTAGCAAAGCGAAATAGTTAATTTGTGTCAAGTTTTTGAGCTGCCAGTTCCAACATATAAAATTATTAAAAAATAAATTTTCAGATGACCCACCCTATTCGTTAAATTGTTCTTGCTTAAAAAGGATTGTAAGTTCCCTCATAATGAAGCGAGCAGAAATTTTAAGGAGAGGGATTAAAATATATGTAGAGTCCGAAACGGAATGTTGACTTTATTGCATTCACTCAATTCGCAGTATTTTATTCATTACTAGATGACCCGGTGTACTTTGTATCAGCTATCCGACCTATAACGACATTAAGTTGTTAAGTTCAGGCGGTTAACACCTCTCAGTCGTCCCACACTTGTGGAATTGTGAACAACAACGGCATTTGAAAATCAAGCTAATTTTGATAAAATTTGATGGACTATAGCCCAGGATTCTAAGTGCACTTTTTTCATGAAATTTCTGAATTGGATAACTGAGCCATTTAAAATACTTATTACCAATGGCTGAGAAACGGTTCTCAATATTTCGTCATAGAAATGATTTTTGACAAAAATATGGACATTTGAAAATCAAGCTAATTTTGATAAAATTTGATGGACTATAGCCCAGGATTCTAAATGCACTTTTTTCTTGAAATTTCTGAATTCGACAACTGAGCTATTTATTTTACTAAATGCCAATAGCTTAGTAACAGTTCTTAATATTTCGTCATAGAAATGATTTTTGAGAAAAATATGGACATTTGAAAACCAAGCTAATTTTGATAAAATTTGATGGACTATAGCCCAGGATTCTAAATGCACTTTTTTCATGAAATTTCTGAATTCGATAACTTAGCCATTTAAAATACTTATTACCAATTGCTGAGAAACGGTTCTCAATATTTCGTCATAGAAATGATTTTTGACAAAAATATGGACATTTGAAAATCAAGCTAATTTTGATAAAATTTGATGGACTATAGCCCAGGATTCTAAATGCACTTTTTTCTTGAAATTACTGAATTCGACAACTGAGCTATTTATTTTACTAAATGCGAATAGCTTAGTAACAGTTCTTAATATTTCGTCATAGAAATGATTTTTGACAAAAATATGGACCTTTGAAAATCAAGCTAATTTTGATAAAATTTGATGGACTATAGCCCAGGATTCTAAATGCACTTTTTTCTTGAAATTTCTGAGTTCGATAACTTAGCCATTTAAAATACTTATAACCAATGGCTGAGAAACGGTTCTCAATATTTCGTCATAGAAATGATTTTTGACAAAAATATGGACATTTGAAAATCAAGCTAATTTTGATAAAATTTGATGGACTATAGCCCAGGATTCTAAATGCACTTTTTTCATGAAATTTCTGCATTCGATAAATTAGCCATTTAAAATACTAATAACCAATGGCTGAGAAACGGTTCTCAATATTTCGTCATAGAAATGATTTTTGACAAAAATATGGACATTTCAAAATCAAGCTAATTTTGATAAAATTTGATGGACTATAGCCCAGGATTCTAAATGCACTTTTTTCATGAAATTTCTGCATTCGACAACTTAGCCATTTAAAATACTAATAACCAATGGCTGAGAAACGGTTCTCAATATTTCGTCATAGAAATGATTTTTGACAAAAATATGGACATTTGAAAATCAAGCTAATTTTGATAAAATTTGATGGACTATAGCCCAGGATTCTAAATGCACTTTTTTCATGAAATTTCTGCATTCGACAACTTAGCCATTTAAAATACTAATAACCAATGGCTGAGAAACGGTTCTCAATATTTCGTCATAGAAATGATTTTTGACAAAAATATGGACATTTGAAAATCAAGCTAATTTTGATAAAATTTGATGGACTATAGCCCAGGATTCTAAATGCACTTTTTTCATGAAATTTCTGCATTCGACAACTTAGCCATTTAAAATACTAATAACCAATGGCTGAGAAACGGTTCTCAATATTTCGTCATAGAAATGATTTTTGACAAAAATATGGACATTTGAAAATCAAGCTAATTTTGATAAAATTTGATGGACTATAGCCCAGGATTCTAAATGCACTTTTTTCTTGAAATTACTGAATTCGACAACTGAGCTATTTATTTTACTAAATGCCAATAGCTTAGTAACAGTTCTTAATATTTCGTCATAGAAATGATTTTTGACAAAAATATGGACATTTGAAAATCAAGCTAATTTTGATAAAATTTGATGGACTATAGCCCAGGATTCTAAATGCACTTTTTTCATGAAATTTCTGAATTCGATAACTTAGCCATTTAAAATACTTATAACCAATGGCTGAGAAACGGTTCTCAATATTTCTTCATAGAAATGATTTTTGACAAAAATATGGACATTTGAAAATCAAGCTAATTTTGATAAAATTTTATGGACTATAGCCCAGGATTCTAAATGCACTTTTTTCTTGAAATTTCTGAATTCGACAACTGAGCTATTTATTTTACTAAATGCCAATAGCTCAGTTACAGTTCTTAATATTTCGTCATAGAAATGACTTTTGACAAAAATATGGACATTAGAAAATCAAGCTAATTTTGATAAAATTTGATGGACTATAGCCCAGGATTCTAAATGCACTTTTTTCATGAAATTTCTGAATTCGATAACTTAGCCATTTAAAATACTTATAACCAATGGCTGAGAAACGGTTCTCAATATTTCTTCATAGAAATGATTTTTGACAAAAATATGGACATTTGAAAATCAAGCTAATTTTGATAAAATTTGATGGACTATAGCCCAGGATTCTAAATGCACTTTTTTCATGAAATTTCTGAATTCGATAACTTAGCCATTTAAAATACTTATTACCAATGGCTGAGAAACGGTTCTCAATATTTCGTCATAGAAATGATTTTTGACAAAAATATGGACATTTGAAAATCAAGCTAATTTTGATAAAATTTGATGGACTATAGCCCAGGATTCTTAATGCACTTTTTTCTTGAAATTTCTGAATTCGACAACTGAGCTATTTATTTTACTAAATGCCAATAGCTTAGTAACAGTTCTTAATATTTCGTCATAGAAATGATTTTTGACAAAAATATGGACATTTGAAAATCAAGCTAATTTTGATAAAATTTGATGGACTATAGCCCAGGATTCTAAATGCACTTTTTTCATGAAATTTCTGAATTCGATAACTTAGCCATTTAAAATACTTATTACCAATGGCTGAGAAACGGTTCTCAATATTTCGTCATAGAAATGATTTTTGACAAAAATATGGACATTTGAAAATCAAGCTAATTTTGATAAAATTTGATGGACTATAGCCCAGGATTCTAAATGCACTTTTTTCATGAAATTTCTGCATTCGACAACTTAGCCATTTAAAATACTAATAACCAATGGCTGAGAAACGGTTCTCAATATTTCGTCATAGAAATGATTTTTGACAAAAATATGGACATTTGAAAATCAAGCTAATTTTGATAAAATTTGATGGACTATAGCCCAGGATTCTTAATGCACTTTTTTCTTGAAATTACTGAATTCGACAACTGAGCTATTTATTTTACTAAATGCCAATAGCTTAGTAACAGTTCTTAATATTTCGTCATAGAAATGATTTTTGACAAAAATATGGACATTTGAAAATCAAGCTAATTTTGATAAAATTTGATGGACTATAGCCCAGGATTCTAAATGCACTTTTTTCTTGAAATTTCTGAATTCGACAACTGAGCTATTTATTTTACTAAATGCCAATAGCTTAGTAACAGTTCTTAATATTTCGTCATAGAAATGATTTTTGACAAAAATATGGACATTTGAAAATCAAGCTAATTTTGATAAAATTTGATGGACTATAGCCCAGGATTCTAAATGCACTTTTTTCTTGAAATTTCTGAATTCGACAACTGAGCTATTTATTTTACTAAATGCCAATAGGTTAGTAACAGTTCTTAATATTTCGTCATAGAAATGATTTTTGACAAAAATATGGACATTTGAAAATCAAGCTAATTTTGATAAAATTTGATGGACTATAGCCCAGGATTCTTAATGCACTTTTTTCATGAAATTTCTGAATTCGATAACTTAGCCATTTAAAATACTTATTACCAATGGCTGAGAAACGGTTCTCAATATTTCGTCATAGAAATGATTTTTGACAAAAATATGGACATTTGAAAATCAAGCTAATTTTGATAAAATTTGATGGACTATAGCCCAGGATTCTTAATGCACTTTTTTCTTGAAATTTCTGAATTCGACAACTGAGCTATTTATTTTACTAAATGCCAATAGCTTAGTAACAGTTCTTAATATTTCGTCATAGAAATGATTTTTGACAAAAATATGGACATTTGAAAATCAAGCTAATTTTGATAAAATTTGATGGACTATAGCCCAGGATTCTAAATGCACTTTTTTCATGAAATTTCTGAATTCGATAACTTAGCCATTTAAAATACTTATTACCAATGGCTGAGAAACGGTTCTCAATATTTCGTCATAGAAATGATTTTTGACAAAAATATGGACATTTGAAAATCAAGCTAATTTTGATAAAATTTGATGGACTATAGCCCAGGATTCTAAATGCACTTTTTTCATGAAATTTCTGCATTCGACAACTTAGCCATTTAAAATACTAATAACCAATGGCTGAGAAACGGTTCTCAATATTTCGTCATAGAAATGATTTTTGACAAAAATATGGACATTTGAAAATCAAGCTAATTTTGATAAAATTTGATGGACTATAGCCCAGGATTCTTAATGCACTTTTTTCTTGAAATTACTGAATTCGACAACTGAGCTATTTATTTTACTAAATGCCAATAGCTTAGTAACAGTTCTTAATATTTCGTCATAGAAATGATTTTTGACAAAAATATGGACATTTGAAAATCAAGCTAATTTTGATAAAATTTGATGGACTATAGCCCAGGATTCTAAATGCACTTTTTTCTTGAAATTTCTGAATTCGACAACTGAGCTATTTATTTTACTAAATGCCAATAGCTTAGTAACAGTTCTTAATATTTCGTCATAGAAATGATTTTTGACAAAAATATGGACATTTGAAAATCAAGCTAATTTTGATAAAATTTGATGGACTATAGCCCAGGATTCTAAATGCACTTTTTTCTTGAAATTTCTGAATTCGACAACTGAGCTATTTATTTTACTAAATGCCAATAGGTTAGTAACAGTTCTTAATATTTCGTCATAGAAATGATTTTTGACAAAAATATGGACATTTGAAAATCAAGCTAATTTTGATAAAATTTGATGGACTATAGCCCAGGATTCTTAATGCACTTTTTTCTTGAAATTTCTGAATTCGACAACTGAGCTATTTATTTTACTAAATGCCAATAGCTTAGTAACAGTTCTTAATATTTCGTCATAGAAATGATTTTTGACAAAAATATGGACATTTGAAAATCAAGCTAATTTTGATAAAATTTGATGGACTATAGCCCAGGATTCTAAATGCACTTTTTTCATGAAATTTCTGAATTCGATAACTTAGCCATTTAAAATACTTATTACCAATGGCTGAGAAACGGTTCTCAATATTTCGTCATAGAAATGATTTTTGACAAAAATATGGACATTTGAAAATCAAGCTAATTTTGATAAAATTTGATGGACTATAGCCCAGGATTCTAAATGCACTTTTTTCATGAAATTTCTGCATTCGACAACTTAGCCATTTAAAATACTAATAACCAATGGCTGAGAAACGGTTCTCAATATTTCGTCATAGAAATGATTTTTGACAAAAATATGGACATTTGAAAATCAAGCTAATTTTGATAAAATTTGATGGACTATAGCCCAGGATTCTAAATGCACTTTTTTCATGAAATTTCTGCATTCGATAAATTAGCCATTTAAGATACTAATAACCAATGGCTGAGAAACGGTTCTCAATATTTCGTCATAGAAATGATTTTTGACAAAAATATGGACATTTGAAAATCAAGCTAATTTTGATAAAATTTGATGGACTATAGCCCAGGATTCTAAATGCACTTTTTTCTTGAAATTTCTGAATTCGACAACTGAGCTATTTATTTTACTAAATGCCAAAAGCTTAGTAACAGTTCTTAATATTTCGTCATAAAAATGATTTTTGACAAAAATATGGACATTTGAAAATCAAGCTAATTTTGATAAAATTTGATGGACTATAGCCCAGGATTCTAAATGCACTTTTTTCTTGAAATTTCTGAATTCGACAACTGAGCTATTTATTTTACTAAATGCCAATAGCTTAGTAACAGTTCTTAATATTTCGTCATAGAAATGATTTTTGACAAAAATATGGACATTTGAAAATCAAGCTAATTTTGATAAAATTTGATGGACTATAGCCCAGGATTCTAAATGCACTTTTTTCTTGAAATTACTGAATTCGACAACTGAGCTATTTATTTTACTAAATGCGAATAGCTTAGTAACAGTTCTTAATATTTCGTCATAGAAATGATTTTTGACAAAAATATGGACCTTTGAAAATCAAGCTAATTTTGATAAAATTTGATGGACTATAGCCCAGGATTCTAAATGCACTTTTTTCTTGAAATTTCTGAGTTCGATAACTTAGCCATTTAAAATACTTATAACCAATGGCTGAGAAACGGTTCTCAATATTTCGTCATAGAAATGATTTTTGACAAAAATATGGACATTTGAAAATCAAGCTAATTTTGATAAAATTTGATGGACTATAGCCCAGGATTCTAAATGCACTTTTTTCATGAAATTTCTGCATTCGATAAATTAGCCATTTAAAATACTAATAACCAATGGCTGAGAAACGGTTCTCAATATTTCGTCATAGAAATGATTTTTGACAAAAATATGGACATTTCAAAATCAAGCTAATTTTGATAAAATTTGATGGACTATAGCCCAGGATTCTAAATGCACTTTTTTCATGAAATTTCTGCATTCGACAACTTAGCCATTTAAAATACTAATAACCAATGGCTGAGAAACGGTTCTCAATATTTCGTCATAGAAATGATTTTTGACAAAAATATGGACATTTGAAAATCAAGCTAATTTTGATAAAATTTGATGGACTATAGCCCAGGATTCTAAATGCACTTTTTTCATGAAATTTCTGCATTCGACAACTTAGCCATTTAAAATACTAATAACCAATGGCTGAGAAACGGTTCTCAATATTTCGTCATAGAAATGATTTTTGACAAAAATATGGACATTTGAAAATCAAGCTAATTTTGATAAAATTTGATGGACTATAGCCCAGGATTCTAAATGCACTTTTTTCATGAAATTTCTGCATTCGACAACTTAGCCATTTAAAATACTAATAACCAATGGCTGAGAAACGGTTCTCAATATTTCGTCATAGAAATGATTTTTGACAAAAATATGGACATTTGAAAATCAAGCTAATTTTGATAAAATTTGATGGACTATAGCCCAGGATTCTAAATGCACTTTTTTCTTGAAATTACTGAATTCGACAACTGAGCTATTTATTTTACTAAATGCCAATAGCTTAGTAACAGTTCTTAATATTTCGTCATAGAAATGATTTTTGACAAAAATATGGACATTTGAAAATCAAGCTAATTTTGATAAAATTTGATGGACTATAGCCCAGGATTCTAAATGCACTTTTTTCATGAAATTTCTGCATTCGATAAATTAGCCATTTAAGATACTAATAACCAATGGCTGAGAAACGGTTCTCAATATTTCGTCATAGAAATGATTTTTGACAAAAATATGGACATTTGAAAATCAAGCTAATTTTGATAAAATTTGATGGACTATAGCCCAGGATTCTAAATGCACTTTTTTCATGAAATTTCTGCATTCGATAAATTAGCCATTTAAGATACTAATAACCAATGGCTGAGAAACGGTTCTCAATATTTCGTCATAGAAATGATTTTTGACAAAAATATGGACATTTGAAAATCAAGCTAATTTTGATAAAATTTGATGGACTATAGCCCAGGATTCTAAATGCACTTTTTTCATGAAATTTCTGAATTCGATAACTTAGCCATTTAAAATACTTATTACCAATGGCTGAGAAACGGTTCTCAATATTTCGTCATAGAAATGATTTTTGACAAAAATATGGACATTTGAAAATCAAGCTAATTTTGATAAAATTTGATGGACTATAGCCCAGGATTCTAAATGCACTTTTTTCATGAAATTTCTGAATTCGATAACTTAGCCATTTAAAATACTTATTACCAATGGCTGAGAAACGGTTGTCAATATTTCGTCATAGAAATGATTTTTGACAAAAATATGGACATTTGAAAATCAAGCTAATTTTGATAAAATTTGATGGACTATAGCCCAGGATTCTAAATGCACTTTTTTCTTGAAATTACTGAATTCGACAACTGAGCTATTTATTTTACTAAATGCCAATAGCTTAGTAACAGTTCTTAATATTTCGTCATAGAAATGATTTTTGACAAAAATATGGACATTTGAAAATCAAGCTAATTTTGATAAAATTTGATGGACTATAGCCCAGGATTCTAAATGCACTTTTTTCATGAAATTTCTGCATTCGATAAATTAGCCATTTAAGATACTAATAACCAATGGCTGAGAAACGGTTCTCAATATTTCGTCATAGAAATGATTTTTGACAAAAATATGGACATTTGAAAATCAAGCTAATTTTGATAAAATTTGATGGACTATAGCCCAGGATTCTAAATGCACTTTTTTCATGAAATTTCTGAATTCGATAACTTAGCCATTTAAAATACTTATTACCAATGGCTGAGAAACGGTTCTCAATATTTCGTCATAGAAATGATTTTTGACAAAAATATGGACATTTGAAAATCAAGCTAATTTTGATAAAATTTGATGGACTATAGCCCAGGATTCTAAATGCACTTTTTTCATGAAATTTCTGCATTCGATAAATTAGCCATTTAAGATACTAATAACCAATGGCTGAGAAACGGTTCTCAATATTTCGTCATAGAAATGATTTTTGACAAAAATATGGACATTTGAAAATCAAGCTAATTTTGATAAAATTTGATGGACTATAGCCCAGGATTCTAAATGCACTTTTTTCATGAAATTTCTGCATTCGATAAATTAGCCATTTAAGATACTAATAACCAATGGCTGAGAAACGGTTCTCAATATTTCGTCATAGAAATGATTTTTGACAAAAATATGGACATTTGAAAATCAAGCTAATTTTGATAAAATTTGATGGACTATAGCCCAGGATTCTAAATGCACTTTTTTCATGAAATTTCTGAATTCGATAACTTAGCCATTTAAAATACTTATTACCAATGGCTGAGAAACGGTTCTCAATATTTCGTCATAGAAATGATTTTTGACAAAAATATGGACATTTGAAAATCAAGCTAATTTTGATAAAATTTGATGGACTATAGCCCAGGATTCTAAATGCACTTTTTTCATGAAATTTCTGAATTCGATAACTTAGCCATTTAAAATACTTATTACCAATGGCTGAGAAACGGTTGTCAATATTTCGTCATAGAAATGATTTTTGACAAAAATATGGACATTTGAAAATCAAGCTAATTTTGATAAAATTTGATGGACTATAGCCCAGGATTCTAAATGCACTTTTTTCTTGAAATTACTGAATTCGACAACTGAGCTATTTATTTTACTAAATGCCAATAGCTTAGTAACAGTTCTTAATATTTCGTCATAGAAATGATTTTTGACAAAAATATGGACATTTGAAAATCAAGCTAATTTTGATAAAATTTGATGGACTATAGCCCAGGATTCTAAATGCACTTTTTTCATGAAATTTCTGCATTCGATAAATTAGCCATTTAAGATACTAATAACCAATGGCTGAGAAACGGTTCTCAATATTTCGTCATAGAAATGATTTTTGACAAAAATATGGACATTTGAAAATCAAGCTAATTTTGATAAAATTTGATGGACTATAGCCCAGGATTCTAAATGCACTTTTTTCATGAAATTTCTGCATTCGATAAATTAGCCATTTAAGATACTAATAACCAATGGCTGAGAAACGGTTCTCAATATTTCGTCATAGAAATGATTTTTGACAAAAATATGGACATTTGAAAATCAAGCTAATTTTGATAAAATTTGATGGACTATAGCCCAGGATTCTAAATGCACTTTTTTCATGAAATTTCTGAATTCGATAACTTAGCCATTTAAAATACTTATTACCAATGGCTGAGAAACGGTTCTCAATATTTCGTCATAGAAATGATTTTTGACAAAAATATGGACATTTGAAAATCAAGCTAATTTTGATAAAATTTGATGGACTATAGCCCAGGATTCTAAATGCACTTTTTTCATGAAATTTCTGAATTCGATAACTTAGCCATTTAAAATACTTATTACCAATGGCTGAGAAACGGTTGTCAATATTTCGTCATAGAAATGATTTTTGACAAAAATATGGACATTTGAAAATCAAGCTAATTTTGATAAAATTTGATGGACTATAGCCCAGGATTCTAAATGCACTTTTTTCTTGAAATTACTGAATTCGACAACTGAGCTATTTATTTTACTAAATGCCAATAGCTTAGTAACAGTTCTTAATATTTCGTCATAGAAATGATTTTTGACAAAAATATGGACATTTGAAAATCAAGCTAATTTTGATAAAATTTGATGGACTATAGCCCAGGATTCTAAATGCACTTTTTTCATGAAATTTCTGCATTCGATAAATTAGCCATTTAAGATACTAATAACCAATGGCTGAGAAACGGTTCTCAATATTTCGTCATAGAAATGATTTTTGACAAAAATATGGACATTTGAAAATCAAGCTAATTTTGATAAAATTTTATGGACTATAGCCCAGGATTCTAAATGCACTTTTTTCATGAAATTTCTGCATTCGATAAATTAGCCATTTAAGATACTAATAACCAATGGCTGAGAAACGGTTCTCAATATTTCGTCATAGAAATGATTTTTGACAAAAATATGGACATTTGAAAATCAAGCTAATTTTGATAAAATTTGATGGACTATAGCCCAGGATTCTAAATGCACTTTTTTCATGAAATTTCTGCATTCGATAAATTAGCCATTTAAGATACTAATAACCAATGGCTGAGAAACGGTTCTCAATATTTCGTCATAGAAATGATTTTTGACAAAAATATGGACATTTGAAAATCAAGCTAATTTTGATAAAATTTGATGGACTATAGCCCAGGATTCTAAATGCACTTTTTTCATGAAATTTCTGAATTCGATAACTTAGCCATTTAAAATACTTATTACCAATGGCTGAGAAACGGTTCTCAATATTTCGTCATAGAAATGATTTTTGACAAAAATATGGACATTTGAAAATCAAGCTAATTTTGATAAAATTTGATGGACTATAGCCCAGGATTCTAAATGCACTTTTTTCATGAAATTTCTGAATTCGATAACTTAGCCATTTAAAATACTTATTACCAATGGCTGAGAAACGGTTGTCAATATTTCGTCATAGAAATGATTTTTGACAAAAATATGGACATTTGAAAATCAAGCTAATTTTGATAAAATTTGATGGACTATAGCCCAGGATTCTAAATGCACTTTTTTCTTGAAATTACTGAATTCGACAACTGAGCTATTTATTTTACTAAATGCCAATAGCTTAGTAACAGTTCTTAATATTTCGTCATAGAAATGATTTTTGACAAAAATATGGACATTTGAAAATCAAGCTAATTTTGATAAAATTTGATGGACTATAGCCCAGGATTCTAAATGCACTTTTTTCATGAAATTTCTGCATTCGATAAATTAGCCATTTAAGATACTAATAACCAATGGCTGAGAAACGGTTCTCAATATTTCGTCATAGAAATGATTTTTGACAAAAATATGGACATTTGAAAATCAAGCTAATTTTGATAAAATTTGATGGACTATAGCCCAGGATTCTAAATGCACTTTTTTCATGAAATTTCTGAATTCGATAACTTAGCCATTTAAAATACTTATTACCAATGGCTGAGAAACGGTTCTCAATATTTCGTCATAGAAATGATTTTTGACAAAAATATGGACATTTGAAAATCAAGCTAATTTTGATAAAATTTGATGGACTATAGCCCAGGATTCTAAATGCACTTTTTTCATGAAATTTCTGAATTCGATAACTTAGCCATTTAAAATACTTATTACCAATGGCTGAGAAACGGTTGTCAATATTTCGTCATAGAAATGATTTTTGACAAAAATATGGACATTTGAAAATCAAGCTAATTTTGATAAAATTTGATGGACTATAGCCCAGGATTCTAAATGCACTTTTTTCTTGAAATTACTGAATTCGACAACTGAGCTATTTATTTTACTAAATGCCAATAGCTTAGTAACAGTTCTTAATATTTCGTCATAGAAATGATTTTTGACAAAAATATGGACATTTGAAAATCAAGCTAATTTTGATAAAATTTGATGGACTATAGCCCAGGATTCTAAATGCACTTTTTTCATGAAATTTCTGCATTCGATAAATTAGCCATTTAAGATACTAATAACCAATGGCTGAGAAACGGTTCTCAATATTTCGTCATAGAAATGATTTTTGACAAAAATATGGACATTTGAAAATCAAGCTAATTTTGATAAAATTTGATGGACTATAGCCCAGGATTCTAAATGCACTTTTTTCATGAAATTTCTGCATTCGATAAATTAGCCATTTAAGATACTAATAACCAATGGCTGAGAAACGGTTCTCAATATTTCGTCATAGAAATGATTTTTGACAAAAATATGGACATTTGAAAATCAAGCTAATTTTGATAAAATTTGATGGACTATAGCCCAGGATTCTAAATGCACTTTTTTCATGAAATTTCTGCATTCGATAAATTAGCCATTTAAGATACTAATAACCAATGGCTGAGAAACGGTTCTCAATATTTCGTCATAGAAATGATTTTTGACAAAAATATGGACATTTGAAAATCAAGCTAATTTTGATAAAATTTGATGGACTATAGCCCAGGATTCTAAATGCACTTTTTTCATGAAATTTCTGAATTCGATAACTTAGCCATTTAAAATACTTATTACCAATGGCTGAGAAACGGTTCTCAATATTTCGTCATAGAAATGATTTTTGACAAAAATATGGACATTTGAAAATCAAGCTAATTTTGATAAAATTTGATGGACTATAGCCCAGGATTCTAAATGCACTTTTTTCATGAAATTTCTGAATTCGATAACTTAGCCATTTAAAATACTTATTACCAATGGCTGAGAAACGGTTGTCAATATTTCGTCATAGAAATGATTTTTGACAAAAATATGGACATTTGAAAATCAAGCTAATTTTGATAAAATTTGATGGACTATAGCCCAGGATTCTAAATGCACTTTTTTCTTGAAATTTCTGAATTCGACAGCTGAGCTATTTATTTTACTAAATGCCAATAGCTTAGTAACAGTTCTTAATATTTCGTCATAGAAATGATTTTTGACAAAAATATGGACATTTGAAAATCAAGCTTTTTTTTTTTTTTTTTTAAAAGAGCACACGCGTACAAGGGGTTATGACTACCCTTAAAATGTAAATACATAACGCGAGTGGAAGGGATCAGGGAGGAAATAGGGATAAGTACTGATGCACATTGTTTTTGAATTTCTGCAGATTGTAATGAGTGGGAAATACCGAGCGTGGTAGAGTGTTCCACATTCGTGTTGTACGGCTAATAAACGAGTCTCTATACTTGACTGTACGTCCGAAGTTGGGCTTGAGGGTGAACTGATGAGCATTCCTGGCGAGACGGGTGTTACGGTGAAAGTGATAGGAGGGTGGAATGCAGCTGGCTAATTCGCTAGAGCACTGCTTATGGTAGAAGCGATAAAACAGTGTTAGACAGGAGACGTTACGACGGTGGTGAAGAGAGTCAATTGACTTTGTAACATTTTTGTCCCCTATGAGTTTTATCGCTCGATTTTGAATTCTATCAAGCAGACTCAAGATGGTCTTTGGAGCGCCTGCCCATAAATGGGAGTTGTATTCCAGTTTGGGGCGAATGTACGCTTTATATATGTCAGCCAGATCAGATGGGGTAAAGTATTTCTTGCACCGCTTCAGGAAACCTAAACATTTCGCAGCATTTTTGGCGATATCGGCTATGTGATCATTCCAACCGAGGTTCTTATTGATACACATACCAAGTACTGAAAGTTTTTCGGCTTCAGCAATGCAAGCGCCATTCATGGATAATGGTCGAGGGTTTTCGTTTCGCTTTAGTGACAGAAGACAGCATTGAGTTTTGGAGGCATTAAATTCCACTCTGTTCGTAGAACCCCATGATAGTATGCTGTCTATATCGGAATTTAATGAGTTAATCATACGCTGCCGTTCCATTTCCCCGGCCGAAGATGAGGGACGTGAATTTGAAAACGAATATGAAAAACTGAGAGTACTATCATCAGCGAATGAGTGAATTGGATTAGATGTAGCAGACAGAAGATCGTTAATGAAGATTAAAAAGAGAGTCGGTGACAAAACAGAGCCCTGTGGAACACCAGCATTTATATGGTGGATATCAGACTTGACACCGTCCAATACAACTTGAATTGAACGGCCCGAAAGAAAGTTTCTAATCCATTGAATAAGAGATTCGTCGATACCAAATGCACGCATTTTCGACAAAAGAGCCTGGTGCCAAACTCTGTCAAATGCTTTAGAAATATCAAGCGCAACAATCTTGCTTTCACCAGAAAGATGTAGAGAGTTGTTCCACTTTTCAGTGAGATATACCATCAAATCACCAGTGGATCTCTTGCTACGAAAACCGTACTGCCGGTCATTGAGGAGTTTTCGTGTTTCGAAATATTTCATTAGCTGACGGTTTATCAGCGTTTCCATGACCTTGGAAAACAGGGACGTTAGTGCAATGGGTCGATAGTTGGAGGGAGAAGAAGATTCGCCTTTTTTAGGGACGGGTTGGACAAATGCTGTTTTCCATCTACTCGGGAAGAGACCAGAAGAGTAGGACAGATGAAAAAGCTTACGCAATGGTTTTGCCAACGTGGAAGAACACCTCTTCAGAAGAATGGGGGGAATACCATCTGGACCAGCGGATTTATGGATGTCAAGATCTTTGAGTACTCTTGCTACTGTACGAGTGCGGAAATAAATCCGTCCCATGGAATAATTGACGCGCTCGAGTACAGGAGGCGGCAAAGCAAGTTCTTGAAGTGTTGAGCTGGCGGCAAAATGGGCCGCGAGAAGATTTGCTTTGTCCACAGAGCTGACAGCTGGGGTGTCATTGTAAACAAGTGTTGGGATGGAAGATGAGACACAATTTTTTACATTCTTCACGAACGACCAAAAGCTCTTGCTACCCTTGGGACATTGTAACACTTTTTGTCTCAGATTTCGTTCGTGGGTAAATTTTGCACATCGGATTTTAGCATTGCAGTCATTTCGAGCTTGTTTGTACTTTTTTCGGGTTTCCTCAGATGGATCGGTTTTATAATTCCGAAAACTTAACTCCCTCAGCCTGATAGCTTCTTTACAGCTCGAGTCGTACCACGCGTTAGTCTTTGGCTTGATTACTTTCACCCTGTGAGGGATGAAGTTTCTCATAGCAAGAAGAACAATACTGGTGACCATATCGGCGACAGCATCCACGTCGCTATTGAGGAAGCATAGCGACCAGTTAAAGTTCCTAAAGAAATCGTTAAGGCCGTCCCAATTGGCTTTCTCGTATTGCCAAACTACTCTTTTAGGAACTGGTTCTTTAACTGTTGGGTTGTGGTACGAGGAGTAAGCCGATATGACACAGTGGTCCGACGAGCCTAGAGGCGACAATACGTCTAAGGTGTATTTATCAGGGTGGGAGGTAAGAAACAAGTCGAGTGTGTTGGCGGTATGACCGTCAATGTCTGGAATCCGTGTGGGCTCGTTTACAAGCTGGGTTAAATTATTTACCGCAGCGAAGATCTCGACGTACCTTCCTTCGGGTGTTGTCTGTCCAGAATGTCGAAGCCAACCAGAATTGTGTATATTGAAATCGCCCGTAATAACGATTTCAGTACGAGGATAACGGGAAACAATTCTTAAGATGGAGTCAGACAGCGCATCAAACTCATTTAAGGTAGAATTGCTGTCTAAGTTGGGGCTTCTATAAATTAAACAGTAGTGAATAATTTGCCTACGAACGGTGAGCTTTAACCACATAAAATTAAATTCCGGATTGGAACAGGGACCATATTGTGGTAAGATTTGGTAGGCGACATCACTACGGATATAAGTGGCGAGACCGCGATGAAAAAAGAATAATGGCACTAAGCTATAACCAGGAAGATTCAAATCCGAAAATTCGGACTCTGCACTTACTTGGGTTTCACAAAGTCCCAAAACAGCTGGCCTGTATTTACAGACGTGGGCGTACACAGCAAAGAAATTCGATCGTAGGCCGCGAATGTTACACACGTCTACTCGAAATTTCTCACTCATTACAAAAAGAAAAAAATTCAAAAGAAAACAAACACTAACGCTACTAAGCTTAGCTGTGACGTATAGGTTTTGTTGGATTCCCACAACAAAATTGTTGTAGGTGTTATGCCCATACAACAAAGTGCAGCGAGAACCCAACGACACCAATCAGTTACACAGCCCGCTATACATTAGATGTTAGTTGGGCATGGTCACTGCTGTGCTTTGTTTTTGCATACACAGCACAAGCAGTGACCATGGGCAACCAGCAGGCACGGTCAAAAGAAAACAAAAAAAAGAAACAAAAGAAATTGGAGCAGTGAATGTGAAAGGGGGAGGATGGCGATATGATTTAGTTTTTTTTTTTTTTTATTGTTGTTATTTTGCTGTTTTATTAATTGGCTATTTAGTTTTGTATTGTGTTTGTTTGTGGGAATTTTATTATTATTTGTGTCTGATTTTGTTTATTTTATTATTTTGTGTTTTGTTGTGTTTAAAAAGATTTGGATTTTCACTGTTTCACTGATCACTTATTTAATTTTCTTTATTTGTTTTTTTTTTTCTTTTTTACACGGCGCGACGCGGGTGCAGTGTTTCTGCAGCGTGTGCTTGCTAAGGGTGCAGAACAGTACTGGTACTGTTCCAGTACTAATTTGATGGACTATAGCCCAGGATTCTAAATGCACTTTTTTCATGAAATTTCTGCATTCGACAACTTAGCCATTTAAAATACTAATAACCAATGGCTGAGAAACGGTTCTCAATATTTCGTCATAGAAATGATTTTTGACAAAAATATGGACATTTGAAAATCAAGCTAATTTTGATAAAATTTGATGGACTATAGCCCAGGATTCTAAATGCACTTTTTTCATGAAATTTCTGAATTCGATAACTTAGCCATTTAAAATACTTATAACCAATGGCTGAGAAACGGTTCTAAATATTTCGTCATAGAAATGATTTTTGACAAAAATATGGACATTTGAAAATCAAGCTAATTTTGATAAAATTTGATGGACTATAGCCCAGGATTCTAAATGCACTTTTTTCATGAAATTTCTGAATTCGATAACTTAGCCATTTAAAATACTTATAACCAATGGCTGAGAAACGGTTCTCAATATTTCGTCATAGAAATGATTTTTGACAAAAATATGGACATTTGAAAATCAAATCAAGCTAATTTTGATAAAATTTGATGGACTATAGCCCAGGATTCTAAATGCACTTTTTTCTTGAAATTTCTGAATTTGACAACTGACCTATTTATTTTACTAAATGCCAATAGCTTAGTAACAGTTCTTAATATTTCGTCATAGAAATGATTTTTGACAAAAATATGGACATTTGAAAATCAAGCTAATTTTGATAAAATTTGATGGACTATAGCCCAGGATTCTAAATGCACTTTTTTCATGAAATTTCTGAATTCGATAACTTAGCCAATTAAAATACTTATAACCAATGGCTGAGAAACGGTTCTCAATATTTCGTCATAGAAATGACTTTTGACAAAAATATGGACATTTGAAAATCAAGCTAATTTTGATAAAATTTGATGGACTATAGCCCAGGATTCTAAATGCACTTTTTTCATGAAATTTCTGAATTCGATAACTTAGCCATTTAAAATACTTATAACCAATGGCTGAGAAACGGCTCTCAATATTTCGTCATAGAAATGACTTTTGACAAAAATATGGACATTTGAAAATCAAGCTAATTTTGATAAAATTTGATGGACTATAGCCCAGGATTCTAAATGCACTTTTTTCATGAAATTTCTGAATTCGATAACTTAGCCATTTTAAATACTTATAACCAATGGCTGAGAAACGGTTCTCAATATTTCGTCATAGAAATGATTTTTGACAAAAATATGGACATTTGAAAATCAAGCTAATTTTGATAAAATTTGATGGACTATAGCCCAGGATTCTAAATGCACTTTTTTCTTGAAATTTCTGAATTCGACAACTGAGCTATTTATTTTACTAAATGCCAATAGCTTAGTAACAGTTCTTAATATTTCGTCATAGAAATGATTTTTGACAAAAATATGGACATTTGAAAATCAAGCTTATTTTGATAAAATTTGATGGACTATAGCCCAGGATTCTAAATGCACTTTTTTCATGAAATTTCTGAATTCGATAACTTAGCCATTTAAAATACTTATAACCAATGGCTGAGAAACGGTTCTAAATATTTCGTCATAGAAATGATTTTTGACAAAAATATGGACATTTGAAAATCAAGCTAATTTTGATAAAATTTGATGGACTATAGCCCAGGATTCTAAATGCACTTTTTTCATGAAATTTCTGAATTCGATAACTTAGCCATTTAAAATACTTATAACCAATGGCTGAGAAACGGTTCTCAATATTTCGTCATAGAAATGATTTTTGACAAAAATATGGACATTTGAAAATCAAATCAAGCTAATTTTGATAAAATTTGATGGACTATAGCCCAGGATTCTAAATGCACTTTTTTCTTGAAATTTCTGAATTTGACAACTGAGCTATTTATTTTACTAAATGCCAATAGCTTAGTAACAGTTCTTAATATTTCTTCATAGAAATGATTTTTGACAAAAATATGGACATTTGAAAATCAAGCTAATTTTGATAAAATTTGATGGACTATAGCCCAGGATTCTAAATGCACTTTTTTTATGAAATTTCTGAATTCGATAACTTAGCCATTTAAAATACTTATAACCAATGGCTGAGAAACGGCTCTCAATATTTCGTCATAGAAATGACTTTTGACAAAAATATGGACATTTGAAAATCAAGCTAATTTTGATAAAATTTGATGGACTATAGCCCAGGATTCTAAATGCACTTTTTTCATGAAATTTCTGAATTCGATAACTTAGCCATTTAAAATACTTATAACCAATGGCTGAGAAACGGCTCTCAATATTTCGTCATAGAAATGATTTTTGACAAAAATATGGACATTTGAAAATCAAGCTAATTTTGATAAAATTTGATGGACTATAGCCCAGGATTCTAAATGCACTTTTTTCTTGAAATTTCTGAATTCGACAACTGAGCCATTTATTTTACTAAATGTAAATAGCTTAGTAACAGTTCTTAATATTTCGTCATAGAAATGATTTTTGACAAAAATATGGACATTTGAAAATCAAGCTAATTTTGATAAAATTTGATGGACTATAGCCCAGGATTCTAAATGCACTTTTTTCATGAAATTTCTGAATTCGATAACTTAGCCATTTAAAATACTTAAAACCAATGGCTGAGAAACGGTTCTCAATATTTCGTCATAGAAATGATTTTTGACTAAAATATGGACATTTGAAAATCAAGCTAATTTTGATAAAATTTGATCGACTATAGCCCAGGATTCTAAATGCACTTTTTTCATGAAATTTCTGAATTCGATAACTTAGCCATTTTAAATACTTATAACCAATGGCTGAGAAACGGTTCTCAATATTTCGTCATAGAAATGATTTTTGACAAAAATATGGACATTTGAAAATCAAGCTAATTTTGATAAAATTTGATGGACTATAGCCCAGGATTCTAAATGCACTTTTTTCTTGAAATTTCTGAATTCGACAACTGAGCCATTTATTTTACTAAATGCCAATAGCTTAGTAACAGTTCTTAATATTTCGTCATAGAAATGATTTTTGACAAAAATATGGACATTTGAAAATCAAGCTAATTTTGATAAAATTTGATGGACTATAGCCCAGGATTCTAAATGCACTTTTTTCTTGAAATTTCTGAATTCGACAACTGAGCCATTTATTTTACTAAATGCCAATAGCTTAGTAACAGTTCTTAATATTTCATCATAGAAATGATTTTTGACAAAAATATGGACATTTGAAAATCAAGCTAATTTTGATAAAATTTGATGGACTATAGCCCAGGATTCTAAATGCACTTTTTTCATGAAATTTCTGAATTCGATAACTTAGCCATTTAAAATACTTATAACCAATGGCTGAGAAACGGCTCTCAATATTTCGTCATAGAAATGACTTTTGACAAAAATATGGACATTTGAAAATCAAGCTAATTTTGATAAAATTTGATGGACTATAGCCCAGGATTCTAAATGCACTTTTTTCTTGAAATTTCTGAATTCGACAACTGAGCCATTTATTTTACTAAATGCCAATAGCTTAGTAACAGTTCTTAATATTTCGTCATAGAAATGATTTTTGACAAAAATATGGACATTTGAAAATCAAGCTAATTTTGATAAAATTTGATGGACTATAGCCCAGGATTCTAATTGCACTTTTTTCATGAAATTTCTGAATTCGATAACTTAGCCATTTAAAATACTTATAACCAATGGCTGAGAAACGGCTCTCAATATTTCGTCATAGAAATGACTTTTGACAAAAATATGGACATTTGAAAATCAAGCTAATTTTGATAAAATTTGATGGACTATAGCCCAGGATTCTAAATGCACTTTTTTCTTGAAATTTCTGAATTCGATAACTTAGCCATTTAAAATACTTATAACCAATGGCTGAGAAACGGCTCTCAATATTTCGTCATAGAAATGACTTTTGACAAAAATATGGACATTTGAAAATCAAGCTAATTTTGATAAAATTTTATGGACTATAGCCCAGGATTCTAATTGCACTTTTTTCATGAAATTTCTGAATTCGATAACTTAGCCATTTAAAATACTTTTAACCAATGGCTGAGAAACGGTTCTTAATATTTCGTCATAGATTTGATTTTTGACAAAAATATGGACATTTGAAAATCAAGCTAATTTTGATAAAATTTGATGGACTATAGCCCAGGATTCTAAATGCACTTTTTTCTTGAAATTTCTGAATTCGACAACTGAGCTATTTATTTTACTAAATGCCAATAGCTTAGTAACAGTTCTTAATATTTCGTCATAGAAATGATTTTTGACAAAAATATGGACATTTGAAAATCAAGCTAATTTTGATAAAATTTGATGGACTATAGCCAAGGATTCTAAATGCACTTTTTTCATGAAATTTCTGAATTCGACCACTGAGCTATTTATTTTACTAAATGCCAATAGCTTAGTAACAGTTCTTAATATTTCGTCATAGAAATGATTTTTGACAAAAATATGGACATTTGAAAATCAAGCTAATTTTGATAAAATTTGATGGACTATAGCCCAGGATTCTAAATGCACTTTTTTCATGAAATTTCTGAATTCGATAACTTAGCCATATAAAATACTAATAACCAATGGCTGAGAAACGGTTCTCAATATTTTGTCATAGAAATTATTTTTGACAAAAATATGGACATTTGAAAATCAAGCTAATTTTGATCAAATTTGATGGACTACAGCCCAAGATTCTAAATGCACTTTTTTCTTGAAATTTCTGAATTCGATAACTTAGTCATTTAAAATACTTATAACCAATGGCTGAGAAACGATTCTCAATATTTCGTCATAGAAATGATTTTTGACAAAAATATGGACATTTGAAAATCAAGCTAATTTTGATAAAATTTGATGGACTATAGCCCAGGATTCTAAATGCACTTTTTTCATGAAATTTCTGAATTCGATAACTTAGCCATTTAAAATACTTATAACCAATGGCTGAGAAACGGTTCTAAATATTTCGTCATAGAAATGATTTTTGACAAAATTATGGACATTTGAAAATCAAGCTAATTTTGATAAAATTTTATGGACTATAGCCCAGGATTCTAAATGCACTTTTTTCTTGAAATTTCTGAATTCGACAACTGAGCCATTTATTTTACTAAATGCCAATAGCTTAGTAACAGTTCTTAATATTTCGTCAGAGAAATGATTTTTGACAAAAATATGGACATTTGAAAATCAAGCTAATTTTGATAAAATTTGATGGACTATAGCCCAGGATTCTAAATGCACTTTTTTCATGAAATTTCTGAATTCGATAACTTAGCCATTTAAAATACTTATAACCAATGGCTGAGAAACGGCTCTCAATATTTCGTCATAGAAATGACTTTTGACAAAAATATGGACATTTGAAAATCAAGCTAATTTTGATAAAATTTGATGGACTATAGCCCAGGATTCTAAATGCACTTTTTTCTTGAAATTTCTGAATTCGACAACTGAGCCATTTATTTTACTAAATGCCAATAGCTTAGTAACAGTTCTTAATATTTCGTCATAGAAATGATTTTTGACAAAAATATGGACATTTGAAAATCAAGCTAATTTTGATAAAATTTGATGGACTATAGCCCAGGATTCTAAATGCACTTTTTTCATGAAATTTCTGAATTCGATAACTTAGCCATTTAAAATACTTATAACCAATGGCTGAGAAACGGCTCTCAATATTTCGTCATAGAAATGACTTTTGACAAAAATATGGACATTTGAAAATCAAGCTAATTTTGATAAAATTTGATGGACTATAGCCCAGGATTCTAAATGCACTTTTTTCTTGAAATTTCTGAATTCGACAACTGAGCCATTTATTTTACTAAATGCCAATAGCTTAGTAACAGTTCTTAATATTTCGTCAGAGAAATGATTTTTGACAAAAATATGGACATTTGAAAATCAAGCTAATTTTGATAAAATTTGATGGACTATAGCCCAGGATTCTAAATGCACTTTTTTCATGAAATTTCTGAATTCGATAACTTAGCCATTTAAAATACTTATAACCAATGGCTGAGAAACGGCTCTCAATATTTCGTCATAGAAATGACTTTTGACAAAAATATGGACATTTGAAAATCAAGCTAATTTTGATAAAATTTGATGGACTATAGCCCAGGATTCTAATTGCACTTTTTTCATGAAATTTCTGAATTCGATAACTTAGCCATTTAAAATACTTGTAACCAATGGCTGAGAAACGGTTCTCAATATTTCGTCATAGATTTGATTTTTGACAAAAATATGGACATTTGAAAATCAAGCTAATTTTGATAAAATTTGATGGACTATAGCCCAGGATTCTAAATGCACTTTTTTCTTGAAATTTCTGAATTCGACAACTGAGCTATTTATTTTACTAAATGCCAATAGCTTAGTAACAGTTCTTAATATTTCGTCATAGAAATGATTTTTGACAAAAATATGGACATTTGAAAATCAAGCTAATTTTGATAAAATTTGATGGACTATAGACAAGGATTCTAAATGCACTTTTTTCATGAAATTTCTGAATTCGATAACTTAGCCATTTAAAATACTTATAACCAATGGCTGAGAAACGGTTCTAAATATTTCGTCATAGAAATGATTTTTGACAAAATTATGGACATTTGAAAATCAAGCTAATTTTGATAAAATTTGATGGACTATAGCCCAGGATTCTAAATGCACTTTTTTCATGAAATTTCTGAATTCGATAACTTAGCCATTTAAAATACTTATAACCAATGGCTGAGAAACGGCTCTCAATATTTCGTCATAGAAATGACTTTTGACAAAAATATGGACATTTGAAAATCAAGCTAATTTTGATAAAATTTGATGGACTATAGCCCAGGATTCTAAATGCACTTTTTTCTTGAAATTTCTGAATTCGACAACTGAGCCATTTATTTTACTAAATGCCAATAGCTTAGTAACAGTTCTTAATATTTCGTCATAGACATGATTTTTGACAAAAATATGGACATTTGAAAATCAAGCTAATTTTGATAAAATTTGATGGACTATAGCCCAGGATTCTAAATGCACTTTTTTCATGAAATTTCTGAATTCGATAACTTAGCCATTTAAAATACTTATAACCAATGGCTGAGAAACGGCTCTCAATATTTCGTCATAGAAATGACTTTTGACAAAAATATGGACATTTGAAAATCAAGCTAATTTTGATAAAATTTGATGGACTATAGCCCAGGATTCTAAGTGCACTTTTTTCTTGAAATTTCTGAATTCGACAACTGAGCCATTTATTTTACTAAATGCCAATAGCTTAGTAACAGTTCTTAATATTTCGTCATAGAAATGATTTTTGACAAAAATATGGACATTTGAAAATCAAGCTAATTTTGATAAAATTTGATGGACTATAGACCAGGATTCTAATTGCACTTTTTTCATGAAATTTCTGAATTCGATAACTTAGCCATTTAAAATACTTGTAACCAATGGCTGAGAAACGGTTCTCAATATTTCGTCATAGATTTGATTTTTGACAAAAATATGGACATTTGAAAATCAAGCTAATTTTGATAAAATTTGATGGACTATAGCCCAGGATTCTAAATGCACTTTTTTCTTGAAATTTCTGAATTCGACAACTGAGCTATTTATTTTACTAAATGCCAATAGCTTAGTAACAGCTCTTAATATTTCGTCATAGAAATGATTTTTGACAAAAATATGGACATTTGAAAATCAAGCTAATTTTGATAAAATTTGATGGACTATAGCCCAGGATTCTAAATGCACTTTTTTCATGAAATTTCTGAATTCGATAACTTAGCCATTTAAAATACTTATAACCAATGGCTGAGAAACGGTTCTAAATATTTCGTCATAGAAATGATTTTTGACAAAATTATGGACATTTGAAAATCAAGCTAATTTTGATAAAATTTGATGGACTATAGCCCAGGATTTTAAATGCACTTTTTCTTGAAATTTCTGAATTCGACAACTGAGCTATTTATTTTACTAAATGCCAATAGCTTAGTAACAGTTCTTAATATTTCGTCATAGAAATGATTTTTGACAAAAATATGGACATTTGAAAATCAAGCTAATTTTGATAAAATTTGATGGACTATAGCCCAGGATTCTAAATGCACTTTTTTCTTGAAATTTCTGAATTCGACAACTGAGCTATTTTTTTTACTAAATGCCAATAGCTTAGTAACAGTTCTTAATATTTCGTCATAGAAATGATTTTTGACAAAAATATGGACATTTGAAAATCAAGCTAATTTTGATAAAATTTGATGGACTATAGCCCAGAATTCTAAATGCACTTTTTTCATGAAATTTCTGAATTCGATAACTTAGCCATTTAAAATACTTATAACCAATGGCTGAGAAACGGTTCTCAATATTTCGTCATAGAAATGATTTTTGACAAAAATATGGACATTTGAAAATCAAATCAAGCTAATTTTGATAAAATTTGATGGACTATAGCCCAGGATTCTAAATGCACTTTTTTCTTGAAATTTCTGAATTCGACAACTGAGCTATTTATTTTACTAAATGCCAATAGCTTAGTAACAGTTCTTAATATTTCGTCATAGAAATGATTTTTGACAAAAATATGGACATTTGAAAATCAAGCTAATTTTGATAAAATTTGATGGACTATAGCCCAGGATTCTAAATGCACTTTTTTCTTGAAATTTCTGAATTCGACAACTGAGCTATTTATTTTACTAAATGCCAATAGCTTAGTAACAGTTCTTAATATTTCGTCATAGAAATGATTTTTGACAAAAATATGGACATTTGAAAATCAAGCTAATTTTGATAAAATTTGATGGACTATAGCCCAGGATTCTAAATGCACTTTTTTCTTGAAATTTCTGAATTCGACAACTGAGCTATTTATTTTACTAAATGCCAATAGCTTAGTAACAGTTCTTAATATTTCGTCATAGAAATGATTTTTGACAAAAATATGGACATTTGAAAATCAAGATAATTTTGATAAAATTTGATGGACTATAGCCCAGGATTCTAAATGCACTTTTTTCATGAAATTTCTGAATTCGATAACTTAGCCATTTAAAATACTTATAACCAATGGCTGAGAAACGGTTCTAAATATTTCGTCATAGAAATGATTTTTGACAAAATTATGGACATTTGAAAATCAAGCTAATTTTGATAAAATTTGATGGACTATAGCCCAGGATTTTAAATGCACTTTTTTCTTGAAATTTCTGAATTCGACAACTGAGCTATTTATTTTACTAAATGCCAATAGCTTAGTAACAGTTCTTAATATTTCGTCATAGAAATGATTTTTGACAAAAATATGGACATTTGAAAATCAAGCTAATTTTGATAAAATTTGATGGACTATAGCCCAGGATTCTAAATGCACTTTTTTCTTGAAATTTCTGAATTCGACAACTGAGCTATTTATTTTACTAAATGCCAATAGCTTAGTAACAGTTCTTAATATTTCGTCATAGAAATGATTTTTGACAAAAATATGGACATTTGAAAATCAAGCTAATTTTGATAAAATTTGATGGACTATAGCCCAGGATTTTAAATGCACTTTTTTCTTGAAATTTCCGAATTCGACAACTGAGCCATTTATTTTACTAAATGCCAATAGCTTAGTAACAGTTCTTAATATTTCGTCATAGAAATGATTTTTGACAAAAATATGGACATTTGAAAATCAAGCTAATTTTGATAAAATTTGATGGACTATAGCCCAGGATTCTAAACGCACTTTTTTCATGAAATTTCTGAATTCGATAACTTAGCCATTTAAAATACTTATAACCAATGGCTGAGAAACGGTTCTCAATATTTCGTCATAGAAATGATTTTTGACAAAAATATGGACATTTGAAAATCAAGCTAATTTTGATAAAATTTGATGGACTATAGCCCAGGATTTTAAATGCACTTTTTTCTTGAAATTTCTGAATTCGACAACTGAGCTATTTATTTTACTAAATGCCAATAGCTTAGTAACAGTTCTTAATATTTCGTCATAGAAATGATTTTTGACAAAAATATGGACATTTGAAAATCAAGCTAATTTTGATAAAATTTGATGGACTATAGCCCAGGATTCTAAATGCACTTTTTTCATGAAATTTCTGAATTCGATAACTTAGCCATTTAAAATACTTATAACCAATGGCTGAGAAACGGCTCTCAATATTTCGTCATAGAAATGACTTTTGACAAAAATATGGACATTTGAAAATCAAGCTAATTTTGATAAAATTTGATGGACTATAGCCCAGGATTCTAAATGCACTTTTTTCTTGAAATTTCTGAATTCGACAACTGAGCCATTTATTTTACTAAATGCCAATAGCTTAGTAACAGTTCTTAATATTTCGTCATAGAAATGATTTTTGACAAAAATATGGACATTTGAAAATCAAGCTAATTTTGATAAAATTTGATGGACTATAGCCCAGGATTCTAATTGCACTTTTTTCATGAAATTTCTTAATTCGATAACTTAGCCATTTAAAATACTTATAACCAATGGCTGAGAAACGGTTCTCAATATTTCGTCATAGATTTGATTTTTGACAAAATTATGGACATTTGAAAATCAAGCTAATTTTGATAAAATTTGATGGACTATAGCCCAGGATTTTAAATGCACTTTTTTCTTGAAATTTCTGAATTCGACAACTGAGCTATTTATTTTACTAAATGCCAATAGCTTAGTAACAGTTCTTAATATTTCGTCATAGAAATGATTTTTGACAAAAATATGGACATTTGAAAATCAAGCTAATTTTGATAAAATTTGATGGACTATAGCCCAGGATTCTAAATGCACTTTTTTCATGAAATTTCTGAATTCGATAACTTAGCCATTTAAAATACTTATAACCAATGGCTGAGAAACGGTTCTCAATATTTCGTCATAGAAATGATTTTTGACAAAAATATGGACATTTGAAAATCAAGCTAATTTTGATAAAATTTGATGGACTATAGCCCAGGATTTTAAATGCACTTTTTTCTTGAAATTTCTGAATTCGACAACTGAGCCATTTATTTTACTAAATGCCAATAGCTTAGTAACAGTTCTTAATATTTCGTCATAGAAATGATTTTTGACAAAAATATGGACATTTGAAAATCAAGCTAATTTTGATAAAATTTGATGGACTATAGCCCAGGATTCTAATTGCACTTTTTTCATAAAATTTCTTAATTCGATAACTTAGCCATTTAAAATACTTATAACCAATGGCTGAGAAACGGTTCTCAATATTTCGTCATAGATTTGATTTTTGACAAAATTATGGACATTTGAAAATCAAGCTAATTTTGATAAAATTTGATGGACTATAGCCCAGGATTTTAAATGCACTTTTTTCTTGAAATTTCTGAATTCGACAACTGAGCTATTTATTTTACTAAATGCCAATAGCTTAGTAACAGTTCTTAATATTTCGTCATAGAAATGATTTTTGACAAAAATATGGACATTTGAAAATCAAGCTAATTTTGATAAAATTTGATGGACTATAGCCCAGGATTCTAAATGCACTTTTTTCATGAAATTTCTGAATTCGATAACTTAGCCATTTAAAATACTTATAACCAATGGCTGAGAAACGGTTCTAAATATTTCGTCATAGAAATGATTTTTGACAAAATTATGGACATTTGAAAATCAAGCTAATTTTGATAAAATTTGATGGACTATAGCCCAGGATTTTAAATGCACTTTTTTCATGAAATTTCTGAATTCGATAACTTAGCCATTTAAAATACTTATAACCAATGGCTGAGAAACGGTTCTCAATATTTCGTCATAGAAATGATTTTTGACAAAAATATGGACATTTGAAAATCAAGCTAATTTTGATAAAATTTGATGGACTATAGCCCAGGATTTTAAATGCACTTTTTTCTTGAAATTTCTGAATTCGACAACTGAGCTATTTATTTTACTAAATGCCAATAGCTTAGTAACAGTTCTTAATATTTCGTCATAGAAATGATTTTTGACAAAAATATGGACATTTGAAAATCAAGCTAATTTTGATAAAATTTGATGGACTATAGCCCAGGATTCTAAATGCACTTTTTTCATGAAATTTCTGAATTCGATAACTTAGCCATTTAAAATACTTATAACCAATGGCTGAGAAACGGCTCTCAATATTTCGTCATAGAAATGACTTTTGACAAAAATATGGACATTTGAAAATCAAGCTAATTTTGATAAAATTTGATGGACTATAGCCCAGGATTCTAAATGCACTTTTTTCTTGAAATTTCTGAATTCGACAACTGAGCTATTTATTTTACTAAATGCCAATAGCTTAGTAACAGTTCTTAATATTTCGTCATAGAAATGATTTTTGACAAAAATATGGACATTTGAAAATCAAGCTAATTTTGATAAAATTTGATGGACTATAGCCCAGGATTCTAAATGCACTTTTTTCATGAAATTTCTGAATTCGATAACTTAGCCATTTAAAATACTTATAACCAATGGCTGAGAAACGGTTCTTAATATTTCGTCATAGAAATGATTTTTGACAAAAATATGGACATTTGAAAATCAAGCTAATTTTGATAAAATTTGATGGACTATAGCCCAGGATTCTAAATGCACTTTTTTCATGAAATTTCTGAATTCGATAACTTAGCCATTTAAAATACTTATAACCAATAGCTTAGTAACAGTTCTTAATATTTCGTCATAGAAATGATTTTTGACAAAAATATGGACATTTGAAAATCAAGCTAATTTTGATAAAATTTGATGGACTATAGCCCAGGATTTTAAATGCACTTTTTTCTTGAAATTTCTGAATTCGACAACTGAGCCATTTATTTTACTAAATGCCAATAGCTTAGTAACAGTTCTTAATATTTCGTCATAGAAATGATTTTTGACAAAAATATGGACATTTGAAAATCAAGCTAATTTTGATAAAATTTGATGGACTATAGCCCAGGATTCTAAATGCACTTTTTTCATGAAATTTCTGAATTCGATAACTTAGCCATTTAAAATACTTATAACCAATGGCTGAGAAACGGTTCTTAATATTTCGTCATAGAAATGATTTTTGACAAAAATATGGACATTTGAAAATCAAGCTAATTTTGATAAAATTTGATGGACTATAGCCCAGGATTCTAAATGCACTTTTTTCATGAAATTTCTGAATTCGATAACTTAGCCATTTAAAATACTTATAACCAATAGCTTAGTAACAGTTCTTAATATTTCGTCATAGAAATGATTTTTGACAAAAATATGGACATTTGAAAATCAAGCTAATTTTGATAAAATTTGATGGACTATAGCCCAGGATTTTAAATGCACTTTTTTCTTGAAATTTCTGAATTCGACAACTGAGCCATTTATTTTACTAAATGCCAATAGCTTAGTAACAGTTCTTAATATTTCGTCATAGAAATGATTTTTGACAAAAATATGGACATTTGAAAATCAAGCTAATTTTGATAAAATTTGATGGACTATAGCCCAGGATTCTAAATGCACTTTTTTCATGAAATTTCTGAATTCGATAACTTAGCCATTTAAAATACTTATAACCAATGGCTGAGAAACGGTTATCAATATTTCGTCATAGAAATGATTTTTGACAAAAATATGGACATTTGAAAATCAAATCAAGCTAATTTTGATAAAATTTGATGGACTATAGCCCAGGATTCTAAATGCACTTTTTTCTTGAAATTTCTGAATTTGACAACTGAGCTATTTATTTTACTAAATGCCAATAGCTTAGTAACAGTTCTTAATATTTCGTCATAGAAATGATTTTTGACAAAAATATGGACATTTGAAAATCAAGCTAATTTTGATAAAATTTGATGGACTATAGCCCAGGATTCTAAATGCACTTTTTTCATAATATTTCTGAATTCGATATTTTAGACATTTAAAATACTTATAACCAATGGCTGAGAAACGGTTCTCAATATTTCGTCATATAAATGATATTTGACAAAAATATGGAGATTTGAAAATCAAGCTAATTTTGATCAAATTTGATGGACTATAGCCCGGGATTCTAAATGCACTTTTTTCATGAAATTTCTGAATTCGACAACTGAGCTATTTATTTTACTAAATGCCAATAGCTTAGTAACAGTTCTTAATATTTCGTCATAGAAATGATTTTTGACAAAAATATGGACATTTGAAAATCAAGCTAATTTTGATAAAATTTGATGGACTATAGCCCAGGATTCTAAATGCACTTTTTTCATAATATTTCTGAATTCGATAACTTAGACATTTAAAATACTTATAACCAATGGCTGAGAAACGGTTCTCAATATTTCGTCATATAAATGATATTTGACAAAAATATGGAGATTTGAAAATCAAGCTAATTTTGATCAAATTTGATGGACTATAGCCCGGGATTCTAAATGCACTTTTTTCATGAAATTTCTGAATTCGACAACTGAGCTATTTATTTTACTAAATGCCAATAGCTTAGTAACAGTTCTTAATATTTCGTCATAGAAATGATTTTTGACAAAAATATGGACATTTGAAAATCAAGCTAATTTTGATAAAATTTGATGGACTATAGCCCAGGATTCTATATGCACTTTTTTCATAATATTTCTGAATTCGATAACTTAGACATTTAAAATACTTATAACCAATGGCTGAGAAACGGTTCTCAATATTTCGTCATATAAATGATATTTGACAAAAATATGGAGATTTGAAAATCAAGCTAATTTTGATAAAATTTGATGGACTATAGCCCAGGATTTTAAATGCACTTTTTTCTTGAAATTTCTGAATTCGACAACTGAGCCATTTATTTTACTAAATGCCAATAGCTTAGTAACAGTTCTTAATATTTCGTCATAGAAATGATTTTTGACAAAAATATGGACATTTGAAAATCAAGCTAATTTTGATAAAATTTGATGGACTATAGCCCAGGATTCTAAATGCACTTTTTTCATGAAATTTCTGAATTCGATAACTTAGCCATTTAAAATACTTATAACCAATGGCTGAGAAACGGTTCTAAATATTTCGTCATAGAAATGATTTTTGACAAAATTATGGACATTTGAAAATCAAGCTAATTTTGATAAAATTTGATGGACTATAGCCCAGGATTTTAAATGCACTTTTTTCTTGAAATTTCTGAATTCGACAACAGCCATTTATTTTACTAAATGCCAATAGCTTAGTAACAGTTCTTAATATTTCGTCATAGAAATGATTTTTGACAAAAATATGGACATTTGAAAATCAAGCTAATTTTGATAAAATTTGATCGACTATAGCCCAGGATTCTAAATGCACTTTTTTCATGAAATTTCTGAATTCGATAACTTAGCCATTTAAAATACTTATAACCAATGGCTGAGAAACGGTTCTCAATATTTCGTCATAGAAATGATTTTTGACAAAAATATGGACATTTGAAAATCAAATCAAGCTAATTTTGATAAAATTTGATGGACTATAGCCCAGGATTCTAAATGCACTTTTTTCTTGAAATTTCTGAATTTGACAACTGAGCTATTTATTTTACTAAATGCCAATAGCTTAGTAACAGTTCTTAATATTTCGTCATAGAAATGATTTTTGACAAAAATATGGACATTTGAAAATCAAGCTAATTTTGATAAAATTTGATGGACTATAGCCCAGGATTCTAAATGCACTTTTTTCATGAAATTTCTGAATTCGATAACTTAGCCATTTAAAATACTTATAACCAATGGCTGAGAAACGGCTCTCAATATTTCGTCATAGAAATGACTTTTGACAAAAATATGGACATTTGAAAATCAAGCTAATTTTGATAAAATTTGATGGACTATAGCCCAGGATTCTAAATGCACTTTTTTCTTGAAATTTCTGAATTCGACAACTGAGCCATTTATTTTACTAAATGCCAATAGCTTAGTAACAGTTCTTAATATTTCGTCATAGAAATGATTTTTGACAAAAATATGGACATTTGAAAATCAACCTAATTTTGATAAAATTTGATGGACTATAGCCCAGGATTCTAAATGCACTTTTTTCATGAAATTTCTGAATTCGATAACCTAGCCATTTAAAATACTTATAACCAATGGCTGAGAAACGGCTCTCAATATTTCGTCATAGAAATGATTTTTGACAAAAATATGGACATTTGAAAATCAAGCTAATTTTGATAAAATTTGATGGACTATAGCCCAGGATTCTAAATGCACTTTTTTCTTGAAATTTCTGAATTTGACAACTGAGCTATTTATTTTACTAAATGCCAATAGCTTAGTAACAGTTCTTAATATTTCGTCATAGAAATGATTTTTGACAAAAATATGGACATTTGAATATCAAGCTAATTTTGATAAAATTTGATGGACTATAGCCCAGGATTCTAAATGCACTTTTTTCATGAAATTTCTGAATTCGATAACTTAGCCATTTAAAATACTTATAACCAATGGCTGAGAAACGGCTCTCAATATTTCGTCATAGAAATGGTTTTTGACAAAAATATGGACATTTGAAAATCAAGCTAATTTTGATAAAATTTGATGGACTATAGCCCAGGATTCTAAATGCACTTTTTTCATGAAATTTCTGAATTCGCTAACTTAGCCATTTAAAATACTTATAACCAATGGCTGAGAAACGGTTCTCAATATTTCGTCATAGAAATGATTTTTGACAAAAATATGGACATTTGAAAATCAAGCTAATTTTGATAAAATTTGATGGACTATAGCCCAGGATTCTAAATGCACTTTTTTCATGAAATTTCTGAATTCGATAACTTAGCCATTTAAAATACTTATAACCAATGGCTGAGAAACGGCTCTCAATATTTCGTCATAGAAATGATTTTTGACAAAAATATGGACATTTGAAAATCAAGCTAATTTTGATAAAATTTGATGGACTATAGCCCAGGATTCTAAATGCACTTTTTTCATGAAATTTCTGAATTCGATAACTTAGCCATTTAAAATACTTATAACCAATGGCTGAGAAACGGTTCTCAATATTTCGTCATAGAAATGATTTTTGACAAAAATATGGACATTTGAAAATCAAGCTAATTTTGATAAAATTTGATGGACTATAGCCCAGGATTCTAAATGCACTTTAGCTTAGTAACAGTTCTTAATATTTCGTCATAGAAATGATTTTTGACAAAAATATGGACATTTGAAAATCAAGCTAATTTTGATAAAATTTGATGGATTAAAGCCCAGGATTCTAAATGCACTTTTTTCGTGAAATTTCTGAATTCGATAACTTAGCCATTTAAAATACTTATAACCAATGGCTGAGAAACGGTTCTCAATATTTCGTCATAGAAATGATTTTTGACAAAAATATGGACATTTGAAAATCAAGCTAATTTTGATAAAATTTGATGGACTATAGCCCAGGATTCTAAATGCACTTTTTTCTTGAAATTTCTGAATTCGACAACTGAGCCATTTATTTTACTAAATGCCAATAGCTTAGTAACAGTTCTTAATATTTCGTCATAGAAATGATTTTTGACAAAAATATGGACATTTGAAAATCAAGCTAATTTTGATAAAATTTGATGGACTATAGCCCAGGATTCTAAATGCACTTTTTTCTTGAAATTTCTGAATTCGACAACTGAGCCATTTATTTTACTAAATGCCAATAGCTTAGTAACAGTTCTTAATATTTCGTCATAGAAATGATTTTTGACAAAAATATGGACATTTGAAAATCAACCTAATTTTGATAAAATTTGATGGACTATAGCCCAGGATTCTAAATTCACTTTTTTCATGAAATTTCTGAATTCGATAACCTAGCCATTTAAAATACTTATAACCAATGGCTGAGAAACGGCTCTCAATATTTCGTCATAGAAATGATTTTTGACAAAAATATGGACATTTGAAAATCAAGCTAATTTTGATAAAATTTGATGGACTATAGCCCAGGATTCTAAATGCACTTTTTTCTTGAAATTTCTGAATTCGACAACTGAGCCATTTATTTTACTAAATGCCAATAGCTTAGTAACAGTTCTTAATATTTCGTCATAGAAATGATTTTTGACAAAAATATGGACATTTGAAAATCAAGCTAATTTTGATAAAATTTGATGGACTATAGCCCAGGATTCTAAATGCACTTTTTTCTTGAAATTTCTGAATTCGACAACTGAGCCATTTATTTTACTAAATGCCAATAGCTTAGTAACAGTTCTTAATATTTCGTCATAGAAATGATTTTTGACAAAAATATGGACATTTGAAAATCAACCTAATTTTGATAAAATTTGATGGACTATAGCCCAGGATTCTAAATTCACTTTTTTCATGAAATTTCTGAATTCGATAACCTAGCCATTTAAAATACTTATAACCAATGGCTGAGAAACGGCTCTCAATATTTCGTCATAGAAATGATTTTTGACAAAAATATGGACATTTGAAAATCAAGCTAATTTTGATAAAATTTGATGGACTATAGCCCAGGATTCTAAATGCACTTTTTTCTTGAAATTTCTGAATTCGACAACTGAGCCATTTATTTTACTAAATGCCAATAGCTTAGTAACAGTTCTTAATATTTCGTCATAGAAATGATTTTTGACAAAAATATGGACATTTGAAAATCAAGCTAATTTTGATAAAATTTGATGGACTATAGCCCAGGATTCTAAATGCACTTTTTTCTTGAAATTTCTGAATTCGACAACTGAGCCATTTATTTTACTAAATGCCAATAGCTTAGTAACAGTTCTTAATATTTCGTCATAGAAATGATTTTTGACAAAAATATGGACATTTGAAAATCAACCTAATTTTGATAAAATTTGATGGACTATAGCCCAGGATTCTAAATGCACTTTTTTCATGAAATTTCTGAATTCGATAACCTAGCCATTTAAAATACTTATAACCAATGGCTGAGAAACGGCTCTCAATATTTCGTCATAGAAATGATTTTTGACAAAAATATGGACATTTGAAAATCAAGCTAATTTTGATAAAATTTGATGGACTATAGCCCAGGATTCTAAATGCACTTTTTTCTTGAAATTTCTGAATTTGACAACTGAGCTATTTATTTTACTAAATGCCAATAGCTTAGTAACAGTTCTTAATATTTCGTCATAGAAATGATTTTTGACAAAAATATGGACATTTGAATATCAAGCTAATTTTGATAAAATTTGATGGACTATAGCCCAGGATTCTAAATGCACTTTTTTCATGAAATTTCTGAATTCGATAACTTAGCCATTTAAAATACTTATAACCAATGGCTGAGAAACGGTTCTCAATATTTCGTCATAGAAATGATTTTTGACAAAAATATGGACATTTGAAAATCAAGCTAATTTTGATAAAATTTGATGGACTATAGCCCAGGATTCTAAATGCACTTTTTTCTTGAAATTTCTGAATTCGACAACTGAGCCATTTATTTTACTAAATGCCAATAGCTTAGTAACAGTTCTTAATATTTCGTCATAGAAATGATTTTTGACAAAAATATGGACATTTGAAAATCAAGCTAATTTTGATAAAATTTGATGGACTATAGCCCAGGATTCTAAATGCACTTTTTTCTTGAAATTTCTGAATTCGACAACTGAGCCATTTATTTTACTAAATGCCAATAGCTTAGTAACAGTTCTTAATATTTCGTCATAGAAATGATTTTTGACAAAAATATGGACATTTGAAAATCAAGCTAATTTTGATAAAATTTGATGGACTATAGCCCAGGATTCTAAATGCACTTTAGCTTAGTAACAGTTCTTAATATTTCGTCATAGAAATGATTTTTGACAAAAATATGGACATTTGAAAATCAACCTAATTTTGATAAAATTTGATGGACTATAGCCCAGGATTCTAAATGCACTTTTTTCATGAAATTTCTGAATTCGATAACCTAGCCATTTAAAATACTTATAACCAATGGCTGAGAAACGGCTCTCAATATTTCGTCATAGAAATGGTTTTTGACAAAAATATGGACATTTGAAAATCAAGCTAATTTTGATAAAATTTGATGGATTAAAGCCCAGGATTCTAAATGCACTTTTTTCGTGAAATTTCTGAATTCGATAACTTAGCCATTTAAAATACTTATAACCAATGGCTGAGAAACGGTTCTCAATATTTCGTCATAGAAATGATTTTTGACAAAAATATGGACATTTGAAAATCAAGCTAATTTTGATAAAATTTGATGGACTATAGCCCAGGATTCTAAATGCACTTTTTTCTTGAAATTTCTGAATTCGACAACTGAGCCATTTATTTTACTAAATGCCAATAGCTTAGTAACAGTTCTTAATATTTCGTCATAGAAATGATTTTTGACAAAAATATGGACATTTGAAAATCAAGCTAATTTTGATAAAATTTGATGGACTATAGCCCAGGATTCTAAATGCACTTTTTTCTTGAAATTTCTGAATTCGACAACTGAGCCATTTATTTTACTAAATGCCAATAGCTTAGTAACAGTTCTTAATATTTCGTCATAGAAATGATTTTTGACAAAAATATGGACATTTGAAAATCAAGCTAATTTTGATAAAATTTGATGGACTATAGCCCAGGATTCTAAATGCACTTTAGCTTAGTAACAGTTCTTAATATTTCGTCATAGAAATGATTTTTGACAAAAATATGGACATTTGAAAATCAAGCTAATTTTGATAAAATTTGATGGATTAAAGCCCAGGATTCTAAATGCACTTTTTTCGTGAAATTTCTGAATTCGATAACTTAGCCATTTAAAATACTTATAACCAATGGCTGAGAAACGGTTCTCAATATTTCGTCATAGAAATGATTTTTGACAAAAATATGGACATTTGAAAATCAAGCTAATTTTGATAAAATTTGATGGACTATAGCCCAGGATTCTAAATGCACTTTTTTCTTGAAATTTCTGAATTCGACAACTGAGCCATTTATTTTACTAAATGCCAATAGCTTAGTAACAGTTCTTAATATTTCGTCATAGAAATGATTTTTGACAAAAATATGGACATTTGAAAATCAAGCTAATTTTGATAAAATTTGATGGACTATAGCCCAGGATTCTAAATGCACTTTTTTCTTGAAATTTCTGAATTCGACAACTGAGCCATTTATTTTACTAAATGCTAATAGCTTAGTAACAGTTCTTAATATTTCGTCATAGAAATGATTTTTGACAAAAATATGGACATTTGAAAATCAACCTAATTTTGATAAAATTTGATGGACTATAGCCCAGGATTCTAAATGCACTTTTTTCATGAAATTTCTGAATTCGATAACCTAGCCATTTAAAATACTTATAACCAATGGCTGAGAAACGGCTCTCAATATTTCGTCATAGAAATGATTTTTGACAAAAATATGGACATTTGAAAATCAAGCTAATTTTGATAAAATTTGATGGACTATAGCCCAGGATTCTAAATGCACTTTTTTCTTGAAATTTCTGAATTTGACAACTGAGCTATTTATTTTACTAAATGCCAATAGCTTAGTAACAGTTCTTAATATTTCGTCATAGAAATGATTTTTGACAAAAATATGGACATTTGAATATCAAGCTAATTTTGATAAAATTTGATGGACTATAGCCCAGGATTCTAAATGCACTTTTTTCTTGAAATTTCTGAATTTGACAACTGAGCTATTTATTTTACTAAATGCCAATAGCTTAGTAACAGTTCTTAATATTTCGTCATAGAAATGATTTTTGACAAAAATATGGACATTTGAAAATCAACCTAATTTTGATAAAATTTGATGGACTATAGCCCAGGATTCTAAATGCACTTTTTTCATGAAATTTCTGAATTCGATAACTTAGCCATTTAAAATACTTATAACCAATGGCTGAGAAACGGTTCTCAATATTTCGTCATAGAAATGATTTTTGACAAAAATATGGACATTTGAAAATCAAGCTAATTTTGATAAAATTTGATGGACTATAGCCCAGGATTCTAAATGCACTTTTTTCTTGAAATTTCTGAATTCGACAACTGAGCCATTTATTTTACTAAATGCCAATAGCTTAGTAACAGTTCTTAATATTTCGTCATAGAAATGATTTTTGACAAAAATATGGACATTTGAAAATCAAGCTAATTTTGATAAAATTTGATGGACTATAGCCCAGGATTCTAAATGCACCTTTTTCTTGAAATTTCTGAATTCGACAACTGAGCCATTTATTTTACTAAATGCCAATAGCTTAGTAACAGTTCTTAATATTTCGTCATAGAAATGATTTTTGACAAAAATATGGACATTTGAAAATCAACCTAATTTTGATAAAATTTGATGGACTATAGCCCAGGATTCTAAATGCACTTTTTTCATGAAATTTCTGAATTCGATAACCTAGCCATTTAAAATACTTATAACCAATGGCTGAGAAACGGCTCTCAATATTTCGTCATAGAAATGATTTTTGACAAAAATATGAACATTTCAAAATCAAGCTAATTTTGATAAAATTTGATGGACTATAGCCCAGGATTCTAAATGCACTTTTTTCTTGAAATTTCTGAATTTGACAACTGAGCTATTTATTTTACTAAATGCCAATAGCTTAGTAACAGTTCTTAATATTTCGTCATAGAAATGATTTTTGACAAAAATATGGACATTTGAAAATCAACCTAATTTTGATAAAATTTGATGGACTATAGCCCAGGATTCTAAATGCACTTTTTTCTTGAAATTTCTGAATTCGACAACTGAGCTATTCATTTTACTAAATGCCAATAGCTTAGTAACAGTTCTTTATATTTCGTCATAGAAATGATTTTTGATAAAAATATGGACATTTGAAAATCAAGCTAATTTTGATAAAATTTGATGGACTATAGCCCAGGATTCTAAATGCACTTTTTTCTTGAAATTTCTGAATTCGACAACTGAGCTATTCATTTTACTAAATGCCAATAGCTTAGTAACAGTTCTTTATATTTCGTCATAGAAATGATTTTTGATAAAAATATGGACATTTGAAAATCAAGCTAATTTTGATAAAATTTGATGGACTATAGCCCAGGATTCTAAATGCACTTTTTTCTTGAAATTTCTGAATTCGACAACTGAGCCATTTATTTTACTAAATGCCAATAGCTTAGTAACAGTTCTTAATATTTCGTCATAGAAATGATTTTTGACAAAAATATGGACATTTGAAAATCAACCTAATTTTGATAAAATTTGATGGACTATAGCCCAGGATTCTAAATGCACTTTTTTCTTGAAATTTCTGAATTCGACAACTGAGCCATTTATTTTACTAAATGCCAATAGCTTAGTAACAGTTCTTTATATTTCGTCATAGAAATGATTTTTGATAAAAATATGGACATTTGAAAATCAAGCTAATTTTGATAAAATTTGATGGACTATAGCCCAGGATTCTAAATGCACTTTTTTCTTGAAATTTCTGAATTCGACAACTGAGCCATTTATTTTACTAAATGCCAATAGCTTAGTAACAGTTCTTAATATTTCGTCATAGAAATGATTTTTGACAAAAATATGGACATTTGAAAATCAACCTAATTTTGATAAAATTTGATGGACTATAGCCCAGGATTCTAAATGCACTTTTTTCATGAAATTTCTGAATTCGATAACCTAGCCATTTAAAATACTTATAACCAATGGCTGAGAAACGGCTCTCAATATTTCGTCATAGAAATGATTTTTGACAAAAATATGGACATTTGAAAATCAAGCTAATTTTGATAAAATTTGATGGACTATAGCCCAGGATTCTAAATGCACTTTTTTCTTGAAATTTCTGAATTTGACAACTGAGCTATTTATTTTACTAAATGCCAATAGCTTAGTAACAGTTCTTAATATTTCGTCATAGAAATGATTTTTGACAAAAATATGGACATTTGAATATCAAGCTAATTTTGATAAAATTTGATGGACTATAGCCCAGGATTCTAAATGCACTTTTTTCATGAAATTTCTGAATTCGATAACTTAGCCATTTAAAATACTTATAACCAATGGCTGAGAAACGGTTCTCAATATTTCGTCATAGAAATGATTTTTGACAAAAATATGGACATTTGAAAATCAAGCTAATTTTGATAAAATTTGATGGACTATAGCCCAGGATTCTAAATGCACTTTTTTCTTTAAATTTCTGAATTCGACAACTGAGCCATTTATTTTACTAAATGCCAATAGCTTAGTAACAGTTCTTAATATTTCGTCATAGAAATGATTTTTGACAAAAATATGGACATTTGAAAATCAAGCTAATTTTGATAAAATTTGATGGACTATAGCCCAGGATTCTAAATGCACTTTTTTCATGAAATTTCTGAATTCGATAACTTAGCCATTTAAAATACTTATAACCAATGGCTGAGAAACGGCTCTCAATATTTCGTCATAGAAATGATTTTTGACAAAAATATGGACATTTGAAAATCAAGCTAATTTTGATAAAATTTGATGGACTATAGCCCAGGATTCTAAATGCACTTTTTTCTTGAAATTTCTGAATTTGACAACTGAGCTATTTATTTTACTAAATGCCAATAGCTTAGTAACAGTTCTTAATATTTCGTCATAGAAATGATTTTTGACAAAAATATGGACATTTGAAAATCAACCTAATTTTGATAAAATTTGATGGACTATAGCCCAGGATTCTAAATGCACTTTTTTCTTGAAATTTCTGAATTCGACAACTGAGCTATTCATTTTACTAAATGCCAATAGCTTAGTAACAGTTCTTTATATTTCGTCATAGAAATGATTTTTGATAAAAATATGGACATTTGAAAATCAAGCTAATTTTGATAAAATTTGATGGACTATAGCCCAGGATTCTAAATGCACTTTTTTCTTGAAATTTCTGAATTCGACAACTGAGCTATTCATTTTACTAAATGCCAATAGCTTAGTAACAGTTCTTTATATTTCGTCATAGAAATGATTTTTGATAAAAATATGGACATTTGAAAATCAAGCTAATTTTGATAAAATTTGATGGACTATAGCCCAGGATTCTAAATGCACTTTTTTCTTGAAATTTCTGAATTCGACAACTGAGCTATTCATTTTACTAAATGCCAATAGCTTAGTAACAGTTCTTAATATTTCGTCATAGAAATGATTTTTGACAAAAATATGGACATTTGAAAATTAAGCTAATTTTGATAAAATTTGATGGACTATAGTCCAGGATTCTAAATGCACTTTTTTCTTGAAATTTCTGAATTCGACAACTGAGCTATTCATTTTACTAAATGCCAATAGCTTAGTAACAGTTCTTTATATTTCGTCATAGAAATGATTTTTGATAAAAATATGGACATTTGAAAATCAAGCTAATTTTGATAAAATTTGATGGACTATAGCCCAGGATTCTAAATGCACTTTTTTCTTGAAATTTCTGAATTCGACAACTGAGCTATTTATTTTACTAAATGCCAATAGCTTAGTAACAGTTCTTAATATTTCGTCATAGAAATGATTTTTGACAAAAATATGGACATTTGAAAATTAAGCTAATTTTGATAAAATTTGATGGACTATAGCCCAGGATTCTAAATGCACTTTTTTCTTGAAATTTCTGAATTCGACAACTGAGCTATTTATTTTACTTAATGCCAATAGCTTAGTAACAGTTCTTTATATTTCGTCATAGAAATGATTTTTGATAAAAATATGGACATTTGAAAATCAAGCTAATTTTGATAAAATTTGATGGACTATAGCCCAGGATTCTGAATGCACTTTTTTCATGAAATTTCTGAATTCGATAACTTAGCCATTAAAAATACTTATAACCAATGGCTGAGAAACGGTTCTCAATATTTCGTCATAGAAATGATTTTTGACAAAAATATGGACATTTGAAAATCAAGCTAATTTTGATAAAATTTGATGGACTATAGCCCAGGATTCTAAATGCACTTTTTTCTTGAAATTTCTGAATTCGACAACTGAGCCATTTATTTTACTAAATGCCAATAGCTTAGTAACAGTTCTTAATATTTCGTCATAGAAATGATTTTTGACAAAAATATGGACATTTGAAAATCAAGCTAATTTTGATAAAATTTGATGGACTATAGCCCAGGATTCTAAATGCACTTTTTTCTTGAAATTTCTGAATTCGACAACTGAGCCATTTATTTTACTAAATGCCAATAGCTTAGTAACAGTTCTTAATATTTCGTCATAGAAATGATTTTTGACAAAAATATGGACATTTGAAAATCAACCTAATTTTGATAAAATTTGATGGACTATAGCCCAGGATTCTAAATGCACTTTTTTCATGAAATTTCTGAATTCGATAACCTAGCCATTTAAAATACTTATAACCAATGGCTGAGAAACGGCTCTCAATATTTCGTCATAGAAATGATTTTTGACAAAAATATGGACATTTGAAAATCAAGCTAATTTTGATAAAATTTGATGGACTATAGCCCAGGATTCTAAATGCACTTTTTTCATGAAATTTCTGAATTCGATAACTTAGCCATTTAAAATACTTATAACCAATGGCTGAGAAACGGTTCTCAATATTTCGTCATAGAAATGATTTTTGACAAAAATATGGACATTTGAAAATCAAGCTAATTTTGATAAAATTTGATGGACTATAGCCCAGGATTCTAAATGCACTTTAGCTTAGTAACAGTTCTTAATATTTCGTCATAGAAATGATTTTTGACAAAAATATGGACATTTGAAAATCAAGCTAATTTTGATAAAATTTGATGGACTATAGCCCAGGATTCTAAATGCACTTTTTTCTTGAAATTTCTGAATTCGACAACTGAGCCATTTATTTTACTAAATGCCAATAGCTTAGTAACAGTTCTTAATATTTCGTCATAGAAATGATTTTTGACAAAAATATGGACATTTGAAAATCAAGCTAATTTTGATAAAATTTGATGGACTATAGCCCAGGATTCTAAATGCACTTTTTTCTTGAAATTTCTGAATTCGACAACTGAGCCATTTATTTTACTAAATGCCAATAGCTTAGTAACAGTTCTTAATATTTCGTCATAGAAATGATTTTTGACAAAAATATGGACATTTGAAAATCAACCTAATTTTGATAAAATTTGATGGACTATAGCCCAGGATTCTAAATGCACTTTTTTCATGAAATTTCTGAATTCGATAACCTAGCCATTTAAAATACTTATAACCAATGGCTGAGAAACGGCTCTCAATATTTCGTCATAGAAATGATTTTTGACAAAAATATGGACATTTGAAAATCAAGCTAATTTTGATAAAATTTGATGGACTATAGCCCAGGATTCTAAATGCACTTTTTTCTTGAAATTTCTGAATTTGACAACTGAGCTATTTATTTTACTAAATGCCAATAGCTTAGTAACAGTTCTTAATATTTCGTCATAGAAATGATTTTTGACAAAAATATGGACATTTGAATATCAAGCTAATTTTGATAAAATTTGATGGACTATAGCCCAGGATTCTAAATGCACTTTTTTCATGAAATTTCTGAATTCGATAACTTAGCCATTTAAAATACTTATAACCAATGGCTGAGAAACGGCTCTCAATATTTCGTCATAGAAATGGTTTTTGACAAAAATATGGACATTTGAAAATCAAGCTAATTTTGATAAAATTTGATGGATTAAAGCCCAGGATTCTAAATGCACTTTTTTCGTGAAATTTCTGAATTCGATAACTTAGCCATTTAAAATTCTTATAACCAATGGCTGAGAAACGGTTCTCAATATTTCGTCATAGAAATGATTTTTGACAAAAATATGGACATTTGAAAATCAAGCTAATTTTGATAAAATTTGATGGACTATAGCCCAGGATTCTAAATGCACTTTTTTCTTGAAATTTCTGAATTCGACAACTGAGCCATTTATTTTACTAAATGCCAATAGCTTAGTAACAGTTCTTAATATTTCGTCATAGAAATGATTTTTGACAAAAATATGGACATTTGAAAATCAAGCTAATTTTGATAAAATTTGATGGACTATAGCCCAGGATTCTAAATGCACATTTTTTCATGAAATTTCTGAATTCGATAACTTAGCCATTTAAAATACTTATAACCAATGGCTGAGAAACGGTTCTCAATATTTCGTCATAGAAATGATTTTTGACAAAAATATGGACATTTGAAAATCAAGCTAATTTTGATAAAATTTGATGGACTATAGCCCAGGATTCTAAATGCACTTTAGCTTAGTAACAGTTCTTAATATTTCATCATAGAAATGATTTTTGACAAAAATATGGACATTTGAAAATCAAGCTAATTTTGATAAAATTTGATGGACTATAGCCCAGGATTCTAAATGCACTTTTTTCATGAAATTTCTGAATTCGATAACTTAGCCATTTAAAATACTTATAACCAATGGCTGAGAAACGGTTCAAATATTTCGTCATAGAAATGATTTTTGACAAAAATATGGACATTTGAAAATCAAGCTAATTTTGATAAAATTTGATGGAGTTATAGCCCAGGATTCTAAATGCACTTTTTTCAAGAAATTTCTGAATTCGCCAACTGAGCTATTTATTTTACTAAATGCCAATAGCTTAGTAACAGTTCTTAATATTTCGTCATAGAAATTATTTTTGACAAAAATATGGACATTTGAAAATCAAGCTAATTTTGATAAAATTTGATGGACTATAGCCCAGGATTCTAAATGCACTTTTTTCTTGCAATTTCTGAATTCGACAACTGAGCTATTTATTTTACTAAATGCCAATAGCTTAGTAACAGTTCTTTATATTTCGTCATAGAAATGATTTTTGACAAAATTATGGACATTTGAAAATCAAGCTAATTTTGATAAAATTTGATGGACTATAGCCCAGGATTCTAAATGCACTTTTTTCTTGAAATTTCTGAATTCGACAACTGAGCTATTTATTTTACTAAATGCCAATATCTTAGTAACAGTTCTTAATATTTCGTCATAGAAATGATTTTTGACAAAAATATGGACATTTGAAAATCAAGCTAATTTTGATAAAATTTGATGGACTATAGCCCAGGATTCTAAATGCACATTTTTTCATGAAATTTCTGAATTCGATAACTTAGCCATTTAAAATACTTATAACCAATGGCTGAGAAACGGTTCTCAATATTTCGTCATAGAAATGGTTTTTGACAAAAATATGGACATTTGAAAATCAAGCTAATTTTGATAAAACTTGATGGACTATAGCCCAGGATTCTAAATGCACTTTAGCTTAGTAACAGTTCTTAATATTTCGTCATAGAAATGATTTTTGACAAAAATATGGACATTTGAAAATCAAGCTAATTTTGATAAAATTTGATGGACTATAGCCCAGGATTCTAAATGCACTTTTTTCATGAAATTTCTGAATTCGATAACTTAGCCATTTAAAATACTTATAACCAATGGCTGAGAAACGGTTCAAATACTTCGTCATAGAAATGATTTTTGACAAAAATATGGACATTTGAAAATCAAGCTAATTTTGATAAAATTTGATGGAGTTATAGCCCAGGATTCTAAATGCACTTTTTTCAAGAAATTTCTGAATTCGACAACTGAGCTATTTATTTTACTAAATGCCAATAGCTTAGTAACAGTTCTTAATATTTCGTCATAGAAATTATTTTTGACAAAAATATGGACATTTGAAAATCAAGCTAATTTTGATAAAATTTGATGGACTATAGCCCAGGATTCTAAATGCACTTTTTTCTTGCAATTTCTGAATTCGACAACTGAGCTATTTATTTTACTAAATGCCAATAGCTTAGTAACAGTTCTTTATATTTCGTCATAGAAATGATTTTTGACAAAAATGTGGACATTTGAAAATCAAGCTAATTTTGATAAAAATTGATGGACTATAGCCCAGGATTCTAAATGCACTTTTTTCTTGAAATTTCTGAATTCGACAACTGAGCTATTTATTTTACTAAATGCCAATAGCTTAGTAACAGTTCTTAATATTTCGTCATAGAAATGATTTTTGACAAAAATATGGACATTTGAAAATCAAGCTAATTTTGAAAAATTTGATGGACTATAGCCCAGGATTCTAAATGCACTTTTTTCTTGAAATTTCTGAATTCGATAACTTAGCCATTTAAAATACTTATAACCAATGGCTGAGAAACGGTTCTCAATATTTCGTCATAGAAATGATTTTTGACAAAAATATGGACATTTGAAAATCAAGCTAATTTTGATAAAATTTGATGGACTATAGCCCAGGATTCTAAATGCACTTTTTTCTTGAAATTTCTGAATTCGACAACTGAGCTATTTATTTTACTAAATGCCAATAGCTTAGTAACAGTTCTTAATATTTCGTCATAGAAATGATTTTTGACAAAAATATGGACATTTGAAAATCAAGCTAATTTTGAAAAATTTGATGGACTATAGCCCAGGATTCTAAATGCACTTTTTTCTTGAAATTTCTGAATTCGATAACTTAGCCATTTAAAATACTTATAGCCAATGGCTGAGAAACATTTCTCAATATTTCGTCATAGAAATTATTTTTGACAAAAATATGGACATTTGAAAATCAAACTAATTTTGATAAAATTTGATGGACTATAGCCCAGGATTCTAAATGCACTTTTTTCTTGAAATTTCTGAATTCGACAACTGAGCTATTTATTTTACTAAATGCCAATAGCTCAGTAACAGTTCTTAATATTTCGTCATAGAAATGATTTTTGACAAAAATATGGACATTTGAAAATCAAGCTAATTTTGATAAAATTTGATGGACTATAGCCCAGGATTCTAAATGCACTTTTTTCTTGAAATTTCTGAATTCGACAACTGAGCTATTTATTTTACTAAATGCCAATAGCTCAGTAACAGTTCTTAATATTTCGTCATAGAAATGATTTTTGACAAAAATATGGACATTTGAAAATCAAGCTAATTTTGATAAAATTTGATGGACTATAGCCCAGGATTCTAAATGCACTTTTTTCATGAAATTTCTGAATTCGATAACTTAGCCATTTAAAATACTTATAACCAATGGCTGAGAAACGGTTCAAATATTTCGTCATAGAAATGATTTTTGACAAAAATATGGACATTTGAAAATCAAGCTAATTTTGATAAAATTTGATGGAGTTATAGCCCAGGATTCTAAATGCACTTTTTTCAAGAAATTTCTGAATTCGCCAACTGAGCTATTTATTTTACTAAATGCCAATAGCTTAGTAACAGTTCTTAATATTTCGTCATAGAAATTATTTTTGACAAAAATATGGACATTTGAAAATCAAGCTAATTTTGATAAAATTTGATGGACTATAGCCCAGGATTCTAAATGCACTTTTTTCTTGCAATTTCTGAATTCGACAACTGAGCTATTTATTTTACTAAATGCCAATAGCTTAGTAACAGTTCTTTATATTTCGTCATAGAAATGATTTTTGACAAAATTATGGACATTTGAAAATCAAGCTAATTTTGATAAAATTTGATGGACTATAGCCCAGGATTCTAAATGCACTTTTTTCTTGAAATTTCTGAATTCGACAACTGAGCTATTTATTTTACTAAATGCCAATATCTTAGTAACAGTTCTTAATATTTCGTCATAGAAATGATTTTTGACAAAAATATGGACATTTGAAAATCAAGCTAATTTTGATAAAATTTGATGGACTATAGCCCAGGATTCTAAATGCACATTTTTTCATGAAATTTCTGAATTCGATAACTTAGCCATTTAAAATACTTATAACCAATGGCTGAGAAACGGTTCTCAATATTTCGTCATAGAAATGGTTTTTGACAAAAATATGGACATTTGAAAATCAAGCTAATTTTGATAAAACTTGATGGACTATAGCCCAGGATTCTAAATGCACTTTAGCTTAGTAACAGTTCTTAATATTTCGTCATAGAAATGATTTTTGACAAAAATATGGACATTTGAAAATCAAGCTAATTTTGATAAAATTTGATGGACTATAGCCCAGGATTCTAAATGCACTTTTTTCATGAAATTTCTGAATTCGATAACTTAGCCATTTAAAATACTTATAACCAATGGCTGAGAAACGGTTCAAATACTTCGTCATAGAAATGATTTTTGACAAAAATATGGACATTTGAAAATCAAGCTAATTTTGATAAAATTTGATGGAGTTATAGCCCAGGATTCTAAATGCACTTTTTTCAAGAAATTTCTGAATTCGACAACTGAGCTATTTATTTTACTAAATGCCAATAGCTTAGTAACAGTTCTTAATATTTCGTCATAGAAATTATTTTTGACAAAAATATGGACATTTGAAAATCAAGCTAATTTTGATAAAATTTGATGGACTATAGCCCAGGATTCTAAATGCACTTTTTTCTTGCAATTTCTGAATTCGACAACTGAGCTATTTATTTTACTAAATGCCAATAGCTTAGTAACAGTTCTTTATATTTCGTCATAGAAATGATTTTTGACAAAAATGTGGACATTTGAAAATCAAGCTAATTTTGATAAAAATTGATGGACTATAGCCCAGGATTCTAAATGCACTTTTTTCTTGAAATTTCTGAATTCGACAACTGAGCTATTTATTTTACTAAATGCCAATAGCTTAGTAACAGTTCTTAATATTTCGTCATAGAAATGATTTTTGACAAAAATATGGACATTTGAAAATCAAGCTAATTTTGAAAAATTTGATGGACTATAGCCCAGGATTCTAAATGCACTTTTTTCTTGAAATTTCTGAATTCGATAACTTAGCCATTTAAAATACTTATAACCAATGGCTGAGAAACGGTTCTCAATATTTCGTCATAGAAATGATTTTTGACAAAAATATGGACATTTGAAAATCAAGCTAATTTTGATAAAATTTGATGGACTATAGCCCAGGATTCTAAATGCACTTTTTTCTTGAAATTTCTGAATTCGACAACTGAGCTATTTATTTTACTAAATGCCAATAGCTTAGTAACAGTTCTTAATATTTCGTCATAGAAATGATTTTTGACAAAAATATGGACATTTGAAAATCAAGCTAATTTTGAAAAATTTGATGGACTATAGCCCAGGATTCTAAATGCACTTTTTTCTTGAAATTTCTGAATTCGATAACTTAGCCATTTAAAATACTTATAGCCAATGGCTGAGAAACATTTCTCAATATTTCGTCATAGAAATTATTTTTGACAAAAATATGGACATTTGAAAATCAAACTAATTTTGATAAAATTTGATGGACTATAGCCCAGGATTCTAAATGCACTTTTTTCTTGAAATTTCTGAATTCGACAACTGAGCTATTTATTTTACTAAATGCCAATAGCTCAGTAACAGTTCTTAATATTTCGTCATAGAAATGATTTTTGACAAAAATATGGACATTTGAAAATCAAGCTAATTTTGATAAAATTTGATGGACTATAGCCCAGGATTCTAAATGCACTTTTTTCTTGAAATTTCTGAATTCGACAACTGAGCTATTTATTTTACTAAATGCCAATAGCTCAGTAACAGTTCTTAATATTTCGTCATAGAAATGATTTTTGACAAAAATATGTACATTTGAAAATCAAGCTAATTTTGATAAAATTTGATGGACTATAGCCCAGGATTCTAAATGCACTTTTTTCTTGAAATTTCTGAATTCGACAACTGAGCTATTTATTTTACTAAATGCCAATAGCTCAGTAACAGTTCTTAATATTTCGTCATAGAAATGATTTTTGACAAAAATATGGACATTTGAAAATCAAGCTAATTTTGATAAAATTTGATGGACTATAGCCCAGGACTCTAAATGCACTTTTTTCTTGAAATTTCTGAATTCGACAACTGAGCTATTTAAAATACTTATAACCAATGGCTGAGAAACGGTTCTCAATATTTCGTCATAGAAATGATTTTTGACAAAAATATGGACATTTAAAAATCAAGCTAATTTTGATAAAATTTGATGGACTATAGCCCAGGATTCTAAATGCACTTTTTTCTTGAAATTTCTGAATTCGACAACTGAGCTATTTATTTAACTAAATGCCAATAGCTCAGTAACAGTTCTTAATATTTCGTCATAGAAATGATTTTTGACAAAAATATGGACATTTGAAAATCAAGCTAATTTTGATAAAATTTGATGGACTATAGCCCAGGATTCTAAATGCACTTTTTTCTTGAAATTTCTGAATTCGACAACTGAGCTATTTATTTTACTAAATGCCAATAGCTCAGTAACAGTTCTTAATATTTCGTCATAGAAATGATTTTTGACAAAAATATGGACATTTGAAAATCAAGCTAATTTTGATAAAATTTGATGGACTATAGCCCAGGACTCTAAATGCAGTTTTTTCTTGAAATTTCTGAATTCGACAACTGAGCTATTTAAAATACTTATAACCAATGGCTGAGAAACGGTTCTCAATATTTCGTCATAGAAATGATTTTTGACAAAAATATGGACATTTGAAAATCAAGCTAATTTTGATAAAATTTGATGGACTATAGCCCAGGATTCTAAATGCACTTTTTTCTTGAAATTTCTGAATTCGACAACTGAGCTATTTATTTTACTAAATGCCAATAGCTTAGTAACAGTTCTTAATATTTCGTCATAGAAATGATTTTTGACAAAAATATGGACATGTGAAAATCAAGCTAATTTTGAAAAATTTGATGGACTATAGCCCAGGATTCTAAATGCACTTTTTTCTTGAAATTTCTGAATTCGATAACTTAGCCATTTAAAATACTTATAACCAATGGCTGAGAAACGGTTCTCAATATTTCGTCATAGAAATGATTTTTGACAAAAATATGGACATTTGAAAATCAAGCTAATTTTGATAAAATTTGATGGACTATAGCGCAGGATTCTACATGCACTTTTTTCTTGAAATTTCTGAATTCGATAACTTAGCTATTTAAAATACTTATAACCAATGGCTGAGAAACATTTCTCAATATTTCGTCATAGAAATGATTTTTGACAAAAATATGGACATTTGAAAATCAAGCTAATTTTGATAAAATTTGATGGACTATAGCCCAGGATTCTAAATGCACTTTTTTCTTGAAATTTCTGAATTCGACAACTGAGCTATTTATTTTACTAAATGCCAATAGCTTAGTAACAGTTCTTAATATTTCGTCATAGAAATGATTTTTGACAAAAATATGGACATTTGAAAATCAAGCTAATTTTGAAAAATTTGATGGACTATAGCCCAGGATTCTAAATGCACTTTTTTCTTGAAATTTCTGAATTCGATAACTTAGCCATTTAAAATACTTATAGCCAATGGCTGAGAAACGGTTCTCAATATTTCGGCATAGAAATGATTTTTGACAAAAATATGGACATTTAAAAATCAAGCTAATTTTGATAAAATTTGATGGACTATAGCCCAGGATTCTGAATGCACTTTTTTCTTGAAATTTCTGAATTCGATAACTTAGCTATTTAAAATACTAATAACCAATGGCTGAGAAACATTTCTCAATATTTCGTCATAGAAATTATTTTTGACAAAAATATGGACATTTGAAAATCAAACTAATTTTGATAAAATTTGATGGACTATAGCCCAGGATTCTAAATGCACTTTTTTCTTGAAATTTCTGAATTCGACAACTGAGCTATTTATTTTACTAAATGCCAATAGCTCAGTAACAGTTCTTAATATTTCGTCATAGAAATGATTTTTGACAAAAATATGGACATTTGAAAATCAAGCTAATTTTGATAAAATTTGATGGACTATAGCCCAGGATTCTAAATGCACTTTTTTCTTGAAATTTCTGAATTCGACAACTGAGCTATTTATTTTACTAAATGCCAATAGCTCAGTAACAGTTCTTAATATTTCGTCATAGAAATGATTTTTGGCAAAAATATGGACATTTGAAAATCAAGCTAATTTTGATAAAATTTGATGGACTATAGCCCAGGATTCTAAATGCACTTTTTTCTTGAAATTTCTGAATTCGACAACTGAGCTATTTATTTTACTAAATGCCAATAGCTCAGTAACAGTTCTTAATATTTCGTCATAGAAATGATTTTTGACAAAAATATGGACATTTGAAAATCAAGCTAATTTTGATAAAATTTGATGGACTATAGCCCAGGACTCTAAATGCACTTTTTTCTTGAAATTTCTGAATTCGACAACTGAGCTATTTAAAATACTTATAACCAATGGCTGAGAAACGGTTCTCAATATTTCGTCATAGAAATGATTTTTGACAAAAATATGGACATTTAAAAATCAAGCTAATTTTGATAAAATTTGATGGACTATAGCCCAGGATTCTAAATGCACTTTTTTCTTGAAATTTCTGAATTCGACAACTGAGCTATTTATTTAACTAAATGCCAATAGCTCAGTAACAGTTCTTAATATTTCGTCATAGAAATGATTTTTGACAAAAATATGGACATTTGAAAATCAAGCTAATTTTGATAAAATTTGATGGACTATAGCCCAGGATTCTAAATGCACTTTTTTCTTGAAATTTCTGAATTCGACAACTGAGCTATTTATTTTACTAAATGCCAATAGCTCAGTAACAGTTCTTAATATTTCGTCATAGAAATGATTTTTGACAAAAATATGGACATTTGAAAATCAAGCTAATTTTGATAAAATTTGATGGACTATAGCCCAGGACTCTAAATGCAGTTTTTTCTTGAAATTTCTGAATTCGACAACTGAGCTATTTAAAATACTTATAACCAATGGCTGAGAAACGGTTCTCAATATTTCGTCATAGAAATGATTTTTGACAAAAATATGGACATTTGAAAATCAAGCTAATTTTGATAAAATTTGATGGACTATAGCCCAGGATTCTAAATGCACTTTTTTCTTGAAATTTCTGAATTCGACAACTGAGCTATTTATTTTACTAAATGCCAATAGCTTAGTAACAGTTCTTAATATTTCGTCATAGAAATGATTTTTGACAAAAATATGGACATGTGAAAATCAAGCTAATTTTGAAAAATTTGATGGACTATAGCCCAGGATTCTAAATGCACTTTTTTCTTGAAATTTCTGAATTCGATAACTTAGCCATTTAAAATACTTATAACCAATGGCTGAGAAACGGTTCTCAATATTTCGTCATAGAAATGATTTTTGACAAAAATATGGACATTTGAAAATCAAGCTAATTTTGATAAAATTTGATGGACTATAGCGCAGGATTCTACATGCACTTTTTTCTTGAAATTTCTGAATTCGATAACTTAGCTATTTAAAATACTTATAACCAATGGCTGAGAAACATTTCTCAATATTTCGTCATAGAAATGATTTTTGACAAAAATATGGACATTTGAAAATCAAGCTAATTTTGATAAAATTTGATGGACTATAGCCCAGGATTCTAAATGCACTTTTTTCTTGAAATTTCTGAATTCGACAACTGAGCTATTTATTTTACTAAATGCCAATAGCTCAGTAACAGTTCTTAATATTTCGTCATAGAAATGATTTTTGACAAAAATATGGACATTTGAAAATCAAGCTAATTTTGATAAAATTTGATGGACTATAGCCCAGGATTATGAATGCACTTTTTTCTTGAAATTTCTGAATTCGAAAACTTAGCTTTTTAAAATACTTATAACCAATGGCTGAGAAACGGTTCTCAATATTTCGTCATAGAAATGATTTTTGACAAAAATATGGACATTTAAAAATCAAGCTAATTTTGATAAAATTTGATGGACTATAGCCCAGGATTCTGAATGCACTTTTTTCTTGAAATTTCTGAATTCGATAACTTAGCTATTTAAAATACTTATAACCAATGGCTGAGAAACGGTTCTCAATATTTCGTCATAGAAATGATTTTTGACAAAAATATGGACATTTGAAAATCAAGCTAATTTTGATAAAATTTGATGGACTATAGCCCAGGATTCTAAATGCACTTTTTTCTTGAAATTTCTGAATTCGACAACTGAGCTATTTATTTTACTAAATGCCAATAGCTCAGTAACAGTTCTTAATATTTCGTCATAGAAATGATTTTTGACAAAAATATGGACATTTGAAAATCAAGCTAATTTTGATAAAATTTGATGGACTATAGCCCAGGATTCTAAATGCACTTTTTTCTTGAAATTTCTGAATTCGACAACTGAGCTATTTATTTTACTAAATGCCAATAGCTCAGTAACAGTTCTTAATATTTCGTCATAGAAATGATTTTTGACAAAAATATGGACATTTGAAAATCAAGCTAATTTTGATAAAATTTGATGGACTATAGCCCAGGACTCTAAATGGAGTTTTTTCTTGAAATTTCTGAATTCGACAACTGAGCTATTTAAAATATTTATAACCAATGGCTGAGAAACGGTTCTCAATATTTCGTCATAGAAATGATTTTTGACAAAAATATGGACATTTAAAAATCAAGCTAATTTTGATAAAATTTGATGGACTATAGCCCAGGATTCTAAATGCACTTTTTTCTTGAAATTTCTGAATTCGACAACTGAGCTATTTATTTTACTAAATGCCAATAGCTCAGTAACAGTTCTTAATATTTCGTCATAGAAATGATTTTTGACAAAAACATGGACATTTAAAAATCAAGCTAATTTTGATAAAATTTGATGGACTATAGCGCAGGATTCTAAATGCACTTTTTTCTTGAAATTTCTGAATTCGATAACTTAGCTATTTAAAATACTTATAACCAATGGCTGAGAAACGGTTCTCAATATTTCGTCATAGAAATGATTTTTGACAAAAATATGGACATTTGAAAATCAAGCTAATTTTGATAAAATTTGATGGACTATAGCCCAGGATTCTAAATGCACTTTTTTCTTGAAATTTCTGAATTCGACAACTGAGCTATTTATTTTACTAAATGCCAATAGCTCAGTAACAGTTCTTAATATTTCGTCATAGAAATGATTTTTGACAAAAACATGGACATTTAAAAATCAAGCTAATTTTGATAAAATTTGATGGACTATAGCGCAGGATTCTAAATGCACTTTTTTCTTGAAATTTCTGAATTCGATAACTTAGCTATTTAAAATACTTATAACCAATGGCTGAGAAACGGTTCTCAATATTTCGACATAGAAATGATTTTTGACAAAAATATGGACATTTGAAAATCAAGCTAATTTTGATAAAATTTGATGGACTATAGCCCAGGATTCTAAATGCACTTTTTTCTTGAAATTTCTGAATTCGACAACTGAGCTATTTATTTTACTAAATGCCAATAGCTCAGTAACAGTTCTTAATATTTCGTCATAGAAATGATTTTTGACAAAAATATGGACATTTGAAAATCAAGCTAATTTTGATAAAATTTGATGGACTATAACCCAGGATTCTAAATGCACTTTTTTCTTGAAATTTCTGAATTCGACAACTGAGCTATTTATTTTACTAAATGCCAATAGCTCAGTAACAGTTCTTAATATTTCGTCATAGAAATGATTTTTGACAAAAATATGGACATTTGAAAATCAAGCTAATTTTGATAAAATTTGATGGACTATAGCCCAGGACTCTAAATGCACTTTTTTCTTGAAATTTCTGAATTCGACAACTGAGCTATTTAAAATACTTATAACCAATGGCTGAGAAACGGTTCTCAATATTTCGTCATAGAAATGATTTTTGACAAAAATATGGACATTTAAAAATCAAGCTAATTTTGATAAAATTTGATGGACTATAGCCCAGGATTCTAAATGCACTTTTTTCTTGAAATTTCTGAATTCGACAACTGAGCTATTTATTTTACTAAATGCCAATAGCTTAGTAACAGTTCTTAATATTTCGTCATAGAAATGACTTTTGACAAAAATATGGACATTTGAAAATCAAGCTAATTTTGATAAAATTTGATGGACTATAGCCCAGGACTCTAAATGCACTTTTTTCTTGAAATTTCTGAATTCGACAACTGAGCTATTTAAAATACTTATAACCAATGGCTGAGAAACGGTTCTCAATATTTCGTCATAGAAATGATTTTTGACAAAAATATGGACATTTAAAAATCAAGCTAATTTTGATAAAATTTGATGGACTATAGCCCAGGATTCTAAATGCACTTTTTTCTTGAAATTTCTGAATTCGACAACTGAGCTATTTATTTTACTAAATGCCAATAGCTTAGTAACAGTTCTTAATATTTCGTCATAGAAATGATTTTTGACAAAAACATGGACATTTGAAAATCAAGCTAATTTTGAAAAATTTGATGGACTATAGCCCAGGAATCTAAATGCACTTTTTTCTTGAAATTTCTGAATTCGACAACTGAGCTATTTATTTTACTAAATGCCAATAGCTTAGTAACAGTTCTTAATATTTCGTCATAGAAATGATTTTTGACAAAAATATGAACATTGGAAAATCAAGCTAATTTTGATAAAATTTGATGGACTATAGCCCAGGATTCTAAATGCACTTTTTTCATGAAATTTCTGAATTCGATAACTTAGCCATTTAAAATACTTATAACCAATGGCTGAGAAACGGTTCTAAATATTTCGTCATAGAAATGATTTTTGACAAAAATATGGACATTTGAAAATCAAGCTAATTTTGATAAAATTTGATGGACTATAGCCCAGGATTCTAAATGCACTTTTTTCTTGAAATTTCTGAATTCGAAAACTTAGCTTTTTAAAATACTTATAACCAATGGCTGAGAAACGGTTCTCAATATTTCGTCATAGAAATGATTTTTGACAAAAATATGGACATTTAAAAATCAAGCTAATTTTGATAAAATTTGATGGACTATAGCCCAGGATTCTGAATGCACTTTTTTCTTGAAATTTCTGAATTCGATAACTTAGCTATTTAAAATACTTATAACCAATGGCTGAGAAACGGTTCTCAATATTTCGTCATAGAAATGATTTTTGACAAAAATATGGACATTTGAAAATCAAGCTAATTTTGATAAAATTTGATGGACTATAGCCCAGGATTCTAAATGCACTTTTTTCTTGAAATTTCTGAATTCGACAACTGAGCTGTTTATTTTACTAAATGCCAATAGCTTAGTAACAGTTCTTAATATTTCGTCATAGAAATGATTTTTGACAAATATATGGACATTTGAAAATCAAGCTAATTTTGAAAAATTTGATGGACTATAGCCCAGGATTCTAAATGCACTTTTTTCTTGAAATTTCTAAATTCGACAACTGAGCTATTTATTTTACTAAATGCCAATAGCTCAGTAACAGTTCTTAATATTTCGTCATAGAAATGATTTTTGACAAAAATATGGACATTTGAAAATCAAGCTAATTTTGATAAAATTTGATGAACTATAGCCCAGGATTCTAAATGCACTTTTTTCTTGAAATTTCTGAATTCGACAACTGAGCTATTTATTTTACTAAATGCCAATAGCTTAGTAACAGTTCTTAATATTTCGTCATAGAAATGATTTTGACAAAAATATGGACATTTGAAAATCAAGCTAATTTTGATAAAATTTGATGGACTATAGCCCAGGATTCTAAATGCACTTTTTTCATGAAATTTCTGAATTCGATAACTTAGCCATTTAAAATACTTATAACCAATGGCTGAGAAACGGTTCTCAATATTTCGTCATAGAAATGATTTTTGACAAAAATATGGACATTTGAAAATCAAGCTAATTTTGATAAAATTTGATGGACTATAGCCCAGGATTCTAAATGCGCTTTTTTCTTGAAATTTCTGAATTCGACAACTGAGCTATTTTTTTTACTAAATGCCAATAGCTTAGTAACAGTTCTTAATATTTCGTTATAGAAATGATTTTTGACAAAAATATGGACATTTGAAAATCAAGCTAATTTTGATAAAATTTGATGAACTATAGCCCAGGATTCTAAATGCACTTTTTTCTTGAAATTTCTGAATTCGACAACTGAGCTATTTATTTTACTAAATGCCAATAGCTTAGTAACAGTTCTTAATATTTCGTCATAGAAATGATTTTGACAAAAATATGGACATTTGAAAATCAAGCTAATTTTGATAAAATTTGATGGACTATAGCCCAGGATTCTAAATGCACTTTTTTCATGAAATTTCTGAATTCGATAACTTAGCCATTTAAAATACTTATAACCAATGGCTGAGAAACGGTTCTCAATATTTCGTCATAGAAATGATTTTTGACAAAAATATGGACATTTGAAAATCAAGCTAATTTTGATAAAATTTGATGGACTATAGCCCAGGATTCTAAATGCGCTTTTTTCTTGAAATTTCTGAATTCGACAACTGAGCTATTTTTTTTACTAAATGCCAATAGCTTAGTAACAGTTCTTAATATTTCGTTATAGAAATGATTTTTGACAAAAATATGGACATTTGAAAATCAAGCTAATTTTGAAAAATTTGATGGAATATAGCCCAGGATTCTAAATGCACTTTTTTCTTGAAATTTCTGAATTCGGCAACTGAGCTATTTATTTTACTAAATGCCAATAGCTTAGTAACAGTTCTTAATATTTCGTTATAGAAATGATTTTTGACAAAAATATGGACATTTGAAAATCAAGCTAATTTTGAAAAATTTGATGGAATATAGCCCAGGATTCTAAATGCACTTTTTTCTTGAAATTTCTGAATTCGGCAACTGAGCTATTTATTTTACTAAATGCCAATAGCTTAGTAACAGTTCTTAATATTTCGTCATAGAAATGATTTTGACAAAAATATGGACATTTGAAAATCAAGCTAATTTTGATAAAATTTGATGGACTATAGCCCAGGATTCTAAATGCACTCTTTTCTTGAAATTTCTGAATTCGACAACTGAGCTATTTATTTTACTAAATGCCAACAGCTTAGTAACAGTTCTTAATATTTCGTCATAGAAATGATTTTTGACAAAAATATGGACATTTGAAAATCAAGCTAATTTTGATAAAATTTGATGGACTATAGCCCAGGATTCTAAATGCACTTTTTTCTTGAAATTTTTGAATTCGATAACTTAGCTATTTAAAATACTTATAACCAATGGCTTAGTAACAGTTCTTAATATTTCGTCATAGAAATGATTTTTGACAAAAATATGGACATTTGAAAATTAAGCTAATTTTGATAAAATTTGATGGACTATAGCCCAGGATTCTAAATGCACTTTTTTCTTGAAATTTCTGAATTCGACAACTGAGCTATTCATTTTACTAAATGCCAATAGCTTAGTAACAGTTCTTTATATTTCGTCATAGAAATGATTTTTGATAAAAATATGGACATTTGAAAATCAAGCTAATTTTGATAAAATTTGATGGACTATAGCCCAGGATTCTAAATGCACTTTTTTCTTGAAATTTCTGAATTCGACAACTGAGCTATTTTTTTTACTAAATGCCAATAGCTTAGTAACAGTTCTTAATATTTCGTTATAGAAATGATTTTTGACAAAAATATGGACATTTGAAAATCAAGCTAATTTTGATAAAATTTGATGGACTATAGCCCAGGATTCTAAATGCGCTTTTTTCTTGAAATTTCTGAATTCGACAACTGAGCTATTTTTTTTACTAAATCCAATAGCTTAGTAACATTTCTTAATATTTCGTCATAGAAATGATTTTTGACAAAAATATTGACATTTGAAAATCAAGCTAATTTTGATAAAATTTGATGGACTATACCCCAGGATTCTAAATGCACTTTTTTCTTGAAATTTCTGAATTCGACAACTGAGCCATTTATTTTACTAAATGCCAATAGCTTAGTAGCAGTTCTTAATATTTCGTCATAGAAATGATTTTTGACAAAAATATGGACATTTGAAAATCAAGCTAATTTTGATAAAATTTGATGGACTATAGCCCAGGATTCTAAATGCACTTTTTTCATGAAATTTCTGAATTCGACAACTGAACTATTTATTTTACTAAATGCCAATAGCTTAGTAACAGTTCTTAATATTTCGTCATAGAAATGATTTTTGACAAAAATATGGACATTTGAAAATCAAGCTAATTTTGATAAAATTTGAAGGACTATAGCCCAGGATTCTAAATGCACTTTTTTCTTGAAATTTCTGAATTCGACAACTGAGCTATTTATTTTACTAAATGCCAATAGCTTAGTAACAGTTCTTAATATTTCGTCATAGAAATGATTTTTGACAAAAATATGGACATTTGAAAATCAAGCTAATTTTGATCAAATTTGATGGACTATAGCCCAGGATTCTAAATGCACTTTTTTCTTGAAATTTCTGAATTCGACAACTGAGCTATTTATTTTACTAAATGCCAATAGCTTAGTAACAGTTCTTAATATTTCGTCATAGAAATGATTTTTGACAAAAATATGGACATTTGAAAATCAAGCTAATTTTGATAAAATTTGATGGACTATAGCCCAGGATTCTAAATGCACTTTTTTCATGAAATTTCTGAATTCGACAACTGAACTATTTATTTTACTAAATGCCAATAGCTTAGTAACAGTTCTTAATATTTCGTCATAGAAATGATTTTTGACAAAAATATGGACATTTGAAAATCAAGCTAATTTTGATAAAATTTGATGGACTATAGCCCAGGATTCTAAATGCACTTTTTTCATGAAATTTCTGAATTCGACAACTGAACTATTTATTTTACTAAATGCCAATAGCTTAGTAACAGTTCTTAATATTTCGTCATAGAAATGATTTTTGACAAAAATATGGACATTTTAAAATCAAGCTAATTTTGATAAAATTTGATGGACTATAGCCCAAGATTCTAAATGCACTTTTTTCATGAAATTTCTGAATTCGATAACTTAGCCATTTAAAATACTTATAACCAATGGCTGAGAAACGGTTCTCAATATTTCGTCATAGAAATGATTTTTGACAAAAATATGGACATTTGAAAATCAAGCTAATTTTGATCAAATTTGATGGACTATAGCCCGGGATTCTAAATGCACTTTTTTCATGAAATTTCTGAATTCGACAACTGAGCTATTTATTTTACTTAACGCCAATAGCTTAGTAACAGTTCTTAATATTTCGTCACAGAAATGATTTTTGACAAAAATATGGACATTTGAAAATCAAGCTAATTTTGATCAAATTTGATGGACTATAGCCCGGGATTCTAAATGCACTTTTTTCATGAAATTTCTGAATTCGATAACTTAGCCATTTGAAATACTTATAACAAATGGCTGAGAAACGGTTCTCAATATTTCGTCACAGAAATGATTTTTGACAAAAATATGGACATTTGAAAATCAAGCTAATTTTGATGAAATTTGATGGACTATAGCCCAGGATTCTAAATGCACTTTTTTCATGAAGTTTCTGAATTCGATAACTTAGCCATTTAAAATACTTATAACAAATGGCTGAGAAACGGTTCTCAATATTTCGTCATAGAAATGATTTTTGACAAAAATATGGACATTTGAAAATCAAGCTAATTTTGATAGAATTTGATGGACTATAGCCCAGGATTCTAAATGCACTTTTTTCATGAAATTTCTGAATTCGATAACTTAGCCATTTAAAATACTTATAATTAATGGCTGAGAAACGGTTCTTAATATTTCGTCATAGAAATGATTTTTGACAAAAATATGGACATTTGAAAATCAAGCTAATTTTGATAAAATTTGATGGACTATAGCCCAGGATTCTAAATGCACTTTTTTCATGAAATTTCTGAATTCGATAACTTAGCCATTTAAAATACTTATAATTAATGGCTGAGAAACGGTTCTCAATATTTTTCGTCACAGAAATGATTTTTGACAAAAATATGGACATTTGAAAATCAAGCTAATTTTGATAAAATTTGATGGACTATAGCCCAGGATTCTAAATGCACTTTTTCATGAAATTTCTGAATTCGATAACTTAGCCATTTAAAATACTTATAATTAATGGCTGAGAAACGGTTCTCAATATTTCGTCACAGAAATGATTTTTGACAAAAATATGGACATTTGAAAATCAAGCTAATTTTGATCAAATTTGATGGACTATAGCCCAGGATTCTAAATGCACTTTTTTCATGAAATTTCTGAATTCGACAACTGAACTATTTATTTTACTAAATGCCAATAGCTTAGTAACAGTTCTTAATATTTCGTCATAGAAATGATTTTTGACAAAAATATGGACATTTGAAAATCAAGCTAATTTTGATCAAATTTGATGGACTATAGCCCAGGATTCTAAATGCACTTTTTTCATGAAATTTCTGAATTCGACAACTGAACTATTTATTTTACTAAATGCCAATAGCTTAGTAACAGTTCTTAATATTTCGTCATAGAAATGATTTTTGACAAAAATATGGACATTTGAAAATCAAGCTAATTTTGATAAAATTTGATGGACTATAGCCCAGGATTCTAAACGCACTTTTTTCATGAAATTTCTGAATTCGACAACTGAACTATTTATTTTACTAAATGCCAATAGCTTAGTAACAGTTCTTAATATTTCGTCATAGAAATGATTTTTGACAAAAATATGGACATTTGAAAATCAAGCTAATTTTGATCAAATTTGATGGACTATAGCCCAGGATTCTAAATGCGCTTTTTTCATGAAATTTCTGAATTCGACAACTGAACTATTTATTTTACTAAATGCCAATAGCTTAGTAACAGTTCTTAATATTTCGTCATAGAAATGATTTTTGACAAAAATATGGACATTTGAAAATCAAGCTAATTTTGATCAAATTTGATGGACTATAGCCCAGGATTCTAAATGCACTTTTTTCATGAAATTTCTGAATTCTACAACTGAACTATTTATTTTACTAAATGCCAATAGCTTAGTAACAGTTCTTAATATTTCGTCATAGAAATGATTTTTGACAAAAATATGGACATTTGAAAATCAAGCTAATTTTGATAAAATTTGATGGACTATAGCCCAGGATTCTAAATGCACTTTTTTCATGAAATTTCTGAATTCGACAACTGAACTATTTATTTTACTAAATGCCAATAGCTTAGTAACAGTTCTTAATATTTCGTCATAGAAATGATTTTTGACAAAAATATGGACATTTGAAAATCAAGCTAATTTTGATCAAATTTGATGGACTATAGCCCAGGATTCTAAATGCACTTTTTTCTTGAAATTTCTGAATTCGACAACTGAGCTATTTATTTTACTAAATGCCAATAGCTTAGTAACAGTTCTTAATATTTCGTCATAGAAATGATTTTTGACAAAAATATGGACATTTGAAAATCAAGCTAATTTTGATAAAATTTGAAGGACTATAGCCCAGGATTCTAAATGCACTTTTTTCATGAAATTTCTGAATTCGACAACTGAACTATTTATTTTACTAAATGCCAATAGCTTAGTAACAGTTCTTAATATTTCGTCATAGAAATGATTTTTGACAAAAATATGGACATTTGAAAATCAAGCTAATTTTGATCAAATTTGATGGACTATAGCCCAGGATTCTAAATGCACTTTTTTCTTGAAATTTCTGAATTCGACAACTGAGCTATTTATTTTACTAAATGCCAATAGCTTAGTAACAGTTCTTAATATTTCGTCATAGAAATGATTTTTGACAAAAATATGGACATATGAAAATCAAGCTAATTTTGATCAAATTTGATGGACTATAGCCCAGGATTCTAAATGCACTTTTTTCTTGAAATTTCTGAATTCGACAACTGAGCTATTTATTTTACTAAATGCCAATAGCTTAGTAACAATTCTTAATATTTCGTCATAGAAATGATTTTTGACAAAAATATGGACATTTGAAAATCAAGCTAATTTTGATAAAATTTGATGGACTATAGCCCAGGATTCTAAATGCACTTTTTTCATGAAATTTCTGAATTCGACAACTGAACTATTTATTTTACTAAATGCCAATAGCTTAGTAACAGTTCTTAATATTTCGTCATAGAAATGATTTTTGACAAAAATATGGACATTTGAAAATCAAGCTAATTTTGATAAAATTTGATGGACTATAGCCCAGGATTCTAAATGCACTTTTTTCATGAAATTTCTGAATTCGACAACTGAACTATTTATTTTACTAAATGCCAATAGCTTAGTAACAGTTCTTAATATTTCGTCATAGAAATGATTTTTGACAAAAATATGGACATTTGAAAATCAAGCTAATTTTGATAAAATTTGATGGACTATAGCCCAGGATTCTAAATGCACTTTTTTCATGAAATTTCTGAATTCGACAACTGAACTATTTATTTTACTAAATGCCAATAGCTTAGTAACAGTTCTTAATATTTCGTCATAGAAATGATTTTTGACAAAAATATGGACATTTTAAAATCAAGCTAATTTTGATAAAATTTGATGGACTATAGCCCAAGATTCTAAATGCACTTTTTTCATGAAATTTCTGAATTCGATAACTTAGCCATTTAAAATACTTATAACCAATGGCTGAGAAACGGTTCTCAATATTTCGTCATAGAAATGATTTTTGACAAAAATATGGACATTTGAAAATCAAGCTAATTTTGATCAAATTTGATGGACTATAGCCCGGGATTCTAAATGCACTTTTTTCATGAAATTTCTGAATTCGATAACTTAGCCATTTGAAATACTTATAACAAATGGCTGAGAAACGGTTCTCAATATTTCGTCATAGAAATGATTTTTGACAAAAATATGGACATTTGAAAATCAAGCTAATTTTGATAGAATTTGATGGACTATAGCCCAGGATTCTAAATGCACTTATTTCATGAAATTTCTGAATTCGATAACTTAGCCATTTAAAATACTTATAATTAATGGCTGAGAAACGGTTCTTAATATTTCGTCATAGAAATGATTTTTGACAAAAATATGGACATTTGAAAATCAAGCTAATTTTGATCAAATTTGATGAACTATAGCCCAGGATTCTAAATGCACTTTTTCATGAAATTTCTGAATTCGATAACTTAGCCATTTAAAATACTTATAATTAATGGCTGAGAAACGGTTCTCAATATTTCGTCACAGAAATGATTTTTGACAAAAATATGGACATTTGAAAATCAAGCTAATTTTGATCAAATTTGATTGACTATAGCCCAGGATTCTAAATGCACTTTTTTCATGAAGTTTCTGAATTCGATAACTTAGCCATTTAAAATACTTATAACAAATGGCTGAGAAACGGTTCTCAATATTTCGTCATAGAAATGATTTTTGACAAAAATATGGACATTTGAAAATCAAGCTAATTTTGATAAAATTTGATGGACTATAGCCCAGGATTCTAAATGCACTTTTTTCATGAAATTTCTGAATTCGATAACTTAGCCATTTAAAATACTTATAATTAATGGCTGAGAAACGGTTCTCAATATTTCGTCACAGAAATGATTTTTGACAAAAATATGGACATTTGAAAATCAAGCTAATTTTGATAAAATTTGATGGACTATATATAGCCCAGGATTCTAAATGCACTTTTTTCATGAAATTTCTGAATTCGATAACTTAGCCATTTAAAATACTTATAATTAATGGCTGAGAAACGGTTCTCAATATTTCGTCACAGAAATGATTTTTGACAAAAATATGGACATTTGAAAATCAAGCTAATTTTGATAAAATTTGATGGACTATAGCCCAGGATTCTAAATGCACTTTTTTCTTGAAATTTCTGAATTCGACAACTGAGCTATTTATTTTACTAAATGCCAATAGCTTAGTAACAGTTCTTAATATTTCGTCATAGAAATGATTTTTGACAAAAATATGGACATTTGAAAATCAAGCTAATTTTGATAAAATTTGATGGACTATAGCCCAGGATTCTAAATACACTTTTTTCTTGAAATTTCTGAATTCGACAACTGAGCTATTTATTTTACTAAATGCCAATAGCTTAGTAACAGTTCTTAATATTTCGTCATAGAAATGATTTTTGACAAAAATATTGACATTTGAAAATCAAGCTAATTTTGAAAAAATTTGATGGACTATAGCCCAGGATTCTAAATGCACTTTTTTCATGAAATTTCTGAATTCGATAACTTAGCCATTTAAAATACTTATAATTAATGGCTGAGAAACGGTTCTTAATATTTCGTCATAGAAATGATTTTTGACAAAAATATTGACATTTGAAAATCAAGCTAATTTTGATAAAATTTGATGGACTATAGCCCAGGATTCTAAATGCACTTTTTTCATGAAATTTCTGAATTCAACAACTGAACTATTCATTTTACTAAATGCCAATAGCTTAGTAACAGTTCTTAATATTTCGTCATAGAAATGATTTTTGACAAAAATATGGACATTTGAAAATCAAGCTAATTTTGATAAAATTTGATGGACTATAGCCCAGGATTCTAAATGCACTTTTTTCATGAAATTTCTGAATTCGACAACTGAGCTGAGGGATTATAATTTATGTAGGGTCCGAAACGGAATGTTGACTTTATTGCATTCACTCAATTCGCCGTATTCTATTCATTACTAGATGACCCGGTGTACTTTGTATCAGCTATCCGACCTATTACGACATTAAGTTGTTAAGTTCAGGCGGTTAACACCTCTCAGTCGTCCCACACTTGTGGAATTGTGAACAACAACGGCTTCGTAATTCCCATGAACTAGGAAAAGCCTCACAAGATCGCAGTCTTGTTCCATACGTCCATAAAAGCTTGGCTTTCAAAGTACATGTGTAAGGCCTTACGCCTAGTTTTCCGCTGCCTAAACCAAGGTACTTAGTCAAACCAGACTCATCGATCGTAATCCATCAACCAAGAATCGATTCTGTGGATATGTGCTCTCGACCACCTGACATATGCACCATATTTCAAATATGCTTATTTCCATCGCATATAGTCGGTCCTTCGTCATTGGCAAACATTTAAGTGGTCATGATTCTTGCCTTCGGTTTTCAGTGAAAGAAAGTTTCCGGCTCTTGGATTGGCAATCATGGATACCCAGTAAACCGAAAGCAAATAGTCCTGAAAATGTTCACAATATCGTGACTGCTCTTCCCTGGTTTATGTTAAACGATGTTTACTTAATGCAATCTTTTCGTATTAAGCAACAAAAAGATATGTATGTGTACATAGTAGGATGCATGCTGAGGATAGTGGTTAAAAAAGACTATTAAATCCAGGTAGGGAGGGAGCGCAAAATGCTTGCAAATAAACGCCATTCGAATTTATTCTCGGCCGAATAAAACATAGAACTAATTAGCAGTGATATATTTCGTGCTCCATATGGTTTCTGTATGGAATAAATGCAGTGAAAGTGAATGAAGTTCTTGATTTTGTTGGTTCAAAGATAAGCTAAACCGATTGGCGTTAGGGTGAATTCACAATGTTGCTTACAAAATATTCAGTTCACATTCCGCTCTAACCACTTAAAATGTTCTCTTTTGAACAATACTGCCTGCACATCGAGGCATTAACCAGTAACCAGTGGCGTACTGTAATATTGTTTTATGTCGTCATATTCATCCCAAGAATAATCGGTTCAGCTTTTCCCTGAACCAAAATAGTTTATCATGGACATCACCCATTTGCACTAGACTTATTGCATATAAGAACCGTTAGAAGCTGTGCAAATGGTAAACAGCACGAAATTTGTTGCCGCTGAACACTTCTATGTTTCCTTTTCCTTTTAGAAGCCACGAAAAAATTTTAAATTTATTTCATTAAGTTTTCTAAACACTACGCCAAACAAACAAATAACCGGGCAAATTACAGCGCTCGGCGAGGAGAAGAGTCCATGCCTCCCGGCTTGAGGATATTGGAGTGTCTGGGAACAGAAATCTACAATCACCGATCCATAGGGAATTGTGGATATATTAAAGCAGCATTTCCAGCAGCTGATAAGCGATAATGACCAAACGAGACAGTGAAACAGAGAGCATTAATATCAAATATAAGTGCACGTTTGCACTCATTGAACGCCACAAACGCCTTGTTTATACGGTCCTTCGTGTTTTCCCTCCACATGAGTTTGGAATAAAGTAAAACGACTAAGATGCTGGCCTTGAGAGTTTGAGTTCAACTCCATTTATATAGATGGACAGGTGAACTCAGGAATGTTCCCCGTCTTAGTGAAAAGAAGCAGTTGTGTTTTATTTGGGTCGACTCAGTCCTCGGGTCTGCGTCTGCGTAACATCACTGAGACGTCCGTTTAAGCCAACTCCCACATCGTGCTCAGAATCGGCATCCGTTAACCCTTCCCTAACCAAAGTTTTTATGAGTTCGACAACCACTGGGATCCATAGTAGAGGCGTCTACTAGTACGGCATTTATAGCTAAACTAAGTAAGACTTGATCTGGATTAATCAAGGAACGCGCCCAGGATGGAAGGATTTTAAAACGGTGCACACTTTTACGTGTAGTGCGGTTTCCATCGACCTCATGTGACTTGAAGAAAAAACTACCTCACCTCTCACCATATTTTTGAAACATAACCTAGCATAAGGCGCCGATTAAATATGTTGCTGAGCCAATTAATGATTTGATCCTCCGACATTTGCCGCATGATTGGACGTATATTGTCCGATCCCGGGGTTTTATACTGACTGCACAAGCTATCCTACTGCTGCATGCTTTTTACTGTCAAGTAAGAGACAGCATTATTTGCTGAACCCTCCATGCAGCCTAGAAAGTGGGTGCTGAGGAGGTTGTCAAGCGTCTCCCAATGACAGTTTGTCCAGCTGCCATCCGTTTCCCGAATTGAGGACAAATGCGATGGAGTTCTTGCCAAAATCTTCCTCAATCGAGATATTTCTTCGTTCGAGTTCATAGATTTTCAAAAATAACTCCATGAGTTCTTTTTTGCAGCATTCTTCATATTTTGCTTATTTGAAATTACACTATCATAGCGAAACTTTCGAGGCAGTCTCCCTAACTCGGGACAAATTGAAACACTCATCATACTTTGAAGGACATCTGACCAAGGCTCATCGCAGGCAGCCGATCAGTTTTTCCAAGCAACTAGGGTCGGAACTTCTCGAAACTCGATGCATCAAATTTTACAAAAGATTCATCTTGCCTTGGGTTTTTTAATAAGAGCGCTACAATTTTTTAAATAAAACAAAAACGGTTTTGGATATCAATGAAATAATTTATTCCTGTGAAAGTACGTTCGATGCCATTATGGTATGGAACTCGATTTCTTTGGCATGGCCACCACGGGCACGCTTGCAGAAGTCCTGAAGCTGAACCCAATTTTCGATCGTTTTCAAGCATAAATCGGCCGATACTGCTGCAATTTCACGTTCGATATTCGTAAGAAGTTCATCAATCGTCACTGGCTTGTTGGCATAGACCATAGACTTGACGTAGCCCCACAGGAAATAGTCTAACGGCGTCAAATCGCACGACCGAGGCGGCCAAGCGACTGGACCATTTCGTGAGATAACACGTTCTCCAAACTTGGTTTCCGCCAGCCCATAAACCACACCAAACCGTTATTTTTTCGGCATGCAATGATGTCTCATAGAGTACGTGTGGATTGCTGCCTGACCAATACCGCATATTTTGTTTATTGACGGAGCCATTCAGCCAGAAATGAGCCTCATCGCTGAAGATGATTTTTCGATGAAAATCCGAATCATTTTCAAGTTGTTGCTCAGCCCAATTCACGAACATACGACGCTTCTGGTGGTCAAGCGGCTTCAGTTCTTGCGTCAATTTAATCTTGTAAGGATGTAGGCCAAGATCTTTTCGCAAAATTCGCCACAAAGACGTCACAGAGAGGCCCAACGCTTGAGAACGACGTGTGAGAGACACATTTGGGCTTTCTGCAACTGAAGCCTCAGCGGCACCAATATTCTCGACACTACGGGCACTTCTTTGTCTCACTGGCACGGGAACATTTTGTACTGTGCCTGTGGATTCAAATTTTTCCACTAGACGCTCAATTGTTGATCTGCTAGGACGATTATGACGACCATAAATTGGACGTAGCGCTCTTAACGTTGAGGTCACTGACTCCGAATTTCGGTAGTAAATTTTAATAATTTCGACTCGTTGTTGGCTCCTATATCTTTCCATCATGAAATGGCAAACCTTACTGAAGAGAAATGTCAAAAGAGCGGCAAGAAATATGGCGTCGTTTGCTGTCCCTGTCGCTCTACTTTTGTAGCGTCCCAGTTGAAAAGCCTGTTATAAGGTCTGCAAGGACGTTGAACAGAGGAGAAAAAACAACCGCAAACTGTCAAAAAAAAGTGCAGCACCATAAATGTAAATGCCAAGGTTTGGTCTAACCAAATGGAAGAAGCGTGTTCAGGATCGTGAAGGATCAAACGTATCTCTAGCTCATCTTAGATCTGCTAGTGATCAATGGCCAGTAAGTAAGCTATTCTGCATTTGCTCTATCGTCTAAATGCACTGAGAACTAGACATCATTTACGACAACAATTGGAAGGATCCTAGTGAAGAACGACGTTCAAACTAAGCCTTGAATAGATCCGATTGGACTCTACAAAATCAAACTGTCACATCAACAAGTAAAAACTACAAAGGATGCTACAAGTCCTTCAAAACACGAAAAAGTGTTTTATTTTTATCAATAAATGTCGTTTTATTAATTTAAAAAAAAATTACAATTGATTGCACTTTACATGAGATTAATTACAGAAACATAAAAACAAAAAACTTAAGGAATTATACAATAATTCAGATTTACGAAATATTTAATGAAATTCGTTTATTACAATAAATATAAAATCTAAGCACATTTCTACGGACAAGGACAACAGAAACTATGCACCAAAAGTAGTTCAAAAATATTTGTGCACCAACCGTATTGTTTTTTTTTAAAGAAAGATTTTAAAACCTAACTTTGTCTTTGTCCACAGATTCTTGTGCATATATTTACTGCAGATAGTCCTGCGAAAACCAAACAATAAAAACTATTGCGATTATCATTAACAAGTGATAATGGCAACAAATGTTCTAATTTTACAAAAACAAATAAAAAGTTACACACAAAATTATTATTTCAAAATTGTAAGTGAAATATTTATAGAAGATGAATATATTTTACAATTGTTTGTTTTTCAAATTGAAAAATTATTGAATTGATTTTACAATTTTTTAGTATGTTAAAAATTGTGTACTTTTATTAACAGTGTTCACTTAATTTTTGTATAGTGTGTTTATTTTTATTTTGTAATTTTTGAATATCGTCTTTTTGTTTTTTTTTATTTTATTTAAGGAATTTAATATTTTAAGAGGTTTATGTTTATTTTTTTTTTCTGTTAACAAATTCGAAGGCGCTTGGGTTTACAATTGTTTTCTTGAGTTGTTTCTTTCAGTTGTACAAAGGATTTGAAAAACAAAAATATCATTAATTATAAACGTTTATTTTAATTTAAATTTTTTTTTGTGCGTATTGCATTTGAAGAGAACTAAACGTTAATAAATATTATATTTATTAAGCTTTTTAATGGAGGTACAGTTTTGCATATATTTAATTTTTTGTTATATTTAATAAAATATGTGTGTTAAAATAACATTATTTTTAAAAAAATTACACACGTATTTATTTGAATAGTATTTTGAGTAACTTTTTTTTATATGAAAGTTCGATTGAACTCTATTTTCAAGAGTTAAATTTATACTTGAATTAATAAAATTTTTGTATACACACGTTCAATACTTTCCAAAAGGTCCTTAGTCATTTGATCACTCTTTAAAAAAATTTCAGTCATATTTTTTTCTTTAACATTTAAAGTTGAAAATAATATTGACGAAACAAAAATAATAAGCAATTTTTTGGAGACTTGATGGTGGTTGGGAATCGAGGTCTTTGTGAAACATAAGAAACAACACCGCGTTGTTTGAGGGCTTGTCGAGGACTTTGAATGATGAAATAATAATTTTAAGAGGAGCAGAAACGTACATTTACCACCCAATAGCAAAGGAGTGAAATAAAACTACTAATTTAATGCTAGGCATTCCAGATTCGATCTGCACTTAAATTAAAAATCGAGTGTTCATCAAGCTTAAGTAAATATTAAATTAATATACACAAATGTATAATGCTTAAATGTAACGCCTTTGTTCGGACCGCAAGTTAATTTTTCTGTATTTCACTTCAACAACAACCTGGAGTCTCTCAGGCCATCAGACCACCTCTTAACATTGAGGCAATGTGATCTTCAATCTTGCAACCCACACGAAATCACTTCCGTACAAGTTAGTGACTTTGCAGGAAACCTCAAAACGCGACTTCAATTTTGCGTGAAACGCTTGTGAGACACTGACGACGTCCCTATTCCTTTAAGTGAATCCGTCAAGAAAAAGAAAATGCGCTACTGTGCTGCTCCCCTACTCCGAGAACAACATTCAAGGCCTGTGCATTCATCTAAATCACGATGTGTTGTGCAGTTCCCTCAACTGGGATCGTTGGACTCCTTTTTTTTGAGAAAATGATGTTGACGTATTTAAATTGGATACGAATTGGATGAACTGAACGTTGGTGACATTTGGTTTAAACAGGTCTTTGCAACGGCTCATCGGCTGGATCGCTGTTACCAGCAAATGTTTCCAAGAGCGCCATATTTTAAAATGGAACTATTAGAAGCGGCTTTCGCGATTTTTTTTAAGTCCCGAATTTATATCAACCACCCAAACACGCTGCAAGGTCATTCAGTATATGAACAATGAAGTGAGTCACCAAGATGGTATGATTTTCAAAATTGAAAAACTCTGATTCCAAAAATGGGTTTTATTGCCTTTTTAAAAACGAGGAAATTATGTTGCTGCACCCTGCATATCCTCAAAAATATTTTTCATTCTAAACTACTAACTGCAGATGCGTGAGTGAATATTAAGTTGCTAATCGTCAAGGGTTTTTCTACTCGTAAGCAGATATTTTAAGGTTTTGCCTAAAGCGAGCTTACAATTTTTACCGTGCTTAAAGTTTTAATCTTTTGAGAAGCCAATAAAACATGATTCCTTATATTGCGTGAAATACAATTGGTCCTAGCGAAAAAATAGAATACCAATCTTCAATTGAGGGATACACCATAGCTTCAAAAATCTTCATTTTTAATTTTTTTGCTTAAATGAGTAAACAAAAATCTTTCGAAGCTCATTACTTCGATTCTTTTTTAAAACCACTTAGTCGTTCGAATCAAAGCTCATTCATTGCCAAACAAAGCTAGATTATATTAAAATCTTTTTTAATTTAACAAAACAAAGAAGTAGTTTTCGAAACTCATATTTTCCAAATGCATTTAAAAAGGCGGGAATAATCTTATTTCGAAAGTAAGTAAGTAAATTTCAAAACTATTGAGGGCTGCAATAAATATAGTGAGTTTAACATCTTGTGTAAATTCATTTTTTGTTTACCAATCATCAAATTAATTAGTTTTATAAATTGTTCAGATGGAACCATCTGAGTTTGAAATTGAAGCAGAAAAAAGGGCAAAAAAAATTCTACTTTCTCAGCCAAATAGGCTGCTACTGTAATTTGGATTTCTTTAAATATGCTCCAAAAGAAGTTCCACACTTTCACAATGCAACAGTGGTTGCAATATTAAAATACAAAAATGAAGTTTTATCGGATGTTTTACAAAGGCCCTTTAAGAATCAAGCAAGATAGTTAATGGCCTTCTGTTTGGCACATTTTCCAAAGCGCACTGTTATTTTCAAAAGTGGGCCAGAATTAATGTTTTAATTTCATATACCATGCGCAATAAGAAATCTTTACGACCTCTTGAAGTATGCCAAATAATGTTTTCCAGCGTCCTTAAACGAATTTGCAAGAATCTTTTAAATAGTGGGAGGCGCCAAAAGAAAAGCGTGGTGGTGACCGTAGGTCTAGTCAATTGTCTAAACACCGGGAATCGATTGAGGGATGTATAAAACGATTCCCTATACATGAAATTCACTGTTGCCGTGGAAGATCACGCAGGCAACAAGCAACAATATGTACAAAATATCAAGAGGAGTCTGTTGCGTCTTTAAATGTGAAAAAGTATTTTTTTTTCGAAACGTACTAAACACGTTTTTCAATATTTTTACAGATGTTTGCTCGACCAGTACATCGTTTAAAGAGCATGTTAAGATTGAAAAAAATGCAGATGACAAATCGGAGCTTGTGATTGAATCCACGGTCCACAAAAAGCATGGAGCAGCATTTTTTCAAATGGCAAAAGAAGAAAAGCCTAGACTTTTGACTTTATCTTTTGATTGCCAAAAAAATACATGGGAATGCCGAAAATTCCACATCAGGGAACTTGTTTTTATTAAACAAAGGCGTTGTTGTTTGAAGTTCAAAGTAAGAACTGACTTTCTGTACACTTGGGCAGAAAATAATCGACCCAAAGGATCCAACAAAAATGCGTCTGCAATTTTCCATCGACTGTTAAAGCTCGACTTACAGGCAAGACTGCGGTCAGACTGATTTGTGAAGAACACAACTATGGTTGCGACTTAAAAAACATTTCCTAAAGAACGTTAACCGCTTTCAACTTGTTTCTCCTTGTGCGGGTCAATCTTTCATTCCACCAGATAAGGTGTTTGGAAACATTGAACAAGAGGCCAAAATGAAGAATAATTTTTATTGTGGTAATCTGTGAAACTCGCTTGACAAGGAGATCTCCTATAAAAATTCGAGAATACCATTTTCATCAACCACATTACCCATCCAATTTGTTTAATGGATTGAATCATTCAATGACTTCAGTGGAATGCAAGGAGGTTCATTGCGAGCTTCAAAATATGACTTCGTACGTCTCAATAACTCCAATAGTTCGAATTTTATTATTGAGTGACTTTTATGTATAAAATAAGTTTTTGAACTCAAGAAACAAGGTAAAACAATATTCATCCTTCAATAAGGCGAAAACCGTAGATCTCCTGACAAGTTTTAGGAAGAAACGCTCAGGTCACTCCGCAGGAAAGCATTGATAGGAATTCTGCGTGACTTAACTTCGACATCGGACAATTACAAATAACAAAAAAATGTAAAGTTGGAGACGTTATAATGGCTGCAAAATGGGTTAAATTTCTTAAACATACCGACTGATAACGAGCGTTTCAAAAATAGTAAAGACTGTTTTTACTTCAAAATTCATCGAAGCGGGAATATGAACGTTTCATTTATGACCATCGACTCGGTTTGAAAAAAAGGGGCCATTTAAGAAACACAAGAAGACAAGAATTATTGATTTTGCAGACGTCTCTTAAAACCTTCAATAAATTGCGGTATAAAGACAGAAGTATAATTGAAGACACGTTCCTTCGAATCAGTGGTGCAATAAAATGCTCCTTCTTGTAAACTTTTCCTTTCGTGCTTAAAATAGATATAAATATTCTTAATTGAAGAAAAGTGTTGCATAAGCTTCACAGTCTTACTCCGCTCTTGCGAAATTCTTCAAGCACAAGGAACAGTCATTAGTGATACTTTGATAAGGCCAGACGTCAGCTCTTTGAAGATATCGGATCTCTCAATTAAATCCTGTCACTTAAATGTTGTGCCAAAGCGATATTTTATCCAACTTTGAATTTTCAAGAAACTGGAATACGAAGCTTTTGAATACTAGAATACTTGAAAAAAAAAACAGTTTCGAGGCAACTTCATTTTTTATGTTTTTAATAATAAAAATGTTGAGCATCATTTCTAAATCTTCAATTTCACTTTACTTCAATCTTTAAGTAAGTCCAATCGACTACAAATTCCCTTGAAACATTCAGCCAGTTCCCATAGTCTCATCTAAAGGACTTCATAAAAAAAGGATAACAAACATAAAAGCGTTCCCAACCACAAAATAACTCCAGCAGTATCATGACAATTTTTTTGAATTTAATGTTGACCTATTTCAAATTAAAAGAGAAGCTTCTACCGTTAAATGGCGTTTTATTTCAGCTGTCTAACTACATAAGGCAGAGTTTGATGGACGGTAGGTCGCAAATAAATATCTTCACAGTTACAAAATTTCAAAAAACAAGCTCCACACTCAAAATAAAATACAATTAATCAAATAAAATGATTTTAAAAATATGTAATTCCGTTAAAAAATCGCACCCCATCTTGTTGGAAACAAAACAAAGACAGTCCACAGCGTTTCCGACTTTCGACAGACGACAAAACTTAAAATGTTCAGCCTTTGCTGCATACCCGCACTAAATCCGATTATTTTTTTTTACTTCATCCAGGCACGCCAGTTTACTTAACCTAGTTACAAAAAAAAATAAAAACAAAAGCAAAATAGCTCCTCAGACGGATTAATGAGGACGCAATACATTGGCAAGGAAATCGCCTATGATATTCCCACGAGGACTATAATTACAGACGACCACCACCTTGCCCTTGCGTGTCTTTGCGACGCCAACACCCAACTCTGTCGTTGACTTCCACACCATTTGTGTAAAATGTCCTGCACGAAAAACTCCCTTCGGCTCGACCAGATAATTATGATCCTTGTTCTCCTCATACCACGAACGACAGACATCCTTTGGGTTGGCTTTTGCATTACGATCCGATGACCAAAGGCAGTAGATGTTCTCTCCGTGCGTGCAATGCGGACGGTATGCGAAACGGTCTTCTCGTGCCAAGGTCTCTGCCCAGTCCTGCGAGAGCTGGCAGAGGTCGTGATTTATCCTAAAAAAATAAAATAAAATCAAAAATTATTTCCCACAGGTCCTTGCAATGCTTACTTTAGTAGTGGAACGCCGTGCCTCTTCCTGTATATATTATGACCCCTAAGAACTTTGATGACAAAGTCACTCATCTCATCACTGTAGCCGCTGGAGGACAACGAGGTATCTGTGGATTCCGAGATTTTGTCGACGATTATTTTCGGCGTCAATGGAAAGCCCCCAATCGGAGATACATTCTCTGCGAAACTTCCAATGAAATTTCCAGGCGGATCATAATTACAGACCACAACCACTTGGCCTGACTTGCTGCGCGCTTGTCCAACGCCCAGTTCCCTGCTGTCCTTCCAGATCACCTGTGTAAAGTGACCCGTTCGCAGGGTAGCTGGTTCCTTACCGAATATGTGATTCTCTCCTTCAGTGTACCTAAATCAAAAGATTGTGTCATCTTCCGAAATATTGAAGAGCAAGTTTGACTTACCAGTGTTCCACTGGTTCACGCCCATCAACGATTGCACCATTCGGGGCGGAACTCCAACTACAGAAAATGTTCTCGCCGTACGGCGAATTGCTACGATGTGTGGGATTAGTGCGATTCGCCAGGTTCATTGCCCATTCTTCGGCAAATTTGCAAAGCCTGGTGTTGAGCTTGAGAGGAGGCACGCCATGTTTTGAACGGTATTCGTTATGTGCCCGCAGGCAGTCCAATTCGAATTCGCCGTAGCCGCGTTTCGAATTTAACGGTGACGGTGACTTTTGCCTGAGACTTAACTGGGATTTGCTTGTGCCATTGCTGAAGGACACCGACCGGCGCTCATTGAAGCACACATCATTCGTAGACACCGTCAGCGATTGGGCCTCACTGTGCGGCGTGACACTGCGGCGCATCAGTCGCAGGACACTCGGCGACTTGCGGATATCTGTCGTTGAGTTGAAGTCGCGACGCTCTTTGGTGATAACTGTGCGGTCCGGCTTGTGGCCTTTGTATGTCTGGATTGTCTCGAAGGTAACAATTTCACATTGTGGATCCTGAAATGACAAAAACAAAATACATTTAAAACATTACTACTTTTGGCATCGTTTTCTTGGCTGTAAAACCAAAACTATCTGCACTCGAAGGAAGAGAGTTATATCAAAATTATTTTAGGCTTGAATTTTAATGTTGTGTTGACCTAAATTGTTTTGATTTTAAACTTCCCACAAGACCGCAGCCTGCAGTCTGCTTTGTCCTGAATTAAATGAAATAATTTTGGCAAGACTGACCATCATTCTGCTTCTAGTATATTCTAGTGGCATGGGCAAGGATATAAATGAATGCATTCCATGGGACACGTAGAACCGTTGTTAATTTGAACGTAGCACAAAGCTCACTCCTGAAGAAAGAGGACCCTCTAAACTGCGCCAATTAAAGAGGCATCAGTCTCTTCAACAATATCTATAAGATAGCTTCTGCAGTAATTTGTGAACGACTGAAGCCCATCGTCAATAACTTGATAGGTTCATGTCAGTGTAGACCAGAAAAGTCCACCATTGACCAAAATTCACATTACGGCCACACCAATTCCTTTTTATCGATTTCAAGGTGACCTTTTACAGCATCCACAGAAACGGGCATGTCTGGCTTTGGCATCCCTGTCAAGCTCGTCCGTGCAGGGTTACGAAGGAGAACTCACGCTGCTCCATTGAGGTTCGCAAAGACGTAACCGACCCCACTGATGTCAAAAAGGTTTTAGATAAGCAGATGCGCTGCCATGCGATTAATTCAACACGTTACTTGAGATAACAGTGGAAAACTCTAGCGTCTGCACAAATCAATAAAGGTCTGTTCATTTATTCGCATGCGGCGATGATGTAAACGCAATCGGACGCAACTGTGACTTTGTGAATATTCAGACAGAAGCGGGAAAGGTGCGTTTGGAGCTTAATGAGAGCAAGATGAAGTACAGGCTATCATCAAAAAAGGACACCCAAAACCGACATCTTGGTCATCGTAGACAGCTATAACTTTGAGGTTAGTTATGGATTTTGTCTTCCTTGGCTCTGCTGTTAACATAGAGAGCAACACTAGCGCTGAGATCAAACGAGGAATACCTCTTTAAGCAATTGAGTAGTAAAGCCCTCTATAAGAGCCTTATCATCCCTTTGCTGCTATAAAGTGCAGAACCATGGATTCTATTAAAAGCAGATGAGAGCGCCTTAGATGTGATCCATATTTGCCGGACAAGTGAAAGGGTCCTCAGGGCTTGCAACGGCCGAGCGCCAGAGTGAAGATTAAGCTAACTCCAAAGTTTCAGTTAGTTCCAAGTTTTTCTCGTATTAAGCTGATTGTGAGTTTGGTTAGACCCCAGGCCTCAATAGATTTAAAGAACTGAAATAATTCGAGCTCGGGAATTAAACGATAAACATTCTTGTTTTGAGCTAAACTTTGTTCTAAAACTTTCAAAATTTCAAAACTTTATTTTGAATTAATTGAATTATCAATCATCATTCGAATCGGTCGCTTGGCTTGGAAACAAAAGAAAGCAATACTTTTTGATTATTTGCATTTTTAATTTAACAATGGAATTGTTTTGCCTTTTATTTAAAAGACTAAAGGCATTTTGTACTAAGTTCTCAAAAATAATTGTTTATAGTCTGAATTTCAATTTAGAAACTTCAAGGCGCTCAAAATTCTTCAAGATAAGATAGTTTATTTCTTCAAGGCAAAGAGTAATAAAGATCCAGAAGACTTCATAATCTTGAAATAAATTGAATACACATCATACTGAAAAATGATGAATTAGAAAATGGAAATGACTTCAAAAGATTTTCAAGGAATTCAAGCAATAAAAAGTGCATTCTTCTGAATCTTAACTTTTTGATTGATTCTTTTTATTCATTTCAAAAAGAACAATGATTGTTTTTCAAAAGCGAACTCTTCACTCGAGGGACAATCGAGTGCATACTATGGTCGGAAAAATTATTTTGACAAAAAAAAAATATCCGCCATTCGTATTTACAATATTTTTTTTATTGACAGAAAAAATCTGGAAAAAAACATAATAATGGTAAAGCCATGAGTTTTAAAAAAACATAAAATATGATAGTTGGATTCTGTATTATAGTTCTTCAACTAAAAATTTATTTCCAAAAATTGTAAAGGAAAAAAGTATTTTGACAAAAAAATACAATTATTAATAAAATTGGTCCCGTAAGAAGAATAAACGAAAGTTAAGGCATAATTTAATAGAAAATGAAATTTCCATTGCCATTGATGACACTCTGCAATTTTCGAAAATCTGAAGAGATATTTCCTTCTACCGGTTTTCGACCTCAGCAATTGTCTCTTCGTGCGTTCTTGTCAAACATGGACTTCTCTTTTTCCTTATATAGGCCCACAAAATCTCTTTTATTTTTAAATCCGGGTCTTGAGTTGGCCATTCTAATGCATCTACATATACCCACTTCTCTTAGAAGATTGGTTAAAATAAATGAGTGTCCAATCAATTTGTAACCTGAACTTAAAGCGTGGTTATTTAAAATATCCAAATATTGATCTTTGTTCATCATTCCCTCGGCCGATACCAAGGAAACGCATCCCCAGAACATAACGGTGCCACTACCATGGGGTACTCGTTCAGTCACAGGTGCTACTTTTTTCGCATTTTCTAGGAATTCTGCAGAAAGTTTTCTTTTTTGATGCGTGGTACTGAAAAGAGCCTTCATCAGTCCACAATACCTTCTTCCAAAATGATGATGGCTGATGTACAAATTTTTTGGCGGACTCAAGACGTTAAAGTTTATTTATTTTTTTTCTGAAATTTGGGGTATCGTTCTGGCTACGCAAGTTGCAAAATCAGCCTCTTTTAAACATTTTCTTACAGTTTTTTCATCATAAATAATAAACTGATTTTTCATTTCAATTGATGCATATTTTGGGGTTTTAAATGCATTGTCTTTAAATTTTCCAATGATTAAATGATCCTCTCTCCTGGTCGCCTTGCGAGGACGCCCTGAACTTGGCAAATTTCTCGTTTATTTATTTGATAATACACGGTTTGACGAGGCATCTTGTATGGTTTGCTGAAGTATTCCACCGAAATACCTGCAGCATATTTGATAACCATCTCATATCTCATTTCTTGGCTTATTTCAGACGTTTTCCGCATTATTATTAATTAAATGTTAGTAAAGACATTAAAATTAATAAATTGTATTAAAAAAAAGTCTTTTTAGTTTGTAAATCGCAGCCTTTACCGCACGCGAAACGAATGAAACTAGAAAAAATATAATAGGTCTAATAGAAATATGATGTTTAGCATATTGGCTTGTTCAATAAGTTCTGCGATATTTTTTTTTGAAGTGGCCTTTATCACTTCAGATGATCTTTGTGTACAAAACTTGTAGGAAATCTTGTTCTTTCCTAGTGGAGAGGAGTGCTCTCAACATTGTTAAGAGTATTCCCTTTGATCGTTTGTTTTGGTTTTTTAAGTTTACAATTTTTTTAAATGGAGAATAAAAAAAGCAGACCTTGCTGATACTTTTCTCCGGACGTCCACCCACCACACTTAGCTGCAGTTAGCGTTGGCAGAGACTTGATGAGACGAGATATCGGTCAGCGGTTTGCATATACAACCGTTTCACAGGGACTGAAAAGACTTGGAATCCCGAAAAAAAATATGTATGTTTGGGTTCCTCACGAACTTAGTAAAAAAAAAACATTATGGATCGCAGTGGGTCTTTGCTAAGGTGTAACTCGCTTGAGGCTTTTTTTGAAAAAAATGGATACGGGAGACGAGAAATGGATGGTTTGCAACAATATTCGGCGTAAGAGGTCATGGTGCGTTTCTGGTGTAACATCGCAATCGGTCAGTAAGCAAGATTTGCATTCCAAAATAGTCATTTTGAACATTAGGTGGGTTTGGCGAAGTGTTCTATACTTCGGGCTGCTTCCACGCAATGAGACAATAAATGCCATAAACTATTGCTCTTAAGTAGTCAGAGCAAGGTTGTGGACAAAGCCAGACCACACACCATAGCTTTTTTGACATAAGAAAGGCTGAATTCGTTTGGCTGAGAGGTAATGCAGCAACCACCTTACTCTCCAGACTTTGCGCCGCCTATAAGATCGAAATATATAGTATATTTTTAATTTGTTAGATTTAACTGAGTGCGCCCGCGGTGGACCAGTAAGTTATTAAGTTAAGCTAGTTTTAAGCATTTTTTGTCTAGCTCCTAAGGTTATGAATTAAATGAATAAAAAGGCATTGGAATTAAGATTGAAATTAAAACAATGAACCGCTTGGCTATCACCCTTGGATAAGGGTGAGCTGAACCTTTACTCATATTCCTGTTCCGGTTTTCTATTGCTTCTCTGTTTGGACTTAAGAGCAGCTCGAAATTTCGACAATTTTGCTCAAAAAACCGTCTTTTCAAATGGTCGACCGGCGATAGTGGTCTTACCATGTGCCAGGCATGGTTGAAGTGATACCGGCTTTTGTCGTGTAACGACGAAAACAAAGGTTTGTAAAGATGGCGTAATTAGCTCTTCTGTGAACGAAAAACATCGACAGCAGGGTAAATCAATCGAACACGAAAAAACTTCACTTTTTCGTACATAAACACTTGACATAAAAAATACTGCGAATCAACTGAATGCAAACATGTCCCTACTCGGGACATCACCCACGGAGCAATCGCAGTACAGCTAAGTTTTAAGCCAATACACCATCTTTAAATTTGTTCTTGTCCTATTGCTGGCTCTGTACAATATGCATTATAAGGCTTGTCACAATCCCTTGAAAGTGCTGTTTTATCGTTGTTTTCATAAACAGTGCCACCTGCATTCCTGTCCTGGGGTTTATTTATTGGAAATTGTCTACCACACTCGGCATGTACACCAGTACTTTCTTATAGGGGTTTTCATAACGCGGATATATTATACAAAAATTATGTGTTGCAAACACGGGCTCCCAAGTAGTTTACTGACTTGACACTCGTGACAATCGTGTGAACACATAATCTATACCAAAATGAAGATGTGATGAGGTTCAGTTGCCACCTGGCGTTCGCCTGACATCAGCATTCTTAATTTATATTTCTTATCTCTAAGTCTAACTCCTTCTCATGGCTTATTTTATGGCAAATATAGTCGAAACACGGGACCCAAGTTTATTGTGAAAACAAAAAAAACAATAAATGTCTTCGTGCATGAGATTTGTTTGTGTGCCTTCGAAATATAAATATTTCATTATTCAAACGAACAAAATAAAATCAACACAATTCCAACGGAATATGAAATTCGGAATACGATTTGCATTCGAAATGCGAATCGATAATTCCCCACTAAGCCTTTCCCCCAAAATAACAATCCGAAAGTCAACTATCTTTTTGGATCTAGAATGAAATTTTCAATCGAAGATACAAATCTACTCTAGTTACTAAAAATATAACAAATGCAAGTCCGGATGTTGAAATTTGTATCTCAATCCAGTTCAGCTTGCATGCAAATTAGATATTTTTACAGTCCCACCTTCAACAGGTTCCAAAGGAATGAGGCTTCGGAAAAGGTCAGTCGCTGCTCTAAGAAGGCAACAAAAAATACTTAATTTCGCGCCGACGTTTTGGTTTCTTGAATTGGGGTTGTCAGCTTGTTTTTCTGTAATTGATTTTGACACCCTTTTTTCGATGTGAGCCGGCTGTGTCTGACCTTGTCTTAAACCCAAACAAACGCTCATAGATAAGTTACAATGAAGTCGAAACGAGGGCCATTTACTTCTGACCTCTTTGCTGGAATATATTGATTTCCGATAAAGATGGTTGCGGGTGGAATGAGCAGAACGGAAGTATTGCAATTATAATAAGTTATGAGGTAAGACTTAAAAGAAGGAACAACAATGGGGAAAGAAAAGGTTGTTTTTACTATGAAATAAGAAGTGGTGAATCCATTGAAGTGCTTTTTGCATTCTTTGGGAAGCATTCTTGTCAAAAGTGGCGCCTAGGAATATAAACAAGTGAGACACTTTTGAGTATAAGTGCCAAAGGAATTTTAAGCACATTAATTGAAGCAATATTCTCTGGTCTAGAACAAGAAAGAAAGAAAGTTCAGATAATATAAGTAGCCTTTAAGGCAAGCTAGATGTGCGAAGACAGAAAAATTCAATCTATAAATATAGGACTTTAAAAGTCATCAGTAACGTTCACAATATCTGGTTCCAATGTTGCTTTAAACATTAGACATAAATTCTGGGCATCTTACAAAGCCCAAAAAAGTACAAAGCTGGACGAGAAGTAGAAAAGAAGCTACTGCGGGACAGAAACGACTGATTTCTACGAAAAAAAAAGCCTCAACACAAACTTCAAAACAGGCACTCAGGCTCTGTTATTTTGTACATAGATACTGTCATCGATCCGGAAGGGAATTCGGGATATATAACAGCAGCAAACAAATGCTTTACGATAATGAACAAGTAAGAGCCTTTAATGAAAACTCAAGCTTAGAAAATTAAGTAGTTCTTCAGTCCACTGTGAAGAAGCTTGAAAACAGAAAAGCTGCAGGTTCTAAAATGTAAGCCCAAACTTTATAAATAAGATGAGGACGGTAGGCCCCATCGGTAAGGTTTGACTGGAATAACAGCTTCTCCCGTCTCATTTACGTTGATTAACATTGCTAATAAGATTAGTATCTACCCAGTTTTTGTTTAAACATCTGAAGACTGAAAACGGCCTTTTTCAATGGGGCTTCCTGGAGCGCAAATCGACACTTCGCTAAATCCTCGACAAGACAAGGAGATGTAATACACCGGATTCGGAAAAGATCATGCGCTGTAAATTGATCCCTTCAGCGTTATTCTTGAACAGATGTAATGATGGTCAGGTTTTTAAGTCGGCACCCATTAATCTGACTGCTATCGCTGGTCGGCCAATCCAGTGATAGTGGCATTTACGTGATGCTTGACGTTACTAGACCACTCTAGGAATCGAACCTGGAACCCATCAATTGAATCAACAGGCAACTTCACTAGCCAGCTGTTGATTTTTTGCTTTGCCAACGTACACGATTTCAGAGGTTCCAAAAACCTGCTGGTGGTCCTCATTTAATCGATGAGCTTCATCTTCAATTAGACCCAACTTACAACTTAAATGTATGACGTATCAGCATACAAATGTACAGCACTATTTTTAACCGACAGCGGAAGGTTATGAATGAAGATGGAAAGCAACAAAGGACCTAAGATTGACCCTTGAGGCACTCCTGAAACATTTATAAATTTAGATACTACCTTTCTGCAAGATAAGAACAACATAAGTTTTTCAGCTGCCATAGAGAAGCGGTATATACTTTCTTGGTTTTCCATCAGCTGCGAGTGGTTTATCATGTCGAAAGCCTCGGAAAAATCTTGTGACGTTAAGAATGTAACCTCGCCTTTGCCGATGGAAAAGCGCCTTAACATTCAAAATTGCCTTAACAACGTCAGTTTGCTTAACACAGAAGAATTCAAATCCAGGCAATGAATTTGCATTTATCTCTCTTTAATCCAAAGACGGATACAGAGGCGAAGTAGTCGTAATCAAGAAGCGAGGATTGCGCAGACGTCCTGAAGCACAGCAAATTAGACACAGCTTAAACGTTATCTTTTCCCACGTGAGATACAAAGATTTTTTCCATAAAGAGGAAGATACAAGTAGTAGGCTTCTATTACACCAGCAATCAGTTTGGTTGACTTAAAGTTGAGGTGTCTTCAAGTTAACTAAACTCAATTCGGTTATGAGGGTATTCCCTTGCCGGCTTTGAGATAAGAAGAAGATGGTGCTATGTGTTGTGTGTGTGTGGAACTGAAGTTTTTAACAGCAAGAATGACCGCAGCGATTTTAAAAGGAAAACTAAAAAGAAGTTTTGTGATATTTTTGAATTCATAATTGTACTTCTAACTAGGAAAATGCTCCATCCACACCGCAGAACAGTCAAAAAGTTGAGTGAGCAAAATGTTAAGTGGCTACCGTTCTCAGCTGACATGAAATTTTCGCATATCATAATTATGTGGATGGCTAGTCTCAAAAAACTGGCGATAAATTTGACGATAGCTCTCCCATTGTAGCCACTACATTTGTGAGCAGCGAAATTTTGGTGAATTTCTTGAAGAAACTTACCGATTCTATACTGGACCGAAGCGGCGTGTCTTATTGGGAACAGAATCTAGAGGTGCTTGAGTAAATTCTACCCATGATGCCAATTTCGATGTTTTTTGGATATGGAACAGGAAGAACTAAGGTAGAAAGACGTGAAAGTTGATGGAAAATGGTGACTTGTCAATAAAGGCCATCTTGTTCGGTATTCCCTAGAATCATCCTTTATAATTCTTTCGGAAAAGTGACTATAGTATGAGCAAGACTCTTGGTCTTCGTCAATATGACATAAGAAAACAACTCTTTTCTGAATGCTGTCGAGTAAAGTAAGGGTATCAAGTATCTCTTTGCACTAATTTGACTATTTTTGAAATGCTATTTAGTACCAGAATCGACTTGCATATATAGTATATTGAATCTGAGGTTTAATGATAAGTTTTAGTCTTGTAAAGGTACTAGGTTGTTGTAAAATTAATTGAATCCATTTTCTAATCTTTCCAGGGGCTCTGAATTTAGCGGTGGTACTTTTTTCCTGTCCTGCGACTTTGTTCGCGTAGGAAAGTCGTAAGTTTGACAGATTGAAATTAATTTTAAACATATTTTTTAACAATATTTTAAGATTTTGTGTATTAACTTGAACATATAGAGTTATGTCATCGTTGACTTTTTTGTAAACCTTTTTTGTTCCATGAATTTTCTATTGAAAGAAATAAAACACCGTTAAGGAAGCGTTAAAAATGGCATTCGCTCGACCATTTTTTAGTCACATAGTTGGTCGCCTCGAAAGACCATTTTAATTAAATGAGATAGTTCCTAGCCTATGTCCATTCTGAAGTATTCGTGAAAGAATTTTTTTAAATCGGATGAGTAGTTTCGAAATTTATAATATGAGTATAGATATAAGTATACTTCTTGGGCATGTGTCCTTTTCTGCCCAATACTAAGCACAGAATAATGCGAAAATGCAAGTTTCACTCACCTGGAGTGGTTGTCAAAATAAAACCAAAGCTTATAACAAAGTTTTTTTCTGAGAGTTGTGGTTCCACTCAAGACCTTAACTGTTTTATGTGGAGCTTTTCAACCACTGAAATTTAAATTAACCAAGTTCCATATCTTTATGTTCGTGACGATAGTGTTGACATGGTCTGAATTTTAGGAAGGAACCTTAATTTATTCCTGTCATGTTAATAGTTACTTGCATAATTCATGGAGATTTTGGCATAGTCGATTTAATTGATAAAATTTTGAGATGTTTCTGACTTTGTAAGACTTTTGATGATGTAATGTAAAGTCTTAGTTAGGACTCGATAGACTTTCATGAACTATAAGTTTTCAAAGGACGTTTAAAAATGGAAAAACTTAAATAAATAAAATGGCGGCTCGCTCAAAGCAAATAAAATTGTGTGAAACATAAATGAGAAGTGGACGGCCCAAGAAAAATCCACCTAATTATGGTTAATAAGTACGAGTTTTTTTCTATTGTACATTCCTAGGTCTCCAATTGGACCCATTGTTTCTGTATGAAAAAAAAGTTTTGGTTGAAGGTGGTTTGCAGCGAAAGAGAGAGTGTACGGAACGGCTTGGTTTGTGTGGTCCGTCGATTTTTGTATTCTTTTTGCAAAGCCCATGCTTTCTCCGGTCCCCTTCTTTTTGGGGTGCATCAGAGCTAGTATAAGTGCTGATCCCGGTATTTGTGGCGCAGTCTATCTATTGCTGAACAGTGACAGCGGAAGTGCTTCAAATGTTTCTCTTCCTGCTCACAATTGCCGCAAATTAAGGTTTCTGTTGATCCGAGTCTATATGAGGGGTAATTAACGTTAGTTTGCCCTAGTAACAGTTCCACCATTGACCGTAAACTTCCCCTACTGCAAGTATAGATATTGGCGTTCCATATGCCTGTGGTTTCTACCAAGCATAAATGACAGTCAAACTGAAATATGAGCAGAAATCGGCAACAATAGAGAAAATCTAAGTCGTCTTGACAAAAACAAGAAAGCGTCTTTTCATCTTTTAAAAATAAGAATAACTTTAGTTCGACATTTCGGAAAACAAACATTTTGCATCAAGTAAAAAAAAAATTATGTCCACTTTAAGACATGGAGGTGCTTCGTTTTATATTGATATAGAGACCCTTTACATATTTCAGAATTGAAGTCAAGCTGTCTCCAACATTTTCAAAGAAAAAAAGAATTTGCCCAACTTAATTACCAGATTTGAACCCAAATCTTTATGTTGGGGTTTGCTAGATGTCTTCATTTCTATCACAACCATTTTGGATTCCAACGGACAAAATGCAGAATATTATTCCAATTGAATTCAATTTATAAAGAATGTACCCATCTCGGAGAGGATACTGCGACGATAGTTTGTTTGATGGGTTTTCTTAGAAATACTTCATTACGCTCCTTCGTGTTTCCAAATTTTTTCGAATAACATACTCTTTAAATCTCACTCTCATCTACTCAAAAATATTAAAATTGGCTATTCTAACCATCTAAAGCTAATGATCCATCGATCTTATTTAAAAGATTATCCAAGCTTACTTTAACGCACTTTTTCCATTCAGATTAATGATCTTTCTCGTAATTTGAATCAAAGCCTAACACACACACGGGCACAGAAGATCAGTGATCGCGTTTTAAAAACAAAACGAATAAAAAACGTGTCCGATGAACTGATGAAGACCTCTCTTCATTCTCAGCTATCAACACTTATCTCATTTATGAAATCATCCAATTCCATGTAACTTATGCGGAGGCAGCCAGCGTCTACGATCCAACCTACAGTTAAGCCAACAAGATCGGCATCTTCGTTAAGACTCATCTGCCTATGAGCAGTTCATGAAATTAGATCAAATTATGAAGCAACCGCTCTACGTCATGCCATGCCATAAGATCCAACGGATGTAAAATGATGCAATTGCCTCTTGTCCCTTAAGAAACCACGCACCATCTTCAGACCTAAAATTGTCGTAAGAACTTCATGACGTGTACTTTTGACTATTTTCTGCAACACAGCAACAAAAAAAAAATCAATGAATAATTGGACAAGACTCAGACGTAAATTGCTAATTCCTTCAGCCTTGACAATTTTCTTGCTAACGTCAATCAGTGATCTATGGCCTAACCGATCGCGCTTCTAGCGCATGTGTGGGACGACAATCGAAAGAATTAAATTTATGCTTCGATTGATTGCAAATTATTTGTTCAGGAAAATAGCAATGCCTTGCCACCATCATCATTAGACTTCAGAAGCGTATGCGAATCCAACCCTCGGCCCACTGTCTGTTCCCACAAATCAATTACTTAATCGATCTTGCAATTCGATCGTCGAAAGCGTTTTTGTGTGCACTCAGTCGGACACTCGGCCCGAGGGAGCTGGCACTCCCTTCCCTGAATTGTTTCACATTCTCTCCTCCGATGCCGTTCCCATGGGATTTTCAATTCGCCGCATTTGACTCACTTTCGAATCGATCTCGACCTAAACCACAAAAAAAATGGCTAATAATAGTGCGCCACGATCAATTGAAGCTCTGATGGTGGGTTTGGTCATTTTACGAAAGGTTCTGAACGATGACCTGATTCCGAGCTGAACACTTTCATCAGTTAGATGCAGCGAACTACTGCTCTTAATTGCAGCTAAAACACTTTTTAATTGATGTTCATTATTCATTCTGGAGCCCGATGAAGATGGGTGTGCTGGGGTTGCATAACGTAGTCGAACTCAGTATGGAATAGGTTCAGAGAACATGGGCGACATACGCAGTGGTTTGGCGTGTTGTTCTCGAGATAATGGGAGTCAAAACAAAAAACATAATAGAAATAATAAACAGGAAACAAGGGGAAGATAATGAACAGTTGGAAAATGTATTATTTTTTGCAGTAGGGGTGGTGGAAGATTGCAGCGCGACTTAAATGGAGGGTAGATGGAAAGCTTTTACAAAATGCAACTCTCGCCGGTGTAGGTGGTCGAATTGAATTATAGGAGTTGACATGCTAAATTACAACCTGTCAGGGGTTCAAAATGCGCAACAAATTAATGAGACCCGAGAATGATCGCATGCCAGGTTACATAAGTGCAGAGTTACTCATAGAGTCTTGGCGAGGCACTTTTAATGTGGGAAATATGGAAATTAAATCAAGTCTTCTCTGGTTCTGTGGGGAAGATATTTGATGTTCCGGGATTTCATCTGCCTTCGAGAGAGATAGGGTCTGGCTTTTTGCGATTTCAAAAATGAGTCACCTTTCACGAGTTTGCCTTTAATTTAGTTTTTAAAACGGATTCAACCGTGAAAAGACTGCAGTGGCACAAGTCAAGGAAATGTTGCCCGAAAAATGTGAATTATACATCATCGAACTGGCAGAGAACTGGAACATTGCTTATGGATACATTCATGACTTTTTCGTTAAAGGTTTGCGCCTCAGACGCTATAAAGCAGTTAAATCTGATCTAATCTTTTTTTCATTTACGTTTAGTTTGTCATACTCAAGGGATTTTGATTACCCTTAAAATGCAATCGCCACACAGCGGGTAGAAGAATAACCAGCAGGATTGAAGTAAAAGTAAGATTGCTCCATGGATGATGTCCGAATAAGAATAGAAAATATTATAGCGACTTATTTTTCATTCGTTCAATTCGCAGTATTTTATTCGCCATTGGTTCAAATATTTGCAAGTGCAATTTTTTGTGTGTTTGAAAGAATACGTAAATGGACAAGATTCGAAAGCTAAATAAAAGATCAGGATGAATTGTGAAATTCGAACTAGGGTTCTATCAATTGATCCAATTGAAATGTGGGAAGGATTTCCTCTGTGAGGGTAATAGGGGAGAGGTAGTTTGGGTATGTCTGAATTGAACGAAGTTCTTATAGTTTACTTAAAGAAGTTCAGACTGTAATGACTGGATAACCAAGATCTCTGTACCTCGATTTTCCTGCGCCGGGCATTCACAAAAAAGGTATGTGATGGTCTCCTCTTACTCAGCAAGCTCTCCAGAAAGCATTAGACTGCACGACTAGTCTTTCTTAATGTCTACCAATTAGTCAGCGTCCCGTAAGGACAGATACCAGAACACTGAAGGGGTTGCGATTAAGGTTGAGCAACTTTCTTAGTCTTTGTTTGTTGAGGTGGGATCAGGTTTGTTTATTATATGGTTTATTTATTTACCAAAAATGATTTGCCTGTTAGATGTAGTTGTTTTAAATGTTAAGTTTGACCCCAGCCAAGGGGATGTTAACTTGTTGTGAAATAACATCTGCAGGGTGACTTGGTTAGACATAGAGGGGGCCTTCAATAACGTCGTGTTTGTAGCGATAGACAACACATTACGCAATGTGGAAGTCGAAATATGTATCCGAAAATGGATAAACAAGTCTTAAACAACAAAAAAATTGAATCTCAGTTAGACAACTATTGTGCGGAAAGAAGAGTTTTTAGAGGCACATCACAAGGTGGGGTCCTGTCTGCTCTTCTCTGGATTAAAGAAGTTGATAGTATCCGTGGCTGGATGCAAACGCATAGTTTATGCATTGCACTAGCTATTACAGGAAAAATCAGCCCTGAAAATATTAGCTAAATGTATCGTACAGTATCGGACTTGATGTAAATCCATCTAAGACAGAACTAGTGCTGTTCACAAGGAAATATAAAATTCGAAAAATTACTCCACCGAAGCTAAAAGGAAGGAATTAACTTTCACTGACCAAGCTAAATACTTAAGTGTTTTTGTTGACAGTAGACTAAACTGGAAAAAAAACATTCAAAAGCGAATCAGGAAAGCATCGATTGTACTACACACCTACAAGAGAATTGTCGGACCCATTACGGACTACGGACTAAACAAAATCTGACTAGAATAAGCGAAATACAAAAATCGGCATGCATCTGTTTTACGGGTGCACTAAAATCAACACCCAGGACCCGGTTGTCCTGGAAACCGGTAAAACCGTGCCGCCTATCTCTTAAGGAGATAGCGGACAGAGGCAACCTCACCCTTTGCTAGGTCCATGGGCACAAGGCTACTCCAAGAAACGAAAGAGCTGATGAGCTAGCAAGAAAGGTGTTGAGTCTACCATTGGCGCAAAACTTCGCTTCCGAAAAACGCCATAACACCAATCTTAGTTGGGCGGAATTGGACACTTGTCGAGCATCGAAAACGATGCCAGCACTAGATCCAGTGAAAACTAAAATTCTCCTTGAACTAGATAGGAAGCAAATAAGCGTAATTACTGGTGCGCAGGCCAAAAGACTTGAAGCGCCCTACAATGATTTCTGTAGAAGCTGCAGAGATGAGGAGGAGGAGGTTTACTATACTATACTGCCCAGCCCTCGCAGAGATAAGAAGAAAACGAATGGGTAGGTATTTCTTCAACAGTCTTGAAGATCTAGTGAACATAAATATCAAGCACATCCTAAAAGTTCTCTTAACCACCAACTGTCTATAGAAATTATACAACAAAGCAGACGAACGCGTCAGGCAGAGCCGATAACGTGACAGCACAATGAATCTTAAATGTCTATATTAGGCATAACTTCCCTAAAGAAAACTGCCAGTCTATCCCACCTACCTGCCTACCTACATCTGCGGGGATCATTGAATCCATACGGACTAGCTCATCTGCCTCACAGTTTCCGTGGACGTCTCTATATCGTGGCACCCAAAAAAGGTGAACCGACATCTCGTTAAGAGATATCTACCCGGCAATCCTTGACAAGCTCAGAGATAGTGTTTGCACCAGCGAGGGTTTTTGGCAGCTTGGCTGTCAGTACAAATGAATATTTCCTTAGCAGAAATACTATACAAAGCAGCCAGTGGAAGGAAACGAAATACGACTTCCAATATTTGATCCAGTTTCAGCACATATCATGGTGGTATCGTCAGGTATCAGAAGACCGCCATCCCACTCCTCACGACGCACAGTGCGTTGACTAGTGGACAAAAACAAAAAAATCTAATGTCCGCTAAAGAGATGTAATGCTGCGGAACACAATTGGCATTGTATGTAATAACAGTAATTCCTATTTTTGCATTATTTACACTTTTTGTTTTGGGGGACTAGCGGAAATTCTCTCCGAAGGTTGGGCAATTTTAGCTTTAGTTCCCGTTTGCAATTACTTTTCGCTGCATAGTTATTTAGTTAGGAATTTTTTTTCCTGGTGAACTCTAATTATGGATACCCCTCGAACTGGTACGTATATTTTTGTTAATTATTTTCGAGTGAAATTAATTTTTTAATAAATAAGTAAATAAAAGGTTTTTTTTAGAGGAGCGAAAATGCATTAAAGTCTAATTTTAATTTAGAAAGTACCTTGCTGTAGCAAAATATTTCCTCTAATTATTTTCCACCATTCTTGCACTTTACAAAAGTAAGCAGTTTTCTTGCTAATATTTGCTTACCTTTAAAAAATTCGACCTTTTGTAGGACCAATTCCAATTATAAAAAATGAAACAATTTTCGATAAATGGGTTTTGATTAAAAATCGGTTCAAAGATCGAGGACCTAATGGACTATATTTTGAGTTTAGTTAGAATAAACAATTGCTCAAATGTGGTTAAAAGTGAGTTGACCAAAAAAATCAGAAATTTTGATTGTAATCTTTCCAGGCGATGGAGACAATGTTCCCGAAACCGCGCTCTGCTAGTCAAGCGCCACAATATTTGGTTAAAAAGTGATTTTATCCTTCCTCTGAGTTTCATTAATATAATGAATGCAACCACCTCTTTCGATCTTCCGGAAACTAGTCGCGGATGACCCCAAAAGGCATTTGCAGAAGCTTCCAAGAAAACCAAAAACCGCAGAGCAAAAGATCTTTTGGTCTTAAAAACAAGAGGAGTTAAAATTCGCGGCAGAACTATCTGGCCATTTATCTGGTGCAGGGGCATCAAGTGTCGAAAATAAAACAGTTTTGTCAACCCAAGAAGCATTAGCATTATATTTAGACTTAGACATTTCAGAGAGAAGGTATAACATACTAAGAACAGTTGTCAAGTTGTCAGCTTTATAGTTGGTATTATATGCCAAGCAGTGTTCACAAGCTCTTAATTCATGGATCAGAAATTATATCATATTTTAAAAAACCTATTGGCCAGCTCTCAGAAGAAGCTTTACAAGCAAGTCATAAAGAGTTTCCAAAGCATCGTCTTGCTCACACACTAGGAAATCCTCACGAAAGTATACAAATGAAGACCTTATGACCGTGTTACCACTTCGTTCTGATACTATAATATCTGAATATAGGAATTCAATTTCAAAAAAAATGTTAAGAGAAGACGATGATGACCTCAAAAAATACTTTAGTTTACCAGAAAATATGGAATCATAATTGGGAAGATTCTGATTAGTCTGACTTAAAGGTCATAATTTACTATGTCAGTTATTTGATTTCTTTTTAGGAATATTCGTTTTTTTTTATTTTTAAAAGAAAACTTAGCATGAAAAATGTTTTTGATATACGGCAATAAAAGTTTAAAATTGAAGCGAATGAAAATATCTCAGCATGCATATTTGATTTTAGGTGATAAGCCTTCCTTGAGGTGTTTGCATGATTAGACCGTCTTTTAAGTACCGTAAGTCTTTCATATTCGCTCTTTTCTATTTTCACAGTTTATTTTACACAAACAAACCAAATTTATTGAAGTTTAGATTTTTGTCCACCATTCTCATATAATCGACGCACTGTGCGACGGTGTGCGATACAAGTTTCGATGTTGTAGGTGAAGTTTTGAGCTTAGACAGCAATCGAGGATTGGAAAACCTCTCTGAGGATTTTGGATTGGTAAAAATCTGTTCCGTTCCCTGTTGAAATGGCATTGAGTCTTACCGGCACAAGTTTTGCTTCTAGTCGGATTGGAATGTCAGAGGAAAGCTATTGTATGATACCTAAGAGGACCTTAACCGAAGCGGAACAAAGAGCTCCAGTGATGAGAAGAGCTTGTTCTTGATTTGCCACCAGACAAGTGTCCGTATAGAAGAAAGAAATAGAAGAAGAATAGAAGAATGGGTTAATCAATCAAGGCTCAGCATAGGAATTTCACCAGGCATTGCTCTTTCAGCACCAATTCGCTATGGTCACCTAAGCAAGCGTTGAGGCTGTTTAAAGTGTGTCGGTTTATTTCTGTAAGACGAAGGCACACAACTTCAACAACTTCCATCTAACGTTAGGTGTATTTATTACCCAAGAATTGTATTTAGCGTAAAGATTTCCGGCCAAAAGAATAAGTTCATTAAAATTTCAAATACATCAATGTGTGAAAAAATTTCATTCAAAAATTACACCCATAACATTGAACAGGATGCAATTAAAGTTTGTATGAATGAAAGGAAATATAAAAATTTAGCAGATGCTCAGATCGTCTTGTAATTGAATTTAATTCAACTTTTCTTTTGCGTTCTGGCGAAACCTCTAAAACCAAACAATTAAATTGAACGACTTCTACTTCCCTTGCAGTGCAACGAGATCATCAACAATGATCCGACTTACCTAATACCTGCATTTAAATTCCAAGCACATGCTGTCCGCCAGACTAAGCAATTCCATTTACGACCGTTCAAAGATAACAAGTTTATTCTAGGAAGAATATGCTCCGATTTGGATCTTAAATTAACGACCCTCCAGCTGAAATTTATAACAAAAACGTTTTTAGTACAACAAGCCGCACAGTGCATGTAAAACTAATGGGCAGGTGCATTAGCGAAAAAAAATCTCTCAAAAGAGTCACGTAGGCGTCGGAGCTTATATAAGCGGGAACCTATAAAATTTTTAAATGATTTCACCTTCGTAAAGTGCAGGTCAAATTTTAATAAGAACGTGTCCCATTCGAGCATATTTTGCAGACGTAAAAGAAAGCTTTTTAAGCCAAAACGAAGGCTAAGCAAAATCGTAAATGCTTGCAAATTCGTCACTTTCGCTTTCCTCGTATTTTAGAAAAAGCAAAAAAAAAATTACGACCAAGTGCGAGCCGCATATGAAGGGTTCCGTACCACCGTACCAACCAAAACAATTTTTTTTTATGGAGACCCGCCTTTATTTTAAACTTTATATTATTTTTATTATCAGTTGTTCAAGTGGTCACAGTTGTTCATATTCTTTGAAAATTTCAAGTCTCTACCGATTACGGTGCAGAAGATACAGTCATGTGACGGACGAGCGGACGGACGGACAGCGCTTAGGCACGGAACCTTTAAAACGAGTGAAAGCTAATTGGCTTACCTAATCACTTAGATTTCCTGTTGAGTCGCCTGCTTTTTTTTTTTTTTTTAATTTCATTTTTTTTACGACGTCGTCTAGCTTAAAATTTCGGCGCCAGAACTGGCTCTTCATTTGTTGGTATCCGGCGCCCCTAATTAATCCACTTTCTTGCTAATTGTGTGCCAAAATCAAGCACCATACCCGGTTCAAATGATGATAAACGACTATCCATGTTAAACATTCACTCTTGAGCGACATCTCTAGGCAGATCTCGTGCTTCGTTGTTCCACATACTTCGGGTATACTGCCGCCTGCGAATCATCGTTTCGTGTAAACTGTTTGCGCAGCGTATCTGCGGTTTAACTTACTAACAGCAACAACAACAAAAAAAAACACATGTTTAGTGTTGTTCCACACAAGTGGCTGAGATAATTATTTTGACGTCGTCGGCGCAGCTATCCTAAAGGGTGAAAGACGCAGCGGTAAGCAGGCTTATTATAGCCGAGTTGAATTGATACCCTCTACAGCGAAATTGTTGATTGATATTGTTGTTAATTTTTTTTTCATTATTTTTTGCACATCGGAAGATATACTCGCTGTCTGACTGACATGGAAACCAACAATAGCTTGTGGGGTTTTCCTTATGAATGGCTGGCTGGTTGCTGGATCGGCGGCGCAGATACTTAAGATGTTTCTTTAATGAAAACTTACAAAGAACAATATAAACAGAAGAAGAAGGAACAAAAAAAACAACAATAAACAATTCTATTGGCGGGTTTATTGAGTTGGATGAGCTTAATGTGTCTTGAAGAAGTGCAAAGGCATCATTAATGGAATATGTAGACACTTGACACTAGAGCACACGTTTGCACTTGTGTTTTCTTTTGTTTAAATTATTACTGGGAACAGCTTAGGTTCTGAGAAATTGTCAGTCATCGTATCGTGTGAGTTAAGTTCAAGTTCGAACTACTTTTGTTGACGAAGTGACAAAAATTAAGGGTCATCGCCTGACTTTCGATTCCAAGAGTAGGTATAATGTAATTTTATCGAAATTTCAAATCTGGTTCCGTCAAATTGGCCTTACGAACTGGGTGCGTATATTCTTGTGATTCATTTTCGCCTTGACGTGTTGAAGGTCTAAGAACTCGTCATTGAATCTGAATTTGCCTTCGCTGTGAAGTCACAAAACTAACAGCAGAGAAATAACGCAATCTTCATAATCACAGAATATCAACTAATGGCGAATAAAATACTGTGAATGGAGTGAATACAAATAATTCGATATCTCCCATTCGGATTCCACCCATGACACAAACTAAACCAAAATACATCCAAGATTCGAACCACTACACTCTTTTACTTGTTGTAGAAATCCTTCTGCTGGCTCTAAGGGTAGACATTATCCCTTGAAACCGAGTGAAGTCTATAAAAAAAACAAGATCAGGCCGGAATTTGACATCCCTGTTTAAATCTCATACGGCAAACCGAACTGTCATCCGAGTTTGCACACGTTTACTTCAAGGTTTTGTTTTATTACAAAATGGATCGGTCGACAATCGCCGAACGTGTTAATAATGTAGAACTTGCTTATTATTCTGTAATGGATACGACTTGCGCAAGTGGCTGGCTCTACGACACCTATATAAAAATAATGGCTGCCTTGGCCATGTTCAAGGATCAACGCGGGATGTTTACTACGTGACTTTGTTTTCCAAACTTGCAAAACTATTTCGTTTATGACTCGGTTTTCTATGCCTCTAGGGAAACTAAAAAGAATTGGCTTATGTTCTCTACCGCGATAAAACATGGGCAGATAGCATTGTCATGTCAGTATCTGTTTTTTAACAAACAACTCTAAGACATGAGAAAGAGGCCGTTACGGCAAACTTGATATCAAGTCAAGGGTGATCTGCTTTATGGTCCTCATTCCGCCTATGGACGTTGAACATGGGAGTAGGATTAGTGGGAAAGATTTGGGTTTTCGAAAGATGCCAGAGTCTCATTGCAAAAAAAATCTTTTATCCAAAAGGATGTCCTGTAAAACGGGACAAGCCTACTCAGAGTGGATAGCTTCCCGATAAAACTGTATCGAAGGAACATTTCAAGAGCAATGACTTGAAAGAAAAACTTAATATCCGTGACTCATTACCCTTACCTCGGTTTCGACCATTTAGGCTCGGTGAAGGATAGATATTTTTCCAGGGATCCAGAAAAACTGAGAATATGTGACTCATCTAAAGGGTTTTCCAAGTGGGACTTCAGAACTTTGCAAGTTGATAGCGGCCATATTGTTGAAGGTAAATCTGTCCAATTTGCTGTCATATATTCTGTCTGTTTTGCCAAATCAATATGGACGGATATAACGTTCAACAACACCTGCAAATAATAAAATTGTTTTTTCATAATGAGTGCTCTTGTCAGGTAACATTTCGCGCGCTGCACCCATTTTACGGTCGCCATAGTCGTCCATCCGAGAGCACTATTCGTGGTGTGATGCAGAAACTTGAGTCCACTGGTTTAGTAAACGGCCAACCAACACATGTACGTCGATGAAACGCAAGATTTGACGAAAACATCGCCACTGTCCGGATCAGGAGAATCCCAGGCAGTCGATTTCGCGTTGCTCACATGAACTCGGCCTTTCGCAGACCACAACTTGGCCAACTTTGCGTCATGGTTTGGGCAAAAAAAAGATTTAATAATTCAACCGACCCACGAGCTGAAGATAAATGACTATAGACAACGACGTGTGTTCGCTGAATGAGCTCTAGAGCAGTTGGAAACTGACCCTCATTTTCATCAAAAAATCATCTTCCACTATGAGGCCCATTGCTGGATGAATGGACACATAAGCAAAGAATTTTTAACAATACCAATCCACATAAGATCAAAGAGCATCCAATGCATCCTGAAAAAGTCACTGTTTGGTGTGGATTGGCGGGCTCGCGGCGTCATCGATCCATGTTTTTTTGTGAACGACGTTGGCCAGGCCATCACCGGCAACGGCGAGCGCTAAAGGCCGATGATTACCAACTTCTTTTGGTCTGAATTGGATCGTATGGACACCAACGACATGTGGTTTCAACAGGATGGCCATACAGCTCACGCCACATTGGAAATTTTGCACTTTGAACCGATGTGAACTGGCCACCCAGATCGTGCGATTTGACCCCGTTAGACTTTTTCTTGTGGGGTTTTCTGAAGACGCAGGTGCACAAATCAGAGCGGCCATCGTGCATCGAGCCCATCGGGAATGTCCTTTTAAGCAGAAGACGCAACGTTTAAGATGTGAGGCCAAATCTTAAAAAGGTACTTTGTAGCAATCAAAGCAAGACCTCAGGAGAGCCGCACATGCATCCTTAAAAAAATCTCCATTACCATATGAAGGTCCTCCTTCGTTCATTCATGGTTCTGCATCACTCAGAGTTACTCACGGCGTCCTCGAAAAATGAGAAATGTGGATATGCACATATGGATATCCACGGCCAGGAAATCAAATATAATTTTGGATCACGATTGGCTAATCCAAGTGCACAAATGTCCTAAATTTCCTTTATATTTTTTGTTTTAATGAATTGAAAGTCATTAAATATGTTCGCATCTACTTGCATCACACAGTGTACTTTCCCCGATTTCACACTTACCATGAGTACAAAGTTTCGGAAACTGATACCACAAATACTCTGGCGCCAATAATTCATAAACATTCGTCGTCGTACAACTCTTTCAAGACTCGTTAATCCAACCACAAAAAAAGTGCTAATCACGTTTCATCGACAAAAGTTGCCACCCATGAATCGATCGACCTTTAATCACCTCGATACGTCCTCTCAAATTCAAGTTCCACCAAAGAAACTCATCTCCCTTGGCACAGAGAGACACAGAGACAGTGTACGAATCCTCAGGGTACAACTCCAGCGGTCGATTGACTGAGGTTGGATTGTTTACATTCATTGGCCTTGATTGAGGCCAATTAAGCCATCTAGCCGGCACCGGCACAAATACACAGCGACAAAAAAACAGAAAACAACCTTTAACCATGAGTGGAGCGTTCTACGTTTGCAGCCCTTTAGCCAAGTTGTGTTATGCCACACTCTAGTGCGGTTAGATAAAATAGTTTATTCTGCGTCAGATATCGAGACCCATATTGCCTGCCTGACGATGTATTCACGTTAACATTGTGAAGGTGAAGGCCAACGAAAGGCAATTAAAAAGCCTATTGTTTAACTTGTTTGTTTTTTTAAACGTTTTTATGATGAAAACTCTTCTTTTTTTCAGTTTTACCTCATCCGCTGTTACGTCGGTTGTTGTTTTTAGGACTTGGAATTGATTAATGAAATTCTTGCTGAGCACAATTTTAATTGGTTTTTTTTTCGAAACAGTTTATTCTCGTTTAATCATTGTAGTCAATTAAATTGGACTATTTGGTTTGCTGATACAAATGGCTTTAAGGGACAATCGTTGTGTTTTTGAACGCTAGTCTTTTGCTCGCGCTTTTTTAAACCAGTTGACAGACAATTTATAAGAATTTAAGCTGAGAATAATAGTTCAAGCTATCTTAAAGTATGTCAAGTGAAGTTTGAATCGAGTGAAAGTATCCTTTTTGGCCTTTATTTTTAAAATACCCAAGTATTTTTGAAAAATGGGAAACGCAAAGAAGGTTTTGCGCATATTAAAAAATAATAAACTATACTACTGTGTCCAAAAAGTAAGGTGACATATGAATTTAAACTGCGCGCGTCGAAGGATTTGGAAATTTTTCTTTCTTTTTAGGTTGGTAGTACTGTCAGTGACATCCATGTGAAATTTCATGTCAAAATATATTCATAGTGTTTGAGATACGCGTCGTTTTGTGAGCTGCTAAAAGTGAGTTTTTCGTTTTTTGCGATGTCGAAATTTATTGAGCAAAGAATTTGCATTAAATTTTGTTTGCGGAATCAATTTTCTGCTGCGGATACGTTGAGGATGGTGCAGAAAGCCTTTGATGATGAGGCTATGTCTAAAAAAAATGTTTACAAGTGGTAAAGTGATTTCCAAGCCGGCCGTGAACGTGTCGAAGACGAAGAGCGTTCTGGGCGACCATCAACCTCAACCGATGAAGCTCACGTCCAACATATCAAAGATTTGGTGTTGAAAAACCATCGATTAACGATTAGAGACCTTGGTGATGAAGTTGGCTTATCGAAAGGCTCAGTCAATATCATTTTGAAGGATGTTTTGGGCCTCAAGCGCGTCAAATCTCGACTGGTACCGAAAACATTGAATTTTTTGGAAAAAAGGCGTCGCGTTGAAGTGTGTGAAACAATGCTTTCTGACTACCAGGATGTCATGAAACGCATTATAACTGGCGATGAGACTTGGATCTATGCTTATGACCCCGAAACAACCGATCAATCGAGCGAATATCGTGCCAAAGGAGAGCCGAGACCAAAAAAACCGCGCCAAAGTCGCTCAAAAATCAAGGTCATGTTGACTGTTTTCTTCGATTATCGTGGCCAAACAGTCAACAAGGAAGATTATTTGAACGTTATGCGTCGTTTGCGTAACGCTATCCGCCTAAAAAGGCCGAAATTGTGGAAAGACAATTCTTGGTTTTTACACCACGATAATGCACCATCCCATACCGCACTCGTAATTCGTGATCATTTCGCCAAAAACTCAACCCATATCGTTCCGCAACCACCGTATTCACCTGATCTGGCGACGTGCGACTTCTGGCTGTTCAACAAGCTCAAAAGACCGCTCCGGGGACACCGTTTTGATACGATAGAGGAGATTCAAGCCGCAGCGAAGACGGAACTGAAGGCCATCCCGGAAAGTGACTACAACCAGTGTTTCAAAGATTGGAAAATCCGTTAGCATAAGTGCATTGCATCGGGAGGGGATTACTTTGAAGGGGATGAAATTGATTTGGAAGAATAAATAAAGAATTTTCAAAATAAATACAATGTCACCTTATTTTTTGCACACAGTAGTATATCCACAAATTTTGTTCTCTTGTCACACTTTTGTTTAAATATAATATGTAGAATGATTAACCGATTGATGGAGGAGCTTGGTCTTCAAAAATTTATTCAACTTTTTTTTTTTCAAAAATGGTAGTAGTCCTATTGTTGTGCATAGAATCTTATTCCAGTTTACCTCAGGGTAGTCATTTGGGTCCACCACTTTTCATTCTTTCGTTAAACAATTAACCACGCTGTCGCCTTGGATGTTGTGATCTGCACGTCGACATCGAATCATTTATTAAAAAATATTAGCATCTTGAAATGATTTTTTGAGTTTTAAAAGCTGCAAGATCACGTAGATTTTTCACCTTCAATTATAAATTTTGCGATTAGTGTTTGTTAATAGTTAACCACGTGAGAGATCTCAGAGTTATTTTCGACTCTAATCAGGAATTTAAAGACCACATTGACTACGTTAGGTCCAAATGGCTTTCTTAAACGAAATTGGTGTAATTTGAAGGATTTTTACATAATAAAAACAATATTTTCTTCAATTACATAAAAAGATAGTTCTCTCCAAATAAATATGTAGATATGTAAATATAAACAGCCTTGGTCAAATGGCTTTGATCTATGCTGCCAAATCACTTCTCGGAAGTAAATAGTTTGACGACTTTTATTTTTTAAGAAGGGTCACCAATGCACTATGCACTTTTTCCGGTGGTAGATCAGAGTGCGATCATTGCTCGAAATCGACAGACCCGTGGCCAAGTTGCTTTCTACTGTTCATGGTGGTGAAATATGTTAATTTTTCTTTTAAACTGTCAAGAACAAGTGAACTAAGTCTGGCTCAACGTATTTAAATACAGCTCTTAATTGAGGAAGGATCGAGGAGAAAAAAATTGTTCAAGACCTGTATGCTTAGAAGACTTAGGGAAATTGTACTAAAAGGTTGCAAAGCAAGGAAGAAGCCGTGGTTCTTGGAAAAAAACAAAAAGACACTCTTAGAGTGGGCGAAAAAACAGGTGCATTTCACTGAAGAAAATTGGACCAATAAACTGTGGTCAGATGAATCTAAATTTGAAATTGAACATTAAAAATTTTAAATAATTTTGATGTTCTCTTGACGAATTTATAATTTTAATATACATTTTTTGGGTTAAATGTTCAGATATTTGACAAATTTGGTTGGAGAACAACCCAGAATGCGTGGTACATACTATTAAGCACGGTGAAGGGAGTATATGACTGCCAGCGGTATGGATGAAATGCGTTTGTGTGCTGGACCGATGGACTCTCGTAAGTACATAAATGTGTTGGAAAATGTATTGCAACTTTCTTTTTCCAACACTTTCGGAGACACCAACATGCAAAATATCAGATTTCAACAAGACAATGCACTCTGCCACAAATCAGCCCGAACTGTGTGGTGGCTTTAGGAGAATAGTATAGACCTACTAGAGTGGCTTGTGCAGTCCCCGGATCTTAACCCTGTAGAACATCTATAGGGTATTCTAAAGCGTGGTATTCAGAAACACTCAATTCCATATAAAGAAACTTTCTTGAATGTGTGAAGTGAAATTTCATTAAACTTTATGGTTTTTGAAGAAATAACAAATTTTAAAAGGTGCCTAATACATTTGGCCAAGGCTTTATGTAAGTCTAGATTGTCTCCCATTTAGCACTCTCTACTTTTAAGTTAAACTTCAGTTTTTTATAACCATCAGATGCTAGTAAATCAATTGGTGAAATATATAAACAATTAATAAAGCATTAATCATAAGAATTGCTTTTCATTTCAAGTTGATTCCATTGGAACCCCATTCTGCCCGACATTCCTTCAATCTATTTGAGAAGGACAACATCGGCGATTTTCTGATCTTGATCATATCATTCCCCTTTTACTGCATAAATCTGCCGGTGTAGTACCCTGACTGTGAGTTGTTAATTATCGACAGGTCTCGTGATAAAAAACGTCTTTGAAATGGAGGTCTTCGAACTTCAACTTTGATCGTATTCTAATCCTATCAATGAAGTTTGTTACCAATTTTTCCAAATCGCCAACTGTGAATGATTCATCAACAAAGTCGAGTGACTCGATATACGCCCGCAGAAAATAGTCCAAAAAAGTTAAATACCATGAGAAGGCCAACTGATAGGGCCATTTTTTGAAACGGTTAGTTCAAAAAGTATTTGATTATGCGGTCCATCTTAAAATTTGAAATTTGATGTGCACACGCCTTTACGTGAAGTGCAGAGCGGTTGAGTTTTCTGATGTAGGGCGTTTAACCCCTAAACCGAAATATTATCAATATTACACATTGTCGAACAATTTAGAAAGATACTGGTGAACTTTTTCGTATAAAAATTATTTCTATTACACTTCTTGATATTTAAAAATAAACAATTATTGGTGCACAAAATACACGCGTCAAGATCATGCTTAATTCACAGAATTTTATTCGACTAGTTTTATAGACGTACTTTCAAGGTTTGAAAGATTTAGTTAAATCTATCTTATTAAAGATAGTAATATCGCCAGCATAAATAAGACATTGTGAGCACTTTGAAATATAGAGCAAATCGACAAGAAAGACCTCGTGCTACCTCTAAAATGTTTTTGCAAGCCATTCGTCAGCAACCTGATAGGTCCATATCAATGTGGCTTTCGACCAGAAAAGTCCACCATGGACTAAATATAAACATACCGGCAGATCTTGGACAAAACCAAGGAGGTCCACATCAGCACGCACCAACTTTGCTTCAATTTCAAGATTGGTTTTGATGTTTCGTCCACAGCGACGAAATGTATGAAGCCATGTCTTAGAATATAGGAGGTTTTTTCCAAAAAAAAATCTTAACGGTACAGTGAAATTGAAACGAGACAAAAGGTACATTCATACTTAATTAATGTTGCCATTTAAAAGTTTGCTAATGAAAGAGAACAGAGATACAATCTTTTACACTTAAAGTTAGGCAAATTTATACGAGTCTTGTTATCTCAGTCCTCTTTAGGCAAATCTCAAAAATCTTATTTTAACTCTTTTAATCCTGTCGATATGACATTTGAAGTGCCGAGACCACACTGACGGACAAATGTTATGAATAATTGCTTAACAACAAAAGGGTCATTAAATTGTTAAGAGTCTCTTTCAATCCAACCATTGGAGTTGCTTTGTTGAAAATAATGTTGATGGACCCTTTATGCTCAAGTTTCTGATCCAAAACAACCCCTAAAGCAGAAATTATTTAGTATTAAACATTGTCGAATAATTGAGAAAGATTCTGGTGAATTTTTTCGTATAAATTAATAATAATAAACAAATGGAGCTCGAATATGGCACGGATGATTTGACATGTTAGCTTTTGCTTGGTTCTTAATATTTTATTCGACATAAGTTTGATAGATGTACTTTGAAAGATTTAGTTCAATTTGTGTTTTTAAATATTGTAATATCGCCAGCATTAATAACATACTATGAGCTCTTCATAATAGAAGCCAAATCATTTGAAAACAAAATGAACAATAACGGACCCAAGCGGCCACCTTGTGGAACCCCCGAATCAATAGCAAAATAGCTCGGGTAATTACCATCAAAAATAAATAAATGCGGTAGGAAAGCTAATCAAAAGCTTTACAAAATGAGTATACAATCTGTTTGATTTTCAAATTTAAATGAGTCGACGCAGGATTGTGTGAGTTGAAGTAAAAGAACAGTTGTAGAGCATTTAGAAAAACCATGTTAATTGGGGACAGTTGAAGACTAATCGTAAAAATATAAAAATATAGTGATGAATTTAGTAATAGACGATACTTGTGTATGTCATGTTATATACTGCATCCTTAAGGCAATAGGAAATTCAGCACATTATTTTAAGACAATAAATGGTACGCTATCAAGGTTGGATAAAGATGTCGCTATATTGTCAATAGTTGTATAAAAATTAATGTTGGTAAAGTACAAAGATTTAAAAGATTTCAAATGACCAAAAAGTTGGTCTTATATGTTTATTTTCGAGGTCAGCCGTTTCTAAACAGAATTCAAATAGTTTCTTTTGAATTCAGTGACTTCAATTGATTGAAAGTGAATTCTCCGCGGACTTTAGATAAATTCAGTATATTGAAAAAGATGCAATCACTTGACTTTAATCAATTACTGGATATATTTGAATGCAACGGCAACTAGCTTCAAAACAATGATGACTTGGGTCTTTGCAGCAAAATGACTTCAAATCATTCTGAATGAAATCAATAGAATAATCTTCCCAAAAGATTTTACTCTGTTACAAGGAAATGTTAAATCTTTCCTTAACCTTAACGAACTTCACTTTAAATAATTAAATCAACAATTTGAATAGTTTAAAGCTGATTCACTCTTGACAAGTAAAAGCAAAAACATGATCAATCATTTAATTGGCGTGATTAGTTCGCATCAAAGCATTTTTAAAGTTTAGAAATTTTCCAATCAATTAACTTGCAGTTAAATGCCCAACCAATTACCCGACTCATCTGTCACCTTACGTCAATAAATATTTGCAATAATAATAATAATACTTACACTATGAGGTTTCTTATGGTTAATCAGGCGCTGATCAGTTTTCCGGACCATTACGACTCTTGACAACGAGCCGCAGTCATGTGACGAACTGACCGCTGGTATTCTGGACACATCCATCAGCACAGGTCGCGTCGGTCTGAAAATAATAAATAAAAATATAAGTATCCAAACAATGCAAAATAAAAAAACATGTACTAAGCAATTATATGGCACACTGTACACAGGACCGGATTTATCTTTGAGATAGTTGCTTGGTTAGATAGATGGCACCGCTGGGAACTCCATGCGGCGCGCGAGAGTATGCCTTCTGTGCAATTAACGCTTCCACTGAGGTGAGCTACAGTCAAGCTGGAAACGTTTTTGTTTTTTTTTTGCAAGCAAAAGATGAGCGAAGGTTCAAACGGATGAGATACTCGCCAAGTGGTTAGACACGAAAAGCATGAATTATGAGTTATTCCATTGTTTTAACTGTGCTTGGCTTTGGGAATTTTTGTGCCAGATATGGAATAGCAGTACAATGTGATATTGCTAAAATGCGGGGCGTCTTTTCTTAGTGGCGCGAGGCTGTCAAAGTTGTGAAACAGATCTAATTGGTTCAAAAAGATTGTTTGACTGGTCCGATGAAGAAAATGCAAGCGTAATGCAATTGCGTAAAATGCAAAGAAAGTCAAAGATTGAGCCGGCCAAAAAAAGGCTTAGATTCGCAAGTTGTGTATCTACAAGGATTCATTCAGATTTATACGTCATTCATTTTTTCCTTTATTCCGTGGCGAATGATTGTTGTTATCGATCATTTGAGCTTAATTTTTTAAATTTTTTTTTCAGTTCATTTTTAAGGTTCCGTCCATCAAAAGAAAACAGGGAACCCTAAAAAAAAATTTAGATGTGCGTTGAATAAAGTTGAAATAGATACCAAATATAATGACTGCGGTCCTTTAAGGCATTTAAAAAACATTAAGCTTCTAAATAGACGAAGTCAAATGATATGGCTATTTTTGCCACAAATTTTGATACTCAGAAGGGTTATCAAAACCTAGAGGGAACTTTGTACCAACAAAAGCGGGAAAACTCTTTCGAGACTCGGTTTCCGTGATGGATGAACTTTTTCCATACCAACAAGTTTGTACGGAAACTTCGTTGCGCGGGTCCGACTCGCATTAGGACGGTTTTTTTTTTTCTATCATCTTGCATGTTCAAGGGGATATGGATACCCCTAAAAAAAAGGAATAGAGAATGGCACCGCTGTTCTTTAAATTCAAATAATTGGAAAATAATGAGTCATAAAAATTATTAAGCTTTCGGTCTGAGTGGCTATAAAAAGAGGTTTAGCGCGAGTCGGACAAGCACACGACGGGTTCCTCACCACTCACTACGTACAATGGTCTTGTTTCAACCTATCGGGAAAGTCGTCTGCAGTGAAATTTGTAGCTCCTGAAATTATATCTAAAACGCTTAAAAAAAAGACAGAATATTTTTTAATGATTGTTGCTCGATTAAGAAGAGTCAATGTTGGTAAAATATCTCAGGTGTATTGGCAGTAATCCATCCTATCAACCAAATTTTTGAATAAATTTTCAGTAATTTCGGCTGGAATAAACCGGAAGAGCATGATCAATATTGTTCTTGAACGCCTTCATCGTCTCTTGATTTTTAATGGCACCCCGCACTAAACAATTCCAACGGCGTCATATGGCAGCTCCGTGATGGCCTAGCAACATCACGAAAACGATTGATTTCACGACTTTTGAATGGAGCCCGCAATCAATCGATTTTCAAACGGCTTGTTTGGCGCGCAGTTCATAGCTCAATCAAGCCAAAATCCTAAAATTCTGGTCATAAAAAATTGGTTATCATGTCTCGGTAACGCTCTGCATTGCCTGCAGTCTTTCTTCCATTTTCGTGTTTCAAGAATAATGGGCCAATAATGCCGTCACTCCAAAAACCATACTCAACAGTCCACGTTCTCCTGTCTTTTCCGAACCGCGAATTTGAAAATTTTCTTTGTTTAAAGCCCGCCGATTTGGGTTTGGCTTCGATTCTCGAGGCGTTTTGACTCTGCTGATGGTTTGGTGTGTTCTGTGTCTCGGGCTTAGGTGCACACATTTGGACACAGCTGGAATATTCTCGATCATATTTTCTATTATCAATCACCAAACTAGTGTCAGTAACATTTTTCAAAGACTTAAGCACACTAGCTGCATTCTTTTCAAAATTTACACACTTTTGGTAACAATTTGAAATAACTTTGCAGCATTTTCGAGCGTTGCTCAAGTGTAAATAAATGCGTTCCTTACCGTGAAGATATAAAATTATTATTTTTTGAGCGCATAAGAGCTGTCTGTGTCAAAATAATACAAATAGCTTTTAGCCCACACTATGTAAGATGCAGGCGATTGTTAAGCCTGATTTTCGAAAACAGTTTGTTAAAAACACTAACTTAAGTTATCGCAGTGACTGGAAAAGATATCGGGTGTGAATTCGGCTTAAGAGTTAAATCGACTCAAAAGATTGCAGGATTCCCATAAATTTTTATTCGAATCCTTAAAATTCGTCAAGAAAACAAGGATTCGTCTTTTCGTTTCAGCATTGATTAACATATCAGTCGATGGTTTAGCACCATGCTCAGAACCAGAAATAAACAGGCCACTTTAGGGAACTGTACTGTATCAAAAAAAGTCAGCAGTGGAACACCCCAGGGAGGCGTTACCTCACCTCTTCTATGGCTTATTGTCATGATTAAAATGCTCTTATAATTAAAAAGGAAGAGGATTAAAGTAGAAACATATGCGGATGACTTGGTGATTCTTTTGTCTGGAGAAATTCCTACCTTGATCAGCGAGATCATGGAACTTGCTTTGAAAAAAAGTTGACATCTGGGCTGTAAGTTGTGGTCTAAGTGTTAACCCGGGCAAAATGGAAATAATGCTTTTCACCAAGAAATATTGAATACCAACCATTAACCTCCCTCGTCAACAACTGTCTCTATCACTCAGCGCAAAGTACTAAGGAGTCTATCTAGATAGCTGAAAGATCAAAAGCTGGATAGCTTTCTATACCTGTAACAAAACCATTGGTAAAAACGTCGAAAATGGTTCAGTGGATGTACTACGGCAGTGTACGAATCATAAAATACACAATATTTCGAAACTCAACAAAGTACCAAGAATGGCATGCATAGGGACTACCGGTGCCCTTAGGACAACTACTTCGGATAAGCACGAAATCAGACAGACTTTATGGTACACCATCTTAAAATGTTTTTGAAAAACACGTTGATGTAATTCTTCCAACAAAAGAAGAATCTACACAGACGGTTTAAAGATAAATTGCGGAGTCGGGGCATTCATCTTTTAAGGTCTATCTTAAGGTATCTTCCAGACAGAGATTTTCGTCAATCTGGAAGCGTCGCATCTAATCAGATCAATCGAACACGCAGTCTCGATACAAAGGCTAGCTATTCTCGTTGATAGCAAAGCAGACATTAAAGCTATAGTATCCGCGAAAATAGTTCAAGACTGCCGCGCCAAGCTTGCTAGAATATAGCAGAAAGTTTCAACCATATTTGTGTTTCCGGACACAGTCACAAGCAAGGCTCTGCACTCGACAGCTTGGTGCATATACCATTAGGACATCCGGAAAATTGCTGGCTTTGGTTGGTCTCAACTAAAGACTTTCGCAAAATCTAGGAAAACATGGCCGTTATATAATTTAACACGAACTGAGGATCTCCTAAGGTGGACCCGCGCTGACATCGCGAGAATAATAGCAGTCATCACGGGGCAATTTCTTGGCTTCTGCCGTCCCCGATTCGTGGCGGCAATTTCGAGTAGTCTTCATCCCTAAGATGTGTAGACGAGGGCATGAAAACGCAAAAGTTTTCAGGCCAATTAGTCTGACTTCATTCATTTTGAAGGTTCTCGAACGAATCCTGGACAACCACATACGGGTCTCAATAGTAGATACATCCCTATCCAAATCTCAACACGCATACCTGAAAGGGAGGTCCACAGAATCGACTCTCCATGAAGTAGTGCGTACAATTGAGAAATCGCTTGAATATAAAGAGTACACACTAGCTACCTTCTTAGACATAGAAGGGTCTTTCAATAACGTTCATACGGAAGCGATACTTGAATCCTTAACCGAACTTGGAATCGAAAACTTTCTCTGTCAATGGATTGTTACCATGCTAAGCACTCGGTGCATTCAAGCAACGCTAGGTAATAGTCATATAATCAAATTCGCTAGCAGAGGTACACCACAGGGCGGTGTCATCTCTCCTCTTCTCTGGCTTATTGTCATGAACAACATTCTTTCAAAACTAGACAGAGATGGGGTAAACGTAGTAGGCTACGCGGATGAAATGGTGATCTTGGTATCAGGAAGGTTTCCGGCTGTGATCAGTGAGATCATGGAGCGCGCATTGGGGAAAGTTTGTACCTGGGCTTCGAAATGCGGCCTTGGTATCAACATAAGCAAAACAGAACTGATGCTCTTCACTACTAAAACCAAGATACCCAGTTTCCCACTCCCCCGTTCGAATGAACAACCGCTTCCTCTGTCTACCAGCGCCAAGTACCTAGGCGTTACCTTAGACCCTAAACTCAGCTGGAATCTAAACGTTGATCAGCGAGTTAAAAAGGCGCTGATCCTATGGATGTATACGGCGGTGGTTCGCCCGATACTTACATACGGATCACTAGTATGGTGGCTGGCCCTCATGAAAAAATTCAATGTCATCAAACTTAACAAGGTACAGAGAACTGCATGCATAGGCACCACATGCGCTCTACGATCGACTCCGTCGGATGCTCTGACGGTAATGCTGCATCTCCTACCTTTGGACCTACACATTAAAAACATTACTGCTCACAGCGCCATTAGGCTCAGAGAGTCTGGATGCTGGACGTCAAAACCCTATGGTCATAGCGCTGTACTTGATCTTATACCGAGAGATTTGATATCTTCATCAACGGACTATACGGTCCCTAGAATTTTTCCATCAAATAACTTTGACACTCTAATCCCAGAAAGAGCGGAATGGAAAAGTTTTGTTTTTCTTAATTTCTCTATATATATGCTCGGTTTGAAGCCCTTTTTAGTAAAAATAACACAGTTTAAGTGAAACTCAAAATCATGAAAAAAGTGCAATTTTAAATCGTGGGCTATAGTGAATGGACAGTGGACAATCTACACTGACGGCTCTAAGATGGGCGGCGGAGTCGGTGCGGGTGTGTTCTCAGAATCTCTGAACATTTGTAAAGCCTATAGACTGCCCGACAATTCCAGCGTTTTCTAAGCCGAACTATTTGTAATCCGGGAAGCATATCGTCAAATCAAATTACATCCAAATATCCTGCCAAGCCAGAAGGTTGCCATATGCATTGATAGTCAAGCAGCCATCAAAGCTATTGCCTCCTTTACTTCACATTCAAAATTAGTACAGGAATGCCGAGCTGAAACAGCGTCGTTAGAAGGTCAGCTCATTTCCCTTATATAGGTTCCCGGCCACAGTGCCATCCCAGGTAATGAGAAGGCCGATGAACTTGCTAGAAAGGGATCTGCGCTTCAGCGCTCGCTTGCAGGTGAGGTTTTCATCTCACTACAAGCAGTTAATGCTAATATATCCTCATACTTCCTTGAAGTAGTAAATCTAAGATTGGTCAGACTTACGCACTGTGCAACATCAAGGAAAATATGGCCGGAATACAAACAATCAAAAACAAAAGATCTCCTTCGTCGAGCCCGTCATGATATTGCTAGATTAGTGGCGGTCTGCACAGGACACTGGCCGTTTGGAAATCATGCCATTAAGCTAGGTATCCCACACAACTCACATTGTCGCAGCTGCAAAAACACAGCTGAGAGGGAGACCCTAACACACTTCTTTTGCGACTGTTCGGCTCTTGCTAGAGCCAGACAACGGGCGCTTGGTAGACCCTTCTTCAACTCAATTAATGAGATTTCTGCTAAGGATAGTAAGGAACTAATGTCCTTCTTAAATACCTCGGGCTGGATTAAGAGATATCTCAAATACACCAAAATAACATCATAAATAAGGTAACAGAGCTGTGGTATTAAAACGGCACTTAGTGCTATTAGGTTCTCACTGAAGCACCACTTTTACCTATCTACCTACCATCACAGGGCACTCGCCGATGGGAGACCACGCAATCAGACTAAATATTCCATACAACACACGCTGTCGCAAATGTTTCGACACTTCAGATGTCATCCATCCAACAGAGCTGATTTGGCTCGGATTAAAGTTGAGTCTGCAGCTTGTTGCCAAGCGTTTAGCTGTAGACCATTTGTCTATTCCGTTTGCATCGAAAAAAAGAATGAATTTTCCTCTTAAGTCAATAGACGCAGAATAGTTTAAATGACAAAACATTGTGGCAGTGCTGAGAAAATCCATCTACTGATGAAGTCTTCTTCATCCAAATCAAATCCCTAGGAAGCCATACATAATTAATACCGCAACGATTTCCTCATTAAAAACCCATTTTTTCTAATTATAAATGAGCAGTCAAAACTTCCTTATTCCCAGCTGGTTCAAATGTTTATTGCCGTTCTTTGATGTCGAACGAACGTGCTCCATTTGAATCCATTGATACCGTCAATTCGCTCAAACTTTAAAGAACAACCCTTCAAAAAACAAACAAAGATCATCCGAAAAAGACTACACAGATACTCAATCATCATCCAACATCACAATCATGAACATGTTGATGAGTTTATGCGATGGCCCTGTTGACATAAGTGAGCAGTTCCCTCCCAGAACTCCAAAACCATCCCACCCATGAAAGACACTGTCCATCAACATCAGAATTCGCACGTACCAAGACTAAAAAACTAACCAGGGAGCAATTTAACATCTTCTTCCTGCCAAAGTGCAGGCGGCTCTCCTTCGTTTCGCTCAGCTGAATTGACAGCTCATTTATCATTCCTGGATCTATCTGCACTCTCGGCTGCTGGACCATTTGCCAAATTGCCAAAGCACGTCGACAAAGAGTTAGTCAGCTTCAGAAGCCAAGTCATCAGTGAGTCCATCGTACGCATTAGCCAATTAAGAGTCTCAGATGCGTGCATATGGAAATGGACGTGGACTTCATTACTCTGCCAACATTTTTTTTTTTTTTGTGGTATGTCAAAAGAAAGAACCACTCGCTGATGTGTGAGCGCTTGTTTGGTTTGTTGAAGCTCTAAAGATGCAGGGAACGAATTCTCAAAGGTGAAAAACTTAATGCGAGTGTCATGCGAATCGGCGTACACTTTTGTGGTCCTCTCTGAGACGACCCATGTTTGCATTAGTTTGCATAGCACTGTGGGTGCGTTGGCAATAGTAAGGGGCCAACAATTTTTGTTCCATGAAAATATTTCAATAAATGTGTGTTAAAATAAAAATTTCGAAACCAGTGTAGGTGGACATTTTTTGAAGTCTTGCAAATGCAGTAATCTCACCGGTATAACCAAAAATCGCAAGAATTTGTGCTGTAATGGAAGGTCTATAGATATGTAGTATAAGGCATCTTATGAGAGGCTGCTGATGATGACTTCTCACGGAAAGTTTTCCAGTGGGCGGTGGCTTCTTCTTCGTCAAGTCTCTCTCCAGAATCCAGAACAGAGCGTGATTTTGGACGGTGAATTGAAGCGTCGAATTTTTGATTGGCAAAGAAATCAAAACGTGGTTTCTAAATTGACGTCACCCTTGACTTTGCTTTCTTTTGCCTTGACTTTGGCGGCGATATTTAACGAGATCGAAAATGCCTCTCGTGACGTTTTATTCCCGTAATCGACATTGACAAAGATTTTGATATATGCTCATGCAGTGGCAGTTTAGAGCAAATATCATTGTCCAAACGTTTCGGGTACTTGTGAGCTATCGAACTGGCAGTGAGATGAGCAGAGATGTGTCTCAGCTCTAGGCTTTAGTGGAATTTTTGAATATCTCCTTTAAGTGAATATCTTATAGTTGTCAAAATAAAAAAAGTGGAGCATAATTTTGATATTTCTGGCTACTGACAAGGACAACGACAATTTATAGAAAGAGTTTCAGTTTCTTGACACATTTCTTACGCATAATGATACGACACTTTACATTTGAGTTAAAAAACAGAACAAGCAATCATTTTCTTGCAAACTGAATTTAAACTAGTCAAATAAGTGTACTATTGTTTAACGACGGAGAGTATAATATTCTTATACTGGAACGGAAACGTTGGCTTATCTTCTGGTAACTTAAAAATTGAGCTGAAGAAAATAGTTTTCGATGTTCTATTTATTTTTTGCACGTAAACATCGCTATATACTTTCATTAGTGCTCATCTTTTATTTGCTTGATAAATTCTGTAACGTCATTTTATCGAAAATTTTACAAGGCTCTTTCTTCTTGAGGTTATATTCGAGGTGCTCGTAACGTCAACCTTCAAAACGTTTTATAAATAAGGCAGAAATGAGAAAAATGTTAATTCCCATTGGAAAAATTACGTCAACCAAAAGGCTCTTTAATAAAGCTTCGAAAAAATTGAACGACATTTCAAAAGTATTGAAAAAATGATGACTAAATTAGGCTAAATTAGTGTTTTTACCAAAAAGGACATTGGAGTCCGTAGCTACTAAGGCCTTAATACAGGATCTTGTTTAAAATAGACTAACAAATTCTTTCTTTCGTTACGACGTGACGTTTAAAACACACATTTTCTAGAAATGGTTTCCATACACACACACGAAACAATGAAAACAATCAAGTAGAAATACTCTGACTGTAAACAAGCGTTCCAGAACTATTGAAAAATAAATATTTATCTTTAGTATCGCAAAAATTCTACAGTGGACATCACTTCAGTTTTGCTGTCTTCAGATTCATTACCTCTGAGCTGCTTAATTGGATTAAATGGAACAAGATCAGGAGAATAAAGAGGGTGTTCAAGCACTCCGGAACCAATTTCACGCATGGCGTTTCAGGATCGAATAGATAGGCTCCGTCCAGTCCATGAATATAAATTACCTCGAAAAATCTGTCCACATGAGTCGGCGGTTATCATCCAACACGCCGGCAACTTTTTCATGTGACATTCGATATGAAAGATTCTGTAAGTAAGTTTTTGATGGTCACTTTTCGGTCGGCTAACATAAGATCTTAAACTTTTTTCACACTGTCCCCGCTGTAGGACGGCGAAAGGAATCCTCTAAGATGCTCGTCTTCCGTGGATGTTTCACTTAGCTTAACCTCCTTGGGTCTGCGTGAAACTGAAGAATATGGCAGAGCAGATAACCCTCAATAATTTTGCCAAGCCATCCTTGGTAGGTGTTTTTTTCCAGACAGAGATGCTTGATGACGGCTCATGTGCCGTAACTAGCAAGGGTATAAGCAGATTTGATTAAAATTGACCAGCTTTCCAACATGGATAACAGTTCCTTTAATAGACATGCATCGTTAAAATCCATCAACGTCAACGTTGGCTTTGACTTTTCATACATTAATGAACACTCAATCATCAATTTTGTTAAATTTGATGAATGGGCCGCATTAATAACGACATAATAAATCACAACACCACCAGGCCTCAGCGGCCCTTAGAAAAAAGAAAAATCCATCAACCAGACACTGCCTAAATGCATCTAAAATTTGATTAATATCTAAAGTTTTATTATGACAGGAATTCCAAGTAGAAATGCACTGCCTTCCACTAATAATTTCTACTACATCTGCTCTTGTCACTTTCAATCTTCCTCGGCGCGTTTTCATGTCATTCCAAATCGCATGCTTGAAGACCTTTAAGAATTTAAAAGTCCCCCCAGTTTAAGTACCAATTGGCTTTCGGCCTTTTCACTAATCGTATGTCAGTGGCCATTAAATCAGAAGGAAAAAAATAAACACATGCGCCAAACTCACAATAAATCATCCATTCCGTTTCATTTACTTTGGACATTTTTATTGCCACTAACCCCACTGTGCGATGCACACCATTTTCATTCAGTGGCGGCGGTAGTAGCCAAAAAAATAAAAACAAAAAAACAACTAAGATAATCATCTACAAACGACACAATCCAGCGTTGTTGATGGTGCTGAAATGACAACGATGACAGATGCATGTGGAGCAGCGGCAGCGTCGAGTCGGCAGGCAGCGTGGCATCCAGAACCGTAGACAGAATAATTTCACATTCGAAATGCGGTGACTTATGGCACGTGCAGCGCACCATGTCATTGTTTCCACGCTCTCTCATCTCATTACTCGTATTTATAGGTTTCCAAAGTGACTTCAGCTCGACAGAGGACAGAAGATCGCTTGGAAAATGGAAAATGAGGATCCTAGCCCATTTGATGATGCATGTGGTATTTAGTTATGTTCGGATGAGTCGCCGATATGACATTTCGGAATTTGCTCTGAACATTACTTCATTAACAGGGATGTCGCAAGATGACAGCGCCGACAGAGCACCCCACAACGATGATGGGGACGGACGTCAGCATCTGACTGAGACATGTGCTCTGAACTAAGGAATTCAGTTAGTAGCGCGAAGAGGAATTTGTCATGTTTCGTTGAGAAGTGATTAGTGATGCTGGAGTTGGAGATGGACCAGGGATACCTACTTGTAAAGTGCCGGTGACAGGCCTTTGATTTTTTTTTTACAAACGATAATGATATGCGATCGTGTTGCGATGATGTAATGAATTATGAAGGGAAACCCAACTCCCCGATGCGATCAACACACATAAAATTCAAATGCAGTTCAAGTGGCAATCAGAGACTATTTGTAACATTGGGAACCGTGCGACGCGCATTCAAAGCAGGGAGAATATGAGTTAATTTATGACAAGGTGGCTTGTGGCACTCTGACAGATATGGACTGCGGGCAAGCAGGTGTTACTATGGGAGAACGCTTTTTTGAACAGTGTCAGATCGGTTTTGTAATTTTTAATAATTCTGGCACGTTTTGTCGATCGATCGAATGATGAGTTGTGAAAGTTGATGGCTACATTGGAGGTTGTGATTTGTAAACTTGGTTTAGAGCCTACCTGGAAATATTGTGAACTTCCGCTTAAAAATATTTATGGGCGATCATGATCATGAGCTTTGTAGAAATCGTCGTTGAAGGGCTCTTAACTTTAAGGATTTCAAGGATGCATAAAATTATTTAAGTGATAACGAGCCTTTTGCTACTTATTTAATTAAACGCGCCTTGAAGGGATCAAGAGGGAAAAGTTGGACATACTAATTGTGTACATTGGTCTTGGATTACTAGTCAGTGAGAAATACAAAAGTATGGCTAAATAAGGAATTATCTACCCCTGACCAAGTGACGGACACTGCGATCTGAAAGAATGGAGTTAGTTAAGGCTGTCAGAAGAAGGTCAAAATGTCTTAGCATTGGATTGTGCAACGTCCAATGGGGAGCAGATCTCTGTGAGGAAAAAACGCGTTCTTAGTCAAATTAGAGCCGAACATTCACAAAGAATGTATACAGCCTTTTCGTCGTCTTTTCGGTGCTTGAACTGAGTCCTAATTTGGTTAGATGTAAACTCATGTGGCAGGGGCTTGAAAGGAAGGTCACGAGCTGCCAAATGTTCTCCCTGTTGAGTTAAAGGATTTCTTAGTAAGAGAATTAATAATTTTGGTTATCTAAGCCCCGGTAGATTTCTCCACTTATTGGTCAGACCTGTGACCGCAGTCCAGCTAACGTCACAGAAAGGTTCCGGACCAGTGAGCGCGGTTTAGGAACCAGCCATGCCTAGTTCGTCTGCAATTTCATTGCCTTCGATTGCATGATGACCTGGAACCCATCTTAACCTAAGTTTGTAACGTTGGCCTAGGGATTTTAAGGCGTCGCAGCAACTTTTGACAGATTTGGATTCCATAATGGATGGATGGCAATGCTGTCTGTCTTAATATAAAAGAGTTCGGCCCCACTTTTGGCATTTTGCAAGGTTTACTGTGGCGCAGGCCGGCTCGTGGTTCAGCCTGAAAAACACTTGCATGCTCTCCCATGGGTATAGAGATTTTTGTGTTGGTCCATAGGCACCTACCATTTGACATTTTTGAGATATCAGAGTATACCAGATTAGGTTTCTGGAGTCAGGGACAAGTGTGTTGCTCGACCATTGATCATGGTTAGGAATGTCTACCTCCAAAAGACGCCAAAAACTGTATGTTGCCTCCATACTATCTACTAGCAGAACATGATCTTTATCCATGATGAAATTGATTATTCACAAGTGTCCCGTTTGGTCACCTGGTTTGTAATTCATTGCCAGTTGCATCTTCAGGGCGACTATATTCCTAATGAAAATGTCAAGAGGAGACACCCCAATAACAGCTTCCAGTGATGCCCAAACAAGCTATTCATTGGACCTTTTTAAGCTTTTTAGAAGTTGTTATTCCCAAAGGTTTTGGGCCACCAAATTATGGCTGCGTATGTTATGATAGGTTAATATGTACAACCAGTAAATCAAATAAGGTTTGAGAGCCCAAGGTAGAGCGCCTGCCTTTTAATTGATTCAATTGATAGGTCCCAGGTTCGATTCCTAGAGTAGTGGTCTAGTTTTTCGAATCTGGTCCAGTCACCATTTGCCATTGGGATCAAGTTAATGGCACTATCACTGGGTTGGTCGACCAGTGATAGTTGTCTGTAGTAGTTGTAGTGGTTGTTGTATCGGCTTAGTTCCTAATTCGTGTTTTCAAAATAGTGGTTTGTGTCGATTGTGTGTAGATGGCTCTGCTGAGAAGGCATAACAAAGACAGCTCTGTGCTACAAGCATTATAAGAGTCTTAATATCCTCTTGAAGAGCGAGCAAATAATTAAAAAAAAAGTACCATAAAACCGCTTACAGGCGTCACAGGCCATGTGATAGACTTGATATGTGAAGTCCAGTTCAGTTTCTTATCCAAGATAACACTGTGGTACTTGACTTGAGTATTCTAGGAAAATTCCTTCAATTACATTTGGAGGCAGATTCAATGGTCTCCTCATTGTGCTAGGATTCACAGAGAGTTCTTTACACTTGCGCCATTCTTACACTTTCCTAAATGCTGAAAGATCATCAGCATAGACTATTGTGACATAGTCTGTCTCTTTACACTGACTAGGAGGTTGTCTTTGACCAGTGACCAAAGGTGTGGCGACAGTACGCCTCCCAGAGGACAACCTCACGTTTCTCTGACTGACTTTGATACGCTTCCAAGCGAGGAAGTTATAACTCGATTTTCTAGCATGGATCTTATCCATCTGTTAGTCAAGTCGGCAATACCTTAATTCCGAGTTGCGTTCGTAATGGAGTTGTAAATGGTAAATGGTCAAAGCACTCTCAATATCCAGGAAGGCGTAAAGAGAAATTTCCTTCGAGTTATATGCCTTTACAACAAGGGTGAGCAGATGGTGAACGGCTTCCTCAGTTGACTGGGTGCAGCGCACAGTGAGTTCGCAAGTGTTTCCTGATATGCGGAGATATAAGTTTTTCAGGATGAAGGAGGATAGACTGGCGCACCGAGGGTTCCGTACAAACCTTTCTTCACTGACAAAAAAAAACTTAAAAATCGGCATACAAATCAACAAACTATAAACAAAACTTATACAAAGGCAGATTATCAATATGAATAGTTCTCATTACCGATTTTCAAATTAAACAAATATATTTAAGGCATGCGCGCCATCTATGTGCGCATAGAAAAAACTATCTATCGCCGTTAGTGAGTCATCTTGGATATTATCGGCCAAAAGTCCTTAACGCATACTCGATTCGTTTTTGTTGTATTTAAACGAAAAGTTTTTAACTTATCGCCCATAGATATACAAAAAAACAAGCTGTTCGTAAAATTTTGTCCCCCTCCGCTCAAATAGAAATAAGTCGCGGTGATTGGAATAATGTTGCGAGTTTGAAAATATGCGGTAAAAATGGTTGTACCTTTGCGTTTTTGCGTTGACTTAGAAATTTGTTTTATTTTCACAGCTTAAAGACAGTAGACCTGAGTATTTGACATAAATTCCAGCTTGATACCTCCACGCGTTTCTGAGAAAAAGGATCTTGACAGGCAGACGGACGGACAGACAACAAAGTGATCCTAGAAGGGTTCAGTTTTTTCTTTTCGAGGTACGGAACCCTAACAATCAATTAAAACTATAAAAATGCCCAAAGTAATCGGGTGCTCAAAGAAATTCAAGCGGCTTTATTGAAGGGAAAAGAGCAAAAGACATCAACCGACTGATCAAAAGTCATTTGGCCGGACGAATCGAAGTTTGGAGTTTTCCAACAAAAAGGAAATTTTAGATTTCGAGGTACGGAACCTTTAAAATCAATTAAAACTATAAAAATGCCTAAAGTTATTCGGTGCTTAAGCAAATTCAAGCAGCTTTATTGAAGGGAAAAGAGCAAAAGACATCAACCGACTGATCAAAAGTCATTTGGCCGGACGAATCGAAGTTTGGAGTTTTCCAACAAAAAGGAAATTTTAGATTTCGAGGTACGGAACCTTTAAAATCAATTAAAACTATAAAAATGCCTAAAGTTATTCGGTGCTTAAGCAAATTCAAGCAGCTTTATTGAAGGGAAAAGAGCAAAAGACATCAACCGAATGATCAAAAGTCATTTGGACGGACGAATCGAAGTTTGGAGTTTTTCAATAAAAAGGAAATTTTAGGTTTAATGGTCTGCTGAAGAAAACATACTCCTTAGCTGTTTGGTTCCAAAAGGAAAGCAAAACAGTGGTTCTCTAATGCCTAAGGATATTTTAATCTGAGCGGAAATATTTTTAAATGACATGACGAGGATGCGTGGATCGACAAGAACTGAAGTAAAGAACCTAACCAACCTACCTACAGAAACGTTCGGAAACACGGTGGGGTTTTTTGAGGAACCCTCAAATAGATTGGGAAGAAGTTCAAGAATTTGATCAATAAAATGTCTAGATTGCCGGTAAAAATGGTGCGAGTAGGCAGTGATATTTTTGAAAAGAAAGAGGTCAAGGTGTTAAGCCGCGAGTTTCACGAGAAAAGATAAGATCGAACTCTGTTTCAAGGATCAACTACCTAATTCTCCAAGAACGTATGACCTGATAACAAGGCAATGAGCAGGTGCATGTAAATATAAATTGCACTGGCACAATTTTCGGAAAAAACGGACGCACAATCGACCCCATTTATATGACGGATTGAATTCGGCTTCAATCCGGATTAAGTGCCATATAAATGCAGATCGGATTTAATTAGGATTACTCGATCCGATCACAAAATTTGTGTGGGATGGGATTCAGTTTTTTCATATAAGCGCGGATTGAAAAATTGGGTTTAAGAGAGAATGGAGACAGAGCGGTAAGCAAAGAGATTTTTCCTGATTTCGTGTTTATATTTTTTATCGTGCAGAACAAGAATAACAAAAAATGGCGAGTAGAAATATTCTAAATAAGATGAAACGAATATTATGCCAAAAAACATGGAAGAAAAAATGTTTGCGAGAGAGAAGAACTGAAAAATCGAATCCTTTTTCGATCGGATTTCGATCCAAATCCTATTTGAATTCGATTCCTCGATCCAATCATATAAACGGAGTAAAAACTGACAAAAACTTTAGCGGCTTGGGATTTATTGTTACAAAATTTTTCAATTAATTTAGACGAAACTTAAGGCTGTTTTGACATTTTAGTCTGGGTACAACGAACATCTTTCGAACTTTGCATCTTCCCCTCTCCTTCAATTACTAATTTCATCAGTTGAACAATTTAATTAAATTAAAATTTGTTTAATCTATTAACGTACCCCGACTCGTTAACAATTATGGCTCACCGCAAACTCCATTCAAACGAGAAGATTTATGAGCAGCCACAAGTCCGGACATATTTTACACTCTTGAATTTTTTCCTATCCAAAGAGGATCATAATGAAGATTTACAACGACGTGAATGTAACTGCAATAAATACAATTTAACTGTAATTTTCATAAATCAAATGATTAATCATCCATGCGTGTATCTGCGCCATACGCAAGCAAACCGAATGAGTTCAGTTTTTAATTAAAATCTTCATTTCCATATTTCAAAAAAACGAAGAAAAAAAAACAGATCGTCTGGGACCACGATCATCTAGGAAAGAACTATTCTGCCCCTCGAATCCTCATAATCAACCACCCTCTATGCATGCTTTATTAGACGCAAATGGCTTTCGTGTTTGAGGAGAAGAACCTCCACGCACAGCTATCGAGTTCGAGAGCTGAAAGATTTGCTCGAGTTTGTATAATGTTGTTTTAGATACAAATTAAGGGCGACAGATACTGGCGCATCTCTAACGGCGCGGCTACTGAATGAATAATGTGCATCTAATTCCGACTAAGCCTTCAATTATTTATGGTCTAATTATGTGTATCTCGAGTGATAGACAAAAAAAAACACACACACACAGGAATAATATTACCCGAAAACTTCATCGTACAACTTCTCGGCGGTTGGATTGTATCTTTGATTGTTGGCTGGACTCGAGTTTAAGGTAAACATCGCTCTCTGTGCGTATCTTTTCGCAATTTTCGTGTCGTTTGTATGTCTGTTTGTTTGGATTGTTCTGCTTTTGAAGTTGCAACACACGCACCAACCAACCGGCAGTTAGTTTTCATTGAGATTTAGCTAAGCAAACACACGTCAGTCGGGTTATGGAGGCCAATCTCAATAGATCTTTTGCAGTTTTTGACATTTATTGCAGACACTTCTTACGGAGTCAAATGAATTTGCGTGAAACTTAGTCTTGGCACTGAACCGTTGGAAAGATAGAAATGGCACTAACTGGCGCCTGTTTGAGGTTTGTCAGACGATGTTGCCCGTGTACAAGGTGTGCTTTGTACTGTTGATAAAAATTTTGTGAGCCATAAAATGATTTTTATCTTGATTTTATTGAGGTGATAACAATTCAAAGTTATAGGGAAACTTTTTAATTGAACAAAGTTTCATGCCACAATCGACTTTTCTTTAATTGCTTCGCTTTTAATGCACGTATTTCACTTAATATAGAGCTTCTTATTGAACTAGTTCTTTCTTTTAGTTCATGGAAGCACACTGGTTGGTCATAGTAGAATCGCCATCCAAATTGCAGGAAGAACTACATTTTCAAATCACGGCTGAAGTATCTGTTTTTACACGTATTTTGCTCAGTTCAGGGCTTCTTATTGAACTAGTTGGTTCTTCTCGTTCATAGAAGCTCATTGGTTGTTCACAGTAGCATCGTTTACCAAATTGAATTGAAGGAAGAATAACTTTTTGGAATCATGGCTGAAATATCTATTTTTACACGTTTTTCGCTCAGCTCAGACCTTCTTAATGAACTAGTTCTTTCTTCTAGTTCACTGGATACTCACATTTGCATTGCATTCCAAATTGCAGAAAGAACTACTTAATCATGTCTTAAATATTTATATATACACGTATTTTGATCAGTTCAGAGATTCTTATTGAACTAGTTCGTTCTTTTAGTTCATTTTAGTTCACCGGTTGCCCACAGAAGCAGCGCTAAACAAATTTAAGGCAGAACTACTTTTTCTAAGAAGGGCTGAAGTATCTATTTTTACACGTATTTTGCTCAGTTCAGATCTCCTCATTGAACAAGTTCGTTCTTCTAGTTCATGCAACCTCACTGGTTGGTTTTAGTAGGATTGCCATCCAAATTGCAGGAAGAAATACTTTTTCTAATCGTGTCTGAAATATTTATACATACACGTATGATTAATCAGATCAGGGATTCTTAATGAACTAGTTCGACCTTCTAATTCACTGCACTTAACTGCTTAGCCACTCACTTAGCAACACTCACAAGAGTTGGATTTGAAGTATGTGCGTATTCTTAAAAATATTGTTCGAAAGACATTCTTTTGTCTGATCGTGTGCTTTTAGGTTTTTGAATCTTTTGCCTGAACCGAGAGCTATTATATTATATGGCACTGTTAACCGGCCTCGTAATGGAACACTTTAATGAATTAAGAGTATACCACATTTTTTTTCTTTCTTTTGAAGCTACTTAAATTGTTCTAAACAAAAATTTAGAATCACTCTTGAACTAGTTCACTAAATTGAATCGTCAGTTTTTTTTTTTTTTTGTTAAACTAGTTCGGACGTTTTTTTATGCAGTGTTAATTTGATTCGTTCGTAGGTGCGAACATACTATTTCAGTTAAAAATTAATAAAACATGAAGGACTTCGGAAAACATTCAAATTGGAGAACAAAGCTTGTGGGAAAATTCACATTTCTCACTGCGAAAGAGAACCGAAGTCATGGCTTTACCAAAAAGAATTGGTCAAAAAGAAATATTTTTCGAGCGTCATTTAGTTAAAGGACTTAACAAAAGTGAAATAAGTCAATGCAAAAACTTCGTTGAAAGAATGATGAAGATTGTGCAACTTAAATTGAGTAACATTGCTCCGGTCGACCTTACAAATCGCATAGATTATTAAGACTTTTGCGACTGAAAAACGAACGACCTCCTTGGTGTGCCTTACGGCCGGCAACGATAGGAATCGTCGGGCCCAATTTCTTCGGGAATTCCAGGCGATAAGCCAAATGAAGGGTGATGATTTTGATTGCATGATCTCAGATTATCAGAGCCAGTCAGCTTTGCGAAGTCCTGCGGAAGAATATGCCTTTAGTGCAACATGCACTTACTTCGCGAGGGCGTAATAGTCTTTGGCTTATCAATTGAATTTTTTCGGTGCCAAAATACTGACTATATTGTGTTCTTACGAAGTTAGTCATGCCGACATCGGCTTCGTCACTCGTAATGATAACCATTATTTCAACTGGCGCCCAACATGGGGACAAGTTATCCGAATTGACACCCAACGTTTTAAGTACAGATCTTTACCTATGATAACCTCCTTGAGAGAATACGTTAATTGAATTTTAAGCCTGATGAAATTATATTTAATTTAATTATCCTGTCCACAGCAAAACAAAAACGATATCGAATCAATCTGAACGCTTTTTTTATACCATGCGTTATTGGATCACTTTCCCCAGCTCCTAAGTCAATCGAACTAACCTCATCCTCTGGAAAAGTTTCCACTGGTCGGATAATGGCGCGCTTCAAAGACTCATTTATTGGATGTCGAGTAGTGCAAGTTATAATCTCCACAAGGGATGATAGTTTGAAGTATAATGGATTGAAGTCCAGACTCGTAGTCGTAGTGACCACGTAAGAACTAGGTACTGGCGAGATGAGGCTTTCGAATTAGACTTTAGATTGAGTTTCAATGTATCGTGAATAAATGGTCTCTGGTCTAAAAATTTACGGAATGACCTTCAAATGTTCGTGTTATATTGATTTTTTTGTAGCCGATATTTTGCAGACCAATTAACACAGCACGATTTTCAAGTGATTTCCATTCCAATGTTTCAAAACAACAGACGGCAAACGTAGGAAGTTTGCATAAATGTCACTTGTCAAATATCCGGAAATTTCGAGTGGATAGCCAAGACGTAAGATACCAAAGGTACGGAAACCTTTTGCCGCCCTTCATTTTGAAGCCATCTGTGTACACTCCTCTATCAATACCTGATAAGATCTTGTTTTCCGGTTTCGAAAGAAAATAATTACAAGTTCGTCTGAATAAGATAAACAGAAAATGCGTTACGAAGACTTCCAGTTCATAATTATTACATCATGACTTATGCAACCAGAAGTTGACTTCAAATACAATTTTAAGTAAATGAGTTATCTCCAGTAATTGCCTGAGAAACAACAAGCGCGTGTGCTTCCCTCACTTATAAACAGCATGTTGCCAAAGAGCACCAGCATTCCAACATAAATTTATCTCAAACTTTGATAGCGTTTTTTTTTTGTTTTTGTCGGTTTTCCAATGTCAACTGGAAACATTGTTATTTCGAGAACAGCTTAATCAAAGTAAAGTGGGAAATGACCTCACCAACGCATGCGAAACATGTGAGCTTGTCACTTTAGATGCTCGTACATTTTTTCCCCTCCAGAACAACGCACAGCTTATCGCACTTACGTAACTTGAGTTGCGACAACCAGTCTACTGTGGAATCCCCCACGACTAGACTTGCCCCATAGTAGCCATTCGTGACCCGTCACATTCACAAACACACACTCTTTTAAAAATGCTGCACGCGAGCTTACTGCTTTGTTTCATAGAAATTTTATTAAAGAACCTCTGCAACTGCATCCCTCCTTTGAGAAGGCACTCTTGTCATTGTTGTCTCAACAATAATTGAAACAAGCCCACTAAGAATCACGATCCTTAATTGCATCTCCATGCACCATCTCCGCTCGAGAGTTCTTCGTGATTCCTCGACGGACGGTCTGTTTTCTTTGTTGTATTCTCCAAACTCAAATCAGTCAGCGAGCATAACTTAACCATGACACATTCCCCATGGAACACTCCATAATTGACTCAAAGCCTGATGCACCGTCCCTGTTCTCCTGTATTGAAGGAAGTCCGCCAATTCAATACGACGCAAAATCACAGAGACTGCCAAATGGCTTCATGAATCTGCATACGCTGCGCTGGCACTGCATCGGGCACTGAACGCCACACTGTGGAGCACACGTCGCGTGTCATGTTCCAAAAGAAACAAACAAACAAAAAATTAATCACCCGCGTCTGGATCGAGTTTCCTGGGTCCAATGAACCCTCAACGTCCAACGGTGAATGGCTACTCCCGAAAAATGAAAATATTAAAATTGCAATCAAATTCAGGGAATTTCGGGAAGTGGGTCACTTGCGAAATCTAACGTCGCGTCGGGCAGTCTTTTTTGTGCCCAAAATTGCAACGTTGTTATGGTAATCAAGCTGAGCGTTGAATCATTCATTTCGAACTGTACGAGTAGTTCTGTGAGGCTAGGTGAACGCGTGAGACTTATGTCGTCGGTTCCGACAGGTTATTTGCGACGGCCTGGGAAATCAAATTTCATTTGTAACTCGAGAGTACAGACGGAAAATCATCGAACTGGACTCGGTGGATTGGCCAATGTCGTTCGTTGTGGAGCAATTACTGGTTGCTTATGGCCATAAGACTTTCGGAACCCAAGGGCAAGCCAGGCGACATACAAGCCCAATTTCGATGAAAGTGAAACCAGAATCGATTGTGTTTCTTGTTTCCTGTCACTGTGTGCCTTTCAGTGGCACATGGTGACGTGTCAGGTATCCCAAGGTAAGTTTCGCCAAAAAAAGAGGTTTTGACTTTTCTTTTTTTATAGTAGTTTAGACGCGATTAAGGGGTTATGAATAGGCTTTTATTTTTTGAAAATGTTACAGGAGTGGAATCTCTTCGAGAAGAGGTACCGATGCACATTGTTCTTGAAATGAACCAGACAGTGGAAACCACTTTTATTTTCATATTGTTCGGCTTAAGGGAACTGTAATAAAAAGTTTGTTGGGATAGAATACAGCTGGCACATTGGTCGCAGAAAGAGCGGCAAATTAGTGGCAGATAGGAAACGTTATGACGATTTTGACTTGCAATATTTTAGGCTCTTATACACTTTACCACTGGTTTTTTGGTAAAAGACAACTCAAAAGATGTAAAGTATTTTAATCTTTGGGATAATTCGATTGAATTCATCGAAAATGATTGACTTCAAATGAGAGGGATTTTCAAACAAAAATCACAATTTTTTTGAAGTCAAAAAATTATGCATTCACTTTCAACCAATCGTTCAGTTAAGCCAAATGATTGCAATTCTTTGTAGTCTTTCATTAAAGAATTCGTTTGATGTTTTTTGAAGTCAGTTGCGAATTCACATTAAATTATTTGAAGTCAATGAAGAATTCGGAAAAAATTTGCATTCTAACGGCGTCAAATCGCACGATCGAGGCGGCTGCAATGATGACTCATGGAGTACGTGTGGATTGCTGCCTGACTAGTACCGCATATTTTGTTTATTGACGGAGCCATTCGGCCAGTAATGAGCCTCATCGCTGAAGATGATTTTTCGATGAAAATCCGAATCATTTTCAAGTTGTTGCTCAGTCCAATTCACGAACATACGACGCTTCTGGTGGTCAAGCGGCTTCAGTTCTTGCGTCAATTTAATCTTGTAAGGATGTAGGCCAAGATCTTATCGCAAAATTCGCCACAACGACGTCACAGAGATGCCCAACGTTTGAGAACGACGTGTGAGAGACACATTTGGGCTTTCTGCAACTGAAGCCTCAGTGGCAGCAATATTCTCGACACTACGGGCACTTCTTTGTCTCACTGGCACGGGAACATTTTGTACTGTGCCTGTGGATTCAAATTTTTCCACTAGACGCTCAGCTGTTGATCTGCTAGGAAGATTATGACGACCATAATTTGGACGTAGCGTTCTTTACGTTGACGCCACTGACTCATTTCGACTCGTTGTTGGCTCGTATATCTTTCCATCATGAAATGGCAAACTTTACTGCAGACAAATGACAAAAGAGCGGCAAGAAATATGGCGTCGTTTGCTGTCCCTGTCGCTCTACTTTTGTAGCGTCCCTGCTGAAGAACCCTTTACTTACCACGATCAGAAAATATGGTGACTGAATGGTTATACCATAAACTCCTGTTGCTCTATCCGATTGATTGTTGCGATAGTCTGTACTAAAGTTGAAAGAGTTCCGGCTTGTCTATCAGCTTCCAAAGTTAGGTAAGTAAGGACATATATATTTACTGTGTTTGTGGGACATCATGAATTTGATGGGTAGTCTTGATGTAGATCCGGACTTAATGACGCTAGTTTCCAATGGAAAACAAATGCCTCTCCTGGCATTGGGCCCGTCAAACAAAGGTGAACCTTTAGGTCATTATCTTTAAGGGACCTTTGAATTTTAAAAGAGCTTACTATGACGTTTTCAAGACGATAACGTAGGAAGAGACAAGAAAACTGGGTCACCGGGTTCCTCCTTCATCACGACAACGCGGCAGACCCATTTAACCGTTAGTCAAGAAGAGTATTTAGTCAATTTTAATTTAAATCTATTAATGTTTTCGTAATGAAATTATTCAACGTATTTTTTTATCACACTTTGTTACTACATGTCCGTCGTCACCTTCGGACATGCACACGAAGGGTTCCTTGATTCCCTTGCAATTAATAAAATAATGCGGCAATTTAGAAGTTTTTTTTTTTATAGCTTTAAACCTTTCGGTACGCACAAAAGTATGAACACTTAGAAAATATAGCTAATTTCCACTAATTTTCTGAAATCAAATGCACAGTGTGCTCCTTGCTGAGTTTCTGCGAATTTTTTAATATGGAAAAAAAGTTCCGTCCAGAGCGTAGTGCGGCGATGACGAAAAGTGTATTTCATAAACTAGAAAGTTGAAACTGGTAAGACGTAAGGCTTTACTTAAGCGATTTTGCTTCGGGTTTGTTTTTCGGAGTTTACGGCTATGTATCATATATTCATTTAATTAATTAAGGAATTTTCCTTTTATTTAAAGCACCATGAGGACGTCAACACCACAGCATATGAAAGACTTAATAATAAGATATAACAACGAAGAAAAAGCATCCGGGATTTCGCAAATATTATTAATAAAAATACGTTTACAGCCCAGAAAAAAGTAAGAAATATGAAAGTACTGTGAAAGCGCAAATTAAGGCCCGAAGTGGACGTCCACGTAAGTTCAATACGCAAGAAACTCGTCTCGAAAAATTGAGAAATATCCGAACTTAAGTGCTCCCAAAACACAAAGGGAGGTATCTAGCGAAATCGAAAAGGAATGCAGCGCTGATAATCACAGCTGAGCTATCCAAAAAAAGGTATATATTTACAAACAACGTCAATCGAAAAAAATATTGAAACTCGATTAAGCGTTCTGGAATACTGTCATTTTCGCGGATGAAAACTAGTTCACTATTCATCGCTCGAATGGAGGTGGAAAGGTTTTGAGAAAACCAAATGAGGAGCTAGATCCGAAAAACATGGTTGGCCCTCTTAAAAACGGCGGAGTGGCTGTTGTGATTCGGGGATGCATGGCGGCCTATTGAGTTGGCAATTAAGTGTTCATTAACCAAAAAATGAATTGATACATGTACTTTAACATTCTTAAGAGCAATCTGCATCTGAGTGCCAACAATTTAGGCTTAAAAAGTATCCTTTGCTTTCCAACAGGATAATGACCCTAAGCATTCTTCGCTCGTAGTAAAAGAGTGATTGCTTTTTATCAGCTAAGAACTGAACCAGATCAGATCAATCAGATGGTGCAAGGTCAGGACTATCATCCCAACCAAGCTTCAATAATTTTTACCGAGTGACCAAAGATGTGTGCGGCCTTGCATTGTCATGATAAAAAGCAACCCCTTTTCGATTTGTCAATTCGGGCCGCTTTTCCTCAACTGTTCAATGTTCAGTTTTGTTGGTTGTTCAATGTAGACATCCGAATTGATCGTTCGGTTGGGTGGTAAAAGTTCAAAGTATACAATTCCTTTGTAATCCCACCAAACTGATAACATAACTTTCTTTTGATGAATATCAGCTTTTTATGTTGTTTGAGCTGGTTCACCTGGCTTGCTCCATGATCTTTTCCGATTGACGTTGTAGTAAACAACCCATTTTTCATCATCAATCGTTTTAAAAATGGATCATTTTCATTACGTTTCTTTAACAAATCGCAAATGTTAATGCGTGGTGTGATTTTCTTTCAGTTCATGCGGAACCCATACAGCGAGTTTTCGAACAAAGCAAAGTTGTTTTAAGCGATTTTCAATACATGTATGTGGTACATGAAGCTTCTCTGCAATCTCACGTGTTGTACTGTGACGATCCAAATCGATTATTGCTCTTTGATTTGGCCGTCATCAACATCAACTGGACAATCAGAACGTTTTTCATCTTTGAGTGAAAAACCACCAGAACGAAATTTGGCAAACCAATTTTGACACTGCCGTTTTTTTTAAAGCTTCGTCACCATAGACAGCACATAACATTTTGTGAGCTTGCGATGCTGTTTTTCCTTCCGGAAATAAGAAAGCAAAATCTTACGTAAATATTCGTTTTGATTTTCCATTTTTCAACAGAAGCCAAACAAAAACTGCACAACCGATCAAACATTTTTTTTTACTGATTGACAGTTGAAGTACCAACTATCAAATAACAAAATGTGTTTGACATTTCGATTACGTCAGCAAACCTAAAAACGCTGCATGTATTTCGCTGCTCCTGAAAAGCTCCAAAATTTTTAAAAAAAACTTACTTTATAAACAATTCGGTTGAATGTTTGAAAAAATTTTCTCAGATAGAGTCAATCCAAGTTTTGATATACTGAAGAAATTGTGTGACGCTATTGCCGGCTACAGGTATAATTTTAATATATATTATCAACTGGAATAAGAAGAAGTTGAAGGGAAACGTGTGGAACATGTTGTCAACGAATTGACGTTGATCATTTGGTCAAGCTCTTAAGGACAGGTCAGTATTGACAATAAAACACTTACCAATCGATGGATCTACCAGCCGCATATGTTGTCGTTGCCGCGTAAAAAGACTTACGCTAACTCATTCACACGAAGTGCGAGTCGATAGGGCTAAGGGACTTCAGTCATAAGACGAACAACAAAGTGATCCTTTAAACGTTTAGTTTTTCCTTTTGAGTTACAGAACATTAAAAGCAGCCAAATACTTAGGCGTTCTCGAAAAAAAAACCCCAATCAATCGAATATTTCCTTAATCAAATTACCAGTCGCCACAGATCAAAGGGCTTCCTAGCTTCTTGAGCTATTTCTTAATTCCCCATTGCCCCATCAAGATACCGCCTCCGCATGCTAATAAATCCCAAATAGCTCCCGACTTGCTTCACATCGAAACCGAATCCATTTCGCTGGATTACCACACAAGGCACTGAGGAAGATTATCTCGGATCGGATGATTATCCAGTAATGAGGAGAAAACATCTTAACGACCAAACAGTTATCCAATCATGTCGAATTAATTGGTTTCCAAAAAAAACACTTTCAAGTCCCCAATCAATCCAAATCGTGCACGCAGCCCAACTCTTTGGATAAATCTGTTAACAATATGTAAACCGATTTATGAGACTTTGTTGGCCCGGGGCCACCGATCTTTCCGGCCCACCTTTAACGGTCACAACACGCGAAAAGCGAAATATTAAAATTCACGTTTAGATGATAAATTAATTAATTAATTAATTAGCAATGCAAAGGCCACACTAAACATGTAATTAAAGTGGGTTAGACGTCACTTAGCGCGAACGTGAGTCGAATTTTTCGACTTAACTTGTCCAAATTGGAAGAGACACCTCGATGAGCTGTCGCGGTCGAAGTTAGAGATAGAAATTTTGGAACTTGGTTTTTTTTTTTTATTATTTCAGTCACAATGTTGACTCGAATTAGTTTACCGGTAGATGGCGAACGTAGTTTTCCAAAAATATAATTTGGCGCGTTTTTTTTTTAATTTCCGATCACGCATGCGGACAGTAAGTGTTTTGCGGCTGTTGAGAGCATGTTTGTGGATATGTTGTTGCTTTTTGGGAAGGGAATTCCCCCAAAATCGGCAGATAATGAGATGCAATGGCAATACTCAAAAATGTATTTCATAGATACTTTTACTTTGAGGATTTTAATTGAGCGGATGTTGGCATTGTGCTCGGCCCACACTTCTCGATATTGGTCGGCATGATCGTTTGATGGGCTTTTGACTTTAGGCCGCAACGAGACACAAATGCAGTTCTGGACACAAAGTTGTTAGTTTCTGATGACGGCGGCGGCTAAAGACGAGGTCATCTGAAAACATGCTCAGAGATGTTTTTGGAGCATTGTTTTGAATTTTGCCGCCAGAAATGTTGGTGAGTAAGCCGATATCCGGTTTTTGGTTTATCGGTGATCTCGGCGCTGGATGGTCTGTAGGTAAGTCACGTTCAGAGTTGCATGAACTTTGGTTCATCATTACGAGTCGTAGTAGTAATTTATGCGGCTACGCAGAATAAGAAATTGTGCAAATGAGGAGGTGTGTCCCGTTTAATAGTCGCTTTGGATATTTTTTGTTGTAACAACTTTTTATGGGATGCCAGGGGTCAGGCTTAAATTTGACTGAGTAGTTTATTTTGCGATGGACTTGCGGTTGCGGTTTGGCGCAGGTTGCGTTTGCGTGACTGTCTACGTATGGTTTTAACTCACACCTACTGAGTGTACGGAACTTCGATCGGAGATAGGATTCAGTCCCTTGAGAAAGTTGCTCGGGGCATCATACAGGACAACAGAGAGCAGAAAAATTCTAAGCAAATTTCTGCAGCTCATGCCTTGTCAAAAGGGAGGAAGAAACCGGCAAGGTAAATGAGGTACAAGCTACTTTCAGTAACAAGATGACCGGAAACGTCAACATTCTATGAAATGGCAGTCTTGAATTGAAAATAAAATACTGCGAAAAAATCGGTATTAAATCAATCATCCCCATTCGCATTCCAGTCGAGAAGCCATCGATACCAAAATACAATCCTTAAATACTTTTTTTAAAAGACAAGGAGTGACTTTCTCGGGATATAATGGGGTCTCGTGTGGATTTTGAGTCTCGCCATTAAAGATTAGACTGTACAATTTTGTTCGACTAATTTCAGGCAACTCATCAAGCGAACGACGCAAATGGTAGAAGATTGACTTTGATTTGAAGCACCAATTGGATATCTTGTATGAATGTAGACCAAGATCTTTCCCGAAGCAGTGGAGGCCGAGCTGCTGATCCGCTCTTCCACGCTTAAGGAAAACAAAATTTGAAAGGGTTATTGCCGGTCGTTCATCAGGAAATGCTGAATAGTCATCCATCAGACTATTAAATTCAACTTTACCTAGAGATGTGTTTCGGTTGCAATCGGGATGACCGACGTCCTCAGTAAGTTAACGTTTGGCAAAAAAAACCTTGCAAAGATGTCGGTAATACTTTTTTTTAATATGGTAAAGGGCCTAACACCAATAAATACCTTCTGTCCAAATGCCCTTATCTCTGCTGCTCCACGAGTAAATCAAGTGATCCGATTCGTGGAGAGCCAAACTCCCACATCAGGATTTGGTGGATTCCAATAAGAGCACGAAGGGTTTCCATTCATAGTCACTGCCTGGAATATATCTATAGAGAAGAACACTATCGAGAGATCTTAATTTGCTCTCCGCCTAGGCCTCTGATTGTGCACGTTGTGTTCACCCTATTTGAAAAACATTTTGGATAAGTGGGGGTTGTCGGAGTCTATGTAAGTGGAAATTTATGTTAATGTGCCCTGTTACCAGTCGCACCATTAACCGTACTTTGTTAGTCTGTTTGTCTATTATAGATTTTGGTGTTCTGCACGTTGTCGATTTATAGCCCTTTAAAAAGCTATCAGCAAGACGCCTATTTGCCTCACAGGGCTTTGGTCTCAATTTCGTGCTCCTTTTCCAGTCAATTCGTCAGCTTTTTCGTTACCCGTGACATCTTCGTGTCTCGGTACATTTTTTTAACTTCCACTTCCTTATCAGTGTCGATACTGATAAATATTGAGTTAGTATTGCGAACTTCTGATTGAAAAACCGTGACGTTTCAAACCTTGGAGTTTTAAGCCCCAGGACTTTCTAAAGGCCCTCCTGCATATGCAGTATGCCCTCTTAGCTTTAGTAGTACGTTCTTCGAGATTTTTCTTCCAGTTGAGTTTCTTTTCGAAAACAATCCCATGTTTAATGGTGTTGAGTATGTCCTGCATGATTTTAACCATTATTTTAAGTTTTCCTTAAACAAGGATTGCCAGGTTGTCCGCATTGGCTATGCATTTAGCGGATATATTTTTTTTAGAGGACCAGTCTATCACAAGTACCCACAGAAGAGGTGATATACTCCTCTTTGTGGTGTTGCTCTAAGGACTTTCCCTCTCCTTTTTTCATTGGAGGCTGCGATGATGCGATTTGATAGCATACTGAATGTCGGTATTCAAAGTCATACTCAATTGTTGAAACAACTTTATGTAGTTCGATTCTGTAGATTTGCCATTGAGATATGCGTGTTGTTTCGAAATCAGTTATGGGTTTTATATCAGTGCTCTTAAAGGGTTGCCCAAGATTTTTTCTAATGTTTTCAGAACTTAAGATATTAGACTTATAGGTCGATAGCTTTTTGCTTTCACTTCCGAAGTTCAAGCACTGTTAAAATTCTGCCGCAAGCAGTATCTCATATGGAAATCATTCAAGCGCTCAAATCGAATGCAGTTGGGGCTGATACATTCCCTACAAAACTAATTCTTCCCTCACTTTTAAGTCTACTTACCCATCTCATCAATCACTGTATCACGACCTCTACCTTTCTGTTACCTTGGAAAGAAGGCAGAATTATGCCAGTTGTAACAAAATCACACCGATTAATGCCACGTGATAACCGTTCAGTTAGAATCTACCTAATCCAATAGAATGGAAAAATCTCATCTGGAAGTCTCACTGAGGGAATGCCACAGGGATCGACTTTTGGTCCCATTCTCTTTTGTATGTTTATTAACGACTTACCTCGTGCAGGTAAAAATCTGTCCCTATTCTGACTATTTACAGATAAACTAATCGAGGCCTATTGGTCTCATTGAAGACTTAATAGCCAGGATGCATGAAGACTTGAATGAAATTAGCAGTTGGTCGAATATGAATAGTCTTACTCTTAACCAAGAAAGACACTGACTGACTTTCCCCCTACTTTAATCCAATCAACTATAACACCATTTTTTAAGTCCGTCATCAGTTTAGGCTTCAGAGTAAGCAACAACTTTCCATACAATGAACATGTCAACTCAATTATCGGACGCATAGGAAACTTTGGATTTCTTGCAGTTTTATTCCAAATAAAACAAGGCTACGATTAGCCAAAACTTTACTAATGCCAATAATCTCTTACGCAGAAGTCATTTATCCAAAACTAGACCAGTGTTTGAACACAAACTCGTTGTTGCATTTAATGATATTACTCGGAACGTACATGGTTTGCGAAGATACGACCACATTTCAACATACCAGACATATATCTTGGGTTGCTCTTATTTCCAGTTCTTAAAAGTCCGAAATTGCATATTCTTACATAAGATCATATACACAAAGTCGCCGGCTTATTTGTTAAGAAAAATCTCTTTTGCCAGTCTACGAGAACGTTTAATATTGTACCACCGTCATTTTATTACTTAAACTCATCGCGCCTTTTCTTTGTCAATAGCGGTCGTATTTGGAACTCTTTGCCGTTAAACTTTAAACAAATCAGAGCCTTAATACGTTTTAAGGATAGCGTATTTTTTCACTTCTCATGTCAGCCCCAATCGATGGTCTTAATCTTCTCTTTCTTCTTATACATCTATCCTTAGCTTTCAGCTTCTTCATATCCATTCCTGTATCTTCTATTTTTTTTTTCTTTTTTATTTTTTAAATTAAATGAGTTATCATTAATGTTGCAAAGTTTTTTTTAAATTATTTGTTTTTGTTAAATAATTATTAATCTATACTTTAAGAGGCTATTGTCTTACATGCACAAACAATTGTTGAGAAAATAAATTGAATTGAATTGAAATTGAAAAATCATTTCCTCGTTTGGGTACCTACCCTTAGTAATCCCCTTAGTAATCTTCAATTTCCCAAGCAACACTTAAGTCAAGGCACTTCAGGGAAAAAATTTAGCAAATTGCTGCTATTTAGATTTGCTAAAATGGCTTAGATCTTATCTTAGAGGATAGATCCCCAAATTGTTGATGTACTATAAAGTTAAGAAAACGTCGACTTTTCGGTAAGCATATTCTCAAAAAATAATCCCAAGACTTTTTTCTTTTTAATTTGTTCGCTCTAAAGGGACTAAGTCTACACTTTGGAGAAGATCTGAGATCTGCAGATCTCAAAGAATTCTGTTGTTTTAAACTTAGATGTGTTTTGGTTTCGAAAGCGCTATGGTTAGGGTCTGAATATGGACAGAGTATTTGAAATTGATTTTTTTGCATTCGCTCAGTTCGCAGTATTTTTTTCGTCGCACTAAATTGTATTTTTGAATTTTACTCTGCTGTGAGTGGTGACTGGACAGATTCGAAAACGAGATGTTCAGATGTTCAAGTCTCACTCAAGGATTGGAACCTTAGACCTGACAATTGATTCAACTGAAAGAGCAAATGGCATATGCTATGCCAAACTATCGGTTCATGTACACAGCGAGAGCGGAGGCAGGAAACTTGCTCTACCAGATTTAATGTTGTGTGCTTAAAATCGAAGTGGTTTCACTCTACCTCGGATCAGTAGCAAGTTGAGTAAAAGGATGATCTTAATTAAGTCAATAAAAATAAAATCGTTTTTACTGTCATGGTGTCGAGAGATAAACTGCCACCTCCACCACAGTGCTCTTTTTTGTTGTGACTCCTGACTCAATGGATCATGGGATAGCTTCTGATCATAAAAAAAAATCGTTAAAAAAGATCGCTCTCATTTTGAAAAATGTTTTATTCGATCTAGAAATTGCAGTTGTTAATTTTTCCTAATGTTTCACCCACACTACCGTCCATGAACAAGCTCTTTTAAAAGTCAAATTTCATTTAAAAAAGAAAATGACGCATCTTGGGCGAGCTGTTAAGCCGGCTTAAGAACTGCTTATCAAATTCATTTAATGGTCTTTTAATATTCTCGTCAAACTTATCTATAAACCGTTCTTTAAAGCCATATCCGCGGCTATCTCATTAATCATCCTTTCGCAAATGGATATGCAAATTGTTTCTTTCTTCTGGACATGTTTATGTCAATACTTTTAAAGCCAAGCTCAAGTATGGTTAAACTGTAGGTCGTATGTTGTTTTAATGATGTGTGGAGTACCCCAATAAATATTTTACGAAAGGTTCTTTTTGTTAAATACGATTCGAATTGTTTGACAGTGCGTTGCGCATTGCCAAATTTGCATATGTCATTGGATGTCATTTGTCTTATGTGACGTACTACTTTAAACAGATTTGGAATTGCAGGCTTGATTGAGTTGTTTGTACAGATATTACACTTTTCTGATAGTGAGTAAGGTACCCAAAAAGTGGAATGTACGTTTCGCTTTTTGTCACACGTCATAGATTTTGGTTATTTTTTTTTTGAACAGCTGGCGTAGGTTTGCCGGTAATCTGCGAAGAATTATTTCATAAAAAATCAGTCAGGAGGACAAGGTCCTCTTGCTCTTGTATTTTCCGATAGGGTGAAACATTTTGGGCCAACTTATAAAAATTTCGGACCGATGGCTTTAAGTGTGGTTACACGTCGCTTTTATTTCTAATATACCACTAGGCAAATCCTGGAACCCAATTTAAAGTACACGTAACGTTAATTGTGCCACTAGTTTAGGAAGATAGAAGAGATGGTTTTCCAGCAAAGTGTTTTTATAGTCGCCTGACTCGTCTAGGACCTTTACTTGCTTGCAAAGTTTGAAGGCGATAATGTGGTTTGGCCTTCAATGTTGACAAAAGTAATATTAACTCCACGAGCGGCAACAGAGATTCACCAGGTTCAAAACTACTGACAAAATGCATCCTCTTCAGAAAATCGATCCTGCCAAATCTGATACGAGTGCTCGCATATGGTACGAAGCGACAAGTCGGAAGTACACATTGAACTTTCAAGAGAAACAATCTTCATTAAATATTCGGAGGACGATATTCCACCACGAACTCTATGAGTTGTAACAAGATGTCGCCACGTCCACCACACTGGTTCCCTCACATAAAGCGAACGGACGGTAATTCGCCATCAGATAGGATCAGATAGGATAGATTCAGGCCGTGACAAGGAAGACGAACCTTCGGTTTAAGCTTCCAGATATGGTGAAGTAGCGTGCCTTGAATCGCAAAGTGTGGACGACTACAATGTCTCAGACAGAGACTCTTAACCTGTCCAGTGAGTAATTAAGGCTTATCTCCACAGCTTATAGACAAGCGTTTAATTTATCGCGAAAACTTTGAGCGATTTAACCTATCGTTGAAAAGAAGAGGCCAAAAAACATCGCCTTGAGGCATTCCTGGATAAACTAATCAAATAAATATGAAACCGCCTATTTTTCACGACTGATTCTTCAAGTACTGTTCAAACTGCAGATACAATTTTTTAAACCAGGCGTATTTGAAGCCGCCTTCTGTATCTTAAGAGGTGACGAGAGTGAATCGATTGTGGTGATTAGACTTTTCAAGTTTCTGCGGAATGCGTGAAGAGTTGTGTCTGTAGACATGCCCTTTAAATAAATGTGCTGAACTTAATAAGTTAAGCCAAATACTCAATTTAATAATGGGTATCCATTGTGCAGTGGCTAGTTCGTCTCGGGTTCTAGTCCGGTAAAGATCATCTGGCATTCTTTTACGACACCATTCGATTGTAGCTGGCAACTGTCCGAAGAACAGCCTATGCTGATAAAAGCTTCTGTTACTTCTCGAAGTCGGCGATAAGCAAGAAGTCATATCCCCGACATTCATGGCTTTCAAAACTGAATCCAATTGACTGAAAAGTTTCTCACAGTCTTTTATGAAAATATCAGAAGAGGCTTTGACTTTCCTTCTGGTCTTTCTTATCAAAACCTCTAGAAACAGACAACAAAATTCTTATCTTCCAGAAACGTATTATTTCCCCAAGCAAGCTTTGCGATAATAAAATAAAAGAACGTCAATGACAACCTTTCAGTGTCAGACAATTCGGAAGGTTCTACAATAAACGATAACTAAATGATTCATGCGCCTTCGTATCTTTCTTGTCAGTGGTTCGCGACTTCCAAAGGTTCCTACGTGACAATTGTTAGTCACAAATCTGTAGTTATTTGTCCAACACAACTCAGCAAACAACCGAAGCATACCCGTACAAATTACGTCAGCCTCACGTGGTGTTATTGACTATAAAAAAAAAGGCTTCCCGAAATATTTTCGTCAACAAGTCGCCGCCAGGGTAAACATTTTAAATAACAATTAGCGAAATGACTTTTGTGAATCCGTTGAATTGCTTTGCACCGGTACAGACGCCTTCCAACGACGACACCTTGAAGTTAATAATAAAAAAAATGTAAACGTTTGTAAATATTGACAGCTGGTAAGCTCATTACAGAAACGATGAACCCTGAACCAGTCAAGTCTCTGATGTGTGCCCCGATTTACATGCTCATTTTACTGATCTACGACTCGAAGGTCGGTGCGAACTCACTAACGAGGACTTTACGAATTCTAATCACGAAACGGCTTTAAATAACAATTTGAGTCATAATGAGACTCAGTTCAAGGCATCCGTTGGAAAACAAATGACAAAATGTTTGTACAAATTGTGGAAATCCAGGGTTGTTGAATTATGCTAAATTTATTGTTTTATAATCAAGGTACTTACGGCCGATGGTATCTTATTTCATTTCAACACTTACCTGAAAGAAATAAAAAAAAAAACATGCAAATTGTTAGTTTAAGAATTTAATTTTTTTTTTTTAATTTAATTTTCGATGGAGGTTCAATTCCTCTTTGTTCTTCAATAAGTGTCAAATTGTTTGTTGTGTGTTTATTTATTCAGCGGGTTGAAATGTTTTATTTGAGGCCCCGGATTGTCCTGAATTTAGCTTAATACAACGAAAAGCTTCATAGCTTAAATCATGGTGGTGGATGGATGTAAAGAAGGGGTGCAAGGAAAAGTCATTTTCAAGGGTGGATCGTCTTTAAAGCAAATCAAAAATATTCTGCTCGGCATGAGGCTTTCGCAATATTCTGTACATTGATTCCAGGGAGCTGTAGTTGGAACGACGTGGATGTAAACGGAATTGAGGCGGGGGTTGGACTTGAGGTTACGAGCAACAGTCTGATCGAAGCAGAATAAGATAGGCGATGATAGTGGTTAGGAGTAGGTATATAAAATTCCGGCAATGTCACGCCGTTCTTCGAGGGATTATAAGTTGCTGAGTTGCAATATATGACAGTAGACTTGAATAAAAGTTCCATAGAAAACAAACTAGCCTCTTGTCATGACGTAGAAGAATTAAGTGATGTAGGCGTTCTTCAACTTGTTCATTCAGCTCGACTTATGATGGATTTTGTGTGGGTATAGAAATTAAGTTGGCTTTGAACGAGGACTTTCAAAAAAGCGAGGCAAAAGCCTCTAGAGGGTAATGGTCGATACTTACGGGTGTAAATAATAGCATAGTCTTGGCTTATAAGGACATCAAATTGAAAACGTTGTCAAAGCACCTCGTCAGAGAAAACAATCAGTGGGTTATCTAACTAGGTTTACACCATCCCGGCTCGAAGTGGTTGATACAATCGAGATCAAAATTATGGGGCAACGCGTCTTCGGTTAGAGGCACAAGACAAAAGTATCCTCTAAAAACTCGCGGTGACAAAATGTAAGATAGCTGGAAATTTCAGAAGACTTAATGTGATTGTAAAAAATGTGTCAAACACTATGAGGCAGCAAATTGTAATTTGAATACAACTTGTGTAGCAGGTTAATAACATACAATGTCACAATTTGAAGGGGAGCATTCTGCGTCCACTATTGAGGATTTTTTTAAAACAGACACTTTTTCCGTGATTCTCCACGGAAATATTCGACTGTAGGTGCAAGAGTTCGGCAAAACTTATTGGTCATAAAACATTACCGTGTTATGGTTCAACAGAACTTCAAAAACCACGAAAAATATCATGGCGGTGAAACGAAGTAAAACTGAAGCTATAGGGCTCAATTTACACAACATCCGCGTCTCAAACACCGAAAGCCCAAAGAGTTATGGTTTGGGTTCCCAAATAGAATGAAATTATTGATCCTTTTTTTTTAAAAAGCTCCTGCCGACAAGTCAATCAACGTCAACAGTACAATGGGGCATGAATTTGGTTCGTGCACTTTACCCACGTGAACTTATCAGCCGCTTTGGTGAAGCCTCGGTAGCCAGCGATGTCATCAGACCTCACTGGTATATTAAATTTTAGGCTATGACAGAATTGAAATCATTTCGTAAATCAATTGAATTCACGTAAGATAAGTTGCACTCATTAGTGAATTATATTTGTATAAATTTGTTTTAAATTTGTATATTTGTATAAAACAGTTTGAATTCATTTAAGGTAAGTGGATTTACTTCAATATTTTTTAATCAGTACCTTATCGTACTATCGTTTTATCGGCAATGGTATCGCTCGCCTTGCCAAGAAATAAATCTCAGCCGGGCCGAGCTGCATTCATTTGGTTCACATAATGTCACGATCAAGTCACTATTAGCCCACTAAAGAATAATTACATTACATTTTTCCCCCGCTGTTCTGAAGTCTTCAAATTGTATCTTTTAAACTCAGCGACTTCAGTTGATTAATGATGAATTCTTTGTGGACTTCAGCCAGAATCAAGCGAATTCATTTATTTAATTGAAAAGAACGCAATCACTTGACTTGATTCGAAGACTGGTTAAAATCGAATGCAAAAAGTTCAAAATGTTAATTTTTTAGCAAAATTGCTTTAAATCAGTGTGGACATAGTCAATATATTTAACTCTTTTACAACTCTGCGTACAGAACAAAAGTCCGTTGTCCTTTTTCTTCTTTTGTTTGGGTCATCATCATACTTATGAGTTGTTTCTTATCCAGTTTGATCATGGCTTTTGAAAGGGATTTTGAGTCACTCCATTACCTATCGACGGCTGTTCCAGTAAATAAAAAAAAATCCCTCTGATCCTTCTACTGAAAGTCCATTTACTGGACTTCACAGCGAGTCGAAGACTGTAGTAAAGTATTTGGGTGTTCATTTGGACAAATTTTGTATTGAAACGAACACATGAAAACCCAGTTAAAAAAAAGCTTGGGCGGCATTTATGTCGCTCAAAAGGCTGTTTAAGATCCGATGTTGAGGTCATTTGCAACCAAGCATTGTGCGTCCAATGTTGACACAAGCCAGTCGAGTATAGTGGACCATTTGTCCATCTTACATGGAGAAATACAAGCTTTTCGAGCGAAAATGCTACGAGACTGCACTCGATTATATAGAAGCGCTCTTTCAGACGTCTCTAACATAAGACTATTGAATGCTTCCGGTATGTCCAGAATTGACAGCATAATTCTGGAACTTGTGAGCAATCATTTGGTGCTGTCAGCGAATCCTACTGAGAATGAACTCATATTGGGTTTGTGTCATCCTAATCCTGTGTATTTTAGGACTTCATTAGAAAGTGGACGAATACCACCTGGATGCACATGGCTGTCTATGAGACTCTTATAACGTTTCTATTATATGGTAGAGCCAAAGTCAAAAGAGTCCTTTATGTGCAAACAAATTCAGGCAATGAAGCCTTAAGCTGGAGAGACTGCATGAGCGTACCGGATAGAGGGTTAAATAAAAGGGAGAGGAAAAACCATGAAAAATACTGGAAGAAACTGACACTTGGGAAAAGTAAGGTTAAGTTATTTTTTTTTAGAGGTTAAGAGGTAGTTTTATTTACGAGAATACGTAAATGCTTTTGCAAATTAAATAATAAATTGAGTATTAAGAGCCAACGTCCGTTGGACCATTAATAATAATTTAAAAATTGTGTTTCAGCGTTTATCTTGTTTCTTGCTTAATAAAAATGGTTATATGTACATAGTGGAAATAAACAAGAAATTAAAAAGAAAACTCAATTTTCTCGTCGTACAGATGTCCTGTGGACGCATATTTCTGTCGATCAGAATCTGCTCATACCCTTATCCGCATATATTCGTTGTTAGTCCCATTTACATCCACACCCGCCCGAATTACCACAGTCGATAGCGAGTGAGTGAGTTTTCGATTGATCGAGTAACCTCATTGGGCTGATGCCACTCGAATGCGTACGTATCGAATGGAAATCAAATTGTACTATTGTACTAGAGAAATTCTATTACAACTCACAAAGTGACGTTTCTCCGATTGTGATATGAAAGATACAAAATTTTAATTGCAGTGAAATTGATATAGAATGGATGATTTTGTTTTTTATTTGGGCTTGGAGTCCGATGATGATTGTCGCGAACGAGTTGAGCGCCGGTGTGAAAGGGATAGGAACAATCCATTCTCATTGTCAAATGCTACATAAGTACAATTTTTTTGGCGGATTTATCAATAGACTAAGGCTTATAACGTTGCATTTAGGCACATTTTGGAGAGGCTTAGTCAACTGCCGTACCCCCTGTACTGTGGTTAGTTGCAACAGTGTCATTATAAGGAAGTGATGGGCACCATCGTTCTATAGATAGGTTATTGCTACGTAAGTTCTAAATCAAATAATATACAACAAATAACATAACTAACATAATGAAGTATGTGCTTTGTTCTTAAGCAATGATACATTATTGTTTTATTATTTAAAAATAATTCCTCAATAAACTATTAAAAACAAAAATTCTTATCATCTTAAATTTTGATACTCGATACTCGAAAACAAGAGCGGTAATGCCAAATACACACAAATCGATCACGAGTTATTCGTTATCGAGTGTGGAAATCCGGCCCCTGGCTTTCTTAAAAAAAGTGAAAGTATCTTTTGATAATTTACTGGATCGTAACGACCACCCTTTAAATAAATGTGATAGATTATGTAGCAGCTTAAAACTCACATGCGTTTAGTTTCGATTTATTCGCATACTTGAGAATTTGCCTATTGACTGTTTTTATTACATTCATTCACTTCGCAGTATTTTATTCGCAATTAACTGATGTAGTACCAGAAGCAATTTTTTAAATATTGAGATATTGTTCTGTTGGGAGTATTGACCCCAATTATGATACACACATATAAGTAGGCATTTAGTCAACTGCGCAGCTCTTAAAAAGGCAAAAACCTTTCCAGAAGCTAACATGAGAAGGTGATTGTGCATCAAAACACCCTAAATTTAGCCCCAGCCAACGGCTGACATTTCATTTAATTTGTTAACATAAACTGCAACTTCCTTTCTCCACATTCTTAAGTCAAATCGGCTTTCTCTAGAGGCTAAGAATTTTACAAGATAAACATTGAAACCGATTAAACTTTGCTTGGCCTTCTTGTGTTAATTTTGTCCAGTAATGTTTAAATGATGTTAATGCATCACGAAACATTCACAAAACCATGACTCACTCACTTACGAAGAAATTTCTCTCCTCCACCAAATCAAAATGCCATTTACCTCGGATCTTATCTTTCAAAAAGAAAAAGACTTTTTCCGAAAATACGAAAATATAGTTAGTAAGTATGTCAATGGATTCCGATGTCTTTGTCTCACAGCGATCTTCACCCAAACGAACAGTAACAACCACTCTTGGGATGGTTTCCTTTTAAAAATTATATCACGCCAAGAGCCTCCTCACGTAATGTCATTGTGAACGTAACAAGCACACGCAAACGAAGGCTACTCTCGCAAGGTACGTACGAGGAGTACGTTCCTGTGGCATCGAGCGCCGCAATACTGGTTCGCAAGAGCAACAACAATAATAATAATAATAGTAATCCAAATCGCAAATCGAATTCGAATCCCAAGTAGTGGGGGAATAGGTACAATCCCAAACGTAAGTGCTGTTAAACCAGAGTGAGATACCTTGTATGTTCGATACGGCAACTCGGCGCGCAATCCGGTCACGATAATGGCATTTTAACAATCGCACTAACATTCGCATTCGCATTTGGATTCGAAATCTCATGGATTTGGATTCGCAGTCACCAATCATCCGCAATCTGCGAAAAGTGGCTTGTTCACCACTCTCATAGATACAGCCTTTAACTCGTAGATACAAAATAAAAGTATGCGGAATTTCGCAGAAGAAACAATTCAACCGCAACCCAAAGACACACTCGGTCGTCTTGACTGAAAGTAGCAAGTATCTGCTGCTGGTTTTCTGGGTCTTCCCTGGGGAACAGACACATGAGTGCCGCAATTAGCGAGCTGATCCGATAAATTCCACAAGAAGACCGCTTGTATCTGTTCATTCAACAATCATTGGAACGTTGTTGCTTGTTTTTTTTTTTTTATTGCCGTCTCTATCTGTCAGATACAATTGGCGGCTGTGCTGTGTTACCCGCACTGGCACCGCGTCTGGAACGTGTTGTTAACAAGACGTTCACAAATTGGACATCCTCCTGGGATTTATCAATGAACTTCTGCTATCGTGGAGTTGGCTCTTTTGACAAATTTGTAATTTCGTCTTGTCTACTAGGTTCTTGCTTGGTTAAGAGGCTTACGTCGATAAATACATAAATATTTATAATGAGAAACGAAAATAAGTCCTCTTAAAAAATAAGCGGTCTTTGTTTATTAGGAGATTGTGACAAAAGTTGCCGCAAAGCCGTCTTAAGAAACGCAAAGTCAAGCTGTAAGTTTTCTTTTGTCAACAAATAAAGACAAGGCTAGAAAGCTACCCACAATCGGCACTGATGTCCACAATCCACAAAAGTGACTTAATTTCTTTTTTGACAGAGAAGGTAAGTGTGGATAATTTGTTAAGTTGCATGGCAAGCGTTTAAGTCAATTTTGGTAATGCCTAAATGCGTGGTTTTGGGCCAGGAAATTGTCACGCTTGTCGCACAGTTTATTAAATTCGCAAGACTTATTCAATGGAAGAGTCGAAATGCTTGTCTATTTTTTTGGAACGTTGCGAATCGTTGCGTTATGTAAGCAGAATCATTAAAGCTAATTGAAGCCTTGAACGAAATGAGTGCGATTGACGCGTTTGTCATCAGTTTGCAGATTACGCATGTGACTGAATGGATCATTTCAGAGCTGGAAAAAAATTTTAGTTTTTCCGATGAGTTGTTGCTTTTTTTTAGCTTGGGTTATTGGTTGGGTACAGGTGGATAGTACCCACCCATCGATCTTTGTGGGATGTGAGCCTCAACAAAGTCATAGACTTATCAGCAGGATGCCAGTTTATAGCCTCGGTTCTTAAACTGTGATCCTCGGAACTCTGGGGTTCCGCGGAAGAATTTTTAGTATGCAATTCCAAAAATGTTTGCGTTTATATTTTCTATTTGGATAACTGGCTTACGACAGGTCTTCATATGAAAAACTGTGGTTGATGATAGAGGAGCAGCAAAGTTAACAGAAAAGAGAACATTTTGCTGGTTGTTCGGTGAGTAAAAAATCTATTGGGTTGGCAACTAAGTAATTGCGGATTTCACTCATAGATGGCTTAAGTTGAATTTTTAGGTTTGCTGACATTATCGAAATGTCAAACACATTTTGTTATTTGATAGTGGGTACTTCAACTGTCCATCTGTAAAAAAAAAATTCTCTGATCAGTTTTGTAGTTTTTGTTTGGCGTCTGTTGAAAAATGGAAAATCAAAACGAACATTTACGTCATATTTTGCTTTTTTATTTCCGGAAAAGAAAAAACACATCGCATTTTTCCACATTCACCATATAGTCCTGACCGTTCACCATCTGATTACTTTTTATTTCGATCTTTGCAAAACTCCTTGAATGGTTAAAATTTCAATAATGATTATGATGTCAAATAGTACCCGGTTTTTTGCTGATACAAACCAGAAGTTTTATGAACGTGGAGTTATGATGCTGCCTGAAAGATGGCAACAGGTCATTGCTCAAAATGATCAATACATTACATTTTTTTCGTTCCATTAAAAAAATTGTCTTTTATTTTCTAAAAAAAATCCACAATTACTACTGGCGATTATGACTAATTGAGTAGCATTAAGTGAGATTAATCCATATGTACCAAGTTATGTTAAAACTATGTTATTTTTACTTTTTGAGAATTTGCTTTGCGTTGTTGTGTGGTTGTGACTTGTTTCGAATTTTGAATTTGAGTTTTCATTCAAGATTTTTATTCTTTTCATTTTTGTTACTCTTGAAGTGCGTTCAATAGATGCTTTACCCGGACGACAGTTTAACCATGAAAATCATTTTATTCCACTATAACCGAGCAAACAATTGGAATATTGGTACAATTTTTTCCCCGAAGCGGAGAAGGGTTAACATTCGCATATTAAAAATGTTGCCGCTGTTCTCTTATGGTTTTCTATAATTCCAAATTTTTTCTTCATTATTAAATTTTAGGATGAAGATAACGCATCATAAAATTCAACAAAAGATGAGCAAGTACATATGTATATGAAGGAAAACTTTAATAAAAACATGGCTTTGGATTTATACCTGTTTGAAGTTCCGAAGAATCTGATGCATTAGGCCTAGTTTGAATAAACATTTGAGTTAATAGTTTTCCCACACCAGCAAAATTTAAAGAAGAAACATTCTTCGCACTAATCTTGAAAAAAAAAACATTTTAAATAAAAAAATTGATTTCGAAATGTGTTGGTTTATATCTTTAAGAGTTGGGGTTCCGAAATTTATTTGGCCCTTATTTTAGGGTTCCGCAGCTTAATAAGTTTGAGAACCGCTGTTCTACGGGCCTAAGACAAGTGTATCATGTGATTCTGTAGCGTGTTTAATTTGTAATGGTCAAGGTAAAAACAACAACGCAAAACACGTATAAATTCATGTTGACACTTCGTTCGATTGGGTAAACTGAACAAGAATCAATTCACACTAATAACAAAACATTTTGACATTCGTTCCACAAGTTTTTTTCTTTTTTTAATTTTATTATTGGAATGTCAGCTTTTACATTGTGTTGGTTGGACGAAATAATTGCATACTTTTAAAAGCTCTTCAATTCATTGTCTCCTTGTTAAGTTGATTTGCGATTTTATGAATTACTCTCTTTGTATGGTAACCCCCATTTTAACTTTATACATTTTTTTTTATTTGTTGTTGTAGCGGCAATAGCAGTTCACCTTCTGTAAATTTAAGTGTCTCTCTATAATGGTTTAGGAGATACAGCTCTGTGACAGCGGAGGCTTAGTTATAGGGTTGCTTTGGACCCTTTGGGAACGGAACCCTAAAAGTCCTCTTCTGTATCTGTAATGTTCGTTTCAACTTCATACAGAAAAACTGGCAAGTTGGCGTTTTGATCATGCTGAAATGAAGAAACATTGAATGCCTAAGATGCCTTTTCGTCAGATCTCTCCAAAGGTGCCATGTTCATATTCGAAGACAATTTGGGTCAGAACGATAATGTTAATATTTTCTTCAAATCCTTGCCCGCAGCTGGCGACAGGCTGGAAAAAGAATCACTTGACAAATCATCTCTTTCCTGGAATCCGGTTTTTGACGTCTGTTCAAGAAACTACGATCAGTTTTTGTATAGCTCAATGATTAAGATCAACTTTGAAACTGATGAAAAGGTGATGAGTATTGACCTAAAATTCTTTTGTCTTTTCCAGTCTACAAATTTCATCTAATTTCGATTTCCGGGGCCATTTTACGTCTCCACACTATTCATTTGAAAGGACCTTGTAAGCTACGTTGAGCAGGAATACGACTCGATTTTTGATACAAGACAAAGGATCGCCTTGTTTTAGGTGGGACAGATAAAGCCGAAACGAGCTTAACTTCCAATGTTTTTTTGGTCCAAACAAACTTCATCCAAGGTCGGTTGGAAAACTTATTTTCAGATCGTTACTTTTTCTCTCCTTATACTGCTTTGGCTTCACTTCGGAGGTGAAGCCAAAAAATGTCTCGAATGTTTCTTGATGGATGTTTCCATTTTGACCGCATATTTTTGACGTTTGTTGCATGAAATTGTTCATATGAAAGTCTTTCGATTTGATCCTACCACGAACGACCACAAGACACTTTAGACCTTCGGCGGAAACAGTGAGTTTTTGAAAAGGGTGGCACATCCTGTGAAAAAGTATAGTTACTATAAAACAAAACTTTAAATTTTATGTTCTTTTTCCCAAAATATTGTCAAACGAATTATCCTTTTCGTGCCTATTTCGTTTTGTCACGAAAATAATGATTTTTTTCTTAAAAAAATAAAAACACTTTAAACTATTCGACGACTTGCGTAGTTGTAATGCGACAGTTTTTTCAGTTTTAAATATGTCACATGGTAAGCTCTTAACCGACATCGACGAACAGAGAATAGTCGATTGAAAAAAAAAGTTAAATAGTGCGGAAGCAAATCGCCACTGTAGTAATGAATTTTCAACAAGCCGGGATTGAAAATTATGGAAAAAATAAATGATCTGGACGCCTGAGGAACATTTCTCCAAACGAGCTGTTCTTCATGAAATGTCTCAAGCAGGAGCAAAAATACCAAAAGTGCTTGAGTAAACCACAACTTAAAAAGAAGCACGTTTTAAATTTGCTGAAAAACATGTCCAACCCGGTGAATTGTGGTCGCATGTTATCTTTAGTGATGAGAAAAAGTTCAACCTCGATGGCCCCCCGACAGCTTCTAATCTTATTGGCGGTGGGGTGCTATGGTTTGGGCAGCATTCACCAGTAATCTTAAAACGAAAATTGTCTTTAAGAAATACCAGGAAGTGTTGGAGGGACACCTTCCTTCCCTGATAGCGATAACTGAGGACAATGGTGTAGTTTTTCAACAAGTCAACCCATCCATATAATCACATCTACTAATAGGACTAGCGGTTGAAAATGACGTTATTGGTGACAACTTCATATCTATTACTCTGAGGTGAATTTTGACCATGACAGCTGTCACATCGGAAACTTCATGTCATTGTCTAATTATTTCAGTCTAGGTTTTTGGTCATTAGTGAAAATACACAAGTTTATCTAAAGTCGTAAAATGTCTAGATTTGTGCCATCAAAACAACATTTGCGGAAAGTTTAAATATGCTTCGTCCATTTAAAGAAAAAAGCATCCGAAGCGCATCAATTGCTTACCGAAGCTTACCCGGGCTATACTACAGACGTTAGAATGTGTCAGCGGTGGTTTAAGAGGTTCAAAGATGGTGATTTCGACACCGAAGACAAAGAACGCCCCGGCCAGGTGAAAAAGTTTGAAGACCATGAATTGGAGACATTGCTCGATCAAGATTCGTCACAGCCGCAAGAAGAACTTGCAAAATCACTTGGCGTTGCTCGAAAAACCATTTCCGATCGTTTGAAAGCAATGGGAATGATCCGAAAGGTAGGACATTGGTCGCCGTATGAATTGAAGCCACGAGACGTCGAACGCTGATTTTGCATGTCCGAAATGCTGCTTGAACGCCACAAAAAGAAGTCTTTTTTGTATCGAATCGTCACTGGTGATGAAAATGGGTACAAAATGGGTACATTTCTATAATCCAAAAAGTCGGGCAACGTATGGATACCCCGGACATGCCTCAACATCGACGGCTGTTCAGAATATTCATGGCCTGAAGGTTATGCTGTGCATTTGGTGGGACCAGGAGGGCGTTGTGTATTATGAGCTGCTAAAACTGAATGAAACAATCACAGGCGAGGTCTAACGACGACAATTGATGCGTTTGAGCCGAGCACTGAAGGAAAAACTGCCGGAAACTGTCGCAACACACGATAAAGTTATTTTGCAACATGACAATGCTCGGCCACATGTTGCAAATGTCGTCAAAGCTTACCTTGAAACGCTCAAATGGGATGTCCTACTCCACCCGCCGTACAGTCCAGACCTTGCGCCATCCGATTACTATTTCATCCGATCGATGCAGCATGGCCTGGCTGACCAGCACTTCCGTCATTTCGATGATGTCAAAATACTTTGAATATTGAATTTAAATCTATTTTTCCTCAGTAAAGCATTGATTTGTGAAAAAATGGCATTTTCAACCGGTAGTCCATTATAAAGTACGGAATTGAACATTTCGTTTGGCCAGCCTTAAATCAAGACGGTTTATGCTCAGGAAAAGTCAGAAATTCAAAATGTGGAACAACTCAAACAAATAATTGTTGAAGTGTTGAAATCACTCTAAGCAACCTTATTTCTAGTTCACCACGTCAAAGAATTCCTCATAAAATAATGTTTAATCTCAAAACTATTAAATACATGAGTTTATGTCAAATTTAGGTTTTTCTTCATGAATTACAGTTGAAAAGGGAAACAAACCAATTAAGGGGTTTCCCTAAATTGATATCGATTGGAATTATTTTTCGACACAAAAAAATAATAAAATCCAATCGTAGTAGCTTAAGCAAGTTCAGTTTACTGGGTAGAATTACCCAATTTCAAACATTTTGTCAGAGTTTCAGATCTGAGTTCCAAAGTGGATGCGATGAATTTGTAATTTGCGGGGTATTCACAAAGAGTTGCATAATTTGTTTATTGAGAGTTCGAATATAAGCATTTTCCACGGCCAATGAGTGAGTTACAACTTCTAGAAAAAAGACGCAAAAATGCTAAAAAAAAAAAGGCAGCTTCGAGAGCTGCTCAAACTCCGGCAGAAACTTGAAAGGATTGTGAATTTGGAAGCACAGCGTTCACAACAACAGATTGTTCAAAATCGAGAAAGTACTCAAGAATTAGTTGCAGATTTAAGACCTGCTCGAACATCTGCAGAAATTAGTTTAGAACTTGAGAATAATAATGATATAATTGCAATTATCTGAGCAGTTCAGTCAGCCTTCGTTGAATAATCTCAACGAAGAAAATATAAGTGAACATTGATGTCTAGCAAAAATTGATAAGGATCATCATCGTAAGTGAAGATTTTTTGACCGATATTTACATGTTTTTAAAATAGCATCGCGACATGAGTAAGAATTTTAAAAGTTGTCAAATTTTTTTCATTTTTTCCACACAAAAAGTTGCACATAACCAAACCACCCAATTTTCACTGCGCACTTTGAAATGAAACTTCAACGAAACAAACTTTTAACAGGCTTCCCTTCTCTCGGTGATGGTCGTGCAAAACAGCAACTACGCAGTTGAAATATTTTAAATTGCTTTCCCATACAAACATGGAGCGCAGATTATGCACACCCCTTTGGCGAAATTCATTCGCTTCGTCAAAGCAATCCGTACACTTAATATGCACCCAAAGCAACTTCAGTATCGATTTCTCCCCCATCATCGCCATCGCCATCAGCATTCACCAATAAGCCCCAGCACCACAATGTAAACATCACGAAAACTATTAAAACAAGGAATGCCAGCCAAAAACAACGTGATCGAAAACACAGATACAAAATGTATCTTCGAAATGTGTTAATCACGATTCGAGTATCCAAATGCGAAACGAAAAAGAAATTCGCTTCGAACGACATGAAAATGGTCAACAGAAACAACAATCAGTCGATAGATAAAAAGATACTCGTGGCAGCCGAAACTAATCTACTTCAATCTGGATAACTATCTTTTTGGCTCCTCATCCGCCGCCCACGTTCCATCCAAAGCCTGGTACATAATTGTTTTTTAATTGAATTCGACCTTCAGAAAGATGAGCAGCAGCCACGTTCTATGCAAACTCAAAGTATCTGTTTCTTTTTGCCGCACTAATGAAAATTCATACTCGTTATCGAAACGCGAATAACATGTTGACAAACAGTTGATAATTGCTGCACCGACATCTGACGGCAATTTATTATAATGAACGCTCCATTACTGTCAATGTCATTTGGCTGGGGCTCGAGCTGGATCTGGAACTTGTGGTCGCTTCAGAAGATGATGAGCATTTGTTGATTTCGAGGTCGCCATTCGCAAATTCCCATTCATCAGAATCATAAATGGTTGTTCTGTAGCTAGTGTGTGACCGACTGCCATTATATTCCATTTCCGAGTGTGCTTAGAATGAAATTGTTTTTTTTTGGTTAATGATTTGCGCCGCAATGGAAGCCAAGGTCAATGCTGGAGCGAGCTCCAAATGACCACATTGAATTAGTATGATTTCGATTCCCTTCGGCTGGTTGGTTGGTGAAATTTTTGCTGCGAAATCGTGTCGACGACGACAAGAAGAAAAAGTTTCAAAAAAATAAAATTATTCAAATCGTGCGGCTGCAATAGAAATTGACGTATCTTTTTTTGTTTTTGTTTTTTGTTGTCTTTCCAATAAACTACTTTTGTATCTTTTAACAGAGAAGAATTGACTGAATGAGACGATGAAGTTGGAGCTGGTTTTGTTTTGGATAGGAAACATCAATCAAGAAGAAGTTGTTTTTGTCAGTGATTGGTTTTTGTGGCTTTCTTGTTTAGAATGCTCTTTCGATTGTATCTTCTGTTTCTTTATTTTCAAATTTATTGAATTAAGCGAGGGAAATGAGTAACGGGAAACGGGAAACGCTTGGCTTCACGCTGATATAATTGGTTTCTAACGAAGTAACTTCTTAGTTTTCCCAATCAGCTGTCTGCCTTCATTTGTTGCTCAAAATTTTGACATATTTGAACGAATTAGAGAAGATACTAATTTTTATGTCTTCAGTTAATCAAAATTGGAATCACGCGTGACCAGTGCGGTTGGATGAACAAACTGAGATACGAGGGTAAATCCAAAATGATAATAGGATAGTTTCTGTGGTAGCTCATTTATACCCTCACTAGTTGCAAGTAGATGCGTACGTCGATTTGAAAATAAACGTGTCTTGGAGGTGTTATAAATTCCCTTCCATTGAGGACACATAACGCCGACAGGAGTGGTTACGGCGAATACAGGGTGCGCCATCTTTTTTGACAGAATGTGCATGTTGAACAAGCGTAAAAAAATGTGAGAGTCGGACTCGAGCAACGAGGGTTCCGTACAAGCTCATAGGTACATTTGTAAATATTTCTTCTTCCATCATGGAAATCGAGTCTGGAAGAGTTTCCCCACTTTTGCTGGAAGGTTTTGACTCCTTTATGAATCTCAAAATAATCGTTATACTACACAGTTTTTTTCTTTTAATTTTCACACACTTGGCGTAAAATTGAGCTACGATTTTGAAAAAAAAAAACTAATTTTGTGATGTGAGTACGTATGCTTCAAATTTTCAACACTTTTTCCTACCACCATCTTCAAGAGCGTATATTTTTTTCACCTCTTGAAACGTAGTGAAAGTGTTGAGGGATAGTGGCCGATTTCATTACGCCTATGATCAAAGAAAATCGTATCTGACCAACAATATGGAATATGGAATCACTAATTTGTTGCTGTTTCATTTATTTCATTGCAAAGTTTAAAAGTCTAAACTCAATGCTGTGTGCTAAGTGGAGGTAGGGAAGGGAGGTTAAAGGGAATTCCCTTGACACTAGGTAAAAGTAATTTTGTATCCAATAAGAAATTATAAGAAAATTTTTTTGAACAGAATCTCGATACTTTCGAAACCACCTGAACGGGGCTTCAAGCAACGAGGACGATCAGATCAGCCAGCAGATAATTTTTGTGTTTATAAATCTTCTTTTTCAAGATCACTCTTTCACTCTTGTGATGCATGTGGTACAGAGCGAGCAGAAAACGTATGGGACGAATGAAAGATTGTGTAGTGGTTTAGAAATAAGATATATTTGGTTCCAATTCTTCCGTAAACGAAGTACGAAATGGAACGGAGAAATTTTGATATCGTCTTATGTGCTTTTGTTTTTCGCACGATTTTATTCCACATTAGTTGGCTTTCAGTTTAATGCCTTTACGGCAGAGCCATAGGCATTTCATATTGACACACCACTAATTTTTACAATACAAACTAGGAATTCAAGCAGCCGATACAGAAACCACTACAACGACGCGAACACGAACTAAGAATTCTAGCAACCGATACAGAAACAACTACAACAAAGCCGCCCATCAGTTAGACTTCTATCGCTGGTCGACCATTCCAGTGATAGCACCATTAATTTGACCCCAGTGACAAAATCTGAATAGACCTAATTCGAAAAACTAGATCACTTTAGGATTCGAAGCTGCGACCTATCAATTGAAAAGCAACCAACCAACCAACGGCAGCACATAAATATTATGTATATGTATAATGGGGACTACTTCGTGATGGAACCATGACTCAGCCAATACTTGATGGGTTATCAATCTTTGGAGCGCTTCTCATATCCATTTTCGTGTTCGAATAAAAAAGTGGAGAAAACCACAGAATTGTTACAGGTTCAGGATGCATTGGTTTTTTTTATTAATATGTACGTATTTCTCGAGCCGAATTGTGCCGACATAATCTCATGGATTTTCTTCACAAACTTACGTACTACAGGTAAAGATGGTGTATTTTTGACCGAGATAAATTTAAAAAACCGCCCTTTTCCACCAACAAAGCATTCACTTTCGATGTATAGTAACAATGAAAAATCGATGCATTGTGTACAGCAAATGTACACTGCAAATAACTAGGACTAGGTTCTCGTTCTTGCAGTTGATCTGCGCATCGATAAGCTGTCAGATCTTTTTTCTACCCGGAAATGTTTAATACTTGTAAGTAAAAATAAACGATTTAAGGGCTAATAAGGAAAGTCCTTTAGAGTTCCCTAAAAAAAAAAAATGCTCCTTCATATCGAAGATTTTGTTCTCTTTTCTTTTCTTTCCAAGCTGTGAAATAGCAAGGATACTCAAATGGAGCGATACTGTTGTAAGCAAAAGTGGTTACGCTTGGAATGTCTGGAAATGAAAGGCACATAAAACCCAACGCCGACGGACCGACACCATTACACCTGGAAGTAGAAAGACTCGCAGGACTCTCGACCAAAAGACTCAAGGCACGGGGTCACTTTGATGACAGCAAAAGCACTAAGAATAGGAATATTGTGGGCATGGTAAGGGCGATCTGGTAGAGAAAACGTTTCCCTTCAACAACTACTTCAAAATACTTCCAAATGATTCTTGAACGAACGAAAATACGACAGGAAACCCCAGTGGAATCTTGATATACATACCCGGAAGGCTAATGCAGAGTCAGGGGCAGGGATCTTCTGCCAAAGTCCATCGATCGAAATTCCGGGGCATCCTGAATCTTTCGTTGAAGTGTTCCAAGCAGAAGTTTTCGCAATCGAAATTGGAAAAGAAACGCTTGCCGACACTGGTAAAAGTGTGTAAACAGAAACTCAATAAACTTGCAACACTAAAAGGCGTAATTTTAACATTGGTACCGGGACACGTCTAACAAGGTGTAATGGGTAAAGAAATAGGCACCAGAGCCCAGTTTAAGAAATATGCTAACAGCTATTTAAAGAGTGATAGGGTAATACAAGGGGGGCAATCAGAGATCTGCCAACCGACAAACCAAAAAAGAATGTTGTAAAGAACTTTCTTGTGGATCCTGAAAACTGGGAAGAAACAAAAAAGTCAGGAAGCCGATATCAGCTGAGTTTCTGCGAGTAAGGGTTGTCAATTTGAAAAAGAAAAATACATAAAACTCAAGCAGCTGGCCCACCCTATTAAAATACATCGCAGTTATAAATTTTAAAATAATATACAGGGTGGACCAAAAGTATCTTTCCTTAGTAAAAAATTAACAACTTTTTATGTATAAATATTTTAGTGTATTTCTTTTGTTGCAGCCATAAGACTTGCAAGATTTGACATGGAGCACTACACCATCGCACAGAGGTATTTTTGGAAAACAGTCGGTCAATAATTAACACTCATCGAAATGCTCCAATAACTCCAACGTTGGCGATGTGAGACGTACCGGCAGACGTCGTTATAACCGATCAACCGAAAACATTCAGGTTGTTAGTGGAAGTGTTGCAGGTGATCCTGAATCATAGACAAGACGACGTTCAACATAAAGAACTGCACCTACACCCTTAAAAAATCCAGTTGGTCCAACAACTCAATCCTGGTGACCCATAAAAATATTTGAAGTACTGCAGAACTGTCCTTAACATCGCCGAAAATGACGAAGAATTTTTAGGAAATTTTATGATGAACGACGAGGCACATTTTTGGGCACACAGAATCCCTAAAATCTCCGCCAACGTCCCTTGGACTCACTTCGTGTTGCTGTTTCGTGTGGAATAATCTCGCGTAATATTTATGGGCCATATTACTTTGAAAATAATGCGTGTGCAACGCGATACTGTTAATGAGCATCACTACAGAGCAATGCTTCAGAAGTTCTTTCTCCCACTCATGCATGCAGACAACAATGTTGAGCTCATGTGGTTGCACAAAGACGGAGCTACCGCTCACACCGCTTGCTCGTGAGGCAGTAAACTTATTGTGTGAAAATTCCCAAATCGCACAATCTAAAAAAAGGGTGATATTGAATGGAGTCCGCGATCGCCTGATCTGACGGCTATAAGCATTTTTTTATGGGGTTACCTGAGGATAAGGTTTACATTAGCAAACCACACGCCCATGAGTGCCTGCACTTAGCCGATGTACTACTGTGTCCAAAAAATAAGGTGACATATGAATTTAAACTGCGCGCGTCGAAGGATTTGGAAATTTTTCTTTCTTTTTAGGTTGGTAGTACTGTCAGTGACATCATGATTTCATGTCAAAATATATTCATAGTGTTTGAGATACGCGTCGTTTTGTGAGCTGCTAAAAGTGAGTTTTTCGTTTTTTGCGATGTCGAAATTTATTGAGCAAAGAATTTGCATTAAATTTTGTTTGCGGAATCAATTTTCTGCTGCGGCTTCGTTGAGGATGGTGCAGAAAGCCTTTGATGATGAGGCTATGTCTAAAAAAAAATGTTTACAAGTGGTATAGTGATTTCCAAGCCGGCCGTGAACGTGTCGAAGACGAAGAGCGTTCTGGGCAACCATCAACCTCAACCGATGAAGCTCACGTCCAACAAATCAAAGATTTGGTGTTGAAAAACCATCGATTAACGAGTAGAGACCTTGCTGATGAAGTTGGCTTATCGAAAGGCTCAGTCAATACCATTTTGAAGGATGCTTTGGGCCTCAAGCGCGTCAAATCTCGACAGGTAGCGAAAACATTGAATTTTTTGGAAAAAAGGCGTCGCGTTGAAGTGTGCGAAACAATGCTTTCCGACTACCAGGATGTCATGAAACGCATTATAACTGGCGATGAGACTTGGATCTATGCTTGCGACCCCGAAATAACCGATAAATTGAGCGAATATCGTGCCAAAGGAGAGCTGAAACCAAAAAAAACGCGCCAAAGTCGCTCAAAAATCAAGGTCATGTTGACTGTTTTCTTCGATTATCGCTGTTGTGCTTTATGAATTCCTTCCAACCGGCCAAACAATCAACAAGGAATATTATTTGAACGTTATGCATCGTTTGCGTAACGCTATCTGCCTAAAAAGGCCAGAATTGTGGAAAGACAATTCTTGGTTTTTACACCACGATAATGCACCATCCCATACCGCACTCGTAATTCGTGATCATTTCGCCAAAAACTCAACCCATATCGTTCCGCAACCACCGTATTCACCTGATCTGGCACCGTGCGACTTCTGGCTGTTCAATAAGCTCAAAAGACTGCTCCGGGGACACCGTTTTGATACGATAGAGGAGATTCAAGCCGCAGCGAAGACGGAACTGAAGGCCATCCCGGAAAGTGACTACAACCAGTGTTTCAAAGATTGGAAAATCCGTTGGCATAAGTGCATTGCATCGGGAGGGGATTACTTTGAAGGGGATGAAATTGATTTGGAAGAATAAATAAAGAATTTTCAAAATAAATACAATGTCACCTTATTTTTTGGACACAGTAGTAATTTCCCATGCGTAATAAAAAAAAATGTCCATGAAATAAATAATTTGTAATTTATTTCATTAGTTTATATCTTTTCGTTTAAAAGTTATTCCAGATTTACATAGGAAAGGAACTTTTGGTCCACCCTGTATTATACATTCTCACAATCTTGTGTTGCAAAAATTTAGAGTGACTTTCTGATCATGGAATGTTTCGGTTCCAAGAAGCAGCCATGCTCAGTTATTCGAGTTCCTTAATAAAAATTTGCTTAAAAAACCTCGTTCCAATTTCGTTATCACCAAAATCCCCGCCCGTTGCATAAAGTGACCTCGAAATTCCACACATAATAAAATCATCCACGTAACGACATAAAATATTAACCAAGCGAATAATCGCCACCTCTACTAAAGCTGAGCATCTAAAGTAAAAACCCTCGGGAAAATATTTGTGCATGGGAGTGAAAAACACGCCTCGGCGGAGGGTGCTCCAATTAAAGATCAAAATAATCATGTTAAAGACCAAAAGATACGAATACGAACAACTTCAGCGCCAGGTACAGTGTGCGTCGTCTCAGTAACCTTGAACTAGTAACAAAATAAACTATAGTTCCTATTTGCACACACACAGATACACCAGTGGAAATATTTACGTGTGTTTCCATGCGAAGTTTTCCAGTCGGATTCATTCCGTTTTCGACCCACACTCCCGCTGGGACGCACGAAAACTTCACCGAAAGTAAATCCATGCAGTTCACTTGGATGGAAAGCAAACGCAGTGGAAACAAGGAACTACCGGTGACGCGGCTGAATGGAGAGTTAGCTGGGCAAGTACGTACGTTCATCCCCTTTAAGATTGAGGGGTTGAGAAATCACACCCTTATTGAAGTTTATTCCCCGTCAAGCTTCGAACAGACGAAAAAATCGATAGAGTCCTGACTGGTGCCGACAGGCGAACAGGGAAGTGGAATGTGGTTGGAAATGTTACTACGGATGGAGGAACGAAATTGAAATTTCGTGGACGTGCTGGAGTTGTGTGGTGTGCTTCTGACAACTCCGGGGGATGTTTTGCTACCCTCGCGTTTTTTTTTTTGTTTTCTTTTGTTTACTCGAAGGGTAAAAATGAGAAAAATATGCGAACGATACCGCACCATACGTCCTTCGGATCATAAAAATACAAATACAGTATCAGAGAATGTCAGTGGGTTGCTCCAAAAGAGGACCAGAAGAAGTTGTTAATGGGGGTAACATTGGATACATGTCTGAGCTGTGTATCGCATGAAGAGGCTATAAAACTATGAACAGTGGGTTGGGCTAAAGCTACACGAGACGTCTTTTGTTTATTTTATGAGGGAGTATCTGTGAAGTGATTTAGATTTTAGTTCCTTCAAAATTTGCGGAAGAGATTTCGTAGTTCAACCATGCCAATGGATGTTTCGCATCGATGTGAATCTGAATAAAATTTTTAGAGGAGATTTTATGCAAATTTTGAGCTTACTCAAGCTCGTACTCATCAAGTCGATAACTTTATTGAAATTTGCACTGCAAAGTGAATAGAAAAAAAGGTAAAATTTGCATAAATTACGGCATAAATTGATGAGATGATGTAATGGAGGATGCGTAGGGGTGATTTGTTTATTCAAGTTTTTGTTGCACTAAAGATAAACGAAAAAACGTGTACTTTATTTCTATATCTTATCGATGAACAATTTTGAAATTGTTTTTTCTTTAGATTAACAAAATCGAACGCTTTATAATTTGGAACAGTTCAAAAACAACGTGGATCCGTACCTCTTTCTTCTTCTCATACTTGCCTCGCATATTTCGAGCCCTTTGAAAGTGAGTGAATTTCAAAAGGCAGGACAAACAAAAAGTGGACTGAGATGCTGTCGAATCCGCATGAATCCTGAGTTTAAAATTATTTTTAAGTTGCTTCTTCTTCTGGTCAACATTGGGACTATAATTTATACGTAATTCTATGAGTTGTAAAAACTTGATTCATCTTGAAAAAGCGGTTTTTGAAATTGCTTTGATTTGACAACGTGATAGTAGCGGCTCGCATTGTAAAAATCGTCAACCAAATCGAAGTCGATAAAGGAGATGTGTCCTGAGAGGTACAACATATTCTCCTAAAAGTCTCAAGCTTCATGTTCTTTGTTTGGATTATGAGCAGATTTAGAGATCTCAGCTTGTCGCGCTTCAACTGGATTGACAGCGATTAGTTGGGTACGCTGCAGTTCAATGGACTCGTCGTCTAGAGAAATTCCTGCCTCAAAAAAGCATCCTGTTTGAGGATATTAACAGATTCCGAAACCGCATGAAAATTTTGGCAGCTCTTTGCGATTGAAGTTCCACAAACGTTATTTTAGTACACGGAAGAATATTAATCAGTAAGCCACAGGCTTTTTTCATGTTTACTTAAAGGGCTTTCGACTCAAAGGATACTTATCATCGCTTTTAATTCCTATCTTTTCATCTTGATAATTATTTTTGCCGCTTGCCAAAAAGCCTTTGAAACATTATGTCCCTGAATGGTGCACCATCTGCGAATTGCGAAACTGTTCGACTTCAAGTGTTTGCTTTTATAAGGGGTGTAAAAAGTTTCCGCATCGAAAGTCGAAAAGTAGCCTCTAGATTTGGAAGCTCGTCATCTTTTCAAGGCCGGAGTGAGACCCGACACCCAAAAAAGTCCGACGCATAATGCATTGAATATCCTTTGATAGCTCAAGACCAGTCCCGGTTTTCCTGTTAAACGTTACAAAAATCCAGGTCTTTCCCAGCCTCACTTTTGTACTATTCAAGCTGCAGTTTTTAAATATGTCAAAAATGTTCTAGTAGGACGAAAGTTATGCCCGGCGACTAGTTTATCAACTCTATTCTTTAATTCTCTAAGAAGGTGCATTGTGTGTTCTTCTAAATCCTTTTGCAACACACAAATCGGCCCATTTCAGTGTAGCTTCCGGCCCGGTAAATCGGCAATAGACCAATTGTGGACTTACCAATTTCAAGTCGAAACTCACAACTTCAAGATCGGCATTAAAAACACAAAGCGATGTCAGAATTCGTTATACCGGGAATACTGCTCCGGTAATATCGAACAAAACTGGAACAGCACACGAAATTCTGTGCATATTGCACCAAGAATCTCTGATTGAAGACGAGGCCTGAAGAGTTACTAAGCTCTTGCCAATCGATGCTTCTTCGTTTCACAATAACGCATAGAAAAGCTTTCCGTCAGATTATGGTCTTGTTTGCGAGGAATGCGATTAGAGCAGAAGTTGACGAGTTTGAAAAAATAAACTCCGGAAGAAACTTCAGAGGATATTCCACAGAACGTGGAACACAGTCAACGATGAGTATATGAGCGTTAAAGTAGAACTCCACACAGAGGAGCACTTTAAAGGACGCCTAGAGGATATCAAACCCGGAGAGGGCGCATTCAAACAAATCAATGCGAAAGTTGGCATATCCAAAACGCCTGCAAATAAGGTGTCTTCGCCGCACACTTCAAAAGGGAGAGGCCCACGGTGCATTACTCAGAATTCATGGAAGAAGTTGAAGCTGTTATCAACGGAGTAATACACGACATCAGAAGAGATAATTTTGCAATACACCCAACCGCGAACAATGGCGTTTTCACGAATGCAGAAACTCAAACACGTCTTCAGGTCCAGATCGCATTCCCAACTTTTTGCTCAATTGTAGCTTTTCTACTTTTGACTGTGATCTTTAATAAGTGGATCTATAACAGCTATTTTTCCGAAGAAAACAAATAGTTCCAGCATCGACGGGTATAGACCGATAGCGCTTCTCTGCTATGTTGGGAAAGTGCTGGAGTCGGTTCTGCTGCGCAAAATCATGGCGATTTGCATAGAGAAGGGAATTCTTCTAAATAATTAACACGGTTTCCGCGCGCAGTACTCAACTATCCATCCACTGCTAGAGCTGCATCATGATGTCAACCAAACCCTCAACAAGTAAGAAATTTTAGCTGCGTGCCTTCTGGATATAAAAAACGCCTTCGAGAGCGTCTAGATCAAGAGCCTCATCTACAAAATGAAGACAATGGGATTTCCGCAGCATCTGTTAAGAATCCTTTTTAATTCTCACCCATCCTTTTCAACATCCTGACAGCCCACCAGCCATCCAACAACGCACGAACGAAGACCATAACAGACGCTGCATCATAAGCCCCGGAAAAGCAGCCGCAAGAGTATAACAAAACATCGCGAAGCTCTGGAATTCTAACCTCAAATGGAGACTGTGGATCAACAGTAGCAAGACGGAGCTCATCTACTTCCACAGCGGCAACAACACAGCGGCATTCGCGACGAGATGCCACGAGACATTAGGATACCAATGCCAGACGGGAAGAAGGTTGCTCCATAGCTCAGCACGAAATACCTTGGGGATCGTCATGTTTTCAAAGACTCGATTTAACTATTCTTGAATCATTGTGTACATAATTTTTCTGTACGTGCGTATGTCACTGAAAAACTCCTAAACGGCTCGACCGGTTTTAGTGCAATTTTTTGTGTGTATTGAGAGTGGGTCCCTGGATGGTTTAGATTCACTCACCGATAAACCTTCTAAGAAGTAAATAATAAACTTTCTGATTTCTATAAAATCTACCGAATGTTTTAAATATGAATCCTGGCCAATCTTCTTTTAATGTTTTCTTTGTTCAAAAAAGTAAATCGTGCACTCTCCAGCCCAGCAAAACTAGATTTCGAAATAAATTCAGCTTTCAAAGTGAATTTTAGAAAGGATTTTAAATCATAAAAAACTTTCTCTCTTCAAAATTATTCCAATAGATTAATTTTTTTTTAAACTTTCCTCTTTTTGACGTGAGGGAAGATTAAAAACCCCAAATAAGTGTCGCTTTTTTTCGCGACCTCATTTAAAATCATTTTTGTTTTTCAACTTATCAGGTGACAGTTCTAAGCCATCGAATGTCTATGCTTACTTTCATTTAATTCTGTTAACAGAGACCCGCTTATCTTATCGTAATTTAATTTGTTTACCGAGAACCCATACGAACCACTGTTTAAAAAACTTGCCAACAATCTGGCTCCAAACAAAAAAACATAAAAAACACCTTTAAAAAGGCACTAAATTTTGCAGATCTTCAAAGTGATATCCGTGACTAAATATAGCAACCGATACTTAATTTCGCATTAGTTTCTGCGATAAGAAAGCGAACCATAAAACAAATTTCTTCTTCTCTTCGTTTTTTTTTTAAATCTTGATTAATTGATTAAAGTGTAAATGAACGAGGCTGTCACTCATCCACTTTAGCATGACTAACTTAAAGCTTGTTTGGTGGTGTATCTATCGTCAAGCCAGTTTGTACAGAGTGCGAAAGCGAATCCGTTGAACTTTGGCTTTACGCGCTCCAAAGTCACTTTTACTTTAATTAAATTCAAAAAATGAAATGCAGTGAATAGATAGAGATACATTTAGTGTTACGGATACAGTAAAATAGCGATTGATTTAGAAATTTTATAGCTCAGCTATGAAAACCTAATTAAGGCGTTAAATAAGTGTCATGGGAATAAATTTGCTGTGGAAATAACTCGTTCGTTTTTTAAGTGCCGGTTTGATATTAATAAAACGAATTTCGATTGCTTCGAGCGGAGACAGGAGGTGACGGAGAGCCACTGGATTTTGTAGCCAAATTTGACACTAATGAATGTCAAACGATTACTTAAAATCCAGTTCAAAAATACTCGTTTGAAGCCTGTTTTCGAGATATATTTTTAGTCCGCGGGAAATGTATTTATAGATTTGATTAATGAAGATACTTGAATATTGAAGAGAGGTCTGACTTCTGTAATTTGAAGGCGATAGTCTTTCTGGTAGAAGTTTTATAAGAGTGAAAAAAATTAATGAAATGACCATATTCAGCTGATATTTTTATTTTTTTTGCTTCCAGCATAATAACACGCGGGAATTTAGCTTCTAGATCATCAGCTGCGGCTAGTTTTTCAGCATACACGAGTAACTTGTCATACACTCACAAAAAAGGAGCCCGAGGGAGTCGAATTGCGTGATCTAGGCGACCATTTGACAGACTTATTTCTTTCGCTCAACAAACGTATGTACCGAAAAAGCAATGTTTTCAGCCGGTGTTTTAGAGGATAAGGCCGCCTCGGTGAAACCATTGTTTTAAAGACTATAGTTATTATGACAGGTGATCACAAAATCTCGAATTAATTGCCTGTAACGCTTGTTACAGACGGCAATGTTGTGGAGATTTCGAGAGCTTCAGGACGATTGTGCTTACATCCTAATTGGCAATTTGGTTTTCTAACTTAGTAACACACTTAGCCAGTTTTTATAAAAAAGCGGAAGGCCTACTCACAAGACTTATCACATTGATTAAGAGTTAACCAGAAGAATAGTTTTTCATATGTGGTCGCAGAAAAGGAAACTGATAAAAGGTTCCACAGGCTACAAATTTGAAATGGACTCCGTCATGTTCGATTCCAAGGCAGATCAGATCATTTAAGATGAATATACCCAATGCCCATGGAAGAAATACCACAAAGATGGCCTAATCGGCGCGCGGTCCCGCTGTGAGTACAAAGTAAACAATGCATAGGACAATAGGACCATGCAAGCTCCAAAGACCACAGTCAATAATGAATAGGTCCACGACAGGATCTTATCTCTCACTTCTGATAAGGAACCAGGAAGCTTCGATACCTGGACTACTTCAATACGATCGGAAAAGAAGTTCTGCTGAAGAAATGTCTTTGATTATGAGTCTTGCAGACAGCTGGCTTTCGTCGGCGATCTTGAAAAATTTTGTAACCTTCGTATAATCTTATGCGTCCTTTTTTCATTTTCAATTCATATCTGGATTGAATCCAACAATTTGAAAGGCTTAAATAAAACTGAGTAATCTTTTTTGTCATAGGCGCTGTACTTGGTTCAATTGAAAGTCTCTTACAGTCAACTTGATTCAGTTGAACGAATGGAAAAAAAGCATCGAACTCTATATCATGCCAAAGGTCATTAAGTTAATAAGCAAAAACAAATATTATCTTTTGCAGCTTCTCCGCAGCAACAATAAGTTAGTATCTTAAAGAGTGATAGGATTCCACGAAAAATAAAAACCCCAAACATGACCTCATGATTTCTTCAATGGAACAAGAAAATTATTTTGCGAAAGTTTCGGAAACCATTTATTACAATGCCGCTGATAAGTTCCCAAACAAACAATTTTTCTAAGAACAACATAAATTTATTGATTGCCCAAGGCTCAGTTTCAAAAATTCCTTTTCCTATCTTATACTGTTTAATGGATGACAGAACCCTAAGTTTTTATATATCTATGTATTCAACGATTCACACCCTTGTTGCGAATTTTGAAATTCAATTCAATTCAATTCAAATTTTTATTTCATTATAAATTCATAAAATTTTAAAATCTACAGTATATTAGAATCTGAAATTTAAAAATCACAAAGAACTAGAAGCGGAGGCTGTTTACGTAAAATCGAAGAACAAAACAGAATAAAAATTGAAGTATTGAAGAAATTTTGAAACATTTGCTGATTGTGTTGTGATACTAAGGCAAGATTTTGCGTATTTTTATTGCAAATAATTCGAATGACATGAAACAAGAGATGGGTTCATTTAGTTGTCGTGTGTTCCACACCAGCAAACTATGCCATTTTCGAGATTCGAATGCACCAGGCCATAACATTTACACTAAAAAAAATTTTGCGGACAATAATTTTTCAAAAGTCTTACATTTGCCTGACGGCCGAAAAAAAATTTAAGTGAATCAGTATGGACAGACAGTCCAAATCACCTTCCGGTAAGTAGAACCCCTCGATACTTAAAAGACTTGACACTCTCAATGTTAAAATATTTATCGGAGCACAAAATTTGTGAATTGTTTTTTGAGTTCCAACTAATTGTAGGATTAAAAAAAGAAATCTGTTGTCGACTTCCTTGCCACAAGCAATAGAAATCTTACTTTGATTTTATCACTAATTACCATGTCTTGTGTTGAGAGCCAGATTTCAAGATCATGAATTAATGTCTGCAGATAAATTTAGAGCAGAAAAGTACACGCCATATCATTACCGAACACGTTAATTTAGCTTTTTAAGATTTGTGAAAACAACCAGCTGATAAATATTAAATACAGGATTGGACCAAGCTCATAACCTTGAGGAACTCCTATGGAATTAACTGTTCCGGAACTGAGACGACCATGAATAAAAAACTAGCTGCCATCTTCCAGATGAATGTGACGAGAACCAATTATTAATTTTATCCCTGAAACCACATTTGTGATCGACAGTATCAAACTTGGTGGAAATACCTCAAAAAACAATTTTTTCATGTCCTCAAAAAAGCGTAACTATCTATGAATGGCACTTCCGCCGCCAAAAAGGCAGCAAAATGCTTAGGTTTCCTTACCCGATGCAAGATATTCCTTGCCCCTTCTGAGTCAACTTGAATTTCTATCGGCCTTTGCTCAAGTAAACTCTCAGATCTGGGCAGATGCACCAAGGGCCACTCTGCACTAACTAGATAGAGTTCAAAAGCGCACAATAAAACTTTTTAGCGACGTTCGTCTTGTAATTAAATCGCACAAAAGTCGTTGGAATATTTCCGGTTAGTCGATATTTTACCCCTATTGCTGCAGACATAGGATGAAAAAACTTATAGCATTTCGTCATTTCAAAAATTGACTCGCAACACCCGGACACTATCGAATGCCCATCAGTTCATTCTGTTAAGTATAAGCGTTCTTTAAAGTGCCGAACGTTGTCCTAGGCTGTTTAACCCATAAATTTAACAACCAAACAATTTAAAACCAATGTGACCGGATACCTCATCTCATACTACATTATAAAGGTGCACATAACAACCTACTTTAATTGAATTACAAATACTTGTGTTTAATTTGAATGTACAATAGGATGTCTTATCCTGTTTAAGACGATATTTAAGACATCTTCTTAAAGCGATAACAGAGCAAAAAGCAAAAGGAAACATGAAGATTTTGTGACAAAAATGTTTGGAGAAACTGTCATCTATGCACTTTTTGTTCAAGCTTTCGAGATATTTTTTGAAATATAAAAACAAAGTTACAATCCTGAAATTCAAAATTTTAAGTTCACACAGAAGTTGAGCTTTGAACTTGACCCTGGCATGGAAAGTTGCCTACTGTGTGTGTTTATCTGCAGTAATAGTCTTACCCAATCAAAGACAACCGTCAACAATATCGGAGGGCTCAAAATAACATCAAAGCAGGAGGTCTAGATAAATAAATTATTTAACAAGAGATCGATGGCTTACAGCTCCAGAGATCAGTATAACCATTCGCAATTCAAGTCAGTTATCAGTTTTAATGACAAACTAGTGTTTAGCTCTCACAGGCCTAAACGGTTGCTCGAAAATCCTTTTTCAAAGACCTCAAAATTAATTCAAGCGGCTAGGTTGAGAACCAAGAGTGTATATCAACCGACTAGACTGGAAGAAAGTTATATGGACGGACGAGTGGAAAAAAATTTAACCAAAAAGGAGAGCATTCTTCTGAAGTAAAAGAGCTTTGATTTGATTTTTTGTCAAATCGATGCCAAATTCTGAGGAAGAACTTGAAAGAGGTTCAAAAAACAGTGCCAAACATCTAAAGACAAACTTTGAGATACCCTTCAAGTAGAATTTAAATTAAAGAAATAGAAAAACTAAATTGACGGTCAAAGAAGTGAAAGTACCTTGTTCAGGTTTTTTGACGAAAAACCGGTCGAATTCAAGCCTTTCCACATTACGTTCACTTGAACAATTTGCTTTAGAACATTTTTAAATCAGTTTAATAATCGAAGATAACTGCTTCATGATTTAAGAAATGAGTGAAATCAGATGTGAAAAAAAATCAACTCGAAATGTCAGTAAATAAGTCCAAAAATCTTCCCAACGACTCGCAGATAAAAAATCGCATCATTTATATCAAGACTACAGCCTTGCAACAGCAAACAGCATCCCCGACAACTCATCATTTGACGTTGACATAATTTTGTCATTTACGGACTCTCAATCAAATTGTTTAATAGATGAGAAACTGTCTCGCAAAACCGCGTCTAACACGATCTCACTGAAAAGCAAGTGTTACATTTGAGGCTTTATAAATCAACCTTGGTTAATTGCCACGTAATTGAGCGTCTGTCAATGCCCAAAAAGGAGTGCTAATTCGCACAAAAAACGATGTTCGAAGTAAATTAAAACATCAGAAATCGTTGTCACTCTCCATACCAAGTAACTCCGATGTTTCGCCTAGCAACAATCCCAAAATTGTTTGCATGCAAGTAACTCACGTTGGTTTGAACGCCACACTGGCGAAAGCTATTTCAGGCTGAAGTTTCTTATTGCACCTCTAGGGATAGACTCAAACAAGTGAGATGCAAATAAGAAAATACGTTTTTACCTGAATTTGTGTCAACAGACGCAGACCGAAACGAGTACACAGACTTGCCCAACAAACGAGGTCAAAATGTTGAGAAAAGATGGTTTGCAAAAAGGAGCAAGGCATAAAACATCACGTAAATTGCAGTCAATTGGATTGGAATATTTATTATTTAAAGGATTTGCGGTACGGAGTCCTTCCTCGAGGCATTGTCCTTTATCAGCTGTCGATTCTCGGGAATTAATACGCTGTCTTCAGCACACTTAACGGTTTGAGGGCAATGGCCTGCAAAGTAATTGTTACTGCCTTAACCGCAAATATAAGGAACAGGAGTTTCCATCACCCACCGAGGGGATGACAAAGCAAATACATACGTATAACGTAAGGGTGTGTGCGAATTGTGAACGAGGGTTGATTTAACGTTGCAGACGATCCTAATGATGGTATTTATTTAATTTCCATAACAAAATCTGCACCGATTTAAAGGGGGATGAAGTGAGCAGAAGGACCACGAGCTGAAAAGGCATTCACTTCTCAAAGGAGCGCCTCAAAAAGTGACTTTTAACAAATTGGAAATGATTAGTAAAAGTTTAAATGATAATTCAAGCTTACATTTTTGAAAAGACTTACAACTCGAGAAAGAAAGGTGTACTTTGGGGAGAAGGCTTGATTTTTATAAGACTAAGTCAAGTCTAACTAAGACTTGGCATCAGGACATCAGTTCAGTTACGAAAGTCTGAGGCTACAATGCTCTGCTGAGTTACATTTTAAGGCACGCAATTTGGAAGCGACGATTTATAGCCAGATTTCTGTATTTCAGTTTAATAAAGGGTCCGCCAAATAACTTTTTTTTTTGAAAATACTATAAAAAAAAAACTGCTGAATATCTTCTCAAATTTCTTTTTTTATTAGAAAGTACAATCCTTCCGGTTAATAATGGAAAATAATTTCATCCAAATGGCTGCCTCGGCTGGCCCTGTAGTAGCCTACACGATCGGTTCAATTTTTAAGCACATTATCAATTGTGTGCAGCTGTATTTCACCAATGGCTTCACGAATATTGTCCTTTAAAGCGTCAATTGTCTCTGGCTTGTCGGCGTAACATTTATCTTTGAGAGCACCCCACAAATAATAGTCCAACGGTGTCAAATCGCAGCTCCGAGGTGGCCAAACGACATCAGCTCTGCGGCTGATAATGCGATCTTCAAAAATAGGGCGTAACACATCGAGTGAAGCTTCGGCTGTGTGGCACGTAGCGCCGTCCTGTTGAAACTAAATGTTGCCAATATTCTCCTTTTCAATTTTTGTGGTCAAAAATTCTTTCAACATGGCCCGATAACGATCGCCATTGACTGCAATGGCCACTCCTTGCTCATTTTCGAAGAAAAATGGCCCAATTACGCCTCTGGACCAAAATCCGCACCAAACAGTGACTCGTTTTGGGTGCATCGGCTTTTCAATGTATACGTGCGGGTTTTCTGTGCCCCAAATGCGATAATATTGCTTGTTTACATACCCGGCAAGATCAAAATGAGCTTCATCTGAAAAGATAATTTTTTTTTTTGGCAAAATCGGCATCTTCTGTAAGTCGATCGCAGGCCCACTTAGCGAAGCGAAAACGCATTGGATGGTCAGTTGGCTTCAACTCCTGAACCAATTGGACTTTGTATGGCGTCATACCAAGGTCTTTATGCAAAATTCGTCTCAATGATGTCTCCGAGATGTTCAATTGTTGAGAACGACGGTGAATTGATGTTGATGGCGCTTCACGCACACTTTCTGCCACAGAAGCAATATTCTTGGGTATACGCACTGTTTTTGGCTTTTCACGCTTTGGCTTATCGATGAGGATGCCAGTTTCTTTAATTTTTTTTCACAAGATAACGAACATACGGAGCTGACGGTGCTTCTCTTCTTCCAAAGTCCGGACGCAATTTTCGCACACATTCTGCAACATTACCATGATTTTCAAAGTAATGTCGCAATATTTCCCAGCATTGTTCAAGCGTATACACAACCACATTCGATCAGCGGAAGGATAAAACTAATTATCTTTCATATCAGACATGAGCTAAGTGTTACCATTCACGAAATAAGCACTAGTTGAGAAAAAAAAACGTTAGATGGCGGACCCTTGACAACCCAAAACTAAGAAGTTTGCTTATTCACAGGGTAATCCCCTCAAGAATACCGGCTTAAATTAGAGCGAATTCTTATGGAATTAAATCGTTTAGAAAAATTTCGAATTACGTTTTCCATGCTTTTCTACGAATTTAATTTTATCTGTTGATTTTCATAAAACCAGATCACACCACTGGTCTGATGGCCATTCACATAATGTAACATTCAAATTTAAAGTCAAACAATAAATTATAAAAATAAAAATAAAATAAAAAGCTATTTCTTTATTTTCCAAAGCTTCACAAGTATTCTCGCTTACGATCTTTTTCTTTCGAAGTGAAACTTAATGGAGAACTGGCAAACCGGACCCCAAAAGCAGACCAAAATGGACGCGGTATTGGGGAAGGGATGTAAACCCTCCTGTCTCGAAGAAACTTATTACAGAATCACATAATGTTGAATTTGAAGACTCAGTTTAAATCAATTGCAGCAATTTTTTTTTTGCCGAATTCGTCGACTTCAAGAAATTAAAATTGAATTTACTAATGATTGCATTGAAATTAAGGAATTCACCGCTGACTTTAATTTGAACAAAGTAAATTCATTTGATTTCCAAACATGATTTCATATTTTTGATTGCTAAAAATTGAATGCTCCAGTCATTAATTTCAAAACATTTTCGGTGGTTAGTGTGTAGAGAAACAAATTGCAATATTTAAAGGTTCTTAAAAAAATACAGCATCGACAACATTTCGTGAGCGTGTGTAAATTTTTCGGCTTTAGAAGGTTCTCGTACAGAGGTAAACTTTTCGTTATGAGTCTTTTATGAAGGGTGTCACCATCCACTTGAAGCAATAATCTCTCATATTGATGAAGTTAAGAATTATATGGAAAAGAGCTCAACCTTTTATCAATTCTTCATTCAAGCAATGATGGAACGCCAAGCGCATGATCTCGGTTTTTAAGTTATAAAAATTATAAATTTCGACAGAAGAACTATTCGATGGAAATACTATTTCGATATTAATTTAGGCTTCCCGCTTTTCTACTACTTCAATAGAGGTAGATGATGCTTTAAAGAAACGTATAGTGTCGTTGACAATACTTGAAGCTCAACTACACCATTTTTTCCTTGTCTTCGCATTTGAGTGTTTGTTGTTAAAAAAAATATAATAGACATTTTGGATTCAGGCCAATTTATGACTGAGGCTAGTCAAATGCCTGAATCACTGCATTTATTTAATTTTGTGTTATAAGACCGGCATTTTTAACGCTATCGGATTGAAACTTTGCCATTGGCATTGCCTTGGAAAAAGGATTCGTAGGATTTTGTCATTTGTTGGTCGGGTTAGGCTTATTTAAATATTTAAATTTCTTGATTGCCAAAGCATTGTTACTCCTGCTCTCAGGCGAAGCATCTATCTACATTTCTAGGATACTACAAGCTATATATAAGCTGCATTGTCGAGGGATCTTTTTTGGTATCAGAAGAAAGCCGAGTTTTCCCGCCATTTCATCATTTCATACGGAAGTATTTTTTTTATTTCCATTCAAACAAATGTCTAGAAGATGCCTGAGTAGATCAAACAATGGACTGCTACGGCATGATGGCTCCATCGACAGTAAACTGTTGATGTAGCACTTTGGATTATGCAGATCACATTCAAGCGGATAACGAAAATGAAAGGACCCTACCCGGGTAAACTGCGTATCTTACACTTTCCTTTGGCGATTTGCGATCTTTTATTATGAATCGGCAAACACTACATATGAATGCTTTATGAGATTAGAATCTGAGCCCTTCCTCAAAAATTCTGAGTATCTCGTCAGGTCCAACCATTTTTTTTGTTTTGTTTTAGCGTAATTGACCGCCTTCCGAACTCCTTCAACTGTCTTGAAGCGTACTTCTTCGTTGTTATGACTGACCCTTGAGAGGTTCTTCACAAAATGATCTCCATCTGTGGAACGTTTATCGTCATCCAAAAAACGCTGGTTTTGAGCATTTCTAATGAACTTTCGCGAACGAAAATCCAATGGATTTCTCCTCCTTTGAATTATAGTTGTGTCGATGGATATGCTCTTCTTCAAGTTGTTTCTATCGGTTTTCTCCAACTTCAATATGAGCGTACTCCTTTTTTCGCAAAATCTTTCCAATGCCTGTATGCTTCTTCTAAGGCGACGTTTTTATTAGAATGATGCCTTTTTCGTCATCTGTCCACCCAGGTCTAATGTCAACTCTAACAGGATGCAATTAAAAATACGATCATGAAGGGTTCCGTACCACACAACATAATTTTTTGAGGGATTTTAAAAAAAAGTGTATAAAATATATTTTTAACTTTATATTGATTTAAATTATTTCTCATTTTAAAGCCACGCTGTCTCTTTACAGAACTTACACTACCGTCCATTGTATCCGGACAAAATAGCTTTTATGCTCCGTCTGCGGAAGGGCTGTATGTTTTGAACCATTATAGAAACACTTTCAGTTTTCACAAAATGTATGCTAATATGTCTGCAAATAATAAATGAGATCCCCCATTCAAAAATGGGAACTATTATAGAATCACTTTGTTGTCCGTCTGCTTGTCATCACCCATTTTCTTAGGAGCACATGGAAGTATCAAGTTGAAATTGATACCAAATACTTATGACCTAAAAGATGCATGTTTTTGCCTTATATTTTGAAACTCGCAAGGGATTCGAAACCTAGAGGGGACTTCATACAAATAAAAGCGGGGAAACGAGAAAAGAAATTTGTATGAAATCTTCGTTGCGCGAGACCGATTTTTTTTCAAACTTGGCAACTCAATTTTACGCCAAGAAAAAGGCTGTAAGAAATCACACGCATAAAGAATGTGTTATTTTGCTGCGGTACGGAACCCTTCATGTGCCACTTGGCCATTTGTTTGAGATAAACATGAAAACTTTGAAACACTCTCATTCAAAATTCCATCACCACTTTAAGCAAATGTTCATTTCATGGCACAATTTCTTCGCTCTCAAGAATCAAATGAAATGTTAAATCCACTTCCTATCCTCCATCAGTATTCAGTTTTCGAGGACCATTACTGTTTTCTTTATGTCATACAGCACAGGACGATTCTTTTATTCCATTCAAGGAAAATTCCATTAACCGCACCGCTCCACAAACAAAGCTGCGCCATCAATCCTTTTCAAAAGCAATTAGTAACGATTGCTTACACACCAAGGACCGAGAAATACATTCGCATTTCCCCCCCGCCTTGCATAAGAATGCCCAAACAATACCTTCCTCCATTGCTCTTGAGGTTTGCATTTTTGACTTTTTTCCGTTTTTGCACTTTTCCATGACTGCGAAAGAAAAGTGCATCTGAAGGCGATTTCCCGCTCACTCTCGCTCGGAAGTATCTTAAAGGATTATGTGCAGGATGCGAACTGAGTTTTTACGATTTGGCACAGACTCCACAATGGCCAGACGCCATCGTGTCTAAGCGATAGATCTCTAAATGTTGAAATTATTTGTGTCAAAAGTATGAAAAGTCATTGACATCGCATCGCAGGAGGAAGGAACTGGAGGATGCGCTCAGCAGGAACAGGGATGCTTCTATTTTTTTGTTTGGGTTGGTACTTATGTAACTGCGAAAGCAAACAAAATTTATTCCAATTCCAGGGAGGGGTGGTTGAATGAAATGAAAACAGGTTTGTTTAGCGTGATGTTGTTTGCTTTTTCGAAACGATGCTGCCAGGATCCACACGAAGGAAAACTTTTTAAATAAAATTTGGCCTCGTTTTTCGTGTTTCTCGTATTTTGAACTGAAAAAACGGAACGAAAAAGGCTTCCCTGCTGATGCTGTTATCTGTTATATGAATTCGGATTGGGGACGCTATCTATTGGCCCCGATTTGATAGTAAAGTAGAAATTTGGCGTGTAGGCTTACTTTAAATAGTTCATTATTTATCTTGGCAAAACATATCATCGAGTCGTAAATGCTTAATTGACTTGGATTACGAATAAGTCATTCGATACTTTCTTTTTTTTAGACAGAAACAAAAACGAAAAGAATTAAAAACTGTCAAAACCAAGAACTGAAATAATTAATGCGACTTGAGCACGCAATATGAAGCTTAGGCGAAAAAAAAACGTTGTTTATGAACCTTTGACAACAAAAACCAAACCGATTGCGTTGTCAAGATTTCGACTGTATTTCGATTTTATGAATCGACCGTAAAATTTTATTGAATACAGGGTGTCGGGTGGAAACAGTTTAATAGGTTTTGCGTGTTTTTTAAGACATCTTTAAAGTTTAAGGAAATTTTTTGAACGCCGCGAACTTTACGGTTTCTCCTTATTAAGACAGAACGTTTCTTAAAACAGGGTGGCTCGAAAACGACACAATTAATAATTTTCTTTCCGGCCTGGTTTTCGGAATTGAAAAATATTGAAATATCTCCACGTTTCGAGGTCTCAGCAGTTGGATTCCATTTTTTTAAAACGATGTGTCGCGTGTGTGTATGTGTGTTATTAAAAAAACAAATTAGTTTTCTTATGAAAAAAGTTCAAGTGTCTTTTGAAATATAAATATCGGGTTTTTTAATAAGAGCGCTAGAAAAGTTTTTTTTTAAATAAAACAAAAACGGTTTTGAATGAATGAAATTCGTACGTTCGATGCCATTACGTATGGAACTCGATTTCTTTTGCATGGCCACCACGGGCACGCTTGCAGAAGCCCAGACGCTGAACCCAATTTTCGACGGTTTTCAAGCATAAATCGGCCGATACTGCTGCTTTTTCACGTACGATATTCATACGAAGTTCATCAATCGTCGCTGGCTTGTTGGCATAGACCATAGACTTGACGTAGCCCCAGAGGAAAAAGTCTAACGGAGTCAAATCGCACGACCGAGGTGGCCAAGCGACTGGACCATTTCGTGAGATAAAACGTTCTCCAAACTTGGTTTCCAATAAATTGATTGTGACATGCGCTGTGTGACTTGTGGCGCCGTCCTGTTGGAACCACATGTCCTCCAAGTCCATATCATCCAATTGGGGCGAAAAATATTCAGTTATCATTGAACAATAGCGATCCCCATTCACAGTAACGTGCTGGTCTTGATCATCACGGAAGAAGTACGGCCCAATGACGCCGCCGTCCCATAAACCACACCAAACCGTAATTTTTTCGGGATGCAATGATGACTCACGGAGTACGTGTGGATTGCTGCCTGATCAATACCGCATATTTTGTTTATTGACGGATCCATTCAGCTAGAAATGAGCCTCATCGCTGAAGATGATTTTTCGATGAAAATCCGAATCATTTTCAAGTTGTTGCTCAGCCCAATTCACGAACATACGACGCTTCTGGTGGTCAAGCGGCTTCAGTTCTTGCGTCAATTTAATCTTGTAAGGAAGTATGTATTCCAAGATCTTTTCGCAAAATTCGCCACAACGACGTCACAGAGATGCCCAACGCTTGAGAACGACGAGTGAGAGACACATTTGGGCTTTCTGCAACTGAAGCCTCAGCGGCAGCAATATTCTCGACACTACGGGTACTTCTTTGTCTCACTGGCATGGGAACATTTTGTACTATGCCTGTGGATTCAAATTTTTCCACTAGACGCTCAGCTGTTGATCTGCTACTCTGATTATGACGACCATAAATTGGACGTAGCGCTCTTATTGTTGAGGCCACTGACTCCAAATTTCTGTAGTAAACTTTAATAATTTCGACTCCTTGTTGGCTCGTATATCTTTCCATCATGAAATGTCAAACCTTACTACAGAGAAATGTCAAAAGAGCGGCAAGAAATATGGCGTCGTTTGCTGTCCCTGTCGCTCTACTTTTGTAGCGTCCCTGTTGAAAAACCCTTTACATACTATACACTGCCGTACATCAGTTTTCGGACAGTATATTCTGTCTGATAAATTCATTTAAAATACTTTGTTTTTTTTTTTTAAGTGAAAACTTCTTTATCATGGTTGTGATTTGTGGGTAGATGAAACGAAAAAGCGACAGTAAAAAATAACAGACACATAAACTCAAAATGAGATAGGAAGCTTTTTACAGTGTTTCTTATTTTCGTGGTTCTCTTTGGGCCCTGCTTCATATCCCCTCCACTCGTGTTTACCAAGGCATAGTGGAAGTTTGCTTGGGCCTCAGCGTTGTACGTTGCTTATTATTATCTCTGGCATATATTAACCTAAAGCATCGAACCCGTTTAGTTGCTGATGCAAGCCCCGTAGCGTTAGAAGCAGTTCCTTTACAGCTCGAAGAAGGAAACCCTCGAGTCATTTCATTTAACAGCAAAAGCCTTTCTTTTCTGTAGAAAAAAGATATTCACAAACGGAGAAGGAGAGTCTCGCGTTAGTTTGGGCCATAGAGCGGTTTTATTATTATCTGACAGGAATTGAGTTTGAACTTGTAACTGACCATAAGCTCTTGGAAGCAATTTTTAAGCCCACGTCCAAACCTCCAGCTAGAATCGAAATTCAGGATGATATATCAGGCTTGAAAATGGAACATAGCGGATTCTTTATCACGACTTCGATAGTCGTTCTGAATACAGTGTCTATGCGAATATGGTTCCTCGAGCTTTATCAATATAAAAATGACTAAGCCAAATGACCAAATCTTGATAGCAGTGTACACAAAAAGACTTGGGATTTAAACGAAATTCGGACTCATTGGCACAAAAAATATCCGCTCAAACCTGAACCGCTTAATCAAATAAGCGGAAATAAACTCATAGCGCCAGATCTATGAGTTTACTGATTTCATTAACAAGACCTCCAGACAGAGCGGATTGAAAGCAAGGGATCTCGTTCAAGATTGAAGCAAATCGACACAAAATCCGAATATTGAGTAACCCCGTTTGTGGTTTCTTATTATCCTAATCCTAGAAGTATTTATATAAAAGGACAAAAAGTTAGTCGGACATGCGGATGACTAATAAATATATTCTGATCGAAATCGACGTGGCAGGAAGAATAAACATCTGCAAACAAAAACGGGCTTGATGTGATCGCCTCAAAGACCGACAGATCCAATGCTGAATCCTTGCTTTTACTCAGAAGCAACACTCTATACCTCTCGACATGGGCGCAGTGCTTTTTAAGCCATCTTGACGCAAAAATTTCATGGAAATGAACTTTTTTTTAAATGAATTCTTTTTTAGTTAATGCAAAAGAGATGTGGATTGACCTACCCTGGGGAGAGTCTGGGACTACCCGACATTACAATATTTCTTAGATGAAAATCATGCAAAATTTGTCCATTTAAGTTTATCTTCATTTTTCCGACATAACCAATCTGCTGTCCACTTAAGGAAAAAGATAATTTTACGATGGTGAAGCCAACCCACCACCGCCACCAATTTACAATTACTTCATTACATGTAAAATCAAACTTCGATGTAGTGTCGAAATGTCATAAAAGAATGTGTGAAAATGAAGTCAGTTGACCTTTGCTATTTAGGCAAAGCAGTATCCTAAAATCAAAAGACCAAAGCGACAGTTTTCTTAAACCTTTAATTTTAAATCTGTGTATGTACATTTGGCTAAAAGGACACACTTATGATCGAACCATGCTGCCCTCTGCAATTTGAACTAAGGTCCGCAAACTGCAAACCGTTTTAAAGTATGCGATACAGAAGTTGGGCTTTTGATTATATCATTTCGTCGTAAGCAGAGAGTTAAGCGTTCTTCATTAAGTTGGGCGCACACTTGTAGAATATATACCTTGAGAGCTTGTTTTTATAGACCCGTGAGATCATATTTTTAAACTCCCAAAGGATGCCTTGCACCATCAAATCGGGAAATCTTACCGGCAAGTACAAAACTGACAAAACGAGACATAAAACGATGCGGAAACACTCTTGACATAAACTGTGTGAACGTTTGCGCCATCCTTGTGGAACCACATGTCCTCGAACTCGAATTCATCTATACGAGGACTTCGAGACCCTCCGGCACCTTTTCTATCGTGTCACATATACCCCAGCAAGACGGGAGGGAAACTGCGCCAAAATCACTGCGCGACCATAAGGAGTATTGCGTTTCAAGACTTTTCAAAGTGACCTTAGCAAAGACTGTAGTTCTGAAGCGTGGGCTCAAAGTCTATCCAGCCCACACCGAACTAGTTCTCTTAACCAACTTTCAATCTTCCCGAACAAAAGTTGTTAATGTGTCCCTCTCGGACAGTACCAATTTTGGCAAGTTGACGTTTAGAATGCAAACAAGCAAAGAACCGCAGGGAGAGTTAGACCTGCTATGATGTACTTAACTACAGTGATAGTCAGACTCATATTTAAGCGGAAGCTGTATTCTGGTAAACAGACAAGGGTAAATAAGCAGTCCTTTTAAAGATAACCCTTTGCGTAGATTGAGTGTTGAGGAAAAGGATAAACGAAGAGATGCACAGCGACATGAATCTAACTTGAAGGTTCCGCGTACAGCAAGTCAATAGCATATGTATGAAGAGCGGAATGACCTCAACACTCAAGAGTTTTCGAATCTACATAGGAGTCCCACCTTTACAAGCACACAGAAGTGGAAAGGGACCTCAACCAATTGGTAGGTAGCTCGTTAAGGATTGAGCTAACTTGAGAGATTTGTTGTATGGATCATTGTACAATCAAGAAGTTGCAATTTACACAGACAATCAACCGTGCTTAAGACGAAAAACTGTTCGTGACCTGTCGAAAAATGTTTAAAGAACTACACGATCCGAACCATGTCAGATTCGTGTGGTGATTATGCTTCCTTTTTGCCTTTTCCAGAGCTTGCTGACATGTAGAATGTCTTACATGCTGTCACACTCAATTTTGTTCATGATCATAGTACCAACAAAAAAAAATAAGATTGAATCACGTTCCTGCAGGACGCCTATATCACAAAATTAAGTTTACATTCATCTAGGAGGACCTAATCGAATAATCCGAGATAGAAACAGCGTTGAGAATCTCAGGCTTAAGCGCACTCCCAGCAACATTCATTCATTCTCCGTTGAACGCACAGGATGAATGCGGGAAGTGTTCTTTGTTATAATTTTTTGCATGTGTATAGTATACTTTTCGGACCAATTGAGATCTAAACTCGCCTTTTCAACCAAACTTAAGATACAAATTTTCGCAGAGGAATCGTTGACAATGCAACTGTTTGAGTCCAGCGAAGTTACATTTAGGTTTTTATTTAATTTATTCTTATGTTTACCTACTTTAAAACATAAGCGCCTCTTATGCACCCCTCATTTAGATTCATTGATCTGATCAAGAAAATCAGTAAACTTTGAAGACTCTCCATGTTTAATTAATCCACTTCAGTTAGCAAACACTCGTGGTTCATGATCTGTTGAGTAGCTCTGAAGTACATGTGACACTTGAAAACCAAATCTACAAATAGGTGTGGGATTTATGTTTCATTACGAATGTTTGGACGAACATCATTGCATATAGAAAGCAGATATATCGCTTTGAATTGTTTGGAGCGTTAATTGAAAGATGCTTATGCAATTTGTAAATCAATAACTTCTTTTTAAAATTTCCACTGTAGTCAAAGTGTGAGTCTAAATGCTTTTTGGAAATATGACCATGGCTTAAGGAGCATTCCACTAGTTTTAAAAAAGGAAATTCAACTCCAATTTCCATTGGGCCGTAGCACACTGTGTGCACATCTGGCGGAAATGTATTCAAATATTAAGTTGGTTTTACATGAACAAAAACTTAGTTGTACAACACTTAACTTAACGAATCATTTGTTTAAGCAGATTTTGCTGTATTTTTTATTTGCTTTTTTGTTGTTAAGATCAAGTCAAAAAATATTAATGTAGAATTTTCCGATTTATTGAAGCACAAGTTTTAAATCTTGTAGCGTTGTGAAAAAAATTAATAAATATTTTATATAAACTTTACGAAAAAGCAAACATAATTTTCTTTATTTTTTTAAACTTTTGTATTCAATTTCCAATCAAGCTTAAAAAACCAAAAAATAATGTGAATGCTTGCACAACGTTTTAAAATTGTAGACACAAGTAGACAAGCCACTGACTGTTTCAAAACCAGAAAAAAAGTTATCTCGTGCCCCTTTTTGACACACGAAAATAGTTTTTTTTTTTCATTGCAATGCAATGGCTGAATATTTATGAGCTTTTATGACAAACAGTTAAGAAAGAAAGACTCCGGAAATCAGAGACGTTTGTAATTCATCTGGTTGGGAGTATAAAATTCAACATTTTGATGTTGCAGGCAGCCAAAATTGGTTAGCATAACTATTGTCTTGTCACCTGATTGTATGATTTCAGATATAAGACTACCGGTTGAAAATGTCGTTATTGCAGACAACATCATATCTATTACTCTGAGGTGAATTTTGACCATGACAGCTGTCACATCAGAAACTTCATGTCATAGTCTAATTATTTCAGTCTAGGTTATTGGTCATTAGTGAAAACACGCCGTAAAATGTCTTCATTCGTGCCATCAAAACAACATTTGCGGGAAGTTTTAATATGCTTCTTTCATTTAAAGAAAAAAACAACCGAAGCTTACCCGGGCTATACCATAGACGTTAGAATGTATCAGCGGTGGCTTAAGCGGTTCAAATATGGTGATTTCGACACCGAAGACAAAGAACGCCCCGGCCAGGTGATAAAGTTTGAAGACCATGAATTGGAGGCATTGCTCGATCAAGATCCGTCACAATAGCAAGAAGAACTTGCAAAATCGTTTGAAAGCAATAGGAATGATCCGAAAGGTAGGACATCGGGTGCCGTATGAATTGAAGCCACGAGACGTCGAACGCCGATTTTGCATGTCCGAAATGCTGCTTGAACGCCACAAAAAGAAGTCTTTTTTACATCGAATCGTCACTGGTGATGAAAAATGGGTACATTACGATAATTCAAATCGTCGGGCAACGTATGGATACCCCGGACATGCCTCAACATCGACGGCAGTTCAGAATATTCATGGCCTGAAGGTTATGGTGTGCATTTGGTGGGACCAGAAGGGTGTTGTGTATTATGAACTGTTAAAACCGAATGAAGCAATCACAGGCGATGTCTATCGACGGCAATTGATGCGTTTGAGCCGAGCACTGAAGGAAAAACGGCCGGAAACGGTCGCAAGACACGATAAAGTTATTTTGCAACATGACAATGCTCGGCCACATGTTGCAAATGTCGTCAAAACTTACCTTGAAACGCTCAAATGGTATGTCCTACCCCACCCGCCGTATAGTCCAGACCGATGCCTGGCTGACCAGCACTTCCATAATTTCGATGTCAAAAAATGGATCGATTCGTGGATTGCAACCAAACCGGTCGAATTTTTCAGAACGCGTATCCATGAATTGACAGAAAAATGGGAAAAATGTGAGGCTAGCGATGGGCAATACTTTGAATATTGAATTTATCTCCTCAATAAAGCATTGATTTTTGAAAAAAAAAAAAAAAAAAAAAAAAAAAAGGAGACATTTTCAACTTATTAGCAACTACTTGTTATGAATCAGCAGCAAGACACGCCAGACAAACAAAACCATTGAAAGACGGCGAAATAAGGAGTGAAGCAAATTTGGTTCAAAAGATACCCTTTTTTCGTCAACTCGTGAAACGAATCTGAAGCAGAGTGATAAACACAAGTACATGGCCAAAACATTCTCCCGAAGAAAGGAGAGGAGTCAAAAAATTGAGAGGCTGCTGTAAGCAATGTTTTCCAGGTTCATGGAGTCCAAAATATTTTAACGTTTACATTGCGATTGGGTCAAAAGGGAATATGGACAAAATCGTAAATTTTTCGTTCAAAGCTACAGCAGAAATAATAGAAACTGACTTGTTCTAAACAGATTTCTCGTTGAATCAGATTCACTGCTTTCGATTTAATCCGACTCTTCTTGAATGAACAGACATAACCTTCGACCAAAAACCGTACTGAAGCTGATGAGCACTCAGATAGTGATTTAGGTTCCTACTATGAACAGAAATGAAGGGTCTTCCAATAGGGACTTCCGAACTTTGACAGTTGATAGCGGCCATATTGTTGATGCTGCATCTGTCAAATTGGCTGTCATTTATTCAACCTGTTTTTTCAAATCACAATAAACGGATTATAAAATTGTTTTATTAAAATGGATGTTCTCTTCAGGCATAATCGTCCTTCCGAGACGATTATTCGCAGTGTCTTGGATAAATTTGAGTCCACTGTCTGAGTTCACGGTCAACCAGCACACATACGTCGATGTAATGCAAGGTTTGCCGGAAACATCGCCGCTGTCCTTGAGTTTATGCAGGAGAATCCGAGGCAGTCGATTACGCGTCACAGACAAAAACTCGTCTTTTCGCAAACCATTTCGCGTCGTGATTTGGGCCTGCATCCGTACAAAATTTAACTGACCCAGGAGCTGTTGGTAAACGACCAAAGACAACGATGTGTGTTCGTTGAATGGGCTCTGGAAATTGACCCTAATTTTTGTCGAAAAAGCATCTTCAGCCTTGAGGCCTATTTCTGGATAAATTCGCTCGTTCCACCAACAAAATTTTGGAATTTAGGACGAAACCAATCTACATAAGAACTAAGAGCGTCCAATGCATTCCGAAAAAGCCACTGTTTGATTTTAGGCTGGTGGCGTCATCGGTCTATAATTCTTTGAGAACGGCGTTGGCCAAGCCATCACCGTCGAGTATAGGTCGATGATTACCAAACTTTTTGGACTGAATTATATCAAATGAACACGAACGACATGTAGTTCCAATAGGATGGCGCTACGTGCCACAAAGCTCACGCCACATTGGAGCGATTCGAGGGCATGGTCATCTCACTTGGAGGTGATTTGGACTGGCCACCGAGATCATGCGATTTGACCTCGCACTTTTTCTTGTGGAGTTTTCTGAAGTCACTTTAAACAATCTTCTTTAAGCAATCACAGACCTTAATATTATTATCTTATTTTATAAGAAAGCAAAATTTGGAATTTCTTAACAGAAACTGCGCGGAATGTTAATTTATTTTTCTATTTCAAGCAAAAACCAAAAAGAGTCGAACTTCGATAACTCAAATACATAATTACCCGAATGAAAACGAATAAAATGCTTCTTTTTCAAACGAATGAAAATAGTTCGATATAAAAATCTTCAGTCCCCAATCGGGCGCCAATAAATTACAAAAATAAACTTATTAAAAGCGAGTTCTGATTGTTATGTCTACCGGCAAGCCAGGAAATGACAATCTGCTTGATTACCGGCTTTCCAGGTTCCTCATACCAAAGACCGTTCAACGTTTTCATGATAATGACACAAAAAAAAACCGTCTAAGTCATCGTCGCCTTCGTTCCGTTCAGCGACTCACTAAACCCAGAACTGATCGTGAATTTCACCCCAGCCGAGCACGACTTTTTAAATGTTGCAAGGTCAATTTTAACAGCTCCCAAGCAATTCGCAACGTTTTAATTGCTAACCTTGAATGTAAAAAAAAAAAACCGACACGCCTCACATGTTTCGTTTCGAGTGAAGCTACACTTATCAATTTGTGTTGACATGAAAATCGTGATCACCGGCTTGTCGGGAATTCACTGATAAATATCCCCAAAAGTGTCATCAAGGTTCTGAGGCGATTTAATGACAATTTTTTCAAGGAACCAGCAAACAGTCTGCAATTCAATGCCAAACTTAGGGACCGAGATGGTGTCACCAAGCCACCAACAGAAACGAAATAAAATCCCATTAAAAAGATAACAACTATCGGCTCAATGTCAAACCGAGTAACCAACTGCCGTGAATCGGGACCAGATCGCAAAGTAAAACGAAATACACACTCGTCGAGTGTGACGGCATCGGCGGCGTCACCCTATTCAGATAATCGTTTATGTGGGTAACTAAGCGCCAGCAGCTGATAATCGTGAAGTTCATTTCGGTATCGGTTCCCCCTCGTGTTATTTTTGTATCCGCAATCTTTTTGTATGAAGATACGTTTGAGTTCCCGCATCTCCACAATTCACTTGTTTGTTTATTTCCCGCACAATTAATTTTTATTGCTCCAGCACCTCGGGGCGTAAACTTTGTTCGTGGGTGGGAAAAGGTGTTTCGCAGCTTTTATTACTGTCCTCTAAGCACTTTTCCTTGTTTCATTTTAAATTCGTTACCAGGAACTGTCAAAAATGTTCGTCGAATTTTCAAAGTTTTGCAACCCAAACAATGGGCTGTAAATTCCTGCGTGACTGAGATACACAAGTAAAGATGATTGCTGGTGACCTGCTTTGGTCGAGTCTTATCTCACTTTCAATTCAATTAAAAAATAAATCCATCTCACGGTTTGTCGTATAATCCGACTAAGAAATTCGAAATAGTGTCGCATGAAGATTGCGATTATTTTTTTTTCCGTAGAATTGAGCCATAGACGCCGAGTGACAGCGTGGAGTGCGAAAGCACGTTAAGTGTGGCAGGGAATGTTGGCCAAACACAAATCACGTCGTTTCGAAATGGTTCAAATATTGACACATAAATCTGCTGTTATGGGTTTTTTTTTGGCGACAAAAATGTACTTTTTTCCAAATTAAGTTCGAGTACCCGTTGGGGAATTAAAATTTATTTTTGTGGTTTGTTGATTGTGAGCGGATTCAGGTTGGAATGAGTTGGAGAGTTGTTGATGCAGATGAAGTGGTTTGGACAGACACCGATTTTGATTCCTCTTGTTTGGTATAACATAAGATATGGTTCTAAGTGCTACAGTGCTACATGACCTTAATATTGGCCTTAGAATTGGGAAGAGTAGGTTGTTTGCAAGATTGCCAACAAAAGAAATGCGCTGGAAGTTTGCCAATACTTTTATTTTATATTTTTTCTATTTGTTTGTATGTGACTGAACTCCTTTTAAACGGCTGGACCGATTTTGATGCAAATTTGTGTGTATGTCTGAGCAGGTCTGTGGATGGTTTGCACTGATGGAGATGCACTTTTATCAATAAAAAGACAGTCTTCCAACGTGTAATGAGAAAAAAGACTTCTTACATAACGACGTTGAAAAAATTCACGAAAAGATGACATCATTTTCCGGAAAACAAAAAATGTATGCACACATTTGGAAAACTTAACCCGACCACAAAAATATCACATCATGTTGAAGCTTTTTAGACAAAGCTTAGAAGTTTGTGTTTCGTAGAGTAGAAGGTATTATTTTGTTGGATGCCTTTTATTCTTCAGCACAGCCGCACATCGCGCAGAAAGACTCTCCACTTAAGCCTGACAACGTAATTAAGGTGTCCATGCAATTTGAATCTCGTTCCACAATTCAGTTGCATTTCGCGGTTGCACTGTTTCGATGTGATGTTCCACACCGTTCCATAGGCTCTCGATTGGATTCAAGATGGGAGACTTGGCCACTTTAAAACGCTGACATTTTAATCGCTAAGGTAACACTACACAAGGCCAGAAGTGTGCTTTTGGTCGTTGTGATGTATAAAACACGATATTAGCAACATATTGTCTTCCTGGAAGGGAATCTATTTAATCTATCTTCGTATCAAGCTATACAATTGGTCGCAAGCCATACCAAGAAAAAGCAGCAGCAATTGGGTTGGGTAGACGCCGAACATACCTTTTCCCATCCGATCTGAACCTGCAGAACTTGGATTTATCACTCCACATTACATTTTTCCAAAACGCTATCGGTTTGTTGAGGTGTTCTTTTGCGAACGACTTCCTTAATTTTAATTTTTTTTTTTTTTTTTTGACACGAGTGGCGATGCATTCTTTCAAGTACTTTTCTTGCAAAACGCTTTCTTATAGTCCTGTCTGAAACACAAAAGGAATGGTGTTCAAAAACCCAGTTCTTTATTGCGTTTGAGCCCGAAAATGAGTAGGCGGAAAAACCTTTTGAAAATCAGAAGTTTTGACAGTTGTCATCTCGCATCCGCGTTTAGCGGAGATTCGGTCTTCCCCTTCTTTCGAACCAGGAGGTTCGGATTCGAAGACTCTCTCAGCGAGAGCTTTGGTGTTCATCCGCTAAATGTGGCCGAGTCAATGTAGTCGAAGGATTTTTGCCTTCCGGACTATGTCCACATCGGTGCACAGCTCATAGAGATTGCGGTTGCCTTCCTCGCAGACAGGACCAAATATCCAAATTACTAAATTTTTTTTTCGAAGGTGCCAAGAATCAGCTCCGCCATCTTGCTTATCGCCCTGACTATGATAAGGATTTTGTGGAACATAATTTTGAACCGACCCAAGTTGTTCTTACCGAAGAAGCAACGGTTGCCAAGGGTTACTCTCCACTGCGGTGTCGTTTGCGGAGTTCAAATTTGCCCCGTGAAAGCTTCGAAAACGGCTTGTTGGGAACATGCGATGGTGTCGGTGTCTTCTGCGTATTCCAATAATTGGACTGCCTTATATATTATGGTGCCGTCCATGTTTACCCTCGCCCCTCGCAATATCTGTTCGAGTGCCAGATTGATGAGGACACACGATAGCGCATCTCCTTGCCGATGCAAGATCAGAGGATTTTGAACGGAACTGCACCGAGCATAGCGAGTTTTTTATGGGGCGCGACATAATCGGATCAATTTTCCCCGGATTCCGACCTGGCCCATCCTGTTCTGTGCGTTGAATGCCGTCGTATGCAGCCTTGAAATGGATGAAAAGATGACGGGCCAGGAGCCGCAAAGGTACGTGCCAATAAGTTCTCTGCAAAAAGGTTTTAGACGCTCACACAACACACTGGACAGAATTTTGTAGACCTCGGTAGTTGGCGCACAAGGAAGGATCCCCTTTTTTGTGGATGGGGCAAATACAGTTGATATTCCATTCGTTGAGCATATGCTTTCATCTTCCCATATTTTGCATATGATCTGGTATATGCTCTCTACCAGAACATCGCCGCCAGCCTTGGAGAGCTGCGATGGAATGTTATCAAACCGACAGTAAAGACGATAATAATGTTTTTGAAATATCTCAAATGGTTTGCGTTTTATTTAAAATAAGATTAGTCAAGTCGTTATTGGAAAACCCTTTAAAATTGAATAATGATAAGCCTGCTGAACTTTTTAAAGCAGCTGGAGATGACCTGGTCAGGTGCACATACCCAATTTATCACAATGAATGGGAATTGTCATTGATTGGCCCATTATAAAGACCATCTCAACCACGCCAAGTATAAAGATTTCTTAACGTCACCTGTAATCTATAACTTGATTGGTCAATACAAGAGTAGCTTCAGGCTAGGTGGGGCCACAAACGATTGAGTCTTCATAGATTAGCTCAGGTTATTGCGGCTGACATAAGGCAAACTAAGGTCAGTTTTCGGGCCCATTGTGATACCACTAGGAGTGCGTGGGTTTCCTTTCTGGGAGGGGAGAGAAAGAAGAGAAATTCTTTCTAGAAGATAAGAGAACCAGTTTGTTCCCTAATGAACCGGGCAAAGTGTTTTGGGTTTGCTTTAGCAAGGTCTGGTGAAGATGTGTAAAAATGGGAGCCCAGATTCTAATACCTCCATTTAGCTTAAGCCGGACATTCGCAGAGGAGATGAAAGACGGTATTACCGTTTTCCTCCGAGCGGCAGCTTTTGAAGAAGTCATTTGACAATACATCTAGCCTTACTGCGTGTCTGGCAATAAGACTGAGGCCCGTTAGAACAGATTTGAGGACGCTTAAAGAATTACGACTCAAGCTTAGTAGCTTTCTAATTCAGATGAACTTCGTAATTACTCGAAAAGATACCACTTCAGACTTTCTGATCCAGTTTTGACCCATCCGTTAATAACGTGATGAAGTCTTCTGGTATCGGAAGACCAGCATTTAACTCCCCACGGTGTACAGGTGTCGAAGTTGGAGATAAAGATGTTAAGTATAGGGCTTTAGGGGAAGGGAAATCCTCTCCGAGAATTGTGGAGTGACCAAAATTAGTTCTGGTCCATGGTGACATTGCATTGAGTCCAATGTGGGTTACTGACAAGGGCATTGGTCGCAGTGGAGTCTACATAATATACTATGCCAGAACTTGGCAAAAAAAAATTCAGGAGATTCAAATCGACTCGGAACCAGGTCATGGATTTTAAGCCCGGGTATGACAGCTTTTCTAACGACAAGCTGTTTGGAGCCACTTAAATTTTAGCTTCGCTCCTTAATTCGTCCGAGTCTGCAGCACTACGGTACATTGGATGCCAACAGAGGTTAAATGCCAGACGTCGCGCTGTCAAGCAATTTTTTTTAACATCATTTCTCATCATCATTGTTCAAGACACACGAAATGATCCTCTAAAAATCTGTGGTGACAAAAAATGGTGCGTTTGCAAGTAAAGAAACAGAACAACCAAAAAGGCTACAACCCTTGGTAGGTCAAGGACTTCGTCTCTTTAGAAATTCGAGAACCACTATTTCGAATCGCAGTACCTTTGGTCTAAGATTTGAAGGACTTAAGTCTTGCCTCGGCAAACACCTTCGTTCTAGCTGCGCTCATCGAAGGATAGAAATGCTCTTTAAGACATTAACCGAACTGATGAATTCTGGCCCCTTTTTGTAGAAGAAGTGCAGAGGAAAATATTTAACGAAGAGCTAAACAGCAGTAAGGATTTAGTCTGATTTCGTGTATACATTTCACTTAGGCGACTACGACACGCAAAGCTGACGAACTTCAACGCTCCACACCGAAGAGTCATCAAAACTAAACCAAAGAGACAATGCGGTAAGCCTCCACACGCAACTGAAAACGGAACTCAATCATTAAAGTGTAAACCTTAACTAAGGATCGGATTGACTTCAAAATCTCGTAGGTTGTCAATCCAGATCAATCCAAGTCTGCAACAACACCAAGTTAGTAAGTGAGGCTTCGGAACACTGAATCATTATGAAGGGCCTCATTTGAGCTCTATTTATGATAACGTTTTTAAAGCACTTCCCAGTCTTTTTCAAGTCGGTTATTGAACTCTTATTTAGAGCCGAAGTTCAAAACTACAAAAGTGAACAGCTTTTCTGAAAGTGTTTATGCAAACCTTTTAACCCGCTCAGTAAAACAATCTCAGCTGACACCTTCTGACAAAACATCACAACCTCATTGTATGTATCTGTCTGTTTGGATAATGGTTCTAATGACCACACACGAATTTATCAAATGAAACCGATACTATCATAAAATGTTGAGGAGGAAAAAACAAATTTGTAGCCGGCGAGAATTGACCATCGACGTCAGCTGACGTGAAGCGTGGAGTACGAGTTATTCCCACTGCATCCGGTTTGGTCAAAGACGAAGGGTTGCCATAATTGTTGGCTTCCTGCTGGGCTGTTTCAATAGATTCGCATCACAGATTCATTTCACGGTGGTTTTCCTCTGCTTTTTATGGCCAACAGAGGCCTTTCGTCGATGCAGCTCGAGGTTTAATTTAATTAGCGTTGGTGTTAATTAAAAAATTATTTTTGGCAAAAGAATTGTTTACTAATGGAGGAATCGCTTGGATAATATTTAAATGTGCTAATTTTTATTGTCAACTTCTAGAGGGCAGAGACTTTTTTGGGCTTACATGACAAACAGGACTTTCCGTAGTTGGAATATCGATTATCGAATACTTATCACTTTTGTAAACCAAAGACAATGGCATTTAGTTTGTTTCACATGATTGCGACTTGACATCTAAATCGAATCGGATGTAGAAAGGCACTCGCAGCTTATCCTGGCAATCTGTGAACCAAACCTTATTGTCCTCAAGTGACATGACGGTAGTTGAAACACGGATATAATATGGGGCACGTCACCTTCTTAACCCGCATAATTTATCATGTCTGCAACAACCGGCTAAAGTGTTTCCGCTCGTAAATTTAAGTCTATCTTGCGTGTAGATGTTGTTTAAGCAGTTTGTCAAAAATATTCATGTTGTGCGTGTCTGAATACCGAGTGTGCATGGAGACGAAGGTGAGGCCCACCCAGGTTTAAGTGTAAACGAAATTAAAACATCTAAAAAGAGAGAGATTTGGTTCAACTGATAAATCGATTTGATTCTCCCGGAAGCATCAAACGCTGAAGAACATCCTTGGAGTATCATGAAAAGCCTCACTAGGTTTGGAAACTATTTAATTTATTTGTTGTTGGGATTTAGTTGAAGTAACCACCGTATCCCTTATACGATTGCTCTTGACTGCCTGAACCGTCTTTGAACGTATTGGCATGTTGTCATCAATGGCGTCAAAGCTCAACTCTGTGGTCGATAAATGCACGAATTTTTGGGGTACGAAGCCTCATAGTTCGACAAAGTTCGAATTCCAGATTCCAAGTCATAAAAAAATTGGTAATCATGCCTTGACAGCGGTCACCAACGTCAACAATGGCCCAACTAATGTTACGAAAAAAAATACTGCGAATTCGATTGGAATGAAAATAAATAAAAGTTTTTAAATTTTCCACCGATTATGTTTCTTCTGCTCGTTCTGTGCAAAGTCTAGTAATTAATCTTGATTTTAATAAAACCAAATAAACTAAGGGTGCCAACAACTCAAACAATCACGACGATGCCTCCTGAACATCAAGAGACAATTTTTTGATTTACGTCTTTCCAATTGCCTACAAAAAGCATGGAAGAACGAATGTGAACGAATGTGTATGCCTGAAATTTATGTTGTTTCTAAGGCTACGTTGCCGTTCAGTGTTTTTTTTTTGTTCTTCTTTCTAGAACATCCCCTGAGCTGCCTGTTGACATACAAAAATTGTGAAAGGATGAATAACAACAAGAAAAAATGTTGTCGCACATAAAATAGCTGTTGGGTGAAATGTTTCTTTTATTATGCGATGAAAATATAAACAACTGGCTTTGTTTTGAAAAACCATATTCAAGCAATAAAAAGGATGACGAACGTAATAATTGATGCCACTCGAAAAAGGAAATACTAATTCATTCTACTTTGCACAGGTTAAGAATAAACTTAAAAGGTTCGTAAAGATAGCACAAACAAAGCATGTGAAAGTTATTTCAAGTAGGTTTGGTTGGGTAATGCTAAACAGGGTTATGAAATATACTTCGTAAGACAATAGACACCATAATGGGCTTATAAAACTTTTCTCAAAACCATTCATTGCCCCTACAGTTTGTAGTTTTTGCATCCGACTTCCTCTAGGCTTCCAAAAAGTAGCTGCCTAAACGTTTTCTACAAATTTTGGATAAACCCTGACATTCGCTGTTTTTACTTGAGTTCGACCATCTTTGGTGGGCTATTTTCAATGGCCTATCTACCAGTCTTGCCTGAACGACGCATGTAGGAGGTTTAATAAGAAAGTCCGGAGGTGGATTTCTGCCATTTCTGGCCAATTCGTCCGCTCCTTCGTTTCTTTCGATTTCGGAGGGTCCGGACACCCAACAAAATGCCTTAAACATTGTGCGGCAGTTCCTGACTTTTCTCGACTTTACTTCAAATGATTCAAGAGTTTTTGACTATCGATATGGATAGCGACATCGTGATCGGATTCCGATTTTATTTCTAAGAGTTTAGTATCCTTAAGAACTGCTAGAACATCTGCCTGGACTACGTTACAATCATCAAGTCGTCTTTAAAAGACTTTTAGGTCGTAGTTTGTGAAAAAGATTCCAGAACCTGTTCCCTCTTTGGAATTGGAACCATCAGTGTCTACTGCTCTTGCTTCCACTAAACGTAATTTAGTACGGCGTATCGAAGTCAAGTTAAGAAAGGGTTTTGTCCGTTCCCTTTAGGTTGGTGTCAGAATTTTGCTTTAAATTGAATTGCCAATATTTGTGAGCCCAAGGGTAACTTTTTCACGCTTGAAGTTTTAACCGAATATTAAGCGCCATCGTATCGTGAAACAAATCCATTGCTGCCAGTGTTGCGGTAGCAATGTGTAGAGCACTTGTTGTGACAATACTGACTGTTCGCTGTACTGCTGCTTATTTGCCCAGTGTCGTCGCCATGAGCGTTGCTTTCTACCAGAGAAGTTAATAAAGAAAAAGTTAAGTAAGGCCAGTGCATCATTGCTGGTTTGAGCCGCCTAGTTTTTCTTTATGTTCTTTAATAAAAAAAGGACGTTGTATATTTAAGTTCCAGTTTCAGATCAACGTCGTCTTGTTTCGGCAGCCTTCACACCTTTACAGCAAACTCGTTTAAAAAACGTTTGAACCAAGTGAAAAATTTTAATATTAAAAATACTGCAGCCACTTAAGCTGCTAAGGATTTAACTTTATTTTTTAAACAAAGATATTGGAACTATTCTAAGAATTTTAAAAATTCCTAATCGAATCTATCATGGCCTTAAATTTCAAATCTATACTCACAGCACTATTATTGACTTGAGTCGCATTTGTCAGCACTTATCGTACTTACTGTGCCGTTGAAGCAGAGTATAGTGCCGTCGAATTTTTTTTTGGATTTACACCGGATTTCGGTTTGCTCTACAGAAAACATATTTTATTAGTTCTTCGGATGTTGGACGATAAGCAAGACAGCAGAACAGATTGAGGGATCTTCGAAAGTAAAGTTGTCAATTGGATATATTTTTTGTCCATCTTTGCTCCAGCTTAGAGTGTCTTCGAGGCCCTAACAATAGATTCTCGAAAGACCGAAAGTAAGACCGAACCTCTAGATCCAGAGACAAGAACTCACGGATTTCAAGAAACTTTCTCTTTAGAACTGAACACTAGCTTAGAGCTTAGAGCCCCCAAAAATTTATGGCTTGAAAAGTAAGAAAGTAAATTTTTCGACAGCTTAACAGGTGGCTTGGTCAAAATCCAAACGTCTCTGCAGACACGTTTAAAAAAAGTGAGAATTTACGAGCGTTTAATAGGCCCCAAATTGACGGTAATCTTTACAGCTTAAACTGACTCAATTGGCAAAAAAACAAAGTCTGTAAAAAAGCGTGTTATTTCTTCTGAGCCCAAGAGTTTTTAAAAATTGTTCCGACTGAATGGCTTCAAATAGAACCTAAAGTCCGCACTTTTTGTAAAACAATGATCACGTAAATATTCAGTTTAAAAATAAACAAAAACAAATTTATGTCGCTTAAAAGACTTTTTTACTGCCAAGCCCTTTGTGCGTCCAATTCTGACTTATACGAATCCAGAATGGTGAAACAAAGGTCCAACTTATATGGAAGAGTATAGAATATTCGAAAGAAAGTGCCTGCGAACTTGGACACGGTTGTGCAGAAGCCCACATTCCGACTTATGACATTATGTCTCTAACAAAAGGTTATTAAACGCTTCCAGCGTGACTACGTTTGACAACAATATCCTGGATCTTGTGAGGAATCATCCTCAATAACTTTGGCAGACAGCGGAACAACCTCATATCGGGCTTGTTTTATCCTTACCCTGGATATTTAATAAATTCTTTAGAAAAAGGACAAAGGAAAAGAAAGCATGTATTTTGATTTTGATTGTTCAAACGGTAGAGTCCAATAAGAGCCGCAGAGCTTGTTGTTTGATATAATTGCATTCTCTTAATTCACAGTATTTTATTTGCTATCGTTTTTTTTTGCAAAAATTCACATCATTATTTTGACAACGCAAGAAACCTATAAAGTAATAACTGCATCATGGTCATTCACAAAGCCATTCGAAAATCAGATCAGAATCAGGGAGACATGTCAGTAAATTTAACATAGTTTAGTTTATCTAATTCCATTAATTTCTTAAGTAAACAAAGATTTAAACTGCTGTTTATGGAACATGCGACTCCAATTAGCATGAAGGTGAAGAATTTGATGAAAATCTAACGATAATAGTGAAATATGTATTTCAAAAGATACAATAGAACGTCAAGCTTCCCACGTTCAGTCTTCAAAAACAGATTGTATCCAACACTTGCATCAGCTATCAATTGGACAAATTTAAGATGATTAAGCTTGTGCCATTCATACTGGAGCTCATCATAGGCTCATTAGCGTTGGGTAAGCAATTGTTAAGTCATAAAACAACACACGCACCTTATCTGTCAACATTCTACTTAGCGTCGCTCTATCTTATCTTTTCCCGATTTGTATACCTTTTCGAAAATGACACGTCGTGCTTCAAAAACGTGGCCAATAAAAGTGGTGCTAGTGAACATGAGTACTTCATCGATTACCCATTTCGATTGTTTATAAATAAACAAATTGTTCTTCGAAAATTAAAAGCTACAATTTGTTTACGGAGGATTTTGCAGATTTTTAAGCTGAAAGCACGCAAACGGGGTCTAATTTGTTAATTGCATGTGAGTTGCTTTTTTCTTTTTGATGCAACAAGGGCCTAGACCAGAGCCGAAGCAATGTCGACCATAAATCAAGGATGGCTACAATCGATAATCCCTTTGAAGTCTTTGTTGGTGTTTTTGAGTCAATTTTTGAAAGAGGAAGACATAAAGTCAAGGTCATGCGATGGGGTTTTCGTAGTTTTATTTTGTTTTCTGGTCTGTTGGTTGCAATAAGATTAATCGCTGCTGTTCTTTTGGAATTTCCATGTGGAGTTCTCTTGTGAAAGTAAAATTTGTTATTATAAAGCTTTTGCGTCACACCGACAGTTTAAGTGTTGTTTGCATGTTTTTTTAAGATTGGCAATTGAGATAACAGAGTTTCGCTAATTGCTGCTGCTATCAGCTCAAACACTGCGGAGGCTAATTACATGAAAACTTAAATTGGGAATTTAATCGTGTATTTCTTTTAAACGATTTTCATAGTCTACTTGCGGAGAACCTGCAGTGCTTATTTGTTTAGTGTTGCTAAGTGCGAAATGGGGAAAGTAATTTGCATTTTCACTTAATTTATTTATACAGTCGGAATAGAGCTGAATGAACTGGCAACTTGAGTAGTTTTTAGAGTTAGCTTGGCAACGCACTTAAGAAACAGAAAAACAAAATTCGCTTTACACAAAGTCTCAAGAGGTAATGATTTCCCTTGTGAATGATTTATATAGAGCGAGTAGAAAGACGAGTGGTTTGAAACTCAGATGTGTTTGGTTTGATTTTGACAGCCACTTGATTCGCAGTATTTTATTCGCCACATTTTGATACATAAGTTGACTTTGCCATTTTTCAAAGTTTGGATGTGCCACAATTTTTAGCAGATTAATTGAGAATTAGTTGACAACTAAAAATGGACTGATACGAACGATATTCATACTGCTTATTTGACCAATTTTAACGCGGTTGTTTTGCATAGCGTGAATTTGTCGTCTCTCTCCTCGTCATGCTGCGTTTGAGTCCATTACACATGTCGCTGGTCCTGTTTTGTTCGTTCGACCCAGAATATAACTGCTGTGGCCGAGAATGTTCGAGTGAGTTAACACGCATCGACCATCAGCAAGACGTCGATCTTCAGCAAGACGTTCGTTCCTTCGAATTTTGAAGACGTTCCCTGATAAGGTTCAAGACGTTCACCTTTTAGTGCCTGCTGACCACCGAGTGATGTAAACTTACTCCCATTCTCTGTTTTGTATCCAGAATCATAATAAGCGGCGGACATTATATCCGCTCTGATGTTAAGATAAATAATGAAAATTTGCATATTTGGGGCACGGGGAATCCACTCAAAGTGGCTGTTGATACGGCATTTGCAGTCATAGTGTGATTCGCCCTAATATTTTTGAGGACGCCGCTGCCGACTGCACCACATTAGCCTCAACTAGTGAGTGTTTTTCTTCCGCAAGTTGCTGAATTGGCTTTAAGCATGATGGAGAAACCTCTCACACAAACCGGGCAATGATGGAGAAGTTGATTTATAAATTTTCGAGCCGAGTGACCTCCCGTTTTTGGTGGTTTTAACTTACAAGCCACGTGGCCAAATATGACGGCGCCTGACTCCTTTGCGTATATATTTATTTTTTTGAACCCTGTTTTTAAGCTTAATATCTACTTTATTATTTTAGTGAGGTGATGTTGGTAAGCGAGTATGAAGACTGTAATCTTCGAGACTACTACCCCGACTTTCAAGGTGGACAAACTGTCCATACTATTTACATTTATATACTATTCAGTTTAAATAATAGAACATTTCGTGGTGATCAGTTTTGAAACTAAAGTAATAAAAGCGGTACCTAAACGGTAAGAGATATTTATTGCATTATATCGAAAAGTTGTAGAACTTGAAAAGTTTTATAAAAAAAAGTCTGAGATGAGATATTTCTAATGTTTAATTTAATTTGCTTATGTCGAGAAAATTTTATGAAGATAAAAATTGCCTTTTACAACATAGTTTGGATTGTTCGGAATTTTGGTACGCTTTAGTCTCAGCGGCTGGCGACTGGGTATTTTTGAGTTTCCCAACTTTTCTAAGTACGCGAAATCTACGCAGTCGAAGTACGCGGGCGACCGCTAGTTCGTTAATAAGAATTCATGTTCCATTGATTTTGCCTGCATGCGACGAGAGGTCTATCATATCATACCCGCTCAATACCCTTTGTTTAAGCTAAGGCTATTTCCATTGCCCTGGTTCCTAGGTTCCATGTCACTTACCCGTCCAAAACATTCCGAATTTATTTTCTAAAATTATTATATTGTAACTGCCCGAGAGGGTGGGATTTTTGTTGTGAATTTTCACAAATTCCACTGGTTGTTGGTTCACCCTATTCAACAAAAGAATGTCCAATCAGTTTTATTGAATAATTTCGTGACATAAATTACCACTGCGTATTCTTATCTGAGCGTGTTTTCCCGCAATTAATATCTGTTAGATAATAAATGGCGCAAAAAATGGTGGTACCTATTGGGTGTGACATTTTGTGAGTTTTTTGTTTTTTTCAAATGTACATGATTGATACTCGTACACCGCCAACGAAGTATTGGTACACTTTTTTTTGTTTTTTTGATTTTAGATTATATACTATACTTCATAAGATATCGGCATTACTGCCATTTAAAAAAAGCTTAAGGCTTAGATGGTAATATTTATGTCAATATTACCATTCAAATGTTGTGCTCTGGTTGGTCGCTTCATCCATTTATGAAGATAAACCCAGCATTTCGTTGCCAATTTATCCTGACAGTGCAATGCATTTCCAGCCACTTTAAAGAGGTTTGTTTTATAAGAGAAGGAAACCAATCAAAAATATACGAGATTCGATCCCAACCTACAGCAGTCAGAACAATTCCAGAACCTTTAAGAAAAGCTGCAAAAATCGATGTATCACCATCAGAGACCAAATTCAACCTGATTATAAAACGAAACCATTCGATTCTTATTTCCCGAACTATACCAAAAAAAGACTTAATGAAAATCGAATTTCCGTCTGATACTGTTAAATACAGACTGCACAATTCTGGAAGCTGTTAAGGAGGCTGAGTGCTGAAAAATAACGTGACAAAAAATACTTTAAAAAACACAACACAGGATCTGCCTGGAAAAAGCTAGAAGCGCGAATCTGAATTCTCTCAGAAAGGCAAAAGTATAATGCTAGAAAAGCGTCCTGGAATACCTGCTGTGCTCATTCTATTGAACTTGCATAAATAAAACAATTAGTTGAGAGTTTTTGAAAATATTCCAAAGCTATCTTGAAAAACTTTCATAACGCATATTCCGTTCTGTTTTTCAATTTACGCTTTGTATAGGAGGACCTTTGTTAATGTGGAGAATCCATTGGCTCTAAGCAGCTATATCAACATCCTGATAAGTCACCTTTCGAGTTATGTTAGTACCAGCCTGTCCCAGGATTGCTGAGGTTAAACTTTTTCGAATAAGTTCGCCTTTTCAAATTGCCAAATTCGTCAAACGGGTAGTTTATTGCGGCAAAACCATATATCTGATTTTAATTTAAATAATATTTTCACTTCAATATATAGTTTGAATAGTGTCACTATGAATGGAAGGATGTAATAACATTTAAACGTCCGCGATAAGAGATCTTGCAGGAATCGAACCTGTCAAGGTAATTTTCGTTGACTTTTCTACACGTACCCTGATTACTTTACAAATCGCTTTAAAATCAGGGTCATTTCTACATCTATACATCTAGTCGGTGTACTCTCCTGTTGGATGTAGTAGAACAAACTTCTTGGAATTTCTAATGAATTGGGGAGAATATTTTGACCCCATGGAATTTTTTTAATTTCGTTGACAGGCAAAGAAGGACGATGTGTATTATGCATATTGTACTGTGCATTGACTGAACTGTGTTAAACGATTTATTATTTTAAAAAATCACAAAGCTTCTTTAAGGAACCGCCAAAGATAGCTGTAGTAAATTTATTTTCATATAATAATTGCCACAATAAGGTGGCAGAACATTCCAAGCCAGATAAAAGTCGGTCAAATCGCAATCGTTTGAAAACAGCTTCTTAAACCGATCAACGAAAAACAATGTCTCATCCTTTTGGATGTAGAAGTTTTCAAGAACTCTATGCAGTGTTTGCATGTAACACTCTGGAAACCTGCTACTGAGTGTAGCTTTCGAGAGGTATCATGATCGAATTGGGATCGGGAAGGGTACAGTATGCAACATTTTTGAAAACACAGTTGATAAAAGAAAATAGATAAAATTGCCTAAGAGTACCAGAACACAACAAAAAATTATTCAAAAATTTGAAAAAAAAAACTTTCGAATCCATATCCTTTTGTATTGGGACATATTTTTTTAAAATTGCATGTCCAAAAGAAGATTCTTCGAATTATTACAAGAGAAAAAATGTACATTAAATAAATATGCAGGAATTATTAAATTCATAACATTTCTGAAACTTTTTTAATGCACTCCCTCCAACAGAATGTGTGAAAGAAACTTAGTTTTTCTGGATACCTTTGTTGGATATCTTGGTTTAGGTAATTATGCTGCAGTCTGGCGAAACAGCCCGCTTAAAAAACCTAAGGAAAGCTGCAAAATATAAATACTAAAAGAATACCATCTCCTCGGAGTTTCGGCTTATCCTCTTGAAATTCACACAATGGTTCCATATAAAACAGATAAAACAGATTATGGTCTTAAAAAAGGAATTCCTAATTGTTTACTGTCTGTCCCAAACAAACAAATCCTCTTGCCAAGTAAAACGTGAAGGCATGTGTTATCCTTCATAACCTTATATTTTCGCATGAAACACCAGTTTAATTGAACACCTCAGAAGAATCCTTAAAAGCCGAAGCTAAAGTTAAAATGGAAAAATTTACGACCCTCTTTTTAGCCTAATGTTTCAACAAAATGAATTGAAATCAAATTTCATCGCATCGCGATAATCTATGAAGCGTTGGTTGGTTTTGTTTGCACAGCGGTTTCTTTCATGTTACATGATTACGAACTCAGCCAAAATCTCTTTGAAAAAATTTACCATAAAGCAATGGCAAGTTTTCTCTGCGCAATAGTGTGGTCTTCTAGGGAATTCCGTTTTGAAAAAAATACGGTGATAATAAATCTTCGTTTAAAATTACATATTTCCGCTGGAGTACCACAAGGCAGTGCCTTTGGGCCGGTATTGTTATTGTTGTACACGAGAGATATCTTTCGGCACTACTACAGCAGCTACCAATAATAAAGTCGATTCAACAATATGAATTTAAAGCACCAAAGTAAACATATTCGGAATAAAGACATACGTAAAGATTTAGCCCCTGAAAGATGAAACAAGAAGCTTTGCTCTTCAGCTTATTATCCGCCTTGATGCTTATTGAAAAAAATCTATTCTTAAAATTTTTCGTGCGCAGACTTCAAAAAACAAAACCGACTGACTTGGTGCAATAAGGAATGACCATTTTTAAGTTCGAACTTCACTGTCAAAGTGTGCTTTAAGATTATTACCAATCCACATGGTCGAAGAATTTAGAGCTCTTAAAAAGTTCCATTCATTCTCCGATCTCATTTTGCTTGAGGCGCGTCAGAATTTTTTATCGGAGTCCCGTCACTACTGAACAATGGCAGACAAAGTATTTTATGTCTAGCTCTTCATCTTAAGACTCATTACTTCCAAAATACTTAGCCTCAGATGTTAAAGAGCCATTTTTAAATCAAGACCTATGCGCCTACATTTTGTAAGGTACTTCCTCCCCCCAAAATCTCATAAAAAAATTATTGATTATTTCTTTTAAGTCGGCTCAAAAATATAAGCTAGATCAGCTGTTCTTTCGAGTGAATCAAAATGGGACGAAAATAGAAGCTTCATCCCGAGAGTAATAAACTACCCCAAAACTTATTACCGCCCCTGTTTACTCCATCATCTGTGTTTATGTGGTGGAGTTCTTTTGTTGTTGTTCACTTTTAAAAATTTATTTGCTGCCACTGCAGATGTTGCAGGCAATCTGTTTTGAGTGTTCGACGTTTGTGTCTCCCTCTGTGCGGCAATCATGACATTCGCTTATTTATGATGTAAACAATTGGCAGCTCGTTGAATGCCGCCTGCCATTTGTTATCTCTCCATATAGTCGCACCCTCAATTCCCTTCATTCGAGAAGAGGAGACTGCCTTTGTGGCAAACTGTAATTTAAGTGGCATCTGCAGGGGCTGTTAACGGCTTTTACGAGGGCACTTCTTGTCATACATTTTAGTAGCACTCTCGGGCACAACATCACCAGAGAACAGAGGAATATCTTCAGCTTATTCGCTTCGGACAAAGAAAAGTGACGGAACGGGACGCACACCTAATTCCACTCGACCAATCCATCTCCTCGTATGCCATAAGGCTATATACAGCCTCGTACGTATGCCGCCAATCATCCAGAAGTGTTTAGCTGTAAGTTTTTCCCAGTTTTATTTATGCCCCATTGTATCTGTTGGCCATTAAATTAACGAGTCAGCCGCCTGCCTGATGGGACGTTAGCTGCTGCAGCATTCTTTTGTTTCTGGCATGCCATTCAAGAGGCCGAGCATGGCGAGGCGCCCCAACGGTTCCTACTCGAGGTTTGTTTAATGCAATAATGATTGCAAATACGAATGCATGGTTCTTCGCGCAAGACCTCTCCAGCAGCCCCCGGGTGGGCATAGAACAGATAGATACACATACGGTACGGAAGTGTTGAGCGAACTGCAAACGTATCTGTCCGTTTCGTGTAAATTTATCTGTGCGATTGACGCGGAAAGGTGTAATCCCTATCGGCGGCGATGAGTTGAGATGGGTGCACGACTGCACGGTTACCTCCGAATGGGTTCGCATGAAATTAAAAGTGAACTCAAGACAATTGAACGCAATGGGTTTTAGATGTACACCGAGCAGATACTTGATTGCTTACGATTGTTTGGGGGCATCCAACTGTGAAAGTCGTACTTTGAGACGAACTAATACCTCCCAGGTGTGGAACGAGCATTTGGGTTTTTTCCAAACGAAATAAAATGACCACGGGCTGGCACAATAAAATGCTCGATTTGCATCTTCAACGTCTGAATAAGTATCTGCAGTGCAAATGGATCTGTTCTTTAACTGCAATGTGATGACAACTCATAGATGCACTTTTTTATTGGTGATTCATAAACGAGTTCCGGAATTGGATGCAATGTAATGATGGTCTGTGAATGAAAAAAATTGATTTTAAAGGATTCAACTCACCCAATGACACGGAAGAGCAAGCTGCCCTTGAATACGAATGGACTCAATGAACGAAAATCAACAACTTCTATAGAGCTGAAGACGAAGATCATCGGTTTCTAGACGAGCCTTCACCGGCGAAGCTGAAGACTCTTTGAAAAACGAATTCTTAGAAGACTTGAATGGAGCCTCGGAGCATGTCCGAAGTGCTGTAAGGTGGAGTGCTCGGAATGTAGAGTCTCCTTAAAGCGACAACAGGTTGAGGCTTCCGACTCACGCACCTTGCAGTATATAGTTATGCAGTGCTAAGGAGCTCAAGATTTCCCGGCAAAAATATCGACACAGTAACCCATCTATCTCCGCACCATTTGCTGATTGACACAGGACACTTTTCATGACTTGTGTCATCACTGATCAGCAGCTCAATTAATAGTCCACATGTGCAATGCTAGTGCACAAGACTCAACATTGGACGCCTCAGCACGTCGGAGACTGCATGAGCCTACAGATAGATATAAGGTCAATTTTACAACAAACGTCAACGAAATATGGTCACAATGTCACCCTTAATGTGTGGTAGAAGAAGGCAAAAGATGAGGCTTTTTATGCAAAAAAAAAAACTCGATCAGCAAGGAAAGTAAAGATCTAAACGAAAGGAAGTAAATCAGTGCGAAAAAAAGACACAACGCAGTCTCTCAGCTCACGGATATCCCAGTCTAGGAACACAAATTATCACGTAACTTCGGCCATGCAGAGCGGTTGTTCATCAACGCTCCAGCTCGAAGAGTCTTCGAATGCACACAAAAGGGACACCGCGGAAAATGCAGATTCTACCTCAGGGAGTACACATGAGTTGAAAGGGACCTTAACGAAGGAGGCATGGAGATGGCCGGAAAGACATGAAACGCGGTTCCACCCGGAACAAGAGTGTCATCGAAGAAAGTGGGTAAGCAGTGACAACACTTCTCGACGTGTTTAAAGGTTTTATAATTTTATGTTAAGCTCGTCGAGCAATTTGAAGTCTTGTTAGGGTAATTCTCTTCGGCTTTCAAGATAATTTTTACTTGATACATGATGACAGAACCTGCAACTAGATAAAAACTGCAATTGTTCCCTTTGGGCAGGTTTCTGAAAAAAAAAAACAGATATCTGGGAACAAATATTGCCGCAGGTTGATCGCCTCGATCCCTTTTACAACACAACCTTTCTCAAAATAAAGAAGACAGATGATTCTGATGACGACAAAAATAGGCAAAAGAAGAGGATAATCTGACTGCCGATTTTGTCTTAATTATTTTTGTCCTCATGAAATATAAAGGGTGATTTTTTAAAAGCTATAGGAAAGTTTTTAAAAAAAAAAACACATAAAATTCAGAAAAATGCATGAAATCTTTATTTGAATCGATAGTACGGTTCATATAATTTAATGTTTGAAGATTATTTCATGCAAATGTTGACTATGACTGCGCCTCAAATGGTCCATCCGCTTAGTCCAATTTTCACATACTCTTTCCAACATTTCGGCCGGTATCTCACGAATAATAAATGCTTCAATGTTGTCTTCCAATGCGTCAATTGAAGCGGGCTTATCTGTAAAGACATGAGCTTTAACATAGCCCCACAAAAACCAGTCTAAAGGCGTTAAATCGCACGATCTAGGCGGCCAATTCACCGTTCCCGAACGTGAAATAAAATGTTCACCGAACTCGCCTCTCAATAAGTCCATTGTAGCGCGTGTTGTGTGGCATGTGGCACCGTCTTGTTGAAACCACATGTCATGCAAGTCAAGCTCTTGCATTTTGGGCAAAAAAAATTTAGACGTTACGTTACGATTCGCATCATCTTTGAAGAAGTACGGTCCAATGATGCCACCAGCCCATAAACCGCACCAAACTGTGACTTTTTCTGGATGCATTGGTAGCTCTTGCAATGCTTCTGGCTGATATTCAGTCCAAAATCGACAATTCTGCTTATTTACGTACCCATTGAGCCAAAAATGAGCTTCGTCACTGAACATAATTTTTCAGTAAAAGAAGTGGTTCTTCGGCCAATTTTCCAAGAGCCCATTCACTAAACATTTTACGTTGCGGTAGGTCGTTCGGCTTCAATTCTTGCACTAGTTGTATTTTGAAAGGCAGCACACCTAAATCCTTCAGCAAAATTTTCCACTTTGTTGAGTAACAGAGGCCCAATTGCTGCGAACGGCGGCGAATCGATAATTGATGGTCATCTTTAACACTGGCCGATACAGCTGCGATATTTTCTTCAGTTCGCACTCTACGTAAGCGTTTTGGTGGTTTAATGTCCAACAATGTTAATTTGGTGCGAAATTTAGTCACAATAGCCCGAATAGCCACTTCAGTGGGTCGATTAAACTGACCATAAAATGGAAGAAGCGCGCGATGAACTTTCTTAACAGAGCACGCATTTTGATAATAAAATTCAATAATTTGCAAGCGTTGTGCGTTTGTAAGACGATTCAAGGTTAAATTATAGACCAAACTGAAGATGTTTGACTGTGAAACAAAACACGAAACGTGCGTAAGCTGTTTAAACCAGTGTTCCCAAAAAGATAATAGCTAAAAAATCACCCTTTACGATTTTATGTTAAGCTCGTCGAGCAATTTGACGTCTTGTCGGGTAATTGTCTTCAGTTTTCGAATTTTAACCTTGATCCATGATGACTGAACCTCAGACTAGATTAAAACTGCAAAACCGCTGGTTCCGGGAAGGTATTATCAAGAAGCGCTCTGGAATTGCCACAAATGGGGATTTAACTACCATCATCATTATAACATCTAAACTTCCCTTTCAACAGCATTTGGGAAGTCCAAAAAAAGGCAGGTAAATTGTGCGGAACGGTCCTTAGTCATATAGTTGTCGCCTCGAAACCTTTAACCATTTTCAAAATAAAGAAGGTTATGTTATATCGGATTCTTTAGACGATTCCGATGATGACAAAAATAGGAAGAAGAGTAGGTTGACCTGACTGGCGACCCAAAGTCCCCATGGATTTTGTCTAAATTATTTTTGGCCTCATGGAATACAGAACTACCTTAAGGCCTCAGAGGGCTCATTGCCCCTTAAATGACATTTTGGAATTCATATCCGAGTAACGAATAGGAAATTTCTTCAAATCTCCAAATCCATTCAATTGAAGTTCACTTTCCTTCCTGAGCTTCGAAATTCAATCATAACATCGTCAAACAGATCGTTATCTCGTCACTTAGCAATTATATAAAATTTAACATGAAATTTTTTAAGCATCGCGCCTCTTAGAAGCTGAGCTTCGTCAATAGCAACAGCAAACCATGTTTCGTTTCAGTAATTCACTTGGAATGTATCCGCCGGACAGACGGGCTTTCAAAGATGATGTAATTGTTATTGTTCATACTTTATGTAACATTTAAGCGATCACCGAAAATTTAAGTATTTAATTGAACTCCAGTTTTGTTTTGGGTAAATTTGTTTACGCGTACTCCAGCACTGTTTGATTAGGTGAGGCGCGCAATGCTCAAGTGAAGAGCTATCTGGTTTTGGAAAGAAACAATTTACCACCACTCGTGATCTTATTTGTTTATGATTTGTGAAAAGGATTTTTTTTTTTTCAACTTTAGATCAAAATATGGTTTACACTTAACGAAGAAAACTTATTTAAGCGGCTCTAAGAAGTTTTTACTCTGCTGCTAGCGCTACTGACTTGAAAGCGTTGTTGGACGAAGGAAAGAGCTATAAAAAGAAATAAATATCAATATAGTCCGGAAGGCAAAAACTAAGCTTAGAGTATCTTTTATTTAAGGCAGCCACTAGATTTTTGAAAAAGGGTTAGCCGAATATTCGGTTCAAGGATCAGGCAATCGCTGATGCCAGAAGTAAGCTTGATAAGTACATAGGTAAATAAACAGCCCAATCGTCTCAAAGATGTGCTCTTTATCAGCAGTGCAGAAATCCTTTCCTTTTCTAGCCAGCTGACAGTCAAAAATCTCGCAACGGCGTCAAACCAAAGCTCCGTGGACGCCAGGGAACACCACCAAAACGACTGGTTACATGTTTATTTTGTGGCAAACAGCCTCGTCGTCTTAGAACCACAACCCGACCAAGTCCAAGTCCTCAATTTCTGAGCTTAAAAAATCATCATGCCTCAATTGATGCCTTTTAACGTTTCTTCCATAAAAGTCTTGGAAGAATAGTGGACCAATAATGCCATAACCACATAACAGAAATCATTTCGAGATGCATTTGATTTTCTATGACTACGTGGGGGTTTTCCGAGCCACACTTTCAGCAACAGCTGTAACATTCTCCGTCAAGCACACAGAACGGATGCTTTTGAAGTAACTTTGAAATATTTCCAAATATTGTTTAGTATTAAGTTTCGGTTAATTTTTAGAGCATATTGGAACTGTCAGGATCAAAATGAAACCAACAGGCCCACACATTAAAATTCATATGAATTGTGAATCCTTTCTTATACTTTCTTTTATAAAAACGTGGCGAATATGCATTCAGAACCACGTCTTGCTGTGCAAGCAATCAAAAAAATGGAGTGAAATTCCAGGCAGATATCAAACCTCCTTGACGTCGTTTAAAGGACCTGATCTATTCATGACAAACAAACTAACATATTACCGATAGTCTTACACTCAAGGGCATAAAGTTTTCAAAGTCTTATTGCCTCCTACTAAGCAAATATACAAAACGGCTTAGAGTGACAAGTACGGATTTGTGAAGCTTTTGTTTTGACCAAGGCGTCATGGAGGATGTCGCAAATGTACTATCTTAATGCATATCCTTTACCTTCATACATATGCTTATACGGAGCTTATAAGGCATTTCATTTACCAAAAAGGATCAAGGACTTTTAAGCCTCTGATAACTATGCTCACTGCGGAAACCACTAAGTACCTAAGTGCCAAACGGAACACAACTCAGAAGCTTTGCAAAGTGGCATAAAGATGAGATGATACTTATGAATCCTTCACCACTGCCCGTCCCTCCAAGAACGTGAACTAGAGAATAGTTTTTTTTTGCCCACAATGCAGAGTTAAAAAAGTACAGAGCTGAAGTACTGAAAAATTCCAAATTCGTAAAGAGCCTGGTTCATGAACTAGCTGTTTTTTTTTTTTATATATCTGCCCCTGTCCAACTGGCGGACACTTCGGGAGTTTGTTTAGGCTAACAGACATTCCAGCAGATACGCCTTCTTAACCAAATTAGAGCTGGAAATTCACAAAGAATGTGTACAGACGTTTCGTCGTCTTCCAGACTCGGCATTCGGTGGTTGTACTGAGCCCTAGTTTGGTTTGATGTGATCTCAAGCGGCAATGGCCTTAGAGGAAGCTTACGAGCTTTCTAATGTTCTCCTTTTTGAGATTAAGGATAGAGATTTGTAATTTAGATTGTCTGAATCCTGATAGATTTCTCTAGTGGGCGAAGCGTAGCTTGTTTTCCCACTTATTTGTCAGACATGTGGCCGTAGTCCAGCTTATGCCGGGGAAAAGTTCAGGACCAGTAAACGCGGTTTTAGAACCAGCCCTGGCTAGTTCGTCCGCAATTTCATTGCCTTCGACTCCATGATGACGTGGAACACATCCTAACCTAACTTTGTTACGTCGGGCCAAGGTTGCTTGGTTGTCTAAATATACTAGAATTCTGGTCCCTTACGTATACTGGAGTTCTAGAAGCGAATGTGGTCCAGAAGATGTGACTATTCAAAATCTTTTTTTTTCACTGTCCCACCATTCAAGAACGCTGCCATGAAGGCACTGGAGCAAAGGCAAAACTCTGGAAGTTCTCACATTCGTAAAGAGCACCAACAGGAACTAGTTGTTGAAAGCGAACAATTCAAGCTATCCCGACTACAGAGGTATTCAAAAAGATAAAAAAAATGTAGACTGAATGCAAGGAGCATTAAGGTCCTCGATAAATCTGACAAACACATGCTCACTGAAGTAATGACAGAGGAACTAAGCTTCGCAAGTGTCGAACTGTACTGAACAATATTTGCGGAAGATGAAACATATTCAAAAATCTCTTTTGACACTGGCCAACCGTACAAGACAAATGCCTTCGTAAGCCGACGCAAAGTTAGAATTCCGGAAATTCCCATGTTTTCTAGGAACACCAACTGGTTCATGAACTAGTTGTTTAAAGTGAATTCCACCTACAGTGTTGAGCATAAATGATAGTAGCCCACCATTTATTTTATAAACTGTTAAAAATCTGTTCTGTGAAATAAAATTTTGCGGAGTAAATTATCATTTATGTTTATCCATAATGTACAGCATTATGTAAGTTATCAAAAATTAAACAAAAAATAATGAACCCTGAAAAAAGAAATTTTTTTTAAAAATTTCATCGAGCAAAAGTGTTTGGACCCCTTTAGTTTTCTGAACGCTGTCATTTCATTTGACTTATAAATTATAACGGTACATGCAATTTGAAAGGGGGGTGATCATAGCTTTGGTTATTTGTTCTCTCTGAAAAGTGAAGTAGTGCGTATTGGTTTAAAGATAAGCCTTCAACATGAGCAGGAAAGAATTAACAATTATAATTAACAATCATAAAAAAGGAAAATCATAAAGAGACTGTGCAGAAGGTAGTAAATCGTTTCAACAACGAAAAAAGAATTGAAAATTTACATAGATCAGGACGTCCTCATAAGCTAAATGAAAGGGATGTTAGGGAAATATCTAGAATAATACAAAAAGATCCCTTCAGAAGTGCATCAAAGATAGCCATCGTCATTGAATCTGCACTAAGTAAAACGATATCTGAGTGGACTGTCAGAAGATCGCTCCATCGGTCTGATTTTAATTGTTGCACAGCTCGCCAAAAGCCCTACGTAAGCGACGTCAGACGAGTCCAAATTTAATATATTTGGAGCAGATGGACGCCTTAAAGTTTGGAGAAAGAAAGGAGACGCACTCAATCCAAAGACAATAAAACCTATTAACATGGGGGTGGTGGTATTATAGTTTGGGGATGTATGTCATCCGCTGGTGTTGGTTATCTGGTCATAATTGAAGGGATCATGAATAAGACAGTTTACCTAAATATTTTAAAAGAAGTGCTGACGAACTGGGCATCGTAAACAGCTTTTATATTCAACAGGACAACGATCCCAAACCCAATGCCAAATCGTTTAACCAAAGTTCTAAGGTTAAAGGGATTTCCAACTAAATATTAGGTAATAGTTTTTAGCATATAGTGAACAAAAATCAATTAAATAATAAATTTTACTAAAAGATACCAACACTTTTGCTCATTAAAATTTTAGTGTGTTTTTAATAAATGTTTCATTTTTCATGGTTCATTATTTTTTTGTTTACTTTTTGGCTATTTAAATTATGCTGCACATTATGGATGAACATAAATGCTATATTTTTTCCAAAATTTTGTTTAACTAAACGAATTTTTGAAATTTTATAAAATATATGGTAGGGTACCATCATTTATGCTCGACACTGTATGAAGGTGTTTTCACGGGTCAACTGTTCTTCGAGTGGAAATGGTTAGTACTACTGTGTCCAAAAAATAAGGTGACATTGTATTTATTTTGAAAATTCTTTATTTATTCTTCCAAATCAATTTCATCCCCTTCAAAGTAATCCCCTCCCGATGCAATGCACTTATGCCAACGGATTTTCCAATCGTTGAAACACTGGTTGTAGTCACTTTCCGGGATGGCCTTCAGTTCCGTCTTCGCTGCGGCTTGAATCTCCTCTATCGTATCAAAACGGTGTCCCCGGAGCGGTCTTTTGAGCTTGTTGAACAGCCAGAAGTCGCACGGCGCCAGATCAGGTGAATACGGTGGTTGCGGAACGATATGGGTTGAGTTTTTGGCGGAATGATCACGAATTACGAGTGCGGTATGGGATGGTGCATTATCGTGGTGTTAAAACCAAGAATTGTCTTTCCACAATTCCGGCCTTTTTAGGCGGATAGCGTTACGCAAACGACGCATAACGTTCAAATAATATTCCTTGTTGACTGTTTGGCCGGTTGGAAGGAATTCATAAAGCACAACACCACGATAATCGAAGAAAACAGTCAACATGACCTTGATTTTTGAGCGACTTTGGCGCGGTTTTTTTGGTCTCGGCTCTCCTTTGGCACGATATTCGCTCGATTGATCGGTTGTTTCGAGGTCGTAAGCATAGATCCAAGTCTCATCGCCAGTTATAATGCGTTTCATGACATCCTGGTTGTCGGAAAGCATTGTTTCACACAATTCAACGCGACGCCTTTTTTCCAAAAAATTCAATGTTTTCGGTACCAAGCGAGATTTGACGCGCTTGAGGCCCAAAGCATCCTTCAAAATCGTATTGACTGAGCCTTTCGATAAGCCAACTTCATCAGCAAGGTCTCTAATCGTTAATCGATGGTTTTTCAACACCAAATCTTTGATTTGTTGGTTGAGGTTGATGGTCGCCCACGTTAACGGCCGGCTTGGAAATGACTATACCACTTGTAAACATTTTTTTTAGACATAGCCTCATCATCAAAGGCTTTCTGCACCATCCTCAACGTATCCGCAGCAGAAAATTGATTCCGCAAACAAAATTTAATGCAAATTCTTTGCTCAATAAATTTCGACATCGCAAAAAACGAAAAACTCACTTTTAGCAGCTCACAAAACGACGCGTATCTCAAACACTATGAATATATTTTGACATGAAATTTCACATAGATGTCACTGACAGTACTACCAACCTAAAACGAAAGAAAAATTTCCAAATCCTTCGACGCGCGCAGTTTAAATTCATATGTCAACTTATTTTTTGGACACAGTAGTAGATGCACTACACTTGAATTTTATGTTTTCGTGAAAAATAAACCGGTTTGTTGTGCATTTTTGAATCAATGAGTTTTCAATTTATATAACCAGAGGATCAAACACCTTGTTTACAATTTTTATCCAAAACAAAACCTCGTCTAGCTATCACATCATGGATCAATGTCAATGTCGCCCAAAACCGACACCATTTCTATGCATCCAAACACACTGCACTTGCACTCACGTCTAGAGTAACAATAATCTGTTTTAACAAAAAAAAACTATCACCAATAAGTTGGCAACAAAATAAGTAATAAAATATCAACAACCGCAGCTGTCACTGACGTAAGACGTGTCAATCTGGTCTCCGTCTCAGGTGTTAGTTCGAACCAAACAAATCTTAAGACGAGCACGATTTCACGATTCTCAAATGATTAACTTTATCAGTTTTTGCAAAAACTTTCAAGATCCAAGAGCTAGATCCCTACTGTGTGCTTAAAGTGTACCTACTGCCTTCAACACACTGTCGGCTCTTCAAAGTATCCGCAATCTGCAACAATTTTCATTCATGCGAACGTCCTGATGTTATGCGCAAATCGAAACCATTCCAGACTTCATGTGCGACAGTTTTCTCTCCCTACTAAGTCCTTAAATGTAAAGGACTATCGTCATCTACGAGTTATGATGATGGTGATGATGATGTTTCCTGCTTCAACAACAATGATGAAAACCCTATTCTCCTGCCGTCACAGTGTCGTTACGTGGAAAAGCATCGTCGTCGTTACATTTTCTAATCTGACATAAGCCCTGCAGGGTTGTAATAACAATTTCCACATAAAGACACAGTGAAAAGAGGGAAACAAGGAGAATGCTTTCGGTAATTGGCCAACTGTACAAATTAAAGGACGACAGCAAGAAAAAAAAAAAAAGGAAATTCCTGCAGTAAAAATGGAAAAACTTTTTTCCTGTTTCGGACTTACTTGCATCGCGATGCCATTTTCAGACAGCACACCTCCATGGCGCCTTTGCGGAATTCCTTTGCACGCAGCAAACAAATAAATCCTTGTTGGAACCAAGGGGATGAAAGAAGAAGAGTACACCAAAACAAACGGAAAAAAAAACACTTTTTCACTCTCACTGCTGCAGCGCACCAGCTGACATTTAACACACTCGTTTGACAGATATTTCGGAAGCAAATTGGAATCCTTTTTTTATTGGCCCGGCACCGCCCGCACACAGGATACTACTTTACCAACGAATTTGTCCACTCGATTGTCTGCGACGCAAAACAGCCAAAAACACTGACAAGCAAAACCAAAAAAAAAAAAAAAAACAATACACCGGAATGGAATCGGGGAATCCCTTCAAGGTACACCGGGAAATTCGCTGAAGGAAATTCGAAACACCGTTAAAGCGTTGTTTTTCTCTTTACAAGGAAAACACTCTTTTCTTGATGGACTTTATTTGTTTGGGGGAAAATTCGATGAAAATGCGCCCTTTTACAGCTTTATTCAACACGTCCACGCTCACTCACGTTCTGTTCGACGATGACTGACTGAAGTGGAAAAGAGTTCGCAGTCAAATGGTTGTTGGTTCGGTGTTCGCAGTCGCTATCTAGCTGTTCACTGTTCACACCCGCTTGGAGCTAGCCAGTTCCAATTGAATCACTGGAAGCGAATTCATTCACCGGGTTCCAGTGTTGGAGCCGGTTCGGGGGATTCGGTTCGAAGCTGAAGCTTGTTTGTTTGTGTGTGTGTTTGTTTTGTTGCTGGAATGCTATCAGCTGATGGCACGTATTGCCTGTCACTGGGTGTACTGATAGCGGCTAACGGTGTTTGATTGTGGTGGGGAAATAGTGCGGGTGCGGCATAGCAGGCATAGCAGGTGGCTGGACTGGAAGCGCTAAAGTGCTGTGGATGTTTGGATCATGCGCGGGAACTGCTTGCTGTGTTTTTGCCTCAGATAGGGGACATGTAGTGGTGCATTGTTTTTGTTTGGAAGAGTGTCGCACCGGCAGAAGCATAGAGTCGTATTGTCGGCATAGGGGAGAATGGACTACGTCGGTTTATGGATTTATTTTCAGTTAAATTTTTAGTGATTAAAGTTTCTTGTGGACTAACTTCTTGGTGCCCTGAACAGCTGATGAATCTTCATACCATAATTAACTCAATTTATTTATTTATTTTATTTCATTTGACAGGGTGATGGCACTAATAGTCGGCCCCTTAACTTTAATTTTAAGTTTGAGATATTTGAGATGAGATACCCATTAAAACTGTTAGCCACGTACTCATAAAAGGTCTCAGAACGCATCCAGCCACTCTCTGATCTCCCTAAAATCCATGCTTTTTATTAGCACCTTCGGGGGTCGCACGTATGGAAAAACGATCAGAGGAAGTAACGTCTTGCCATCAGCACTGAACAAAATCAGAACGGTCACTGTTTCCTTTCCGTTTTCGTAGCTAACTTTGTAAAGGTTTTTCCAACCTTTTGGAGCTACCACAACACCAGTTTTTGGAGAAAGGCAAAACGATGTTTCGTCCCCATTGAAAATTCCGGAAGGATCTTCCAGAATATCCAAAGCCTCTATTTCTTGAAGATAATTTCTTAAATCTCCAAACCACTTCCTGATTGACTCTTCAGTAACTATTGCCCGGCACTTTGAGAGCCCCTCTGGTGTTTTGAGGGACAGTTCGGGATGGCGCTTTAGGAAGCCGTAATACCAACACTTACCTGGCAATCCGTTTTTGAACGGTGTCTTTCTTTTGCCGGCAAGAATTATTTTCTGCACCGTGTTCAAAAGATCATGAGGTTTTTGCGGAAAGCCACATTTCGCCAAGTTTACTAGCCAATCAACAATTCTTCGGCTGCACTCAGAACAGTATCCGGTCCCATTCTTCTCGGTTTTTCGGCAACCCTACCATGAATGGGGTCTTGGATTGTTGCTCTTGGGATTCCAAACTCTTTGCTGGTTTTCCTTATTGGCCAATTTTCCTCCCGAATTTTCTTCAAGGCTTCTTCAAGTCCTTCCTCCGGGTACTTGTGGAAACCGCGTTTAGCTCCGTCTTTTGAATTTTACTGAAACTAAGGAAAAAAAACATGGAAATTTGGTCAAAAATTAATGAGGTTTTCCTTCAATCTTTATAGCAAGTTAGGCAAAAACAAAAAAAAAACATAGTCCTCTGTAGTCGGCCGGGGATGGGGGGGCCGAGCCCAGGAGAACCATGCAAAAGATGTCTTCTTAGGTCGGCCCCTTCTGTACTTATTTAAAAAAAATTCTACTTTCGGGTAAAACAACAACGAAAATAATCTGTAAGCTACTCAAATAAAATCATTAAATGCACTTACAGACAGTTTTTCACTAGATACAAGGATTTCTGGAATTCACTTGCACTATTTTTTTTGCAACTCAAAACCAAAGGTTCACCACCGTCAGGAACTTGAATCAAACTAACAATTATCAAGAAGAAACCAGGAGCTGCATGGCATCCAGACTTTGCTCACAGACAGGAAAACCGTTAGCCTTTTGGGTGAAAAATTTCTGTGTCCTATTTTACAAACGCATTTGCTATTACGCATCACTTAATGGCGCTGCGGCCGACTACTGGAGACGGCCGACCTCACATGCCATCACCCTATATAATTCATTTGTGTTTCATTTTTAATGGTTCTTAAAAATAATGGAATTGAAAAGATCTTGATGTCAAAGTTGAAAAAGAATTGAATATGTTAGGAAGAAAATTCTACGGAATTCATCCCAAATGTTTTGAAGTTAAATTGCCTAAAAAAGTCGTGTTAAGAAAAACCAAACGCAGCATTCTTTTAAAGTCTAATAATAGCATTTTTTTGTTCAATTACATAACTGAATTCATTTAATGTTAGCTGAATTCTGCAGTGAATTCACAGTAAATCAGCTGAAGTCACTGAATTCAAAAGAAACCCTTTTAATTGTTTTGAATAATGTAAGGCATTTTTTTTTGTGGAATGATGATATCTTGAACATAATGTGCCGAGCGATGTGCGAGCAAAATGAATGCAGTTCGGACAAGACAAAATCAATATCTGGGCAAGTCAAGCCAGGTGAATTTACTGAGTTTCGAAAGTTCTTCGAGCAGATGTACGTTTTGATCTTATGACGCTTTTCATACAATTAATTAAATTCCAGGATGTATATTAATATTTCAGGGTCTAAATACATGCAAAATTTAATACGAAACTTTTGACGCCCATAGAAAATTACTGTTTGATGTTTCACAGGCAATCTACCTTACGATCTTAATATCTTTCTAGTTTTACTAATTTCAAAACCAGTAAGCCGGCGAACCCAGCGAGCGGACCAGTAAGAATGGATCAGAGTGTGAATGTTGTGATCCCTCTTGTCGCGATCACGACCTCGTTGATAAAATGACTCAGAAGGATCTTTTTGCAGAACCACATAATGGCCCCGTTCCAGCACACCTTTGCTAAACTGGTGTACTGCTCCGCTACGGGGAAATTTCTCTGGAATGCATTTTGAGCAACAGAAAATATCACGTCACGTTAACCAGCAATTCAAATGGGGCTTGACAGCTTTCCTTGCGTAGCGAAAACAATTTTTGCTAAATTTCCCTCGAATAGCCCTTAAATTTCCCCGTAGCTACCCTTCGCTTCTTTTCACTACAGGAAGAACTGTCATCTCAGTACATTTTTCGCGATGGGATCTGCGCTACGGCGTGCTGAAACGGGGCCAATGTTGAGGTTAATCTACTGATTTGAAATGAATTAAAACGATTTTGTTTCAATTAACTGACATCAGTCGACAACAGGTGAATTCAATAATGACTTCAAGAAAAAAAAAGAATTCACTACTGACTTCAACCAAGCTTACGTGAATTCAATTGACTTCCGAAAATGATTTTAATTTGATGGTTGCTTAAAATACACCAGTCAGGTCAGGTGATTTAAATATTTTTAATTTGCTGTGGTTTTTCCCCATGAGGAAGTTCTTTTTTTTTAATATAACTGCAACAATCAAAAGTTTGAATTCGTTGACTTAAATTCTATGAATGCGTTTTCAAAAGAATACATTCCTAAGTTCACATGCTGAGTGACGCATATGGGAAATTTCATTTAAAAGTTACTTCTTTCAGGATGAAAATTTTAAACGAAATGGATTGAATTAATTCATTCAAATTCTTGAGGTAAATTTGTAGATTTCTTAGCTGTACATATACCTTAGGAGAAAAAACAGGATACAGTCAGCTCTGGAAAACTGGGAGCCAAAGAAATGGGGAGGAATAAAAGGAATTCTGTTTCTTAACCTTGCCATCAAAGTCTAAATCTAATTATGCATCGTCGTTTTGTTTCGTCCTCGTCTACCCTTTGAAGGAACTTCTTGAAAATTTCCAAGAGGGTTTTCAGTAGATTCTTTCGTTAGTTTAAACAAAAATTAAAAATCACTGCAGTTTTGCTCCCATAGCAAAAAAAAAACATCTGCGAATTTTACACGAATACAAAAAAAAGGCCGACGCTTCCCATGGTACAAAATCTGATGCAACACTCAACTGATTTAAAGTCACTTCAAACTCTCCACCAATTTCACGTCTTTTTTCCGTTCTGTGATCCCTAAAAACTAAGCCCGATTATAAGAAACCAAATAAAAAGAGGGACACAAGCAACTCTTGCACAAAACACAGCCCAAATTACATACCTAGACCATAAACCGATTAGGACTCGTGAGAATTATGAAACTATTATTTATTGATTTATTTATTTCCAATTGCCTACAAAGAACATACGAGCTCGTCTGTCCGGCTTAAATTTCCTCAGAAGTCATTCACGTGTGCCTGCAATTTATGTTGTGTCTAAAGCAGCGTTCTTCTATCTAGGACATCCCCCCGGCTGCCTGTTGACATACAAAAGTTATGAAAGGATGAAAAAATGTTGTCGCACACAAAGTAGCTGTTGGGTAAAATGTATCTTTTATTATGCGATAAAAATGTAAACACATGGTTTTGTGTTGAAATGCCATATTGAAGCAATAAAAGGATGACGAACGTAATAATTGATGCCATTCGTAAATGGAGAACTAAAGCCTTAAACTCATTCATTCTGTTTTGAACAGGTTAAAGACTTACTTGAAAGGTTCGATCAAGTGGATAATTGTATGATGAGTACATAAGTATAGGAGTAAATCACTATCCTGATTGTTTTAAATAATAATTAGTTCATTCTTTATTATAACTTCTCTATATTTAACCTTTGTCTTAACGGTAAGTTAAAAATCATTTGAAGCATATTACCTTGTTTTTAGCTCTTTGAAGTCTGATAATATGACGATTAAAACATTTTTCCCATTTCTGAAAAAGATGAACTGCATTTGATGAAAGTTGAACAGAACTGATGAACGCACTGCACCTTGAAGTACCCCATTAGATCCAAGGAGAAAGCTTGATATCTAGCCATAAAATAAATCCAAAACTTCGATCGGTGTAAAGAAAATCATATCATCATGACAAAAGGAGCGACTGGAAGTAAATTGAACTTAAGCTCTGAACCTAAATTTATCAATATTCATTATTTTTCGAGACCTTTTCTTCTAGAACTGAGCAAGCTAATTGGCCGGTAGTTGCAAGCCATGCAAGCATCTTTGTCTGGTATGCAAATTGGTTTGTCCTTGCCAGATTGTATGAGGTGGGCAACCTGCTGTTGTTTTTTATTTAAAGGCCTTAAAAAGACTGCTATTAAACATTTTTTTAACGATCGTTACTCAGATGAAAAGAGATATATTATGAAATATGATTTTACTCAAGTGACTACCTCGAATACTATTTAACGAAAAGTTCGACCAAGTTTCAGTGCTAGAGTCTACGAGGTGGCATACACCAGGTGCAGTTGTTTCTATATTTCGATGTAATTTTCTTTTCAAAAAATAGTACAGAAGTACGGTTTTGGCAACACTGTATCGACTTTGGTTGTAACATTGCAATATCCCAATGCTGTTCAAATTAAAATCGATCCAGTTTGTCACACGAAAATAAAAATACTGTACTGAGTTTTTGTCATATTTTTTTTTTGGCCCATTAGGGCTGCCAGTGTCAAATAGTATATGATCCAAAAGGAAACCCAAAAATGACCCTCCCTATACATCAATTCTAGAAATTCAATTGTTGTCATCAGGTTTATAAGGTTTGAATACTGTTGTCATTCAAAGGACGTTGTTTGATTCCAAAAGTGTAAAATGATTCGCTTCCAAATTAACAAAAAACAAAAACTACCCGTTCATGACTATGTTAAGAAGTGAAGAGAAGGTTGAATGTTAGCACTCGCACGAACCATTTCTTGGAAAATCGTGTCCTATTGCACAACTTTTACTTGCGGTATAACATTGAGCACTGGCGATCAGAGAACACTGGTTTTACCATGTTCAATGACGATAATTTGGCAAATGATGTCATCGCCAATGAAGGGATTCACCCTCCATTCATATCAAAGGAAGAACTCCTGGTCATTTTCGGTTCTCTGAGAAGTAAGAAATCTGTGGGAATCGACGAAATACGAAACATGAATAATGCACATTATCCAGCTCATTGGAAGACAGCGGTGGTGCAACCAATTCCTAAACGGAACAAAGACCCATCCAATCCGGCAAATCTCCGGTCGATAAGTCTCCTTCGCAACATCAGCAAAGTGTTTGAAAAAGTAATCAATAGAGCCCTGACCGAGTGGGTTGAGGACAAAAATATTATCCCGGATAACCAATGCGGTTTCAGAGCGGGGCATGATTGCATACATGCCGCGTCTAAACTGGTATCGGATATCCAATGGAACGAAGGTAAAAAACAATGCACGGAGAAGGCCTTTGACACTGTATGGTTGCAGGGGCTCTTTTACAAGCTTGACCAGCTCGGCATAAGCAAACCGCTGCTGTACATAATCTCAGAATATGCTCACCAGCAGACAGTTTATTGTGAAAAATGGCAGTGTGGTGTCTGCTGGGACTTTTGAAATTAAAAACGGTCTACAACAGGGTGTAGTAATTTCGCCGATTTTATTTATGATCTTCACAAGTGATCTTGTAGGATCTCTCCGCCAATCCATAACTTACGCAGATGATCGCGTATATAGTGGGTCAAGTCCGAAGATCGAGGTCATTGTAAGTCTTTTGCAACGTGACTTCGAAAAGGTTCAGGGATATTGCGATGATTGGAAGTTGAAAATCAATTTTCAAAAGTGCGAGACAATTCTGTTTAGGACTCCGTTGTCTGGGGCTTCTAGAAATACTAGAAAGAAGTGGCGCATGTTCTCTATTGTTGGACAAAACGGACAGCCATTAGCAAATCGAAGTGTTGTCAGATACCTTGTGATCTGGCTAGATCAATATATATATTTTAACAAATGCACCATGAGACAGTGCGCCTTAACGGCCTCTTCGGTTCAGTAGGGCGGTTCCAGACCGCGATAGAGCTGATGTCGAAAGGCAGTACCGACACTGTTGGTGGCTGGACGGAGATTGAACTCTGTCCGTTGTAAATTTTCAATCCTGAGTGCCCCTAAGGCAAGCAAAATAGCATGTTCTGTCAGCCTTGGCCGGCTTATTTATGTTTGATTAGTGTAAGGAGTTTTAATTTTATTGTAAGTTAGGTTAATGTTTTACTCTTTAGATTAGTTTGTAGTTTGTAGTTTGTAGTTAGTAATTAAGTCTAGTCTTAATTCAAACATAAAATCCATTTACTAAGTTTTTCTCTCTATAAATATTTTTCTTAGTTTCGTATTAGTCGTAAAAGTTAATATATAAAATTAGTATTAAGTCGAAAGACACATTTTCAATTTGTTAAGTTTAACTTAGAGCGCCCGCAGAGGGCCAGTAAGTTATTTAAGACATAGTTAAGTTAATTAATCTAGTTTTAAGCATTTTTTGTCTAGCATATAAGGTCATGAAAATGCATTAAAATTGAAAAAAAAATTGAAGTGAAGAGAAAAGGATCAAAATAAAAAAAGCAAATGCCCCGGGTGAGGCTCGAACTCACGACCTTAAGATTATGAGACTTACGCGCTGCCTACTGCGCCACCGAGGCATACATCCTTTTATCTCACGCGCCAATTATGTCCATTAAGTCATAGACAGCCACTTCCTGTACCAAAAAATGTGTTCAATCCTCTTCACAGTTCTTCTAGCAAGTAGTCCTACATTTCATAAAATCGATAATAATCAACATGTACTTCGTTCTGGAACGCACGTCCAAAACCAGAATGTTCTAGAGACCCTTCCGGCGTTATGTTGGGGGAGAAATAATACACCTCCGCAAATTGCTGCACTTGCAATGACCCTTAGCATAATTATTAATGAACAGCCAACGGAACGGAACTATAAGTGGGGAACTGACCAAATTGCCCAATCGCACGACATCGTAACTAAAAAAGTTGCTCAGCTCAGGCTGAATCCTTTACCGTGACAAATGCACAAAGGCATTTAGTAATGACTTCGGCGCGGCACCCAATTCATTTTATGCGTTTAGCGTTCCTACCTTTTGCCCTTGCACTCCTCAACCTCATGTCATTGGCTTTGTTCGAGTCCAAGGGTGTCCTGGTGCAGCGGCAGTCACTGTTCAATGCACGCCAAAGGACTCTGTTTAATCTGTTCGATGCAAAGTTCAATGAAACTTTGGAACGGATTTACTAGCATTCCTTTTGTTGGGTGGCAGACGAGTGTTTTTTGAATTAAAATAATGCCTTTGGGTGCTGTACTGGAATGTGCCGCAGGAATGGGTGTCGCCAAAGAATTGACAAATACTTAAGGAAATGAATGAAATAAGTTTATTTGCTGTTTGTATGACAAATAACTGTGGGTGGTGATATTGTCATTGGAAAATGGCTGAGCTTTGACGAATGACGACAATTTGATGTGAAATGACGATGTTGCTTCAAGTTTTTCAAAGTTTAATTGGCGCCCAAGTGAGGATTGTTCTTGAATCATTGTAAGACGAGTTGATGTAACGAAAAAGTTTTATTGAAAACTCTCAACTGTTGAAACTTTTTAAATTGCTTTGGCTTTAGCTTTGATGGAAATATTGTAATAAACACTGATTTGAGAATTGAATAGGAAAGGGCTAAGAGCTGCATCTCAAGGAGCTTAATTTTGGTTGGCAATCACAAAAGTAAATAGCCTAATAAACGAAGAAAAAAGCGCAGACAATTTAAAAGGAATTAAAGAAAGGAACGAATTTCTTCGTTGTTTTAAGGCGCAAAAGACAACAGTGAGCCTTCGAAAGCCTGTATTCCTCAGAACTAAATGAAGTTGAACGGTTCTCTGTACAAGAATGGTCTCAACAAATAATATCGATGAAACCTTGGAAGTTAGAGGTGTTTGGGATATTATTTCGGGGTAACTGATGTCGGGTCTTGAGCAGAAGCAATTACCGGAGAGTTTATCTGGCAATAAAATCATTCATATCCCAATACCTTCTGCTTGATAGCTTTTGTTATAATTAAAACTTTTGAGTGAGTTTCCATATCCAAGACCCTCAATTAATTACTAGGAGGTGTTTTTACTGGTGGGTATGCCTTCACGATAGATGAAATACTTGATACCTCACAGGGTTATAAGTATCCAACCTAAAATGAATTCTTGGTCCATCTGGTACTTTTTAAAGCAACTCTAATTCGTCTTTCGAAATTTTCTCACTTTCAAACAGTCTTCTAATGTCCAAATGGTATGAAAACTTTTGGCAATTCATGAAACAAACTAAACCAAATGAACATATATCGTCTTCCAGCCCAACTCTAGTTTACACTTGCCATGTTCAACCAACATTTTTATACATTACTATACACTTTGACTTGTCAGAGTTCAGGACAAGCCCATTAAGTTTGAACCATATAGACAATTGATCCAGGTCCCCGTTCAAGCTTTGGATACACTGCTGAACTGAATTAAAATAGCAGCTCCTGTACAGCTGCACATAATCTGTATACTTGTGTGATGGCTAACAAATCGTTTATGAAAAGGAAGAACAACAACGGACCCATGATAGAGCCCTGTGGTACGCACTCAATTTGAGATAGAAAGTCTGACGTTTGACGTTTATAAGCACAGACTGCTTTCGCTCACTTAAATTTGGTGACAACATTTTCACCACAGATGATGAAAACTTGAACAGGCTTGATAATTTTCTAAACAGCTTTTTGTGATCTCCTTTATCAAAGGCTTTAAGGCTTTAAAGAAAATCAAGCAATACGAGGAAAGATTGCCTGATTTCATTTGGCATTTACTCACCTTTTTTTTGGACAGGAATAATCTTAGACAATTTTCACGAGGATGGCTATTATTTCTGGATGGCTCAAACAAATAGCGTTCAATTTGACAGACACAAAACTCTCAACTACATCACAACTTTCAACACGAGAATACTGAAATGTTTGCTCATCAGATCTAATGGGTAGTTGATAAAGTGTTCACCACAACGATCGAGTCCTTTGCTTTCTGTGATCTAATCTTTTCTCAATCTTTTTATCCTTTCAAGACCTTGTATGGCTCATTTCGCTCGTATGGCTCATTTCACATTTGACAGATTATGGTATCAGAGTCTTCTGTCGAAAATGCATGCATTGGAAAGGGACTGCACCTGTCTTTCAGGGCGTTCTATTCATAAAGTGTTGGACAGTTTCAAGTTAACAATGCATCATCTAAACTTGCTGTGCTCAACATCCTCGACACTCTTTTAAATCTTCATAAATGATCTGTTAACAACATGTAATCCAACCCTTTTACAGTTGACAGTAGCCTCGGTTTTTCGTTGAATAGAATGACAGCGAAATGGCAGTTTTACGAACAGAGTGGAATTTGATACTTGAAAATGTCAGTGTTGTCTACTGTCCTTAGCTAAATAAAATCTGTGATGGACACTTGCATCGCTAAAGTTGAAAACGTTGCATCCCCGAATTGAATATTAATATCAACCTTAAATAGGACGACCACATGACCGATGTCGCCACAATGACTGTGATATGTTTAGGTTTCCTGATTGTGTGTACGCGTTCCTTAATTGTGTGTACTGGGGGCTTACCACTTCGCTATTAAAACTACTTTACCCCTGACCTGGCTGCCATTTATAAAGCGTACATTCGCCTCAAACTAAAGTATTTCTCCAATATCTTTTCTCGTTTTTTTAAGGATGCCTGGTCGACAAGGCCAACGCCGACATAATATCTCCTGGTTAACACTGCTTTATCATGAGTCCGGGAATCACATTTACCACAGAACACCGCCTCTCCAGAAATGCTCAATCCACCCTTAAGGCAAATTTCAGTCGTACATTTATATTAAGTATGCGGATTTTTTTTTTTTTGAGCCGCCCAACAGACACCTCTCCCACATTCGGTATTTTCTGCTTATTATAAATGTCCCTATAGCACAACTTTGGTCTCACTGTGATGGCAGTTAAGTTAATAAACAGCTTTTTATCTGTTAGATCGCAAAGAATTACTTCGGCTGGACGCTTTTCATGCTTTCAGGAAGTGAAGCAAGGTATACTGCAGCGTTCAATTCCTCCCTTCGGTTTGTAAACATTCTTCGGTACATTTCTACGCAGATGACGTCCAATTCTACTTAGCTAAGCACTTCGGTGAATTTAATAAGCTAACCCTACTTATTAATGAGTAACTGAATGGTATTTATGATTGATCAGTGTCAAATGGATTGTTGCTTAACCCCGCTAAAACGCAAGTCATTCCCATTTCTAAGAAAAGTTTTTATTTAAATCTACTGCCTGATCTTCATCTTAATAATAATTAAATTTCAACTGTGGAATCCGTCAATAACCTGGGCTATCCAATCAACTGAAGTCTATCTAGATACAAACATATCAACGTGGTCAAGGGTCGTATAAACGGATGTCTTCGTACATTGTGGCTAAGCGCTAACTATACCCCACTGGATACAATACGAAAGCTAGTGATAGCCCTAGTCTTACCTGTCATAACCTATGCAGAGGGTATCTCAACGTTCTACGATATGTCTACGGCATTCGAAGGTACGATTATATCTCTACCTACGTTAGGGGCTCGCACTCTTCTTAACTACACTTTTACCAGGAGTGCAATCTTCCAACACTTCGCGAACTAACTACTCAACACTTAACCCAAGTTTTTCTCTGCTGTTCCTTCTCCTTCTCATTTTACTATTGGTGGTTCCTTCTAAGTGGTTTTATTGGACAAGTTAAATAAAGAATTAAAATCCCACAAAGAAATATTTTAGTCAACCACTAAATCAACCAATCGACCATGATCAAGGAGATCTCATTACCACATCACTCATTAATATTACCCTCGTACAATTGACCAAGCTGTCCGATGCGATCACAAGATTGTCGGATAAAGTCATCTCAGCAAGTTTTGACAGAAGATATCTCCATTCCATTGAACCACATAACCTCAACAATTAATTCGATTATAGCCCGAATGAAACTGCGACTCTATCCCACGATCGGATCATAGCAACCAATGAACAACACCAGCCACACAAGTTCGCAACCCGCCTTGTTCAATGTCCAATGGCATACATCAAGTGGAATGCCCAACAATGCGTTCCTGACCAGATGTTGGTTTGTTGTTGTTCAACTTTTTTTTGTTAGAAAATTGATACTGCTGGTGAATAATATGGCCCACCCATCTTCGCTTACCGGACCACGACTGCGCATACCTGTTTCTGGATGGCACACAAAGTCAGGTACCTTCTGATGCACTCTCCCCCAGAAGTCACTCAAGCGTGATGCGTATACTAATTACAATATTTTTTTGATCAAACTGACAGTAATGCCAAACATCTGTCAAATATGTGAGACTATGGCTCACATTACGTGATCGTTGTTGTTGTGTGGCATCGCTGAGGCACGAAAAAAGAATCCAACTTTCCGTCTGTGGATTCATATTGGCTTTGAACTTGAAATTGACTGTAAACGATGGGAAAAAAGTTTCACTTTGAAGCACTTTTTTTGGGGCGAAATTATGACACCGTGTAGGGGTTGACAGCTGTAGTGGACGATGATGTGACGTGAGCTTAAGCTAATTGTCATTCGGGTCGTATTGTTGATTGCATTGCGATTTCGATTTTGGTTCGAATTGGAAATCACTGGAGTGCTGCCAACAGTCTTGTGACTGAGATTGACATAAAGCGGTTAGCGAGTGGAAACGATGGTACGAAAATGTGGAGAAACTAATTAACTTGCGTCATAAGAGAGTATATGCCAAATAAGATGCGGAACAAGTGCGATTCCAAGGCTGCAGAGTCAGAAGGGTCATGACACCGATAGCTTCTTCTGTTGGATTTTGAAGAGGTTTGTGCTGGTGGGGATCCTTCGAAGTAAACAGCTTGTTCTCGTTCGTTATTCTTTCAAGTTTGTTTTTCAGAAAAGATCGGAAATGAGACAGCATCAGTTGGACAAACAGTTCTTTACATCCAAATTTAGAGACAAGTTCGATAGTAAACTGACTCATAAGGTCACATGATTATGCCGCAAAGGCCTGCGATTTCAGAAAACCGTACAAGAACCATAACGGGGTCAAATCGTATGTTCATGGTGTCCAAATCACACGTGAGATGACCATGCCCTCGAATCGCTCGTGCAGGATTTCCAATGTGGCGTAGGCTGTGTGGCACGCAACGTCATCCTGTTGAAACCATACGTCTTTGATGTCCATATGATTCAATTCAGGTCAAAAGAAGTCGGTGATTGTCGACAAATAGTGCTTGCCGTTGACGGTGATGGCCTGGCCAATGTCGCTCTCAAAGAAATAGGGACCGATGACGCCCCCAGCCCAAAAGTTACACCAAGCAACGACTTTTTCGGGTTGCATTCGACGCTTTTGGATCTCATGTGGAGTGGTATTGTCCAAAATCCAAAATTTCAATCCAGAAAAGGCCTCATCGTTGAGGATGATTTTTCGATGAAAATAAGGGTCAGTTTCCAATTGCTCCAGAGCCCGTTGCTTACGCAGTGGTTTTGCCAGCACGGAAAAACACCTCTTCAGAACTATAAGGGAAATATCATCTACACAAGCGGATTTGTGTATGGCTAGATCTTTAAGTGCTCTTGCGACTGTGAGAGTTCGAAAATATATTTTTCCCATAGAATGTTCAACGCACTCGAGCATAGGTGGTGGTAAAGCGCAATCTGGAAGTGTAGAACTGGCCGCGAACTGTGCAGCAAGCAGATTGGCTTTGTCGAGATTATTAACAACAGGAGTGTCATTCGAAACTAGTGTCGGAATCGATGGCGAATAAGAGTTCTCAATATTTTTGACGAAGGACCAAAATTGTTTACTACCACTGGGACAACGTAGTATTCTTTGCCTTAATTTTAGTCCATGGGAGAACTTCGTACGTCGAAGAAGAGCATTACAGTCATTTCGGAATCGTGGAAACTTTTTCCGGTTTTCCTATGTAGGATTGGCTTCATAAGACCGATAATTCAGCTCTCTCAACCTGACAGCCTCTTCACAGCTCTCTTTTGGTCTGATTGTCTTCACCTTGTTTGAAATGATGGTCATTCATGCCTTGGAGAATAATATTTGTGACCATATCAGCGACGGCGTCCACGCCACTATCGCGGAAACATAGTGACCAGTTAAAGCTTTTGCATATTGCCAATGGAGTCTTTTAGGAGCTTTTTTGTTAGCTGGATGGCTCGAAAAAAAAAAGTTGGCCGATATGCGAAGTTGTATACCATAAATAAATAAATAAATTGTCTTTTCTTATAAAGGGTGATTTTTTAAAAGCTATAGGAAAGTTTTTAAAAAAAAAAAACACATAAAATTCAGAAAAATGCATGAATCTTTATTTGAATCGATAGTACGGTTCATATAATTTAATGTTTGAAGATTATTTCATGCAAATGTTGACCTTGCCTAAAATGATCCATCCGCTTTTTTGGTTTTGGTATACTCTTTCCAACATTTCGGCCGGTATCTCACGAAGAAATGCTTCAATGTTGTCTTCCAATGCGTCAATTGAAGCGGGCTTGTCTGTATAGACATGAGCTTAAACATAGCCCCACAAAAAATAGTCTAAAGGCGTCAAATCGCACGATCTAGGCGGCCAATTGACCGGTCCCGAACGTGAAATAAAATGTTCACCGAACTCGTCTCTCAATAAGTCCATTGTTGCGCGTGCTGTGTGGCATGTGGCACCGTCTTGTTGAAACCACATGTCATGCAAGTCAAACTCTTGCATTTTGGGCAAAAAAAAAGTTGGATATCATCTCACGGTAGCGCTCGCCATTCACATTAACGTTACGATTCACATCATCTTTGAAGAAGAACGGTCCAATGATGCCACCAGCCCATAAACCGCACAAAACTGTGACTTGCAATGCTTCTGGCTGATATTCACTCCAAAATCGACAATTCTGCTTATTTACGTACCCATTGAGCCAAAAATGAGCTTCGTCACTGAACACAATTTTTCAGTAAAAGAAGTGGATCTTCGGCCAATTTTCCAAGAGCCCATTCACCAAAAATTTTACTTTGCGGTATGTCGTTCGGCTTCAATTCTTGCACCAGCTGTATTTTGAAAGGCATCACACCTAAATCCTTCCGCAAAATTTTCCACTTTGTTGAGTAACAGAGGCCCAATTGCTGCGAACGGCGACGAATCGATAATTGATGGTCATCATTAACACTGGCCGATACAGCTGCGATATTTTCTTCAGTTCGCCCTCTACGTAAGCCTGTTGGTGGTTTAATGTCTAACAATGTAAATTTGATGCGAAATTTAGTCACAATAGCCCGAATAGCCGCTTCAGTGGGTCGATTAAACTGACCATAAAATGGAAGAAGCGCGCGATGAACTTTCTTAACAGAGCACGCATTTTGATAATAAAATTCAATAATTTGCAAGCGTTGTTGGTTTGTAAGACGATTCATGGCTAAATTATAGACCAAACTGAAGATGTTTGACAGTGAAACAAAACAGGAAACGTGCGTCAGCTGTTTAGACCAGTGTTGCCAAAAAGATAATAGCTAAAAAATCACCCTTTATCATCCAAAATATTAGCCCGGTCTTAAACCCAACTGATACTCTTTCAGTAGGTATTCGTTTCTAAGAAACACGAATGACTTTTGCAGTTTTCCAAGCCAGAGGAAAGTTCAAAATTATTAAAAATAAAATGATGTGTCTTATTTTTTCAGAGTGGAATAGTTTCATTGTGACTTTTTAAATGTTTAACCACTTGTTGCATAAAATGTTTAATTGTCTACTTATCTTCGGATTACACAGCTATACACACACTCAGATGAAACGCGCCCTTTAGTATCAACATGCCAAGCGTCAGAGATTAATCGACTCAATCTATCTTAGCTTTCCATTTTTCACAGCGCCAACTGGATGCAGTCAAACCATACCTTTCCTGATGCATTCCATCTGTGCAACATTGTGTCTGCCTGCGTCTTGAGGGTCTGATTTAGATTTCTCGACTACGCAACATACTTGTAGATATTCGGTCCCTAGAAATGTGCAAGACGCATTTCGAAATGATTTTCTCTGTTGGCGTCCAAGCGTTAACCCTCGCATTGCCCAAGGAAGATTGATATCGATTGCGCTCGAAAGTACATGTTTGTCGGCTCGGAATCTTATTCCGTGATGTGAATCGATCAGAGTCTTCTTGGAATTCCAATTGTGTTCTAGAAAATAGCTGTGCGCTGTAATTAACCTTGAGCTGTAGTTGAACTGGTTCTCTTTATCGGCTAACAACCGATCGCTGGACTGAAGCTAGGAAGATGGGTGAGAAAATCAAAGAAAATGGAATCTCAATCTGGTAATGGGGCAGTCGGCGTCTTAAGAGGTTCCAAGACAATCCAAGATTGACAGCAAGCTATATTACTGTTTGTTTTATAGATGAGAAGATGTTTGTTGTTATCGTTGGACTGCCAAGTGCAGTCTTTATCTCTGTCTCTTAGTGCAAGGCTGAACCTGGAACCTGACGCTTCATTCGAGAAGTGTACTGTTTGAGATTCAGTGAGCCTTAACCTCATCTCTTGATTACCACTTCAGGACGAATTTTTTGTCTGACGTGTTTGGCGCCATCCTTCTAAAGCACCAAATCATCCGAATCAATCAATCGACTGTAAACTGACTTGTCATCGATCCTTGGAGGAGTGGAGCCAGAGTTAAGGCTACTTTCCATCTTTAATGGTAAGACCAAGATGACTTGGTCTTTGGATCGGGGGCTCGGTTTACTTTTCTCGTCAGCCTGTTGATTGGGATTCGACGATACTATCAATGCGGTCGAGTCATTTTGGTCAACGATTTGTTGCTTCCCGCCTAGATCTACATTGTTGTACAGGTCAGAGTTAAAATTTCATCTTTCAGAGAAGGAAATCCTAGATCCTCGTGGATGTATGCGTTTCGATGTCGGTGTAGTTACGATAGTCCGGAGGGTTCGCGATTGTGCGCTTTGCGTTTTCTCAGGCTGAGACTGGGTCAAATATGCAACCTTATTCGATCACCGGCTGGCAAGATTCGAGTAGTGGTTGTGAGTACAAAAAATAGTATCCAACGAAGAGGAATTCATCGGTTAGCATCCTTAACTATCGAAAGTTGAAGTTAGCGCAGATACTTCAAGGCGGGCAGTATGTTAGCGCAGTAGCCATCAACTAAATAAAATTATAAAACACAGCACGTAGTTTCAAACTGCAGTAGTGCCAAACCGCACTATCCAAGGCAGTCAAAATTAAATAAAGAAGATTATTCTCGTTGAGACCAAAAAACGAAACGGACGTTTTTTTTTATCGAGTTTTCTAATAATGATTTGACAACTTTGAATTTAATTTGTGAACGCACCCTTTCACTATTCATCGAACTGTCACTGTCAATTTGTTTAGTAAACTCAACATTTTCATCATTGCAAAGTCGAAGTGTCAAAAAAACGCTGCCTTTCAGGCGTCCGCAGAAAACGATCCAAATCAGTCAATTCCACGGCGTTCTCAAGAATTGGGCATGGCTCAGACCGCATTATGGCATATCTTGATTTCCACCCATGAAAGATCAAGAATTGAAGCCGATGGACCATTTGGGGCGACGTTCGTTCTCCGATAAGGCCCCGATTGGAGAAGATGCGCCAAGATTTAATCGCGAAATCAACTTCAGTGACAAAGCTCATTTTTGACTCAGTGGGTTCGTCAATAAGTCGTTCTTCAGGTTACTGTGAATGGCCAGCGTTATCGCGCCATGATTACCGATTACTTTTGGCCCGAATTGGAAGAAAAAAACCTTGGACGACATGTGGTTTCAACATGATGGTGCCACAAGCCAAACAGCACACCTTTTTTTATTGAAGAGTACGTTTGATGTACATGATATCTCAAGAAATTGGCTAGTCGGTTTGACGCCTCTAGATTATTTTCTTTGGGGCTATGTTAAGTCATTGGTTTATGCCAAAAAACCGACATTGAAAGAGCTCGAAGCCAACATTGAACGGGAAATATCGTCCATCGAAGAATGAAAGATTGTATAATTTAAGAATCTCAGGTGTAATTGGTTTCAACTCACTTCCGTGGGTGGAGCCTGAAACGGGACGGAGGATTTTGATATCGACGTATTTGCTTTAACCTTATTCGCAGGATTTTATTCCACATTATTTTTGATCTGTGAACTTTTTTTTGAAAGTTTTGAAGATTTAGCTTAAACACTCCGCTGTCAGTGTTATGCCTTTACAGCAGAGCCATTTACACACAATCTACACAAACCGCTATTTTGAAAACACGAATTAGGTATTAAGCCGATACCACAACCACTACAACAACGCCACCCATTAGTCAGACTACAATCACTGGTCGACCAACCCTGTAACGCAAAGAAAGTGAAGTGATTTTTGATTTGTTTGTACTTTTTTGTAAGCCTTGCTTGAGAGCCTCTTCAAGCTTTTAAACAGTTAATTCACATCGGAAAGTGCTTGTGAGAATTGAGGATTTACTGCATCCTGTTTAAACTCCTAGAGAAAATGTTAGACCTCTCGCAGTTGACTTCGAATTGTTCTCTTTTTTATAAGTTCGTCAAAGATATGACAAATAAGCCGATAAGCCTGGCGACAAAGCGAACTCATCAGAATCGGCGTAGACTCATCTAACAGCTGATTACAAATATGTCTGCCGCACCGATCTTGACATGAATCCCCCTAAGCTCCAACCTCTGATCTATGATATTTAAGCATCACGTGTGAAACTCGAAATCGCAATAAGAGCCTGAAGACCGTATTTCCACAAACACTGTTCCTAACACTTTACCCAAAAATCAACAACAGTCTTTATCTTTCGCATTTAACTGTGATTCATACCCCCTCATTAACTTCAAAGCCCCCTCCATCAATTGTTCTGCACTTGAAAATAAATTTCATTACCATTCAATTCGAAACCAGCCCAAGCCCCATAAACCAGAAAAGATAAGACGGCTCGCTGGCATAGACAATTCCCTGGAAAAAAGAACCCCGGTTTCCACTTGGAAGTGAGCTCCTTCAAGCAGTCTTATCAGTGAAGGACGGAAGAAGTGTGATTAGGCATGATAACACCACCTAATCAAAAAAATAACGCCTGCAATCAGTTCGAACCAGGCTATGGACGGTGTACTGTAGTGACAGCTCTCCACAATGCAGTTAACGTGAGTATTGGATAAATTCTCCTAGCCTAGATCTGCAACTAACAGAAGACTATCTTTTTAGACTCTGCTGCTGTTGCAATGGCGATGAAAAGGGGAAGTATTCGAGCAATGAGGCAACGCAAGGCAGTGTTCTTGAAGTTCAAACACCAGCCACTGTACCCGTCGTAGTGGAGCAACCGAAAGCTGTCAAACCGATTCAATTGGAAAAAGTCAATGATGAGCCTCCTGAGGTACCAAAAGAAGATGTGCAACCTGTTGCCGCGCCAAGGAAGTCAACTGAAAGGACTTACGATGAACCACCAAAGCCAAGTGATACGAGTACATTGAACCCTTCATGCTCACCTGTCCAACAACAACAGCCTCCCGTATCAAAGCCCAATCTGTTGAGCAACCTTCGCCCGAATTGGTCTTTTGATTCATCAATTGGCCATGAGCCATTGAGCTGTGCCCATATCGCACCGGGCCTATACGTGGGCACCTTTAAGGGAGCTCAATTTACGATTCTTAATGGGCAGTTCCATTCGGAAGATGGCGTGTTCACCAGTCAAGAAAAAGAGAATATATTGACGATCCATTCCAGAGCTATAGATGCCATGCAACAAGGCGCACAAGGCATGGAAGCAGCAATGGGTCTTCAAGAAGTTCCGCCACCTGGATCGACAATTAACATGAATTACACCACGGAAGCTGGTGAACCAGCCGTAATGACATACAGAGTGGTCGAACCTGGTCACTACAAGACCAGCTACAATGGGAAACAATTCTCCATTATCAATAAGCGAGTAATAACAACAGATGGCGCTGACGATGAAGGCGATAAGGCACTAGTATTGGTGAACTTTTTTAGGGCGATGTTGAGTATGGAAGAGGGATTGCAGGGAATGCAGCAGGGTATGTGGGAAATGGAGGCAGGCCTTGTGGGAATGAATGCGGGCTTCGCGTCAATGAACGCTGTGAGACCATCTGCTGATGTGCTCGCAACAGGTCAAGATACTCTGAGGAGAATGCGTTCTTTAAATGCAAGAAAACGTATAAGCGTTCTCGAGGGAGGCTTAACAGCGCAACCTCGACCTTCAGTGAGATTGAATCAGAACATAGACGAAAAGTCTAACAAGCCAAGTGCGCCTGATGAAGTGGATGGCCTGCAGGTATCTACCTTGCCCGAACCAGCTTTAAGGAAAACCACATTCGCACCCAATGCAATCGACTATCAGGATCCCATGACCTACGAGTCTTTGGATAAAGATGAGCTTCCGCATGCTAAGCGCCTGGATGAATACATCATCTCGATGGATGAGACTGCAAAATCTGGGGACCGATACTACTTCCATTCAGCCAAACCGAAAAGAGTCACCAGGAAACGACTTACTTCGGAGGAAAAGCTTCGCATCGCCAGTGCCGATAGGTATTCCCTATTCGAAAATCAGAGCGTCAAGGTTCACAATGAGTTCAGGAAGATGCATGGAGTTCCGCCATTGATAAACAATGAGTTTCTCTGCGAGGTGGCCCGAGAGTGGGCTGAAGTAAGCTACACAAAATTAACTGAAAGTAAATGAATTTTAAGGCGACTTTATTGACAGCATCTTGCACTGAAGGACGCCTTCTACCATAGGCCCAAAAATGAGTACGGTGAGAATCTGTACTATGCCGATGGAATGCCTGTTTGTGCCAAGAAAGCCGTGAAAGCTTGGTACGATGAGATTGAGCTCTACGACTATGACAATCCAAAGTTCTCCAAGGAGACGGGACACTTTACACAATTGGTCTGGAAGGATACCAGAGAAATGGGCACTGGCGTGGCACAAATGTAAGAAGTCCTCGAGGGTGTCTTCGGTTTAATGATTTCAGTCTATTTTCAGAGGCGACAAGGTTTGGGTTTGCTGTAATTATCATCCTCCTGGAAATTTTCTGGATAAATTCAATGATGAGTTCATTCCTCGTCCTGTGATTAAGCGTGTGCAAAGATATTAGTTAAGGAAGTGGGTTATTTTTAGATTCTAGGTGAGGAATTAAATTCTAAAAATAAAAAATAAACAGTTGTCTTGTGGCTTAAATGTGCCAGATGAAAAGAAGAATGATTGTTGTAAGTTGCGCGAAGTAAATTCCTGTCCTCGCAAAATTTTCAGGCAACCGCCATTCTGTTTGAATTGATGAAACCTCTAGTCAAGAAAAGCAGGAACTTTAAAGGAATACTGCGTCACTTTAAAAACTACGTGTACAGGAATTTAGCAAAGCAAAGTTTGCGAGTGGTTGCCGCTACTTCATGAGCTTGGATGTGAAGACGATGTTGATTCGATTGGATGAATGCAGCGGACATGCAACTGTGCATTTGCAAAAATTGCAGAAGAAACTCGTCAAAAAATTGTCAAAAAAACCGGGAATTCTTTAAAGCACAGATATCAAGCAGAAAACAATTCTAAGTATTAAGGTAAAGAAAACCATTGAATATCGTTCGAATTGTGATCGACTTTAAGTCGAGAAAGTGACGAAGAACTTATTTTACGATTATTTATAAAGAGTGCTAGTGGACCCAACAAACAGTGTCCTGTTCGACCGTTGGCTTGAGTTCAGCAAAGGTCTTATCAATGTTCGAAATTTGATAAACTTAACTGTTATCCAGAAAACGTAAGTCTGTAACTCCTTTTGTTTTTGAAATCAATTTTAATTTTGTGAATTCTTAAACTCGATTGCGTTCATCTGGCCACTGTGGGCACGTTTGCAGCGATTGATTCATTGGACCCAATTTTCGAGGACTCGGCCACACATTTAAGACGAAACGGCCGCTATTTCGCGTTCAATGCTTGCTCTGAGCACTTCGGCTTGTTGGCATAAACCAATGACGTAAAATACCCCAAAGAAAATAATCTAGAGACGTTAAACCGCACGAATGAATCAAACGTACTCTTCAATAAATCGATCGACCTGTGTGGCTTGTGGCACCATCCTGTTGAAACCACATTTCGTCCAAGTCTATATCTCCCGATTCAGGTCAGAAATAATCGGTAATCATGGCGCGATAATAAAAAAAATATGGCCTTATAACGCCGCCGGCATGCAAACCGCACCAAACAGTTATTTTTTGTGGATGAAGAGGTGATTCATGAAGCAAATGTGGATTTTCACCCGACCAATAATACATATTTTGCTTGCTGATGAGCCCATTGAGCCAAAAATGGGCTGGCGCATTTTCTCCAGTCGGAGAACGTACGTCTCTTCAAATAGTCCGTCTTTGATCTTTGATGGGTGTAAACAAAGATCCTAACTCAAATTACGCCTAATTGTGGTCTGAGCGATGACCAATTCTTAAGAACGCCGTGGAACTGACTGATTTGGATCGTTTGCTACAGACGCCTTAACGCCAGCGATATTTTCGACATTTCCACAAATCCGTTGTCTCATTGACACGGCAACATCACACAAGGAATATGTACACAAAATTGCCTGTCTACTAGGGCGAGAATTACTGCTTCTGAAAATTGGAGTTAACGCGCTTAAAGTTGCTGTCATCGACTCAGAATTTCGGTGGAAAATTTTTATAACTTGCAGACGTTGATGATGAAAATGTTGAGTTTGCTGAATAAATTGACAATGACAGTTCTACGGTTAGTGAAATGATGCGTTCACAAATTAAATTCAAAGTCAAGTCCCTATTGGAAAACCACGACGTTATCAAGTGTCACCTGCCGATCGTCCGATTTGTGCTAAATTGTTTGACTTAAGAAGGAACAAAACATTTTTAATTACATTGAGATCCGGAGATAGCCGTTTCAATACATCCTGCTATATTTCCGATAAATACTTTTTTAAGTACATGCGCATATTTTAACTCTTGAATTTTTTTTTCGTTGTAATAAAATAAAAATCAATCCGAACTCCAAAAAAAATGTTTCACTTTTTGTTAAAAAAAAATTGACATATCGACAAAAGCGGGCAGATAAGTCTTTCAAATTATTGTTTTACAAATATCTCAGCATGTTTTTCAAAATATATAAAAATAAACAAAATGCAAAATATCCACTCTTGCCGATCCATGGCGCTCTGGTCCATAAAACGGTGGTTCGGTCTTCCTTTCCTTCCTATTGACCACTCGCTCGATATGGCCGAGACAGTGCAGTCGTCGATTTTTGGCTTTTTTTTTGACTACATCCACACCTTTCTTGCAGCTTATAGAGTTTGGCGATATAACTTCTCCTCCATGCGCCCTCCACGCATACGGGACAAAATATTTGACAGCGAATTTTTCTTCTGAAAGTGTCCAAAATCGGCTCTGGCTTCCTGCTTATCGTCCAGCACTCGGCTACATATAGAACAACTGGCAGGATTAAAGTTTGATAGGGCATACATTTCGTCTTCCGAGTAAGGAGTTTTGAGCCCACTTGTTTCGCCAAACTGAATTAAAAACCTATATAAACCTAAATAGTCAGACATTTATATTGATGCCAAGTCCATCTATGATATTTGACGGGAATTGGCGAGTATCTCCAGAGAATCGATTCTCTTACCATTCTAAAATCAAAAATTACCACTTCTATATAATTCAAAGATCTAAAAGATCCAACTTCTGCCAAACAATCTAACCGTTGACTCACTTACTCAATAATTTCCATCCAAACTCCCAGAATCGCTCATCCTTTGAACCGGCCCACATGAAGACAAAGACTATCTAGACTAGATCTAGAAAATGGTTTGGCGCACGATACATGACATTTATAACTTTAATATAGATAGCAGTTAACTATGAAGTTTATGTTACATTTACAGTGGAGCAAAAATATCTCTTAATATATTTAATTTTTTTTACTTAAAAATTACCTACAATAATAAAAAAAAACTAATACTAGTCTAAACTAAGCGTCAGCTTCAACCCAATCAAGCCACTAGTTCTTTTTTTCGATTTTTTTTCTGGATCCATCACTTGTATCTCGTTCAGGTATGCTCGTGCAGTATCTCCAGACATTGACCACGTCTCCCGAGTGGGCAGTTACATGTAGGATTCATTTGTCTCTGGTCCTTCTAGCAGCATGATAGGTACATTACACGAGTCCGATAAATACCCGTGTGCATCCAAATAAAAAAACGCCTCAGGCGGTTTGCGTCCACTTGACAATGCATTTTTAAAGTACCCCGGGTTAGGGTAAAACAAACCCGATATAAGTTCGTTTTCAATAACATCCGCCGAGCGCGCAAAATGATTCCTCACAAGGCCCAGGATAACATTGTCTATTCTGGACACACCGAAAGCATCCAATAGTCTCTTATTGCTGACGTTATGCCGAAAGTCGGAATGGGGGCTTCTCTACATCCGCATTCAGGCTCGAAGACATTTTCATTCGAAGGCTCGTTATTTTTCCTTGTTCATTTTCCACAGCACTGGACTCGCATAAGTCAGAATTGGGCGCACAAAGGCTTGGTAGCAGATGTTCTTTACAACGGATCTCAGATAGTGTGAGTAGAAAAGGCTTTTGAGTGACATAAATGCTGCCCTAGCTTTCTTTCTTGAGCTGTTGGTTTAAATGCTCGTTGTGATAAAGGAATTTATCCAGATGGACACCTCAATATTTTAATGCGAAGACCATCACCATTTTTTATTTCTAAGTTTCGCCAGTTGCGCCTCAAGTCTGTCTGCCTGTTATACTGTGGTGCGGAGCAGTATGGTTTCACATTTAGAGCTGTTTTTTTTAGCTTCCAAACGCGACAGAAAGCTTGGAGTTTGTTAAATTTTAGTTGTAGGTCATTCTGTGTTTCCCATATTTTTGAGCCGTGTGTATATGGAATGATATCATCAGCGAATTCTATTGAATCTTTTATATCCCTGAGTATAATGGTGCCCATACTGTGGCCTGTTTCAGACCTTCGGTGATTTCGAAATCCCTAGTCGTCGGATATTTTCTATTTCTTTTGTTAATTTTTTCTCTCGTAACATTGAAATTATCGTTCTAATGAGTTGGGGGAATTCACATATAATTAGTTAATATACAACCCCGTTTATCCAAACCATGTCGACGGCTTTTTCGATGCCCACCAGACAGGCACAGGTACATCTTTTGCCAGATACTAGTTTTGGAAATTTGGAAACAATTACCTCGAAAACCTTCCCAATATTATGCAATCTTCTTTCATAAATTTATTAGGTTGAAATCTCCGCCAATAGCATCTTCACTATTTTCAAAAACGTTCCTATAAGAAGAAAAATCTTTGTTGTATGCAAACAAGCCATAACCGCCATTGGTCCTATTGCCGTCAGACTTGGTATTGCCTCTTATGACTTCTAAATGGCGATAGCACTACCATTACCACGGAGTTAGAAACAATCACACACCTGCACGTAGAGCCAAGGACTAAGTTCTTAGCTCCATAATCTGAAGACAAAGGGTCAGACACCGGCGAAAAGCTTCTGCAAGACCTAGATATGGAGAACATCCTGAAATCTTATATGTGATGAGAAGAGATCGGAATTATGAGGCCCACATAAGGTTCCGGGGAAAATGGAACCCAAAGACCTAAGATGGAGGGATTTGCGTACAAGTACATCGTCCTGATCAATACTAACTACTCCGAGATCACTGAAAGGTCGCAGTGAATATTTTAACTCAAATCCGGCCGAACCAAGACCACCCTTAAAAACGTTACCTGTGAAAAAGCTTAACGTACCAACTTTTGAACTCGAAAAAGGCAGGCAAGATGGTAAGTCAAATACTGACTCCTAACTCTTAGCGAACAGACAGATTGCATCTCCAATCGATTAACTGAATATAAGGAAGAAATAAAGGAATAATGAACGACCCACTCCTGAGAGGTAGTAGGTGAAATGGGTGATCGTAACTCCAAAGGACAAAAAGCCGGTATTTTCTCTTGGAGAAAAAAATCGGATCGGGCACATGTCGAGAGTGCACTCGATGTAGTTTTGTTCCAAACTGTCAAAACTCTCAGAACATTGAATTCATTCTTTGTCATCTCTTTATAGTGACAGGGTGACAGTTTCATCGACAGGGGCTTGAGTTTTATCCTTAAGTCTTTAACCAGAAGCATACTCCTTATATTGCGGCGGCAAGATAGACTTCACTTTTGCGGAGGCAGCTAGTTCCAGCGTCTCATGTTTAAAACAGAAAGCCTTTGATTCTTAAATTACTGATTAAACTTAACTTTATTATTATTTAAAAATTGAACCTTTGTAGAATTCCAAATTCGACAACGACAACACAACACAACATTCATTCCTCCTCCACTGGTGGTGGTACATTCTTCTCACTGAACCTCGATATGACATTCCCTGGCGGATGATAGTAGCAACATACCCAGACCTTGTCACCTCTGAAAATTACAAACAGGTCAGTTACTATTTTTTTTACAATATATTCATTCCATACAGTTGTGCAATCCCTGTACCAATTTCCCTGGTATCTCTCCAAATTAACTGGGTAAAGTGTCCTGTCTCCTTAGAGAACTGCGGATCATTGTAGTCGTACAAGTTAATTTCATCGTACCACGTTGTGACCACCTTTTGTGCATCCAAGCCTGCTCCATTGGAGAAGTAAAGATTCTCTCCATACTGATTATTCGGTCGATGATAGGACGTGTCCTTCAAGGCAAGATGCTAAAAAAACAAGGACAATTAAAGTGCACAGCAGCAATATACTTGACGACTTACCTCGGCCCACTCTCTGGCCATTTCGCACAGAAATTCACTATGAACCAGCGGCGGTACTCTATGCCTTTTGCGATACTCATTGTGCAGCCTCAGGCATTCAGTCTCAAATAGAGCACGCATTTCTGGGCATGCGGCTTTCAGCAGTTCCATTGGATTTAATTGATTTCCAGATAGCCTTGTCTCAATGGCCCATTCTCCTTGTTGCATTCCGAGTTTCGTCTGTTGCACCCCCATCAAAGCTCTATAAAAAGAGCTCAATATGATCTCTTTATTCAAACGACTGCCAGCGCCATCTAGTGGCAGAACTTGTCCATTTGCAATAGAGAACTTCACATCGTTGCAGGTCCCGCGGAATAGGCCCGGTTTCATTTGCTTGAAGGCCATTTTGTACTTTTCTCCATTGTCTGCAGTGAAGTTGACATTTATAATCGACCCGGCTGGCGTGATGAGTTCACTCAACTGCCGAAGGCTCAATTGAGGCAGCTTCTGGTTCAGTGATCGCAATATGCTTTCTTCTACTCCAATAAAACCCTGCTTAATGGCCAGCATGGCCTGCGAATGGTTTTTCAATATCAACTCCTTGTCATGCTGATTGTAAGCGCCCTCTGGCGATTGAAGTTTCCCATCTACTATAGTGAACTGACTGCCCTTGTAAGTGCCGCGGACACAGTCCGGTTCGCCTTGCTCGAATGACATTTGCGTCCGTTCGCCATTTCTTGCGACGTAGCTAAAGTTGGACGATGCACTAACAGCGGGTGTGACAGAATTTGAACTTGCGGGTAATGTGAATGAAGATTCTAAAGAATTTGACGCGTCTGTGACAGTTGTACTTATTCGAGTTGACTGCTCTGTTCTGATTTGTTCAAGTGGAATCACTTCGACAGCTCTTGACGGCTGATCCGTTACCGGCTGTGTTTTTTGGATTTTACTCTCAAGAACCGTTTCACGTTTCCTTTTGACATTTCCATTCTCCTCGTAGTCACAACAATAACAGATTCTAAAAATAAACTCTTGTCAATGGTTTTATTTTGTTTTGAGCTTTTGTTATGACTCACCTGAAACGCATTCCGTCGGACTTGTACTCTGCACTCTTGGCGACATCCCTCTGCTGGTTTACCTCCGACTAACGGACTGTGGGCATTTGCTTTTCAGCCAGCCGACTCTATGGAACACTTATCATAGATAAGTTTACTACTATCGCCATTCATAGATAAGACAACGGGCCGCTACCGATACTATCAGCTGGTTGTGGTGGTAAAGCAGGAGGCCTCTTGAAGCAAGAACGTGACAGCACTTTAATCTCCACAAGCTACGGTTAAGACGTAATTAAATTCCGCACCGGTTACTACTTGCTCGTTAAGCTAACAAACATTCCTTAGAGCTTACATAAAACTCTTCATAGGGCCCTTGTGGGAGCTTTCTGGTTCAAGGTGAGTTCCGTGAAACCGATAAGTCATTGCAAACATTGATGGATATTGTGCGATAAAAATGTCAACACTGTCTTTATACGTGGCTTTGTTTTTAAAAAAAAAAAAATGGGGGGTTTGATAGTTTAAACTATTTGTGTCCATTTATATTTGAACATTGATTACTTGCACGAGGCTCTTACGTTGCCCGATTTTTTGACACTAGCACCGCACTTTTTTTAAGATCGTTTTGTACTGTACTGACGGCAAAAAAGAGAACTTCTTATTTTCGTTATTTTCATTAAATAAGCACACAATCTTATCGGCAGCGTTCGCCATTATCGAATTCAAATGAAACCGTTTTCGCAATCAATCGATTTTAACACACTTTTGCTTTAATCAGAATGATAAAATACAAAGCAGGTCGTAATCAATTAAACGTCACAGTCAAGTGAACAGTACATTCCACAGGAATGTTTCCCTTGGCATATTATGTCGTAGCTGATGATAGCTGAAATCCTTCGTTCATTTCCAAGGCAGATCTTCAAGCGATTTTCGAAGCTCTAAAGAAATCTACAGGAAAAGATGGAATACCAAACATTGTGCTTCGACATCTCCCTTTGGAGGCTATAAACATTTTCACTTTACTGTTTAACAATGCATTGAAAAATGCATATTATCCGGCACACTGGAAAACAGCGCGAGTGAGCTTTGTTAGCTCCTCACTTAAACCTCTTGTTGGGCCCGTTCGGTTCCCCTAATTCCTGTTTGGAGAAGATTTTGGTTTAAGTGGGAGAGTTGTAGTGGAAGAGGGGTTATATGGTCGGGAAATCTATTTATTCGTTTTACGAACTTCATGGTCTCACCGATCCCAATTTCTTTGAGGTGCACAAAAGCCGGTATCAGTGCTGACCCCAGTATTTTATGTCGCAGTCGCGATGTTGCTGGGCAGTCGCAGAGGAAGTGCTCCAGATCTTCCATCTCCTCCACTCAGTTTTGGCGTGTTAATGATTCTGCTAGTCCGAGTCTTTGTAAGTGGAGGTTAAGGTTAATGTGCCCTGTAACCAGTCCCACCATTAGCCTTAGATTCCGTTTGTTGGAGTTTAGAGCACGTTTCGCTACCTTGTTAGTCGGTTTATCTATTATCGAATTTGCTGCTCTGCACGTTGTAAGGTTGACCCAGTGGCTTCTGAATACCTGGGTTGCCCATACGTTTATTACTCTTTTAATAGTTGTCAGTGGGAGGCCTATTTACTTTACAGGATTTTAGTGGCTGTTTCCTGCTCCTTTCGTAGCCAGTTCATCCCTTTTTTCGTTTCCCGTTACACCTTCATGTCCCGGGACCCAAGTTAGACTGACGTCGTTCACTGTTGCTGGTTTGTTGTTTGTGTTTGCTCTTCCTTTACCAGTGTTGATACAGATAGAGAGTTTGTGATAGCTTTGATAGCTGCAGGACTATCGGAGCAGATGAGTATTTGCTTCTCCCGTGCATTGACCGGTGAGCTTATCTACTCCAGTAAGTATTGCGAAAACTTCTGCTTGAAACACCGTGACGATTGGTTCAAGATGCTTCGAAACTTGTATCGGTGGCTTCGGTTAGTAGATCCCTGCCCCCGATTCAGACGATATATAAGAACCGTCCGTATGAATTGTGAAAACACCGGGGTCTCTTGTCGTGCCCCCGTCCATCCAAGAAGCTCTGGTTGGAAAAATTGTATTGAGATTGTTTTTTGAAGGTGAGACAGTGGACTTGTTTTGGTTTCAGTCCCCAAGATTTCCCAAATGGCCTCCTGCATATCCAATGTGCCCTCTTGGCTTTAGTAGTGCGTTCCTCCAGGTGTTTCCTCCAGTTGAGTTTCTTGTCGAGTATCGACCCTAAATCCAAATCCAAAGATTTAGTTTGCTTATCACTATTGTGGTGACTTATCATGAACCAAAATCTAGAGGTCTTTCAAGAAAATGACATAGAGGTTAACAATCTCTCGAAATCGGACTCGAAACAGCTATTAAAATCTCCAAAGAAAACTGAACTGAATGTGATCCTCTAAAACCCATAAACAAAAGAAAGAAAAAATCTCTAAGCTTAGTAGTTCCCAGCTTGGAAGGAAGAGGTGGTGGAAATCTCTCGACGGAAACTATGTACTTTTGAACCCTTGTTTATGGGTATAAAGATAATCAAAATTTTATATTCCGGGCAATAGTAAATAACTTTCAAGTAAAAGCAATCTAACAAATTTGATGAAAATTATATGGAAATCATTTCAAAAATACATTGGAAAAGGAGTTGTGATAAGCTGGTGAAAGACTGCTGTATATATCGAAAAAAATATTTAAATTCTGAGAAAAAAAAATAGCAAAGCCTCTCAAAAGTTTCCCTTTTGCTCATTTCAAAACTTTTTTTACTAAAATAGCACTAATTATAATAATTATCGGGTGATGTTTCAGTGATAGATCAGCAGAAATTTTATTGAAAAGTTTTCTGATGAATGAATGTTTGCAAAGAAATCAACCGATCAGACAAATTTTAATTCCAAATACAATCCAGTTTCAGTTATGATTGCCGACCGAGCTTTTGATCGTGCTCGTTATTTAATCTGTATCACCATGCAACTAGTCTGCGAACCTATAAAATATAAATCCCCATAAACAGTCATATTCTTTACTTACCTACATATTATATCTTACTTTTGCCTGTCTATGAGTCACGCATTTCCTCTGAGAACGGATTGAGGCTAATCGGTTTTGCCCCGTGGGGCTCGGCATTGTGGTATCTAGTACGAGGATCCCAGACCTTAAAATCCAATCACAAATCACAAAGATATATGCTTTAAACATGGATAATAACACCAGCGCTGAGATCAAACGAAACGCTGTTTCTTTGAGCTTAAAAAACAATTGAGCCAAGTTCTATCTCTCATCTAACTATCTCTTCATCATCATCCTGCTACATGGTGCAGAAGCATTAACACTTTTAAAAGCCAATGAAGGCGCCTTAGGTGAAAAAAGTGTGATCTATTAATGTTAATTTCGCAAATATTTTTTTAAATGATTCAAAAATGCAGAAACAAATATATCCCTAAGGAGGCAGCTTAAAAATATAAGTATCTTATTTTTTTGTTTGCAATCCATTTTTCTAGGAGCGGCAAATAAAATAGCACCTACTTTTTTTTTGTCTTGAAAAACCCAAACCAATTTTTACTTTCTAAAATCAAAGCCCCCAAATTTATTTGCCAATCAATCTTCCGTATATTTCCATGCCAATTAAAGCCTAAACGTCCCAATTGATTTGATTCTCGCTATTTATTTTTATCTCCAAGTCTTAAAATAAATCAGGTATGGTCACCTTGGTTTCAATATTCTTATCAAATACTATGTAAACAGTGTCGTGCCCAAAGGTATGCAATCAAAATGTGTGTATTCATAGTGATCCTAAGTGGTACCAACGTATTTTATCGACTGTATTAATAGGCTCCGGACTTTGTGGGTAGAAGGGAAAGGAAAGGAAATGAGGGAAGCTCATGAACCCTATGGAATGTCTTATGTTCTACAAATGGCTCACTGCAAGTGTGGAGAATTTTGTCAAAGGATGTGCGCCAACATCATGATTTCGACTCGACATATCTAAACCATGTTCATGTCTCCAAAACCGGACTGAAGCTGATAGCCTTCGCTGCAGGACGAACTCTTATAGAAGCACGCAGATGTGCCTCTGGTGACTGACCACATGAAAAAACTTTGCGCTCAAAGCAAGAATTCAGGATTTCTCGTGGAGCCAACTTCGAGATGGATCTCTTCTTTGTTACTGTCAAGGTTTTGGTTGAAAAAATCCCCAACTTGAACAGATTTAACGTCGCTGAACTGTTATCGCAAGGCTTCGCCAATAACGTTGTCGATCGCGTATAAAAAGGCGACTCTGATAAAGAAGGCGAGAGGTGCTCACCACCAAGGACAAGGCATGAATATCGAAACAGTGCTAGACATGCACAAAGGAACGAGCATAGGAAAAAATCACCTCTTGAAACTGAACAAGTGAGAGCCAAACTCAAGTCCAATATGGATGGTGAACCTGCTGGTTTTCCTCCCAAATTGTTTAAAGCACCGGAGACGACCTAGTCAGGTGCATAAACAAAATTATCTCCTCAGTTTGCCCGAATTAGTCATTCTTAACATTGGCATTTAATCCGGTATCATCCTTGTTTACCATTTCAGGGGATTGCTGAAAAAATTCTAAGCGGATAAGCAAATTTGCGGGACCCAGATTACATGTTTTGCGAACCTTAAAAGCAAATCCAAATCCTTGAAATGAATTGTCTGCAGTGATTGTCGGCTGATACCCATTTTAGCAGATACATTTTTTGTCGAAACGGTGTGATCTAAACGGAACGTTGAATAATGCTTCCATCATAATTCGCCTATCTACGCTTGATCAGACCTTTCAATTCTTAGTAGAAAAACGCCGCTGGAGGAACAATGACTGTTAGACGCACTCTCTCATGGTACACATAATTGATGTATAGATCCTTTACAATGGCGACCTTTAAAGAATGGTTTCTCTCGTCTTGTAATTGATCACTAACTTCCAGTCATCATAAAAAACCTGAATCTGAATAAACACCTCGTTCTTCAGTCCCGATCTGTACGCAATCAAGTCATCTAAGTCAAGTCTAAGGCATGGATAGGTGAATCTAAAAGATCAATCGTAAAAATTCGGGGACGCATTGAAGAACAAACGACATCTTATTTTAAACCTCTCGTTAAGTTGTACATACCAACCGAAGTAACATTGCCACTCTTTACAATGAACCGTCTATTGGTAAGGACGTCAAAAAGTCTTTCCAAGTTATTAAGCCTAAAGAACGAGGATTTGTTGGATTGGAGTTATATTTTGTACATATTTGGGATGGACGCGACTATTGTTGTTTTCCAGTGCGCCCGATAACCTGCATTTTCGTGGATGCAGTCAACAATTATCTTATTGCACTATCACTAATCTGGTCAACCAGCGATAGTAGTCCGACCAAGCTGATGGCCTCTTTGTATTGATTTCTATCATGGTTTATGTAGATAGTCTGTAATTAATACTTCTTTGAAAGGCTTGCTGAGTGATAAGCCAATCTTCCAGAAGTACGACTTTCGAAATTCGAATAAAATACTGTGAATTACACGAATGCAAATAAGTCTATGTAAAACATTCGGACTCAAACCATGTATAAATTTGAGCCTCAAACCCCTAAACAATCTCTCAATTCTTCTCGCTGTGAGCAAAATGCATTACGAGGCTAGTCAGAGAGAGATTGAGAGAGAGAGAGAGAGAGAGAGAGAGAGAGAGAGAGAGAAAGTCTGACATCAAAGTGACATCCAGTTTACATTTTAAATTTAGCATTTGGTGCTGAAATCCAAATTGAGATAAGGCTTGCCAATTTAGATCATTCTTTCAACAGAACCAATCGTGCCTTTTTTTATCAGCCCATCCCTCAAATAGCCCGTTCTTGTATTTTAAATAAATCAATTTAATTTCAAGTCTTATGTCAAGTTTGATAACTTCGATTGAAGAGTTTTATTGATAATGTCGAGTCGAATCTTTGTAATTAAAATGTTTCCCTTATCACAAGCTCACAATTTGTTGGAGTGGCTGATAGCTGGACAGTTCACATGTGGCAGTGCCTGCGACGTGTAGCTATCTGCCGAAACCATTCAGACGTACTGGCGCCAGATAAGTATTCTACTTGAAGGCTCTTGGCATGCTAGAGAAACAATTTCGAAAGTATTTTTCTTCGAAAGTGTTTATTTGATAAAAATTAAGATTAAATGCTTTTTTGCCCTCCTTTCTGATGAACTCGAAAAAAGTCGATATTATAATGAATAATTGGTTGCAATCAACATCATGTTTCGGAATGCAGTCCAATACCATACGGATAAAAATTCTTCATTTTTTTAATTACTTCCAGGAGTTTCTACGTGCCGATAAACAAGAAATCTTTAACTCGTTCACGTGGAGCAAGTGTCGCACAAGAATCAAAGGTTGGTCCTCTCCTTTTTAACATTCTGACGTCGAACCAACCCGGGCAAGACAATTCAACAAAATGCCGCTTGTACGTGGACGACTCCCTCTCGTATGCAAGCTCACTCTAACCGCTGATTGCGGCTCTAAGTGTTGAAACTCATGTCAGAAGACATGGATTGGGGAATCCGGATCAATCCCAGGAGAACGGAGCTGATGTGCTACCGTAGGCCAGCCAACTACTGGAGAACAAGGTTGGATCGGAACTGTCTTCATGGCCTCGATAAAGGTTATGTACCAAGGAGTAAACTTCACTGAGAAGCTGTAGTTCAACCCCCATGTGGATGCTATTCTTTGCAATGCTTACTTCGCCTTCCATCGGGTCTACCCTTTGATGGGGAAGCAGAACAGCTTCAGCCAGAAGACGAAGCTGATCAGACCGATGATAACATATGGATTCTTCACAGCCTCGAAGACGTACATCAAGAAAGTTGCCATGTTCGAGAGGAAGATCTTGCTTATATGTACTGACCTCCACTACAACACAATCATCAAGAAACACGCCACCAATAGGAGACTCTACAGCGAATCAGGAATCAAGCCCATAGCTAGCTACATGGTTGGTTTATTTCAAAAAAACTCAATGCCCCGCTAAGGACCATCCAAATCAACTTGTCAGCAGCATGACCAACCAAGAACACATACCCGAACACCGACACCTTAACGCAATGGCATTGCTGCAAGAGGAACTCTTCCCCCCAGATGCAGATGAAGAACCAGCTTTCTTCGAAGAAATGGGACTCAGATATAATCGAGGATGACTAATTTCCCCAAACCATCTTAAAGGACCGACACTTAAAAAGAGGTGTATTTAGCTCGTGATAACAGTCCGAAACGAGCCGTAGTAATTGCCAAAAATCAGTGTGCAGTTTAAGGCTAATATTTTTTGTATGTCACGACTCAATTTGACAACAAGTGAAATATCTAAAAGATAAAATGTTGCTCCATAAACGGTGGCATGGAATTTAAAAAAAATATGGTGAGACCGGGACTACCAGCAATAAGAAAGGCTCGGGAAGGATACAAAATTCGACGACAGTGGAAGATCGTTTTCTGGTATTCCAAAGCCGTCGGTGGTTCTTAAAAACGATCTGTGTCGAGCTGCAGGAATAATATTTTAATGTACACCACTCAAGCTAATTCTGAAACCGGATTTTCCAAAAAGAGTCAGAGAAAAATGATAACTCTTGGCTCATCAGCATCTTAATTGAACTCAAGACATGTGGAATAATGTTATCTTTTCCCACGAATCAAAGTTTAAGCTTAAGCGAAGTTTAAGCGAAGAGAACTAATGGAAAAACTGAGTTCTGAATTCATCTTACGAATGCCCCCAAAAACTTAAGAGGTGATGGCCTGAGGATGCTTCTTTGGAGATGAAAAATGGAGAATGGTAAAAAAAAAATTATTTTCCAAACGGGGAAACCTACCTGAGTTAGTATCTCGCTGATGTGCAGCTGTAAAAAAAGTAGTCTAATTAGATGAGTAATGTCTTTTAGAAGAAACAAAATAAAGGCTTTTCTTCTGTAATCCCTTAAAATAAGCAAGGTACCCAAAAAACAAAAAAAAAAACATTTTCGGTCGAGCAACTTTTTGCTCCCGCATAAAAATACGTGCATTTAATGCAATAACTTTGACAAAATTGGAAAAAAATGTTGACCAACATTTTTCGGACGTCACTGTATGCACAAGTATACTATTGCCTCAACAACGTGCATTGTCCAAAAGCGACAGCGTCGAAACCAATTTCTACCCGAGGGATTATTGAGCCTTATTTTGTGTGTTTCCGATTATTTCATGAGGTTTGGTATCGCAATAGCGGCTGGGATCTGGGCTCAACAATAGAACTCAATTTTTAGAGCAAGATGAAATCAATCCAAACGCAGCTAGAGTTTCATTTTAGAGGCTGAGGGTATTTCTTAATCATTCAACAAGTACGGAGACATCTGCTTAAAGCGAAATTTCCCGAACAATCAAGATCCAATAACAACCATTCAACCAACAATTTTTTCTTGTGTCCATTTTTATCAGGCCATCGATCCTTGGGGGCGCTGAACCTGAGCTAAAGCTAATACCCGTCCTTCACGGTCTTAAAATTCACGATTGCTTGGTTGCTTGGTTGGAATTCAAAGACACCCTACGCTGGGGGTTGTGGTGGAAATTTGAGCCACATACACTGGTGTAATGTTACAAAAATGCTTCGGGCGATCTACGAGTACATCCCCGCCATATTTAAAAAGTTCATGTTGTACTCCATCTGAACCCTTCATCAGCTGGAGGTGGATTACTAATTAGTTTATATCTTTTAAGAGTGAATACTTTTCCTATCTCGCTCGTGTGATCCTTGCCTCTAGCGCTCTAGACCGGGGCTTTATGTGAAACAAAAAGTTTGACTTCGATTGGGATAAAGTATTCACCTCTTTCGATTCCATGGAAAAAGGTATTTCATTGAAAATGTTGGAATATATAACCATAGGTCGCCGGTTAATATCCGGCTCGAAGGACCAATGTTTCTTTTACAACTATTTCCTTGCGCAAGAACCAAAACGTTGTAACAATCTTTTAAATTGAACTCAATTTATCGCGAAAGATTCCTAAAACGAAGACGGCAAGGCCCAAAACAGTTCCTCCAAGTATCGATGGCCTGATAAGCAAGGTTTTATTTGCCCGTTAACCAAAAAACAATGGCTAAGGTTTGGTTATTCCAATTAAATTTGAATTTATTTATTATTTGTGTGGGAGACAGGCAAATTATAAAATTTTTTTATTTCCACCCTCAATATTCTTAGATACGTCCAGGCACATTATTTGGGAACTGACCGCCAAAATTTCCTGGAGGATCGTAGTTTGCCACTACATATGTACTATTTCCACTGCAAATAGAAAAAAAAATAAATTAAATTTCAAGTTTTTCGAGACCGTATTTTCAACATACTTTTTAGCAACGCCGACACCCAGCCGCTTTGAATTCTTCCAAACGACTTGAGTGAAATGCCCAGTTCCGCTACCGAATCCTGGCCTGGAATAGTTATAAAGGGATATCTCATCATACCACGCATTGACAGCTGTCTTGCCATTCACTGCAACTCCACCGGCCATGTAAATATTTTCGCCATATTTGTTATTGGAACGATGTTGCATAGTGTTTCGACGAGCAATATTCTGAAAGATTCATGAAATTTTATGTCAATGAACTTGGTAAACATTACAAAGATTACATTGGCCCATTCGTTGGCAAATTGACATAAATGACGATCCAAAATCAGAGGGGGACATCCGTGCAGAGCCCTCAAACGATTATGCTCGGCAAGACAATCGTTTTCGAATTGATTAAAGTTTGAGGATGGTTGCGGCTGCTCAGCTGAGGCTTCGCGTGCTGGAGCTGCGGCGACATTAGCATCCTGCCCTTGAACTGCTTGAGGATTAGCATTTTGGATAAGTGGGCAGCCACCATTTGGTTGATTCTGGCAAAAAGTAAAGAGAATTTGTGGTAATATTTTTGATATATAGTAGAGCTGTACTTTTACTCACGGTGGTTGTGGTGGTGGTGATTATTTTCTGACCACACGATGTTTGAATGACCTTACGTGAAGTTGAATTTGGACAGGACCCAGAGCTGCTGCTTGACCATGACCAACTGTAGCTGTTGAATAAATCGAATGATTAAAATTTTTCGAAATATTGCTTAAAAAACTGAATTTTTTGAAAATTTCTTATCGAATTGCAGCTCCAACCTTCGTTTGTCGGTTTTGTAAGTCGAAAGTAGTAAGCATTTAAAGAGAATCTCAGCGAGAGACTCTCATATGAGACGAATCATGAATTTAAAAAATAAGTAGACAAAGTGAATAAGGCTATCAACCAATCCCGACTGAAATGAGAGGTCAGATGATGAGTCCGGACTCATAAGAAGATGCTGCAAATCCAACCCTCGTTCAAAAAGAGACGTGAGCTAAACGGGAATAAAAAAGCAAACGAGCCTTGACAGTTTCCCCCCCACTCAAGACTCTATGATTAACAAATTTATCACGTAATTTCTACAAAAAAAAAGGCCAAAAGCTTTGGTAAAAGCTTCCAAACAGGCACCCAAGCACCGATTGGCATATTCAAGCTGCATTTCCAAAATGACAAGAAGGTATGAACAAAACCCAACTCTTGCGGATGAAGAAGTTCTCTACTCATAACTTAGTTAACAATCCAAATGCACCTGTCGATAACGCAGTGGCATTTTTCTACACCGAAATTTTTAATTGCTTTACGCAATCGGTCCCATATGAACCAAATTGGTTCGGTTTATTAACTCAAAACGAAAAACAGATGGCTACCCCTCTACCCTTATATACTCGGACACATCTTCTCCAGACCCAAAAATAATTGCTAACCTCTTCGCAAACTTCTTCAGCCAATCGTTTACTAGCCACGTACTCCCTCCAGATTCAAATTATTTCTCGGATATGTATAACCGCCCACAAAAATCCTTAGTATCAATCGATATATCCATTTCTGGCGTGATTGAAAAGATTAATGCCCTAAAGGATGACTATTCGCCAGACCCAGATGGGCTACCTGCAATAGTTCTAAGAAAGTGCGCAAACGCGTTATCCTTACCACCTGCAACCTTATTGCTGCTGTCTCTTAAACAATCGGTCTTCCCTAAAGTTTGGAAGGATACATTTACTATTCCTGTCAACAAAAACAGCCACAAAGACGATATATGTATCTAATTACCGCCTCATAGCCAAACTCTCTTCCATACCCAAGCTCTTCGAAAGTATTGTCTACGACTCTTTGTACTCCTCAATACAACACGGATTCGTAAAAGGTAAATCGACTATAACAAATCTTACCGAATTCGTATCTAAAGCTTTGCAAGCACTGCAACAAGGCAAGGAAGTTGATGCTATAGCCACAGACTTCAGCAAGGCTTTTGATAAAATCTCTTATCAAATCATTTAACTGAAACTTAATGCCCTTGGGTTCCCTTCATCCTTCATCTCATGGCTAAAATCTTATTTAGAAAATCGGTAGTATAAGGTTCTTTTAAGATCTTCAATGTCCGAGCCTATTTTCCCTACCTCTGGAGTACCTCAAGGCAGCCATTTAGGACCCATTATCTTTATTCTCACTATCAACGATGTTGAATGCATTCTTAAAGACTCTGATCTGTCCATTTATGCTGATGATATGAGAATCTCTAAACACAAATCATCCCCAATCGATTCTAGTTTACTTCAAAAATGCCTTGAATCGGTTCTACCTTTGGTGTAACAAAAACCAACTTGAGCTCAATGTCAGCAAATGTAAATCTATTACATATTATCGCAAGCGTCTTCCGCAGCCTTCCCATACATATTCCTTTAACGGAACTCCTGTTACCCTAGTTGATTCGTTTTGTGACCTTGGTGTTCTCTGTGACAGAGAACTCAATTTCCGGGCACATATCGATCGAGTCATAAGTAGAGCGAATTCTACCCTTGGTTTTCTAGAACGATGGTCGAAAGAGTTCTCTGATCCTTATGTCTCTAGGTCTCTTTATGTTACCTTTGTTTACCTTGTTTGGTCTCCTTACTATGACGCACATTCCCTCAGAAGCGAAGCAGTCCAACGCAGATTTATCCGTTTTGCTTTACGCGGCTTACCCTGGGTTGATAGATACAACTTACCTCTATACGAAAATCGACTTAAATTGATCGATTTACAAAACTTTGTAAAACGACGAGAAGTTGCCTCTTCATACATCAATTGTTAGCCGGTGCAATTGACTCCCCTTCCCTATTACAAAGTGTCCTTTTTAACACCAATCTACGTATCCTTAGGTCCTCCTCACTCTTCGGAGTGCCTCTTCACCGCACCAACTATGGCTACTTTGAACCTATGTCAAGAATGCTGCGCACAGCCAATAGCTCTTTTGACTTCCATCTCTCTAAAGCCTCTCTCAAAAATTCCCTTTACTCGCCCCAAACCATCTCCCTCCATCCTCTTAGTTTTAAGTTTTAGTTTTTAAGTGTTTTGGAATTGAATTAAGCTAAATAAAAAAGTCCGGGGTGCACCCCGGGCCTTAATTATTATTATTAATCTCTTGTCAACTTGAGGAGAAACTTCTGTGGTTTTAAAAAGCCAACAGTTTGGAGCTCTTCTGGTAGGTTTGACAGATCTGGAATATCCACCTCATCTCCAAAAAAAAAAAAAACATTCTATATCTTGGAGCAACCATCGAAGCATATCACTGCTTAATGACGCCTTCAAGGTCGAGTCTGAGGCATTTAGTTTGTTAGCAACAAGACTGACTTGACAAACTGCGCACAAAAATGGAGTCCAAATGAGTTCCGGACTTGATGACAGGTCGATTTCTTGAGATGATTCGCTCACTAAGCCTCTCTCTGTTGACAGAAACGTTGGCTTCAATTTCTGAATTGTAAAAAAAAGACAGGGCTCATGAGAATCTTTAGCCTTAAGCCAGTGATGAGACTCAGTATTGAAGATTGACGATTTCCAGACCATTCACCGATACAAGCGATGGTCCATTGGCTTCAAATACTGCATTATTTCAATCTTATTCGGTTGCAGACCAAGTCCGTTTCTCAAAATCGAGTTGCTGAAAACGGTTTTGAATCTGCAAATTCGGGTGCTCGGCTTCATTCACCACTACAGGGGCTTATTTTTTAATGGGTAGATAAACGTCCACCTTGGATCGATTTGCCATGACATAACGAGTTTACGAAGACATAAACCGATCCAAGGTGGACGTTTATGAGTACCGTAAATCGAGCCTGTATTGCTCATTAAATTTGGCGCACAGAAAACGAGTTTTGGACAAACAATTTACATATATGATTTGTAAACGTTTTTCTTGCATTAGTCATTGCTTGGAATCAATCTGACAGCTGATTTGACGAAACCTTTTTTGACTTCCCAGTACAAACAAATATCTATCAAAATCTGGCCTGGAAGAGGACAAGCCAACCCTGAATTCACAATAAAGACCTAACATCGATCAACAGAAGCATTTTGTTTCACTAGAGATAAAGATTTTTAGTAAGCTCTCTTTCCGGTACAAGTTGAAGCTCAAAAAAATGTCGGTCTTTATCAATGTGGCACTATTTTAACACCTAAACACTCCAATTAAAAAAGATGCTTGCCTCTGATGAGCAAACTATTTGAGTTCAATCATTGACACATTTTCAGTCGCAGTTACATTAGAAAGGGGAAAAACGGTATGAGAGGGTCTTATTGTTAGATCGAAAGATAAGAAACTATCATTCATGAAACAAGTAAAACAGGTGTTCCCAAATTGTAAACGTGACACCCATGAACTTGAACGGAGATATTTTTTTAAGGGGTTTTTTTTTTGTTTTTTAGGTGAAGATATTTTTCATCATCCACTGACCACAGGACACTTTTTCCAAGCTTTGATTTCCTTAACTTTTTTGTGAGCCTAGTAACTGGGATTCGAAGAGACTCTTGGTTGGAGAATTGTAGTTCATTCGATCAACTAGATCCACTTTGACACCTGTACAGCTCGTAGTGTTCGCGGTAGTATCTTGTCCTCGATGAAGATTTATTTTTCGAAGGTCTCTAAAATGAGCTGTCTTGCTTTAAGTCCAACATTTGGTTTTACATAAAATAACTGGCAAGATAAATGGGCTTTAGAGCATCAATTTTCTCCTGCCACTTAGGTGTTCTGATGGTATTTTTTTTGTTTGGACAAACCGAAGTAGCATAAATTGCCTAGGATGAGTCTTTGTCGGATCTTCATCCAGGTATAATATGAGGAGTTGATATTTTTAGTACCTGTAACTTGGATGATTTATCCCTGCTGCTTTTTCATGAACCGATTTTCTGTTCAACATTAATTTGTTGATGATGCCAATATCGTCGGTGTGTCCCAACTGTCCAACCTGCACAGTGCATCGTGCTTTACCTGAACTGGGTTCCGGGATTTCCTATGCGATGACTGCTGTGTTCATCACCTTTGAAGGTTCAGCAGATGATGTTCAGAAGGTTTTAAAGTTCAGTTTGTGTCCATTCCATCCCGCAGCTTTGCTGTTTTTAAGTTATTTTATACTTGTTGAATATGTGTATACTTCATGTCCTTACTAGCTGATGGAAATGTTGATCAAGTACATCCCTGTGGATCGTTAACAAAATTTCCTTTACAACTACATAGAGACTTGGTGTCGCGTAGCCTGCAGCTAGGCGTTTTGCTATTTTTTTAAAAATCACGTGTTGCCTTTTTTTTTATCCTTGAGACGCGGCAGATTAAGCTCTTTTTTCTAGTTATTCTTTCACTTTTAGTCTGTCTCTGAGTTTTTTCAAGTTGGGCCATAATCTGACTACCCAAATGAAATCAGGCATCGAGTTGACGTTTTATCGAAAAACACAAAGTTCTAAAAGAATATTAGTACGGTTTCCAAAATGGATCCGACACTGTGAGACTTTTTCAAGCGCTGAATTGAATCGTTATAAGAATGACTCTTGGAAAGTGTTTTAGAAAACTATTTATTGGGATGGAAAACAAACGCGAAATTGTTAACACCACAAACAAGCCACTTACTGGCACCACAAAGTTTCGAACTGAGACCGTTGCTTTTCATTCGCAAAATGTTCAATATTCAAATAAGTAATAAAATAAATCAGTTAAAAGAAGGAAATGTTTAATCTCAGCTGGACAACTAATTAGAAACATGAAAATAAAAGTGGCTTAAAACTATTATTTTTGGCAAAACCTTCTTGCCCTATGCCTTCTGTTCATCTACGCTGGTTGCATAGATTTAATAAATCGCCTGCAGCGTTCAATCGGTACAGCCCTCCACCCAGCGTCCGGGTATTAGGATTTTTTTCAGAGCAACCGACTTGCCCAATAGGTGCTCAATCGGGCTAGGGTCTGCACTCGTCGTGTTACCTCAGGCGTATGTTTGGGAATGTCTTCATTCTGGCATTTGCATACTTTCTTTAACCCAAAGAAGCTGCTCGTTGTAAGGGTTCCGTGCCTCGAAAGGAAAAAACTTTGTTCTCCGTCCGTCTGTCTGTCAAGACCCTTTTTCTCAGGAACGCGTGGAGGTATCAAGTTGGAATTCACACCAAATACTCAGAACAGCGGTCCCTTAAAGCTATGATAAAACCAAACTTCTAAGCCAACGCAATCAAGCACATCAACACACATTTTCGACACTCGTAAGGGAATCAAAACCAATAGGGTACTTCCAGTTGACCTAGAATCTTGAAATTTGGCATGAAGCAATGTCTTTTTTATTTTTGCAGATTGTCATGATGGGTGAACTTTTACTTATTGTATTTACCTACAGGTTTGTACGGGACCCTCGGTGCGCGAGTCCAAGTCGCACTTGGCCGCTTTTTAATATACTGTCTATTCGGTGTGTCGGACCAACACCATTCCATGAGAAACAACCCCAAAGTTTAATATGATCCCTACTCGGCTAGTTGTCCAATTCAGATGGAGCCTCGCTAACGCAATTCTGTTTTTCTTTGCTTTGGTGTTACAAGCGGTTCCTTGCGTGCGACTCGTCCATATAATCCTAATTCGGCGAGTCGTCTTTTGATAGCGCCAGTGGAAATCAGAGTGTAATTTTTATAAAGAATATGTTTTTGAATTACCGCTGGACTTTATTCCGGATAGGATTTTCCAAGTCGCACAATTATTCTATCTGTCCTCATAGAAGTTTCGCGTGCTCATTTTCATCGAGGTACATTTTCAGTCATTTTAAAACCTTTGAAAGGCTTTATAGCACCATAAACATTATATTTCTAAATTTCGAAAGTTGCCTTCCGAGTTTCCGCTTCATAACTTTTGGCTTTACCCATCATTAAATATTGTACCTGTACTGGAAAAATAAACTCTTCTATGTTTTAAACACCCGTCCAAGGGAACAGCCTTACCAGCGAAATGTAGGATTGCAGTTTTATCCTCCAACTAATGAATTCTTATTATATGGCAAGTGAAAATGAACACGATTATGTGCTTGAGGCTACAATGATGTGTTCAGCGGAGAAATGCATGATTCCTTGACATTCGATATGAACTTTTAACCGGGAGCCAAAACAAATAACGTTTAGTTGAAAGGAAATACCTGCCGCAGCAAAAGTATGTATACGGACTTAATTACGGAATACTTATATGCCCTAAGCTCCCAAATCTACAAGTTCAGCCGTAAATTTAAGAGTGCTAGACTCTAGTAGATATCAGCAGTCAAGACCTTAAAACGGTTTAAAGTTTAAAATTAAAAATGAATTCAATAAAATTGAGTTTAATAATCAGAAACAGTCATCATTGGGCACTGGGATAGATTAAATGGCACCATCAATGGATTGGTCGACCAGCGATAGTAGTCTGACTTATGGGTGGCATTGTTGTAGTGGTTGTTGTATCGGCTTAACAAAAAGTTATGATGTTTTTACATGTAAATGTAGTTTTAAATGTCCTTTTATAAAACGACTCCACATTTGACTGAGACACCAAATTAGAAACGCAAGTAAAAAATAAAGAAAATGGAAGAAAAACTTAAAAAAAAAATAGGGAAACATACAAACATGTGTGGTATAATGCCTAATAATTTGTCGGAATCCTTTTTGCTTCAACACTGATCCACATCGTCTTTGCATTGATTTGATCAGGTTTCGGCATCGTTCCACTGGAATCGCGTACCAGGCGTCCTTCACTCTATCAAACAAATCGTTTAAATTCGTGATATTTTGTGTGCTGACGGCATTTTTAATGTCGGCCCATAAATTTTCGATTGGATTCAGGTCGGGACTTTGCGATGGCCACTCAAGTACTCGCATGGCATTTCGATCAAAAAACTGTTTTGTCCTTTTGGCGGTATGTTTGGGTCATTGTCTTGCTGGAATGACCAAATAACCGGCATGTTTTCTTCGGCTCACGGTAGTATTACATTTTCCAATATATCGACGTATTGATCTGCCTTCATAGTTCCCTCAATACGATGAATTGGATCAACGCCGTTCCATGAAAAGCATCCCCAAACGAAAATTGATCCGCCACCATGTTTGACTACTGGTGAGGTTTATCTGGGATCGAGTTCTTAACCTTTTGGGCGTTGGACGTACTTTGTCTTTGTCTTTGTCTCGTCGCTCCACAATATAGATTTCCATTGGTTTGACATCCAACCGATATGTGTTTTAGCAAACTGAATGCGCCGTTTTCGCTTGGCCGATTTAACCAACGGTTTTGTGCGTGCTAGTCTTCCGTGAAGTCCAGCTTCCACCAAACGACGTGCCACAGTTCTCGTTGATATTCTGATGTCAGTAATATCCAAAATTTCCCACTGAATTCCTTTGGCACTTTTCCTAGGGTTTGCTTTCGACAATCGGACAATTTTTTTATCAATGTGGACTGAGGTTTTACACGGCCTCTTTCGACGTGCAATATCTTCTGTGGTCTCATATTTACGAAAATGAGAAATTGCGTTGGATATCATCTTTTAAGAACAATTCAACTGACTTGCAATATGTTGATACGAGAATCCAGCATGGTTCAGCTCAACAATAGCCTTTCGCAACGCTGGTGTGCAACTTTTGCGTTTGCCCATTTTATAAACAGCTTGCATACTGTTTTAAAGAAGAATAAAGATAGAAGACAACAAGCGCCAAAAAGGGCCGTTAGTTCAAAGAAATTTGGGCATAAGCAAAAACAATGTCATCGCTTCTAATTAGTTGTCAACGGCTGTATGTCAAATAAAATCCTGCGAATTAGGTGAAAGCTAAAAGGTCAATATAAAAATCCTCCGTCGCGTTTCGGGTGCCATCCACGGAAGTGAGTTGAAACCAAGTATATCTGAGTTTCTCAAGCCACTACAAAATCGTTCATTAGTCTCCTTATTCTTCCACACACTCTGTGCTAAACGCATTATAAGAGTATTCGTATCCTATTGAAGAGCGAGCCAATTATAAAATAAAAATAAAACAGGAAAAGTATTTTTATAAAATCAAAATAAGTGCTATCTAACCCAAATTACTTAATCAAATCCAAGCTAAGCTCTTCATTAATATCTTGATTATTTTGGGACATTTGCGACGAATGATTACCTCACTACTCCAACGACGGTGTCTCCTGAGAGCCTAACCGCATGGATCAGAATGTAAAAAAAAAACTCACACTCAAGGTAGAATTTTGGCCAGGACATTAATGCTCTTCATCTTAACAATCAGTGTAATGTCCAGCAACATGACCTGACCAGGCCCTCAATCTGTTTCAAAATATCAAACTCTTATCTGGTAGAGAAGAAGCCCAACTGGAATTCACTATCACGACACAAATATTCTTCGATAAACATTTAATCTACAAATATCCAAGTATCGGGGTAATCCCCGCGAACCTTTGACCTACCGATCAGGAACAAAAAAACTACAAGGATCGATTAGTACAAAATTTTTGTAAACATCATTTTGCTCAGCTGGAGTGACTCTCTCAGCGAAGCTCAATTTCGACCAAGAATCACGTTTGAAATACCAACGTCACTTTATAAAGAACTTCTTAGATGTTTGTGATTCAGACAAGCTATCGCCGGTGTTAAGATACGTGTCTGATAAAATGGATAGCATCCGGCTTATTATGCAATCACCAAGAACGTAACAAAAAAAATAATATTAACACAAATCTTTTCAAACAATTAACCCACCCGCCGCTCATGTTGCCGTATCCTTTGGTTGTATGCACACACTTTTGAAACTACTTAGCCACTGGAACTGGGCCTTTCACTTTGCAGACGCTTAAAGTCAGAGCCCAACTGGAGTGATTGAATGTTTTCAAGAACTGCGGATATTGGAGTCTCTAAAAGGCTTTTTATATAGAAAGATACACACTTCTAGTAGACTTCTATTTTTTTTTTTTTTTTTTTTGTGATAAGAACTGATACGAATAATCGACGCCTTACTCATGCTTTGTTTTAAAATCTACTTAAATGCATCGGGGTGGGTGGGTAAGTTTGTAAGTGACCTTGAACTTCTCCAGTACATTCATTGGGAGAAAAAAAAAAACAAAACAAAAATAGTTGTCAAAATGTGCTAACAAATATTTGCCTAGTGTATAGACCGTTATTGTCATTTAATCACGTACATAATGTTTTATGTGTTTTTGCCTTTTGAGTGGAAAGTGATTACGCACATTGTTATACACAATCGAGGGGTGTGAATGGGCATTGAATGGTGAAACCCCAATAACGCAATTGCGGACGCATCACGAGGACGACGAAAAAAAAAAATGTAGGCAGACAATTAGGACTTTTACAATACTGCTTGAAGGGACTCTTGATCAGAGCTTTGACCTTACAGAGAGATGCGTTCATTGGCGACTTGAATGAATGAATGAAGTTTTGTGAGGTTCTTTAAAGAGTATGGAAAGTGAGGTTTATTTGAACAACTCCTTCTTCAAGTAGGATTCAGTAAAGTGGAAGGTCATCAAGGCTTTTATTTTTTTTCTTACTTTCAAATCTTGGAAAATCAATAATTTTTTTTTTCAAAAGCTTAAGGGAATTGTAACTCTTTTACAGCTTGACTTCGATAAAATTAAGCGGTATTGCAACGATTGTCGATCTACTTCCAAAAGAGCGAGACCATTCAGTTCAGGACTCCGGTGTCAAGGGTCTCTAGAAATACTAGAAAGAAATTGGCGAAAGTTCTCTATCGTGGAACTGGCGAATCGAACTGTTGTCAGATACCTTGGGATCTGGCTAGATCAGTTTCTATATTTTAACAAACATATCGATTTTTAAATCACAATTATTACATGGCACTTTACAGTGTAAACATTATTTGCGTTAAGCCGTTCGACTTGAGTGCACCATGTTCTTGACGTCATTTCCTTATTTTTTTATTAACAAATAATTGAAACAGAGATGATTCACTGGCGCTTTTTTCACTTGCACCAATTTAAGGCATTCTTTAGAGGGGGGAAGTAATTTATTTATGTGAGGCTTCTTATCTGATAGAACTGCAATTGAAACATGACGATAACCAACCAAGAATTGAATGAATTACATTTGTACCGAAAATTCTAACCACATTTTTGTAAGCTTTTCACAATTCGAGTGACGTAACGACAATCATGTACAAAGAAAGAATTGCCACCAGCTCACTTGCAACATGAAGCTTAATATGTTTTAAAGAACTAAATGGAGCCTTTGAAAAATTTGGTTTTAACGCCAAACACGATCCCTATCGCTGAGCAATTCAAGCTGACACAACTTGGATAACCATTTTAGAAAAGCCCGTATCTACATCGAACCACTCGGTCCTGATGGCGCTTGTGCGTTCCCACACAAGTTTATTCGGATGCACAAGATAAAGAATGCGTTTAAAATAAAAACATGCAACGAATGGACGCATAAGGGCTGAGGAGAAAATCTGGAGCAGGTCTCACCTGAAAAGCTTTTGGTTAAAATTGACAGCGTGGTTTAAATTTAAAGACGAAAAATATGTCTTCCTTTTAAAATAAAAGTTCAAAATCCATTGAATTTATACTTTACACCTACCTTATCAGATAAAAAAACCTTATAGATATATACACTGCCGTTCATAAGTTTCCGGACAAATTCATAAAAATTTTAATTTGATTTATCTACTATACATTCCAAAAGTTTCATTAACATTATGTTTATTTAGCCAATTGACTAAAGTTAGTTAGTTATAAACTATAAAAACTAACTTAAAGATTTAAACAATATGAGCCCTTTTCTCTTTTTCTTAATCCTCATTCCCACGGTAGTGTTTGGAAATTGTTCCAAAAGTGTAAATCTCAGGTTCGAAAATTCTACCAACAGAAAAAATAATTTTCTCAGGGTTACAGACCTTAAACCGAAGCCAGCTAGCAACTGGGTTCCTTCAGCCAGTAAACAACGTACCCCAACTGCAGCTAGCTAGCTGGCTCGAAAGGTTTTGCAGCGAGGAAGAAAACCTCTTCGTTTACGGTGTTGGGAGCATGACAATCAATGTCTTGAGTCCGTGTGGGCTCATATAAAGGGACTTCCAATAGGGACTTCCGAGTTTTGACAGTTGATATCGGCCATATTGTCAATTTTGATGGATAGTTATAGCCTTGAACAAAACGTTCAAATCAAAAAAATTGTTCGGGCAACGTGACGCTCGCTTCGCCCATTTTACGGTCGCCATTATCATTTTTCCGAGAGGACAATTCGCAGTGTGATTTGTGTCCACTGGTTCAGTTAACGGTCAATCAGCACACATACGTCGACGTAATGCAAAATCTGCCGAAAACATCGCCGTTGTCCGTGAAAGTGTGCAGGAGAATCGGAGGTAATTGATTTCGCTCACAAGAATGCTGCCGAAAACCGACCTTTAAAAAAAGTAAGTCTCGAAAACGTTAGACGAGCAATAAGAAGAAGTGGTTTTAATTGCAGGAAAGCTCGAAGAAACCCGTGGATCACAGAGGCGAATTGACAAAAACGTTTGGAGTTAGCAAAGAAGTACCCAAAATGAGATAGTAGGATTCTGGAAGCGAATTCTTTTCACCGATAAAAGCAAGTTCGGAGTTGAATCCGAGACATTTAACAGTGACAGTAAAAAACGGTGGTGGTTCCGTTCTGGTGTAGGGTTGTTTTTCGTTTGGCGGCAATTGGCAACCTGGAAATAATCAATGGGATAATAAATCAGGATGTGTACATCGCCATTCTAAAAAAAAATCTCAAGGAAAGTGCTACTCGACTAGGTCTAGCAAACAAGTTATTTGTTACCAAGACAACGACCCAAAACACACCGCTTTAAGAGCGCGTACCTGGTGTGCATACATCTGCCCAAAAGTATTGCAAACACCACCGCAATCACGAGACATAAATTCCATTGAGGATCTGTGGGAACAGTTCGATTCAAAAACAAGAAAGCATCAAATTACGGGAAGAAAAGGGCTTGAAAAGCGATTACTTGAATGATAGCATGCAATAGATCCAGATTTTACCCTAAAATTAGTTGACTCAATGCCAAAAAGGCTCAGAGAAGTCACAAAAAATAAAGTAAATGCTATAAGGTATTAAAAATGCTTCTTTTGACTCATCTTTTTTCAAATAACCTCAAAAGATGGATGTGAACGAATACGAGTGTGTGTTTTAGTTGCTTTGAACAAAAAAGTTTTTTTTTATATTTTTTGAATGAGTAATAATGTCTAAAAATAAATGAATTAATTTTATTTGTTCAAATTAGTAGGACTTCCGGTTGAAAATGTCGTTTTTTCCAAAAATCAATGCTTAATTGAGGAGAAATAGATATAAATTCAATATTCAAAATATTGCCCATCGCTAGCCACACATTTTTCCCATTTTTCTGGCAATTCATGGATACCCGTTCTGAAAATTTCGACCGGTTTGCCGCAATCCACGAATCGATCCATTTTTTGACATCATCGAAATTACGGAAGTGCTGGTCAGCCAGGCCATGTTGCATCGATCGGAAGAGATAGTAATCGTATGGCGCAAGGTCTGGACTATACGGCGGGTGGGATAGGACATCCCATTTGAGCGTTTCAAGGTAACTTTTGACGACATTTGCAAAATGTGGCCGAGCATTGTCAAGTTGCAAAATAACTTTATCTTGTCTTGCGACCGTTTCCGGCCGTTTTTCCTTCAGTGCTCGGCTCAAACGCTTCAATTGTCGTCGGTTGACCTCGCCTGTGATTGCTTCATTCGGTTTTAGCAGCTCATAATACACAACACCCTTCTGGTCCCACCAAATGCACAGCATAACATTTAGGCCATGAATATTCTGAACGGCCGTCGATGTTGAGTCATGTCCGGGGTATTCATACGTTGCCCGACGTTTCGGATTATCGTAATGTACCCATTTTTCATCACCAGTGACGATTCGATGCAAAAAAGACTTCAGCATTTCGGACATGCAAAATCGGTGTTCGACGTCTCGTGGCTTCAATTCATACGACACCCAATGTCCTACCTTTCGGATCATTCCCATTGCTTTCAAACGATCGGAAATGGTTTGCTGAGCGACGCCAAGTGATTTTGCAAGTTCTTCTTGCGTTTGTGACGGATTCTGATCGAGCAATGCCTCCAATTCATCGTTTTCAAACTTTTTCACCTGGTCGGGGCGTTCTTTGTCTTCGGTGTCGAAATCACCATCTTTGAACCGCTTAAACCACCGCCGACACATTCTAACGTTTATAGTATAGCCCGGGTAAGCTTCGGTAAGCAATTGATGCGCTTCGGTTGTTTCTTACTTTAAATGAAAGAATGACCAATAACCTAACCTAACCTAACCCAATAACCTAGACTGAAATAATTTGACAATGAAATGAAGTTTCTGATGTGACAGCTGTCATGGTCAAAATTCACCTCAGAGTAATAGATATGAAGTTGTCTGCAATAACGACATTTTCAACCGGTAGCAAAACATACGAGGTGTACGAATATGACTGAGAACTGTTTATATATAATTTCCTGCCTCTGTTTGATTTGAATATTTTATAACGATAAATAGAATTAATAAAATTAACCTAAAGAAGAGTTCTCTATAAAATCAACACAGTTCTTAGGAATCCAGTGCAAATTGCAATTTCAGAAAATTTTCTTGCATTGTTTTCTGAATTTTCAAAAAAATAAACAAAAAAAAACTTCAACAATCAATAACGAGGTAAAAAGCCAAAAACATAGTTCTTTGAAAAGATAAGGTTTTTGTTTTTCATTTACGACTATTGACCAAAATCACCCTCTTAAAATGGGACTTTACCGAAATAAGCTTTATTTATTCGGTTAGATAAAGTGATCAATTCGAAAACAGTTCATAGCTCGAGATAAGGAACACACTTTTTTTCGCATTTCAACATAATAACGTGAAGTCTCATTGAAGCAATTAAATATAAGTGTTAATTAATTGGTTTATTTTAAGGGTTTTGTACTTCCGCCTTAAGGTACAGTGTATCAAATTCAAATTCGTACACAAACCGATAAAATACGATTCGCTAAATGTCTTAAAGGGTTTCACAATCCAAAACGAAAGGAACGATGCGGCTAAATGCTTTAGTTAGAACGACATTTTTACCTCCAAAATGGCATCATAAATAAGATCCTCTAACAGACCATGGTATCAATCTGCACTCAGGCTAAATTCGTCACCAAGGGAAGAATATGTTGACGCTCTCGAGCCGGTCGAAAAGTCCCACGAGATACGTAAAGAAAGAAACAGTCTACATTAGAAGAGTGATTTAATTCGATGCAGCAAACACATTTTTGCCATTTCGTTAATAACCCTTCAACCAAGTTGATTGCATTGCCTTGGACATAAAAATACTTTTGAAGCATTCTTGATGCCCAGTCGTCCCAATAGCGAACGACGACTTGGAAAGCTTATAAGTTACAGCAAGAGTTCAAATGAGAATTTTCCAGGCTCCAAGAAAACCATCAGGAAACGATTCAATGTTGTTGGACTACAGGCAAGCAAATACAGCTTCAAAAAAAGGTACGTGGATGAAAATCAGCCTTTCGAAAAAAAAGAGAGGGTGACAGGAATGAATCTATTAATTCTGTGGTAAAACGATCATTCCAAAGTTTACAAATCAGAACGGAAACTTTTTTGGAGAGACACAGCCGATGTTGAGAAAACGGTGAGACGGGTTCCCCCCTAGTACAGAGACCTTGGCCGCTGCTCTGTGCACCATATTTAGTACAGATACCTTAAGTCGAAGACTTGCATTAGAGGAGCTGATTTTGCGAAAAATTAAAAAATGTTGCGTTGAATTTTTCCGGACATTCAATTTGGATTCCGGGAAAAACGCTCGACCCTTCATCCCATGATGATACTTTTAAATGACGTGACAAAGGCTCTTAACAATCACCAGGTTACAGTTGCATGTTTCCTGGATATTGAAAAAGCCTTTGACACTGTCTGGGTCCAAGGATTAATTTTTAAATTGGCACAATTAGCTTTTCCAATGTCACTTATAAAAATCCTTCATTCTTTCCTTACTTCCAGGACTTTCTTCGTGCAGGTGGGCAACAAGAAATCTTCTACTCGTGCAATGAGAGCCAGTGTCGCACAGGGATCGAAGGTTGGTCCTCTCCTCTTCAACATTCTGACGTCGGACCAACCCGGACTGGAAAATTCAACAAAATGCTGCATGTACGCGGACGACTCACTCACGTACGAAAGTTCAATCTCACCACTGATAGCGGCTCGAAGAGTTGAAGCCCATATCAGAAAGTTACAGGAATACTACAAGGATTGGGGAAACCGCATCAATCCAAGGAAAACGGAGCTGATGTGCTTCCATAGGCCGGCCAACTCCCGGAGAACAAGGTCCGCTAAGAACTGCCGCAACACCACGATTAGATTCCAGGGCGGAACAATAGTCAAGGCCTCGACAAAGATTAAGTACCTTGGAGTTAACTTCACTGAGAAGTTGAAGTTCAACCCTCATGTGGATGCAATTCTTCGCAAGGCTTGCTTCGCCTTCCATCGGGCTTACCCTTTAATGCGCAAGCAGAACGGCCTCAGCCAGAAGGCAAAGCTGCTTTTATATTAACAGCTCATCAGGCCGGTGATAACATATGGATTCCCCATATATCAAGAAACATGCCATGTTCGAGAAGAAGATCTTGCGCATATGCACTGGCCTCCACTACAACAAGGATCACGAAGAAACACGTCAGCAACAGGCGACTCTACAGCGAATCAGGAGTCAAGCCCATAACCCGGTACATGGTTGGTTTATTCCAAAAATTCATAGCCACCGCCAAGGACCATCCCAATCAACTCGTCAACAGCATGGCCAACCAAGGACACATACCCGAACACCGATACCTCAACGCAATGGCATTGCAGCAAGAGGAACTCTTTCCCCCAGATGCAGATGAGGAACCAGCATTCTTCGAAGAAATAGAATCCAGGTATCATCGAGGATGACTTACTTCAAAAAACCTCCTTAAAGGACCGAAATCGAAGTACAGACCTGAACACTCTGCGGCAATATTCTTAGTATCTTCAATCATTAAACAAATTTTTTCACCTTAATCCAACCGTTGGGCCCCTATTGTTGAGCCAACAATTGTAAAATAATACCAATGTAAATATTTCTTAATGAAAAATTGTAAATAATATTTTAAGTTCAATAAAAATTAATGTAAATGTAAATGTCGACGACTTGCAGCAACAACTAACGACCAATAGAGGCCCTATAAAAAAAACAAAGGATCGTTCAATTGTTTCCATTGCTCTTGGGTGTTGTAATTGTAAAAGTTTATTCAGAGGAATGGATGGTATTAAGACAATATTGTTTTTAAAACATGAGACCCTCATTGTCAAAATATATAATGCTGCACAACTTCACAAACAATATGAGGGGAAGTCCGCTGTTTTAACTTCTTAATCAGTGTTTTCTTCTAAGAATTTCGCATTAGTTTTTTGGCAGACCATCTGACTTAATCATATCGATATGATTCACGTCAAGACACCAAAGTCTATTTTATTGTTTTGTTAAGTCTTATCTCATCATCTAGTCGATAAGGTGGAGGTAACTTCTTTGTTTTTCTATTAACTCCCCTCACAGTGAATTATAACTATAATTCAGTTAGGGTTTTCGGTAAAAAAAAATTTATAATTCAATCAGTTAAGGAATCGTGTTCATTCCGATGGCGATCACTGAACAGCCCAAGCATTCAAAAATGACTTCGATACTGAAATGCCTTTCTAACCCATGTCTTTTATTCATCGTTCAATTAAGTTAAGCTTCAAGGATACACTTCAAATGTTAAAAACAGTTAGCAGCTTGAAAATATAGACAAGAAGATTATTTTAAATTGAATCAGCACTACAACTACAGACCTGATCCAAGCTTCTTAAATTGATTCAATGAGTTCGTTTTGGGAAAATATCTTGTATCATTGATTGTCGTGGATTCCTAGTTCACCTGAACCGAAGAAGTTTTGAATCATGAAGCTTAACTAAAAAAATGAATGCTTGTGCCTGCGAGAGTATTCAAATGCACTTAGAGTACCATTGTCTAAATGGATTGTCATCCTGATTGGAAAAAATATTGATCCAGCGTCTGCGGTGGAACATTAAGGCCGCTTTCACACAGAACGATTTACTTAGTACGGTTTTATACTTGAGCCGTCGACATTAAACTAATAAAAATAATTGAAACTTTTACACTGGACCGAGACGGATTTTTCCCGTACGAACGATTTAAAACAGCCGTCTCAACGACTGAAATATCGTACGGATTTTAAGCGTACGGACGAAAACGTCCTGTGTCAAAGAGGCCACATGGAGATCGTGCCGTCACCGTCTTATTAGTGGTTTACGTGACTTCGATCACGCTTTCACAAAAGACAATTTGTATTCGCCTGTTGTTTGTTGTTGGGTTCACTTGTCGCACTTGTTTTTTATATCATATTATATAATAATTAATTGTGTACTATGACTGATATTGACATGGAATAACTTATTTCTCTAGTCGAAGCTAGATTTGTCGTAAGGGATAGCTCCCAAGAGCTTTATAAAGATGGGAATGATTCAAGAAAGGCGTTTGAAGAAGTTTGCTTTGCATTAAAATCAGAATTCAATCAACAACTAAATAAGGACAACAATTCAATACATGTTGAAAGCCAACTCAGTTAAAAATAAAAATTTAACCAAACGAAGACGATTCACAGGAAAAAAAACCGTCCTGTGTGAAATCAACGTCTGTACGGAAAAAAAAATCGTACGGATTTTTATCGCATGAGTCGCCTGTATTGGGGTAACCATGCTCAATTTCTGCGAAGAAAATTGTTTAAACTTTGGCGAAAATTTACCAAACGGATGTTTTAGAGAACATTGTCAATATTCATCCCAATTACGGATGTCGGGAGACGAAATCGACTCTAGCCGGATATCGGGTCGGGGCGATAAAAAATCGATATTCTGTGTTTTCGACAATTTACATGCAAGTTTTTGTTTTCGACAGCTCAAATTTGAAATTGCTGAATTTACTTTTCAGAGAATTATTGAAAATAAAGAGACTGTTGAATATTGAAGCAACTGCAAAAACGATTGAATAGGAAAACACTGCGAATTAAGTCAAATCTCTTTGATTTTTCCAAGCGCAAAGTAAGTTTCAAAGTCAAATCAAAAATAATTTTTAAAATGTTTTAAAAGTGAGTGTAGTATTTCTGATTAGCAAAACAATGGTTTAGTGTTTGAAGAAAATATCACTTTATTGACTTGATCTTCATCCGAGATCACCTAAATGTAGAAACTCCACCACAGCTTCCAGTCGTTATGCATTTGGATAATAACGACAGGCCGTTTATCCACCTGTTGAACGTCGAACGGAATACCAACATAAGTCGAACATGATTTTGAAATCTTATACAAACTACTGATTCGCCAAAAAGAATGTGGTTAGTTCTGAATCGGTTGAAATGACATCGATTTTAAGTAGAAAACGACAAAAGTAATTGGAGTGATCATTTGGAAAAAAGAAACCGTGGACCTTCCAACAAGATTCCGCTCCCACTCATTATTCATAACTTTCCAAACTTCATTTCTGCGGATGAATGACCATCTGTAAGCCCTGTCCTCAATCCGTTGGACTACAAATTCTAGTCCGGTTCAGAAACAAAGGTGTGCAGGATTATTCGAAATTCGGTCATGTTCCAAGACGATAGGACAAAAGCGAGTTTTAAATAAATTTTTATAAAGAAAAATTACCGTGGGAAAAGAAATTTAAAATTGGAGAAAATATTGAATTTCTAAAACTACAGTCTAAACTGTCATCGAAAACTATGACAACACGAGAAACTATTAGAGTTAGCCAAGATGCGGACGACCAAAAGGATCCGGAGAAAGGTATTCAGTACGGAGAGTCGTGGACAATCCAAGACAAACTGTTGAAAAAATTACCGTAGATCCTGAAACTATAGTATACCGGCCTAGTGCGAGCCGGACTCGCGCACCGAGGGTTCCGTTCAAACTTGTAGGCATAAAAGTTAAAGATCACAATCTATACAAACAAAAAATGCTCGATGCTAAATTTCAAGATTCTACGTCGACTGAGAGTACCCTTTACGTCTTGATTCCCTTGCGAGTAATTGCGAGTTTGAAAATTTGCGGCGTAAACGGCTGTATCTTTTGATTGCGTTGGCTTAGAAGTATTTTTCACAGCTTCACCTTTGATATAAATTCCAGCTTGATACCTCAACGCTCTTGAGAAAAAGGTTCTTGATAGACAGACGGACGGACGGACAACAGAGTGATCCTAGAAGGGTTCCGTTTTTTACTTTTCGAGGTACGGCACTTTTAAAATCATACGTAGCGAGAAACATCGTAGCGAAAGAAACGGTTGGAACACGCTTAAAAATATTAGAAAGAACATATTGACGATTCAACATTCTAGGAACGAGTAATTTTTACCGACGAGTGTAAATTCAATGTTTTTGGGCGAGATGGACCAAAAAAGGTATGACGAAAGCGAAACACACCACTTCACACCAGGGCGGCTAATTATCTAAATATTCTTAAAACCATCTTCTCAAAAGGGTTCAAAAATTGAATTCGAAGTAAAATTAAACCTTTAGGCAAGACAACGATCCAAAGCATACCAGACTTCTCGTCAAAGAGTGGCTACCGTAAAACGTTCGGTCGAAGCTTGATCATCATCCACAATCGCTCGATCTTAATGCTTTTGAACATTTATGGGCCCATCTTAAGCCAAAAGTTCAAAGAAAGATTTTTGTCTGAAATCTTGTTTTTTTTTAAACTGAATGTTAATAAAAAATAATTCGTTATGTGAAGTTGTATGTAGACTTTTGTGCCAAGTAGTATGAGCTGCGTACTGCAAAAGTTGAGTGACCAGCTACGACTTCGCCATAGCTGGAAAACAAATGGAGGACATTTTAAAACCATTGAATATCATACATAAAAATAGGTAGTATTTCGTAATTGATGTATCTGGATGTTTCTGAAAATTTCCCATGAAAGTAGATTTCATTTGTCCAAATTGAAAATTTCTGGGCATTCCTGAAAAAAGGTTGTCGCAGTATGAAGATGCAGCGAGTAGACTTGGCCAATTATAGTCTAGAGTTCAGGCTGGCTGGTAACTTACTACCCGGCGGATTTAATATTCTGGATGCACCTGGAGGCTCCGGAAAAGCATTTTTAATTCGGTTGTTGTTGACAACCAGAACGTTCATAGAACAATATCGCATTGGTAGCACATCACATTCTGCTTTAAAATTACCATGAAATTAGCAAGTCAATCGCCCCTATTACCGTTCTCGTAAACGACGTGATATAAACGACGTCTTTTACATTTGCATTCTATTTGTCACTTTCGACACGTATTCGTCGTGGGAAAATGTCAAACGTCGTTTTTCTGTCGATGGACGTCGCCATTCTGAATCATTTGGAACGTACTATAAACAAACGACGAAAACTCTCATGAGCAATGTAAGGGCGGAAAATGTTAGAATCCTAATAAAATAACAAAATTGTAATTTTTTTTTTTATTAATTTGCCGAACTCTTTGTGAGTTTTTTAAAAGAAAATCACGAACCAATGACAGTTTGAAATACTGGTTGATATAACGAAAAATAAAAAAGATTTGGCAAAAGTTTTGTTTTCTGCGGATTTAACAAAATGAATTCAAAAAATAAGTGGCCCAAGTTGCAGATCAATTGAACTCTTAATAATTAGAGATGCAGATGGATGGCAAAAGTTTTGTTAAACAATTTTTTTTAAAAATTATGATTACCGTTCGAGAAAAAAAGCCACAGGAGGATGTTCAAACAGACTGTGTCAATACTAGTTCCAAACGGTGTTTCTTTTGGGAAGATCATCATCAGTTACTGCTCCGACCAAGAGGATCATCATCAGTTTCTACTCAAAGAACATCTCATTTAAATGAAACAGTGTTTGCTTTTGAAAATGTTCCTACAGCGCATTCAACACCGTTGCAGCAACAATCAATACCACAATCTGCGACGATTTTTCTGAGATTAAACAGAAACATGACATATGGTAATGGAAATCGTTAAAACACCGCAAAATCCGAGTCGTTTTAAACCGAAAACGAGTGAATGCAGACATTTTTGAAAGCCAAAAGAGAGGAGCTCCTAACAAAGCAATCATGGCTCCAAGTAAAATGGAATGGAACGAAAACACACGAGCATGGGATTGAATAACATGTCGGTTGAAACGGTGAGTTTAGTGAGTTGGAACGAGATAGGTTGAAAATCCGAAAATCCACGAAAGTCATCTTCAGAAGATGACTTTCTGCCTGGTTATGAATAATCCTTTCCAAACCATACCGATTTCGAGGTAAATTCTCATTTTGCAATTGCCGCGATGAGAGAAAGACCTCTTCGGGTGAACGCAACATGCTACATGAATTTTTCCTGTTGCTGGAACTCATGATATATACGTGTTAAAATTATGATTCTTTCAGATTTTAATCATTTATCTTTTTTCTTTCGTTATCTGTTGTTTGTTTTTCGTTTTCAGCTGGACAAAAAAAAAATATAGCAGCGGTTGCCCGAAGCATTCGTGTCGCTGCTAAAAAGCAAATGTTCGTTTCAGTCAAAATTCCTTGCTTTCCCATGCCGCCTTTTTTTGTGTGTAGCCACTTCGTTCATGGACATGCTTTTCAATCCTATGCTCGTGTGGCCAGGCACTTAAAGAAATTGAAATTTATCAGAGAAAAATGTTCAAGTTGGAGGGGAAGCACAGATAGGAAGCGGCTGCAGATAGAGATAGAAAAACTCAATTTATACAAACAATATAAGGAACGGAACGAGAATCAAAGAATTTAAACAAAAAAACAGAATGAAAATCATGGACATAGAAAGACATTGTATTGAAATGAGCAACTGGCATCGAAGATTCGAAGATGCACGGACTTGAACCAAAGTTTTTCCGCTTTTTCTTCGAGTGTAAATTTTAAAGCGTCCCTCGATAGTCTGAAATATTGCTTGAATTTACAAAACAATATTAAAATGCATACAATAATGGACTTTAATTTTAAAGTAACAGGTAAATCAAAAGATTTAAAGTTTTTCCGCCCAATGATTGAACAGTAGCTTTTGTTGAACCTCGTCACTTTCACTACTTGCATAATAGAACATCTGTTTCTGTGTTAATCACTTTTACTAAAGAATCAACCACTTTCCTCAATAAACATTAAATATATATTTAAATTCATTTCGACAGATTGTGGAAACTGTAACATACTTTAATTATTTTTCCACTGTAAAAACATCGGGAATGTCATTATAAAAATGAGACAGCGAACAAAACGAGGGCTCTCGCAAACGACAAACGAGAACCGTAATAGGGGTGAATGAAACACCAACATGTTTCATTTAAAAAAAAAAAACAATTGGAACGGCAAAATTATTATTTAGGATGAGTCCAATATGGCAAATAAGATAAGGACATACAATCCGAGATCTATTGGTAAGCCTTTCGATATTGTTACCAATGAAGAAGAAGTGAATTATCCAATAGAATTTTTGAAATCGTTGGATTTACCAGGATTGCCTCCGCATAAACTCCAATTGAAAGTTAGGATCACCATCATTATGCTTTGAAATATTAAACAATCCCGTTTGTGTAATGGTTCAAGACTTGCTGTTAAAAGATTGATGGCTTATGTACTTGAAGCTTCTATTTCAACTAAAAAAAATCAAAATCCAGTGTTTTCAAATGGACAGTTGTTGGAAACCCATCTTCTTTGTTTATTTACACCGAAAATGGAAAAACCACAAAAACTATAGCGAAGTGAGAGTTGAATCGCACACGAAGGGTTCCGCGCCTCCTATAAATATGCAAGACTATGTTTCTTTTTCTCATAGAATCGCCTTTAAATATGTGCAAGTGAGCCAGAAAAAGTAAATGCTCTACATCGGTTTACTTGTAATTCCAATAAGAACAAGAACTTCCAGATGGGAGATTAAAAAGCTTAAAAAAATAAGGATTTAAAACGATCACAAGATTAAAATAAATGCATGGATCTATGATTCGACATTTTTTTTTTGCATATTCTTGCACGGAATTTATCTCAAACCGATTGGAAATTCGATCGGAATTCGTCGATGAACGTCAAATTGTATCGGAGCTAATGCGAACCTCCATTTCCCACCATAACGCGTGTCACAACCGTGTACGTATTTTGTTGTAATAGGACTACCGGTTGAAAATGTCGTTTTTTTTTCAAAAATCAATGCATTACTGAGGAAAAATAGATATAAATTCAATATTCAAAGTATTGCTCATCGCTAGCCACACATTTTTCCCATTTTTATGGCAATTCATGAATACCCGTTCTGAAAAATTCGCCCGGTTGGCCGCAATCCACGAATCGATCCATATTTTGACGGAAGTACTGGTCAGCCAGGCCATGTTGCATCGATCGGAAGACATAGTAATCAGATGGCTCAAGTTCTGGACTATACGGCAAGTGGGGTAGGACATCCCATTTGAGCGGCTCAAACGCATCAATTGCTCGGCTCAAACGCATCAATTGTCGTCGGTAGACCTCGTCTGTGATTGTTTCATTCGGTTTTAGCAGCTATTGATACACAACACAATGCACAATGCACAGCATAACCATCAGGCCGCCGCATGTCCGCGATATCCATACGTTGCCTGACGTTTTGGATTATCGTCATGTACCCATTTTTCATCTCCAGTGACGATTCGATGCAAAAGACTTCTTTATGTGGCGTTCAAGCAGCATTTCGGACATGCAAAATCGGTGTTCGACGTATCGTGGCTTCAATTCATACGGCACCCAATGTCCTACCTTTCGGATCATTCCCATTGCCTTCAAATGATCGGAAATGGTTTGCTGAGCGACGCCAAGTGATTTTGCAAGTTCTTCTTGCGTTTGTGACGGATCTTGATCGAGCATTGTCTCCAAACTTTTTCACCTGGCCGGGGCGTTCTTTGTCTTCGGTGTCGAAATCACCATCTTTGAACCGCTGATACACGGCTTTGGAGATACAGCTCTGTGACAGACGAACGGACAGCGGGCCCTTTGGGAACTGAACCCTAAAAATGTTCTTTACCATAGATCATTACAATGAAAGTGGTTTTTGTTTTGATTTTCAAAAATGTTGTTCTTTCCTTCAGTCTAAACTGACCACATATTTAACAAGGGCCGAATAATTTAGCAGAAACATGTCAACACGTCTTATCCAATAACAAAAAAAAAGTTGAATGAGACAATAAAAAAAAGCCTAACAAACAATTTTTTAACAATAAATTAAATATATTTAACCATTTAGATATTTAATTAAAATACAATGCTTAGTGCTTTTTTGGTTATGTGATTTTCGTTTCAAGTTAATTGCACTATTCTGTTTCTTCTATTTATAAAGCTTTAGTTATTTTTATTTTTTAACTAATAAATTGTTGATTGATTTAAATTTACTTTCTGTTTCATAATGCTTTGTGTTAAGTTCTACGTAATTAGTTTTCAATAAATTGTAATGGCATGTTTGTTCAATGCATTGTTTTATTTATTTTTTAACTAAAAAAAAAGAATAACAAATAACATTTTAAAATATATTTTCACATATTAAACTACTTTTAGTCACATTTTTTTTTATATTTGCTTTTCTTTATGTTATACAATTTCACAATTTTCTTGTTCTTTTCCTTAAAACTTATTTAACTACAAGAGAGAGAGAGAGAGGGGGGAAGAGAAGATTATATGTGAATGTACATATATATGTAATATTAAAACACATTTAAATATTTTTGTTTTTTACTTGCTACCGGTTTAGTTGAGGTCACTTTTTTTCTGTTTATGATTTTTTTTTTGTTATCTTTTGCTTAGCATTATCATTCTTTTTTTTATTGTAAATATATAATAGTTTAAATTTTTATTTTTAAATAATAAAGTGCATTGTTTTATGATGAAACTTTATCCGGATATTCATAAAATAAAAAATAAATACTCTAAGTAACTAACAAAGACCATCATCGTCTTCTTCTTCAGCATCTGGACCGGATGGAGCGGAAGGAGGTTCAGCAGCCGATGGAGATGACTGAAAAAAACAACAAGAGGAGAGAATATATATTTTTTTGTATTAGTTCATCAAGATTTTTAATGAAATATTAATTTTTTAATCAGACGGTAGAAAATTTTCCCTTAACAATGAGCCAAGTTACACTCTGTCCTAGGATCTTGATGGATTTATTTGTCCATCTTATTCCTGGGCATTTAGTCCTTTATTTTATTGATTTCGACGCGGGGTACGTTTGACTGCTTCGATTGAACGCACATCATTGGCCTGGACTTTACCTTATATATTTCACTAACCAGAAGCATGGATAAAGTATTTTTCAAATAAGTTAACTTATGTGCATAGCCTGTTAATTTCCATTCATACGAGTTTTCACTGAGGCCAACTGTTCGTTTTCAACAGTTCACAATAAGTGACTTCAACCTGGCCACACCATAAACACAGCACAACCATCGCAGCGTTAATATACAACCGAGCCGACGACGTAGAAGCATGACCGGGCAGTCCCCAAGACTTTCTTTTCTTTGGATTGCCTGTCACGATGCGATGAAGAAAACCATTGCCGTACAGTTGTTCACTGGCGAAAAACGATGCTGAACGTCACTTGGCTTCAAATCATCGTTGTTTTCGCTTGGTTTTCCTGTGTCCTTTGTGGAACGATTATGCTCGTAACATGACGGGCGAAGCTGTGAATAATTATTTTTTGGGGACCAACCTGTAAATCAATCATCTCATGTGTGTCGCAAGGTAGCCACATTCACATTCATTATAACCATTAACGATGGATAAAAATATTTAAGAGCATTCACAATCAATCCGACTGTAGCGCTGTGCAAGACCACAAAAATCAATTCGCAAAATGGTCCAAGCATTTCCTTTTACAGCAAACATTATCCTGTGTCCTTTTTGTACACCATACTGAACCGGATGTCAATAGAAGCTAATGTGAAACGTTTCATGTTCAATTTTACTTTAATTAAACTGGCACTCTAAACTCCTAACACGATGGACAAAAATCCTGCTCTACAAAACACTGATCTTGCCAGTTCTGCTTTAGGGAGCCGAGTGCTGGACGATAAGGAAAGCAGCTGAGCAATGGAATGAGCGGCATAATCGCGAACTCTGCGAGTTGTACAAAGATGTGGATTCAATCCAAAGGGCAAAAAACTGTCCACAACACTGTCTCGGCCATACCGAGCGAATGGACAATAATGCCATAGCCAAGATAGTCTTCGAATCCAAACCACAATGTTCAAGAAAAACGGGAACACCGAACTTCTTAGATCAAGCAATCGCGAACGCTTGAAAGGTAGTTCAAACCAATTAGAAGCAGAGTGCTCAAGACCGTCAGGGCTAGAGGGCAGCTCCGCCCAGGCTTTGATACTTCCAAAATCGTTGACCGTTTAAGTAAGTAGTAGCATAAATAGATAAATAGGAAGCAGTCCAGACAAGCGTTTAACCATAGCCTTGTTGAGTTACGTGACTGAACTACATTGTAAATCAAGACACTTTCCCTAAGAAAACTTGGCACACTTGCCTTTTTTGAATTACTATCACTGCCCTAACGATACTTAGATTTCAATGATGGACTTACTGAAAGTTACCCGGGGTTGGCCCCAGCGATCATAACGATGTTGATTCATGTTCACGATAAACCAAATGGAGGATCAGCAAGATATGTTCAGAACGAGCGAAGAATCAATTGTTTCGAAACAAAACATTCTCTGTATTTTACGCTTTAACATCCACAAGGAAAGGAGTGAGAGAAAAACTTGTGGAAACTTGCATAAAGTTTAATGCTTAATCAATGAAAATTGATTGATTGCAAAGAAACAACTCGAAATTTTGACAGTAAAACTAGTTCTTTCTAGAGAACCATCACTGATGCGTCTTTTTTTTGTTAGTGAACCAACGAATACCACGTAATACCTCAGCATGCAAAAACTTTTTTACTTACCCCAGCATTGGGCGATTTGTACGAGGCGGTTGCATTCTCTATAACTGTTGCTTTGGGAGCTGTTGTAATCCCCTTGGGCAGGGGCAAATCGCGGGCCAATATTGAATACTCGACATCCATGTGCCTTATGAAGGGCGACGACAGTGCTCGTCTGGCAGCATCTGGATCCTCGTCATCGAACGCTTGCAATAGCATTTCCAAAGTTTGTACCTCCTGGGGATCACAGCAGTTACCCCATTCTTTAAAAGCCTTCTCAGCAGCTACAAAATCACCGCGGGCTAATTGAACCAAGACCAAACCAACAGCTAGCCGACCAATTTGCTGATACGATTCTGTAACCTGATTAAAGCTGATTTCCCGTCGAATTGCATCAGCAGCTTGATCATACCTAAAAAAACCCATAATTTTATAGAAATCATAAAATATTGAAACAACAAAACTTACATTCCGAGTTTAACTAACAATCGCGACACCTTTGTGGCGAATTCGGCTGCTTGTCGTGTTGAGTCCTCGTTCTGAAATACAGAAAAGCGTTTAAATTTTTCTGTATTACGTATTTATTTACTGAATGTACCATTACAACTTCCATGGCATGTTGATATAGTCGTAAAGCAATTTCTGGATGTGGATTCTCGAGAATTTTTGCGGCCTTGTCCAAAGCAGCGGCTCCGGCTTCGGGTGATCCATACTGTTGGTATAAGTTGCATGCTTTATTAGCATTCTCCTCGATAAGAAGCAAATTATTTGTTTCCTTTAGTACAATGATGATCTGGAAGAACAGAACTTGGTTGAGAGATGGATTCAAAATTATATAACCTGAGGACTGCACCTGTTCATAGCATTTTGCTGCATGGAACCAAGAGCGGTTTGATTTGTGACATTCAATTGCCTTCATGAAACATTCTTTGCTTTGATCAAATGACTTTGCCAGACGGAAGCAAGTAGCTGGAAGAAGAGAAACCAAAAAGTTAAATTTAAGTACTTGTTAATCATTTTTCAAAACGAAAAGATTAAGGGTCCCCAATATACAGAGAGGTTCACAGACACAGACGAAATTATATAAATTTAAACTATAAGTTTGAGCTAGTTAGTTAGTTTCAAAATAAGATCTTTTTCATGTTGCCATTGAATGAAGAATTTGCCAATCAAAAAAACATAGAAGGCGCACATCCTCCCGGATAAGTAACATTTTCGTGCTGAGTAGTTTTTATGTTTCAAAAGTCATAGCATCACTCCGAATCCTTATTACTCAACTAGACACAGACCTTGCGGAAGGTATTTCTTTATCAAAGTTGGCTCAGGAACCAGCGAAGTTATGTCTAAAAAAGCCCTAAACGCCTTTTAAAATCATATTGTTAGCTCCAGCAATACACAAATGAGGTTCAAACAAAGCAGTTTTCGATAGCAAACTCGCATTCCGATGAATATAATCTGCACAAGGTTTTCAGAGGATGCAACAACCAGCAAAGAACGCACTCTCGGGCTTTATATAGAACATACTTTCACCTCTATAAAATTGTGGTCAAGACAAAAAGCGTGAGGATAAAACCACTTTGAATCTTTGACCGGGGAGCATGCAAAGATAACAATTCATGCAGCACAATAAGAAACTCGATGACTTCTGTAAAGAAGCTTGATCACTTTGATCACTTGATTGGCTTGAAATCTTTCCCAGAACAAAGTTCCATTAAATTAGCAAGACGAGTAAGAGAATACGTAGTTCAAGATATGGAAGAAATAAAGGAGACAATGTGAGGAAGAACATATTCCTTATTGAAAAACGCAATCCCATCACCAGCTTAATGTTGAACCTTGAAAGCAAATGTAAAAATGCAAATTTAGAAGCCCTCAAGTCAAGAAACCTTCGGACATATATTCAATGAATTATCAAAATAGAGCAATATGATATTTCGAAAATCATTGGGTGTAAATTGGTAGATTGAGAACTAGTCTGTGGAGAGTGTAAGGTAGTTATCACGAAGAATATCTCGGAGTGTTCCAAATTCTAAGACATGAATTGACCTTGTTATATGCCCCAATGAGAAATATATTTGTGCAGATACAGCTACGGGATTAAACGAAGGTGATCATGAGGTTTTGGTAGTACGGTGAAAAATAAAAAATTGAAAACAAGAAAAACTATAAAGACCTTTTTAAGTACAACAAAATTTAATTCAAAACACTCCTTAGTAGAAAATGTGAACCTTCATTGTCTGTCGTCGTTTTTGCGAGAGAGCCTCAATGAACGTGTAAAGCAACAAACAAGAAAAACAAGAGTTAATTACTCTTATCAGTGGTTTCCCGACGAGCTTAGAACTTTGAAATATAAGAAATAATTTAATAGAGCAGCAAATTGGAACACCTACAAATACATTCGAAATTTTTACAAAAACAAACTTTTCCTTACAAAAAGAAACTACGTTTGTAACAAAATTGAATCGTGTCACGAACAAAAAACTAGTTTTAAAGGAGGAAAAAGCTGAAATCAGTAAAATGCATTTTTGTGATAGGATGGAGACCGAGAGTTTAGTGATAGCTGATAGATAGCATAACAGTTGAGTTACCACAAGTGCAAAGTATATTTTTGAAATTCATGAAATTGGGCTCAGTGAGCTTTGGAAAATTTGTAAGAGAATGAACAATAAAAATGTCCTGTCTTTGAACATTTTCATTGTCCTCAACTATAAAATCATTTTCATTCAAATTGGTGCATTAGAAGCGTAAAGTTATTTCCAACGAATTGTCGTCCTGCAACTGTTTCAAGATCGTTTAAAATCTCCAAATAATGTGATTGTTTTATTTTCTCAGGGTATCTTGCGATGGAGCCAATACCATTATGTGTAATGTACTCGCTTACAAATATTTTTCCACCGTGAAAATATGGAAAAGGCTGAAATGCGTTCTGATTTATCTTTCCTTTTGGTCAGAATAAAAGTATTTCCTTCCAAAAGTACCCTCGTATAAACACAAAGTCTGATTTTTCCATAGAATGGAGGCTTGGTTATAAAGCGGTTCTCAACAGGGACGCTACAAGAGTAGAGCGACAGGGACAGCAAACGACGCCATATTTCTTGCCGCTCTTTTGATATTTCTCTTCAGTTAGGTTTTCCATTTCATGATAAAAAGTTATACGAGCCAACAACGAGTCGAAATTATTAAAATTTACTACCGAAATTCGGTGTCATAATCGTCCTAGCAGATCAACAACTGAGCGTCTAGTGGCGCAGTAAAAAATGTTCCCATGCCAGTGAGACAAAGAAGTGCCCGTAGTGTCGAGAATATTGCTGCCGCTGAGGCTTCAGTTGCAAAAAGCCCAAATGTGTCTCTCACACGTCGTTCTCAAGCGTTGGGCATCTCTGTGACGTCGTTGTGGCGAATTTTACGAAAAGATCTTGGCCTACATCCTTACAAGATTAAATTGACGCAAGAACTGTAGCCGCTTGACCACCAGAAGCGTCGTATGTTCGTGAATTGGGCTGAGCAACAACTTGAAAATGATTCGGCTTTTCATCGAAAAATCATCTTCAGCGATGAGGCTCATTTCTGGCTGAATGGCACCGTCAATAAACAAAATATGCAGTATTGGTCAGGCAGCAATCCACACGTACGCCATGAGTCATCATTGCATTCCGAAAAAATTACGGTTTGGTGTGGTTTATGGGCCGGCGGCAGCACTGGGCCGTACTTCTTCCGTGATGATCAAGACCAGCACGTTACTGTGAATGGGGATCGCTACCGTTCAATGATAACCGAATATTTTTGGCCCCAATTGGATGATATGGACTTGGAGGACATGTGGTTCCAACAGGACGGCGCCACAAGCCACACGGCGAATGTCACAATCAATTTATTGGAAACCAAGTTTGGAGAACGTGTTATCTCACGAAATGGTCCAGTCGCTTTGCCGCCTCGGTCGTGCGATTCGACGCCGTTAGACTATTTCCTGTGGGACTACGTAAAGTCTATGGTCTATGCCAACAAGCCAGCGACGACTGATGAACTTCGTACGAATATCGAACGAACGTGAAATTGTAGCAGTATCGGCCGATTTATGCTTGAAAACCGTCGAAAATTTGGTTCAGCGTCTGGACTTCTGCAAGCGTGCCCGTGGTGGCCATGCAAAAGAAATCGAGTTTCATATATAATGGCATCGAACGTACTTTCACAGGAATAAAGAATTTCATTGATATCCAAAACCGTTTTTGTTTTAATTAAAAAAAAACTTTTGTATCGTTCTTATTGAAAAACCCTTTATGTTTATATTCGATGAAGATGCCTTTTTTTCGGTCGTCAGTCACTTTCATCAAAAATTTGTAAACGTCCTTTTTCTGACGAGTCATCAACGATTTCCAAACATTTTTTTCCTCTAAACATTTCTCCTGGATTATGAATGAAAATGTCGAAATTTTTTATCGATTTTTTTAGCCAACATTCTCATCATGCAGGAAATGAAGAATTGACTAACTTCTTGAGGTCTTAACTTGATTTCGCAGAACGATTCAGGTTGTTTGGAGCATTGTGTAACATAACAACTTGGGAAAAATATACGGAGTTACATTTTTCTTGTTTTCACCCACTAAGGTTATTTTGTCATTCAAAACGAAGTTGTTATTCCGAGGATGGAAGTCTTGCTACTGTACAATTTGGACACTCAAAGACCAGGAACATGAGCCTTAACAGTAATTTAATATAATTTAACCACAAAGTCGGAGGACATCGGCATTTATAACTTGAACTGCCGACAATACCAGAAGAAGAAAATATACTTCCCTTTCAAATTGACGCAGCAAAGAAAAGAGAACCTTCCCAAGTCCAATGCCTCAGGAATGCTAAGCGCAATCTTATTTTATCTATTTTAGTTTTCAGTTTTTTAGTTTTAGGAATGTTATTTTCGTGTAGAGTTGACGATTTGAGTACTCCACGTCTCGACATGGCTGAAGACATCAAGAGCTAACAAACTCAATAGTTTTGCAACATTCTGAGAGATGCTGATAAAAATGAGATAAAAAGGCTTCGAATACCATCAGTGACACGTATAAATGGGGTCGGTTATGAAATCAGACTAGTCCGTTGGCTAACGTTTTTTAATACAGCTAACTTTAATTTCACGCAGCAGTTCAGTGTCCATCAAAGCGTCCTCCTTCGCTGAATGCAATTCCAATTAGTTCACATAAACATAAACTTCATTTTACACAGATCGATGAGTAAGCTTGTCGGTTGTCATTACAGAACCAAACAAGACTGAGTAACCAGAGGTTTATAGAGTTTAATAATTTTTATATGAGTTCAAATGCTCTTAAGCATTCCAATATTAACAAGTCGGTGAATCTTTAATATGCAAAGGAACATTTAAATCTTCCCATTCAGTTACGCCAGTACGCCTGACATTGTTTTCTTCGTCAAATACAACTGTCAACAGGAGTTCATTCAAAAATCGATTTTACCCGAAGAAAAAAAAAAACAGCAGAAACACCAAAAGACAAACGAGAGAACCACCCCAAGGGAATTGGGGTAAAAAAAAAGAAAAAGAAGAAGCCTCTGACTGGGGGTGCCCCAATACCTTTGAAATAAAATGTTTTGAAGTGAAAATTTTTTTGTTGGGCCAACTCACCTGCCTTGCTGTATTCATCAGCTGCTACGTCGTAGTCCGGTCTCCATTTCAATAAAGTCGTTTTTAAACTGCAAAAATTCCAGAAGGATTTCGGTTTAGTGGTGGTGTTAGTAATTTTCGCCAAAGCGTACCTTTTCTCTGCTTGTCGCATCAACTCCTGACCTTCCTCGATTTTCTTTGTGGCCATCATTTTGCTGGAGAGATGGTTTGAAAACTGTGATGCACTTGTTTTGTTTTTTTTAATGCAACCGTTTAATAGTTTTGCACAGTTTTTGTTTTTCTTAGTTTTCGAATCAAAATTTGCACTTATTTTTTTTTTGCCTTAAATCGAAACGTTAGCACTGGAATTACCACTTTGCACGGCACGGAAAGTTTTGTATTCCTGAATTGCTGCAGTACGTCGATCGGGCTGAGAGAGCGATTAAACTTTTCATTCAAGAATTGCGCTGAGAGAACGATGTGTCAGCTGTCAGAGTTGGGAGCACGAGTGATGCCAAGCTGCATGAATGGAGAGCTTATTGGAAATTTGCTAGAAGCTTCTGTTAATTTGAAAATATTAACTTATAAATGTTTGCAAGGAAAATATTTGCAAGTTTAATTCGTACCTGTGGTTTTCTATTTGCCAAAAATCAATCTCAATTCTCATCTAGATCAATTTGTTTCAGTGTACTGTTTGCTTCCTTTTAAAAAGGTTACACGAAACTCGCGTTCAATATATTTCCCCGATTGTTTCTTTATCGAACTTACTTCTGGAATGGAAGGACTGTCTCGGCTGGCTTGGCAGTCTTCATGTCAATCCGTTTTTTTTAATAAACTTTAAATGGTTTCGATCCATATTTCACGAATAGCTTGACCAATATTGTTTTTGCCTGAATCATCTCTTCGATCTTTTATTCTACCAATCAAAAATATAAAGTTCAAGCAACGTCACAAATATTTTAATTGAACTTAGTTAACAATAAATCGATTGTTGGACATCTTATGGGGCACATAACTCCATCTTGCTGAAACCATCGATCCGAACTTGGAAGAAACATGGGATAACAAAGCCGGCACGCCAAAAACAACACATCTTCATTATTAACTAAGAAGCTGAGATGAAAACGCGTTTTATCTGAAAAAATAAATGTTTCTTTTACGTATTCTATTGATCCTCTATTTTTACACTTAATTCTCCTCAGGCGTTGAGGCTTTCGGGCTAAGGCGCACACTTTCGACAACAGCTGCAATGCACACAATATTTTGAGTCATCAATCAGCAAACCAGCTCACAAACTTGCTTTGCAGATGGGCTACACCAGATGCAGCTGGTGCATTATTTCAAGAACCACATTGTGTCAACGTTGTTCAAGCGAACGTTTGATCGGATATTGATTCTTTTCCTTCAAAAGAAGTTGCATCACGCATGGCAATCAATGCAATGCAGTTGTCCTGTTTTGTGCCAAGCACAGTTATAATCCTCAACTAAAGCTTTAATAGCAATTAGGTATTGTTCTTTAAATAACAACTTGAGCAACCTTAACTAATCCTCTACTTCATACAAATTATCATGTAAGTGAGTTTTAAGAAATCAGCCTGGATGTTGGAAGCATGACCTTAAATATCTTAAAAACGTGGGCTATTTTAAAAGCTGAATTATAATGTGCTCCAGAGTGAACATCAAGTCATGCCTTTCTAAGGAACTCTTCCAATAAACAATGTCGAAATCTTGCTGCATATACTCACAGCGAAGTAAATTTTTGGAACTCTCAATGCCGTCTATTTTTACAATCCAAAGTTGCGCCTAGCTATTCTCGAAAACACATTGGTGGAATAAATAAACACTGCGGGTAAACTCTGAGTAGGAAAGTGAATAAAAATTTTATTCAGGTTGTTGAAGTTTGAAAACTAATGTGAAGAGCTGTCAAATTCATTGAACGCGTAATTAAAATAATTCTAAGCAACAACAGGAGATAGTTTCAAAAGCTAACATCGATTTGATTTGATTTTTTGCCGAATGTGGCTGAGAAGATCTGAGGTGATGCCATTCCAAAAAATAAGAAAAGGGAAATATTTTTCAGATATTTGCGATACGGGATTCCAAGTTAGCATGGTATCCAACTCTGGATAGGAAGTTTGTTCTGAAACGTGTACACTGGCAAACCAATGAATAAAATTTCCGTCAGTTATCCAAGAAATGAGGAAAGCTACACAAGAATGGCAACAGTTTTCCAAGTTCAATTGCTGCCCTAGATTGCACAGACATCGAAATATTAAAGCTCGAATTGCATAGCGATGAGAACGTTTATCTCCAAAATGTGCAGGTCACGTCAAGCGCAACAGTACACGATTCGAGAATCAAGTCAAAGGCTAACGCGTGGTACGACTCGAGCTGTAAAGAAACTATCAGGTTGAGGGAGTTAAGTTTTCGAAATTACAAAACCGATCCATCTGAGGAAACCCGAAAAAGGAACAAACAAGCTCGAAATGACTGCAATGCTAACATCCGATGTGCAAAATTTATCCACGAACGAAATCTGAGACAAAAAGTGTTACAATGTCCCAAGGGTAGCAAGAGCTTTTGGTCGTTCGTGAAGAATGTAACAAATTGTGTCTCATCTTTCATCCCAACATTTGTTTACAATGACACTCCAGCTGTCAGCTCTGCGGACAAAGCAAATCTTCTCGCGGCCCATTTTGCAGCCAGCTCAACACTTCAAGAACTTGCTTTGCCGCCTCCTGTACTCGAGCGCGTCAACTTTTCCATGGGACGGATCTATTTCCGCACTCGTACAGTAGCAAGAATACTCAAAGATCTTGACATCCATAAATCCGCTGGTCCAGATGGTATTCCCCCCATTCTTCTGAAGAGGTGTTCTTCCACGTTGGCAAAACGTAAGCTTTTTCATCTGTCCTACTCTTCTGGTCTCTTCCGGAGAAGATGGAAAACAGCATTTGTCCAACCTGTCCCTAAAAAAGGCGAATCTTCTTCTCCCTCCAACTATCGACCCATTGCACTAACGTCCCTGTTTTCCAAGGTCATGGAAACGCTGATAAACCGTCAGCTTAGGAAATATCTCGAAACACGAAAACTCCTCAATGACCGGCAGAACGGTTTTCGTAGCAAAAGATCCACTGGTGATTTGATGGCATATCTCACCGAAAAGTGGAACAACTCTCTACATCTTTCTGGTGAAAGCAAGATTGATATTTCTAAAGCATTTGACAGAGTTTGGCAACAGGCTCTTTTGTCGAAAATGCGTGCATTTGGTATCGACGAATCTCTTATTCAATGGATTAGAAACTTTCTTTCGGGCCGTTCAATTCAAGTTGTATTGGACGGTGCCAAGTCTGATATCCACCATATAAATGCTGGTGTTCCCCAGGGCTCCGTTTTGTCACCGACTCTCTTTTTAATCTTCATTAACGATCTTCTGTTTGCTACATCTAATCCAACACACTCATTCGCTGATGATAGTACTCTCAGTTTTTCATATTCGTTTTCAAATTCACGTCCCTCATCTTCGGCCGTGGAAATGGAACGGCAGCGTATGATTAACTCATTAAATTCCGATATAAACAGAATACTATCATGGGGCTCTACGAACAGAGTGGAATTTAATGCCTCCAAAACTCAATGCTGTCTTCTGTCACTAAAGCGAAACGAAAACCCTCGACCATTATCCATGAATGGATGGCATGCATTGCTGAAGCCGAAAAACTTTCAGTACTTGGTATGTGTATCAATAAGAACCTCGGTTGGAATGATCACATAACCGTTATCGCCAAAAATGCTGCGAAATGTTTAGGTTGCCTGAAGCGGTGCAAGAAATACTTTACCCCATCTGATCTGGCTGCCATATATAAAGCGTACATTCGCCCCAAACTGGAATACAACTCCCATTTATGGGCAGGCGCTCCAAAGACCATCTTGAGCCTGCTTGATAGAATTCAAAATCGAGCGATAAAACTCATAGGGGCAAAAATGTTACAAAGTCAATTGACTCTCTTCACCACCGTCGTAACGTCTCCTGTATAACACTATTTTATCGCTTCTACCATAAGCAGTGCTCTAGCGAATTAGCCAGCTGCATTCCACCCTCCTTTCACTTTCACCAGAACACCCGTCTCGCCAGGAATGCTCATCAGTTCACCCTCAAGCCCAACTTCGGTCGTACAGTCAAGTATAGAGACTAGTTCATTAGCCGCACAACACGAATATGGAACGCTCTACCACGCTCGGTATTTCCCACTCATTACAATCTGCAGAAATTCAAAAACAATGTGCATCAGTACTTATCCCTATTTCCGCCCTGATCCTTTCCACTCGCGTTATGTATTTACATTTTAAGGGTAGTCATAACCCCTTGTACGCGTGTGTTCTTTAAAAAAAAAGAAAAAAGCTAGAGCTTGCCTTGCAGATAAAGGCAATGGCCTGACACCATGGATCATGACACCATTAAAAAATTACAGATGAGGAAGATAAGTACAATAAGGAAATAGTAGTATTGAACGCATCTTTGAACAAAGAAAAACGAAGATTCCCTAAATTTGCGTCCCGATTCTGGAGAGCTACTGAGAGGTTGAAGACTAAAATTATAATAGCTTGTTTTGTTTTCTTTAACATCATGGGGCTATTATCATTACGGCATTATATTTTTCATTACATCTCATTTTTTATACGCCTTCATATTGGTGTTTGACGTTTTTGCATATATCAAGGATGACATTTTGGACTTTTGTCGATAGGATCCATATACTCCTCTTTCGAATAGTTTTTCATTTCAAAGTATTTTCCCAAAAACTCTTAACTTAACGTTGTTTTATTAACACCCAAAATGAGGATTCCATCAACTGCCAAAATGTGCGAATGAAGGGCTTTCAGTTTACTAAGGGGAACTCACTATTGTTAACCTTATATAGAGTGATCCCTCCAGAAAGTTTGGAGATCACTCACACTTTATTATAAAATTCACTTATAATATTCGTGACGTTAAAGAGGCTTGATCAGCTTAAAACTTATCTGATAGCGTTCATACGAAGAAAATTCGAATCGTAAGGCCCCAATTATAGCTATCATTCAAATGCATCATTGGAACAAATCAGTAGAATATTAGTTTCATTTTTTTGACAAGTCAGTTATAGCCATTGGAAAATTACTGTCAGTGGAAGGCCTTTTGTTGTTATTGGCAATGTTTAATTTAATAAAAAAAGAAAAAATTTTACATTACATTTTTACATTGATGGGCCGTTTGGAAACATATCCAATGAAGTTCTTTGAATACTTCCGGATGAATTAAAAACAATTTTATTTTAAATTAAAAAAAAAACCATAATGATATAAAACCCAAGAACAATTTATACCGAAATCAAAAGGACTATATAAGTTCAAAAGAGAAACTTTGTTTAACTTTGCGGTAAAGTTAAAAGTTTTATTTTTTAAAGAATACATTCATGAATAATCAATTTTCATATTCCTTGCGACTGGGGCTAGCTTTGCGGACCTATCATTAAGCTTTCTGATGGGAAAGACCACTGTTCGGAATTGTATAATTCAAACAATTTCTGCCATCAAATTTCATTTAAAGGCGCTTTATACGCCCACAGCTCAGAGCCCAAAGCACTGGGAAGATATAGCCGATGGCTTTCTAAAAAATTGGCACTTTCCTAATGGTTTAGGTTCAGTGGATGGCAAACACATAAGAATGTTTGCTCCACTGCAATTCTGATTCTGTGTTGCTGTATTGTATTTTGCACAATTATCTGCAAGCTGTACAAACCAAGCAAGAGACAAATGACTTCGCTTTGCATCAACCACTTGTTGATCACAAAACTAGAATGCTTCAAATGCAGTAATAATAAGGAATAAATTTGCCAATTGGATCGTTAATGAAGGAGATGTATGGTTTCAGAACCCAAAAATTTGATTAAGCGTTTTCTGTGTATTTTATTTATCAAAAATAAACTACTCCAATTAAAAAAATTCATTGCACAGCTATGAGGCTGTTAAATTTTAAAGAACTGTTATTGGAAGGTTATAAGTCTGCAAAATCTGTTGCCAGTATTTGCAAAATCTTTTGCTGGAGCTCTTTTTTTTTTTTTGAGTGAAATGCTCAACTTGTTTTGCTACTCCTTCAAAAAATAGCTCCATCGGTTTCTTGGGAATGATAGGAGAACTTGCCGTTAGTTCTATGGCTTTCATGTGGATGGCCTGCCAAGTTCATCCTCATCACTTTTCTTCTTTATTTTCCTTGGTTGCATTTGCTGGATAATTTTCTTTTGCCAAGCATTTTGTTTGGCTTTTCCGTTGGCCCGGCCACGTAACCTTCCTCAAATTCCATTGAGGTTCCCTCAGAGAAGTCGTAGTTACCACAGTCGCTAAGCAAAAATAGACATTTGATTTTAATTATGTATTTAAGAAGTGCATGTATAAACAAAACGAACACTTCCGGAACCTTTATATAAGGTATCAAAGATTTTAGCGCCTCAAAATGAATTGGAGTGTTAGACTCTTCTCTATAATTAGAGTGGAAGCAGTCTCTAAGGGAATTCCATTTTTTTTTGGCATTCATCAACTAAAAAGATACAATTGTTTGGTAAAACTTTAATAGCAAACCAATAACTTCATTACACCTTCTCCCCAAAACAAGACCAATGTCCACCCAAGCATTTTCACGGCTCCTCCGGTTGCTATATTCCGGGGCATTTTTTGCATAAATACAAGCATGATTTTTGATTTCTAAAATCAGTTTTGTTTCGAAATCTCTCATATCAATTTTTTGTTGATTTTTGATATCTTTAAAATTTTGCATTGTATTCGTTATTAGAAAAGCAAAAAAAGAAAAACAACCAAAATATCACAACTGATAACAATTAAAAAATAACAACAAAAAAGTATATTTTTTGAGGTTAAAGTTGATCATTGAACGCAAAACTGACAGATGAGAACAGAAAGAGAATTGAACACATCAGTGAAACGATAGTGTTCTAAATTATAGAAACGAAAATTATCTGTCATTGAAATCGATTTCAATCAGTGAAATAATAAAAGTGGATTAAAAGAAAAGTTTTAATGAGAATTAAGTATTTTTTTTTTGTAAAAACAATTCTTTGAGTGATTAGGTTTTTTATGATATCAATTATAGCCAATATTGTTTGTCTAAGACTTGGCATCACTTTTCCGATCCATTCACAATTTCGCAAGTGAGCGAATCCATCCCAGCAAAAAAAAAAATAAACCTCAAATGTCAAAATGCTCGCATTGGATTTTTCTCGCAGTAAAAAAGCACACGTCTCCTCAGCTCATTGCAAAAGCGTAACCTGTCCAAGTGAAGAATTTCACATTTTCAATTGGAAAATTACCAAATTATCAGAAATACACGAGTAAATTTTAATAAATTCCGATCATGGATGACGATTGGGGTATGTACGGAACCAAATAAATTCCAATTAACAACATCAACTTGAAATCCTAACAAAAAAAAACCAACCAAGAAATGATCTCACATTTTTCCAGTTTTTGGGAGCCTTCATAAATTACATATTAATCTCAAAAACTCACTTTCGTTTGAATTCTAGAAACTGCAGCCGAGCAGGAGATCGTTGTGCGGCCGAAAATTGCGAATCTAAACAAATGGGAAGGCGAAGACGACGACGAGGACGTTAAGGTGAGTCCGAGAGCACACAAAGATTTTCATAATCGAACAACATGTATTTCTTTTTCGTGTTCATTTTTCTCAAGGTGGTAAATCATGATTCGGCTATTTTTCCCTCGACTATAGAAGGTGAACCATTTCAAAGTTGACTTGGAATGTTAATTTTGTGTGTTGGCAAATTACAGTGTGCCTGGGTTTTTCGTGTTTACCTTGTCACAATGCATCGATGAAAAGCCCTTTCGCTTGAGTATTGCCTTCCGTCCACGTGGTAGATTTTCTTTATACAATTTTGAATTTGCTTTTATTCGTGGAAAAATTGACTTTGTCCGCCGTTTTTTTTTTTTTTTGTTTCGCTGAGGAGTGCTCCAGACACGAGTGGTTTTGTGGCAACATTTACATATAGTATGTATTTTTTTTTTTTTTTTTTGATAAAAGTGAAAGTGCTTCAATAAAAAGATTCAATACGTCCCCAATCAACTGGTTGGGCGGAATTGTTTATGCTTAGCGCATATGGTTAGGTAATCGACGATGCAGATGGTGTTAGTTGAACTCTAGTATGCTGCGGCAAATTGTTTGTGGGCGGAACTCGTAGTTCCAGAGTCATGAAAAAACATCTGCGAGCTGCGAGTTTATGTTTCCTAAGAAGCAATCTTGCGCTACCTGTTCTATAAAAGTAAAACGTTCAAAGATAATGTCCCATGAATCACGAGCTCAGCGAAAGAAATCAGTTTTACTGCAGGCTGATAAAACAATATGTGCATTTAGAGAGTTGAACAAAAGCGCGTCATGACAAGTGATAAGTGATTATTGAACCATCAATATTTGGAGAAAGATAAGCTTCAGCATTGTTCTCATGTCGTATTCTTTGTTTATGACTCAGACTCAAGGTCGATTTTTCTGAATAATAACTAAATTTTTCAAGTGAGTAATCTGAGTGGAATTGAGCTTCTGTCATTAAACTGCATCGTTGAATATCTGATTTGGGAGGTGTGTGAATTTTCAGTCCAGCAAATAATCTATTATATTCGAAGAGCACGAGCCCAACTCATCCGAACAAGTATGAATGAAGTGTTGAAGAACTTCGCTGGGAACTAAATCTGCCAAATTGGTCTGGGTTTCAAGTAGCTTGAATGTTGTTTTTGAATTGCAGGCATCGCAAATGCAGACTTGTTGTATTGATGAAACAGCACTTCGGCTTGCAGTTTGCCACGTCTTTTTTTACCTTAAAGGCCTTCTGCAATTTTCTTCTTTGGTCTGCTACTCCTTCAGCCTTCAGCCTTCCATGCTGATGATGCCGACACTTTGAATTTCTTCGGCGCCGATGAAGAGAGTCGCTACTTAGTCATCGATTGCTGATTTTTTTCTATAACAAAATGGTGGATTCAAGTTTCGTCCATTGTCACGAAACGTGACAAACGATCTTGATCTCTTTCGATCATTTTCGTGAAATTCACCTTCGAAATGTTGACTCGTTTCTTCTTTTGTTTGTCGGTTAACATTCCCGCTGCCCAGTGCGCAGAGACTTTTCATATGTAAATCAATGGCAAGGATTCTTTGAACACTGCCATACGAGATCCCTGTAAGCTCAGTTAAACGCCTGATGATCACTCTTTGATTGGTCAACACGACATCTTCGACTGTTTTCACGTTGTTTTCAGTGAGTGACGTGGAGAGACGTCCCTTGCGGTGTTTATCTTCAGTGGACTTTCTTCCCAGCTTCAACTCCTTGGTACCTTGCGTGGCGTTCTCAAGGAAGACACGAGTCATCTCTGAATCCAACAAAACCACACTAATTTATTCCAAAGAGGACAAATATCTTGGAGTAAATCTGGTCAAACGGCTGGAATTCACATAACACGCCATAAAGCGTGCAACTAGCGCACTATGGGCCAGCAGCCGTCTACATGGCAGAACTTGGGGTCTCTCTTCCAAAATTATACGTTGCTGGTAAACAATGATGGCGAGACCCATCATCACATACATATGTGGACATCGTGTCGTGGCCAAAAACTCCAACAGTCAACGGTTATTAAGTTGCGGAAGTTGAAAAGAGCTGCATCTCTTGGTATACCAAGTGACAAGCGCATACCTGCCCCACAACAGCTCAGGAAGCTTAATTCGAGCTAACTCCATTGCTCATCTGCATTAAGAGATAGCTGGCAGATATGCCGTCAAACTGCAGCGAGATTATAAATACAAATCTTTCCAGAAAGCCAGGAAGCACCTAGGGTATTATCATCCAACCTTATGGATTCCAAAACTGTTAAATGTTGCTGTGATGCTCTATAATCCCTTGCCAGATACAATAGAGTGAAGCTGGGCTGGGTCACTGGACCCAAGGGCATTGCAGGAAACGAATCTGCAGATGAGTTCGCCAGGGCTGGCTCGAAAACTGTCAAGAAACTGCCAAAACAAGTGTTTAACCAGACCTTATTGCTGTAGGGAAATTCTCGGCCATGACAAGAAAAAAAAAGAAGGTTTACGAGCTCTTTTTTACTGGCCACTGCGGCCTGAATTACCACCTTAACGAAATGAATTTGTGCCGTGATAAGTAACGCAAGCTATGCCTGGAAGAGGATGGACACAATTTGTATGAATGTCTGACACTATACTGATTAAGGAAACGTATTTTCCACAAGGAAATACTCACTTCAGTGGAACTAAAGAGCTCCACTAAAAAAGCCATACCATCTTTTATAAGTGTGCAATACGATGTAATAACATCCGGTTCATTGAATAGGAGACAACCAAGTGGATTTTTCCTATTTTCTGAAGCATTTTAGTACTTTATTAAGAAAATTGTTATCCTCACCATATTTAAACCCTTTCAAAAGTCATAATCGACGCAGGAATCAACGAAAATCATCGATTTGATATGCTTGCAGTTTTTGTAATATTTACCTTGGGTGTAGGTATGACCGTTTCGAAAAGTCTGCACGAAATTACGTTTCCATTTTCGTTTGCTTACACGGATTCATAAAGAAAAGATGGTTCAGAAATGTTTACTGGTAAAGTTTATGACATACAAAGTCAGTTTCTTAACCTGCCAATTTTTTCAAACCCTTTTGAAGTGCTACTTAGTACGTCGGTGTTTTTAGAATTACTAAAAATCGAGGGTGCACCTGACGGATCTGATTGTTTTAATTCCCAGCTTTGGAAGGATATATGGCGCACGTCTATTTTGAAGCTCAACTAAACTTATCCTTGTAAATATATTAATTAGAGCCTCAGACGTCATACTTCAGAAGAAAAAAGAAAACGCCTTTCGTCCACTAAGTCTAATACGCTTCAAATAAATGTACTGTGAAATTGACTAGGTGTCTAAGTTGTTAAGGACTTAAGTTTTGGGCTTAAAATTGCATATTGTTTGGCATTAGTTCTTTGCTAAGATTTATTTCCGAAAACATATGTTGGCTTAAAGAGGAAACCCGGCTCAAGATGACTTCAGCGGGTTCTTAAGTATGCTTTTAAATGTTTCAGAAGAAACAAATGCTCCAATATGAAAGTGATTCTCTCGTAGCTTGTTATGTAACAGACAGATTTTTGAGCGCATGGTCCGTGTTTAGTGGCTTGTCTAGTTCTTGAGTTCGATGGATGCACCGTGGATTGAATAAATCATAATTTTTTAGACTTATATATTTATTTTTCCTTTTTGTCGATGAAGTTTGGTAGGCAGTTGTCGCAGCCGATAAACTACCCTCTGAATTTTGCAAAGAAGCTATCGCTCAGGATGACTTTGTGACGCGTGACGCAATTATGGATTTTTTTCAGAGAGCAAAAACATGAACAAGGTGCTTCGCAGAGGTTAGGGAACGTCAATCGACGTTGGTGTACTACAACTCGGGGGTTTTTGCCCTTCGCCATCATCGTTCTCTTTTGTTTTCCGCTAGATGGCAAGGTGCAATCATTATCCTTGTTTTCTCATCAGAAGCTGGTTTTAAACAGCTTTGAAACAATCACTCGATATTTGGCGGGAATTAAATTAAAATTCACAAAGGCTCAATAAAATACAAAGAGAAACTTTTCACACTCACATTTCGCTCTCTAATAAGTGATTTACGATGCGCTAACAAGGAATGTCGTGTTGGTCAAGTTATCTACATAAATTTATTATTTCCATAAACTTACGTGTCTGCCTGAAACCAGTCAGCCTCTAGTCTCTTAAATTATCGAACCTGCTTGAAAAACGATCTTCAGTTTCAGTTCAGTCTTCTTTATCGCACCGAACTGATACCCTTCATTAAATCTTTATTGTCTATTCATGGGCAGCTTGGTAGAAATTCGATTTTTCGCAGTCGAGTTCATAAAACATGCTGATAGGTTTTCCAAAATTCATTTTTAGAAAAGGGTTTCAATTCTTAGTCGGCAGATGAAGCTTTATTATGTAGATCGTGTGCGGCATTTTCTACAAGACATTCTTCGTGCAATGGGTTAGTTGGTTAGGGTAAGCTTATTGCTCCTCACTTAGTCCTCCGCTATTAGGAAAATTGTATTTAATTTATTTCGATTTTTTACTCTTTCGATCCCAAACAAACAAAACAATTCATTTCAACCCATAGGATAGCTGGGAAGATGAGGAGAAAAAAGATGAAGAGAAATCTGAAAGTCCTCCTCAAGAACCAAAAGAGCCAGCTAAGAAAGTCCTCAGCAAAGCACAACAAGCTAAATTAAATGAAAAAGAGGTAAAGACACATGCAAAAAAAAAACACAAAAAATAATTTCTATTAATGCACTCTTTGTTTTCTCTAGCGAATGCAACGCGAAGAAGAAGAACGACTGGAAGAGGAGAGAATAGCAAAACTAACGCCTGAAGAACAATTAGCTGAGAAACTTCGACGAATACAAATTGAAAAAGAATCCGACCTCAAGAGTGCTTTAGATACGTTTGGTGTTACAAGTATAAGCGGTTTAGACTCCTTCAACCCCGTCACGAAAGAGGAATTCAAAGAATTTTCCCAGGCGATCAGTACAAAGGTATCACTGTATAGATCTTCCCAAGAATTTCCTACTTTCACCGAAGACCTAGTCCGCAGCATATGTGCTAATTGTTAGTATTTACAACATTGAAGCCGTGACACAATTCTTATTAATTATTTATTGGCGTTTTTAGTAACTGCAGCCGAATTGAAAAAAATTAAAATCACAGTTGAAAGTCTACACACGGAAAGGCTGAAATTGGAAAAACAGACTACGAAAAAGCCCGCTGGCAAGGGCAAGTCGAAAATCAGCCTCAAAATGGATCACACAGCCATTGTAAGTAAAGAGTTAAAGTATATTCGAGCATTTCAATTATTTTTTTTAAAGTTTAAACTCGTCTCGAAACGCTTTAGTAACGTTCAGTCGAGCTGTTTATAATCTTAGAAGCTAATTCGTCCATCAAAATGGTCAGATTCATCTTTTTTAGTGCTCATTTGAAAGCGCAAATCCGCTTTGGCATGCTACCGCGGAAAGCAAACCATTCAAAAGTAAATTTCTTCTTTGTGAATTGTGAACCTTGTCACAATCAAGGAAGTCGCAAACCTCCTGTAATTCTTTCTCCTTACTCTTGGAACCGTCCCCTCATTTCTACGGGAGTTACTTAAACCACTTCGTCTTTAGAATAATTTTAGTATTTTGTAAATATAGAGATAACGAAGTGGTTGAATTCCTAAAGTACGAAACAACGAAAGCGTTGGTTCTTATTTTTTTCTTTTTTTTAAGTTGCTTATGTATGCACTGTCCCAACAAGTGAACTCATACTCTAGACGTGATTTTGCAAGTGCATAGTTAAAGATTGTTAGAAGATGACCTGTTATAAGCCTTCAGAGATGGTAAATCTTCTTCATTGCTTAACTTAAGTGTCTAGAGTCACGCCTCAAAAGCACGAAATACCATAGCTTGAGTTGTTACAATTTTGTTGATGGTAGCGAAAAAGGCATTCCTTTTGAATTGTAATGAATGATAAGTCCATATTCATTTCAAAATATTTCAAAATATCAATCGAAGATGGAGCATATTATGATAGGTCCAGCAAAGACAATCATTAATCATAGGTGAATTGAACTGATGTAAATTATGAATAGTAAAGGACAGAGAATTGATGTTCCTCTGAAACCGACAAACTAGAGCATAAACCTTTGCTCAGTCCAAAAGAGGTCAGCTTTCTTCATTTTTTTTTCCAAAAAGCAAATCAGAGCATCTGCAATTGATTTGACTTTGGTGAATCCGATTCGTGCCTCATTTAGAAGCTTGAACTTTTCGTTGAAATTGTGTATTCTTCGTTCAACTATTTTTCAAAGATTTTGCACACCAAGAGGAGAGCAACAATTGGTCTATTGTTGCTTGGTTCACAGATTTCACCGTTTTTTTAGATGAGGATTATAACTGATGTTTTCAGGCAATTGGGAAAGATTTCACTTAAGAAGGTTTTATTTATGTGGAACGTTAGGGAACTACTTATGTGGTTCTTTATTTTTTTGATAAGTACGATTCTAACACCATCCATACCATGGAAGTGTTAAGTTTTTACGACAGAAACAACATTAACAACTTCTATTTCACAACTAAAAATGAAAAAAGATGAGGAATTGCAATTATCTAGAAACGAGTCTTGAATAACTACGCCTGCATTGTCAAACCAGACTTGCCGTACCTGCAATAACAATAGAAAGGATTTGAATGCGTTACACTTTTCAACTTCATTTGAAGGGCAATGGGACTCAGTGCTTCTAAGGCTTTTAATTTCCACCTTGTCGCCGACTTTCCCCAACAGCCTGTTAACTAGTACCCATTACCTTTTTAGATTGTCTCTGTTTTTAACAAATTTTTGTCGTAAAATTTCTTTCTGTTTTCTGTTAACTAGCTTTAATCGAATATTTTTATTCCTTAAATAAAATTTATTTTCTTCTTGAGCCTCCATTCCGGTAGTCTGTATCATCCATGGCTTTTTGTTTTTGAGTTTTGCTTTGATTTTCAAGTTTTTGTTTTCAACTATTTTAGTTTGCAGAATTTCCAGAAATACTTTGAAAGCAACTCAGAGCAGTTGGAGTTGAAGACTTGGTTCAAAGTTTCTGAATCAAGTGAATGCCTCAAAAAAAAGTCAATTTCCATTACATTTTTCTGTTACTTCTTTTTGAATTGCAACACAATCATTACCTTATTTGTCTTTGCCTTCCTCGCAAATACATTTTTCAATAAGAACTTGAAGGGAGAATAACACGTTAACTTTAATTTAATGTTCTCACATACCAAGCAATATTTTTAAATAAATTTTACTTTGCCAAACATATACTTACAAATGAGTACAATTTTTACAAATTAGCAATTTGCAAAACACAACTATAAAACACGTTTGATGAAATGAAAAAAGTAGTAATCCTACAAATTTCCCTTTGTAAAATACAACACTACTCAGAGTTTGGTGAAAAGACATAAATTAATGCTTGTTTACAAAAATTTGTAAGTGGAAGAGGCCACAGATATAAACGCTTTCACAAACGTTGGATTCGTTCCATTCAATTTCCCTTCAAGCTATTTGATTTTTGAATTTAAATTCATGACAACATTTACATTCTTTATTTCCATTTCGCTATAAGGATATGATTGAATATTCTTCTTCCAAATTATATAAAATAGAAAATGATTGAATCGTTGTTTTTGCATGAACTAGTTGTCTATGTCTTCATTTATCTTGCATTGTTCATGACAAAAAATTTGATGTACACCGATCCACTGTCTCACGATTAATAAAAAGTTGTTCGACCACGGAAAAGGTCGGAGGAGATGGACAGAATAATCTGTGCTTAAATCATAAAAAATTCATTTGTGTCTTGCGAAAAAAATGGTCGCATCCCTCAATCTCAGTGTCAATCCAAGTACGGTTCGATGACGAACTGTTGAAAACGTTGTGAAAAGTTACAGGCCCGCGAAAAAGCTTATGCTGCAAAAAGTACATTTGCAGAAAAGGTTATCCCATACATACCTTTTTATAGTAAAATGGAGAACTGTAATCTTCATCGTCGATGTGATGTGCACAGTAAGACGTCAGAAAGGAGAAAGACACAATCCTCGGAACTGCAAACTTACTACAAAGCATGGAGGTCGTAACGTAATTGTTTGGACATATTTCTCAGCTAATGGTGTCGGACCCTATCACGAGTTTGTGGGGATAATGGATCGTTTTATATACAAAAACATTTTGGAACTAAAGGGTCCGCCAAATAACTTTTTTTTTTTTTGAAAATGCTATAAAAAAAACTGCTGAATATTTTCTCAAATTTCTTTTTTTATTTGAAAGTACGATTCTTCCGCTTAATAATGGAAAATAATTTCATTCAAATGGCTGCCTCGGCTGGCCATGCAGTAGCCTACACGATCGGTCCATTTTTTAAGCACATTATCGATTGTGTGCAGCTGTATTTCACCAATGGCTTCACGAATATTGCCCTTTAAAGCGTCAATTGTCTCTGGCTTGTCGGCGTAACACTTATCTTTGAGGGCACCCCATAAATAATAGTCCAACGGTGTCAAATCGCAGCTCCGAGGTGGCCAAACGACATCAGATCTGCGGCTGATAATGCGATCTTCAAAAACAGAGCGCAAATCATCGAGTGTAGCTTCGGCTGTATGGCACGTAGCGCCAATATCCTCCTCTTCAATTTTTGTGAACAAAAATTCGTTCAACATGGCCCGATAACGATCGCCATTGACAGTAACGGCCACTCCTTGCTCATTTTCGAAGAAAAATGGCCCAATTATGCCTCTGGACCAAAATCCGCACCAAACAGTGACTCATTTTGGGTGCATCGGCTTTTCAATGTATGCGTGCGGGTTTTCTGTACCCCAAATGCGACAATTTTGCTTGTTTACATACCCGCCAAGATCAAAATGAGCTTCATCTGAAAAGATGATTTTTTTGGCAAAATCGGCGTCTTCTGTAAGTCGAGCGCAGGCCCACTTAGCGAAGCGAAAACGCATTGGATGGCCAGTTGGCTTCAACTCCTGAACCAATTGGACTTTGTATGGCGTCATACCAAGGTCTTTATGCAAAATTCGTCTCAATGATGTCTCCGAAATGTTCAATTTTTGAGAACGACGGTGAATTGACGTTAATGGCGCTTCACGCACACTTTCTGCCACAGCAGCAATATTCTCGGGTATACGCACTGTTTTTGGCTTTTAACGCTTTGGTTTATCGATGAGGATGTCAGTTTCTTTCATTTTTTTCACAAGATAACGAACATACGGCGCTGCAGGTACTTCTCTTCCAAAATCCGTACGCAATTTTCGCACACATTCTGCAACATTACCATGATTTTCAAAGTAATGTCGCAATATTTCCCAGCGTTGTTCAAGCGTATACACAACCATATTCGTTCAGCGGAACGATAAAACTAATTATCTGTCATATCAGACATGAGCTAAGTGTTACCATTCACGAAATAAGCACTAGTTGAAAAAAAAAAACGTTAGATGGCTGACCCTTTTCAAATGATTCAATGGAACATGCCGCTTCGATGGGTGTTTTAATCACATTAAGCACCCATCTCGTAAAGGATAAGTTAAAAGTTTGCTGCTTACAGTACAACACTGTACAAAGAAAACAGCATTGTCTTTGGTATCATAAGGAAACTGTTTGACGCGTCACAAATTTTGAAAACCATGTTTTAAGATTTCACAAACGAATACACTTCTTTGACTTTAGCTAGGTATAAACCATCGTCTTCAGAAGAAATCTGTCTGGTAGTTCAGAAATTATTTGATCACCAACACTTGCTTACAACGTTTTTAACATTTTAATCAGTTGTTAATATCTGAATACTCTACGTGTTGTGCGTAGTTTAACCTACCATGTAATGGTGATTCCGAATGCCATTTGTTGCCAGCTCTTTCATGATATTTGTACTCTCGATGGATTTGCCTTTACCTCGCGAAATGTGGGTCAGGAAAAAATTTTAAATGGCATCGATTCTGAGGGTGCGCATCAATTGCAATCTACAGGATGCAGATTTCCCTCACATAATCCTTGTTCTTTAATGAAATCGCACAATGTGTGCGGTGCAAAGTAGGGAGAGGAATGGGTTCACTGGATGTACGCTCTCTTCTTGCATTATCAGTCAGTCAGATGGAAACACATTCTACTATTCCCATCTCTTCGGTGACTATGAAGGAATTCATGGTTTCGAAGGCCCTGCGTTCAGAACGTAGCTCTCTTATACAAAATGTTGAATGTTGCTCTTATCGTGGGATTATTCGAGACTACGTAAGCTCATTTCTTTTTACTCAGGATATTCCTCTTCCCTCTTCTGGCTCAATATTCTTCTTCTTACTCGTATGTAATTATCATCATACTTCCAAGTACGTTTTTTAGGCTGTGGCTATTAAGCTTGATTGTTTGCCCTGGCTGTTATGAATAGAAAAGAGTCATTGGATTGAGGCTGTAAGTAGGCTCTGGCTACTACAGTCAACTACGTTGAACAATGTTTAAAAAATGCTATTATTACATTTCAATAACCCAGTTTCTTTTTATCATTTAATTTTTCTTTTTTATTTCAGACGGAAGTAGAGGATTACAAACATGATTACGACTACGATGATTTCATGTAATATTACCTCCAGCCACTGGAGTCGCATCGTCTAGGTCAACTATATATATATATATTTAGAAGAGTATATATATATATTTATAAATTCTTTTTTTTTTTACCTTCATTATTAGCTTGTGAATTTATTTTAATATAATAATTCTTTTTAATATTATTTTTTTCCTACATTTCACTACCGAAAAATGTTTTTTTATTTTCTTTTCTTATTTTTTTATTCGTCATTTTGTTTTTTTTCCTTCCATTCGTTTCCAGTTGTTAAGTATTTTTATGAAAAAAAAATAACAAAAGCGCAAAAGAAACAAAAAACTAAACAAAAAAAAATGTTATTAAATTATTAATCAAGGGAAAAACGTATTTGCAGTCAAACATAATATGTATTTTTATAGTTCCGAAATAGGTACAGATTGAAATTGAAACATAAAGAAAATAGAAAATACAAAAAAGAGAAAAAAAAACAGAAACAATAAATACAAAAAAAAATATATATATTTAAAATAAAAATAGAACATTTGTAATTGAAACTTTGAAGACAGGGGAAAGTAAAACATAAATAAAAGAACATTTGCAATAATAATTTAAAATGTTTTTTCTTTCATATTTTCGTAACGAGCTGAAGAAAGAAGAATTTATTTTTCTGACTTGTGGAATTCATACCTAATCGAATTCTTGACTATTCAACGAGAAGAAGCTGCGAACTGCCCAGAAAAAGAAATTCAACGTTGGAACTCGAGTAGCCAGAGCCTACAGAAAGCGCCTTGTCGAGAGACACTCCCCTGTGCATTCATCATCCACAAACGGAAACAGTACCGCGACCACCACCACCCAAAACGAGACATGGGTATGGTATGGAAGAAGGTGAAAGAACATGCACACATGGAAGCGCTGCAGCGCAAAATAAGGGTGACGAGGAAAGAGTACCGAGCCAGAAGAAGCGAGGAGAAGGAAATGCTGCGTAAAAGAATGTATACGCAGCCTCTCAGCTCAAGAAAATCGAAGAGCCCCGTGAAAGCCAAGCAGCTGGCATTTGGCTCCAAGCCCAAGACGCAGGCTCTTCGAAACAGTGAAGGAAACCAAGTCACCGAAGCACAGGGCATAGTAAATGTATTTAAGAAGCATTACCAGCAGCTGATAGGACAAGGGGATAAACCGCATCCGGTCAATACAGAACCCATCCCCTCTGTCAGTTTGGAAGAGGTTGGCGCAGCTATCAAAGAGCTGAAGAATCACAAGGCCGCCGGCTCTGATCGTCTACCAGCGGAGTTTTTCGACCATGGTGGCGATTCATTTGAGGGGTGCATGTACCAAATTATTAGGCAAGTTTGGGAGGATGAAGCCATGCCCGATGACAGAAATATCAGCTCTAATAGGACTACCGGTTGAAAATGTCGTTTTTTTTTTTTCCAAAAATCAATGCTTTATTGAGGAGAAATAGATATAAATTCAATATTCAAAGTATTGCCCATCGCTAGCCACACATTTTTCCCATTTTTCTGGCAATTCATGGATACCCGTTCTGAAAAATTCGACGGGTTTGGCCGCAATCCACGAATCGATACATTTTTTGACATCATCGAAATGACGGAAGTGCTGGTCAGCCAGGCCATGTTGCATCGATCGGAAGAGATAGTAATCGGATGGCGCAAGGTCTGGACTATAGGGCGGGTGGGGTAGGACATCCCATTTGAGCGTTTCAAGGTAAGTTTTGACGACATTTGCAACATGTGGCCGAGCATTGTCATGTTGTGGCGTTAAAGCAGCATTTCGGACATGCAAAATCTGCGTTCGACGTCTTGTGGCTTCAATTCATACGCCACCCAATGTCCTACCTTTCGGATCATTCCCATTGCTTTCAAACGATCGGAAATGGTTTGCTGAGCGACGCCAAGTGATTTGCAAGTTCTTCTTGCGTTTGTGACGGATCTTGATCGAGCAATGCCTCCAATTCATGGTCTTCAAACTTCTTCACCTGGCCGGGGCGTTCTTTGTCTTCGGTGTCGAAATCACCATTTTTGAACCGCTTTAACCACCGCTGACACATTCTAACGCATATAGTATAACCCGGGTAAGCTTCGGTAAGTAATTGATGTGCTTCGGTTGCTTTTTTCTTTAAATGAAAGAAGAATATTAAAACTTCCGGCAAATGTTGTTTTGATGGCACGAATGTAGACATTTTACGGCTTTACAAAAACTTGTATGTTTTCACTAATGACCAATAACCTAGACTGAAATAATTAGACAATGACATGAAGTTTCTGATGTGACAGCTGTCGTGGTCAAAATTCACCTCAGAGTAATAGATATGAAGTTGTCTGCAATAACGACATTTTCAACCGGTAGTCCTATAACATGCCCAGAAAGGCAATCATATGATTGAACGAACTGTTGAGGCATATCCCTGCTTAATGATGCCTACAAGATCCTAAGATCCTATCCAGAATATTGTATGAACGTCTGAAGCCTTTCTGCAACACACCAATTGGTACGTAGCATTGTGGCTTCCGGCCCCGCAGATCGACAATCGACAATCGTTATTCACCATCTCGTTATCCACTAAAAAGGCGCTTATGATGGCATTCATCGTCTTGAACTCTTAAAAGGTGTTTGCCGAATTTGGGATCTTCCCAAAATTGATCCAGCTGTACTTTAATTCTGACAGTTCTACTTTATGGAGTAAAGTGCTGGAAGATAAGCAAGTAGGAAGTGCAGACTATGAATCATTTCGAGAGAAAAAAAATATTCGTCAAATATTTGGTCCCGAGAACACTTTGAGCTGTCTCAAGATCAAAATGTAGTTCAAAAAACCAAAATACGACGACTGCACTGGCTCGGCAACACCGAGTTTATCACAGCCCTTAAGTTCGAGGCGACAAAAAAGAAGGAACCTCCGTTTTAAGGATCAAGCGATCGCGGATGCAAGACCGCTCGGTCTATAGATCTGGAAGCAGTGTGCCTGTGATTGATAAGAGTGGAAGGCTGTCGTGTCTGAGGGAGAGGCTCTTCGGGGTCGGGAGCCGTTTCTACGTTTATTATGAAAAGTATAAATGATCTTATTGTCACCGCTTTGATTTAAATTTAAAAACTAAATTGTCACAATGAAAAAAGTTGCTGTAAAATTATTTGTACAATATTGCAAACATATAAGCTGGAATACCTCGAGGTGAAGTGTTATCTCCAATGTTGTACACTTATTTTAACTCTCTTATTTTCAGGTACAATGCAGGAAACTGTAATGAATAACGATAAAAATTCTTAAAGATCACACCATAGCCATGTTTTAATACTAGCCATTTTTTCATATAACACGAACTAAGAACTCCAGTAGCTTATGAACTAACCACTTAAGCAAGGTCACCCATCAGTCAGACTACTACCTCTGGTCGACCAAACCTGTGATTTCAACGGTCAATGTTGACTGGAATAGATTCTAAAACTAGGTAAAATTTCAAGGCTCTAACTGTTGGAAACGAATGATTTAATTGAAAAGTTGATGTCGTTTGATTACAGAGAAAGGGAACACAATCTTGCTCGTAGGACTTTCTAGCATATTCCTTGTGAAAGAATTTACATTAAATTTAAGTATTTTCAAGGTTCCGTACCTCAAAAGGAAAAACGGAACCCTTATAGCACCACCAAGTTTTCATCCGTCCGTCACGACCATTTTTCTCAGGAACGCGTAGACGTACTGAGTTGAAATCAATATACAACAACATACAACGTCCCGTAAAGCCGTAAAAAAGTTAAGTTGTGCGGTCGACGCCTGTTTAGGCCGCATATTTTGATACTCGCCAGGGGAACTAAAACCTGTGGGGTACCCCCCGTTGACTTCACAAAGAAAACAAAATTTATCAGAGAAATACTACAAAGCTATATTCTCTTGTCATAAAATAACATACTCGTACCTTCATGCCAACTTACTTAAGAGGCAAACTATATTGGAAAGATAAGAGCCTGAGACAAAGCTGCCCTCCACCCCTGACGGTCCTGAACACGTTGCTTTCAGTTGGTTGAATCAAGCTTTCTAGCGTCCACAATGCTTCGATCCTTGAACGGGGGGTTTGGTCTTCTCGTCCTTCTTGGACCTGGTAGCTGGAATTCGAAGACTGTCTTAGCTGGAGAATTATTGTCCATTCTCTCGATGTAACCGAGTCAGTGTAACCAACGGACTGTATCCACATCTTTGTACAGCTCATAGAATTTCCGGTTATGTCTTCTCCTCTATTTGCCCATCCTCGCACGATGAATGATTTTTCTGTAGTCTAGTTTATGGTCCAACATTCACTTCCATAAATCAGGACTGGCAAAATCAGTGTGTGTTAGGAGGCTTGCTCGTAGTTGTTTTGAAAAACCGAAACAGCAGCGATTGCCTAGGATCATTCTTCGTCAGATCCTTACTGTGGTGTCGTTTGTGGACTATAATCATGTAAGTTCCTTGGTAGATGAACTCGATTACTAGCTCGAAAAAGAAGCTGTCAATCGTTGTTTTGGCTGAGATGATGTTCGAGGGACCTTTTGTTTAGGATGACAGCATATTTTTTGTCTTGTCCTTTTCCGTTTTGCCTGTTCTTCAAATGCCTCGAATGCTTCCACTACGGGCCGCTGCGAAAGACCGATTATTTCGATGTAGTCAGCATATCCAAGAAGTTGAAGAGACTTAAAAAATATAGAACTTTACGTCGTACTATCTGTTCCAAGACAAGGTTGTAGAAGTCACATGACAGTGCATCTCCTTGCCGAAATCCGCTGCAGGTTTGGAGTAGCTCGGAGGTTTTGGTTTCTAACTACGGGAGACAGAAGCCTGGGATAATAACGAGTCCAAAAGAAGATGTACATACCTTCATAAACTTTAAAGAAATTTCACCGAAAGGTTCAAACCTACTCCTGAAAGTAGCTACGAGCAGTAGCAGGAGCGAAAACAAAAGACCCAAACTGGACAAAGGGACACATTTTCCTTTGTGTGATTGTAAGATATACAAATCCAAATATTCGCTTCAAATTTCTTTGATGCTACTACTTCTACTTCAACCTCGTTGGCAGCTGCTTGCGTGCACATTTATCAGGTGCATCAGGATCCGTCACCGCTTCATTTTGCAGATTTTTTCACTCCATTGACACATTAAAGTAAAATGCAGTAACTAAATCTTTCATAATAGCCGATTTTCCATCTGCAATCCTCTTTTAAGGACCTTAAAGAACTCACTTCCATGAATAAAATTAGCCTGTATCATTAAATCAAAGCGCAAGAACATTCAATGCACACGAGAGCTCCTAAAACAAGAAACTCCTCATCCAATGTACAACATGGTTACACTGATAAATTCTTGTCCAAGGTCAAGCCCAACCTTTCTCCTCCTAAAAACATAGGTATACTATATTCATCCCCCTTCAAGTTGTTTTTGACATGTTTATGCATTTCAGGGGTTAAAAAAGGGTATCCTCCAATTACGAATAAGGTCGTTGGCATTGCTCGTCCGTTTGCGCCTTCAGCAAAAACAAAAAAAAAGGACCAAAGTGAAAACTTGATTGGGTAACTAACCCCTCCGAGGTAAAAGCAGTAGGTACAAAAAGTTCTGCTCATAACGGGTGGTCCTTTCAAAGACAATTACCTCAAGAGTCTTTGATAGAATTGGTTGGTAATGTCCCAGGTTAGCTGAGAGAATTTAATTTCGGTTTTGTTCCGTAATCGCAGCAGGATAACAATTTTGTAATTTTATTGTCTGCAATTAAATTTGCAGGAATTGCTTCCGTGAAAGGATAGAAATACAAACGAGTAGGGTGGAGCAGTCTTAAGTGGCATTGTAAACGTCAAGCCAAGATGCTATCTTTATAGGTGTTTGCATTTGTGTGGAACACAATTTAAGTAACTTTTCATTATTTTCTGACGATAGTGCTTAATTTTAATGAATTGGAAATTAATTTTCAACAATGCCCCCGCAATACGGTTTCGAAAAATTTTGCAATTAGACGATTTTTAATTGTTATTTCCTGTTGATTGTTTTTTAATTTATTTCTGGAACATGATATTGAGCGACTGACTGTCTCTGACGTTTGGGAGATTTGCGAGCAAAATTTCATTAAAAATATCTCATTAGTTTTTGGTAAAATTCAAAGCGAGATTTCGTCCAAAAACTCTTGAACTGTTTTTGACTTGATTCACTGAATTTCCCTTAAGGCATTCTGAACGGAAAAATATTAAATTGTAATTGTGTATCGATTGTTTAATTTACGTTTAAGGACATAATTCCCTGCAGGGTGATGTTATTTTTTTTAAAACTTCTTTTGAATCTCTCATTTATGGAAGCTCCATTAGGAGGTGAGATCCATTAAAAATAAAATACACACAATATTTATTAAGTTTGACAGGTTATTAAATAAACGTCTTTTAAATAAGCTCGAACAAGCCTGCAAGGCAAGCCAAAATGTTCGTACGGTCGATTTAGACCTTTTCCAGGTCATAGACTTTTGTTTTATCTCAGGCTGGAAGTACTCAAGAAATGACAGTTTATTAAACACATGACTTTTACTGAGATCAATTGATACGCTAGAGGTTCCCATCCTAGAGAAAGTATTGAACTTTAATTTGATTTTCGAATATGGTCCAATCACCAATTGCTATTGGAATTTAATTCACAACGCTTTAAATGGAGTGTTTGATCAGTGGCTGGAGTGGTCTGTATCGGCTACTGGACTTCTGTCAAAAATAATGGTTTGTATAGATGATCGGTGACTAGCCTTGCTGTGAGGGCAAAACACTAACAGCAGGGTGAGAAACCAAGTTTCCGAAACACAATTTTCTTGTGTTTTTACTAGTTTCGAATAAAATCCTGCGAATTAAGTGAAAGCTAATAAGTCGATATAAAATTTTTTCTCTTAATCCTTTGTTCCGCATGTCTGTTTGAGAGCACTATCGCTAGTAAACTTTCCAGAGCATCTCTGAGGAGGCTGTCCATTCGGGAGGAAATTTTGTGCGAGTTTAATCTCGGGTGTCTTAAGCGAGTATTTTGCGACTTAACTCTTGGAGAAATCTCTCAGACCCTTGTCCATTTAGTTTATTTTTGTGACACTGACTGATTGGCATTTGTCAGCGTGACATTATGACATCTCACAAGCAGAAAGTTGCATCAGCTATTGTGGTTAGCAATATTCAAAAAAGAAGAAACAAAAATAGAAGAGAAAAAATGTGTTGGGTGGACCGTAGAAATGAATTCGGTGCGGGATCAATTTAAACAAGAGAATTGGAAATTGAAGATGTTGAATAATTCACAAATTTTTGCCGGCTGAAAAGTAGTGAGGTGGAGTATATAATTCAATCCGTAAGTGCCAATATTGATCTCCAGAAATTGAATTAAAATGAATTTCCTTCATTGAAATGCAAGCTTCAAATAGAAGCCAGGGACTCATAAAAAACACAAATCATTCCCTCGATCCAGAACCACTTTCTGGTAGAAACATACCAGTCCCTTGCTGTTTTGTAGCTGATGATGCTTTCTTCTTTTGACTACTTTTGCATTAAAGCCTTATCCGTATCAACCAGTACCAAATCGTATATTTTACTACCATTCAAGCAGAGCACGATGAATAGTTGAAAATGTTTTTTGTATCTTAGCCAACCGTTTTCGAGCTCGTAGAAAACTAATGGGTCTTGATGTGGTGTTCGCTATCGATAAATGAAGTTTTTTATTTCAACATGGGTACGATCGATACAGAAAAAAAACTGAATGTCACAACATGGAAAAAGTAGTTTGAAGAACAATTTGGAAAATACAAAATTATGTATTGAGGCTGGAAATATGCACATTCCTCCCAAAAGTATATTAGGGACGAATTCAAAAATAACGTCATAACCCCTGTTGGCGAAGTTTCATGACAAACCAGACATATTGCAGGGTCAATAGTTGGTTCCGGCTTAACTTTTCGTTTTGTTACTTTTTTAGGGTTCCGTACCTCGAAATGAAAAAACGGAACCCTCAAAGGATCACTTTGTTGTCCGACCATTTTTCTCAGGAACATGTGGAGGTATCAAGCTGGACTTTATATCAAAGATTCAGGTCTACTGTCCTTTGGAGTTTTGAAAAAATCAAACTTTTATGTCAACGCAATCAAAAGAAACAGCAATTTAATCCGCATATTTTCAAACTCGTAACTACTCTCAAGGAAATCAAAACCTAAACATAAATTGAGATTATAAACATAATTGAAGTTACTTATCTCTAAGTATGGGGAGGGAATAACATTTTTCAAACAGCTTGTCATATTATATTGTAATGTTGTTAAACATATTATCAGAGAGTTTACAAGCAAACTGTCTGATAATATGGTTCCTACACTATTTTATTTTGCAAGGCTGCTGGAAGGCTAGTGTAGGTATTTCAGTTATATTATAAAAGAAAGGATTACTGAAACGATAAAGAGACCTTTGTCTTTAAAAATACCATAACTATGACTCGATTTTCGTGATGGGTGAACTTTTTCTTATATACTTATATACAGGTTTGAACGGAACCCTTGGTGCGCGAGTCCGACTCGCACTTGGCCGTTTTTTTTTTATTAATTAATTTAATTTGCATCATTAATAAAATTATTACTGATTTCGTAATTTATGAATCTTTGATTTAATTTAATTTTCAGTGCATGAAATTTTTTCTGCGAATTTTTTAAACAAAACATTTTATCGATTTAATTTTTAGTCTCGTCGCATGTCAAGTTACTCTCAAAATACGAACAAATTTGGTATTGTGAGATTAACTGTCCGTGAGTAGTTTCGACTCCCGAGAGTTTTCTGTGAACTCTCCGACAGCTGCTCTCAGAACTATGATCACTCAAGAAACCACTCGCGAGAGTAGCCTGAGAGCTACTCGCAGACATTTAACTTGCAAGTGGAAATTCACCTTAAGAGGAGCCATAAATCTGAGCGAGCAAATTATAAAAAATCGTCTGATTCTTTATTCGACTGTTAAAATTCTGGGTACACAACGCGCTGACACCTTGTTCGTGTAAAGTCCATTACGAAGTATCCTCTGAATGCTTCCATATGAGATCTTTGTGACATCAACTTTACGTCTGACCATCAGACTCTTCGTGAAGCTCTTTTTCGACTTGTTTTCGAATTGTTTCCACTTGTGGACGTGGATCGCCGTTGTTTTTATAGTGCAACTGTAGACAATGGAGGAACAGTATCCCTTATTTCATTATTTCTACCAAGTCGGTGTGTATACCTTTGGAAGACGATTTTTTTGAAGTAGAAGTTCTTGAAAACTGCTCTGACTTCCCTCATGTAGTGTGCATGGATGATGTTGAATGAATACAAATTTTTTAACCGACTCTTCAAAGGGTAGAAGGAAGGTTTATCAATTTCAAAAAAATGCTAGGACCTTAACAAATATCCAATTAACATCACTTTCTTTCTTTGGCATACCTGTTATTTGAATAAGAACAATCCGAATATGGTTTTCCTGACAAATTTCATTCTCACATGTTTCTTCCCCTTTGATCCGAACCGGAAGAAAACCGTTGAAAATACTTTGTGCTCTTCTCGAAAATTTGATTTAAATAATGGCTATGACCCATAATAAGGATATTCCGAATATTTCGATATTAATTTTAATTGCTATTAAAGAGAAAATATTTTTCCTAAATCCCTTCGAAGGACTCAAATAAGTATGGAATAAAATCCTTTCAATTCATTATAATTTCAAGTGTTCATTCTTGGAAACCCTTTCAGGTCAGGCGACAATAAAAGTCCGCCTCTGTTTGTCACACAGCGAAACCCCAAGCAATTCATTCACTTCGGCACTAAAAAGTTATAATTTTTTGTCCTTAAAAATGATGTCTTTAATGTTGAAAGTTATGTGCTCAAAGGTATATACCAACGAACGAGTGAGTCGAGTCCCTTCTGTCCTAAGGAAACATAAAACAAATGTTCTCTTGGAAAAAAAGAATTGGTCCCATCAAGGGAAATGTAATACACATAAAAACCAAATTTATATGCCTTCATGCTCTGAAGGACATTGCCATTGCCATTTTTGGGGATACATTTAAATTCACTGCACGCTGAAAAGATTAGAAATGTGATACTTAAGCTTCACCTTGCAATAGTCACACAATTTACGAGCTTAAATGTAATTACCAACAAAAAAAAAAACAAAGGACAATTGGTTTAGAAAAAAGGGACATTCTTTAAATGAAACATTTTGCAATATGATTTCTGCTTTCCTCTTTTGCAACTTTCATCATTCGTTGGGTTTTATGAAAAAAGTTTGTTTACTTTCAAGGAGATTCTACCGAATGACTTGGCAACTTGGCAAAAGGGATAAAAGCTAAGCTCCGTCTGGATCGAAATTTTTTTGCAAATTCGTTATGAGGAGGATGATTATATTTATCCTATTGTAACTTTTGTTTCAATAGAACTTTACGTGACATCTTCTCTAGCAGACTTACAAAAAACTACAAAAGTGATTATCAGTATCCTTACACCTAGTTGCCATAAATATGTCATAAAATTTTTTTCCTTTAGCCAAACGGCAGAAAGCCAAATGTCTCAGGCTGACGGAACAACTAAACGGCACGAAACAAAGTAATTAGCCGGTAATCGTGTTGCCAAAAACTTTTTCTCAACCGTCTAGATTGGTTAAACGTTGCCGCAAGTCGTAACTCGATTCGAACTACTACGGGTTATATCCACGTTAATTTGGTTTGTAATCGAATCCTTTGAGGATAAGGCCGGTTTCACCATGGATATGTGAACCATGTGTAAGGCGATTTGGTCTATGAAATATGAACTTTAATGGTGTTGAAGTAGGGAAACATGGATATGAATGGATAGAATCTTTTACGAATGAACTGCAAATTAGGTTTAAACGAGGGTAGGATAGGCTTTAAATCAAATTAATATTGAAATAATAAATTGGAGTGTACATGAATACAGTGGACTCTACAGGAACTTGGGTTCACATAAGGAATGACTTTTTCGGCGTAATAGGTCTAAAACGAATTAGTGTTGGAATACAATAACTGAAAATACTCTTGTGCATGCGTCTGTTTATAAAAGGCTTGAATATCAGTCTGTTTCACCTACAAAACAGGTGATCCTATATCTTGAACCAGCTTCCGAGTCATACCCCTGCTTAATGTCACTTATGAATCTCGTATCCAATGTATTTTGTGAACCTCAAAAGCATTTTTTGTAACGCACGATTGTGGCTGGCAAATCGGTAGAAGACCAATTGACGAAAAACACCAACGAAATTCAAAGCGATTCTTACCACAAAATAATTGACTTCAAAGCTGTGCTTCGGTAATCCTGAAAAAAATATCGGACTATAAGTCCCATATCTCGAAAACAAGCAGTTTTCAAGCATAAATCGGCCGATACTGCTGCAACTTCACGTGGTATATTCGTACGAAGTTCATCAATCGTCGCTGGCTTATTGGCATAGACCAAAGACTTGACGTAGCCCCACAGGAAATAGTCTAACGGTATCAAATCGCACGACCGAAGCGGCCAAGCGACTGGACCATTTCGCGAGATAATACGTTCTCCAAACTTGGTTTCCAATAAATTGAATGTGACATTCGGTGTGTGGCTTGTGGCGCCGTCCTGTTGGAACCACATGTCCTCCAAGTCCATATCATCCAATTGGGGCCAAAAATATTCGGTTATCATTGAACAATAGCGATCCCCATTCACAGTAACGTGCTGGTCTTGATCATCACGGAAGAAGTACGGTCCAATGACGCCGCCGGCCCATAAACCACACCAAACCGTAATTTTTTCGGGATGCAATGATGACTCATGGAGTACGTGGGTTGCTGCCTGACCAATGCCGCATATTTTGTTTATTGACGGATCCATTCAGCCAGAAATGAGCCTCATCGCTGAAGATGATTTTTCGATGAAAATCCGAATCATTTTCAAGTTGTTGCTCAGCCCAATTCACGAACATACGACGCTTTTGGTGGTCAAGCGGCTTCAGTTCTTGCGTCAATTTAATCTTGTAAGGATGTAGGCCAAGATTTTTTCGCAAAATTCGCCACAACGACGTCCAGAGATGCCCAGCGCTTGAGAACGACGTGTGAGAGACACATTTGGGCTTTCTGCAATTGAAGCCTCAGCGGCAGCAATATTCTCGACACTACGGGCACTTCTCTGTCTCACTGGCATGGGAAAATTTTGTACTGTGCCTGTGGATTCAAATTTTTCCCCTTGACGCTCAATTGTTGATCTGCTAGGACGATTATGACGACCATAAATTGGACGTAGCGCTCTTAACGTTGAGGCCACTGACTCCGAATTTCGGTTGTAAATTTTAATAATTTCGACTCTTTTCTCGTATATCTTTCCGTCATGAAATGGCAAACCTTAATGAAGGGACAGGTCAAAAGAGCGGTAAGAAAAATAACGTCGTTTGCTGTCCCTGTCTGTGACTATGCCCTTCCAGCACCATGATATATATAGTATATGAGGAACGTTACAAGAGTCTGATAGCTAGCCATGTGCATCCAAGTATGAAAATTCCCCTAGCAGGTATTCGTCCACTTTCCAAAGATTCCTTAAGTACCCAAGTTAGGATAAAACAAACTCGAAATGAGTTCATTCTTAGTAACATTCGCTGACCGTGCGAAATAATTCCTCACAAGTTCCAGAATAACATTGTCAATTCTGGACACACCGGAAGCAACCAAAAGTCTTTTGTTTTAGACGTAATGCCGAAAGTCAGAATGAGCGCTTCTATATAACCGCGTGCAAGCTCTTAGGCATTTTCTTTCGAAAAGGCTGTAATTCTCCAAATAGGACGGACAAATGTGTAACCATACATAGATAGTTGAAGTAGAAAAGCCTTTTGAACGACATAATCTAGCCCCTTAATATGCTAGAGCTCAAATTCCATTTCGTCAAAATAATAGTTTGTGAAAATTATGTCATTGGCACTGCTGTAAAGGTATAACACTGACAAAAGAGTGATATAGCAGTCTCCAAAAAAGTTAATATATCAAAAATATACAATGGCAAATAAAATACTATGAATTATCGGAATGCAAATCTGTCGATATCAATTGCTCCATACCAGTACGGACATCAACCATGGAACAATTGAAATCAAAATACACCTGAGTTTCAAACCACTACAAAAACCATTCATTCCTTCTGATCATTCTGAGCAAATAAAAAGGGTAGTCAAATAATATTAAAAAAACCATCCGGGTTATTCCAGACCGGGTAAAATATTTTCCCTCCCAAATCGAGGGAGAGCAAAAAAATTCTACTGCAGAATAGACTCAAGCGACCTTCGAAAGAAGAGTTTCCATGTACTCTACGAGAGGTAAAAATCCGAAAATTCGTCGTCTAAAATTGATCGGCCTTCTCCAGCTTAGAATGTTCTCGAAACCAGCTGCCGAGTTCAAGAAAAGATTGAAATTCCGGTACAAATCAACCAAGAAATCGCCAGAAAGTCTGATGTTAGAAAATGTAGCTTGTCCAGGTCCATAAACTTTCTGCTATTTGGACTTTCTTGTAGGAATTTTGCAGGATTTTGAGCTTGTTCGATTTTATCAACAGCTTTGACTATGTTGGCTTGCAATTTCAACCGAACGTAAACTTCTAAAAATTATTCGACAAGAACGTTTGTACTCATATCGGCAACAAACGCAAATTGATTTTATCATAAACTAATCCCTTACAGCATCTCAAGCTAAATCCATTTTTACAACACAATTAAAAGTAGAACCATCAATCCGTAAAAGAACAATATTTGTCAAAGCAGCCTGAAGCAGTCAATTTTTATGTCTAAGATTATTAGGTTATCCAATTTAACAATGCTTTTGGCGGTCCTTACGACAGAAATAAAATAATCAATCTAACCTGTGAGCAAACTTTAAAAGCAATTTACGTCAATGCCTCGTGAAATATTTGTAGCTTTCCATCGACTTTGCGTCTTTACAGCCTTCATCATCTTCTCATAGCTAATCTACGGAAAATTCATTAAACTAACATTAAATCTAAACTGATGCTCTCCCACTCTCTGGCAATTGGTTCCATCACAGGTTTTACGCCCCTCAGTAGCACGACATTCCCTCATAGCGCCCTCATAGCGTACCCCCCTTATTAAACTTGGTCCTTTCGACACCCCAATTTTATTTTCAAAGTTCAGCTTTGTCCCCAAGTGCCACGCATCCGGCGGGTAAATAATTTAATCGAGGTAAACAGCTTGGAGACACTCACAAAATCAATTTACATAACCACCCAGGACGAAGAGTTCTCTACGATTTGCCAAACCATGCAAACAGGCCAAAAATGGATTGAACTTTTTGCCTGCAGTCGCTCGGCTCATCCGCGAGAGGGTGGCATGTAATTCTCCACAAAGCCGATACAAAAATCCAAAATTATCAGCCCCCGCTTAATATCCTTTTATTACTCTCAGTCTTCTCCGACGAACGCGTTGCGCGAATTCTATTTTCATTAATGAATTGCGGTAAGAGCCGAGAAGCTCACAGTACCGCGACCATAACAAAAAGGACATTAAAAGTTCGTCTGTCGACGAATTGTGGTCCTGATGGTTGGATGTTTTATTTATACTTTTTCAGTGACATTCGAAATGCCAACCAAATTGGAGTTTATTGGTTGACAGGATGGCAAGGCGAGTCGCGTAAATGAGTTATTGGATTGATTGAAAATTGGAACTGTTTAAAGCTTTGCTTTTTTCAATTAACTTTTGTTTGCCTGCCTGCATGCAGTTTCTGGTCTGCATTCGGGTTATAATCCTGGCCAATGGCGTTGCCACATTATCACTAATTGATGGTGGTATTTCGTGGCTTGCTAATAAAATGATTTATTTGCGATAATCAGTGTTTAACTTTAATGAAGTGTTCGTGGAATGAATAATGTCCTGTTAAAACGTTTTTCATTCGAATGTTAAGTAGCTATATAGTGACAAAAATTATTTGGGTGACTCCGACTTGACTTTCGGTTACAGGAGGTTTGAAAACGAAATCTGTGGCTTTAATGAACTAGTTCATGAAACAGTTGGTGCTCTTTACGAACTTAACTCGTATGTGCTGATCTCTGGATTTGGCTATGCCAAAAGTTTGCGTCTTAGTTAAAACAAATGTTTGATGGACTTATTTTCAACACTGTTGTTTTCAGTGAATTGTGCTCAGCTCATTGGCCTGTCATTTTTAAGCTCCTCACTCCTTGCCAAGTTTAGGAAAACTACTAGCTTCATTTAAAAAAATGCGAGATGGAGTCTCTTTAAGGCTTCGAAACGTAACATTAGACTTTGAAAGCACCAGCCAGTTAACAACCTTTTCCTACTGCAGCCAGCTAGCAACTGACTACCTCCAGCTAGCTAGCAACTGACTTCTTCCAGCCAGCTTGCAACTGACTACCCTAGCCAGTTAACAACCTTTCCCTACTGCAGGCAGCTAGCAACTGACTACCAGCCAGCTAACAACCTTCGCCTACTGCAGCCAGCTAGCAACTGACTACCATCAGCTAGCTAGAAACTGACTACCATCAGCTATCTAGAAACTGACTACCATCAGCTAGCTAGAAACTGGCTACAACCAGCCAGTTGACAACCTTCCCCTACTGCAGCCAGCTAGCAACTGACTACCTCCAGCCGGCTAGCAACTGACTACATCCAGCCAGCTAGCAACTGACTACCTCCAGCTAGCTAGCAACTGACTACCACTAGCCAGTTAACAACCTTTCCCTACTGCAGCCGGCTAGCAACTGACTTCATCCAGCCAGCTAGCAACTGGCTACAACCAGCCACTTAACAACCTTCCCCTACTGCAGCCAGCTAGAAACTGACTACCATCAGCTAGCTAGAAACTGACTACCATCAGCTAGCTAGAAACTGGCTACAACCAGCCAGTTGACAACCTTCCCCTACTGCAGCCAGCTAGCAACTGACTACCTCCAGCCGGCTAGCAACTGACTACATCCAGCCAGCTAGCAACTGACTACCTCCAGCTAGCTAGCAACTGACTACCACTAGCCAGTTAACAACCTTTCCCTACTGCAGCCAGCAAACAACTGGCTACCTACAGCCAGCTAGCAACTGACTACCACTAGCCAGTTAACAACCTTTCCCTACTGCAGGCAGCTAGCAACTGACTACCAGCCAGTTAACAACCTTCCCCTACTGCAGGCAGCTAGCAACTGACTACCAGCCAGTTAACAACCTTCCCCTACTGCAGCCAGCTAGCAACTGACTACCATCAGCTAGCTAGAAACTGGCTACAACCAGCCAGTTGACAGCCTTCCCCTACTGCAGGCAGCTAGCAACTGACTACCGTCAGCTAGCTAGCAACTGACTACCACTAGCCAGTTAACAACCTTTTCCTACTGCAGGCAGCTAGCAACTGACTACCACTAGCCAGTTAACAGCCTTCCTCTTCTGCAGCCAGCTAGCAACTGGCTACAACCAGCCAGTTAACAACCTTTCCCTACTGCAGGCAGCTAGCAACTGACTACCAGCCAGTTAACAACCTTCCCCTACTGCAGCCAGCTAGCAACTGACTACCATCAGCTAGCTAGAAACTGGCTACAACCAGCCAGTTGACAGCCTTCCCCTACTGCAGGCAGCTAGCAACTGACTACCGTCAGCTAGCTAGCAACTGACTACCACTAGCCAGTTAACAACCTTTTCCTACTGCAGGCAGCTAGCAACTGACTACCACTAGCCAGTTAACAGCCTTCCTCTTCTGCAGCCAGCTAGCAACTGGCTACAACCAGCCAGTTAACAACCTTTCCCTACTGCAGGCAGCTAGCAACTGACTACCAGCCAGTTAACAACCTTCCCCTACTGCAGCCAGCTAGCAACTGACTACCATCAGCTAGCTAGAAACTGGCTACAACCAGCCAGTTGACAGCCTTCCCCTACTGCAGGCAGCTAGCAACTGACTACCGTCAGCTAGCTAGCAACTGACTACCACTAGCCAGTTAACAACCTTTTCCTACTGCAGGCAGCTAGCAACTGACTACCACTAGCCAGTTAACAGCCTTCCTCTTCTGCAGCCAGCTAGCAACTGGCTACAACCAGCCAGTTAACAACCTTTCCCTACTGCAGGCAGCTAGCAACTGACTACCAGCCAGTTAACAACCTTCCCCTACTGCAGCCAGCTAGCAACTGACTACCATCAGCTAGCTAGAAACTGGCTACAACCAGCCAGTTGACAGCCTTCCCCTACTGCAGGCAGCTAGCAACTGACTACCGTCAGCTAGCTAGCAACTGACTACCACTAGCCAGTTAACAACCTTTTCCTACTGCAGGCAGCTAGTAACTGACTACCACCAGCCAGTTAACAACCTTTCCCTACTGCAGGCAGCTAGCAACTGACTACCAGCCAGTTAACAACCTTCCCCTACTGCAGCCAGCTAGCAACTGACTACCATCAGCTAGCTAGAAACTGGCTACAACCAGCCAGTTGACAGCCTTCCCCTACTGCAGGCAGCTAGCAACTGACTACCGTCAGCTAGCTAGCAACTGACTACCACTAGCCAGTTAACAACCTTTTCCTACTGCAGGCAGCTAGCAACTGACTACCACTAGCCAGTTAACAGCCTTCCTCTTCTGCAGCCAGCTAGCAACTGGCTACAACCAGTCAGTTAACAACCTTTCCCTACTGCAGGCAGCTAGCAACTGACTACCAGCCAGTTGACAGCCTTCCCCTATTGCAGCCAGCTAGCAACTGACTACCATCAGCTAGCTAGAAACTGACTACCATCAGCTAGCTAGAAACTGGCTACAACCAGCCAGTTGACAACCTTCCCCTACTGCAGCCAGCTAGCAACTGACTACCTCCAGCCGGCTAGCAACTGACTACATCCAGCCAGCTAGCAACTGACTACCTCCAGCTAGCTAGCAACTGACTACCACTAGCCAGTTAACAACCTTTCCCTACTGCAGCCAGCAAACAACTGGCTACCTACAGCCAGCTAGCAACTGACTACCACTAGCCAGTTAACAACCTTTCCCTACTGCAGGCAGCTAGCAACTGACTACCAACCAGTTAACAACCTTCCCCTACTGCAGCCAGCTAGCAACTGACTACCATCAGCTAGCTAGAAACTGGCTACAACCAGCCAGTTGACAGCCTTCCCCTACTGCAGCCAACTGACTACCGTCAGCTGGCTAGCAACTGACTACCATCAGCTAGCTAGAAACTGACTACCATCAGCTAGCTAGAAACTGGCTACAACCAGCCAGTTGTCAGCCTTCCCCTACTGCAGCCAGCTAGCAACTGACTGCCGTCAGCTAGCTAGCAATTGACTACCACTAGCCAGTTAACAACCTTTTCCTACTGCAGGCAGCTAGCAACTGACTACCACTAGCCAGTTAACAGCCTTCCTCTTATGCAGCCAGCTAGCAACTGGCTACAACCAGCCAGTTAACAACCTTCCTCTTCTGCAGCTAGCTAGAAACTGGCTACAACCAGCCAGTTGACAGCCTTCCCCTACTGCAGCCAGCTAGCAACTGACTACCATCAGCTAGCTAGAAACTGGCTACAACCAGCCAGTTGACAGCCTTCCCCTACTGCAGCCAGCTAGCAACTGACTGCCGTCAGCTAGCTAGCAATTGACTACCACTAGCCAGTTAACAACCTTTTCCTACTGCAGGCAGCTAGCAACTGACTACCATCAGCTAGCTAGAAACTGGCTACAACCAGCCAGTTGACAGCCTTCCCCTACTGCAGCCAGCTAGCAACTGACTACCGTCAGCTAGCTAGCAACTGACTACCGTCAGCTAGCTAGCAACTGACTACCACTAGCCAGTTAACAACCTTCTCCCACTGCAGCCAGGTAGGAACTCGCAACATCCAGCCAGGTAGCAAGGCTGAAAAGCTTTTGGTTTAATTTAATAGGGTGCTTTAAATTTTATGGCGAATTTAAGCCAACTTAGTTTTCCAATAAAAAGTATGTAAAAATATGTTTAAATATTTACACTACGGTTCAAAAGTTACCCATCAAATTCAAATTACAATTTTTTTTTGTTCTATTTTACTTCAAAAAGTTTCATCGACATTATCCTAATTTAGCCAAAGTTGGTTATTAACTATGATATAAAGACTAACAGTTACAGTTGAGTCGAGTTTAAATTTTGATGTGCTCCTTTCTCCATTTCTTGATCCATTGGCGCCCGCGTTCCATTGGTTGAAGCTTGAAGCACCGTCTCTTCAACTTCAACTAAATACAATCGGAACGCTCCGCTGTAGCGGCGTACCGCGTATGCACATCGAAGTGTGAGCAACACGTCCACGAAATCAGCGTCCACTCCCTCCGATGAAAAAATGAAAAAGTACGTTTTTTTTGTACATACAATTTTTTTATGCTCAGCGCCTTCTTGGGTAACTAATTTTCAATGCCGAGAACCAAAAAAAAAAAATGTATCATGACGTTTTTTATTTCAAAAATATGCCCTTCGAATTTTTTGCCGGAATCGCATACACAAAGACTTTAATTCTATTATCCTTTAAATCGCTAGTCTCTGCTCCCTGGGAGCAATGTCAACTAACCAATTATCCGAATGAGAAGGTGAAATTATTTCAATCGTTTCTGTTTCAGTTACACGATCAAAATGTACCAGAACAAGGCCGATTAACTCCTGATGTAGTTAGAGCCACAAAAATGTGAAATAGATTGACGCATAGAATGGACGCATAGGCATACTGCTGCGTGTAGGAATACTTATAAAGAAGCACGTAACTATTCCAATTCAATCATACGCTTGTTAAACAAAAACAATTATGCTTCTAAACTAAATACATCCCTCCCAGCAAAGAAACTTTGGAGTAACCTATGCAATATCGGTCTATTCGGTGGTAGCAGCAAAATTTGTGCTCTTTACCCTGACGAGTTAAACAATTTTATTTTGTGTGATGAGTCAAATTTGAACTTTCCCTCTCGCATTAGGACTGGAGACCTGGAGGCTTTGAAGGAGCAACAGAAGGTGAAATAATTGAATGTGTGTAGCATCTTTTGAGTCAAATTCCATCGGCGAGGATAGCATTCCAATTAGCTTCATAAAACTCATTTTACCACACATTGCCTCTCATCTGACCCATGTTGTTAACTGGTGCATAATAACAACAGCGCAGAGAAAACATCTGGCTAAGAAAGAAATTAGGTAAAGCTCTTTTTCGAGGAACTCAAGTGTCGCTCTATAAGACCCCTACCATCCCCGTCCTACTATATGGTTAAGAAGCATGGGCACTTTCAAATGTGGATGAAGGCGCCTTAGATTATTTTTTTTAATTGTCAGACATTTTCAAAGTTTCAAAGTTTTATTTTTCAAATAGCATTAATACATTATATATTTTTCATAATTTTTGATACTACAAGGTATCAAAATAATACCCAAATACAAATGTACTCTTTTTCCATACTCATTGCAAAATCTTGTTACTTACAGTAGATTTCGAGCTGTTCTCTTTGTATTGATTTCGTATTCAATCGGAATTTTAAAACGGTTATCTGATTAATACTCCAACGCCACAGTCAGTATAAAGATTTTCTCCACGCTTAACACTTTGAATTCGCAGTCACTTTGACGTCTTTATTTGTAATATTATTCGGATTACAGAGTTTTGCAGCCTTACCCCACGCCAAGACACCACACCGGAGCTTCGACTCCACGAATGAGTAGTACACCTGTTTCAGCACTTGTATATTGGAATGTCTGCTCAGGTACACCATTCCAAAGATTGTCTTCTTTAAGTCTGATCTAATTTTTGAATTTGACTGAACTTGCTGTCGATGACTATACCAAGAAATTCATATTCTTCGACGACCTCGATATTTTGAACCTCTGCCTCGGGACACTTTTCATTTTCGAATTAAATGTTAATTTTTTGTGGTTTGTACATCAGTTTTGTTATAGCCATGTTTAGAACCAAACCCATTTCATGGCACCACTTGACCGCCTCACTAAATTATTCTTGCCTAAAGACTGACACCGTCTCTGGACATATGTGACGAACAATGATTGCAGAGTCGTCTGCGTAGGCGATTACAATACTTTTTTTTAAACACACGTAAAAGTTCATTTGTGCATTGAATAAAAAGTATTGGCCCAAATTTTGAGCCTAACGGTACTCCAAATTTGACAAACTGTTCACGGCTAAATTTCTTTCCAAACCTTGAAACTTCTGTTCATAAGGTAGCCCTAAAGCCAGCTAGCTAGCCTCCCCCTTATTCCAGCACGGTGCAGTACATCCATTAGTTTGTTGTGGCTTAGCGTATCAAACGCTTTGCTGAAATCTAGATAAAGAACAAGCACAAGGTGGTTTTGTTGAGGCTTTGATTAATTATATTCGAGACTTCTACAAGAAGCTTATTCGTACTTTTAAGCTTTTGAAACCCATATTGTTTTGGTTGATTATTTTGATTTTCTCAAGGAAATTACAGAGCTTTTCAAATTTGTTCCAGACATTTGTCCATTGTGGGAAGGATGGAGATGGGTCTGTAACTTGGTAGATATAGTATATACAGGGTTTTTCAACAGGGATGCTACAAAAGTAGAGCGACAGGGACAGCAAAACGACACGATATTTCTTGCCGCTATTTTGACATTTCTCTTCAGTAAGGTTTGCCATTTCATGATGGAAAGATATTTGAGCCAACAACGAGTCGAAATTATTAAAATTTACTACCGAAATTCGCAGTCAGTGGCCTCAACGTTAAGATCGCTACGTCCAATTTATGGTCGTCATAATCGTCCTAGCAGATAAACAATTGAGCGTCTAGTGGAAAAATTTGAATCCACAGGCACAGTACAAAATGTTCCCGTGCCAGTGAGACAAAAAAGTGCCCGTAGTGTCGAAGAATATTGCTGCCGCTGAAGCTTCAGTTGCAAAAAGCCCAAATGTGTCTCTCACACATCATTCTCAAGCGTTGGGCACCTCTGTGACGTCGTTTTGCGAAAAGATCTTGGCCTACATGCTTACAAGATTAAATTGACGCAAGAACTGAAGCCCCTTGACCACCAGAAGCGTCATAAGTTCGTGAATTGGGCTGAGCAACAACAACTTGAAAATGATTCGGATTTTCATCGAAAAATCATCTTCAGCGATGAGGCTCATTTCTCGCTGAATGGCTCCGTCAATAAACAAAATATGCCGTGTTGGTCAGACAGTAATCCACACGTACTCCATGAGTCATCATGGCATCCCGAAAATATTACGGTTTGGTTCATAGGCCGGCGGCGTCATTGGGCCGTACTTTTTCTGTGATGATCAAGACCAGCACGTTACTGTGAATGGGGATCGCTACCGTTCAATGATAACCGAATATTTTTGGCGCCAATTTGATGATATGGACTTGGAGGACATGTGGTTTCAACAGGACGGTACCACAAGTTACACAGCGAATGTCACAATCAATTTATTGGAAACCAAGTTGGTCCAGTAGCTTGGCCGCCTTGGTTATATTATTTGACGCCGTTAGACTATTTCCTGTGGGGCTACGTCTAAGTCTATGCCAACAATCCAGCGATGATTGATAAACTTCGTACGAATATCGAACGTGAAATTGCAGCAGCATCGGCCGATTTATGCTTGAAACCGTCGAAAATTGGGTTCAGCGTTTGGACTTCTGCAAGCGTGCCCGTGGTGGCCATGCAAAAGAAATAGAGTTCCATACATAATTGCATCAAACGTTCTTTCACAGAAATAAAGAATTTCATTGATATCCAAAACCGTTTTTGTTTTATTTAAAAAAAAACTTTTGTAGCGCTCTTATTGAAAAACCCTTTATATACTATATATGCGTCGTACAATAGCTGTTTTGAGACGACTGTGGACTTTGTACTGTTGTAAGCCAAGGTTTACAATCTTCGTTATTATGGGCGCGAAAATATTGGCATTTTTTTTAAGGTTTGAAGTTCTGAAAAACGTTTGCCTTTCGAAGTTTTTTTTTGAATGAAACAATCAGGAATTTCACGAATACATTTAAGTCAAAAAATACGTTTATTATTATTTTCCTTACGGACTCCATCGGTTCAGAAAAAAAAAATTCACTCACAGAACTTTATTAAAAAACTCCCTAACGAAACCACCCTGTTTTACTTTTTGTTGCTGCTCATCTAGAATTTTTTTCTAGAACCATTACATCCGAAATGGTTTCAGATAGTTTGTTAATTTGACTTTGTTTAATTTTTTCGTCGCCGTCATAAAATAAACAACATGGAATTCCATTCCTAATACGAAACAATATGTCAAAGGAACATGAGCAGGATGCAGGAACAATTTAATGTCCGAGATGATATAAAACAACATGAACACAACTCCTCACCAACATTCATTCATTCCGACGTTTCTTGTTTTTCGATTCTGTCGCATCGCAGTGTGTAGTCCTGTCATTCCTGATTCTGTCTAATCTCATTCGCCGGCCCACTTTCAACTTGGCTCAAATTTAATTTCCTACCATCGTACAACAACACAAAATAACTCTGTGGGCTGTTGGCGGCGAATAGTTAGTTCCCGTGTTGTTTTGATGTCACTTTCCACTTCACTGCACTCATCTCTAGAGACAATGGTAAAAATTTCGAATGAGGGGAGAGTAGAACTTGTGCCATACATGGACGAAATGGAAGGACATGCGGAGGAACAGAACTGGCAGAAGTAATAACTTCAATTGAAAGCATTTCGAACTGTGAAATGTGCAGCATGAAGCAAAAGTTTTGATGCTTTTGTAATTTAGCGGTACTGTTAGTTGGTCTCTGGTATCCTGCATCCTTCGGAGTTTTCTTAATGGAGTTTTCTGCAAAAGTTGGCGATGACAAAAGTGAACAACAAGATTCGCTTGAGAGCTTGAGCGAAGCCAAGAAATTGTTATTTCTTTAAAATTTCTTCCTTCAAGTGGGACGAAGACAGGAGTTAATTAAAGCGAAATGTTGTTCGTTGTATTGTTTTTCCGACACGAGAAAACGGAGCAGGCCAAAAAAACGAAACAATTGCCTTTGAAAAATTGTCATTAAGTGTTCACCATAGAGAACTAACTGACAGTAGTCAGAGATAAGAGGTGATAGAGTGAATACTAATGGACTGTTTTAGGCAACCATCGTTTAACTAATCAGGCGATCATTTCAATTTAAGTTGCATCTGTTTCATTTCAGATACAATTTCTGCCGAATTTCCTATTCACATGGATGCGGATCCGCTTCGGATCTAGCAAAATAAGCATTCTTTGAAAAGTTATAACTTATTTTCTTTCTTTTATCTTCTTCACGAACATGGACGTTGTTTCTCAGCTTAAACAAACATATACCGTGAAAATAATTAAAACACAATAAATTTTTAAAATTACTTGCCCGTTATGAGCGGGTTCAGCGAACGTTTTTTCGAACTTCGAATTTTCAATATATTTTAAGCTAAGTGACATTGGATATTGATTTTTAGATAGCCATATGCAAAATGTGCCAACGGAACCCTTTTAATAAGGTGCCGCTGTCCGTCCGTCTGTCGGTCAAAGAGTTGTATCTCATAAGCCCTAATCGATAGATATTTGCCGTAGGTAGGTCGCCACATAAAAACCGTGTTTTAAAAAATCGTTACTCAATTTTCCTTCTAGAAAAAGGTTATGAACAATTTCCTTCGTAACGCAAAGAACTATTTTCACAGGCATGAATTCCGAAAAAATTCAGGGACAATGCGGCATGTAACCCTTCGTGCTCGTGTCCAAAACTATTTTTAAAATTTTATTTTTGATCAGCCGATCAGCGCCAATAACGCTACTGAAGAATTTTGGTACTTAAATCTTAACAATTTTTAAGCCCGCCTAAGCCCACACAAAAAATTGCATCCAAATCGGTCAAGCCGTTTAGGAGCAGTTCAATGACATACACACTTACAGAAGAATGTTATAAATAAAGACAAAAGATATTGTTTTCGAATTTTAAAAAATTATAAGGCAGGTGAGACTTCTTTCTATAGAAACAAATTATAAGAGAAGACGGAGATTCTTCTGCTTCGTTCATTATTCTGGATGGAGTATACCTTCTGGACGGACAACAACCGCAGAAAAGTGCGTAGGGGTGATACCAAGCTTGTAAGGGAACCTACACTAATCAATAGAATTGACAGTCAATATGCTACCACTTTGGACTTAGATTCTTAGCCTGGAAAGTAAAAACTTGATGCGGGTCACTGTATCGTATTGGCTTTCTTTCTGTCTTGTTGAAGGGCCCGTTCCTAAGATGCAGTTTGACCATACGCATAAGTTGACTTTGACGTCTTATGCAACTTATCTTGAAGAGTAAAGTGCTTTGTTTTCTCGATACTCATATTACTCATTGATTGATGGAAACAAAACGTGCTACAGTGTTCAAAAAAACAATTTCAAAAGTTCGTGAAAAAACATAAAAACTCGTTTACAATGTCATTATAGATGTCGACTGGACTCATCTGATTTTCTTGCTTTTAACATCGGCGGTCCACATGGTTTCTCTTCAGTATTGTTAAGAGGTGCTCTCTTTCACTTGTAAAACTATTTCAAGAAGATGGCAAACGGAATTGGTCAAGGTTGATGGTTTGTTTCATGAATACAGAATACATCCACGTTATTTGAAAGGCTTCTTCTGGTTGTCCTTTTGCTTCATTACCCTGTCTTCTTAAACAAGTTTACTATTTCCTTCAATCCAGTGATTATAATGCCTTCATTATTTCTTAAAGCCTGCATTCCAGGTCTTAAGCCAAGTGCCTGTTGCATGACTTTTATATTGCTGGACTCCATAACTTCTTCCGCGTCAAAGTTCTTCACATGTCTGGCATGTAATGGTTAGACGATATGTGGGAATAGACCTGGTCACACGATAAACTTCCCATTTGATTATAAAAAAATTACTTCCATTCGGTTAGAGGTCTTATTTGGAAGAAATGTTTAAAAGCCTCATCTTTATATGTTTAAGTGCGGCTTCTGTAGACATGGATATTTTGCAATTTACGGGGCAGTTGAGTCTTTGAGGGAATCTCATTCAGTTCGTTTTTGTTGGTGGATTTTTATAGTTCCCGTCACGTGGATTTCCATGATCATCTCCAGAAAAAATAACCAGAGATCAGAATATATAAGTCATCCACATGTCCGACGGTCTTTATATTATTGTCTGTAAAGACCTCTAGGATTTGCTACATAATACGACCACAAATGTGGTGAAATAACTAAATTTTCGAGTCTTGAGGCTTTGTTAACAAAATCAATGGTCTCATTCATATTATGTCATGAGTTTCTTTTCACTAATTTGGTTTAGCGTTAGATAAAAAAAACCCAAGCAAACCTTCACGGTGTAGTAGCAGTACGAAAACTTTGATTACAATTTCAAAACAAATGAGTTGAAATTTTAAGTCTTACTGCAGTAAAGATGCGCCATAGCTGTGTAGGCAAAAAGTACCAATAAGGACTTGGCGCCATAATTGTCTAAGGATAGTTTTAGTGCGTCAATGCTGCGCCTTGATCATCGAACTTGACAAAAGTTCCGAAAATATTGCCCAAAATCTTATGACAAACTCGGGAGTTACTTCAAGCAGTCTAGATAATAGGAGAAAACAATACACTGCCAAATATTTAGGTATTTTTCTCGACAGAAAGTTAACCTTTTAGGAACACAACTTGCAGGTTCTTAAGAAAGTGAGCATTGCTACTTAAATGTTATACCCTTTTTTTAATGCCAAGTCCACTTAAAAGAAAATAATAATATATAAAGTGGTATTTCAAGCAATTCTCTTATACGGGTGCCAAGATTGGGGAAAATGTGCGAAATCTTATAAAAGAAAGCTTCAAATTGCCCAGAACAAGATACTCAAGATGATACTTAATCTTCCTTGGCATCACTCAACATTTGACTTGCATCATTGTATTTATCTTATATATTTAATTTTTTTTAAATTTATTTAGATAATTTCATTTATTTAATTTATTAAATTATTTTTAATTTATGTAATTTATTAAATTAATTTATTTTTTATTATTTAATTATTTATTACATAGTGTTATTTTTTAATTTTTTTATATATTTATTTATTTTACTTATTATATTTGTTAATTTATTTATTTATATATTTATTTATTTATTATTATTATTTTTTTTTATTGTTATGTTGGGTTTTCTTTTCGTATTTTAGTAGAAATATTATATACTTAATCATATCTCTGTGTAAACAAAAATGTAAATTATGCGGCAACAACATGTCATTTGAAACGAAACAAAGCAACAAAATTTCAATTTCAAAAATATCATGAAATCGATCGACTTAAAGTAGGTGTCTAGTCTTGAGAGAGATAAATGAGCTCATTTTCAAAAATTCATTTCTCGGCTTCTATTCTAGAAAGAACAATAAATTTTTAACCAGGACATTATGTTAAGCATATAGAAAAGGAAATTTTCCTTTTCTTATTTTTGTCCAACGTTTTATAAAAAAATTGTAGAGGGCACCAAAGTCAAGGCTGCAGAAATAAAATGTCTCCATGGCGGACAGTTAATGTCCGGATCTGCGAGACTGAAACAAAAACAAAAAAACGTCATTTTATAGAGGAGGGTTTGCCACGTGGTAATTCTCTACGATTCGACAAAAATTGATAGCAAAAAAGAACATGGTGGCTTTGGAAAAATATTGCTCAAAATCTGACCTATTTTTGCACCGTTCATGTTACATAAATTTTGATATAGTGAATTTATATGGTGAGCTACCACATAAAACACAAATAACAATAAAGGTACGTACGAAATTTTATCAAAATCGATCGACCGGTCTTGGAGATTATCTGTTGGAAAAAAGTGATTTCGTGGAGAACGGTTTTAAAGTTTTCCGTACGGACCCATTTTCGAACTGGATTGCTTCGGTACACTGTCAAAATCACACTGAAAACTTGTAGAGGGCCAAAATAGAACCGATTGTGTATAATAGGACCATTGCAGGTAAACGTAAACAAAAGAAATCGGAATTTTCGGAGTAGGGTTTCACAGCTGGCGATCGGGGTTTCAGCTACCAACCGCGCGCTCCCATTCGTCCCTGCACAAAACGCTGTAACTTTTTATCCATAGCGAATTTCGTCACCAATTGGTGATATTTTTGACACTACAAGACGTTGGAAAATGAGAAAAAAACCAATAAAACGAACGTACATTCCCAAACACACACTCACAGATATCCTTCTAAAATCCCTGAAACGTGAAAATATGTTAAAACTTTCAATTTCAAAAATCGGACTCATTGAAAGAATTTCCAGATGGAAAGCTTAAAATAGTATAAAATTCTATCTTTGAGATCTAAAAAAAATTATTAATCGACTGAGCGGCTTCATCTTTTCAGGCTTCATCAATTTAAACGTAGGCTTTGAAATTTGAAACGACACTTGAAATCTGGTCATGCCCATGCACAATAACTCAAAAAAGAAAGCAATCCTTTCAGTTGAAAACCTTCAGTGCCAACCTTTTTAAGGCACACGAAAACCAAAACTTAGTCAAATATTACTTTTCCATTTCTTTCACAAAAAATAATTATTCGAAACAGCAATAGTCCTATGGGGAATGCTCGAAGGATAAAAATGCATTATTGTTTTCTGCACTGCAGGATATTTAGCTTCAGCGTCGCTCCATTTCAGGAAATTCCTTTCAACCAACCAACAAAAAAAAGAAACAATTCTTCCGTGGAAATTGGATGTTCATCGTTGTTACAATTGTGCTAAAAAAAAAATATCATTCAAGACATGTTGCAACGATTTATATAAAGGATAAAAATAAGAGTCACGTTTCAGTTGTTTGGACATTGATATGCATTCCGAGTGGAATCGCACGGATAATACTTAGAGTTCACGCAACTGGCGATCTTTGGCGCACGAACAAAGGTCAGGGTTACTAATTTCTGAAATTTCATCGAAACACAGAACGGACACGCGAGGAATATTTACGCAAGCTGTTTTTGCATTAAATTGTTACAAACCGAAATGACACATGTTTTATATTTTCAAAGTTAATTTTTCAACTCAAAAATTTCTTTCATTGTTGTTTAGAAATGCAAACTCAAAATAACAACCAAAGTGCTTCCAAAATTGTTTCGGTTACTCTGGCGTATACTTGCTTTTTTGGAATTTTGCCTTTTACCTTTTTTGTGCATCTTTATCTTTATGGTGTATGCTCTAATTTTGTCGTAGGTAATCAAGAAAATGGCTTTTTCAAAGGTTGTTGTTGTTTTTGCCATTTTCTTGGCAAATTGACATTTGTTTGCCTAATTTTTTTGGAGGTACGCAACACAAAAAAGAACAAAAACAGCAGCATACTTAAATATCCTTCGGGGATGCTCTCAAAGTGAGCTTCTACTGGGATGAATGCCAAATTTTAGTAAATTGTTGTTAATGATTTGAGTGGTTTCCTGTTTCGTTGATGCTTTATTTATGTTAGATGTTTTCCATTTTATTAATTGTATTGCGTCTTCTTGTTTTTTTGCCAACAAATGAGGAGAGTTCTTTTCGCTGTGTTTGCAGAAGCACACTGAATCCTGCTGAAAGCTACATTGTGATATCAGGATGTCACCTCTACAGGGTAACCTCATGGAATGCAAGCATTTTCTTTGGTGCGGTTTCATGGCTCGGGAAGGATGAGACTTTTTGTTACCGAAGACCATCTCCCAATCAAATAGAGTTCATATGGTCGTATGTTTCCTTTGAAGTTAAAGATGCTTGTGAGTATATTCTGGATTCTTGGAACTGGAATGAGATCCATTTTGGAGCAGGGTAGGTAGATAGGTAAAAGTGGTGGTTCAGAGAGAACCTAATTAGCACTATGTGCCGTTTTAATACCACAGCTCTGTAACCTTATTTATGATATTATTTTGGTGTATTTGAGATGTCTCTAAATCCAGCCTGAGATATTTAAGAAGGACACTAGTTCCTTAATATCCTTAGCAGAAATCTCATTAATTAATTTAAAGAAGGGTCTACCAAGTGCCCATTGTCTGGCTCTAGCAAGAGCCGGACAGTCGCAAAAGAAGTGTGTTAGGGTCTCCCTCTCAGCTGTGGTTTTTCAGCTGCGACAATGTGATACTTAGCTTAATGGCATGATCTCCAATCGGCCAGTGTCCTGTGCAAACCGCCACTAATCTAGCAATATCATGACGGGCTCGCCGAGGGAGATCTTTTGTTTTTGATTGTTTGTATTCCGGCCATACTTTCCTTGATGTTGCACAGTTCGTAAGTCTGACCCATCTTAGATTTGCTACTTCAGGGAAATGTGAGGATATATTAGCCTTAACTGCTTGTAGTGAGATGAAAACCTCACCTGCAAGCGAGCGCTGAAGGGCAGATCCTTTTCTAGCAAGTTCATCGGCGTTCTCATTACCTGGAATGGCACTGTGGCCGGGAACCCATATAAGGGAAATGAGCTGACCCTCTACAAACGCTATTTAAGCTCGGCATTGCTGTACTAATTTTGAATGTGAAGTAAAGGAGGCAATAGCTTTGATGGCTGCTTGACTTTCAATGCATATGGCAACCTTCTGGCTTGGCAGGATATTTGGATGTAATTTGATTTGACGACATGCTTCCCGGATTGCAAATAGTTCGGCTTGGAAAACGCTGGAATTGTCGGGCAGTCTATAGGCTTTACAGATTTTTAGAGCTTCTGAGAACACACCCGCACCGACTCCGCCGCCCATTTTAGAGCCGTCAGTGTAGATTGTCCAGTTAAAGTCCTTACATATCTGCCCACTATTCCATTTCGGTCTTTCTGGGATTAGAGTGTCAAAGTTATTTGATGGATAAATTCTAGGGACCGTTGGTGAAGATGCCAAATCTCTCGGTATAAGATCAAGTATAGCCCTATGACCATAGGGTAGGGTAGACTCTCTGAGCCTAATGGCGCTGTGAGCAGTAGTATTTTTAATGTGTAGGTCCACAGGTATGAGATGCAGCATTACCGTCAGAGCATCCGACGGAGTCGATCGTAGAGCGCCTGTTCTGTGTACCTTGTTAAGTTTGATGACATTGAATTTTTTCATGAGGGCCGGCCACCTTACTAGTGATCCGTATGTTAGTATCGGGCGAACCACCGCCGTATACATCCATAGGATCAGCTTTGATTTGAGACCCCATTTTTTGCCAAAGGTACTACTGTAGGCGTAAAAAGCTATGCACGCCTTTTTAACTCGCTGTTCAACGTTTAGCTTCCAGCTGAGTTTAGGATCTAAGGTAACGCCTAGGTATTTTGCGCTGGTAGACAGAGAAAGCGGTTGTTCGTTCAGACGGGGGAGTGGAAAACTGGTTTATTTTTTAGCAAAGTTAAGAGATAAAGACTTACCAGCGGTCTCGAATGTAGCCAAGACAGACTCAGTGTGAGAAATGATTAAAAGGCAGCTCTTAATCTGCAGATAAGTTGGGCTTGCTTGACTGGTCTTCGTAAGAAATTATTTCAAGTGCATTTAATGAAAGTGAGCGCAAATGATAGTTTGTTAAAATTTTAAGAATCCATAGGACACAGGCGAACTTTGTTTGTCCATAAGCCCGATTTAGAAGAACATTGACTGTTCCCCCAATAAAGTTCTGATTGCTTGCAACCGTGCCGTATCCAGTCACTTTCCATGTCCGTGGGCAAGTCAAGCTGACATTTAGCCTCAACGAAGCGGCCCCGGATAGTTCTCCTAGAAACAACTGAATGGAGAACCAACCCGTTCAGATGGCAATTGTGCGTTAGATCAATACCCCAAGAGAGCAAGCTTTTTCGGATGTCAAAGACCACCAAAAACGAAGACTACATAGCATGAAAAAGGACGACGATATATGCACGAGTATGCCCCCGCAATTTCTACGATCCAAACGCTGGATAGAATCGGGAACACTTTGGCTCTCACGAAAGATACCACATATATGGATTCGAATTCTGTAAGGGAAAATGGCTGCGAAACAAATTCATAGGGAAAATTTATTAGTGTCAGCTTGGGATGTGAACAAGAAGAACAAGAGAAAGAGAGTTGGACACAATAAGCTGCCATGTGGAACTCCAGCATTTTTGTGTTTTTGTGGTGAATTGCAGATTTGAGTGGTCCATATTCTACTTAAACCATTCGGCTGGCCATTAAGTAGTGACTCAAAATATTTCATGAGCTGAAGAACAACCAGCATCTAGAACAAGGGCTATAAGTTCAATCGATCAATAATTGGAGTAATACGAGTATTCGTTTTCTGGGAAAAGGATGGAAAAATGCTGTTCGCATGAACTCTGGAAAAAATAGGAGGTGAAGAAAAATTTAAAAAGCCTACGCAGTATTTTCGTCAGACTGGATGGAAGTATGCCATGCTGGAGTAGTGGATTTGTAAGTGTCAATATTTTGAAGTACTTTTGCTACTACACGAGAATATTTGATGAGCTCAATTTGGAGCGAGCAAATTTTCTTCGCCACAAATTTGACATCTGCTGTCTCTATTTTTTTTTATTTTTTTAGGAAGCGAAAGGTTATCACGTTAAAATTAGTTTCGTCTTCGGGATCAGTCTCGCAAATCCCTTCATTTATTTGACTTTGGTGATGTTTAGGTAGCTTGCTTGCCACGTTCTAAGATGAAAATCATAAAATTGATAAAGTCGGTTACCCTCATTCTGTCTCGAGTGCTGTTGTTGCTTAAACATTTCTACTTCGGTTTCAGACCAATTAGTGGTTTACTTTATACAAGCCGCTGTAGGTACTTCACCGAAATGCCTCAAGTGGCTTAGGTCTTATTATCAATGAAACCTCGATGGCTCAACTGTTTGCATTAAGCCGATCAACAAAGTATGCTGAAGTTCATAAGCCGTCGCGTATAAATTATATTTTCGAATCAAATCAGTGCTGAGCCAACCAATCAGAAAAATAGGGGTAGTACCAAGTTGATTTTGAATTTAAAAAATTGATTAAAGTTGTATCTAACCTGCCGGTTCTGATGCGTGAATATAGTAGGCTATATTAAAAGATTCGACAGTACTCTTTTCAGTTCAGTATCGAGTGCGGAGCTGACACATTAGGCATGGTCATTGCGATCATTAACATAGTTTTATACGTGCTTTACAAATGCCAGTTGTACTGGAAAAAAAGACGTGGGGAACACGATAATCCATCGTTATTTGTGGCAACATGGGTTACCCAAAAGGTGGCAAACGAAAATTTCTGTTTCTGACCTGAATTGACATTGTAACCCAAAGAAAAATAAGTGTTTTCCTGGGAGAACATTAAATTAAATTGATTTAGTTAATTTCTTACAATTTGTACGAGCATTGAACGATGAAAAACAGGTGCTTTCAAAAATGCAAAATTTTAAAAAAAATTAAGATGGAAGAAAAACCAACTTGATTAAAACGCTACATAAAAGAATGGAATTTCAGTCTTAGAAAACGCTATGTTATACCATATTAAATTATCATGTGTGCTTTTGCTGATTCAAAATATATTTTTTGTTCTTTTATAATTAGTTTTTCAGAATATTGCTTCGCTAGACTAAAAAGGGAGAGGAAGACCCCCACTCATACAATATTTATTAAGAAGTTAGTAAATTACAATATTAATAACTAAGGTCTAGCGCTAGCTGTCAGAGCTTTCGGCTAGTATGAAAATAGAAAGGAGGTAAACTACTTTTAGATACAGTTTTCAAATTTGAGCTTAATAAAAAGGGTGTAAACAAAACTTATATGACTACGGTCAGAAGATGTGAAAGATCGTGATATTCTTGCAGGTAGCAGGTAAGGTTTTCCGCAAGGTCGCAAAGGTGGCGCTTCCTTCTTTAATAGATGCTGGTGTGTTAAGCTTGTATGGCCCAATCGCAATCATATATATACTCTCAACTTTTTTATGTCCTTACGATTGTATAAGTAAAATAAGTGTTAACGTTCCCGTAAAGCAGATTTTTCTCCAGCATCTGCTGCGTCATTTCTTTCAATTCCAATGTGGCCGGGGATCCAGACTGTTTTGAGACGTTTGTTGTTTTCAATAATACACTTTGTGTTGGAAACGTTTTGGATCACTGTCAGGGTTGAGAGACTTCCGGTGCAGATCGTACTTTTCCTGTTTCTGGATAGGCTCCTGCATTGAAGATGGATGTGTTTGGCAGCAACAGACCCTTGGAAAGGATTGAATTTCGATCATCAACATTTGTTTGTCTATTCTTTCGCTTCTAATGCAAATTAATCCTTCATAGCTCACATCGATGATTAAATTTCAAAACTATTAAATCAAGTGAATTTATAAATATAAAACTTCCATAATCTTATAGAGTTCAACCTTCTTTTCCGTGAAAAGTCCACCTCATACTTGCAATAATTTGGACGTCAATCCAGACAGTACTTGATATTCTTAAAAAACTCCAATTTGCGTTTTGATATTGGGCAATGTTTTCGAAACTTTCTGACAAGTTCGTCTCAAGGTAGTTCTTTTGGGTCGAGTTCGTATTATTTGACAGATTAATTATATTTTGATTCAGATTTCCTCGGCAAAGCCTGGAAGAATAATTCATAAACAGCTTTTGTTTAGTAGCAAGCATCTTTAACTTATTATATTATAATTATTTTATTTTATGACTTACTTGCGTAATTAATTCATTTTGCTCATTTTATTTACCGAATTCACTGGATTCATTTTAAGCAATAATGTAAATTTTTATTTTTTGAGTAATTTTTGTTCAAAAATAATTTTTGCTAACAAAGTTAAGATGTAACGTGAAGTTCATATATGTATAAGAATATAGATCGAAATAGATCTAGAAATGCAAGGCAGCTGAAGTGTAGCTGAACTCACAAAATTCGCACCAAATTGTACCGCGTGGCATGTCAAAAAAAAAAAGTCACTTGAAATTCAGCTGTTTGGAATTGTGCTGGACCGTTTAGATAATTGTACATATTTTTTAGTACTATTAACCTCAAACCAGATCTGGAATGAAATGGGTCAACTTTGACGTCTTTAATTTTTTTATTTATATTTATTAATAAAGGAGCGATACGAGAAAATCGCAGTCGCAGTTGGTGTCGAAAACGTTCAAAATGTAAACAAACGGAAACAAAAAACAATATTGAAGCTTTGAAACAAAGTTATTCTTTCTAACAATTAGGTCTGTTTCAAGGGTGTTGTAGACGAGTTGAGCAATCATTTGGTCACCTGGTTGTGGTTTTCTTTCGTCCAGTTGAGCTAGAACGTGAAAATACCCACGAAAAGCTTAACAGTAGAGTCAATTGATAAAGCTCAGCCAGAAAGATCACAAACACCAAAGAATGGGAATCGACCCGGAAGGAAATCTGCGCAAGAAAGTGATCTTCTCAAACACCAAACTGTCTGTGTTAACACAAAGAACATGATCTCCAGCTGGACCCAATCAAAGCTCTTTAGCACAATTGTCAACCTCTCAACTGAGGTCACGTTCGTTGGAATCAACCTGGCTTCAAATTTAATAGCAACTTGGCTTTACACTTTGAGATGTGAACGAGATTTTTAAAAGAGACTGAAAACTTTTCACGCTTCTTCGGGAGTAAATTGCATCCAAAGCTATCGGACTGCAAGGAACTTTAAGTGATTTTTAAATGAAACAATTGAAAAGTATTAGTAATTAAGTAATCCATCCTCATTGAAGATTCCATTTTGGCAATCAGCCTTTCTACAATCAAATGCTTTAGAAATGGCGGTGGGAAATACGTCAGTCAATCTAAAGTCCAGAGATTAGTCGCTCAGAAGCAGGCAGTACAATTAACCATTCACATGCGGTAATGAATATGAAGATGAGACTATTCAGCGTCTGCTTTGTCGCTGCCACACGCCACGGCTTAATGATGAAATGCCACTCATTGGCTTTCTTATCTGAGAATTTTGAATAATGCAAGGAAGACTGCATAAATTTGACTGATAAAGAAACAATCTACAAGTCTTAACCTTTTTATCAATAAAAATTATTTCAGAGTAATGACTTGCAATCACAGACTAAAACAATACAATAAAAAAATATGTCGAAAATCAAGTCAATAGACAGTGACTCCAACAAAAAACCGTACAATACATTTTTGGATTTTTCCTCAATATAGTTTTCTTATTCTCTGGACGTCGTTTACTTTGGAAAAAAAAACACCAAACAAAATTTGAGAATGGTGCTTTTATTGGTGAAGTGAATAAGGTGCCTCTTGCATTTCTTTGGATATGATAATTCTGTAGTAGAACCAGAATATTTGTTTGTTGTTTGTTGCCCGGGGTAAGCCCCGGACTTCTTTATTATGCTTAGTACAAGCTATCACTTTAAACTAAGACACAAAACTTAGAAACTAACTAAAATCTATGGGGGCTAGTCAGGAAGAATACTCCCTGTATTACTTGGGGTTACTTGTAAATCGGTAGAGAGAAGGTAGAGGCGGGTGGGCTAGTCAGAGAGGAGGGAGGTACCATTATCAGACAATAGTATATTTTTCAGGGATGATTTGGAGAGGTGGAAGTCAAGATAATTATTCGCAGTTCGAAGTTCGTAGTTTGTACGATGATTTGAGAGACGAAAAAGAGGCACTGATCTGAGATTGCGGGGATTAGTGTTAAGGTGAATCAATTGAAGGAGAGACGAGGAATCAATAGTACCGGAGAGAAGTTGAAGAACAAATAAAGCATTGGCAGCATCCCGACATGATTTAAGGGTTTGAAGGTTAATCAGTTTAATCCGGTTCACGTACGGTGGCAAGTTGTGATTTTCATTCCCCTGAAGACCGCGATGGGCAAAACGTATAAGCCTACGTAGGACAGCTTCAATTCTGAGTGAATTGGTATCGTAAAAGGGAGACCAAATTTGACTAGCATGTTCAAGAATTGGTCTTACATACGTAATATAAAGAGACTTGAGAATTTGTTTGAGAATTCTTTTGCCCAACGTTTCTTAAAGCCAAGGGAAGAGTAAGCTTTACGTATTATGGAATTAATGTGGGAACGGAAATTGAGTTCTCTGTCACATAGGACTCCAAGGTCAAACACAAAATCAACTGAATGAATAAGTTCGCCGGAGAAAAAGTATGACCGTGGGGGTGGAGGAAGACGTTTACGCGAGTAATTGATGGTTTTGCATTTGGCAACATTTAGCTCTAAGTGGTTTTTAGTACACCAAATGTAAAAACTATTTAGATCGTTTTGCAGTTGTAAGGGATCAGAAGGGGAAGATATAAGTTTACTGATTCTCATATCATCAGCATAGATGGAAAGATCGGAGTGATTGAAAATGCGTTCAACATCATTAATCGTAAATATGAACATGATAGGTTCTAAGTGACTGCCTTGTGGGACACCAGAGCTAGCAGTAAACGGGTCAGATAGTGAAGAACGAAAGAGGATCCTGTATTGTCGAGAAGAATAATAATGTTAATATTGTTAACAAAAGGGGGGAATTCAAATCGACCTGAAGTAACTCTTGCCAGGCTTGTACAGATCATCCATAGGTAGAAGAGGTCGGGAGACCTACGAGTATATACTGCCCTGACAATTACCTTTAAATGCACCATTTTGATACCACACAGCGTCGAATTGGTTTAATCGTAATTAAAAGGAGTGAAATGGAAAATAAGTCTGTCAAAATTGACAAAGGCAAAAACAAAATAGACGAAGTCGACAGCGGACGGAGTCTTAATTTGAAAATCTCGGGCAGCTCCAAGCTCATTTTGCGTGTCTTCTTTGGTGATTACTCTGAAATACGGTCTGCCAGGTTTTCCAATGAAGTCTTACACTGTTTGTTGGTGGTATAAGGTTTACTTAGTGGACACGAAATCTGAGTCGACGACTTTTGACTCTTGCATACGTAGGTAGGGACGAAAATCGTGGACTAAACTTACGAACTGACTTCGGTACGGTCTTCACAACATCGGTAACTTCCACAGTCTCAGATATTGAGGTTTCAACAAGTTTCGAATTACTAGTCAAACTCCTGCGCACCGAGTAGTTTAGGGCCTCTAAGACCTTCTCGACATCGTACAAAGCTGCCAATTTCCATGACCTTTCGACTCCCATAAACTCGTCGGTTTCGCACGCCAAAGACGATATGACGGGCATCGATGGCTGAGCTACAACTACGTCAAAGTTGAAAGCCTCAGTGCCACAATTTATCGGAGTCTTATCACTGTCAAATGCTACCGGGGTCTGCGGATGCCTTTTGGTGCTGATTTTATCCAAATAATCGTTGTTCGAGTCGAATATGTCGACCAGCTTGTTACCGGACTGTATGAGCTCGCACGTGTCCTTTGACAAAGGAATTTGCGGGACCTTGGCTTGGTGCTTGGGCAATGGCGATGTCTTCATGAACCGCCAGCTGGACTAGGCATCGGTGTTGGTATGTTGATTCTAAATGGCGTCAATGTCAATTTTCTCCACTACTTCAGCGTCATAATGGAGAATGAGCCGCTGGACGTTTGGTGAAAGAACACATATGTTATTCCGAACTATATTGTTTCTTTTAAATTTGTGAGTTTTTGTGGGCCTATCGCAATTTGAATAATCACAAATGTGTTGATTGTAGAAACAAGATGGAGTGCATGAATAATGATAAGCTACAAAAGAATAAACTAATTTTAAAGGAAATTAAATTACTAAATAAGAGCGCAAGTACAATGCAAAGATATAAATAACTAAACCAGATTGTCAGACAGAATGGATTCGAGATTAGAAAAGTTAATATCCAAGAGCCACTGTTTTACAAGTTGTGTAGCCATTCCGGACACTGATATTGCTCTTATAGACTGTGGAAGCTTATTAAATAGACGATATGAAGACACTGAATAAAAATAACGATAAGCAGTGGTTCGATAATGTGACAAAGATACTAAATTTTAAAGGTTTCCACGCAAATTATGATTCGAGATTACTCGAAAGTTTCGATTACAAGATTTCATAAAGATTTTCCTTAACACTTTAAAGCAGTACAAATGACGAACTGGCAGGATCTTCAGGTTACAGAACAAAGGAAAACTGGGATGCCTAGCAGGTTTACGGCAAAGTTTTCGAAGGATATATTCCTGCAAAATTAAAAGAGGTTGAATTTTATTCTGATAAACACCTTCCCAGCAAACAATATCATACTGCAAAATTGAATGGAAAATACCATAGTAAATAATTTTTAGAAGCATTGTGGAGCAGATATTTCGAAAATAATAGAAATGTCGTAGAGTACTACGGAGATACTTCTTCAGAGTGTCGACATGATTTGAGAAACTCATTCTAGAATCTAAGGTGAGCTCCAGGTATTTAAATTCATCAATAGATCCCAGAGGACTATTCAAACCATAAGAGAACCCTATATCATCCGCAAAAGCAGTAGGTGAGCCTTTAAAATTAAGTGTAAATAGTGAATTTATGTAGATGAGAAACAAAATTGACCCCAAAACAGAAGAACTTAGTTTGGCTCCTGACCTCATCTATCTTCATCCTTTGCGACCTATTCCTAAGGTAAGATCCAAACCAATCAAGCATGAAACCACGAAAGCCAGCTTTTTCTAGTTTCATATCAAAGGCCTTAGTAATATCAATAAAAAGGCCAGCTGTAGTCTTTTTCTCGTCGAGGTTAGACATGATTTGGGCACAGAGCTGCAGGAGTGCATTTTCAGTCGATTTACCTCTCTGAAAGCCAAATTGATTTGGGTTAAAGAACTTAGTTTTATTCAAGAAATTCACTTTCTTGAACAAGTTTTTCAAAGACTTTGCTAAAGACTGAGAGAAGTGATATAGGCCGATAGTTGCACATTTCAGTAGCAGAACCTTTCTTAAATAATGGTTCAACATCTGCACATTTGAGGGCGCAAATACATAACGATTAAATATATCTGCCAAGACATCAACCAAAAAACATCCTACTTTTTTGAGAACCATACCAGAAATGCCATCAGCTCCATACGAATTAGAGTTCTTTAGAGTCCCAATAGCTTTAAATACCTCTAGGGAAGTTTTGGGCTTAAATACAAAGCTGTTTCCTAGCGGTTGAGCAGGTTATTAACTATCTGCTATTAATTTTTTAAGTTTCCCTTAGCATCATTAAATTTCGGCATTTCGGAATTTCCTTTTTGAGTTCATCACACAATTTTTTAAAATTTTCTTTTTGAATTTAGACTACACGGGTACTTGTTGCATTTTATGCGAAGCTTGTTTTTAACCATTACATTGATCTGAAAGGCTTTGTTGTCGTTTTTGTGGTTGTTTGTGGTCTACCTGTGAGTTTATCGAAGGAGGCAAGCAGGAACTGTGTGAGATCGATTGAGCTATCCAGAGTTAAAAATTAGAACGAATGATTAAATTTAGTCATCAAAACAAAGGGGAAGTTAAGCTTTTATATGATGTCAACGTCAGATGATCACCTTTAAAATGCATAAAGGTACATTAAATATACAGACTATTTTGCAAGCATGTGGTATTGTAGTGTCCTTATTCAGAACGATAAGTGAATGCATATTGGTAGGTGTCCTGTCATGGCTGTTTCTAAAATGATTATTTCCAACATGTTCGTATTTTAAACGTTATCTAATCTGTTGTTTTTGTGAGCAAGGTTAGTTCGAAATTCTCTCTTCACATTGCATAAGAAGGTCTTCAACGCCATTTACATGTCTTCGAGGAAAGAACCACTCTTAGGTTGTTTATTTGCCTTCTTTTTCCTATTACAATAATTTTGATTTCTCGTTGTTGAAAATAGTAACAATGAAAAGGCATCATTTATTAACCAAATAAATGTGGAATTGAATATCTTCGACTGTATAATTCTACTTTTCAGGGTCCTTTTTTCTTACATTTTTAACTTTTTTTTTAAATTTATAAGTTAAGTGAAAAATAATATCCTTCTGATTACGTTTTGACTCACTGTACAACATATCATTCCTGATATCAGAGTTTTTTTTTTAAATGAATACATAGATACCTATCTATCTACACCAGTTCTTTTTAACTCAAGGAACCGATCGGTTCAGCTTTAGTTTCATACTGAGTGCCCGACTGACACAACTGACATGGAGCTAGCGCAGGTCCTTTTGTACGCTGTCATCGCGATAGTATCTTTCGCGTTGTACTCGTTTGTGAGGAAGCGAACTTCATACTGGAAAAAACGTGGTATCCCACACGATAAGCCGACGTTCCCTCTGGGCAACATGGCCAATCCTGCGAGTGGCAAAAATAATTTTTTCATGGAACCGGTCAGACAAGCTTATAAAAAATATAAAGGCACCGCACCTTTTTGCGGATTTTATTTCTATTTAACACCAGTTGCTATACTAATGGACCTCGAGTTGATTAAAACAATTTTGATAAAAGATTTTCATAATTTCACCGATCGCAGATTGTTTTACAATTTAAAGGACGATCCGCTCACAGGTCATTTGGTGTCCTTGGATGGGAAACAATGGCGTGATTTGAGGCACAAATTATCCCCAACCTTTACATCTGGTAAAATGAAGTTCATGTTTCCAACTGTGGCCGAAGTGGGCCATCGATTTGCAAAGGTGATGGGCGAGGAGGTTGGTGCAGGAGCAGTTATAGAAATCAAGGATCTAATGACGCGCTTCACAACCGATGTGATTGGAACTTGTGCCTTTGGTATCGAATGCAACAGTCTCAAGGACCCGAAGGCAAAATTTCGAGTAGTGGGACAGAGATTCTTCACTACATTCCGGCATAATGCCTTCGTCGTGGCTTTTATGCGGAGTTGTCCAGATTTGGCCAGAACCTTGCGACTCAGATGGATCACTGACGAAGTGCATAATTTCTTTATGGATGTCGTACGGGAGACCGTTGAATACCGAGAGAAGAATGGTATAATACGAAATGATTTCATGAATTTACTTATCGACCTGAAGAACACAAAATCAATAAAGACCGAAACCGGTGAGGTTATTTCAGGCCTCACAATGGAGGAAGTGGCTGCTCAGGCTTTTGTATTTTTCATTAGCGGCCTTGAAACATCATCCAAAACCATGGGATTCGCTTTGTTTGAACTGGCGGCTAATCAGGAAATTCAAGACAAGCTAAGGATAGAGGTTAATGAAGTCCTCGAAAAACACAACGGAGTCTTCAGTTACGAAGGGATGAAGGATATGCGCTACATGGATCAAGTTATATCTGGTAAAAATTACTTTTGCTATTTTGCTAAGATTCCGAGTTCTTAATTAAGTATCTTTGATAGAGACGCTTCGCAAGTATACTCTTTTTTCGACTCTCCATCGGGTGGCGAAAGAGGACTACCCAATTTCTGGTACGAATTACAAAATCGAAAAAGGAACTGTGGTTTTTGTGCCTGCCGATGCAATTCATCATGATCCAGAAATCTATCCCAATCCTGATGTCTTCGATCCCGAACGTTTCAGTCCTGAGGAGATAGAGAAACGTGACTCAATAGCTTGGCTGGCATTTGGGGACGGACCGAGAAATTGCATTGGGCTGCGATTTGGAAAAATGGAGACACGCATTGGCTTAGGTTTACTTTTAAGAAGCTTTAGATTTCACATTTCTGATCAAATGAAAATTCCTCTGAAATTTGACGCAAAATCAAAATTTTTGTGTTCAGCTGGTGGTATTCACTTGAGAGTTGAGCCCGTAAGTTAGCTCCCAGATTCCTGTGCGAAGGATTTAGGAATTTAGAGAAAATTCGGATAAAAATAAAAGAAATTCAAAGTTTTGTGACATGTTTATTTCTTCAGATTTTCTTCCACTTCCTGCGAACGGAATGATAACATTTATCGGGTAAGTTTACCATCCATTGGATGTGTATTCAAACTGTGGACAAACAAACGTATTCGTATGTGTAATTAATGTGAATGAAAGCTCTTTTGGAAATAAAACAAAAATGGTGAAGTGTCGATAACCGTAAGCATGACCTCTTATCAGGCTGTAAATATTTTTCATCACTCTGCCAAAATTGCTTTTCTTATTAAAGTCCCTTACACCCGATTTCGAAAGTACCTTGATTAGGAAAAATTTCATACCATTCAGATTTAGTACTTGATATTCATGTACGTTTTTTATTTTTACGTTGGCTTGTATGTAAGTTCAGCAAACGTTCTTTCGATGTTCGAATTAACTATAAATACTGAGCGACATTTTTATTCAATTCAATTTAACGTACAAGTAAGACTTACCATTAGTCTTTTATAGTAAAGGGTTTGCAAGGTCTTCTGTAGAAATATTTTCCAAATCGATCTTACTTTCAAATTAAAAAAAAATGGAAGCTTGGTTTCTCAAATAATGTTTAAGAAAGTGAAGTTTTCTGAAATCATCCAATTTTCTGAGCAATTTTTTTTTAGTATAGTTACAGTTACCGAAGGGTCCTATCGCTATGATTGTCCGTCCTTCCGTCTATCACACAGCTGTGTACACAATGAAAGTATGATATATTCAAAAAATCGCAACTTAACACCTAAAAGTAGACAGAGAGTTTCATAGAGCAACTTATCAACTTTTTAAAGTATGCAATCATTTCGTCCAGCGTACACAATGTACAACATCGAATTGCAATAATTAATTGTGGTGTTGGAACAAATTGAATGTTGTATAGTTATCTTACTAGGACTACCGGATGAAAATGTCGTTTTTTTCAAATTAATGCTTTATTACCCATCGCTAGCCACACATTTTTCCCATTTTTCTGACAACTCATGGATACCCGTTCTGAAAAATTCGACCGGTTTGGCCGCAATCCACGAATCGATCCATTTTTTGACATCATCGAAATGACGGAAGTGCTGGTCAGCCAGGCCATGTTGCATCGATCGGAAGAGATAGTAATCGGATGGCGCAAGGTCTGAACTATACGGCAGGTGGAGTAGTTTTGACGACATTTGCAACATGTGGCCGAGCATTGTCATGTTGCAAAATAACTTTATCGTGTCTTGCCACAGTTTCCGGCTATTTTTCCTTCAGCACTCGGCTCAAATGCATCAATTGTCGTCGGAAGACCTCGCCTGTGATTGTTTCATTCGGTTTTAGCAGCTCATAATACACAACACCCTTCTGGTCTGGTTAATGCACAGCATAACCTTCAGGCCATGAATATTCTGAACGGCCGTCGATGTTGAGGCATGTCCGGGGTATCCATACGTTGCCCGACCTTTTGGATTATCGTAATGTACCCATTTTTCATCACCAGTGGCGATTCGATGCAAAAAAGACTCCTTTGTGGCGTTCAAGCAGCATTTCGAACATGCAAAATCGGCGTTCGAGCAACGCCAAGTGATTTTGCAAGTTCTTCTTGCGTTTGTGACGGATCTCGATCGAGCAATGCCTCCACTTCATGGTCTTCAAACTTTTTCACCTGGCCGGGGCGTTCTTTGTCTTCGGTGTCGAAATCACCATCTTTGAACCGCTTAAACCACCGCTGACACATTCTAACGTCTGTAGTATAGCCCGGGTAAGCTTCGGTAAGCAATTGATGCGCTTCTGTTGGTTTTTTCTTTAAATGAAAGAAGCACATTAAAACTTCCCGCAAATTTTGTTTTGATAACACGAATGTAGACATTTTACGGCTTTACAAAAACTTGTTTTGTTACGTGTTTTACTTTCGTGTAGGCATTTTTCTCAATCCGAAAAATTCATTTTGATCACTTAGAACAGAGCATTGAAATTGAAACAGAAAAAAAATGTAAACAAATGATGGTGCGTGTGTTGATTACGCATTTAAGCTACACAATGATATTCAATATTTATAGATTTTGTTATTTTTCAATATTTTCCAGCAATTTTTTGAACTTGACTTTAATTATTTATTTTTACGAAAAAATACCATTAATATAAATATATCTTTTGTCTGGATGTGACACGCACTAGATTAACACTTTTCTACAGTATGACTGCATCAAATAAGTGCAAGTTCTTCTCCTTATTGGAATTACAAATAAACCGATGTCGAGTTTTTACTTTGTTTCTCTTACTTGTATATATGCTTTGAAAAATCTTAAGTTAAAGGAATATAGTATTTGGTAATTGGTTCAGGAGTTGAAGCCAACTGACTATCCAATGCGTTTTCGCTTCGCTAAGTGGTCCTGCGATCGACTTGCCGATTTTGCCAAAAAAATCATCTTTTCAGATGAAGCTCATTTTGATCTTGGCGGGTATGTAAACAAGCAAAATTGTCGCATTTGGGGCATAGAAAACCCGCACGCAAACATTGAAAAGCCGATGCACCCAAAACGAGTCACTGTTTGGTGCGGATTTTGGTCCAGAGGCATAATTGGGCCATTTTTCTTCTAAAATGAGCAAGGAGTCGCCGTTCCAGTCAATGGCGATCGTTATCGGGCCATGTTGAACGAATTTTTGTTCACAAAAATTGAAGAGGAGGATATTGGCAACAAATTTGGTTTCAACAGGACGGCGCTACGTGCCACACAGCCGAAGCTACACTCGATGTTTTGCGCCCTGTTTTGGAAGATCGCATTATCAGCCGCACAGCTGATGTCGTTTGGCCACCTCGGAGCTGCGATTTGACACCGTTGGACTATTATTTGTGGGCTGCCCTCAAAGATAAGTGTTACGCCGACAAGCCAGAGACAATTGACGCTTTAAAGGACAATATTCGTGAAGCCATTGGTGAAATACAGCTGCACACAATCGATAATGTGCTTAAAAATTAAACCTATCGTGTAGGCTACTACATGGCCAGCCGAGGCAGCCATTTGAATGAAGTTGTTTTCAATTATAAACCGGAAGAATTGTACTTTCAAATAAAAAAAGAAATTTGAGAAAATATTCAGAAGTTTTTTTTAAAGCATTTTCAAAAAAAAAAGTTATTTGGCGGACCCTTTATATGGAAACATGTTCAATATGCAATGGATTTTTTTTCTCTCCATTGGCTCGAGGATCCATAGAGTGTTTAATTCCAAGACCAACAATGACCTTCTGTTAACGTCCAATAATATCAAGGACGATTAGATTTGGTTTTCAGTCCTTACATCCCGTAGAACCTGTTTCCTTTTTGCGTTATCCAATTGGGCCTATCAATATTTAAATATCTTTATTAAATTTGGAAAATCGACTTGTAACGCTAAACCGATGCTATTTTTAGGACACTTAAAAGCCTTAAAGTCTGCTTCAGGAGAGTTTTTTAAATTTTTTTCCAAACAAATTTTAAGCATTATTTAAAAACAGAATTAGGATTTTTTTTTAAATATGTTACAAACATTTATTTCATTTCTCAAATCCATTGATTATATTTTTCTCATTCTTATACATTTTTTTTTTTCTTAGATACTTTAATTTTTTTTTTATTGTTTTTATGCTGAAAGTTTGCTTTTCGGAAGACACAAAAATCTCGTCTAAAACTAAACTAAGATTATAAAAAAATTTCTCTATATATAATTTATTCTTTTTAAACATTTCACTTTTTTACTTGTATTTAAATAATTTTCTTGGTTTTTTTTTGTTTATACCATAAATTAAGAAATAATCATTTGTTTACACATTTAATAATTTGGATTTTCCTGCGAAGAATCATTTCACAATATTCAATGAAATTAAAGAACATCAAAAAGAAATGAAAGATTTACGTTTATTTAAAATATTTTCATAGATGTTTGTAAAAAAAAAAACAAAAAACAGATTTAACCACATCACGTACTACTACATTATTTTCTTATTTTTTTTTGTAAATATCTATTATTGTTTGTTTGGTTTCAAGTATGCGAATACATATTCAAGTACTCATTTGTTAATTTTGATTACCCCAGATGGGATGCTAGAAAAATAAATGAATTTTTGGAAACCGTTTACTTTGTTTTTGTTTTTTAATTATTATTAAAATTTTAGCGGGAAGAAAAATAGAATAATATTAAATTATTTGCGTTTGGTCGGAGTTCAGAGTACTTGAAGATTTTCACAATGTTTGAACTTTGAATCCTCCTTGCCAAGGATCCATGTAATCATTTGTCGTGCCTTCATGCTGGCCAGTACGACGCTGCGGCTTTTGTACCAATGGGCTGGTGACTCTCGGTGGCCCTAGAAAAAAATAATAATAAAAAAAAAACAAATGTAAATTCAGGGATACTTTTTTTTATATTTGAACAAAAGAACTCTGAACAAATGGAATTAAAATTCGTGGTTCAAGTATGGATGTTGGATTCTACAAGGTGGCTGTGTGCTAGTGAACTTTCGGTGAATACTCGTATATTTCGAATTTTTGTGTAAGTGTGAGGATGGAGGACATGGTACTAAATATGCGAAGGTGCCAAGGATTGTTTTGCTTTTTCAAGTGAGTGACATTCGAGTGTAGTTGTAATTGAATTTGTAAGGGATAAAATAAATTAATAACAAGAAAACAACACTAAAATTTTCGAAAATGAGCTTGCGACATTTTCGTTCAAAAAACAAACTCAACAAGGAAACCAGTTTGTCTTCTGGAAAGTTCTGCAAGTTTTTTTTTCCATAACTGCGCAAATTGTGCATTGCCGGGTCGAAGATACTTACTCTATCATCAGAGGATCGAACATTGAAAGCTCTGAGCGCCTGAATTAAAGCCATAGTTATACTATATCCAGTCGGTTTAACCAAGGTTTCTGCCATCCGCGATGGCTTGATATTGGAATCCAATCGTCATCCTTTTAAATTTGTGGCTGGAATTCAATTTTACTTTAAGGCGGAGCAATGTCATCCTGGATGTGGCCGAGCCATTATAGTTGACTGATTTGCGACCTCCGCAGTAGAGCCACATCTTTGTGCTAGTCGAGTTCGTGGTTGTTCATTCTCCTCCAGTCGGCCAATTGTCAAATCACATACCTGTTCTTTTGAACGTTGTCCTCTATGGAGTTGATATTTTGCTATCGATTGTGATGTTTTGTCCCAGTTGATGTCCAATCGATCGAGTTCTTGTAGCTTTCCCTATCCCCATTTGTTTCAAGACCACTTTTTGCCCTTTCCAAAAATTGCCCGGAGAGATCGTGCCAGGATAATGAAGCTTAATTTGAAAGCTAACAGATTTCCCGCAAAATCGAAAAAAAAACACAACGAAGGTTCCCCTGAGGGTGTGCACTTCATTGGGGTGGATGAGAACAGTTTGGTATGGACCATCATGAGGTGGAATTCTTGTGATTGGGAGGATTCAATTACCTTCCATTGCAATAACCAGCAAGTGTCTGAAACGCTGAGTTAGGAGGAGAGTACTAGAATTCAAGAATAAGTCAAGACTTCCTTGACGAGTGACGATTAAGGCTGAAGAAAAATAAGGCAACACCGAAAAAAACTTGATCTTTGTCCGTCCAACCTTCAAAAATCCGAGCCTATGTCTTTCAACAATTATCGGGACATTTCCTTGTGAACGTCGGAAGCCTCTTACCATCAAAAAACACAAATCAGTCAACACCCTTTTGGTTTCTGGCACGGCATTTCGAAAATATCTTCACACTTTGTTAAATCCTGGAAAAGACCAACGAAAGTGAATACACACCCATACAGCATTATTGTATGCGATTATTGGATTCGGGACCCAGGAAAACTGATTTAATTTTGCCGCATTATTCTTGAAATTACGGGGCGTATTGTGGAGTTTGGGATAAGAGCCTATGAGGTATTTCAGACTTGCAATGGATTCCGGCAAGAAGAGGTGCCGTAATATGATTTCTTTAACCTTATTCTTGAAAACATTTAGCTCATGTGAAAGAATTGAAACTCGGTGCTCGTAAAAAAAGGTTTCCCATTTGATTATAAAGAACTAGTCGAAAAAGATCTTCCTTGACTCAACTCTGCTGTGTAACGAAATGCTGAAAAGTCCCGTCTTCAAATTCACTAACTCGACTTCTGTGGGTATGATTGTAAATGGTTTGTAATTTTAGTGCGATATGCTGGAAGGATATTGTTGACTTGAGTTCTTAGCTTAAATCAACGAGATATATTTAACGATGCTTATAAACTGTATAACGATGGGGACATAGTCTGGAAGGCAAAAATCCATCGACTACATCGATCCACTCCATGCTCCAGCTAAGAGAGTCTTCGAATCCAAGCCTCCTAGTTCGATACGAAGAGCAAAACCGAACCTCCATCATAAAGACCAAGTAACCGCGGATTCAAGACGACTTGGTACTGGCAATTGGAAGAAGCGTGCCCAAGACTGTCAAGGATCGAAGGTTGAGCCTCCATGGGTCGCTCGCCTGAGATTTAAAGAAACTGTACGTTTATTTCACGCGAAGAAAACGATAATTTTTTGATAACTGGTGATAAGAACCAAATTGCTCCCGACAATGTGGAATGCAAGTGTTCTTAGTCGAAGTTTTTTTTTTTTTGGCTCGTCACGATGTTGTGCATTTTAGCTCCTTCCAAGAAAGCAGACAATCAATTCTGATGCTCGCTTTCGGCAGTTTGACAGATTACGTGAGTCCTTTATAATTAATCGACCAGATCTTGTGAAGCGCGTTCCATCACTAAAATTTTATAACACGCACAAGTTCGACCACTCGTCAAAAGCAATTGGAGCTTATGTGGATTGTGATTTGCCACCGAACTGCCAATTCTTGCGTTTTCTTTAAAACGTGGACAATGAAACTTGCGTCCTAAAAATTGTTCTGGTAAGAAAAAAAAAGTAAAAAGTGCGCGTCGAAAACAGTTACGTAGGGTTCCACCGTAAAATTGACAACACTTTTTTTAAATTTTTAATTTCATATAGCCTACTTCTTGGCGCAAAATTGTGTTTGGGGATCCCCTCTGTTATAGAAACCATACTAGTATACGTTCCGTGAATTGCAAGTGTCTGCCTATTACGCTCCAGAAGATCCAGCCGGACGGATGGACGGATGGACGGATCGTCGGATGGACGGATGGACGGATGGATGGATGGACACACTGACAGGCGAACGGATGGACCAACAGACTTTGTAGCCTTAGTAAGAGACAACATTCAGGTACGGAACCCTAAGTATGGTCAGACATAATATTGACAAACTCCATTTTTCTGTTCCATGGTCCCGTGTACAAATTCTGTTCAGCCCTCAAGTATTCGAAATAACTCTGAATTTTGAACGTGATTCTCAGGGGGCCATCGCCAAAACGTTATCATATAAAACTTAAAAGTTTTTAGTCACCAGTGAAATTTTATTTTGGTCTGAATGTCATTTTCATAAAATTTTTGGCAATAAAAAAAAAAATTAACAAATCAAGATGCATAATCAGGCCGGGAGGCTTTGCCTGATGAAGCCGATGAAAAATTTCATAAATCTAAAATTAAGACAGCAGAGTGATAACGAATTGCGCAAGAGATTCATTACGACCAGCAGGATTGACATCCAGGACGCCAGCCATACAAATGAATCTCCCGATTCAGAGATAAAGAAATCAGTGTTCACCTCGCAGTCTTCAGATATTTTCACGAACTTGGCCCTTGAGGAATATATTTTAACAAAATTTGACTTAACCCGCCATCACGTTCTGTTGTTGTGGTCCAATGATCCGTGTGTTGTCATCGGACGTAATCAAAATCCCTTCAACGAAGTCAACGTATCCAAGTTGTATGAGAAAGGAATAGCGTTGGCTAGAAGGACTAGCGGTGGTGGCACAGTCTACCACGACAGAGGCAATCTAAATTGCACGTTTTTTACACCAAAAGAGAGATACAATCGGGAGTACAATTTGAATATAATAAGAAGAGCCCTAACCCGCGAATGGAGCATTCCAACGGATATAAAGGATGCGTATGATATTTGTGTCGGTAAGAATAAGATATTGGGAAGCGCTGCTAAAATAGGCCAACCAAATGCATATCATCATTGTACGCTGATGGTGAATTCAGACAAGGAACTGTTGCAGGATGCACTTTTGCATGAACATGCAAAGAAAGAGCCCAAGAGCGCATCTGCACCGACTCATAACCTCTGTGATCTTTGTACAGGTGCAAATTGTGGCAGTCTTTTATCCGCTATTGGCTATGAATTTCTGAGGACACCCGCTTTACAGCTCTCCGATGGTGGACGGGATCAAATATTGAAACAATGGGGATTCAAACGCGTCAATCCCACGGAGAAATGGTTTCCAGGAATCACAGAAATTCGCAATACATTTGGCTCTTGGGATTGGTGCATCGGAAAAACACCGAAATTTCACGTTAACAAGGAGATTTACATCAAGGACGATGAGAAGGAGCAGAAAATCACATTGCGCGTGGATGTGGAGAAAGGTCTTATGTCGAACATCCATGTAACCATGCCTACCAAAGAAATCTTGCCAGTCATTGCAAGATTTCAGGATAAAACATACACCGAAGAAAGCCTGTGTGGAATCATCAACGCCATTCAGTTGGTATCGGCAGGCAATTTAGGGCGCTCGTATGATGAAGAATGACGTTTTGAAGAATTGAACTTGGCTTGAATGCGGATTTGCTTCAAATTTTCTGCTGCATATTTTTCAAACTGATCAATAAATTGAGGGTAATGCATCGACTATGTTAAGTGGTTTTGTTTATTCTCCGCAATAATCCGAATTTATTCCAAAAAAGCTTCAATTGGAGTAGGGTAGGCGTCGACTGGTTCAGTCCATTCGAACCCAACCTTGTTGGCAAAGTTGGTTCGATCTAGTGATAGGTCTCAGGTTTGAATCCTAAATTTATCTAGTTTTCGAACCCGGTCCAGCCATTGTGGTCAACCAGCAATAGCAATTGCTGTAGTGGTTACTGTATCGGCTGCTCGAATTCTTAGTTTGTGTTGTTAAAAATAATGGTTTGTGTAGATGATCTGCCAACGTTCTGGCAAATCAACTAATGTCCAATAAAATACTGCGAACAAAGCGAATGCAAATAAGTCGATGTCAAGTAATCCGTCTCAATCCACACTCCACCCGAGGAGCAATTGAAGCCAAAAACGCATAAGGAGTCGAAAGTGGCGTAACATCTAAAAAAAGAAGTACAATTTTTGGGCTGATAAGGATTACGATTACGGTATCGTTTATATCGTATTATTTCCTTATGAGCTAACGATGATGCTCACTTCCCTGAAGCGCTTTAGAGATATCGATTTTCAACCGGTCCCTCATCGTAGGGGACCTTACAATAGAATAGGCCAGAAAAACAGAAAATTATGGTATTTGTTTCACGCTGCACACGTTTGAAGATGGATTTTTTGTGGGAATTCGGCTCCAACCAACGATTAGTGGCTTCAATCCGATCAGCGATTGGTCGAACTAGAGCAACATTCTGAGTATTCAAACTTTCAGTGATGCAAAAGTGGTCTCTGATTACTTTATTGTTGCAGGCAAATTCAAAATTTTACGCCGCAAGTATCGCTAGAGCCAAAGAAACCAACAAAAAATAAGGTGGTCAACATTGCAAGACGTGGCACGATTGGATTGGCCAGGTCAATATGCGAACAATATCGAGTCAGAAGAATGGAAAAGAAGAATATTTTACGTAAAAAGAAAAGACACTCCGCAGTCTCCCAGCTCAACTATATCGCCTGTCTATCGGAAGTTGTTCATTGTCGCCATCTTACCAACAAGTTTCGACTCATTTTCTTGATGAGTTCGTTTCACCTGTTGGTGGTGAAGCCATCTCCCGGATTCAACTCCGGTAAAATTACCAATTATTTTCATCTTTGTTATATTGAGCGGTTCAAAGATACGCGAATGGGAAAATTCGATCACAGTCAGAGAATTCATATCTTAAGGAATGCATTCACAGAATTTTGTATCAAAAATTCAAAACTTTGATTGAAGCAATTGAATTCAAAAAAAGACTGCGAATCAAAAAGACTTATGTCGCCAATCTTTTGAAGCTTACAACTAGTGCATTAAGCAATCGTAGAATCAAACTTATTTCCGGCAATCAATTAAAATTACGTTAGATAAGTTGAAGTCAGCAGTGAATTAAAATTTTTTTTTGAAGTCATTAGTCGGTTGAAGTCAGTGAGAGTGAATTCACTGCAAACTTCAGCTAACATCAAGTGGTGTCAGTAATTAAAAAGAAAATAGAATCATTGACTGAATTCATTGACTGGTTAAAATTTTGGCACAATTACTGACTTCAAAAGAATGGTCGCTAAGGACTTATTAACCCGTCTGTTTTTTTTTGTAACAAAATGACTTCTAATGATTCTGGACGACATCAGTAGAATTATTTTTCCAAAAGATTTAACCCTTTTACAGCTCTGCTGACAGATAATGATGGTTTTCATGGTTTCCTCATTCGAACGATATGAGTTGGGTAAGTAAGTCGATTTCGAATTTCATTTGGCCACACTAAGTTATATTTTTTGCGCAAATGTGCTTATAAGTGGCAAGAACAAGAAAGACGTTTAAAGACGTTCCAAGTTCATATGATCCCAGTGTGAGTGTTTTTTTTAGCCTTGGGGAAGAGCGACGGCAAAGTGCTGGAGAAGTTTTCGGAACGTAAACATTCTCTTATTCTTTGTTACTTAAGCTCAGGCATATTAAAGGGTGACCCATTAAGAATGCAAATTTTGGACTAAGATGCTCCAAACTTCAACACGGCGGACAAGAAAATGGAATATTTGATGTCGAAATTAGAAGGTTTTTTCTTGGTTTGAATAAAATTGAATTTAAAACCAAGGAATAAAGGAAAGAATTTCGACGAGCTGATAAATTTCATCAACAAGAACATGGAGTGTTATTTATCGTTTGCCTTGTACCACAAATAGCTTCAATCATAAAAATAAATACATCAGAACTGTTCGAAATGTACACACCCTCTTTGAATATTTCTTCTTTCATTTTATTTTCATAACAAGTGTTAATATATTCATAATTTCGTCTCCCTGTTCATTGCTCCCTTGCAATAAATTTGATTATTCACAATTGAATTACAATTTAATTCAATTTTAATTCAAGCTACCCATTTATAGGTCCATTCATCCCCAAAGGCATATGTCGTTGTCCGCCTGCCATTAATGAAAGCCTCCAAATGGGACTCTCAAAAATCAAAGTATTCAACAGAGTTTTTTGACATCGAATTGATTTCACAAATCATTGAACTGTCAAAGCAAAATCGTTTTTGTCCTCTACACGTCAAAGGATACATCAAATAATTTGCCACTGATGAAGAAGCTCTTTTACAGTGGTAATCAAAAATTTATTGCCATTCAAAAAAATAAGCGTTTTATTTTTATTATTTTATTAATATGTTGTTTTTTTTCGAATTACATTTTTGATTGCCATTATTTGGGAAAATATTTTGCAGACGTGTATTTCATTAGCTATAACTATTTAACTTTGAGGTTAATTGCTGAACTTTTGTTGTTATTTCAGGGTGTGCACATTGGATTCGATTGGACTAAAATAATAGGTTTTTAGTTTGGATGGAATGTTTATAACTTGTAATGAGAATTGGCTACGTGAGCTGGAGAGTAAGTTTTGGCAACTTGCTGGGATGATTTAAAGTTTGTAATGAAGTGCAAACTTTTAATGTGTTCAAAGTCATTGTTTTTTGTAATGTGATAAGTTTTTCACTGATGTTTTTCAGGGTCGTTTATACTAAAAGATGTCGTTTATGCGACTTTCTTATATTCTGCGTAGATTTCTTGTACGTGGAAAAGGATGCTGTACCTGTGCTTGAGAGCATTGAACTTTCTATGGGACAAATACCATATATTTTCGCAGACTCGCACAGTCGCAAGATTGAGATATAACATAAAATGTCATTAATTTATAAGATTACGTTCAATTTTGATAGCAATTGTATGTACATATACAAGGGTGATTCATATCAAATGAAAAATTAACTTTTGCATAATTTTTTTAATCTTAACCCCTGAAACTAGGTAAAAGACCAACATTTTTTTTCTTAAATTTAAAGGGTAGCTACCGAATTTTGAAATTAACGAAATAGATCAAAAACCAAATTTTTGAACTCATAACTCAGTACAATTAGAACAAATATGAATAAAATTACGAAACCATCATGTTCTGTTTTTTACCACTTCAAACTCTTTTTGGAAATATAAAAATAGACTGCTTTGAAACTTTCTGTGGAATTTGCTGACATTGTCGAAGTTGTTTGCTGAATTTATAATACCAAAAGTATTTTCCATTCAACATGAATGGTATTTCTAAATTTACTGTCAGTAAAATCTTTGAAGAAATCTAATTGGAAAGAGTGCGCAGGACTATTGTGCATGATACTAATGCCTTAAATTTTGGATCTGTCCGAAGCAATGTAACTAGAATCGCAACCAATTGAAATTATGATTGTTAGAAGGTTGATGAATATTTGTTGGCATTTCGCAAAAAGTGTATTAAGAGATGATGCCAATATCAATTGTTTGAGCCCCCAAGTTGCAGCAATGCTCCAAGTTCTGGCTGAAGGATCCAAGTACAGGTCAGTGCGGATAATTTCGACATTGGGCTTGGTAGATCAATAAACAACAATATTGGCGAGAGGTTAAACTCCCTGCAGTTGAAATTATTTACAAAGTGGGCTTAGCTGCAAGTATATTTAAGATACAACATGTGTAAATCTTTAAAAGAAGAATTCGATGAAGAATCAGCATCAATGGTAGAAATTCATCTTCAGTTGATGAATATGGAGAGCATTATGAGGAAACAACAAAACGAAATTAATGCAAAAAAAAGTACAATGTTTACTGTGCTTAGCTTTAATAACAAGGTACGTTATTCATGTTGATTATTGTAAACTTAAAGCAGTATCCTGCCTCTGATTTTGGTGCTTTACTCAAGGAAAATAAGCCAGATCTTTTAATACAATAATGCAAAACCGCACTGTTTCAATGATGACAGCGACTTTTAATTTATATTCGCAACACAAATGTAAGAGAAATAAATTCACCTGAAAGCAAAGATTTTTCGAAAGGCAGAACACCAATTTCCATATTCGAAGAACGAAATCACTGCTACCATTTCGAGTAAAATGCAGAACACCTCATCTCACTTTCGGTAGTTGAATACACAAAAAGTCAAAAGCAGTCAAATAGTCGAAATCGAATACCCAATTCATATTAAAGCAGGTAAAAAAATAAAAACTTAGAAATTCTAAATCACATACATTAGGATTTCCTATTGTTTATTAAAATTAAAAAAAAAATGTTTCGGTTTGTACTTGACTTTACAATGAAACTGAAAAATATTTTTTTTTTTAAATTATACTTCTTTCGAAAATAATAAGTTTTTCATTTCCTTAAATGTTTACAGGACATTCTTTTTTCATTTTAACAATGCCTACTTTAATTACCTCAAACATTTATATTAATTTAAAATAAATTTGTTAGTCATTTTTTAACAATTTGTATATTAACCTTTAAATTTAGAAATATGTCATCGTGGACCTTTTAAGTTCTACAACTTTTTTTAAGAAAGCAATAACACATCTCTTACCGTTTAGGTAGCGCTCGCAACAAATTCATTAGCTTGACCGATTTTTCGTCTACTGTAAAAACAAGATTGATTGCAACGAAATGTCCGTTTTTTAAACTGGAAGTTTATTTAAAATATTGAAAGAGTTGTTGAAATGAGAATAGTCGTGTTGGAGATGCTTTTTGTTGACTCAGATAAACATGAAAGGACGAAAATGTGACGACCTTTCGTCCAAAGTGGAGCTTTTAAGTAAACAAAGTTACTTTTCAGAAATATAAAGTTGCTGTTTTAGTTGCAAATTCTGAATTAACTCCATGACTAGTGGAGAAATCACTCTGGAAATATTGTATCATGAACAAGTTACCTAAAACTTTAAAGATTTTCAAGCCAATACTATCCAGTCTTCGGCAGCCATTACATTATAAAACATTACATATAAAACACTAAACATAAACATAAAACACTATCGTTTTCCTGAACCTCACCAATAGAGTGGATGAATTTCGGTTCAAATTCATTATGAGCGATGATATCCAATTTGGTATGAATGGGTTCTTACCTTAAGCCACAAAATTTGCGCCTCTAAGGCACTAATGGCACTTAGAATTTAGGTTCCTGCCTTGTCCACCATTTAAGTCGAGGTTGTCTTCGGGCATCTTTTTTCGACGATGTCATGGAAACCACGGTTACTATGATCTCTTAGTCGTAAGATGCATATAACCATGAGCTTTAACCGCCGTAAATTCGCAATGGAGGACATGTTGTTCTAAGACGACGACGGATACGCTAACCGGTCACCGTATTTCTGGTCTTTTAGACTTCTTTGGGGCTTTTTGAAGCAACGGGTTGCAAAAGTAGTCAACAGACTATAGGAAGCTTCACAGAGAATATCCGACAAGAATGCGATAGCCAGAAGTTCTCTGCAAAACGATTTAAAATACTATCAAAAGGATCCAAAAGTTTTTAAGCAATGGCTTCATCCACTTGATCAATATGAGCTTCAAAAAGTAAAGGGGAAAAAGGAACTCAAAGGTGAAATTGTAATGTGTCATTTGGAAGACATAGATTGCATGAGTAATTTCTTCAATTACAAATATCATTCCTTCACCTTTGTCCCAATGCTTTATTTAAAGTTATCCCGAAATGCTTCAATTTTTATAAAGTTGACAACAGATGAGTTTTGTACTTTGTATGGTCTACCATTTTCACAGTTCTGCCCGAGTTTGATTTAAAATTTGATCTGATCTAAAGGAAAGTTCTGTATTTTATTTGCATCTCTCTCGTGAGATGTCCAATTTACTTTTCAACTTGGTACTTCCAGCTCCAATTCTGAATGACGACAGTTCCTAGTTTCTTGATTCAATTTATATTCCACCCAACGACATGGACTTTAAATCAGTTTGTGTACGAGTACGTATGAAAAGGTAATGTAAACATTTTAAAGTTTTCTCCTCCGTAACAGTAAAAGTGTCCCTTTCCGAAGGATACTTGCGTCCTTTTTCGGAAGAGAATAATTTAAAATCTTAAAAAAAAAATACAAAAATGGACACAACACTTCACAAACTCAAACTAGAGGAGAATCTTTTTTCAACATTTTTACTCACGTCCTTTAAAAAGAAAAACACACACACACACACATAAAAATGCACTTAAGACACACAGCAAACTACATAAATTGATTAATTTTATTCAATTCAAAGCCAATGTTTTTTAGGTCCTGTATCGAGAAACACTCCTCCGGAATGTGTGGAGGAGAAAAAAAAGCACAAAATCTCTGCTGTAAAACCATGCAATAAGGATCATGTTTGCCGTCAATATTAGCAAATTTTATAGTCAATCGGCAATAAGGATGTTCTACATAAAAAAAAGGAGTTAAAAACAATCTACGGGTTGAAAAGAGGAGATGGGTTGTTTTGTTGCAGCAAACTTTCGGAATAACTGGTTCACTTGGAATGGATGAGATGGGTACTCACCAAGTTGTCGTGGTTTTTCGATGGAATAGATTTTTCCGTGACTCCTTTAACTTTTGTTGTTGATTTACCAGAGTCCTGGGTATTTTTCTATATACAGTACACACAGAGATAATTAATATAGTTTCGTTAGGTTCGTTTTGTTTGTATTATGAAGGATGGTTCAGATAATTTAAATCAATGACTAGTGATCTAGTTTAAAGGGAATAATGTCCTGATAAAGAGTAAATGATTTAGGGGAAAAACCGCAGTCCGGAACAAAATGATTCGTAAAAACTTGTCATCTTATATACAGGATAAAGTTATATGGGAGTTTACTGAACATAAACGGTAAACCGGGACAGAAACAAAGCCCCTGGCTTTTTTTGAAAGATCATATTTACAACCAAAAATTGTATCTGCGCCTGGCAACAACAGAAAGGCATTTTGTCAAACAGTGTCATCAGGTATGGAGTGATTGTGTGCCAGTCAAATCCAAAGTTGTAAAAGAATGCATTGAAAGAAATTTAAATCAAAGAATTCAAACTTATGATTCACGGAATTGCAATTTAAAAAAGAAATACTGCGAATTAAAAAGACTTAAATCACCATTCTTTTGAAGTTAATGACTGCTGCATTCAATTTTTAGCAGTCATAGAATTCAAACCTTTTTTTGGAAATCAATTGAATTCAGTTAGTATAAGTCCGCGTCAGTGGTGAATTCATATATTTTGTTGAAGTCATTAACGAACTCACTTTGATTTGGTAAAAGTCAATGAATTCAAATTGTTTTTGTTGAATTGAATTTAAGGATTTAACTCCAGTTGAGCTAACCACACCAACACACTTTGCGAGTGCTTCTGGCTCCTAATTTGACATATGTTTTGTTAGTGAATTCAACAAAGCCTCCCTCTACAAAAAACTCTCAGCACCTGGCTTCTCCAAACACGACCTGATTTATCTAGTGTTTGATGTGCAGAATGTTTGTTATATAACAAGTTTTCGCTATAGGGATTTTCGAAAAGTAAATTATAATTCTCTACTTTACGATATCACTCAAAACTACTGAGAACGAATCTACTACATATTTTCTGTCGATGACCAAATCTCGTTCTTTCAGGCACAGATACTCGATCTAAAACAAGTAGAAATCGTCCCCTACCGCTCAGGTGGGTGCATTCCGATATACAAATTCTTACGAAGCATCGTGATGCTGCGTACAAAAACTGGAAGAAATACGGTGCCGAAGAGTATTTAAAAGTATATCGCTCAACGCGTAACAAAGCTGTTATGAAAATAAGTGAGGCCAAGTCTTCTTTTGGCAGTTGCAAGATAGATACGTCTACACCAATTAAACATCTATGGAAACAGCTTCGCCAAATTGGCTTAGGCAAACAGAGTCCGAAAATTCTTGAAAACATATACTGTAATCGACTGAATGCTGAATTCGCACTTTCTCTAGAAGAATCACACACGACCGAGGACAATACTGAGAGTAACATGGTAGTACATTCAGTTTAAGTGGGACATGCGAGGAAGATGTTTCGAAAGCATGCTTGTCCATTTAATCAAATGCCACGATTTTTTGTCAAGCAGTTGATGCCATACATACTTCCTTTCTTAACCTATGTTTTTGACCACATATTGACTACCTCAGTATTTCCAAACGATTGGAAAAACGTTCAAATTATTCCTATACTTAAAAAGAAACCAGAAATTCTGTCGAGTACAGGCCAATAGCTATTCTCCCTTATTTGTCTAAAGTTTATGAAAAGCTGACAGCGCTGCAAATGCAGAAGTTTCTCAAAGAAAAATAACTTCTTTGCATTAACCAATCAGGCTTTCGACCAAAGAGAAACTGCAAAACTGCTTTGTTATTTATCGTTGATGAAGTTTAAAAGGCATTAAGTTGTAACCACCATTCATTGCTAAACTTACTCGCAGCTCCTTGCCATTTATTGTGGGGTTCCTCAAGGATCAATTCTTGGACCAATGGCTTTTGCACTGTACGTGAAATGAGCTGCCCACAGTAATTCAGCATTGTATGTCACCTATGAATGCTGATGGTGTATACCTTCTAACAAGCTGTCCTCAGAATGAGATACGTGAAACAATACAGCTCATCAACATAGATCTTGAAAGCATTCATCGCTGGGCAAAAAAAAATTGATTTGTCATTAAATGCTTCGAAGTCAAAAGTGCTTCTGATCTATCGAAAAATCTTCGACGTTTCTTATCTCGCATTAGTCAAGTTAAACCAAAACCCAATAGAGTGGGCTGCCTCTGCCAGAAACCTTGGTCTGATATTTAATCGTATACTAACGTGGGATACGCATACAAATAACACAATTGGCGGGGTTTATTTGGACTGCGTACTCGAAATGCTTCGTAGCCAGAAAACTTCTGGCCGCAGTATTAAAATACGGACGCAAAATTTTTTTTTACCCAAACTACAAAAGCAGGAGAAAATTTAACGTCGCTATTTATTCAACCTAAAGAAACGGGATCATATTTCTGTCTAATCTAAACAGATAATTGGCTGTTCTTTTGACAAATTAATTGAATTTAGGTCTTTGTGCGGACTTAATGTAGTACCTTTAAGGTAATGATTCCCCGTGCGAATATCAAAATATACGACAAAAACAGCCATATCTTTTGACTGCGTCAATTTAGAAGCTTAATTTATTTACAGCTCTAAGGGATCGCAATTGTAAGTACTTGATATTTACTTCCATTTGATACTTCCACTCGTTTGTGAGAAAAAGGGTGTTGACAGACATACGCACAGCAAATAATGTTCCCGTTGTTAAAAAACGCGTTTTTTGTATGGGAACCCCCTTCATTGTCAACTCCGTATGATTTTTTTTATTTTTTGTTAAAGCGGCCATGATTGTAAACGCTCTTTGAAAATTGCAAATGGCTACCCTATTATAGTTCAGAAGTTACAGCACTGTGGAGGACAGCGGAGGCTTAGAAGAGGGTCTTCCAATAGGGACTTCTGAACTTTGACAGTTGATAGCGGCCATATTTTTGAAGCTGTCAACTGCCAAATTTGCAAATTGGCTGTCATTAATTCAGCCTATACGTGCAAATAATAAAATTGTTTTTACAAAATGGGTGTTTAGCTCGGGCACCCTTCCGCGCGTGTCGCGTATTTTACAGTCGCCATTGTTATGGATAAATTTGAGTCCACTGGTTCAATAAACGTTGGAAATTGAATGGAATTCACTGACTTCAACTAATTTTTTGAAAATTCACAGCATCAAGAGAAGTCAACCATTTAATTCCAAAAGAATGCAATCATTTGGCTTCACTCAATGATTGGTTCAAATTGAATGCAACAATAACAGAATTCAGACGAATGATGACAAACGTATATAAATAAGTTAATTCTGGATGAATATAATATTATAACCTTCCCAAAAGATTTAATTATTCGCAACTTGGCGGCGCTTGATAACGTTGCACACTGGAGGAACTTTATTCAAAAGAGATGAAGTTGGTCTTCCATGAACAAAAACTATGATTTTCAACTCGTAATATTACGAACCATTTGTTTGAACCTTTTCTTGTAAAGTCAGTCATTTTTCGGTTTATTGAAGCAGTAGGCTGAGCATTGTAGTTTTAAATCGTAAGTGGTGGTGAAAAAAAAAATTATCAAATATTCTGCATCAACAACATTTACACTTTACGAAAAAGTTAAAAGATTTTATAATTTTATTTTTATTTTGTAATAGTTTTTTGTTCGATTGCCACTCATGCTAAAGAAAACAAGAGTAATGTGAATGCTTGCACTTTGGATAGAGTTTTACACGTGAAGACAAACCAATTTTTAAATTTTCTGAATCTCTGTCTATTTCAAATCCAGAAAAAAGGCCTCTATTTGCCACCTTCATATAATTTTAGTTCTCAGTTACGATTCCAAGTAGAAGCTCAATTTCTTTGATCTTAAATGATAAACTGCAAAAGAAAATAAAGACTTATTGCTTCTCAAAATGATATGGTGAGTTCTTCTAGAGAATCGGCAACTTTTGTAAGTAATTTGGTTTCGAGAATAAAAGTCAAATGGAGAAAAAAAAAAAAAAAAGGAAGCCAAGATTCCTGCAAAAATATGAAGATTGTCCTGAGTGCATGAAAACAAAAAAAGTAGGAAGTACTATCATAGTTATGAATCAGCTGCATGACACTTAAGGAAAGCAAATCCATTTGAAGATTAGTTTTGTCCACTGACTCTGCTCCGAGCAAAAAAAGCAGAAAAGACCAAGATTTAGTGTTCATTGACAAAAATTTCTGCTCGAAATTGCTCTTTTTGTGTTCATTGAGACCTGTCAGAGCAGAAAAGAGTCTTGCTCCTACTCTTGGGGTAGAGCAGAAGTAGAGCAGACTGTCAAAATCAGCTGTGAATATATTTTATTTGAATTAAAACCTTCACTAATTCGTTGGTGATTGATAAGTGCGGTATGTATGGTGATGTTTTTATCAAATAAGCTTGTTAATTAACTTCACTTTCATTTTTAGAAGCTAAGAAAAGGAAAAAAATGATGCAAATTCAGATCAAAAATAACAACGGCCAATCCGTATTGGTGGAATGCTCCCCAAATACGAGAAAAAACTTGGAAAATAGTTAGTAAATATTTTAATTGAATTATACACTTCAATCATTTTTTATATTGTTCTTAAGATGATGATCTCCTTCACCAAGTGTTTGAGGACTCGTTCGGAGTGGAATCTAGCACTGCAGAAGATTTCGTTCCGATTGCATCAACATCTGCAGCTATATCGGACGAGGACAAACCGAAGGCTCTTTGGCTCGACAAAGATTGCCAATTATTGATCTCACTCTACAAGGAAATTCGTCCTAATCTTGGAAGGAAGTTTGAGGTCAAGACCAAGAAGAAGCTTTGGGAAAATATTGCCCTCCGGATGAGCGAATTCCAATCCAACTTTACGCCGTTGCAAATAGAGTCGAAGTGGAAGAGCCTAGAGAGGGGGTTCAAAAATAAAATTAAGCGCAACTCCCAAACGGGCAATGACAGAGCCATGTGAAATTTATATTTAATTAACTCATGTATATCTATTTGTTTGTGGTAATGATAGGGATCTTGCGGATGTGTTGTGTGACCGACCAGCTCTAATACCAAGCTATCGGTTAGGCAGTACGACGGGGAGCGGAAGATCACGAACCACTCTATTAATGGATGCAGGAATGTCCCATGTTGCTGGTAAAACAATAAATCACACATATAATATACATAATCTTACTCATTTTTCTTCAGAAACATTACCAAGAGTGACAAGCGCCCCTCCTTCTGAGGAAGATGATACAAGGCCTGTAGAAGCACCACCACGGAGGCCCAGAAAAAAAAGCACAGTGGCGCAGGAGCTGAAGAAGTGGAGGGCGGATTTTTTGGAAGAGAGGAAGGCTACCAAGGAATATTGGGAGGCCAAGTTGAAGGCATACAAAGAAAGGACGGAGGAATTGGCAAAGGGAAGAGAGCAAAGGAGAGAGATGCTGCCTGCGCTGTTGCAGATGCAAAATAAAAAATCATAAAAATCTATCAAAACATTTTTTTATTAAACTTTTAATTAAAATAAGAAAACACTTCTTCACAGAGTCTATTTCTAAGGATGCTACCTTGCTATTGATCAAATTCACTGTCCAAAATATTTTCATCAACGTCATCGTTGATTTCAAAAGGCAGCTCATCATCATCGCATAAATTATGCAGCACAACGCATGCTCGTACGAAATGGCAAAGTTTCTTTACTCCTCTTAGCTTGCAGTAATAGAGCTGACGAAATCGCTGCTTGAGAACATCAAATGAATGTTCAATGACGATTCTTCCTGAGCTCAACTTACGGTTAAAAAACTTTTGCCTTGAAGTTAAGTGCCCATTATCGCGATATGGTGTTATTAAATATTGGGAGCACGCATAAGCGGAATCTCCCAACAAAAACCGACTTCCAAGTAAATTTGGCAGTTGACGATAAATATCACTATTTTCGTAGACCCTGTTGTTATGGACAGATCCTGGATATCCAACGAAAATGTCTATAAACTTCCTTTTTTCGTTGCATATCTCTTGGAAAGACAAACTTGTCACTCCCTTTCTGTCGATGTAATCGTCTTTTCCATGTTTCGGAGGGTCAATTTTAATTTTTGTGCCGTCTATAACACCTGAAGAAAAAAAAAATATTTACTTTACTTCATCGTTTGCCATATTTATATGCAATTAATAATTCAGTACCTATTACACCTTGCATTCCTGTTTTGCTTCTCATATACGAAGCCGTTTCTATTTTTTCCGCTTCGGATGGCCATCGAATGACAGAGTCACAAAGATTGCTCACAAAATATATCGCTCTTCCTATAATGTTGCACACTGTTCCCAATGCAAGATTGAATCTATCGGCAATATCCCTGTAAGAGCAAGCCTCATGTCCAGCGAACCAAAGAAAGAGCGCTATATGCATTTCTGCAGATATACTAGATGTTGAAAACGCGTCCACCAATTTCTTGTAAAGCGCTCGAGATATGCGGAAGTGCGTCACAAATTCTTTATCATTGTAGGAAGGCACTACTTCTTCCAAAAAACGTTGTACACAGTTCCTTGAATCCTTCCCTACAGAAAAAGCTATAACGCTCCTTAGAGTGTCCATGTTCATTGTTGAATCGCTGCACCAACTAAAAGCACTGCCACTATCAGTGTCCAACTGCAGCTCCTCTAGCACAATTTGCTGAATTTGACTTGTATCCATATTCACACTTTTTAATTTAATATTTCAATCGATGCTTTCACTTCCAAAATAATTCTTAAATGACAAAGGCAAATAATTTTGACAGCTAACATATGGGTTTGCTCTTTTCTGCTCTGACGTTAATCTGACATTTTGCTTCTTCTTTTGATCTTCGTCAATGAACAAAACTATTGCAACTGCAAAGTTAAAGAAAGGAAAATTAAGGAACTTATTGAGTCAAAATCACCTGGAGAGTTGCTTATGAAATAAGAAATGCATCAAGTTTGTTTAAAGAGATATATTTTTCTTCTCCAACTCGAATCTGAAGCAAAGGGATAAACACAAGCCCAGAGCCAAAACATTTTCCCGAAGAAAGCTTGGCTCTTGAGTATTCGACTAAACAACATCATAAGGCAATCTTTTAAGTTTGGCCAAAAACCTAAGGCTTTTTCCTGAAGCAATCGCAGTTCTTATTTTATTCTTAACTTCCTCTTCTTAAGTATCAGAAAGTAAAATTCAAAACTTGTATTATTAAATTACTTAACGGACTACAAGGAATGCCAGTAGAATTCGAAAATTCCACACTGTGTGTTGTAAATGAGTGGTGTGAAAAGCAAAATATAGAAGCGTGTTTTGCGTGTTGATAAAATAAGCGCCCTCATATTTCGGGAGGAGCTTCATGCCTCAGTATCGCCGTTCATTGACCACGACGTTTCTATCCTGGTCGCTGTGGAAGAAAGTTATGGCAAAATGCATTAACTCCAAAAAACCACTGTATGACTATATGTACATTTTTCAAGCCGCAAATACGTTATTTTGACTATTTAACGCGCCTACTGTGTAGTGTGTTGCGGTCTTTAGAAAATGGGGTTTTGGAGCTAAATTTTCGTACACACCGAGTGGTTATTTGGCTTCTATTTTGGGGTCAATTAAAGTTTCGTTACCGGCGTATATTAGCTGATGTTCTATAACATAAAAGGAAACTAACATCTACCTTCTGTATGAGGAATCTTAAAAAGAACCAGTCATAGAAATATCACAACTTCTAACTCAAGTTTAAAGACCATCAAAAATTTGCATTGTAACCATCTAAAAACAAAAACCATTTAGATCTTAAAGAACATAAAAAATGAATTAATTGTCCAATTAATTAGATAAAATGTTGCCAGTGAAATGTCCACTGAAAGACAAATGTCCATCGTAGATACTTGTGCAATAAATTCGCTTGTAATTGTGTAATTAGCTGACACAAAGTGACAGTGTATCGAATCGAGTAATTAATGTCCTGCTTTGTGCGGGTGTAGCTTACCTGTAATAGATTTTGCTCCTTCTTGAGACGAATTTGTGTTAAGGTGCCAGCTAATAGCTCATCACAGTTATGATTAATACCCACAGATACTTCGATGAATTTAGCACCGAATGTGCATGCCAGGCATTTGCCATCTGAAAAAGTGAAATAAATTAATTGATTTCAGAATAGGTTAATAAATATGATTTTTATTTAAAGTTAAGTTGAAGTTAATTATGCGATAATTTTGGAAAAGCGAATGGACATAGTTTGGACGTACGCCAGACGACAATGGAATCAAAAGCATAGAAATAGACCAACTAGTCGCATCTCGCATTGGCGTATAAATTCCTTCCACTGCGCCTTGTGATTCTATGGATTCTACGTAATTCTTCTATATGTGTGTATGTCACTGAACTCCTCCTTAATGGCTGGTTGGATGTTGATGTAATTTTTTGTGTATGCTTGGATGGGTCCCTGGATGGTCAATATTAACTCACCAATATTTTTTCTTGAATAGTTGACCTATCGATCTTCTTAGAATCGTAGGCTAGTAAAATTAACGGAGTGTAAGATGGCTCATTAAGTCACTTAGTATATATGTAGCTTATCGAAAGGAAATAGCAGGAAAGCCAACGTTCGGCGGCCATGACATCGTATGTCGGGTTCGCAGTGCCTGAGCAATTTTTTCAATGTTAAACAACGACTAGACTGAACATCTCTGAAACAGTTGATACCACTTTTTATTACCTGCATTGTGGGTAAATATTATATTTTATTACCGAAGCGGACGAGGGCAAACTTCGTCAAACAATTCAGAGCCTTTCATAATTAAATGGATGGCGCCACAGTTTCGGGCTAACTAAGCTGAAGCTAATGAGCTTTTCTAGCCTGTTCGATCTAGAGGCGCCTGCTTTTATGCAATTTGGAGCGATTTGTTGATCGACAAGTTTAAAATTAGTTTTGTTGACTATTTCAACTTTCAGTTTCGAATTTTTGACTCAATAATTGGTGATAATTGACACACTTAAAATGTGAGACTTTACTTTGGATTTTCAATTTTGATTTGACACTGACTTGAAGTGGTGTTAATGGCTCTATAAGACGTGGAAGCGTCTTTTATTTGCGCCTCTAAAGATGCAAATTTTCAGCATCTTTTATGCCATTTAATGCCTTGAATCGATGCCATTGGTTTCGAATGATACTTTTGAAATGTATAGCAGGTCGTCTCCAAAAATGCTGTCTTACGAGGTTTTAAAAACTGATGGCGAGTGCCCGGGTTTGATCGTTTTTTTGTCGTTATTAGGACCTTGCAAGCGCTCATATAACGCGCCTGTCAAAAGTTTGAATAGACCAACTATGATATATGAAATGCAAAAAAAAAACAATGGCTTTAACCTAACGTATTTACGTGATGAAAGTAGAAGTGCAGGTATCATGATCTTCAAGCCTTAACATATCGTTTTAATGTTAAAGTGGCCTAATTAGGACAAATGATGCACAGAGAGTCGTTTGTGAAACTGGAGTTAAACTACAAAACCCAGCCTGGACTTTGCGACTGTTCAACAAATTTCTTCTTTCAAATTTTCTACATTGACTTCTTTGCCTATTATTTTTTTTAAAGGATTCTCTTTCAATGATGTTGAAATCAAGAAATAGTTTCCACTAAAAGCGGTAAAACCGACATCCAAAGTGGTTGAATTAACCATTCAAGCTGCCTTATCACCTGTGGTAAGTCATGTGCTCATTTTGTTTAAGTCCATATTTAGGGTTCTGCATACAAAAGGTACCAACGGATGTGGCTAGTTCACATCACCTCCACGTGAGATGACCATGCCCCCGAATCGCTCGTGCAGAAATTCCAATATGACGTGAGCTATGTGGCACGCAGCGCCATCTTGTTGGAACCATATGTGTCCATATGTGTCCATATGATGGCCAAAATAAGTTAGTAACCAGCTCGCCATTGACGATGATAACTTGGCCAATATGGTTCTCAAAGAAATATGAACCGATGACGCCGCCAGCCCAAAATCCACAAGAAACGGGAAGAATTCGACGCTCTTGGATTTCATGTGGATTGGTATTTTCCCAAATTCTCGCCTCATCGCTGAAGATGATTTTTCTATTAAAATTTGGGTCAGTTCCAACGGCTCCAGAGCCCATTCAGCGAACACACGTTATTGTCTATGGTGTTTACCTTCAGCTCTGTGGCCAGTTGAATTTTGTACTGGTGCAGGCTGCCTCGGACTCTCCTGCACACTCTCACGGAAGGCGGCGATATTTACGGAAGATCTTGCTATCCGTCGACGTATTGGTGTATTGGTTGACCGTTTACTGATCGAGTGGACTCAAATTCATCTATCCCAATGCCGACTGTAAAATGCGCGATGCGCGCGGAAGGATGCTCGAGCAGAACACCCATTTTAATAAAACAATTTTATTATTTGCACGTATTGTTGAATGCTGTATGGACGGCCATGGTGATTAAGCAAAATAGGCTGAATAAATGACAACCAAATTGACAGATGTTGCTTCAACAATATGACCGCTATCAACTGTCAAAATTCAGAAGTCCCTCCGCTGTCCTCCACAGTGCTGTAAGTTCTGAATCATAATAGGGTAGTTATTTTACAATTTTCAAAGAGCGTTGACAATCATGGCAGCTTAAATAAAAAATAATAAAAATCAAACAAAGTTAACAATGAAAGGGCTCCCCATACAAAAAACGCGTTTTTAAGGTTTCGTTTCTCAAACGGAAAAACGGAAACATTATGTTATCACTTTGCTGCCCGTATGTCTGTCAATTCTCTTTTCCTCATAAACGCGTGGAAGTATCAGATGGAAATAAATATCAATTACTTACAACTATGGTCCTTTAGAGCTGTAAATAAATTAAGCTTCTAAATTCGGGACTCAATTTCCGTCATTTATAAACTATTTACATTCCTATTAGTTTGTATGGCACCTTTGCAGCGCAAGTCCGACTCGAATATTGCATTTTTTTTTAGCGTAATTCAATGAATAGCAATGAACAGCTCTTTGAAATTTAATTTAAAAACGCAACTCAATTTTACGACAAGAAATAGTAAATGAAAAATTCAAAATTAATTTTAAGAATACGGAACCCCTTCGTGTGCACTTGGCCACTTTTTTAAAGTCTTTATTTTATAAAGCGCAGACTACGGAGCAACCCATTCTGGGTATTACTCTTCTGGAGTACATTTTTAGGCTCATCTTTGCATTCTGACCTTTTGATCAAGGATGGCCCTCCGAAATTTGTAGACCTTAAAAAAATTGTGAAGGCGTTGGCTTTTGGAAAATGAAATCTCGGTAAATTAGTGTATCAGAAATCGGATACAGCTTAGTTAAGCTGACTTTTGGCAAATTAATTTAGTATTTGAATTTAAACAGAAGGAGTTAGTCCTTAAGAATGTAATATTTGCCATCAAACACTACAGTCGATATTTAATGTACGATCCACACAAACAAACCTCTGTCAAGTCAAAACGTCTCTTCACAAGGAATTCATATATTATTTTTATGATTTTGATATTGTTTCCAATCAAATATGGAAAAAAGAGCCTTCTAATAAAAAATTTCTTTCTTGTAATTTATCGATACTTTGTAGAAAAAAAGTCCTTTTCTTTTCGTTGTACCCAAGAACACGGAATATCATTTATCTGTTCCATTCTACAGTGGCGGCAATATTTCAACCCCACCATAGCTGGTGGTGTCCTTTTTTTGTTACTGTGTAAATAATGAAATCCTTCGGACCCACTTGAGAAATTCCTCGCTCTTATTAATTGCGAAGCGATAAATGAAACAAATCGAAAGTGAGAAAAATTCAATTAAAATCATTTGCTCGTCTCGCTGAGGATTAATTCAATTAAAAAAGAAAATTACTTAGGCACTTACTGCCATCCACCCCCGCCAAGCCAATTTCCCCTGCTTTGTTTTATTTTTGTTTATTTAATTTTTATTCCATCGTTGGGTCACCCGGTTTCTTTTTTTATTCTTGAGGAATTTATTTTTTTTTGATGATGAAAATATAATTCAATTTTCCACTCAACTGAAGATGAAAATTTACAGGGTGGGGTGAATAGTTTAACAGTGTTTGTGTTTAATATTAAGGAGTTAGTTCTGAAGAGTCTACTCAATCTACTAGACGTGATATTGTGGAACTCATAGCGAACCGATCGGAAGTTATGTGCTCTTCAGTGCACCTATCATTAAATCACATTGTATAACTTCATTATGGTTCTAGTCTTTGCTTATGATTTTGGTCAAAAGAACTTAAAAAAAATAATAATCTTCAAAGTACAACCTTGATCAAAAAGTTCCCGGAATAACCACCGTGTGGCGCTCCCATCGTTCCCATTTGGATTTTTTTTTCTTTTTGTTAAATTGGTACATCTGCTGTTGATATTCCCTCTAAATCTTAGCGTAATTTTCAAAAGTTACATAGGCAAGAGTTGGCGTTTTATAATATTTTCAGAAATCGACGTCGCAAACGGCATAATTTGCGAGGCTGAATCCGATCCCACATTCATCAAAAGGGTCATTATTGGAGACGAAACGTAGGTTTATGAGTACGACACGCAATCCCGACATCAGGCAAAAACATCCCAGACCAAAAACACCACGTAATTTTCAGTCAAAAAAGAAGGCAATTCTCACAGTTTTCATGAATTACAGCGGTGCAGTGCATCATGAATATTCGCTAGAGGTCCAGACTGAAAACAAAGAGTATTATTTGGCGTAAGGAGACGTTAGCGTGAAGCAATTCGCTAAAGAGACCAGAATTGTGAGCAGAAAACTCGTGGATTTTGCAACATGATAACGCACCGTCGCCCAGTGCCATCATTATTCGAAATTTTTTGACGAGAAATGCAACAAATACCATCCAACAGCCACCGAATTCACCTGATTTAGCGCCCGATTACGGGGAACGCGTTTAAGCAGCCGAGAGGAAGTTATGGAAAAATCGCAGAAACCACTGAAGGACATACCGAAAACCGAATGTAAAAAATGATTCGAGAATTGAATCAAGCGCTGGCATAAGCGTGTTGCACTCCATGGGGGTTACTTTGATGGGGACAATATAGATTTAGATGAATGAACTTGAATTTTGTATTTTCTGAATTAATTCCGGGAACTTTTTGATCAAGTGGTTTTGTGATAATATTTCTAGATAACAATACCTTTGAGAATATGCAATTTTTTTTGGAAAAAAAAGGTTTTATTTATTAACGACTTCATAGATTTGATTTGGCATAGAGACGTAAAGTCCTTTTATGTAATCCAAGGAAATTTTTCTCCCAGCAAATACAATGGATGCAATCGGTAATTTTTTTATATTTAGACTGATAGCCAGACCCGTCCACATTCCGTCCACAATTTAATTTTTGACCATAATTCTGTCGTATGGGGGCGTTGCCCTCTGAAAAGTCCGACTTATTTGTCCAAATATTTTACTAACTTTTGGAACACTTCTCTCCTCCAAAATTCCCCAGAAGAATTTTGAAGATCTACAGTACCAAACCACCACATTCTCGGCCATGATGCTGAGCTAAAAAATAGTTGCCTTTCGTCTTATTATTTACTTCATTCATAAAAATGTTTCACCCCTTTGCACAACTTAATCTCGGCCGCATTTCAAAAACAAGTTGATTATATTATTATTATATTATATCAAAAGACTCAGTATGAGATAGAAGCTTCCTTCCTTTACTGGAAAGATCAGAGCCTGAGTTAAAGTTGCCCTCCAGATCTGATAGCCACGAGAATGTTGCTTTCATTTGGTCAGACCAAGCTTTCTAACGTCCACGAAAGCTGAAACCGGAGGTTCGGTTTTCCCGTTCGTCTTGAACCTGTTGCCTTGAATTCGAAGACTCTTTTTTCCTTTCGGCCTGAATTCGCGGTAATTGCTTTTTCTTCATTCGCCCTGCTCACAGATAGGAGAGGATGTCCGACGTAGAATTTTTCTTTCGAAGGAGCCAAGAATCAGCTCGGCAGTCCTGCTCTGCGACTGGTAGTATAGGGTTTTGAAGAGCATGATTCTGGTCCTTCGAGAGAGGAGTTTCAACCCAAGTTGTTTCGACACATTGAAAAAGCAACGGATCTCCACTGTGGTTTAACCTCGACAGCATTTACTTTGTTTTGTCCTCGGAAACCCTCAGACCAGCTTGCTTCACCCGCTCTACAATCGCCGAGAAAGCTTCGTAAACAACTCGTTGGGAACGCGCGTTTTATAGACAACATTAAGCAGCCTTAGCTCCGTAGTTTCCGCTCGAGGAAGGATCTCGCTTTTTGTAGATAGGGTAGATAGAGATGATTGCAGTCATCGAGCATGCTTTCATCTTCCCATATTCTGCATATAATTGGACGCATGCTCTCAAGCAAAACATCACCGCCAGCCATGAAGTGCTCTGATGACAGGTCATCTGAGCCTGTGGCCTTGTGCTCTTTAGCTTTTAGCTGTGTGTACTTTGTCAATGCTGGGTAGCAATACTATGCAGCAGCTGATGAAATTGTTGCTTAAATGCATCCACCATTTCTTGCGGGTCGATAATAAGAGTAAAACGAGAGTTTAAAAAAGGACTGAAAAACCTGATAGCCAAACATCAATTAAGGCAGCATACAGTCACAAAATTGAAAACCTTGTCTTACTGCGAAGGTATTTTTAATACCTTGGCAATTCATCATTAAGTGGAATTAAAGGTCAGATAAACTGATCAGGATAGGATAAATACTGGCACCGGAACAGTCTAAAAAAGACTGATAAATGATTTAAAAAGGCTTCCCTCAAAGAGGCTATGGTTTTTTTTTTAGATAAGGGTTCTTCGATAGATTGTCGAGATGCCAAAAAGTCTGCAAACGCCTTTTGTCTGAGGTCTTCGATGTGAGATCATCGCTCTTATGCTAAAAATTTTATTTTGGGCAGTCACTATTAATTATTTAGAAGCTTTTTATGGCAGAACATTTCCCCTAGCCTAAATTTATTCAATTTAAGGAGTAAAAAAAGCACCTGACGATTAAAAAAAAATTAACAAGGTACGAGTTGAAGAACACGCACATGAAGGGTTTCGTACCACCGCACAGTAAACTTAACATTTTGGATTTGCAATTGTAACCTAGTTTGCAATTTAAAAAACAGAAATGTTCTTATGTATGAGGACACCCCGTTATTAAAAATTGTATATTATTTGTTGCTATAGCCGCCATAGTAGTAAAAATTCTGTGAACATAACAAGTGTCTACCTATATTATAAAGATTATATACCACTGTGACTGAGGGGCGAACGGACAATGGTGCCTTAGTAAAAGAGTTCCATTGGCACCCCTTATATATGGAACCCTTTAAACTCAGCGGGTCCTAAACAAAAGCGAGTCTCCCCCAAAAAGTGTGTAAATTTACATCCTTGAATTTCAAATAACTCTACCTATGGTCGGTTTACATGACATCACAGACAATAAAAAATATTCTGTCTATAAATTTCCTAAATTACTGGTTATAGAGAGACATCGAATGATAGGTTTTATGTGACAAAGTTAAATAAAAAAACGTCACGATCAAACATTTCCACACATCCTTTCCGAATATTTTTCAGAACTCAATTTTAGTGTTACGGCTTTCCGTGGTCCATTCAAGCGCTCCATTTCATCCCACCCTAATTCTAATGAAAAAAAAGGCCTTTTGCTCATCACCCCCGAGAATGCATATATCACCCATTTGAGCAGTGGCGTTATCCATCTTCAATGAACGTGATGGAATCGAATTGAATTTCTTAAATACACTCGCATTTGGAGTATTGTTTTATAGGCCAACAACATACGTAAAGGACAAACAAACTCAACTGTTGATTGCTCCTTTATAGGAAATTTAATCCCTTCGGCAATGTTAAAATAAACAAAATAAGTGGGTTTATTTTCCGGCACCAAGCACACATCGAAAAGTCGATAAACCATGTCCCAAACCCAATTGATTAGCACGAATTCGGTCTTTGAAAAAAACATGGAATCGAGCCTTTTTAATTGGCGCCCATAAAACAACCCCCCATGCCCCAAAAAAAAGGGTAGTTCATTAAGGAACAGCAATTAACTTTTGATCCGCATTAATCGAGGATACAAATGAAGGACTTGGATGGGGGTAGAATTTTTTTTTTGCACTTACCTTGTGCTGAGACGGCACGTGACCTCGCTAAATCAATTTTATTAGCCACAAGGATTATTGGTCGCGTCCTTATCAAATCCATGTCCTGTAGGCGTGATAGGATTTGTTTGGATCGTGTAAATGACTCCTTGTCGACAACTGAATACACAACCAGATACGCATCGGCTTTCTCCAATTCGTCCTGCAAAAAAAAAGAAAAGAATTGGATTAGGAAACCTCCGGACAAGTAGCGGTAAATATGCGAATAGAATTTCCAATCACAGTTCATGTTCCAGAAAATACTCGAACATTTCTCAAGAGAAGATTTTCAATTGTGTCTGCGGCGACGGCAGTTGGAATAATTTACTCTTCACCATGCAGGAATCATTTATGATAATGAATATGGTTCAGCCGCCCAACCATGGGCAGGAACTCGAGGGATTGTTAGGAATTGATTCTTACAGAGTGGGAAAGGGAATTATCAATGGATCCCCCTGCGGTGATACTGAACAGGTACAGATGGTTGATGAGAAGATATCTAATCGCATTGGTATTCATGGGACTTTGTGGTGGCTCATTGTGATACAATCACCGAGTCTGGACGATGTTTGAATAAGTCACATGAATTCTTATTTATGTAAAGCATCTCTGGACACGAACATTTGACTTTTATCAAGTTGTTTGAATCGATGTCTTATTCAAGACAGCATCAGTTGTCTCTTTTGATTGATATAACTTTAAAGGAGCTAAAAATAGTTAAATGAACCAAATCGTCAATATTGGCAAAGATGATTTGGCAGTAGAATTTGAATAATTCTACAATCTACTGTAAGTAGAAGATTAACTGATTTAAAAAAGAGGATTCCGTACAATTTTAGGTTGAGCAGTACATTTTTTTGATATATCTGTTGTTATTACTAGAATAATTTTCATTCACCCAGTTCGCAGTATTTTATTCGTCAAACGTATTAGAGTTTTAGTTCATTAGGCGATTGCGTTCACATTCCGCTGTCAGTGTAATGGCATCACAACGAGGCCAATGACATCAACTGACATTACGTCAGAGACTACTATCGGTGGATAACGACTCGAAAAACGAATGTGACTGGTATACAAAACACAATCAAATGTGCCATTTCTAATTTGGAGGTCATCTTTGGCCAACACAATGAAACCTACGGAAACAGGAGGAATACGTCACTGGAACTAACGAACGGGAGTAATATGTCACTTCTTACTTGCGGTATTTTTTTGTTGATGAAATTGTTAGCTAATGACTAGCTACTAGGAGAGTAATGGAAAGATTATGTAGTGGTTTGAAACTCATATGAGTGCTCCCAGGTTGGAGTTCGCATACGGAAGAAGAATGTTGTATCGACTTATTTGCATTCTTTTGATTGACACTAATCATTGATGTCATAGAAAGCTGTGTTTTTGAAGATAAGGTCACACACTCGGCTAGAATGAAGTCAAGAAAACCAAGGTTAAAGACTGCTGGTGCCGATGGAATTCCTTTTAATCTTTCTTCAGGTTGCCGGGAGAGCATGTTAAAAATGCGCACTCTAGTTTTGAAGGAAAAATTTTTTCGATACTGCATAAACTATTAGCTTTTAGATATTCTAACGATATAAAGGCCTTTACAGTCTTAAACTCTTTGTCAACAACATGGTTGGCAAAAATGTTCTTATTATTGGGTTATCGTTCCTGGGAGGATCTTCCCTTCAGAAAAAGTGGAGACCATAGTTGTCCCAACAGAGATAAACACATTTAATACCTCAATGTTATAGCTGTCGATTGTTGGCTAAAATTTCCAGCACCTCATTCAATCCCTATGAAGGCTTTGATGATATTTGCGTATCACAGTAGGTGGTCAAATTCGAAAAAATATTGCCTCGCATCTTGAGACGAGCATTTTTCAATATCCCCTCAAGAACTATGTTAAATAAATGATCACATTAAAGCGCACCTTCATGCCAAAATCCTTGCAAGTTCGGAGTAATTCGGAGTTTCTCATATGCTTAAAGTCAATGAATTCTTTGAAGTCTATGTTAACATTAAGTCCATTGTCCTTTGCACACCTGGAAGCCTTGATTGTGGTTGTGTGGTTCAAAATAGCTTAAGGTCGATTTTCTTAATTTCAAATTATCTGCCAATTCCATTCACTTGTTGTTCAATTCCGATGGAGAATGCTCATTTCTATGTCAAGATTGGCAAAAGTCAAAGTTGGAGTTATTGATATAAAAGGGATGCAGAAATCGCTCCAGTTTCTAACATGCGAAGAAGAGTGTTCCGGTTCCAAGTCAAAAATCAACTTCAAAAGAGGAGGACAGAGAACTCATGCCACTTGTTTTTCCTTGAAGTAGAGCGCACATTCATCAAAAAATCATTTAGTAAAAATATATAAACTTGAAAACTTCATTCGAAAAAAATAGCTCGTTTACACTCACTCAACACACACTTTCAGTCTATTTGCTTTTCTGAAATAATTTATGAGTACTACTCTAATTTTGTTACAAGCTTCCATTAACTTTATTGCCCCTTCGTTCGTTTTTTGGTTGTCTATTTCGTTTATTTCGAATTATCCCTGCCGCTCCTTTGCGTCCTTCGAAACTTCATAAAATTTATTAAATTTTCATCTACAATACAATTTTTCTATTGTGCATCTGTGTAGAACAAAGTCATCGTATAATCCTTTTTCAATGAGAACGGAACGGAAGTATATCCTGGAGGCGACTTAATTAATAAGCTTCATCCCAGCTGAATGGAGGACTAGCCATCATGTCAACAAGACAGATGAGGCACATTGAAAATTTTCTATAATGCAGCTGAACTGTCTGTTTTGTGTGTGCAAAGGACTTTATTGGTGTACACAGAGGATTAACATGAAAGTGTTGCGAACAGATAAGCTCAGTCATTGAATTTCAGCTTTACGTGAAGTAGAAGTGCATTGGCACACATATCATTGCAGATTTTGTTGTTCAGTTGGTGTATGCAAAGGATGGTTCACTTTGGGTAAATTATACTCCAATGTGTACTTGTTTAGTGGGTCCTTGATTGAGTTATGAATATCAGTTTTACTCCTTCAGTTGTCAAAAGGCGAGTTGATGAATTTAATAACAGGAAGTTAATTGGGGCTTCTTTTGATTACACTGGTCAACAAAGTGATGATATTAAGACTGATTTTGGTTTTGTAAAAACTCTAAAGGCAAAGCTAGACGGAAGCACTTTATTTAGAACTTCGTGCACGTAGGTTTTGGGACTCAAAAGTGTTTATTCACTGCCATTTGATACCAAAGCTAATTGATTATCTAAAATATGTTACAAAGTCTCTTGACTACTTCTAACTACCCAGACAGAATGAATTTAATTTTAAAAATATTTTTAGGCCTATTTTAATAATTATAACATAAAACCATATTTAACATTATCGTGGACCTTTTTTTTATTAGTGCTCTTTAGTTCTAAATCTTTTGTTCAGAAAGAAAGCAAGTATATCTTGCCGATATGACAGCGTTCGAAAAAAACGACCACTTTTTTAACAACTTTGAACTTTGCTAAAATAATTGGTCGCCATGAAAGATCGCTTTGTTAAAATGGGCTAATGTGTGGCTTATGTTCATTCTGAAGTTCCATTGTAAGTATTGGTGAAAGAATTTTTGAAATCGGATGGGTAGTTTCGAAGGTTATCTCATACATACAAACTTACAAACATTACCTCTTCATAATATAAGCATAGAAATAAAACAATTCCATAACGAAGACCTCTTTTTGCAAACTAAACTTAGTTCCCACATTCTTTAACGAGTGCTTGAGACTGATAGTCACTCATCTTCTCGAAGCTTTCTTAAGTTCCAAAACATAACATATCATTAAGAATTTGTCATTAACAGATGTACTTTTGGTTTCAATTTGCTCAATTGGTATCTATTTGTTGATATTCGTTTAATTCACAGTATTTAATTCGCAATTTGTTGATATACCTGAAGATTGTGATATTTTTTTAGACGGGTTCATCACACTGCTATAAATGCAGAACTGCGAACTGCAGCACCTTATACAAAAACCACTACAGCTTATACAGAAATCACTACAGCAAAGTACCCACTGAGTCAAACTCCTATTGCTGGTCGACCATTTTGGTGACAGTATTGTTATCATAATTTGACTCCAAAAATTGTAAATGCACCATATTTGGAAACATTTTTTTTTCAGGATAAGGATCTGTGACCTGTTTATTTATCACATTAAAAGGGAGACAGTGAAAGAACTGCACCACCTAGCGTTTAAGATATTTTTTCTAAAAAAGGACTTCCTCAAAACCTTGCGCCATGTGTTTTTTATTATTTAAAAACTATCATGAAAAGACATAAACGAAAAAAAAATGCTTACACATCACGCAGATTTATTTTGAAAACCCATTGCAGTAGCATGGTCTTTTTCCATTAGCTTACTGGGGCAAGTCTTTCGATAAAGATCTTGAATTAACCCTTATTTTTGAGAGCAATCTCCCAGAGACTGAAGAGGTGCAATAAAGGGAGCTGTTAAGAATGTTTGTCACGCCGCTAGTGGCATCATCGGTACTTATTATTTCAAAAATAAGCCGATTGTTATTGACTTCTTGAAGGTTGGCAACGAACGATATGACAAAATGACGAAAAATTCAAGAGAATGGATATTGAAAAGCTATCTGGATAACATTTCAACTGTTGCAGGGCTTACGATGAAGGGTATCAAATTAAGGGCGATTTTCCGGTTCAACACTTTTATTTTCAGATAGTTAATTATTTTGAGTTTTTAAAATATTCAGAAATTATTGATTAAAAGTAGCAAGAATTTTGAGTCGTTCTTAAAGAGAAATATGTCCGCTTCAATTCTTGAACATTTCAGCGTCAGTTTTCTGTGCGAAGCAAAACTGCTCGCACGCCACAATGCTGTTTATCCATCGCTTTAAGAATATGTTTTGCCTTCCGATTCATTTGAGCGCGTCGAAAATTCCATTGGAAACGGTTCACTTAATAGCTCGTTCAAAAGTGACAGATGGTCCAGATAGTATTTTCCCCATTCTTCTGAAGGTGCATTCTTCTTCACTAGTAAAGCCATTGCATGAGCTTTTTCATCTGTTTTGCCCTTCTTATCTTTTCTAGCCTGACTCCGAAGTCCTCTTATTGTGGACCTATACCTCTTACTAAATTTATAAGTTTCAGAATACGAAAAATTGGCTCGTCATACTTTACCTATACTAATATCAATAAGAAATAATGTTTGTAAGTATGAAATAATCTCCGGAACTATCCATCCGATTTCGAAAATTCTTCCACCAATACTTATATCTTCGCTAAGTACATAGGCTATTATTTATTCCATGGTTTTTAAATTATTATTATTATTTAAATCAAGTTGTTGAAAAAGTGGTAGATTTTTGCAAACTCTGTGATAACGTTTAGAGATATTTACTTGCTTTCTTTTGAAAAAATTAAGAACTGAAAAGCTTCTATTAAAAAGTCAGCACATACACAAATTATTAAAATATTACTACAAAATATATTAACACGTCTTGTCTTTAATATGTTCATTAGTTTCAAATCCAATAAGTCTATTTTTGCGGGCCTTTAAAAACTGCATTTGATCTCGAGCTCGATTTTGGAAGGATGAAACAACCGCTCAAAGAGCTCGGGTAACGATGAAGATTTGAAACTACAAATTCCCGAGCCGTGTTGTCTTCCGTTTTGAACTTACCGGCGAGTTGAGCAGATTTCGTGCTTTGTAGATTTTTGAAATTTCGCACTTACCTTAAAAAACAAATAGCTTGCTTGTCTTCTCGAATGAAATCGCCAAGAATAAGTCGGAATCGTGGACTCAAACATTTCTTCAATAAGATTGTATCAAAAACCTTTTAATTGTGATACTTTTCAATCATAAATGACAGTTTGAAAAATGCCTTTTCTTCTGTTTTTTTATTGGAGTTCCTCGTAACCCCTCGTAAAAATCACTACCGGGCGTCTTTCAGTTGCACGTATATGTTTGAGCAATACTGATAGGAAATCTCAAAAGTGTTGCATAATGAAGGGTGGTACGGAACCGCTTGCGTAAGACTCAAGCTCGTACCGTTTTTTTTAACTTAATGCCATCAACTTCACGCTCTCGATTTTTCGTGAAAAAATAACCCACTTTTTTGCAATTCTGGATAAATGATAAAAATTTAATCATTCATTTGAGTTCATTTTAGCCAACTTCATCTATCATTGAGTTCGTTTTTGAACATTTATTTTGTTAGAACCTTATTTGTCGTCAGACTTGGATAACAATTTAATTAATTATATTTGAAATAGTACCCCCGATTCCATGTGGCAGGCATAATAAATGAATATCATAACGATCAAAAAAAGTGGTGCTGTAACAACACAACCCTAGTCACGAAAATTCTCATTGTTAGATTCAATCGAAACCCAAACAAGTGCATTGCTTCAAGCATTGAAAACAATTTGCAAAGGACCTTTTTTGAGTGCTGCAATTAAAATTAACAATCCGTGAGAGTAAACCTGCACAAATGTATTCTGCCAAATGAGGACTAATGCAAATGAAAACCGCCACTTTAGCGCCGGTTAGTGGGAATTAAAATTGATTATGCAATCCACGCCACACGTTTACCTTGGAAGCGGAACCAATAAAATTACAACCCAAACCAAACCCAATTTAAATTACGAACCAACCACGAACCTCACGACGCACACAAGGAAGGTACAATATTGCAGTAGCAAGAACTTCGATGTCAATTTGGAATCCTTCGATATGTGCGTACATAAATTAGTTGACTTTGTGGCTTACCTCCTATGGTCTGGCGTCGTCCAGATGCCCAACAGAAAACGTGCCTTAAGTTCATGCCACACTCGTAGGAGGCCAAAGTTGCGGTTGCTCCACTTTATTAATTTGCTTCGTGTTGACTGGATTTATTGAATTTTCACGAAGAGTAAACGAGAATAATGATTGTAACAATTTAGAGACTTGAAGGCAGTCTTCTGAGGACATTCGTATATTTATGGATGTAAATCCAAGTTGGATTTCAGATATTGATGGATAGATATGCGAAAAGATTTAAAAGATTGTCAAGAGCACATGCTCGCAGGACTCTCAACGAGAAACCATTTTTCCTGTGCGGAAATCCTGATGGCTCTCTCAATCTCCAAACGGCTCTTGAAGTTTTCTCGATAAAATTTTACTCCCAAAAAATTGTCACCCCGACTGGGGTTCGCAGAATATTTTTTTTTACCATGATTGTATTAACTGCGACTTAACTTTTACTGAGATTCCTTAAACCGAAGCCTTCTTAGAATGTTTGACCTTCTTTTTCGATCAAGCTTCCTTACTTCTATTGTCATGCGAAGCGTCTTTATTTCAACATCGATTTCCTTATATTCTTTTTGAACAATGCTGGCATTGCGAAGAAATGCCGTTTAGAGCAGACTAGGGGAAATTTTTCGGTCATGGAAGGTTCAACTAGATTTTATTTGACGATGCTTTTGCCCCTCAAGTTGTTTCAAGATCCTTCAAAGATCCAAGATATTTCAATCACAAAGTACTCATTCAATTTCCGACATATGATGGCTCTATCATCACCAAACTAATGGTGTAGTCAAATTTTCTTCAAGTAGATAATCAAGGATAACAATGAATATTGAAGGACTTAAAACATTACCTGTTGTACAACAACTTTAGTTGCTGGTGAACAAGTTCAAAAGATAAATTATACCGCATTGCCACAAGGATGAATACTCGGACCTGACCTGTTTTCGTTTTTTTACAAACTTATTTAATGCAGCCAAATTCACATGAATGCAGATGCAGGTTGGTTGGTTGGTTAAGGTGAGCTTTATTTGCTCTTCAATTAGCCTTCTGATTGGGACCGTTGTGTGAAAAGAAGGGAGGAGGAGATGTCAGAGGAATTTAATGGAGTGTTTTGATTTGGATGGTCGAAAAATCTTTGTGTTCGTTTTGTAAGTTCATGATCCCTATTTCTTTTAGGTGCTGACCCCAGTTGCTGTTACTGGGCAGTGGAAGAGGGAGCGCTCCAGATATTCTTCTTCCTCCTCACAGCTTTGGCAGTCTAAGTAAGTGGAGATTTAGCTTAATGTGATCTGTTACCAGTCCCACCATATTCCATTTCCTCGAGTTCAGGGCTCGTTTCGCTGCCTTGTTAGTTGGTTTTTCTATAATTTTACTGTTTTGTAAGAGGTGTTGATCCAGTGATTTTTGAATTTCTGGGTTGCCCATTCACTTATAGCTCATTAAATAGTCCTTTACGGGACGCCTACTTCCTTTACAGGGTTTTGATGACTACCTTCTTGCTCCTTTCCTTGCCAGTTCGTCAGCTTTTTTGGTTTCCCGTTCCTAGTTTGTTTAGTTTGTGTTTACACTTCCTTACCAGTTGCGATACTCAAAGAGGGTTTGTAAAAGCTTCAATTGTTGCAGTTCTTGCGGAGTAGATGAGTACTTGCTTCTCCGGTATGTTGAGGTCGGTGAGGTTTTCTACTCCATTGCGAAAACTTCTGCTTGACGTATGGTTCAAGATGTTTTGAAATTTCTATCGGTGGGTTTGGGCAGTAAATCCATATCCCCGATTCAGACGATATGTTTGTCTTATAGTTGTTTTTGAAGGTGAAAGTTGTCTCATCTAAGTCGCTTGAGCGATCATGAAGTGGTGTCATCGCCCTAACAACGTTCACAATTTTCCTATGCCCGGTGTTTTAACTGTCGTCAATGTGACCCAGTGAGACCCCTTGAGTCTTTTGGCCGAGAATGCTGCTTGTCTTTGCACTTTCAGTTGTACTGGTGTTAAAATTAAAATTACTTCGATGGGTGCAGTCGGCGTTGAGACTTACAGACTTGTATCCAGTATGACTTCTTGGCTTTAGTAGCACGTGCCTCCAGGTTTTTCATGCAATTGAGTTTCTTGTCAATTATTTAGTGTTGTACCTCCAATCTAAGGGATGTGGAAGTCACTTTTGCTAGGGTTAACATTTTGTCCTTGTTGTGCTTGTGGTGTTCCTCTTAGGACTTTACCTCCCCTTGTTTCGTCTCCGATGGAGGCTGTGATGATGCGAATCGATAGCATATGTTGTTGCAAGTTGATAGGACGTCTACAATTATCGTTATTTTGATATGTTAAATGCCCCTTCGATGTCCAGAAATATTTCACAACTGATTCCTTGTATATTCGAAAGCATCTTCGATTTTTAAAACTACTTTGTGCACTGTGTTGGTTCGTACTCAGTTGAAGATTTTCTTTATCTGTTTTCTGATTACTCCAAAATATTCATTTAATTCAAGACACTATAGGGAAGGCTGACTGCATCAATACCCTCGACAAGCCCTTAAGCAAACCAATTCCTTCGAATACTCATATAAATGAAAATATCGGAAAGGTTTAGTGTTGGTACCGTCCCCATACAAACTTAAACGAAAACAAGGATATGATATTTTGACACTGACACGGGTTTGTGCTGTCAAAAAATTGACAAACGAGTATAATACTCTCGGGTCTTGAAATGAGTTGAAACGATTCATCCTTGACTAATTTTTGCGTATTCCGAGTTGGATGCTATGTTGCTGAAAATAAGCGGCCATCTCCAGCAATGTTCGCAAGTCTTTATAATTGGTTTGCTGATTGATAGCCGAACATATTCCCATGTTTGTCCTGAAGACACAATATTGTATCTGTTGCAAAGAGTGAGCGCCTAAAATAGAGAGCCTTAACACATCAAATCTGTCAGCAAGTGAACTTCAATTCCTGAAGTGGAATTGAGGAAAACCTGAGGAAAACCTGCTGTGAAGCTTTGTCGCCCTCGAAAATACCCCAACTACATAGGTTTAAGTCTTTTTAACCTCACTATGTGAAAGCTAAAGATTCCTTGTCAGGAACCTTATTTGGCCATATCAATGTGATTGTCAGTCAGGAAGGTCCAAAATTACTGCAGATTTTCTGGAAATATCGCAGGAGTTCAAAATAGGTAGGTACGCACCAACTATGCACCGATTTCAATGCCGTGTGTGGCAGCATTAACAGAGACTATATTTACAGACCCAAACTAAGCTTTGGGATGTCTGCAAAATTCAACGGAGTGTTCAGGATGACGATTGGCTGCACACGATATTTCCGTGGACTTGGTCAACATCATATCGATACCCATATACGTCGAGCCAAACATTCGAGGTAGTCAAAGACTTCGTCTACCTATGGTCCGCAGTGAAATCGATCAACGAAACGTGCTTAGAAATTGGATGGATAAACAAATTCTATCTCAAAGGAATAATAGAACACATTATTCAAGACTTTTATCGGATATAAATTTGGTACTTTCCATAGCGATAATCTGGAGATGGATTAAGCCAGAAGGTTCGGGTATCACGACTAAAGCTACTATCTATAGAGTGATTGGACATCAACGCTGAGGCCTGAAGAGTCTTCGAATCCACATTAGCGCGGTTAAGGAAGACCTAAGGTTGAATCATCTTGCTGTATCCTGGGAGGTAGCTGGCTAATGGTTGAGCTTACTTGAGAGACTTGATGATTAAGGCCGAGGTCTTCCCAGGATTGAAGCATCTTCGAAGTATGTAGGACTACAATTTTGACACCATCCAGACTCCCGCTTGAAAAATACTGCAGAGCTTCAGTGAAGCAAATATTTGGTCTGGTTTCGTGTCTTAGATACCCTGAAATTTTTTCAGCGGAAAATAATGAAGTGTGATTCCCTTAAAGCCCTTAAAGGACAACTTCTCTCCGGAACTAGTGGCGCTTTTAGGTGCGAAAACGACAAGTCTAATTAAGACAGGTCGTTTAACAACAAAAAGACAAATCACAATATGACTTTATTAAAACTGACTTCAGAAAAACCTGCATTCCAGTTGAACATTTTTTTGAAAATATATTCCTTTCGAATGATGTCCTTTTTAATTCTTTAAAAAATTACTAAGATATTAATACCCCGGCTAACAAGCTGTCATGAAGCCTCAAACGACAATCAGCAAAATGTTTATCTATTTCCAAAGAAATCGCGGGGGTAGACAAACAAAAAGATACAAATTGTGACGAGAGATAAAAAAGGTTGCACCTTTGCTTCCGTCCCAGTTAATTTAGCACTTAACCTCACGGAGGGATATTTGAACACCCTTACACTTTACACACTTCAGCCTTGCTCGGTAAGGGTGCAATGGAAAAGTGCCTTGAGGACTGCACTTTTCTTGATTAAAGGGTTTCGCTAAAATGGGGGCCAGGATGTACACTTCCCTTCAAACAGTTAATTACAGGGCCAGGTCAACCAAAACTTTTTCCTCTCATCTTAGGATATTTTCTCACCGACAGTTCCCTTAACAACAACTCAATTGACACAATTTATATTCTAGGCAAATGTCCTTATTGCTTTCCATTTAAAACCCCTGGTTTTTCCGTGGAACCGAAGTTAACTTCGTGTAAAATTCGACGGAACTAGAAACAACTGGTTAAAAGGCTGTAATGGAATCTGTCACTCAACCAAGTGACTTTTGGGTGGCTTCCTACCGCACGGTTGATTGCTCGACAATTGTGTCACACTGAAAGATAAAAAAAGAATAAGCTTTGTTTGTCTTGAACTCACCTTGTTATCCTGGCTCCCTGTAATGAATTTCAATTCCGATTCAATGCCATTCAAAATGATTGAAATATTTTGTTCAGCTTCATCGGTTTCTGTAAAGAGAGAGAAAGAAGGGGAAACATGGTTTTTTGAAAAGTCTCCATTGTAAGGTGTCCTGGTGGACAAGGATAACACAAAAAAAAACAACTGAGTGGTGTGCTCTAATTAACCTACGAAAGTCATTTTATGTCCTTTTACCTTCATTCTCAAGACAAGAATCGTCCTTGATGAATAGATGTGTGTTCAAATCGTTTTTTTGCAGGAAGAACGGATGACACTTTTTGCCGGAAGGATGCTCTTCAAAGATAATATCGGTTTGTTAAGGATTCTAATAACCCTGACACGGATTGTGAATTCATTTGTATTCATGTGCGAGGGCAATGCGCTGCGAGATTTGTTACGAGGATTTATCTTGCGATGGTTTCAAAAGGATAATATGGATTTGTGTTGAAAGCAAGAGGAACAATCTGGGGATTTCTCTGAAGTCATTTGTGAAGGAGAAAGCTTTAAGTTTAAAATCGTATCATAAGAGGGTTGCGTATGTGAATTGCGTGCCACAGGACGAACGTAAAGTATAAAAATTCTAGGAAAATTGGTTCAATTTTTTGCTGGGAATGAATAATTTTCAAGGAGCTAGTTTTGACACGTTTGGTTACCGAACAGATTGCCATTTGTCGTGATGCTGGAAAACCATGAATTCTTTCTTTATTTCTGAGAAATTTGAGAAGCAGATGAGTTGGGAATTTCCGCAAACTCTTAGGCTGGGCGCTCACTTGGCAACTTTTCGTTGCGCAACGAAAAGTTGCCGCTGTTGCCGGCAACTATTGCCGAGCAACTTTTGCTTATACAGCGCTCATTAAGCAACTAGTTGCCAGCAATGTGTGCAAATTGCAATAACTATGGATTTCGAACAAACTTTTATTGTTTGTGCATTATTGATAATACTGAGAAAAAAAAACAAGAAACAAAAAAAAGCACTTGGTGCATCCTAGAAATCGTGATAGAAAGGAAAAAGGAAAATATCAAAGCCTTTTCCTGGTCTTTTAAATGTTTATTAAACAAGCACGGCCTCTTTTCCACTTCATCGATCAAAGTATTTTCACCAATAAACACCGCACACATTTTTCTGGTCACAACCTACCCCGACCGTGGGTCAAAATAAATAAAAAACAGAAAGTTGCCTGGCAACTAATTGCCTAGTGAGCGGTCGAATACATTTTTCTAAGAGAGCAACTTTTGAGCAACGATTGCGTTACTCAAAAGTTGCCGATGTTTGGCAACTAAAAATTGCTCTCAAATTGCGTTGCCTAGTGAGCGCTCTACCATATAAGCCAATACACTTTTTCTGAGCAACTTTTCGTTGCGCAACGAAAGTTGCCAAGTGAGCGCCCAGCCTTAGTGTGAGGGTTCGGTTGATTTTGCTTTTAAAGGCACTCGAAAACAAAGTTCAGTTCCATCGGAGACAACTGTGAGAATTTTATGCTTTTTCGTGGTGGCTATTTAGATTATATACAAAAAAAATTCATGTTGCTATTGAACATTTTTCTTAACTAACTCTGCCCAAGTGGCTGGCACTGTCGTCTGAAAGGAAGACCTATTATATAATGGAGAGTTAGATTTGATTTGTCGCCCGGGGGTCAACCCCGGACATCTTTATTAGCTTAATACAAGCAATCAAACCTACAGCTATTTACAAAAACTGAACTAAATGCTATTCTTAACTGGAGGGAGAGGATGACTTGTTTAGGATAAAATACAAATGAAGGGCATTTTAAGGGTGTATCTGTATTTTAAGGGTATATCTGTAGATGTGAGTAAGGGAGAAGATTGTATCTGTGTGCCCAGGCGAGACCACGTAGTGCGAAACTAATGAATCTGCGCTGGACTAGCTCGATTCGCTGGATATGAGATTCGTAGTAAGGGGACCAGACCTTAGAACCGTTTTCAAGGAGGGGTCTAACAAAGGTGATGTAAAGGGATTTTGTGACATAGGGGTTCGAGGATTCCTTGGACCATCATCGCAAGCGTAGAGTTGGCACTACTAATAATGTTGTCGATGTGAGAGTGGAAATTAAGTTCGGTATCACAGATTACACCCCCTCCCGGAAGTAACGGGAGTATCTGTGCCCCTCCCGGAACTCCTCAGGCCCCTCCCGGAAGTCCCCGGAGTATCCGGGCAATCCCCGGATATAACCGCAAGTCTCCGGGAGTATCTGGGCCCCTCACTTAAGTAACGGGAGTCTCCGGGCCCCTCCCGGAAGTAACGGAAGTCCCCGGGCCCCTCCCGGAAGTCGCGAAGGAAGGAGACTAAAGGAACAGGTTCGTTGTAGATGAAATAGGTTCTGGGAGGTTGTCGGAGACGCTGACGTGAATATGTGATGGCCTAGCATTTTCTGATTGAGAACCTGGTCGGATCATCTTGCAGGAGGAATGAGTCAGCGGGGAATGATATGTTCGGAAATATTTTCATGTCATCAGCATATACAGATACACATGCATTTTAGATGCAAGAAAATTATTGGGCCAACGTGACTACCTTAAGCGACTCCTGAGGGAGCTATAAATGGATTGGATTTGGAAGATCTGAAATGGACGACGTTTTGACGATCTTCCATGTAGGATTTGATCCACGCGATAAACCGCGCTGGATAGCCAAGAGCCTTAAGTTTTGAGGAGTATGATACTGTGGGAGATTTTGCCAAAAGCTTTGCTGAAGTCAGTGGCTACAACATCGACTTCTTTAGCTTCTTCTAATGCACAGAGGGTTCGAGATACGAATTCGGTTAAGTTGGTGGTTGTTGACCTATCTCTAAGGAATCCGTGTTGATTTGCAGATATGATGGATTTGCAGTGAAAAAACATGGAATCATATATCATGCTCTCAAAGAGTTTCGGAATGCATGAGAGTTTAGCAATTGGTCTGTAGTTCGATGCATCGTTTTTAAGATATGAGTTTTTCCAGAGTTTAGGAAAAACTCCTTGAGAAATGGAAAGTTTGGTAGGGCTCTTCTTTGCGGTCAGCAAATGATTGGCTGAAGAAATCAGCAAAAAAATTAGCGATTATATTAGGGTCAGCTGAGGATAAGTTGAGATACTTGAGGCTGGATGAGTAGCCATCGGATTTACTTTTAACGTTGATAAAGTGGCAGAAATGCTTAGAATCAGAAATCAGATTCGATTGCACTCTTTTTACGTAGTCCAGGTAGAGTGAATTGTAAAGTTTGGAGAATTGGGTATATACAATTTGGTAAATCGAAAAATCAGATTCAGATCGAGATTTGATATGTGCTTGCCATAGTTTGTTTCGTTTATTTCGAAATGAGCGCAGTTCTTTATTGTACCAAGGTGGGGTTGACAATACGTTCTTCGGCGGCAAGTATGGGTTAGATTAGGCTAACAGACATCCCATCTTTCTGATGAAGGTCAGAATGTCTTTAACATTGGATTGCTTAATTTCATAATGACATTTACAAAGAATATGTAAAGTCGTTTCGCTGTCTTCCAAACAGAGTCCGCACTTGGTGACTGAACTAAGTCCTTACTTTGTAAGATATGATCTTAAGTGACAATGGCCTGAGAGGAAGCCTCGGTCAATTTCTCTAGTAGACGATACGGAATTGTTTTTCCAGTGAATACAGTCTTAAAACCAATTCTGTCTACTTCGATCACAATTTCATTGCCTTCGATTCCATGATGGTCTGGAACCCATCCTAGCCTAATTTTGTTACCTTGGGCTATGACTATGACTAAGCGCTGCTGGGCTGTCTTAATGTAAGAGAATTCTGACCCCTTTTTTACCCTTTAACAAGGCTTACTATGAAGAAGGATTCGATGGCTTATAACTCGGTCTGGAAAATATTTGGATACTTTCTCATGTGTATGGAGATTGTAGTGTTGGAACGCTAGACATCGGCTCCTACACTATTTGCGTTTTTTGAGCCATCAGTATACCTGATTAAGTTTTTGGGGTGGGAGCAGGTGTCACAGTTAGGAATGTCTATTTCGAAGAGTCGCCCGAAGCCTTCTTTCTGGGATCGAGGAGAACGTATCTTTATCCGTGATGAAATTGAGTATTTTCAAGTGTCCCGTCTTTTATAGCCAGTGGTATTTTGAAGACAATTTTTGCAGGTGTTTTCCTAATGAAAATGCCAACAGGAGACAACCCTATGACAGCTTCCAGTGCTGCTGCAAGACAGGTGCTCATAGAACTAGTGATCCCCAAACAAGCTACATGTTGACCTTTTTTTTCCAGCATTTTCGAAGTTGTTAGTTCTTAATTCTTGGGCCACCAATACAACTAGTATACCATCTTAGATTTGAGACACCAAGTCCTACCGTAGACCCCCTTAAGGACCGAAATAGTCTTGTTCTATGATAGACTTGATATGAGAAGCTAAGTTTCTTATCAATTACAACACAGATGTACTTGATTTCATTGGAGTATTGTTGAGAGGTTCTCTCAATGACAATTGAAGACGGAATTAGTTGTCTCTTCATTGTAAAGGAGTGCTAGGATTCACAGAGAGTCCATCACAGTTACACAATTCTAAGGCTTGCGTTAATGCTGAATGCGTTAAACATATTTACCGTCTTTATAACTGTGGCAAAGAACCTAGATGATGGTGTTTTAATAGGTTACATTCGGTCTTAGTTCGAGTACAAGTTTGATTTGCGGGCAGGTACACTTAAGATCACTTTTACCTTCCAGATAAAGTCCAAAGCTATGCGGCAAAAGTAATTAACGAGGCCTTTAGGAAGTCTTTCAATTACAGCAACTGATAGGTCCCATATTCAAAGAGTTAGTCTTGAGCTTTTATCAAGCTTTCTGATGTATTCCAGCAACAAGGCCGTGTGTTCTTGCAACAATATTTCCCTACCCAATGTCACCTACATGACTGTGTGTGGCTTCCGACCCGGCAAATCAAAGTTTCAAACCACGCCATATCCTGGAAAAGACCAACGAAAGTGCAGTCTATCTCTATTCGTCGACTTTAAAGCTGCATATGAAAGTATGAATTATTACAAGCTCTACAAAATGAAGGCCGAATTCGGAATCCCGAGAAAACTGATTCGGCTGTGTCGTTTAACACTGGAAAAAAAATGATGCGCCGAGCAGTTTGGCCGCAAAAACTCCGAACTTATCTAAACAAGCACCGGACTTCGACAAGGATATAACGCTATTTGATTTCTTCAACATTTTCTTTGAACAGAGCGTACGAGGGGCAGGTGTCGACACGGAAGGTGTCTACTCTTCTGCGATACGCAGACGACATCGAAATAATCGCTGATTCCCAGCGTGCCGTAGTGGAACCTTTTGAGGGGACTGAAGCACACACCAAACGAGTTGATCTAAGTATCAATGAGGAGAAGACAAAATTTATGCTGTCAACCAAAAATAGATCCATCGAACACCATGTCGGCGAAAACATATCGATTGACAGCTACAATTCGGAGGTAGCGATTAAGTTCAACTTCCTTGGAACTTATATATCATCCACAAACCTCACCACAGTGGAGATCCGACCGAAAATAAACGTAGCAACCTCTGCTGCTTCAGTTTGTAAGAAAAAAACAGGATCCAAACTCCTATCCTTATACAAAAGACAGCTGGTCCAACTAAATAGAAGTTGCGTACTCAGTATCAGTCTTTGATCCTTCGAGTCGGACACCATCCATTGAGTAATTGAAAGCAAAATGGATCTAAGTTCCAAACCATTACCCAAGCTCGTTCTGTGCAAAATACACAATAAGGGTATTCATTATCCCATCAGAGAAAATTAAGCAAAAAAAAAAAAAAAAATGGCTCGTAGGAACATCGTGGAAATGTCAACCAAATTCCCATCATTCTGTGTTCTTCAATTCATCCTTGATCTATCTTTTGGTTGTCCAGTAAAGTGAATGAATTCTTTCACTTTAACTTTTCAGGATTTCGGCAAAATGAGAACCTCCCGAGGAAAAAAGGAAAAAAAAGAATTAACACCACCCATAGTATTAGTAACTCACCTGGTCCATCATAGGCATTAATACAATCTGAAGTCCTAAACTGTGACACGAGCGCCGCCTTGCCAACTCCCTGCGATCCCAGCATCTGTACATGATACACATCCACGTGATGATTTGATTGCGATTGTGTTGCCCCGCCACCACCACCACCGCCGCCTCCACCGCCACCGCGTTGGTGCATTGGACTGATTGGTGCTAAGCTATTGCTCCGCGATCGTCGCCGCCTAAAGGAATCTCCACGATTTATGACACCTGCAAAAAAAGAAAAGAAAAAAAAAAAACCATTAATCCATCCCGACGATAAAAGCCAATTAACTGCTACTTAGCGAACTATTAATGTATTTGGCAGAATGAAAGGCTAAAACCAACGCAACGCATCAGTCTAATGCGTCACGAAAGTGAAATTTCATCAAAACCAAAAAAAAACAAAAAACGTCAGTTGATTATTTTATGGCACGCCACTCACAAATTAAGGCCTGGCCAGGCTAGAGAAACAGTCGCTACGTGCAATCAATAGAAAGGAGCCCTTTGATGGTTCTGGTGGGCGTCCTGCCAATACCACCCTGACACATCGACGGAAGAACCATGTTCGTGTTGATCAAGGAAATCAGTTCCATTCCGCGGTCTTTGATTCTCCTGCACTGAAAATAGACTTTGTAGGCGCTGCCGAAGTCGCCGAAGCGTGCACGTAACTAAATACATTGGCCACGTTCATACACTGTCTGCAGTTATCTCACATGCAGAATTTTGCTCACTTTTTGCGTCAATGAGGCGTGCATACTCCAAGTGTGTCAGGCTTGATGTATGAGGAGTGAACGAGCAGCTACAACTACATCTGTCATGGCACGGGGGCGTATGTGGAACATTTTTTTTATTTTTCACATTTATTGGTCTGTCTTCCCGGGTGTGTCTCCCTTGTTCAACTTTTGTAAATATAGTGCGAACTTTTGATGTTATCACATGCCACCCCATCCGTCAGGGGGCGTGCTGGGCGCATGTAAAACACGTTACAAGTTACATGATGTCATTTGTGCAGATTACATTGTATATGCAGTTGCATGCTAGTGGGCAATGTGCAGTGTCCATTAGGTTATGTTGCAGTTTAATTTCCTGCACGTTGCACTTAGGGATCATTTGTTATGTGCGCAGATATGAGTTTTTTTGACATTTACTTTGCAACAATGGGGCATCCGAGCGTTGGAAAAGTTGGCAATCGGAGGTATTTTTAAACTGGCAGCTGCGATTCATTTTATTGTTGTCTCGAGATCGAGAGAGATATTCAAATGTATTTTTGGATGATTTCGTGATTGTTATTGGCTATTAGCCGGCCCTAGTGGGCACGGCACGGCGAGCTAATGACGCAAGATGGCATATGGCCGGTACCGTGTGTTTGGTTGAGTAATTTGATGAAATAGAAATGTGTGGTCAAGTGCGGTGCGGGATTCGAGTTTTCCTTTTCATTTTTAATTGATTCAAATAAAATTGAAAGGATTGCGAGAAGTTGTTTTCGAGTTGAAATATTGTATAATTTTTCCAATCAACTCTTTGGCAACGACAAAGAGAACAATAAGCAGAAACGATAGGAGGGAATTTTGAAAACCAGCTGTCAGACTGGAAATGTATCCTCGATCAGTATACTTCCGCTAGATAAGAAAATGAGGGTGGAAAAAGTAATGAGTTTCCTGTTTCCAAGACATTGAAGAGTCTCGGTATAGAAACGGAACGCACAATTTCTCTAAGAGGGCCAAAAGCTTCACTGCAGGAAATCTCTTTTTTGAATTGCAGGAAAAAAGATGTGTTCAGATAGCATTTCCATTCCAGAAGCTGCTAAGAGATAATAAACAAGGCAGAGTGAAATGATACTGCAAAAACTGAACTCCAGTCGACGAAGGGGTTCTCCCGCTCACTGAAGAAAAAATAAGTGTGGTCAAAAATTTCTGAAAAGGGAAAAACTGCTGCTTACGGGGTATTATGGGTGTTATGTGGAAAAGGTTTTCGTTTTCCATTTCACTTCAATAGGTTCTTTTTTTACTTCCCCACCTCAAGCTAATTGAGCTTGAGGTACTTATGCGTTGTTCGAGCAACCCCCTTATGTGATCAGCTTGGCGCAAATGGGGCGTTCACGGCTCAAGAGATAGGTGACCAGGGTTCAATCCCCGGGCTCGGTTCTTTTTATGAATGTCGGGTTTGAAGTGCATTCCTTTGGTGTGATGAGAGTGAACCTACAGAGGGCGTGGGGGGGGTGGGGGACTCTGCTTGTGCAGCGAGAGCCAAGAAGGATCCTGAGTGAGACCACATAAGAACCGCGCGACAGCGATCAGGCAATAGGTCTAGTATATAGAGAGAGAACAAAAAAAAAAAATAAATAGGAAATCGGAAGATTAGGAGGTTCGGCTTAGCCTTAAAGGACATTTGGTTGAGAACAGCGGAGCACGCCAGTCTGAGATCAAGTGATATATTAAGCCAAAGGCAAGTGTGCTAGCCAGGAAGATTGACCCCTTTGTCCCGGAGGTCCATAGGTAAGATCTTCTCATCTTTTTTTCTGATCTGTACCTGAACCCCTCTCTATCCCCAACAGAAACGATTTTGGAGGTTGGAGGTTTTTACTTTTTCCCCACTGAGTTTAAACACGCCTCACTGAACGCCAGTTTCTGGAGCCCCGGGTTCATAGAAGCGAGTTGCCGAACGCGAAGCCCAACTAACGTCGAGCACCTTCGGTCGCATCGAGGACTATCAACAAGCGAGGGTCATCCTGAAAGATACCCATAAATAAGGGTGGCGAACTAAAATAGAAACTAAGGTATTCATATATATAGATAGTCGTTCAGACGTGGCCGTGAAATAAACAAAAAGACATCCGGTTTCGAAGTCGATCTTGGTCGCGCGGGTTGAGTCGTTGACACGGTCGTGTGTGCAGGTTCGAGTCCATCGGTCGCGGATTTTTATTTTTAATATTTTTTGTTTTGTTGTTCTCATTATTTTTTTTTGGTGTAGGTTAGTTTTTAAGACAAATGAATTGTTACTGGTTAAGCTTAGTAATTAAGGATATACACGTTTTATTAAAATTGTAATTAGTGTCGATAAGCATTGTGATATTTTGTTTCTTTGGAGTTGGCGGAAGCCGGGGATATAATTCGCGAGGCTCACATCTATTTCGCGATTTTAGTTGTGAGTTAACCTAAGGGAGGGCAATCGCGTGGCGACCAAACTTAACATCTTCACCCACGGCCAGCCTCCGCAGTTGGCCGAACAACCTACCGTAAGTTGTCGCGGAGTGAGAAAAATCGGCTGTAGTAGGGGATACAATCTAGATACTTAATATTTTATAAATGGAGATGAAAGCATTTCCTGCGAATGGAATATCCGCTCTACTCGTCTCATCTGCACAAAAAGCTATTAGCTCTTTTGGGTAACAACAAATATCACGACACATTCCTGGCTTATGTCGTTTGCAACATCATATTCAATGTACACAATAGAACGTCTGAACTCTGGTTCTGAAAAAAACATGAACTTCAAATCAGTGCTACATTTTCATCGACTTCAAATTAATCTAAACTATAAAAAACGGTGGCCGAATTTGGAATCAAGGGATAAACGAGCAGTTTGGACCAGGAACCAAGACCAAGAACCTCCAGATTTGCCTCGGATTTCGCAATCCGATTTTTCACGTAATTCCTTCAACTTTATACCTGAACAGATATTGATGTGACCATGTCAACGTGTACGGCAATACCGGTCTTCAGCTGTAGGAGCAAGTAGGAATTTTTGAAGAAAATGATTTTTTAGAACGCACAAAGCTAGTACATAATTTTTCCTGGATCTAATTTTGCATATTTTTGAAGTACCTTTTAACCGATTTAAAAATTTCATAGCTTTCATTTGCCTTTGGCAGTTTTTTCAGAGAAAGAGTTTAAAACTATTTGGTTATTGTTATTAATATTTTTGTTAAAATTTATTATTGTTTTTAAATTGAAATAAGGGCACCTCGAAAAGATACACATATTTTGTGGTATATTTCAAATCTTGCATCCTAATTTTGAAACCCCATTTCCATCCCTTTGAATGCATAAACCGATAAGTTTTTGACTCGATACATTAATAACGTGCATTGCAATGGAATATTTTACTAGTATTTGGTTCCAGAAGTTGAAGAAATCGCCCCATGGCATCAATTATGCGGAATTCAACAGACGTATTGCACGAAGATGAAGGACTTCAATAAATATCGTGGCTTATGATGCCTTTGAAAAATACAGGGCGATGCAGTGGTGAGAAGACCACCTGAAAATGCATATGCAAAGAGCGAGTAGAAAGAATACGAGGAGAATTCAAATATTGTGTAGTGGTTTGAATCTCAGGTTATTACCAGTGGTTGGAGTCCGAAAGGAGACAGAGAATAAAGTATCGACTTATTTGCATTAACCCCATTCGCAGTTTATTATTATAAGTTGATGTATGTATTTCAAATGGAGACTTGACAATTTTGAATTGAATTTGGGAACGCACCCTTTAACTTATCATCGAACAGTCATTATCAATATATTCACTAAACTCAACATATTCATCATGGTGAAGTACACGAACGAGCAGCATCTGCAAATTATAAAAATGTTCTACCGAAATTAGGATTCGGTGACCGCAACTTTAAGAGCGTTAACTCCAATTTTCGGTCGTAATTCTCGCCCTAGCAGGCAGGCAATAACAAGTTTATTGCAAGATCAAGCTGACTCAAAAATTGAAGCCGATGGACCATTTGAAACGACTTGAGTCTTCCGATTGGGCTCTGGAGAAGATGTGCCAAGATGATTAATTTCATCGCAAAATCATTTTCAGTGACGAAGCTCATTTTTGGCTTAATGGGTTTGTCAAGAAGTAAAATATGCATTATTGGTCGGGTTAAAATCCACATTTGCTTCATGAATCACTGCTCCATCCACTGAAAATGCGGTTTGCATGCCGGCGGCATTATTGGGCCAATTTTTTTCGTCGACGATAACTATCGTCCCGTTTCTGTGAATAGCCAGTGTTATCGCGCCATGATTACCGATATTTTTTTTGCCGAAATGGAAGATATGGACGTGGGCGACATGTGGTTTTAACACGATAGTGCCACAAGCGACACAGTACACCTTACAATCGATTTATTTTATTTAAAAAAAGTTGTCTAGTCTTAATTTAAAAGTGTCTAAGATCAGATAGAACGGTTAGGGGAATTAGGAGGCCTTGACTCACACTTTCTTTGAATGCAGTAGATAGCATCGAGAGAGGCAGAGATCAAAAATGGAGCTGTGAAAACTCAATCCAAACAACATTGGTACGGCAATGCGCACCAATTAAGAGCAACGAAAGCGAGTGTACCCTTATATTGAAAAAGTGTTGAAAATTAAGAAGTGAGAACAGAACATAACCTTATAAAAGCCATACAGATTGAAGCTCATAGGGGCACCGCTCCCTTAAGTAATTCAAGAACCAGTTCAAGGATCGGCACTGCCTCAAGATGGACAGTTTTTAGTCGGGTGGGGTCCGGCAAACCAAGGGAACATGGTCAGGATTGCCACATCACTCTGCTTTTAATGCTCAAAACGGGCTATCACTATCATTAACGGTCAAGAATGACAAATCGATAGCGTAATTTCTGCAGTACGACTATACACTTTTAGTAGAGTTGGTTAGGTGTCTGCTTTTCAATTGCTTCAATTAATGGGTCTTAAGTTCATCTCCTAGTCCAGTCACCATTGACCATTGGAGTAAAACTAATGGCACTATCACTGGATTGGTCGCACAGCTTAAGTTGTCTGACGGTTGGGTGGCGTTGTTCTAGTGGTTGTTGTATCTGCTAGTGGTTTGTGATGCTGTGATCTGCTGTGAAGGCATAACAATGATAGCAAGGTGTCGATTTAAATGATCCAAACTTTCAAAAGTACATATCAAAGTAATGTCGAACAAAATACTGCGAACTTAAAGAAAGCTAATAAGTCGATATCAAATCGTCTGTCCCATTTCGAGTTCCACCAATGAAATCGAATTGAAATCGAATTGAAACCAAATTCTCCAAATTCTTCGGCTCGCTGGTGACTGACCAGATTAAAAAAATAGATTACAGTTTAAGACTTATACTAAGATTCAAACCTTGGACCCATCAATTAATCAATCAAACCTTACATGCTCAACAAAAATGCTTAAGTCTAGCTTAATTAACTTAACTATTTATAAAATAACTTACTGGACCTATACGGGCGCTCTTAGCTAAACCTAACAATCGAAATTGTGTCTTTCGACGTCTGGGGGTAGGCTCCTTACCAACTGCGCCAACTTCACATAGCCCTTAAGTGCGATTTGCAAATAAGCACTACCAGTAAATGGTTTTCGTTTCGTGAAGTTTCCGTACCTCAAAAGAAAAAACAGAACTTTGAAGGTTCACTTCGTTGTCCGTTTGTCTGCTTGTCAGGAACGTTTTTTCCGTAGGAACGAGTGAAGATATCAATTTGAATTTAATACCAAATACTTATGACTAAGGTGCCTCAAAACTGTAAAAAAAAACAAGCTTCTTAATTGACGTAAAAGATACGTCATTTTTTGCCGCATATTTTGAGACTCGCATGGGATTCAGCAACCTATAGGGTTCTTCGTGTTGACTTAGAACCAAGAAGTAAGAAGCAATCTCTGAAAGATTAAGTAAAGGAAAATTGACTGAAGCCATAAGATTGTCGTAACTTCCCAAGTTTTTTAAGTCGCATCTCAATTATACGTCCAGAAGAAGGCTATAAGAATTATAAAATTTAAAAAAAAAAATATATGAAGTACATTCATCGGTGGTACCGAGCCCTTCTTGGGCGTGTCCGACTCGCACTTGGCCAATTTGTTAAAGTTTGTTAAAGAGATGGTTTGACAGGTTTACAAATGGCCGCCTAGATCATGTGATTTGTCTCGTCTGAAATACCGATAGTGATATGTTAAGTTGACGGCGAAGAAGTCAAGATTTTGGACTTTGTCTTAAAATAAACTTTTACTTAGGTCTACTGCGTAATACTTTAAAGTATCGGTCGAGTTGGTAATTAAGGGCTTATTCAAAGACGTAACATTTAAGTGCTTGTTCACTCCAAGGAACGGAATCAGAAAATTTTATTACAAGTTCACAACCGGATATTCAGAAGCTGTGCAGGTCTACAAATGACAGCCAAGAAGCTCTGTGACTGTGACCGTCTAGCCATAATTAGATATTGGAAAAACCTATAAAATTCTGCAGGTAGACACCTTTGTAATTCCTAAGATCAAAGGATCAAAAATAGCACATTTTAACGACGGCAGATTCCATGGAAGCTTTTCACATATTCAGTATTTTGCTTCAACTAACAAAAAAAAAAAACGCCAACTATTTTGATTAACACATTGCTTCGCTCATATAAAACAAGAATTTAATTACCCGCAACTATTAATAACAAATAAATTAAAAATTAAATGCCTTCGCCTCGAATTAGATCATGCAAACGTGTCGAAATGTAAGCACAGTGTTAGCCGACACCATCGGCCGGCCGGCACGGAGCATCTCAAAATATTATCGAGATGTAAATTCTTCCCTCGAAAAATTTTTCCAATAAATCAAATTTTATTTCTATTTCTAGTGATTTATTATTGGATGAATAAATTACAAATACCAACAAAATCTATATGTTTCGCCAAAATTTATCGTTCCGCAAATAAGCGGGGAACGGTCGTAAAAAAAAAAGTTTAAATTTAAACACTGCCCGGCACTTGGATAAATTATAACCTCGGACAGAATCTTTCCATTTTGCATTTAAGGACTTTTCTTGTTTATTAATTGCTGTTTGGAAAACTAATTAAACTAAACAAAAATATGCTGAGAATAATTAGAATTTACGCGCTGGATGGATGCGCATTATTGATCCAAGCCCTAATTGATCCAAGGATACAAAACGTGTGTGAGTATCCATTTATGGCTTGGGAGCGTGCCTAACCTGACCAGGTTATTAATGTTTTCACTTGCTGACACTAAAACAATGACACACTAATTGGGGCTTCAAAAACGTGATCAAGTTCTTGGCGAATTGACTCATTTTTAATGAAAGCTTTGGTCGAAAAAAAATTCCGCAATTATTGGAAACTAAGCGGGAAGATAAAAATTCATTGGCATTGCGGATAATGGATTCAATGTTTAAGAGGCTCGTCGCAACGTTTCTTCTTAATGAGGGAGAAATGAAAAAATTAAATGTTAATTCTCGCATTAATTTTTTTTTTAATTATCTTCCTGTTTTCTTTGGCGTCTTTTACGTCCACTTACTCACCCGTAGTCAAAGACTTAAAGAATTAACCTCGCAATCACTCTTAACGCATTTCCAAAAGCACTCTTAATGCTTTTACGAGAAGCATTTTATGATGTGAGGACTCTTATGCTTGTCCGTGCTGTGTCTGCAAGTATTCGAAGAAGTTCTTGTATTTAAGAAATAGTCCGACTTAAATAATTGGTTTTTAATCACTTTAATTGGGCGCCAATTCGAACATATATTCAGCATGTTGTCTGCGAGAAACAATATTAAAGGTGTGAAACACATGCAATAAATAAGCACCTTAATTGATCATCTGCTAATAAATGAAAGAATTATTATTGGTTCTTATAGTTGACCCAATTTCAAAAATATTCGTTTTTATTCACATCTTTCATTATAGAAGCTTTATGGAAGCTAACTTTGCCGCTGAGGCAATTCATTTGAAATGAATTGTTTTGAATACGATTTGGTTCGCCCATTTGGTAGTTTAATGTCGATAAAGCATCAGTGCACATTGGTTTTCAAGTAATGACTTTATTTAACAGAGTGGGCGTTTTAAAATGGTAAGAAATATCGGATTTTTCAGCGCTACAAAAGTTTTTTTAAATAAAACAAAAACGGTTTTGGATATCAATGAAATTCTTTATTTCTGCAAAAGTACGTTCGATGCCATTATTTATGGAACTCGATTTCTTTTGCATGGCCACCACGGGCATGCTTGCAGAAGTCCAGACGCTGAACCCAATTTCCGACGGTTTTCAAGCATAAATCGGCCGATACTGCTGCAATTTCACGTTCGATATTCGTACGAAGTTCATCAATCGTCGCTGGCTTGTTGGCAAAGACCACAGACTTGACGTATTCCCACAGGAAATAGTCTAATGGCGTCAAATCGCACTACCGAGGCGGCCAAGCGACTGGACCATTTCGTGAGATAACACGTTCTCCAAACTTTGTTTCCAATAAATTGATTGTGACATTCGCTGTGTGGCGCCGTCTTGTTGGAACCACATGTCCTCCGAGTCCATATCATCCATGAATGATGATGATGATGAAAATCCGAATTGTTTTCCAGTTGTTGCTCAGCCCAATTCTCGAACATACGACGCTTCTGGTGGTCAAGCGGCTCCAGTTCTTGCGTCAATTTAATCTTGTAAGGATGTAGGCCAAGATCTTTTCGCAAAATTCGCCACAACGACGTCACTGAGATGCCCAACGCTTGAGAACGACGTGTGAGAGGCACATTTGGGCTTTGTGCAACTGAAGCCTAAGCGGCAGCAATATCCTCGACACTACGGGCATTTTTTTGTCTCTCTGGCACGGGAACATTTTGTACTATGCCTGTGGATTCAACTGTTTCCACAAGACGCTCAATTGTTGATCTGCTAGGACGATTATGACGACCATAAATTTAAGGTAGCGCTCTTAGCGTTGAGACCACTGACTCCGAATTTCGGTAGTAAATTTTTATAATTTCGACTCGTTGTTGGCTCGTATATCTTTCATCATGAAATGGCAAACCTTACTGAAGAGAAATGTCAAAAGAGCGGCAAGAAATATGGCGTCGTTTGCTGTCCATGTCTACTTTTGTAGCGTCGCTGTTTAAAACCCCGTTACAATGCTCAACATTTTTTGACTTGCTTATATCGGCGGGCTTGGCAGCTTAATTTTTCAATTCTTATTCGATGGTTTCGGCCCAAGCCAAGCAACATCACTAAGATGACCGATTATATAATAACTGCAAGTGGACAATAAATCGACTATTGTTTTTGGAACCTAGTTCGCATAAGTTCAAATACTGAAGTTCGGGCTGCAGAAAATCGGGTTTCATGCTTCAGTAGGACACTTCCATTGTCATCTTGGAAGAAAAATAGGCGAATAATATTTCAACTTAAAGAAATCATACGTTCAGGATATGGAAGTGGAAAGGCGCCTCTTCTGAAAACATGATTTTTGAGCAACATTGTCAGCAGTTTCGAGCTGCTCTGTGGCCCCGCATTCCTTGGCGAAGTAGTTTTAAACCCACGAAAATCACAAAGTGATAAAAAAACATACACACTAATATAGCTTTTATCAAGAGTGTTCGAAAACCTTATTTCGGCACCGTCTTGTTTTGCACATCTTCAATCAAAGACAAAGAAAAATTCCCATAGCATTTGGCTATAGAGAGGAGAATTGATGGCGACGGCTTCCATCTTCCATATGAAATTTCACTTCCCACTATTTGAAAAAATAGCCAAGTGAGTGTGAACTCTCACAGGAAGGGTTCCGCGCTTACGCAATACTTTGTTTCTCTTATTTTACATATCGCATAGCATCGCCGACAAATATGCCAGAATACGCTAGACAGTAAAAGCTGATCATCGGTTCACTTGTAAATTCAAATAAGAACAAGAACTTCCAAACGGGAAATTAAAAAGTTTAAGCAAATACGGATTTAAAACGATCACACGATTAAAACATTATTTGATGCAGACTTACTGCATTTTTTTTTTTGCAAATTCATGCGGGAGTTTATCTCAAGGCAAATGAAAATTCCTTCGGAATTTGTTGATGGACGTCGAATTATAGTCGTCCTATTGCAAACCTCAATTTCCGCCATTAAAGCAAAACATTCATACATGAATATGACACTTTGACATTCGTTCCACAAGGTGCAAAATGTTTTTTTCCTTTATTGGAATTAGAGCTTTAAAATTTGTTTTGGATTGACGAAATCATTGCATACTTTTAAAAGTTGTTGAGTTGCTCCATGAAGATAATTGCCTACTGTTAGGGGCTTAGTAGAGTTGCGTTTTCATGAAACACTTTCTTTGCATGGTGATCAGCTCTATGACAGACGGAGAGGGGAGGCTTAGAAATAGGGTTGCTTGGAAGCATTCGGGAACAGAAGCCTAAAAAATTAGCATTTGGCAAATTTGATGGGTCAAATTTGGTCACCCAAACGCTGATATTCTTGCATCATTTTGGGTTACTAAATACTTAGCATGCCATAGTAAGCTAGTTTCGATTCTTGAGTTAGATAGGCCTAAATACTGTAGTCACTATGATGTCTAAAGACTACTACTTCAGCCATGTTTTTCCAAAAAAGGTAGAGAAGCTCCGGGAGCCCATTGTACACTGACAAAACATAGAACAGTTCCATAATCAAGCCTACCACTCTCTGGCTAAGTGTAAATCCGCACTCACTTATCAACGAAGCGAAGCCATGCCATTGGCCTCGCAACTCTTCACAGATTTTCTGAAGCGTTCAGGACAGGCACGAATTTAGTATTTTTCTTGCTGGCAATTGGTGATGAATGTTTCTTATAAATGATCCTTTAGGAGATCGACAAAGATAGTGTTTCACTCCCTCAAAGAAGTCATTTCATCGCTCTCCACTACTCCAGGTGGTCTTGATCATAGACTCAAGAAAAGTTGTCGTCGGATGCTTGGGCAAATTAGCTTGAGTTAATCCCGTTGAGTTTCTGCTATCATTGCAATCGGTTTGGCGCTCTCTTCTATTCAGGTATTATATGTTCGATTTCGAGCGGGAATATTCTTTCGACGTACCGTACTCCAGTCTTCCGGAACAAAGTGTTGTTCGATGCAGCGCGTTGTATTGTTCTTATGAATAATTCGTTTTTCTTTTTCCAGTAGCGTTTTGAGAGATATATTCAGGTGAACGTTTTCCTTGCAGTCCTTTCTCAAATCGTCCCAACTGGTGTTTCGATTAGTCAATCAAACCGCTTTATATTTTTTCGCCAGGCTTCCAACCAACTTCAATATAACCACCGAGTTATTTGAGCAGAGAGCATAGCATTCTTCAACGTTCTTGAGGTATCCATGGACTCCCTTTTGCGATGAAGAAGTCCACGAGGTCAGAAATTTTTTTTTATAGGTTGGCCATCCCATTGAAAATAAATCTACTTTACATTGCGCGCTGGCCTTGTAGAGTAGTCTGGTTTTCATAGCATTACATTTTGAGTCCAAAACCAAAACGGAACCAAAATTCGAATCAAGTGAATTTTATAGGCGAGCGAGTTTGTCGTCTACCAGCGACATGAGGCGGACTTCAAGTCCACCTTGTTCAATTTCACCGCGACTGAACATATTTCTATAAAGACAAGTTCGATAAATATGTTCTCGGAATGCTTCATGCAGTCCTTAATTTAAATAGAGGGTCTGCCTCTCGAGTTTTTCGAAGATTCATGCGCATGATAGTCGATGTAACCTTTCATTTTGGATCCAGATCAAAGTTTTAATTTGGCTTCCAAAATCAGTTGAATATTAAAATTGTTTTCCCGTTGAAACACTTTTTGGCTTAAAAATATCCCAGGCGCCTTCCTGACTAAAAACGTTGTTCAGTTGCTTGTCACTATCACTCTCGTTAAATTTCCATGGAAAGTTTATTCCACGACGACGTGAAGCCACATGTTTCAAGTTTCCCTAAAATCCACATCTCAAGGTCACAGAAAAATAAAACCTCTCATACTCATACTCATCCTCAAAACTTCTGAAATATTCAAGATATTTTTTTTCGTATTGCTCTGGCCACTCATATATCAATATTTGTGCCAAAAATAATTTGCACAAATCAAGGTCTCTGCCCATAATAGAACTCAAAATGAGCAACAATTTACAAATTCGCCGTGAAGATTCGCACACAGCACTTGCATAGTATTATTAAGTCTATTAAAAACAATTTAACAAAATAATAGCCCCCAACTGTGTCGAATGATTAATTGAGATCCTTGCCTCACCGCAGGTGCATTACAAAATATGTACCGCATCTGAAGCATACATTTCAACAACAACAACAAAAAACAAAACAAAATGTTGAAATTTCCTGTCAAATAAATACAAAAAAAAAAACCACAAACAAAGTGATTGAAATCACAAACAGGCTCAGTGATTTGGAAAACAAGAAAGGTAAACACAAAAACACATGAAGAAAAAAATATAGTAAAAAGTGTCAACCCTGCGACGTTTGTTATTTTCAATTCGGGGCGCAATTTTTTGAATTCCTTGAATGTCAAATGTTACGTATACGCCCCGGCCGCAGTCCGCATTTGTCATTTTAAAGTTTATACTTTCGATAGCTCGGCACGTTCTTTTTTTTTGAATTTTCGAAACGAGAAATGATTGGGATTTTCCGTTTGGATGCAATTTCTATTTTTGAATTGTTTTGCTGGGGGAAGGTATCTAAAATATGCTTCGGCAAGTTAGACGGAGCGTAAAATAGTTGTTTTGTTTGCGGGATGTTCGTGTTGGCTCGCTTGATTAGTTGTCCGAATCTGAGTCAATCAAGTGGGTGTTTAGACATCGAATGTCATAACATAACCTCATTTTAGTAGTCTTCTAAACTTTATGATTGTTTTCAACTACTGGCATGACGAGGATGATCCGGCTAGAAGTATTGAGTTCATGTCGAGAGTGGTACTATTTATTGAGAGCTAAAATCGTAAAGTTTTCTAAATTTTTTGAATTCTGACGTTCGGTTCGATTACTGATAGTTGGGATTCAAAGACACTCTTAGCTGGAGCACTGTTTTCTGTTGGCTTAAGGCCACGGCCAGATGTACATCATTGTACGGCTCGAAGAGTTCGCAGTTGTGCCTTCTTCTCCCTTCGACCTCATTGCACAGAAGACCGAATTAAGGCTCCCAAAAACTGTTCGGTTCCATGCAGAACAAGTGACAAAATTAGTGTTTAATGGTGCAGGATTTTAGTCTTTCGAATCAGGAGTTCTGATCCTTTATGCTAAGAAATACCGAAATAGCATCGATTGCCTGCACTGAGACGTGGTAAAACTCCAACAGTTGGGTCGTTTTTGAAGTTGGTATTTGTTTCGAGTAATCGATTGTGATGTTTTTTCAAAGCAATTGTTCAACAGATCTCTTTCTTTTCTGGCCGCCTTTTTAATCACCATTCAAGGAGGCGTATGCCTCTGAACCCGCAGCCACATCAGATTCTTCTACAGTGGGTAGGAAAACACCATGTTTTTTAACTGTAGACGAAGACGAGAGGAATTAAGGTATTTACTTTATATTCCTTGTATGGCACAGAATTGGAATTTGACGTGTTCGTGTTCTTTACTTGAATGTAGCCCCACATTTTGTCGAGTAATGGAGATTTGGAGAGTGATTTAATTCGTACCCTTGCAGTTTAAAGGTTTTAATTTTTTTTTAAGTGAAAAATGCGTGCTTTTGGCTGAGCACACAAACCAATTTTTTTCAGTAAATAATCATCACGGTAACTCATAAGCCACCAATTATCTGCTTATTATTTAGTTTCACACATTCCCAATCAAAATTGTTTACAAAGTGCAAAGTCCTTTTCACTTATTTTCTCCGAAAGCTGTTTATATTTAATTTCCCCAGAAAAACAACAAAGCTAAACATTTAAGCCGATGAAGAATACCAACTGGCCACAAAATGCCTTTTAATTCAAAACGAATTAAGCGAAACGATTACAAAAATTTTTATAGCGTCATCATCATCGCACCCTCCCTTTTCTGAGTGTATTCAGCGACTCAAATGAACCAATTCAACATGAAAAAAATATATTACACAAGCCTCCTTCCTTCTTCTTCCCGAGGCAATAAAAAAAAACAATGTTCATGTGGTTTCACCAATGAACACGGCCAAAAAAAAAATTCAAAAATTAAAAAAAATCTTTGAACATTTCATTACCAACAACGAGCGCCATCATTTTTGTATTTTCCAAGGAAAACATGATTTTTCACACTCGAATTGAATCTCCTCAAATACAACAATTCTACCCCACCCATTTTTGGGTGAACCACTTGAGCCATCCCCTCCTCCCCACTTTCTTGATGGAGGAGCCATATGGTGGAGCATCGTGCACATCCCTTCGAGGACATGAAATCTGATGAAATGTGAATACCGTTGTCGGTTGATGAAGTTCAATAATAACAAGGAATTCCCCTTAATGAAAAGAAGTGGAGATTAGAAGGACCAACAAAAAAAAAAAACCAAGAACAGATTTAAGGAGCAGAGCAGAGAACCAAGCAGAGTGGAAAATCACTGTTGCAAAGAAATTTCCCTCCAGATTGCGAGCGGGGAAGGGTCTTGTGTACTTTTTTTTTCCTGTATTCATTTGTTTTTCTTTTCAAGTTTTTCCCTAAAATTAGGTCCTGAAATTTCTGGATTTCTGGATTTCCTTTGGTACGGCCTAATGAGGAGGATTTTCCCGATTGTTTTTGTCAAGGACCTTTTTGCAAGCCCGACAGAGTACGGGTATTTTTTTTTTGTGTAATCTGGAACGCCTTAATTGGTGACTCTATTTTTTTGGACATGCTTCCGGGTGGCTTTGGCCAATAAAGATATGTGTCAGGAAATTGGATGTGAAAATCGATTTTGATTGAATAGGCCGATGAGAGGAAAAAGATAAAATGTCTATTTTCAGTGAATTTACTTTGACGTGTGTGGATGCTCGAGGAGGCTGCTTAAGTCTTATGTCCTTTCGAGTTTATGAGGGAAAAATAAGCCTGCAAATGATCATCATCATTAATGTGTCTCAGTTGGCGAACCCAAATCTAATAAGAAACTTAGTTTATATACAAATGACAAAAGCTCACCTAATTTGTGAATTTGTTTAGGTGAACGCGTTCAGTAGACTAGGTAATCCGGAAGAAAGTTTTGGTTAAACGAGTAAATTGACTTTTGGTTGGTTCGTAAGTAAATAAAGGAAAACGCTCGTCCCTCGAGGATATTAAGACGATTGCGCTCGGTTTGCTTAGATAGGTCCATGAATTAACAAGGCAAAAAGTCAATTAAGGATGCCCATTCTTGGGTCTATAAGTTGAGGAGCTTTGGCTTTAGTGGGAGAACCAATATGTTTAATGTAAAAAGGACGATTTAATTTGGTGCACAGCATTTTATTTATAGCAAAGAAGAAGGCTTTCATATAAACAAGATTATGCTGCTTAGTCGTTGAGCTGAGTGCCATTGAAACATGCATTAACTTCTGCTCAAAAAAGTTTTGGATCGGGAAGATCAATTGAGGAGGCTTATCTTCGAGAAATTTTTTAAATGTGTGAAGAATATGAAGAAAGCATTTAATACAGTTGATCAGATTCATGGTTTCGTCCCCTTTTTGAAGGACAGAAAACAAAAAGTGAACATTCACGGAACTTTCAGTCGGTAGTGCATATTGAAAAATGGTGTTCCTCAGGGTTTTGATTTAGGTCCTCTTCTGTTTTTATTATATGTTAGCTATTACTTACTGTCTTCTCATGGAACCTCCACTGCATTTGCAGATGACATTTAACTTGTGTATGAACCAAATGCATCATTAGATTTTGCAGATCCTGAAAAACTGAGACAATGGTTTGCAAATGACAGGTTGATAAACCAGCGAAAAAATTACGTCTAGAGCTTCGGGTAATATTCTGGCTCATTACAACTTAGTTCTTCTTTCGCACGATTGCAAAATGTGTTGCATACCAGTACACACTTGAGACAAATCAAACTTTATTGTGACAGTTGACTGTACAGTGAGTAACTTTAAATTCCTTGGAGTTGCAATGGACTCCAGACTAAGGTGGAAGATCCATTTTCAATCTGCACATCTAACGAGATTTAAGTAACCCGCAAAATTTACATCTTAAAATTACACTGCTCAAAACAAGCTATGTGGAGAGCTCTTACTCTAACAATTTTTGCTCAGTATTTGTATCTCATAAACATTTAATTGGAATAATAAAGGGTAATTTTTTAAAAGCTATAGGAAAGTTTTTCAAAAAAGACACATAAAATTCAGAAAAATGCATGAAATCTTTATTTGAATCAATAGTACGGTTCATATAATTTAATATTTGAAGATTATTTTATGCAAATGTTGACCTTAACTGCGCCTCAAATGGTCCATCCGCTTAGTCCAATTTTGGCATACTCTTCGGCCGGTATCTCACGACCGGTATCTCACGAATAATTCGGCCGGTATCTCACGAATAAATGCTTCAATGTTGTCTTCCAATGCGTCAATTGAAGCGGGCTTATCTGTATAGACATGAGCTTTAACATAGCCCGACAAAAAATAGTTTAAAGGCGCTAAATCGCACGATCTAGGCGGCCAATTGACCGGTCCTGAACGTGAAATAAAATGTTCACCGAACTCGCCTCTCAATAAGTCCATTGTTGCGCGTGCAGTGTGGCATGTGGCACCGTCTTGTTGTCAAGCTCTTGCATTTTGGACAAAAAAAAAGTTTGATATCATCTCACGGTAGCGCTCACCATTCACAGTTACGTTACTATTCGCATCATCTTTGAAGAAGTACGGTCCAATGATGCCACCAGCCCATAAACTGCACCAAACTGTGACTTTTTCTGGATGCACTGGTAGCTCTTGCAATGCTTCTGGCTGATGTTCACTCCAAAATCGACAATTCTGCTTATTTACGTACCCATTGAGCCAAAAATGAGCTTCGTCGCTGAACACAATTTTTCGGTAAAAAAATGGATCTTCGGCCAACTTTCCAAGAGCCCATTCACCAAAAATTTTAAGTTGCGGTAGGTCGTTCGGCTTCAATTCTTGCACCAGCTATATTTTGAATGGCATCACACCTAAATCCTTCCGCAAAATTTTCCACGTTGTTGAGTAACAGAGCCCCAATTGCTTCGAACGGCGACGAAACGATAATTGATGGTCATCATTATCACTGGCCGATACAGCTGCGATATTTTCTACAGTTCGGACTCTACGGAAGCATGTTGGTGGCGAAATTTAGTCACAATAGCCCGAATAGCCGCTTCAGTGGGTCGATTAAACTGACCATAAAATGGAAGAAGCGCGCGATGAACTTTCTTAACAGAGCACGCATTTTGATAATAAAATTCAATAATTTGCAAGCGTTGTTCGTTTGTAAGACGAGTCATGGTTAAATTATAGACCAAACTGAAGATGTTTGACAGTGAAACAAAACACGAAACGTGCGTCAGCTGTTTAAACCAGAGTTGCCAAAAAGATAATAGCTAAAAAATCACCCTTTATATGGCAAAGCTCGTTCACATCGCAGTCCACTGGCCACTGTTTCAAAAGATGTATATTTTGCTTTTTAGACATTTATACGTTTTTTAGATGTTTTTAAAATTTGGTAATTCTGTGAACAGAATCTAAAAAGTCTACAGCTTGTGCATCAACAATTTTTACTCATTCTTATTCAATAACTCCACTCACCCTCTTCAACAAATTACCAAATTCAATTTGCTGAATTGATACTGGAATTGAATGAACGACGATTTCATGATGAGGCCCGTTTTCGAAAAAACAAACATTTTTGCGTCCGAATCAAAAACAATGTCTTAGTTGCGTGACAAATTTCCTGGACTTTCCAATATAAGATTATTAATTGACGCCCGATACCTTACGATTTACTGGTTTCAAATGACACCTCATGTTGAATGACCCTCGGCGACATCAATGAATAAATCCTCTAAGCGCCCTTATGACAAATTTCTAAAAGGCCAAAATGGAAAAGCCTTAATAATCCTCACATATAAAACATATTACACTGCACCATAAATATTTTCATTCATCTCCAAATGAATAATCATAATCATCCTTGTAGCGCTCATATTCGTAAGCTCCACATTTGTGGTTAGTCCTTGGGTCAACCATTATTAATCGCAACCTTTATCCTTTTCAAGAGATATTTTATCCAACTCATCGCATAAATATGCCAAGTGCTTAGGAAAATCTTAATAAAACTCAATGAAATTCTATTTTAAGGACCAAACCAAAGCAACAGGGAATTGATGTCCCTTTTCCTGAATGTATTCCTTTTAAAGATTCCAAGTGCGTTTCAATGTAAATAAAGTTTCCGGTAGGTAATGAAACTCCTACTTTGTTTAGGGACTTTTCAATCCGTATCTTTTAAGGAAATGTGGTTTCAATTTTTTTTTTTTGTGTATCCTTGCCACCAAACAGAGGGTCACTGGAGCTATAAATAGACTATTAATTTGAGCCAAAACTAACAATTTCATAGTGAATGAGCCCAGAAGGTCTTCCTGTAGCCTAAATAAATATAAAAATACATTTTTGCCAATGTCCTGTTTATTGTAAAATGACGTTTCGGGCGACAAGGATTTTATAAAAACTTTAATCGATCTCTTCGGTTTGACTTTGAATCGACACTTGATAGTTTGAGTATGGGTCGAGAGGATCGATCAAATTTCAAGGGTCCCTTTGATGATTTGTCTCAAAGTGTCATTTGGCTGTATCCTTGGTGGAATGAGAACTGATACAGTTTAAGTACTTTGATGATGAAATTGAAATCGTGTGACAGCCCATGGCATTGGATGTGACAAAAAAAACGAGATACTCACCTCCCTTCGATGAGCTAAATGTTCGAAGTCTGTCAACGTCCTCATCTTCGGCATCACTCACTTGCAAGTGATACATATTCATCGATGGCACATCTAGGAAGGCATTTGATTTTCTTTGTCCTGAAAATAGATACGAAAAACTGATAATTAAAAAATTGAGGAAATAAGGATTTGTACTAGAAATAAGACAAGGAAATGGAACGAGATGGAGACTAGAGTGTTCGAGGAAAAGCTGCTCTGAGAATGATTATATGATGAGCAATAAGTCTCTTGGTCTATCAGTATAAGCTGACTCAGAGAGAGAACCATCATTTTACATGGGGGATGCCTTAGGTAGCTTGATGTCTTTATAGAATTGGAGTGATCTCTGTCCAACAATACTGCATATTTGGAAAGCTTTGTAAAAATCGGCATCAAGGATTTCGAAGAGATCGTGTCCGGCCTTCATGAAGAAGAAAGCATTTTCCAACATTATCCTGCGCAATCGGAGAAAGGTGTTAGAATCAGTGACAAGATTGCAGCGTCAATTCGTAAGCTCAAAATCGTACTGGGTCTAGGCGTTCGCATTGCGTAGGAAAACAGATCTCAAAGACGATGCCAAAAAGACGTATCTCTACTGTGACAGCAGGGTGATGAATGAACCTATTTTCCAAAAACACAACTTTCTAGTACATCAACGAATTTTGAATAAAATACTGTGAATTAAGCGAATGCACATAAACCGATGTCAAATTCTACGTCCCAGTCCCCAATGCAACGGAGTTTCAAACCACTTCACGGTTTATCAATTTTTGTCCAACTAAATTATAAAACAACGGCAAGAAAAAGAATTTCGAGGTTTATTTTTCGTCTGATCATTCTTAAAAGAGATTTGATCCTGAGCAGGTCATTTGTAGCGGCTAAACGGTTTTGCTTAGAATAAGAAGGCTCTTTACAGACATGGTTATATACCTTACGGTCCAGGTCATCTGCATAGTGTAGAAAAATAAACGCTTTTTGAAAAAAACGCTTGATTTTTGTACTCTTTGCGATTATGAAGTGTGGAGGAGAATATGAGAACGTATAGGTATGGGCTGTGCTTGGGAGTGCCATCAACTCTTATGTCAGAAGAGTGTAAGCAAATTCGTCTGCCTGTCTAACAAAGTAGTGCTTCAAGTCAGAAGGTTGAACTCTTGCAAATTTTCAGTCAGCACATACACTAGTCTTGGAATCATCGATCAAGGCATAAAAGCTAGTGGATGAGCTGCGCGTATCATAGACAAAATTTTGTGAACATATAACTTTGAGCGACGATAGAATATTGTAAGTTTTTCCCAGGTTTACCTCTTGTTGGTCAAGGATCCAACCGACAAGTTTGAATGACTAAAATTACTCTCTTAGAAGCACTAATCTAGCCAATTCTTCTATTTGAAGCCGAATGCTGGAAGACAAAAGTGGCAGTTCAGTTCAGTGGTAGAAACTTAACAATAAAATCTATTAAAGTACTAAGTGTTTACCAATATAAGAACAATAAAGTTTTAAGAAAACAAGTTAGTAAAAAATAAGAATAATTAAAAATGGTGAGTGAATGAAGGCAATACTTAAGAAGGAGGGGTGAACAAAAAATAAATCAAACGATGGAGAATAAAACAAAAAACATTGTAGTGTTGGAAGGAGAAATATTGTATTTCTGAAACTCATGCGATTTACAATTATTCTGCTTTCTTAGTAGTGAATACCATATTCTTATGGTGTGGATAAAAATAAGACATGAGGAAATAAGGTATTTAAAACACGCAAACATATGTTCAAAGCTTAAGATGAGCGGCAAAATATTAATCTATTAAGGAGATACGCTGCGAATTTGTTTCTTACTATTTTTTCGAAAAAACAAATAAAATTTCTAGCTCTGATGTTATATTGCCGCAAAAAATCATACCGACGACGGTCGTGTACATATCGCACTGTATCATTGAATGTAACTTGGAGCTATGAGTAAAGTTTACTATACACATTTGGAGCCCTTGCCGCAATATTATCGTTAGCTACAAATTTGCAATAATTTAGTTATCCTTACCATTCGACTTATAACATTATTGTTTTTCCAATCCATAGTTACAGAAAAAAACAATTTAATTTATCGTAACCCATGTTCACCTCACCATCTTCCTGTCAAATATCACAACCGACAAAAAAATACGTATATACTTTTATCGGAAACACCAGAAGGTGTCGCTTGCACTGTTCTGACAACAACATCTCATGATTGTTGTCCTCTGTGAAATAAAACGCATTAGATCACGGAAGCCTTTATCCAAAATGGCAAAACTTATACTAACATTTTATTCTTGAACAAGTTTATAATTTAATAAGCTGGGTGGCGGAGTTAGCAGAGAGTTTACGTTTCAATTGATCCAATTCTAAGGTCGCAGGTGCGATTGCTAGAGTGGTATAGTTTTTTGAATCTCGTTCAGTCACCATTTGCCAAAGAGATAAAGTAAATAATGACACTTTAGTCCGACTAATGGGTGGCATTGTTGTAGTGGTTGTTGTATCGGCTTAATTCCTAGTTCGTGTTGTCAAAAAAGTGATTTGTGTAGATTGTATGTAGATGGCTCTGCTGTGATGGCATAACACTGACAGCGGAGTTGTTCAGCTGAAAATCTTCCAAGCTTTCAAAGCGAATAAAATCCTGCGAATTGTGCGAAAGCTAATAGATCGATATAAAAATCCTCCATCCCGTTTCGGGCTCCACCCACTACGTAATCTTTCATTCTTCTGCTAATTCTTCCGCTCGCTCTGTACTACATGCATTATAAGAGTATTCTTATCCTCTTGTAGAGCGAGCCAAATAAAAAAAAAAAACATCAGCTGAAAGTTCCCTTCAATCTCAGCGACGGAAAGAATTTTGGTTTTAATTTTGGTCGGAAATTCTTATAATTCGATTTAGAAGCATTTTTATAAAATTTCATCTGAAATCCCGGCTACTCTTACTCTTACTTACTTAGAGGATATCTTTCTAGCTACTCATCCGATTTCGGAAACTTTTTCACAAGTTTTGAGACTAGACTGTCAGGGAATACTGAATGAAAGTAAATTTTGTAACTAAAGTCGATGAAAAAATGAACGAGCCATTGCGTTTATTCCGAACGTTGGCATTACGGTAAGATATATTTAATTGCTTCCTTTTCAAAAATTAGAGAAATCAAATAGGCCTAAAAAATAGTTCAGAATGACATATCTCAATTTGTCAAGGTAAAGGGAGATTTTGTCCTTGAAAATTTCAAGAAATACATTTTTTCTTATTACAGATTCTTAATCTACAAGTAAGTAGAAATAAGTCTGTCGACGCATTTCGAACGCTTACGATATTTTAAAAGCATTTCTGACTATTCACGGGACAAAGCAAGGATCGAGCGCGTGGAGAGGCAGGTGACCGACGCAGCAAAAAATGCCCGGAATGAGCAACGGGAGATGTTAGCGGCTCAACAAGGACCAGGCATTGCCGATTGGTGGTTATTATAAACACATTTGTGTGGACACATTACAAAACTTTAAATGCGTTTTTCTCGAAAACACGTTTAAAAAATGGCTGTCATTCTCCTGACCGCTTTTATTAATTAATCAATCTGCAATTTTGAGAGCACACCCAGAAAATATGTTTTCACGAAATGGTGGATCGTTTTTTCGATAGCTACATTTTTGAATTTTTTATTTATCTTTTAATGCAAAAAAAAACGAGAAAATTAGATTTTTTTTTTAACTGCCGCCATTTTCCGAAATTTTTACTAAACGAAAAACCCATTCGTCGTTCCATGACCAAAGGATCACAGATTGATAATATGCTTTGAATTTGTGTTTCAGATCAACAAAGAGGGGGCAGTGATGTCAGCCGTTTACCTCTAGCGATTTGAGGACCTGTTTCGCGGAGCTTGCAACGGCCGCCATTTTGGTTCGTTTTTCAAAAACATAATTTTTTAACGTTCTGTAAGGCATGAACAAAAGCAAGAAAAAAGCTGATGGTCATCACAGAGAAATAATTGTGACATTTATAACCTATTTCAAATTCAAGTTTTTTTTTAATAAATGTAGAACAGAAGAGTGGGAAAAAAAAATAGACTAGAATAGTATCAAGGCAAAAAAGCCAAGTTTTGACTTGCTTTATAAACGCATGATGATGTGTGAATGCTCTGATAGAATCCGAAAGTCTGTTAAATAAACGACATGAAACCACATTTTAAAAATTACGGAACGCGCTTGTACGAAAAGCGGGCACAGATACTAAACTATTGACTAGTCTAAAGTTAAGATCACCTGACCTCATATAGAACATTTTCAGAATCTTCAAATCTTTGAATAATGGAAAACCAGGATGTAAATGAGGCTTACGGCAAATTCTTTTTATAATGGTTTTTTGAAGCGACAATAGTGGCTGAATTTTATTCCAATAAACTCCTCCCCAAGAGGTGATACCATATTCCAATCTAGAATGAAAAATCCATAATAAATCTTTAACAAAAGCTGTGTGGAGCTAATATTGCCGAGAAAATAAAAGTTCCTGAGTATACCACGAAAATAATACAGTTTTTTGAATTACTCGTATGGCTTTTAAAGCTCATCCTCGAGTCAATGACAAGTCCCAGATACTTAAATTCCCTAACATTTTCAATTTGAAAACAATTTTCGCTACAGAGACAGCTGTTAAAAGTACAAGAGGACAAACTTGTATTACAATTGCAGAGACCTAAATTAAAGCTTGGGCAATCGGTTCCATGTAAGTTTACCTCTGCATTAAAACTATTTTTCGCTACTAAATTGAAAAAACATAACTTTATAACTAGATTATGCTCAGCAAACCAGAGTCTTAGTAAATTAAGATCAGTGTTGATGTTCGAAATAAGATTTAAAACCCTGCTTGCACCATAAGCATAACCAAAAATCATCTGCAAATGTTGTAAGTAATCCACTGAACGGTAAACTGAACAAGGAATTGATGTAAATTAAGAAGAGTATTGGACCCAAAACTGAACCTTGAGGTACTCCAATGTTGAGAAATTTTACATCGCGTCTTATGCCATCAATTTTGCAAATAAACTCCCGAAAGCCAGCGTTTTTCAATTTCCAAAGCAGTATGTCATGATTAATCGCGTCAAATGCTTTTGTTATGTCAACAAATAATCCAGCTGTACACTTCTTTTTATTCAGATTGTCATATACCTGTGAGCAAAAATTGTACAGGCCTTAAAAAATTAAAAAAATGTGTTTTTTTCGAGGAGGTAATGTTAAATTATTCTTATCAAATTAATTTAACATATAGTCGGAGAAAATTTATGTGCCTTTCACAAAACTTTGTTTGGACAAGTAGTACGCTTAATATCCAGCGGGCGGGGAATATCTTCTTTGAATTCTTCAATTTTTCTTCATTCACGAAATCTATGCGGACGATGCTGCAGATGACGGTCAGTATGTTACAAAACTAGTCTTATTAATTTAGAAATGCTATTTCGTTTTACTTTGAAATCTTTGTTGCTTTTTGCTTTTATCGTAACCGCAATGAGCCTGAGATCAAACAGACGATTGGATATTGGAATAGCTAAGGCCATCAGTTCGTCAATCATAAAAATAGGTCGGGCCAGTACGAGTTGCACAGACGAAATAGAATAAGATCGGTCTCAAAATGCATCCCTGTGGCAGCTCGTTCAAAATGTGTGTTTTAAAATCGTTATAAAAATTGTGTCATTTTTCCTCAAAAATATTGGCCAGCAGTTGTGGTTAGGCCTGAAGCCAAATTGAGACTGACCAAGCAGATTGCTTAAGGACAAGACATTTATTATCTGCTTCGCAAAAGGTTACGGCAAAATACTGATCTACCTTTAGTCGCCCACAATTGTTGCCCTTGTAATTTTAGCCACTTTCGTAACCTTCGCGATTTTCCAAAATTAAGGAGAAGTTAAAGTTAAAGCAGCTGCGTTGGATGACCACTAATCCAAGGTAATATTAATTTGATTGGGAATATTATCATCACCATTAGAACATTAGAGACTGTATGCCTCAATTTGTCTCAATTTTATCAACCTCTGTTACCACTTCAAAATCAACTGAATAAGATGGTGATTCATTATGTGTGGTGAAATCAAAGTCACTAGGCTCAGGACCTTCCCTCAGAAAATGGTCGATGAGTGCATCACGAGCATGCTCAAATTTTTTTGCTGGTACTTCGGACAGATACACGAATTTACACCACCGTTTTTTACGTGATAACGACGTTTTTTACGTGAGACTATGTAGTTCCGCATAGAGTTACGTACAGCGTAAGTCCCATGATTACCTGCAACTTTATATGCGCTCCAAAGGCCAGCAGAAGGTTGATGTTTTTGCTTTAATTGAGTTGATATCATCAGAGGTAACGCAAGGTCTTGCATCTCCAGCTAAGAGTATCTTCTTTTTCTAGACACATGATTCGTGGAAAAAGGAAGACCGAACCGCAAGAAGCTTGGTCTAAGTAGAGTGCAGCAAAATGAAGGATGACAAGATGACAAGACAAGATGACGAATAAGCCAAAGAGTAAGAAGCTTGGTTAAATAGTTTTTAAAAGAAAACCGCCAGTTTTGTCTTCACTACATCATAATGGAACGCTGCCCTTTTTAAGCAGCACTCCTTTCAATTTACTTATCTGCAAATCATTTGTAAAATACACATGCAATTCAATTATTATTGAAACTCTTTTGTTGTCTTTTAATAAAGTTCACTACTCTGACCCTGCGAATTCCATTATACGAATAATTTCCATTCAATACATCCGCCGGCACAAATTAATCATACGAAAACATTGGATCCCCAGATCGAATATAAGTGGCACGTGTCCTTTCCCCTTCCTACAACGTGATTCTCGCATCGGAACACTTCAAAAGATATTCCTCCGCTTATAAAAGATTTGAAATTGTGTGCCACCTCGTCCCCCCCTCGATGTTAGCTTCCTAAAGCTGGCTATAGACACAATTTGCCATCAGTAACGTGCCTCTCGAAAAGTTACAAATAAATTGACTAGACCTCCCCATAGTGTCCTTTTCTTGAATTAAGAAAGCCGAATGAGGTCCTGTCGGTCACTTTGTAATTTATAGGGGTTTACGAAAAAAAAATCAACAACAACAACAACTAATGTCCCCCGTTGCCAATATCACTGGCCGAGTTTCAAAGGGGTAATATCCGGTGCTAGTGCTGGGACTTTGATTTACACCCCACTAACTCAAACATGAACAGTCCGAGTGAGTGAACGAGGGTGGGGGTTGTTTTGGTTTGTCGATTTTGTTGTCTTCATCATGGGGACCACACCTTTGACCCATATTTTCCCATAAACCCTTCTCATTCAGGAGAGGTGGGGGGGTCGAAGGGTTGTCAGAAGGCCATTCAACATTCCGACACTGACACCTGTTGAGAGTCTTATTCTGTCGGCTCGCAACCCCCATTAACATTTTGTGGTTTGTGCGAACAAGAATCCAATGCTGGTGACTATTTTTGGGGGGTGAATGTCTGTGGAAGAAAGTTAAATTTAGACAACAATGACTGGGCGTATTCGTTGGATTCGGATTTTACCCACAAGCAGAAGGGAGGAAGAGACTAATTGAAAGGCTCGTCATCAGACCAAATGGAAGAATGTTGACGTGTCCTATTTTGTTAGTTTAATGAATGAGTTGAAAAGACTTATGTTCTCTTTATTATATGTTTTTCTAGACGCTTTAAGAAGAGGATGATGAAGCCCTATTATGAAGGTTTGGCATAGAGACATCCTGAAGAGTTTTTGAATATACTTACACAGAAGAAAAGTCTCAACTGCGGCAGCGCATCCAATTGGCGAAAAACGTCAGTATACTTCGAGGATGAAATTGGAGGAAGTCAACGATCGAGCTCGCTGAAGAGATTTGTTGATTGACGTGCTGGTTAAGGATATCAGTAGAGAGATCAATTGAAGGCAAAGAATAATTTGTGTGTCATCAAAAAACACTTTTTGCAACGAGTCATACAGTCTTATTATGTCGGGCTTAAGATTGAAAAGAGATTTCGAAGAGGCGATAGCATTCAATACCACTGCTGCTGACACAAATGCTCAGTTGGAAGAATCAATCAGACTGAACTTGTGCATCTTCAGACTCAACGATTACAGCAAAGCCTGCATATTAGTCCCACAGTTCCCGAACCGCAAATCACATCCCTTTCTTAAATTTCTATCATTGAAACGATTTTGTTCTGCAACCAGCAAAGTTTGTTGGGATAGAAATCCTTCATTTATATCAAAGGCAAAACTTCAGTGAATCTTCGAGACACTTAAGAAGAGACTCAGCAAATCAAAAACATAATTCAGATTGATGATTTTTTAAGCGATTTAAGTAGTCCCCTACGGAGAGTTCAACTTTGGGTTACTTTCTTAAACTTTTTGGCTGGTATCACGATTAATGTTGTCTTTCAAGGCTTCGATTGACACTGGCTCATTGGCAAAGATGAGTGATTTAATGCAGCCCCATCAAAAACATTCTAGAGGCGTCAAATCGAATAATGTAGTCGAGCAACTTGCCGGTCCAAGACAAGAGATAGACTGCTCACTGAGCACATTTCTCAAATTGGAATGTCGATTAGCTCAGCTCGTATATTTGCTTCCAAATTCGAACCTTGTTCCCATGGTCATCCTTAAAATAAATTCGGGACCATAATTACGTCGCACCATAATCCGATCGAAATAATGCATTGACAGGGTTTAAATTGCTTGAGGTCTCCAAACCTAAGATAAGACCACACCTTCAATGATTTTAATTGAAAAACTTGGTAAAAATGTTTTTTTTTTTATTAATTAAAAGGTAGTTAGGTAGGTGACCGGCATTACCTTACGGAGATTATGCCTCACTAAGACCATTGAGGTCCATTGTGTTGTCACATAATCGGCTCAACGAGACTTATTGTTGGCTCTCTTATTTCATTCGCTTGCTTTTCTTGCATAAATTCTATCACCAGTTGGTGGTTAAGAGAAATTTAAGGATGTCCTTGGTATGTATGTACGCTACGTCTTCAAAGCTGTTGAAGAAATAACTACCTTTTAATTTTCTTCTTGTTTTTCGAGGGCCGGGCAGGTACAAAGGAAGTGTAGTATACTATCCTCCTCCTCCTCATTTCTACATCTTCTACAGAAATCATTGTAGGGCGCTACAAGTCTTCTGCCTTGATTGCCAATTAGGCCATAACCTGTAACTTCGCCTACTCGATTGCTAATACGCTTCCTTTTAAGTTCAAGGAGAGTTCTAGTTTTCGCTGGATCCATTTCGGCCACATAGCTTTCGAAGCTATGCAGGTGTACAATTCCGCACATTTTCGATTGGTGATGTTTATGGCGTTTTCCAGTAGCAAAACTCTTACTGTATTCAATGGAGGGTGAGGTGTCTTCTGATTATGTGCCAATAGTAGGCTCGCCCCCTTTTTGCTAATTTATCAGCTCTTTCATTGCCCGGGCTAATTTTGTGCCCAGGCACCCAGCATAGGGTAAATGTGCATCTATTCGCTATTTGCCTTAGAGAAAGACGGCAGAGTTTTACCATCTTTGAGTTGATCGATGGTATTTCCAGAGCCTTTTTAGCTGCCTGACAATACAACTACCGTCTATCGGGGTCATTTATAGCCGGTGAACTGCCTCTTGAATAACTGCTATTTCTGCCTGGAAAACATTGCAATGGTCCGGGAGACGCAGAGCTAGGGATAACTCAGGCACCCTCGCGTATAAACTAGGTCCTGTATATATAGTTCGAGTTGCAGACCCTATCTTCATCCCACTCAGCTCTTGTGGGGATAGTTGTTTTGTGCTTTACTTCGAGGTCCTCAAAAGGTGTCATGAAGTCTGATTTTGTTGGATTCTTCGAGTTTTGAAGTAATGCCCTATGATGTGGGTTTTTTCCCACTGGTTGCAATCTTTCATCCTTATGGCTGCATGCGAAGCAGTAAGCTTCTCGTATATGTCCAAGAGAAGAAGATCTAGTAACATATTCCTGTCTTAAAATAACTTAAACCTAGAAAAAAAAATATTTGCGCGGAAATGTTGGCGACATCTTGTTCGTAGTTGAGTCGCTTATCCATAGTTCTTCGGGGAATGTGGATGATTATCCGTACCTCAAATCCATCTTTGATCAGACCTTTTGTTTATCGAAGTAGAGGAAGGCTCGTTGGACAAAAAGCCATTAAGGCGCACCCTCATGAGCTGCGGAGAAGTTTTCGCAATACTGATTGGAGTTGAAGCGCTCCAGCAGTGCTGTCATCACAAACCCCTTATCAGTAAATTAAACAAAGAAGCAACACTTAACTATGCTAGTCTAATAACGGTACCGGGACACGAGCTCTGAGCTCCACCAAGAAAAGTTTACGGTTAATAGTGTAACTGTTAACAGGGCTCATACTCGAATTATGTATAATAAATCGGTATACCACACAAACCAAGCCGCACCAGAGTCAAAAAGCCGAACCAACCAACCGAGCCCGGGAGATCAGATTGTTGGCCGAGTTCATTGCTCTTGCAACGTGATTTCGTGTCAGCTTTATTTTGAAATTATCTACTCTTTTTATGACTGCCCTGTTGCGTAGGACCCTATTGGGATTAGTTCTGTATTAGCGTAAGCAAGTCCAGAGGGGGCTACTAAAGACGAGCATAGTGCGGATGAGGGCCATGTAGCAGATTACCTTAACCCTAGCATCGAGTTGCTTGATGTAGAACAGTCGTTTTTTAGGGCAACTTTGACTCTGACAAGAGCCGCATCTTTATAGGTACAAATGGTGTTCCAGCTAAACCACAAAATGCATGGACTATATTTGGACTCATCAGTGACCGCCCGTATGGTTGAATACTTCTAATGAAGGTCAGAATGTAGGGACCATATCCCTATCCAAATTTAGAGGTGGACATTAACGAAGAATGTGTTCAGTAGTTTCGTTGCTTTCCAAATAGAGTCGGCATTCGGTGACTGTACTAAATCCTTATTTGGTATGATGTGATCCCAAGCGTAAAGAGCTTGAGTGGAAGCTCACGAGCATTTGAATATTCTCCTTGCTTAGTTTAAGGATTTCTCTATAAACTAAGGGATCGATAAGTAATTTTGATTGCCTAAGTCTCTTTAGCTGTTTTTCCTATTTATTGATTAGACCTGTGGCCGTAGCCTAGTTTACGCAACGTAGAGGTTTAAGTTTAAGCTTGGAGGAGCCCTGACTAGTACGTCTGCAATTTCATTTACTTCGATTTAATGATAACCTGGATCCCATCCTAACCTAACTTGGCACATATTTGGATACCATTAGATTGGATGACAAAGCCTTTAGCTCTACTTGGCGACTGTCTGAATAAATGTGAATTGTCGCCGCTTCTTTCAGCAAGGTTTACTATAGCGTAGAATTCGATGGCTTGTATAGAATTTTTTGTGTTCAGTCCATAGACACTGGCACCTAAACCATTTTGCCATTTTTGAGTCCTCAGTACACCAGATAAAGTTTTTGGTGTCGGGGACTGGTGTGTGGCTCGATCAGAGGTCAAGGTAACGAATGTCTTCATACTTTCTGGGATCGAGCACAACATTTCGCGTCTGATCATCTGGTTTGGATTTCATTGTCAGTTGCATCTTAAGGGCATTCCTTTTTCTAGATTATTAGACATTGTTTGTTATAAGGATTTGAGCCACATTTGTTATACTAGGTCTTACCAACATTTTTTTCAACCATTTAAGCATCTTAGGTTTGAGATTCCAAGTCCAATCGTAGAATACATTCTTTAATGGACTTGATATGAGAAGTCCAGTTCAGTTTCTTTTTCAACATAACACCGAGATACTTGACTTCGCCGGAGAATTGTGGAAAAGTTCCTTCAATGACAATTGAAGACAGAGTCAGTCATCTAGGATGCATGGAGAGTTCTTCACAGTAAGACTATTCTAAGACATGCATTAAGGGGGGCTAAGGTATTAACTTTTTTTCATTTTAACGAAATTACGAGTATTTTTATATCATTCGGATGAACGTTTTATACCAGATTTTTAAGTGTTCAAATTCGGTGTCATTTCAAAACTATTGCAAAGATCGTTCTGAAATTTTGACCACTATTTATGTACATAATTTACGTTTTTTTTTCAATTTATTAATAATTTATTATTAATATTAATAATTTATATTTTACAGTAAAAAATCGCGTTTTTCCTTAAAAGTGTTTCAAAAAAGTGCAAAATTTCGAAATTTCGAAAAACTCTCCCACCATTTCCTGGGTGGAACCTTAACGAATGAACCTTGATTCTTCGATTTTAGATTCAGCACCATGTTATGAGGGTCACCGAAATTCTACTTATTCCCGAGACTACTCCGAATGTCCGTGTTTTTTTATATTTTTTCGTGAAAATTTTGCACAATATTCTTAAAATTTCGTACTGAAATGTACTATTGGTTTTAAAAACGAGATTTTAGCTGTGTCATCACAAAAAATTCACAAAAGCATGCCTTTTTTCGTGAGAATCAAACTTACTCCCCCCTTAATGCTGATTGCATAATGCTAGTGAGTGTAGTGCCATATTTTCTTCTTATGACAATTGCCAGATCATCAGCATAGTTTATTATGACATAGCATGACTCGGAGGTTGTCTATGTCCAGTTACCATCCTAAGCAGTATAGTCTTTTTAACTTCCATTTGAAACATCAAGTTTAGATAAAAAAAAAACAAAACAAAAAAACTGAGCTCGAAGAAGACTTTATTTACACTCTTTATTCTTTATGGACTTCGATGCAATGAATTCTTATTAGCCAAAAAATAATTGTCTTATAATTGCAAGTCTCCAAAGCAGTAAAATCCTTCAAAAGCCTTTAAAAATATCTCCCGGTATTGGCAACTCTCAACGCTCATTTAACTTTAGCACCGTTTCAGCAAAAAATAAATAAACCGCTCAACACGGTGAGGCTGAAAAAGGAGGAGGTTTATTTTTTTTTTTGTTTTAAGATCTTAATCTACGACAAGTAACTTCCATTCTAAATTTGCTCGTATACCAAAATTAAAAGGTTGGAAGACAGACGAAGCGCCAGCCGTTAACTTCCAAGAATCCTTGTGATTTTTCGCAACAATAAACCGCTCCACTGGCAGATCCTTGCACACACCAAGTTGGTATTTTATTGCCATGATATTCAATAAAAGATTAAGTAAGGCATGTTGAGGCTTTTTAAGGGAATTTCAGTGGAAAGGCAACCAGCATTTTGTGATGCGAAATCAAAATGAAAGTTGGTCGCAAGAACAACAGACACAAATAAAAACAGAACGTAACCACACAAAAATGAGAAAAAAATTCGAGACAGGAGAAGATAAATAAAATGAGGAGGAAAAGGAGCGTCGAGATGGCTCCTCAGCAGTGGCAGCTCTCGGAGCGCATTAAAATTTAAGTAGCACTCTGTTAGGAACGAACACATTATGTTCTTAATTTTATAACAAAAGCTCATATACATGCAAATCCTTGGAGGAGGCATCGACTGAACGTTATCCGCCATTAGAGTAGGTTCGAAGCATTATTTCTCAATTTGAATGGATAGAGGCGTACGCACAGGTTGGCAATGGGTATGTTTAGGCCTTTCCACAGTCGCTTAAGTGTTATTCTTGTTTTTACTACATGGGGTCGTTCCATTGTTATCACTTAAAATTCTTATTCTATAAGATTCAGTTGCTAGACTGGTTGACTTGAGGAGCGCCTTCAACGCTAGGCAAATCTCTACTGAATGCACTATTTAGAGATTATATTGGAATATACGGTATTCTCGATTACGTCTTAGCAAAACAATGTGACTTCTGCTGGAACGCTTATAAACATCTGCAACAGGGTGTACCCACGTGAGTAGTCGTTAAAGTACACGACCTGATAAAAAAGGTCGCATTCTTATTCGGTGGCCTTCCAGGGGGTATGGTCCTCGATCTGTAACTCGAACAGCCCCAAATTGAGAACTCTGAAACAGTGATTTTTCCGACTTGGGTGGCAATTTGCAAATCAACAAAGCGAGACACTATTCAGCCCCAAAATGCATCCTTCAAAATGTTAATTGTCACGCGAGTTTCATGTGCGATTGTAACGCTCTTTGGTGGTAAATGTTATCCAGTCCCAACTCATCTTTTAGTTTCAAAATAAGCTCATTGAGCCTCCACGTACAAAATAACCTCAAAACCAAGCAAAACTGGCATCCTTGAATTAATAAACCCCGATGATAACCTTGGCGTGAATTGCGAAACCCATAAAGCATTTGAAATGACTCTTTCAGCATCCAATAAGTTCACGTATCAAATGGAATTCTATCGAAAATTGTCCACCATGAGCGTAGTTGAGACTCGTTTGACGTTACGGTCTCCAAACAGTTGCTAAAGGGTCCGCAAAATAACTTTTTTTTTTAAAATGCTATAAAAAAACTGCTGAATATTTTCTCAAATTTCTTTTTTTATTCGAAAGTACAATCCTTCCGGTTAATAATGGAAAATAATTTCATTGAAATGGCTGCCTCGGCTGGCCATGCAGTAGCCTACACGAGCACATTATCGATTGTGTGCAGCTGTATTTCACCAATGGCTTCACGAATATTGTCCTTTAAAGCGTCAATTGTCTCTGGCTTGTCGGCGTAACACTTATCTTTGAGCGCCACCCACAAATAATAGTCCAACAGTGTCAAATCGCAGTTCCGAGGTGGCCAAACGACATCAGCCTTGCGGCTGATAATGCGTTCTTCAAAAACAGGCGCAAAACATCGAGTGTAGCTTCGGCTGTGTGGCACGTAGCGCCGTCCTGTTGAAACCAAATGTTGCCAATATCCTTCAATTTTTGTGAACAAAAATTCGTTCAACATGGCCCGATAATGATCGCCATTGACTGTAACGGCCACTCCTTGCCCATTTTCGAAGAAAAATGGCCCAATAATGCCTCTGGACCAAAATCCGCATCAAACAGTGACTCGTTTTGGGTGCATCGGCTTTTCAATGTATGCGTGCGGGTTCTCTGTGCCCCAAATGCGACAATTTTGCTTGTTTATATACCCGCCAAGATCAAAATGAGCTTCATCTGAAAAGATGATTTTTTTGGCAAAATCGGCATCTTCTGTAAGTCGATCGCAGGCCTGAACTCCTGAACCAATTGGACTTTGTATGGCGACATACCAAGGTCTTTATGCAAAGTTCGTCTCAATGATATCTCCGAAATGTTCAATTGTTGAGAACGACGGTGAATTGATGTTGATGGCGCTTCACGCACACTTTCTGCCACAGCAGCAATATTCTCGGGTATACGCACTGTTTTTGGCTTTTCACGCTTTGGTTTATCGATGAGGATGCCAGTTTCTTTCACTTTTTTCACAAGATAACGAACATTCGGAGCTGACGGTGCTTCTCTTCTTCCAAAATCCGTACGCAATTTTCGCACACATTTTGCAACATAACTATGATTTTCAAAGTAATGTCGCAATAGCGTTGTTCAAGCGTATGCACAACCGTGTTCGTTCAGCGGAAGGATAAAACTAATTACCTGTCAAATCAGAAATGAGCTAAGTGTTACCATTCACGAAATAACCACTAGTTGAAAAAAAAACGTTAGATGGCGGACCCGTAACAAGTTGGCGTTAGAAGGCCGGGAAATGTATTTGGCAAATGATGACATCTCCAATGAAGGGCCTCCTCCTTCTTCTCTTCTCCATTCCTATCTAAGGAAGTTCTCCATTATTCTAAAAAAAACTTCGTCTAGAGGCGGTAAACATTAACTCTGTTCTGTTTATCAATTTGCTGAAAAATGCCCATTATCCAGCTCATTGGAAGACAGCAGTGGTACAACCAATTCCTTACCGCAACAGAGACACATCCAATTCGAGAAATCTGCGGTCGATGAGTCTCCTTCATAATGATTGACTTGTAGAAGGCCTTTGACACCGTAAGGTTGCAGGCGCTCTTTTTCAAGTTAGACTAGCCGGGCAAAAGCAAAGCGCTGCTGAATATAATCTAAAATATGCTCACCAGCAGACGTCTGCTGGAATGTTAACAACGGTGTGTTGTTATTTCGCCGATTTTATTCTAGGCTCTTTCCGGGTCAAGTCCGAAGTCCGAAGATCGAGGTCATCCTAAGTCTTTTGCAACTTGACTTCGTGAAGATTCAGGGATATTGCGACGATCGGAAGTTGAAGATAAATTTCCAAAAGTGCGAGACCCTTCTGTTCAGGACTCCGTTGTCTGGGGCCTGTAGAAATACAAGAAAGATGTGGCAAAGATTCTATATTGTTGAACAACATAGGCAGCCACTGGCGAATCAAATATCTTGGGGTCTGGCCAGTTTTCTAGTTTTAAAAAACATATAGATGCTTTAGCCAGAGCTAAAGCGGCCTTTTTATTGACAACCAGCAACCAGCTCAAGGCCAAGGTAAAGGTGATATGTTACACGGTCCTCATTGGCCTGTTCTTGCCTATGGACGTTCCATGTGGTTCGACGTGGGAACAAGCTTTATGGAAAATATTCGGGTTTTAGCAGCTCGCATTGCGCAATCATTCACGAATTCAATTGGAGCTAGATTTTACGCCTCTCGAGTTTGCACCTTCGTAAGCAGCAGAGAAATATTTAAAGGCCTCAAAAGCTGTGAAAATTGAACCTCAGACTTATGAAATCAATGGTTATAGATTATACTATATATAGAAAGTTGAGAAGAAACTGTGCGCAAGATGGGTGCTGCGATATATCAAAATGTTACAAAAAGAGCGCCGTTCAGATCTTTCAGTTTATCAGTTTCATAGCAATAGATCCTTTTCTGCGTTAATTCTTAACCATAACCACACACTTGAGAAAAAGAAGTAGTCTAAGCAATGGACTTTGAGGAGAGAATCGGTTCCAAAGTAAGCTTTCTTTCGATTCATTAAAAGATTTGCATTTTTTTTATGGAATCGATTGGAAATCTCAATGACAATTCGGATCAACCAAAAAAGCTAATCCTGAATACAGACCAATTTCTATATTGCCATTTCTGTCGAAAGTATTCGAAAAGGCGAAACTTAAACAAATGCAAACGTATTTAACTGCAAAAAAATTGATAAGTTCCGCCCAGTCGGGCTTTCGGTGCGAAAAGAAGTTGCACAACAGCACTCCTGTTTGTGGTCGATGACATCCGAAGAGGTCTGGATTTGAATTGTCCAATATTTTTCTAAAGCGTTTGATTCTGTAGACTATGCACTTCTATGCAAAACGCTAACGAATACTTTTGGATTTTCGCCGTCGGCTGGTGAACTTCTACGCTCCTACTTGGCTGGTCGAATGCAATGCGTGATGGTTGGAGGCAGAATGTCGTCGTTCCTAGATGTCGTTAAGGGAGTGCCACAAGGGTCCATTCTTGGTCCTTTACTTTTTTGTCTATATATTAATGATTTTCCTCGATTTGCCAAGCACTGTACTGTGCACATGTATGCTGACGATATCCAGCTGTACCTGACATGCCCGCTCCCTTGCATCAAGAGTGCGATTGGTGATATAAATGCAGATCTGAATAGAATTCATAACTGGGCCACAAAGCACAACTTATCTCTTAACCCAATGAAATCTAAAGCGCTCTGCATTTATAAAAGAAGACTCGACACATCTTCCTTCCCACCAATCAAACTCGATCAAGAAACCTTAGAGTTCGTCTGCACAGCCAGAAACTTAGGTATAGTTTTTAACGACACACTTACACGGATCGATCATGTAGTGGCTACCGTAGGGAAATTGTACAGTAGCCTCCGTTTATTATGGACAGCTCAATATTTCATACCTATTAATGTAAAAATGTTACTGCTGAGGTCGTTGCTGTTACCCATTCTGCTTTACGGATGCGAAGTCTTTAGTAAATTGGACTATGATATAAATAGAAAATTAAATGTCATGTACAACAATTTTGCGAGATACATTTTTAATATCCGTTACCATGGTCATATATCAGCTCACTCTTAACAGATCACGGGCCTTTTATCCTGCTGAACAAAATTACTCAAACGGGTCAGCCTGAATATTTATACAACAGACTTAATATTGGAACTTCTCAAAGATCTTTTGCTTTAATCCAGCCAAGGTATAATTGTCTAGTTTCTGAAAGAACTTTTTTTGTCCACGTCGCTCGACTATGGAACTCATGGAACTTAGAAGAATCAGAAGCGCAAACAGTTTTAAGACCCTCCTCTTCGAACATTTGGCCAATGATATAGTAAATTAAACAAAAATTATCCTATTCTTATTCTATCTTCTTTCTCCTTATGCAATTAGTTTTCGCTTAACTTTTTCTTTTTCTTTTAAACTTGTGATCATAAATTGAATTGAATTATGTAATCTGTTTAAAATATCTATTAATTATTACTTAGACTATTGATTATTACCTTAAAGCCTTCACTAATTATAAGATTTAAATCTTAATGTGCAAATATTCATTTTAAATAAATACAAATACAATTCGGGTCCGACGAGCGGCTGCACTTTTCTCAGGTTCCGTTCTCAAAAACTGCCAACCTTACCCTTTTATTGTGGCTCCGCTTTTGGCCCGTTCGTTCGATCGTCCGTCTGTCCGTCATGTTAAGTGTGTTTCCTATCAACCGCAAAAGGAAGACACTTGCAATTTTTCCGGAATGTGTACTTATAGTATACTACTGTAGTAGTATACTATATGTATGGACGCTTTAAAAATAATTTAATTTAAAAAATGAATGGGGCCCATCTACAAAAATCTTTTTAAAAATTGCAACTAGGAGTGACTCCAAGAAGTGGGCTAAAATAAAATTAAAATTTTTTTTAAAATTAAAAAAAATATATAGTGTTGCATACTGGTACTGGTCAATTCAATTTATTTAACATAAAGATAAGTAAAATAAGACAGGGTCTTTTATAGTACAAACAGTAGTGTGAGTTCAAATGATAAAGAAAATCCATAAAATGAAAAAAACATAAAAAAAAATAATAATGTACATAATAGCAAAACGGATTGTTCGAGAAAAAAATCAAAAAAATTAAAAAGTCATTTACAACAATAAGCAAAAATTTCATTTAAAAAAAAGCAGGATAGCAAATTATATTATATTTTATTATATCATTGGAACAAAGAAAAGTAATTTCAAATATTCTTTTTGAACTGAACATCGTTCATTATTCCTTTGATATGAGTAGGTAAAGAGTTCCAAAGTCTGGCTGAGTGGATAAAAAACAAACGCGATGAAATTATTTCTTTAGAAGGAGGGATGTTGATGTTACGCGTTCTTTGAGACCGGGAAAAGTTCAATTTAGTGAAAAGATATTCAGGCTTCCTACAAACGAGGATTCTATGCAGAAAGATAAAGTATTTAAATAATGCTGTAACGAGCAGCCCAAAACATTCTTTGAGAGAACAGATATTCGATCGAATCTCTTAAGCCCATAAATGTATCTGACTGTGTCATTGAAGGCAACCTGAAGTTTGTGTTGTGATAAGGAGTCAAGATTACAGTAGACCACCCCAGCGTACGTTATAAGAGGAACAATTAGAGTTAAAACCAATCGTCGACGAGTTTCGATAGGAGTGAAAGCAGCAGTGTACCATAGTTTTCTGAAGCAGCCATATATGCGACCAACAACAGGATTTATGTGGTCATGACACATTTCATGACATGACACTTTCTCAACAAACGAAAGTTTAGTGTTGTGTAAAAAAATATCAGGTAAGAATGTTGGGTCAAGAGTCCTTTTAAAGATCGGTATAACGTGCGATTTTGCAGAGTCCATTACCGACTGCTCACCGATAAATAGCCAATAAGTCTGCATTTAAGTCCACGGCAAGTTCATTTAAACTGTCAAGAGGTCTGGACAAAGAAAACTGAACATCATCGGCATAGAGATGTAATACGACATGTTTACAGACAGATGGCAGGTCATTGATGAACATACAAAAGAGTATGGGACCGAGTATAGATCCTTGAGGAACTCCGCATAACACACGTTTTAACTCCACAACTTTCTTTCTTTCCAACCACAACTTTCTGAAACCGATTATGAAGAAAACTATGTACAACTGTCACTAAAATTGAAAAAGTGTCGAAGTTTGAAGCAGAGCAGTTCATGGTTAACTGAATCAAAAGCCTTAGAGAAGTCCAGCAAGCAAAAAAGAGTAAGGTTATCCTTGTCAAAATTAGTTCTTATTTCTTCCATAATGTTGACCATGGCAGTAGAGCAGCTATGGCTCGGACGAAAGCCAGACTGAAGAGGATAAAGCAGTGAATGTTGCTCCAGATTATTACAGATTTGCTTAGCTAGGATCTTCTCAAAAACTTCTCAAAAAGGTACGGAACCCTTTGTGTGCATATCCGACTCGTACCACGTCAATCCGCTGTTATATCCGCTAACAGCCGATTCCTAAATCAACATTCACATAAATTTTAATTTATATAAAAGCTGTCAGCAATCATTTAAGAATTTCTTTGATTAACTTCAAAATCAACTCGGCACTTAAGCCTCATATCTTGTATCTTCGAATAATGCTCGAAATAAATCTTTAAATTTCAGAAAACTTGACATCACTTCAACATCAATCATGCTTTTGATTGTTATTATTATGGCTGGAAATAATTTCTTTGATAATATTTCTTTTTTTTTATAATTTATAAGACTTAGAATTTGATTAATATTTTTTATCTAAACAATTTTCATCGGAACACTTTATTTACGTTTGCATTTTGCAAACACTCTGACGTCAGCAGAGTTTCACGTCACTTTTGGCATCTGTATCTTATTTATTGACAACCTCGTAGATCCAGCATAAGCGTACTCTTTTGTCAACATTTACGTCATTAGCGTCAATATTTATAGTCGGCAGGCAGTTCAGGCAATTAATTTTTTGTGAAAGTAGACGTGGACGAGTTGTGTTTATTTCGGAAACAGAATTTTGTTTTTTGTTTTTTTTTAACAATTTCCAATCCTTTGAATCCTTTTGAAACCTTTTCAAGGGTGCAGACCAAGTAAGAATTTTGAAAAAAATCGATTTCTTTTTGGCTTTTTTTTTTTCATTTTCTAAAAGAAGAATATTTCAAAAGTAGTCTTTTAGACAAATTGGAATATTATTTATAGAAATGAATTGGGAGCAGCAGCTACGCGCTCGGCTACTTGAGTAAGTGACTCTAAGCCGTTTTGTTGTCCCTTATATTATCTGACCTGGTGTACTTTGATTCACCTATCCGAACGACATTAAAACCCCCTTTTCGCTAAAATTGCTAGACTACAGAAAAATCAATTGAAGCCCAAATTAACATCAAACCAAAAATTCGTCACTTCATTAATGTAATCAATCTCGGGTGGAGAAGGCTTTCCAGATCTAAATACAACCCCCGAAGATCTTTTAGAAGTAGAATTGATCGATGGAAGAAAGAAGCTTAACATAACCGCTGTTCTGGTACACCCAGACTTGTAGGAGTCGCCGGAGCCTACCTCCACGACGCACTCGCATCCCGCCGAGCAGAGTTGTAACAGCACGCCTGGTTTGTCCACACGCGCGGTTCATGTGCGAAACAGGGAAACTCCAATTTGATTTCGCAAACTTGCAAGGACTGACCTTGCTTATTACTTATGATTATCGCAAAGGCCAGGCGCACGAGAAATTGAAGCCGCTTAAAATTTAATGGTAAATCCGTTGGAATCATCTGTATACGCGGGATCGTCTTGATCCTCTTCTTTGTATTTTCCCTTGATGATCTTGGCATCGACGACGTTATTCATAAGCTTTTTCACAGTCAGTTCCGTTCCATTGCACAGTCGAGGTTGATTAATGTTGCGCAGCATGATCACAACTGATCCTACTTTTAATTTTAAATTTTGAGGTGGTAGTCCAGCAAATTCCAGTGAATTTAAAAACTCTATGGGATAGTTGACTAAGTCATCTTGGTTTGTAACTGTGCCAACTGATTTGTAACAAAACAACTCTCCTAGAAGAAAATTTTTAAAGGTCGAATTTTTTTTTGAGAACATCAACATCTTTATTATTGTCCGTCAATATTGCTCTTTCACTAAGGCAATCCTGGTTATTGAAGTATTGTTCTAATATATGTCCAGAAAAACACGTTACAGTGAAGATGGCCATGTCGCTACCTTTGTTGATATATTTATATATGTACTTTATCGACTTGATGGAGTTACAATATTCCGCATTGATTTGAGCTTCAAAACCTTTGGAATATATTGGCGAGAGCGGCACTTCGAAATCTTGTCCTTTTACCTTCACAACTACCGATGGCCCACCGTACGCAACTGATCACCCACGATGCAATAGGTAACCGTCATTTCCCGTGACGGTTTTAGCAATCAGATATCTCGGGCTGTTGTTGAAATTTCCGCAAAGTAATGATGCAACAAAAACTGCTTGCAAAAGATGGTCTTTAAGGACCACTCTGTAACACTCCATCCATCGACTCCAGAGGTGGAAATCCACAAACAAATTCCTCATCTACAAAATATAATATTTCTCATTTTGTAACCAAACGCCGCAGAGTTTGATTTATGTACAAACGTTGGATATCAAAGAGACTACCACCCCAACCCAGTGGAATGTTCAATTACTGCCCAAGTACCCTTCACAACACACATGCAGAAGCTCCTAAATTGAAGATTCAACTGAGAATTGCTTTCAGCTATTGCCCAACCGCATCAACGTTGACCACAATTGCCCCTCGAACCGAAGTCCACAGAACATTCTCTCAAACCGATTGGAAAGCTGAGCACTCAAAAACTTTCCACATATTGCATCCAGTTCTTGATAATTGGTCGATTCGGCCTCGGGGAACGCAGTCCACACAATATCCAGTTGGATAGACAAAAGCTACAAGGGTATCCATTCAAGAGTGAAAAACCCAATTCCAAATACGGAGCGCATAAAGAAAATCCAACCCCTAAGGAAAAAGCCGCTCTGCCAGGTGTTCACTGAACTCAAATTGGGCACATGTCCTCCCTCCTTGTAACTTAAATGTAAACTTCCTCAGTAAAACAATAAACCGAGGCTCTTAAACAATTTGGCTAGAGTAATGTTGCAGTGGTGTTCCAATTTGGAAAGTTTGACTGCAGACAGAGGAGGTCTGCTGCTGGTTTTTGGCACAACTTTCCTAAAAGCTAAAACGACAATGCACTTTGTCGCAGGAAATACTGCATGGCTAATTCTCGTTTGATTTCGGTACACTGGGACAACAGACGCATATTCAACGTTCCAATTCCAACAAACGAATTTATGTGAGCAGACTTCCGGGCTACAGAATGCATGCATGTAAAAGTTTGATTACGTTACGGAACTGAATTTCGCATAATTTTTATGGTCCAAAGTGTGGGGCAATGTTTTTCTCCAGATGTGGTCTTTACGGCTGGATATGCACTGTTTGGTTTTAGTAGTTTTATCGCAGCTTTAGGCTTTCAAAAAATAATTAACTAATTAGACTTCTGAGATAAATTTCCATCTTTTCTATGCGAAACACGTTCCGCGAAGTTAATTTCAAACTATTACAGCACAATAAGAACTTTATTTGCAAAACGGGCTCTGCGCCGTCACAAGGATGACTGTATCCAGAGCCAGGTCGACATAAAACCAAATGTTCGTCGTTGAAGCACGTGGTAAAAATTTAAAGCAACAGCTTTGTTGGTACTCAAAGTAAACACATTGCAGGTGGTCCTCCTTTACGGAGTCTTTGCTTTTTTGTTTGGGACGAGCATCCTTTTCCTTCGTTCTTCTCGCCTTTGTGGCAATAAAAGTAAAACTTTCAAATAAGCCATTGAGAACCATTCAACACAAGAGGGAGGTGGATTAGAATCAGTCCTTATTTATATTTTCCAAAGAAAAGAAATACAAGGTAATAAAAGTTGGGAATTATCGTGTTCCATTTAGATGTTGCAGATAATCCTTTTTGTGATGAATAAGAATGGCACTCTTCGTTTACAGAAAATAGAATTACATTCAACCTTTTTATAATATTGTTAAATAATTTACAAAAGCTTAGTACTATACCATCGATTAAGGTTTAGTTTGGGAACCTGCCAGGATGAGGGATTCAGGTAGAGATTTTGAGCGCTTAAATGAAGAGTGGACACCTTCGCTCAAGCCTATTACTTAAATGACGTGATTGAAGCAGATTCAAACTGTCTACTTGCTATTGTTCGTCTGGTTTTTTCTCTCCCTTGTCATAATTTAACCTGCAGTGATAAATGTTTCCTAGTAAAAAAAAAGTAGACGAATTTCGATACATGAGGCTAACCCTGCCTTCTAGGATAAGTTAAGTGAATCACACTGATACTTAGAAAAAGTATTTCCGATTTGATGTCGAAAATCTGGTAGACTCTGGTCTAGCTTTTCTTTGATCTGTGCCCTGAAAATTCTTCCTGTTCGTCAATTGTATTGTTTAAATGTATTACAAATTTTCTTTATGATGTTTGGCAATCTTAATTTTCATTCGTTTTCTTTTTATAATTTTCACGGAAACCTTTTAAACATTGACTTATGAACTTTCTTAGTCAATCAGAACAATTACAATATCTAGAATGTTCGCATGACAATGTGGCACTTTAGCTTTGATTATGATACCTTAGAATCTTATATTTTTGATGTTTTGCTTTAATATTTGTTTTAATTTATTTATTTAATTTATTTAAATTTCTTCCATATTTTTTATTTCTGTTTTTATTGAATTTTTCTTATTATTAGTATGTTCATGATCATCAAACGCATACACCTGATCGAAGTATATACAGTAGCAACGTTCGTTCTAATTGAAAATAGACTTGTTTATTGTACTTTGCTCACCATGCTGAGAAATTCAGATTGAAAAGACTATATTCAATGGACTCGACTACACAAAAACATATAAGTACATCGGCAAATAATGTTCAAGATATAATCAGCCAATTAAAAAAAATGTCTTTACTTTAGTTCCCCACTATTCAAAAAAATTAAATTAATTCTATTGAATTCACTGACTTTACACTTTCATACTTGAATTGTTCCAGCAAAAAGTCAGATGATATTTGCAACTTATTTCCTTTTTTCAATTCAGCGTATGATTCTGACAATTTTACACCCGACCCAATAGAGTTCACCCACCTCGAATGCTTTTGCCCCAGTTCCATGAATCCAATATCAATAACCTCTGATTACGTGAATTACCATCTCGCTCGACTTGCAAATGACACCAATTGCGGACCTGATGGAATACCTCCAATAATTTTAAAGAACTGCGGCAGCGCTTTGGCAGGGCCCCTTGCTTTCATATTCCAGGCATCCATTCACCATAGAGTTTTCCCAAAGTTATGGAAAAATGGTTTCATTATTTCGGTACACAAAAAAGGTTGCCGGGATGATGTTACTAATTATAGACCTATAGCTAAGCTATCCTGTTTGCCTAAACTCTTTGAGGCTTTTATTTTTGACAGTTTTTACTTTAGTTGCAAGCCTTTCCTCACTGACAAACAGCATGGTTTTGTAAAAAACAAATCCACTGTGACTTACTTGCTGGAGTTTACTTCTTTTACTAATAAAGCATTAGAAGAAGGGGGTCAAGTCGACTGCATTTACACTGACTTCAGTAAGGCATTTGATAAGCTTTCCCATAAGCTAATAGCTTTTAAAATGAAAGCCCTTGGATTCCCTGCATCCTTTGTGGAATAGATTTGCTCGTATCTTGACGGACGAACCTATCAAGTCTTGTTTAGGGGATCAACATCTAAATCAATTTACGCTACCTCAGGTGTGCCTCAGGGTAGCCACCTAGGTCCTCTGTTATTCATTATATCTATTAACGATGTTGTAAGTGTGCTCAAGAACTCTAGAGTTCTAATTCATGCCCACGACATAAAAATATTCAATATTCTCAACTCATATTGAGCAAATTGTCAACAAAAGTAACACCCTCCTCGGCTTCATAAAACGCTGGAGTAAATGATTTAAATGTCCAATAATAACAAGAACCCTGTATACAACATTAGGCAGGCCACAGCTTGACTACGCTTCCAATGTGTGGTCACTGTATTACCTGACACATATAGACCGTATCGAGTCTGTACAATGCAAATTTGTTCGTTTCGCGCTTCGACATTTATCATGGACTAATCCTCTTCGCCTTCCACCTTATAAGAACCGTCTTCTTCTTATCGGCCTTGATTCTTTGCAAAAACGTCGCAAAGTCTGTGATATTGTGTTTTTGCATCAGCTTATAGCCGGTAATATTGACTCATCAGCACTTCTTACCCTAGTTAATTTTAGTGTTAAGTCATTTAATTCCCGATCAACTAACATTTTTGACATTAAATACCACCGTACGAAATACGGCTGCAATGAACCCCTAACGCGGATGTCAATACAAGCTAATGTTAACTGTCACATGTTCGATACTGTTTCTAGTAAACTGACACTCAAGCGTAAACTTTTTGGACGTATCTGTTCTTAACATGCATGGTTCATATTTTCAATTTTGCTGTATTTTTGTCATTTGAAATTACTAATCAATTATATTTTTTTGCATTTCTTTTTTATGTGTATTTGTGTATGGTGTTAGGCTATCTCTATATAATTATGTTTACTAACAACTAACACCACGCTAAATGATGACTGTGACAAGATGGATATTACTCTATGAGTAACACTGTCACTTACAAAGCTTGTTTTATAAGCAGTACTGATAACGTTCAACTGATTTAATGTGAAATCACTGCGGACTTCAGTTAACATCAACTAAATTCATTCACTTAAGTTTATTCAATAATTGGTTTCCTCGATACTGTGGTCCGTGGGCTCCAATAATATGGGACACGAACGAGTGAAACTTCTCAAAAGCCAGGGTCGGTGTTAAGGCTTACAATCGATTTGTCCGGATTTCAGTCACCTAGACCAAGCGCTCTGTTATCTGCATCGCTTGATCTTTGAAGGTTCGGTCTTTCTTGTCGTCTCGAACCTGGGGGCTGTGATTCGAAGATCCTCCTCGCTCGTTGTGGCCAAATCAGTGTATTTTTCTTTTTTTCGCTTTTTGCACTAGTTTCACATCTTGACACAGATCATAGAGTTCGCTATTGTATCTTGTCTTCCACTCGCCCTCCTCGCATACGGGACCACATATTCGACGAAGATGTTTTTTTTCTATCCTAAGTGTTCAAAGTCTGCTCTGCCTTCCCCGGCTTTATAAAGCAAAACTCGTAGGATCAACATTTTTTTAAGCATACATTTTGTCTTCGACTTTTTGGTAGTTTTGAACCCATTTGTTTCGCCAAACCAAAGTAGCAGTGGTTTCCTATATTGAGTCTTTTTCTTATCCCAATTAATCACCTCTTAATTATTGTTGCCAATCGTGCAACTTTAAGACGGTACCTTAGGGACTAGCCTGATGGTTATGGGGCCAAAGGTTGTTTAGATCATTTGAAAGTCAGCCTCTTCGATGAGCTTGAAGAGCGCCTTGTTTAGGGTGTGAGAAACGTGTATTTATAACTTAACAAATGATACTGTAGCAAGTATCGTCACCCTTATTCCATTGTTTGAGGTGTTATTATAGAGGCTGCTATTAGCAAACTTTAAAATCACCGGTCCCGATGTTTGTCTGCAATCACATCTTGCAAAAGGCATCCGCCTAAAGTTTTAACAGTGCGACATAAAATACTGTATTTAGTATTGTAATATTTTAAGAAAAAAACCCGCCACAAGATGGCGGAATGTGTATAATAAATTATGTCAATACTTATTATATTGGTTTCACGCGGCGAACAACACATTATCTTTAAAGCCTTTGATCTTCTCAACAGGAAAGAAAACAGACACCCAATTTTGTGTGTAATGAAAAGTTGCAACACCTTCTTATGAATAAGATGGTCGAGTTTCAACATATAATTATTTAATTTTTTTAATAAGTTGTAAGAAGAGGTGTATTCAAAAAAATTAAATATGAATTAAAATAAAAGTTTGCTACACCCTAGTTTGTTTGATTTGATGTTTAGTTATAACAAGCTTTCATTTTTATTAATTAATAATTTATTTAAGTTTTCAGTATTTTTTTTTCGACAACGTTTAAAAGTTTGTTGTTTTTTAAATCGTAAATAAATTTTTTTATATTAATAAAGGCAAAAAAAACATTTTTTTTTAATTTGAATTACTTAATGCAAGAATATTAAGTTTTTGAAAAGTCCTTCGCAAATGAATTCATTAAAATAGTGGCATAAATATTAAAGACATATTATGTCTTCCCTGATGGCTTAAAACAAATTGAAGTGATAGCTTTGTAAAAGAAAGGGGATACGCGAAAATTGCGTATGAATAATTATAGATCAATTTCTCTGCTCTCGATAGTTTCGAAGACTATTAAAAAACAAATAAAAAGCACAATGATATGTTATAAAGATAACAACAAGCTTATTTAATGAGCATTAATTTAATTTTCATTCCGAATTTTTCAACTAAGACGGATCTTTTGAGCCCATGCTCGAATAGTTATCATCGTCACACTAGCTTTGTTTACCGGCATTACAGAAGCTTTTAATATCTTCGATTAGAAAATACTATTGGAAAAATTAAATAAACGTTTTGAAGAGTGATCCATAATTGCTTGTTGTCTGTAAGAAGAAAAAAAAATTTAATCCTAAGACTTCGCAGTTCTAGTAGAGATTTTTCCATGGGAGTTCCTCAGGGTTTTGTGCATGGTCCGATTCTTTTTTTCATACAGAACTTCATAAAAAAAAGTAACCGTTGAAAGCACCTTATCACTCTCATGAGCAAAGGCTTGTACGGAGTCTGAGTCATTCAGAGAAGGGTGAAGCCTTTTTGGCTGTGTTCATGAAGGACCGTGAATTCAATTTCAAGGAGTAAATTTCGAAACTTGGGCAGTTTTAATAGATGGCCATAAAAAACAGACCTATCCACCCACCTTAAAACATAATGACACACATTTATTATGTGAATACCAAACCTAACAAAAATATTTTTTATCAAAACTATTGCTTCAATTGTATCTTAAAAAGGAAAGAAAGTCCATCACGCTGCTTGAATCCCTTATCGTGAATCTCGGGTGATTTTCTTCATTGAAAAATCCACCAAAGCCCAGGAGATTTGTTCATCACGTACAATCTTCCTGACGATCTTTGGCAGTATGAAAAAAAAATGTTCCCAGCAAGCCTACTTTCAAAGGCATTCACATTCTTCCGATGTCCTTAAAGATAAAATGTCACTCTCTCCTGGGAGGTTGATATTGATTTCATTTCCCACGCGAAAAAAGTCTTTCACCTTTGAGTACAAAACATCTCAATCCTCATTCAAATTATCCCATGTTTGGGACGCTTTGTTTAAATACGAAAACAAAATTTTCTCTCCCCCCGACATGACCTAAAAAGGTTTCCATAAACTTTACACGGATTCGGCGAAGAGATCACTCAACCAAAGTTCTTGCCTGAATGGTTCCATTGACAAAGTAATTGAGTGAGACACTATAGCAAAGGACGATTTTATTGGCCCATCTGCACTAGACACTTAAATCGACGAGCTATGAAAATAAAGCTTAGTGGCACTTTAGAGTTCTCATTTACATGGTAATTAAACAGGATGAGCGTTAAGTTTTTGGCGGTCTGACATACCTTGCTGATGCTGTGGCCTCCGTTGTGACAGTTTGCGTCTTTGTGGTGGTGTTTCCGTTTCGCTAAGTCGTGGCTCACTGGTGCAATACGATCGGGTGTCCTGTAGGTTATGCTGCTGCTGTTGCTGTTGGGCTTGGGTTTTTCTTCGGACCTGCAGGATAAAAAGTGCCAAAAATTAACAATGCGTAAAAACAATACAAGAGTTTAACAAATTGACAAAAAAAATATCTAGTAAAAAAAAGGACATCCTTACCGTGCTTAAAAAGTGTTCCACTTGTTATGACAGCTCTACACATACCTATAAGAACAGAAATTATCCTGTCACGGGTCGTTAATTGTGTTCTGCCCCCATTTTTTTTTTACAACAGAGAAGATTAATTCGTTAGCAGCGCCGCCAACCCAAAATACAAACACTTCATTCACAGAGTCCTTGTTATCATTCCGCCAGTTGGTCGTGACGGTTGAAAACATTTAATTAAGTACGTAGTACATACGAGTACGCCAGCGTACTCCTTTCAAACTCGAAATCAAATTAAGATTTGAGTCAGGTGATATGAGGTCCTTGAACACACAACCTCATTCTCCCGCCTTTATCTCTTAACTCGGGAAACCTGTAATATGGAAAGTAATTTCCCACCCTGTTTGCACTTCGTATAAGAAAGAAACCTCACTAATTAACTCACTGTCAGGACTCTTGGATTTTGAAAAATTCCCTTCATATATCCTTACACAGTGAGTAAGTTTGGGTTGTTGCTTACAAAAAAAAAAAACCCTCTCCGCATCATAATATGCATCGTATCGAGGAAAGTGATTTTAGCTTCAGCTAAATACCAATTACCGGTCACGAGTAGACCAACGAGTGTTTGTGTGTACACGGGTGAAAGGATACACGTTCATTTCGTCCAGATGACCGCTCACGGCCGACCGCTTGTTATGGGTGAGGGTGGCTCCCACTGTGGCATAAATTATTCGGAAGAAGCATTTAAGTATACCCTACGGGACCAAAGCGCACGTTTCCGGCTCCGCACATATACACAATAATTGCGAAATATCCGTGCAAAGGACCTACACACAAAACCCGAGTATGTGGGAGTAAGACACAAAAAAACGAAAAACCTGAGTGAAACTCGAAATAAATTAACATGGGTAACTGTCACTAGCATTAGTGTTGATGTTGTTGGCGTGGGGATGTCCTTGTTGATAGAATAATTGATTTTTCATTCTCTGTTTTATGTCATTCGTCCTGCTGTTTTTATTTATTTTTTTCAAATCTACTTTTGCCGATGACACGATTGAGTGTCCTTGGGTACAACTGGCTTGCATTTTATTTTACCCAAAGATGTTGGGTGTTGTGAGATTAAGGATATTTTCTTTCCCGCGAAATGCAGAAAAGTTGTGGGGCATAAAAAGTGACAACCGATAAATGATAGTGATTGGCTTTGCCAGAGTGATATCGACGTGGTTGAAAATGCGACAAGGCCACGGTAAGTCGCCAAACAGAGCAATTTCTTTGTAAGAATCACTGATGTCGATTAATCATTCATCAAACAGCGTCAATTTGGAACAGGAAACATCCAGAGAGGCGACTATGAATGTCATCATGCAGGACAAAACCACTGAGGGTATTTAAAGACCCTTCTCAACCCCTGGGTATGATAGATTTCGACTTACCATGCAGTAGAAAGACAAGGACATTTCAAGTCTTATCACTATAAACAATTCATTTCCGAACGAGTTATAAAAGAACTAAATCTTTGAGGAAAATATTTCAATTGAATTCATTCAAAATTATTTATTAAACATTGGGCATTGAAAAAAACGCTCACTAAACATTTCTTTGAATTCTGTTAACGTTCCATTAAACTTTGACCAACCATTGACTTAAGCCAAGTGATTGCATTCTTTTGAATTAAATTTCTCAATTCGCCTGAAGTCCGCAGTGAATTCAAATTGATTAAGTTGAAGTCAGCGAATTCAAAAGAAACAATTTGAATTCTTTTTATCAATGCGTGGATAATGTTACGTAATAATTTTTAATAGGCTGATGGTATCTTGAACATTATGAGTGATGAATTATGATGAACAAAGCTGGGAAAAGTTAACCCAGATCCATTTTATTGGCAAGGCGAACCAAGTGATGTGAATGGTATAATTCAAAAAATTTTAACTATTCCCCACACTCGATGTCCGTAGGCAATGGTTGATCAAAAAACCGGGCAAGGCATAAAGAACGTCATCTTTTTACAACTTTTAAATGTTCCACAAATAATTTCGCTTCTTCTTTGTAGCCGATCTTATTGCAGAACCGGCCAACTAGCGCACGCCTTAGGCGGGACATTATGGATACAGTAGAATGTGAATGTTCTTGTACAACTGGTCCCGATTACGACTTCGCCGATAAAAGCAGCAGAAGATACTTATTACAGATCCACATAATGTTTAAATGAATTCAGTTACTTCAAATAATTTCAAGAAATAAAAGTGAATTCAGTAGTGACTTCAGCGTTATCTATGAAGTCACCGCTGATCTTAAATTTTATTTAGTGAACTCAATTGTTTTCCGGAAATGTTTTCAATTCTACGATTGATAAACATCGAGTGCATTTAAGTCTTTTTGACTGGCAGTCTTTTTTTGAATTCAATTACATCAATCAAAAAATCGATTTCGTTGAATCAAATTCCAAGAATGCATTGTAAAATTAATGAATTCTTTTACAACTCTGACTTAGCCATCTATTTAGATAACATAAAGAAGAAGCCTGAAAAGTAGAATAAGTCATTCAAATATGGACTTTTCCATATAAACTAGATAAGTACATCACGGAGAACCACAAGGTAGTGTTATTTCACCTCTCTTGTTGTTGACAAATTTCTTGTTAATTTCGACAATTTGGCTCTACTTGGTTTGAAAAGGAGATGAAATGACAGTGAAAAGTCAAATTGTTGAAGGTGCCTTGGAGAAATTAAATACTGGCCGCGCATTAGTGTTCCTCAACAACCATCACATTCAAACGAGGAAAGTTATCACGGTTTCAGCGACACAATTTAAGAAATGTATTGACATGAAAATCCTGAGCCATGAGTTTCTTTTCGCCAACTTGATCAAACTCTGGAACTGGCTTAGACAAGTATTTGATAAGTTCAAGGGTCTAGCTCACTTGAGGTACAATTTCTTGCTGGTGTGGAAGATTCTCAGGAGATGAACATCATAAAGAATGACCATTCACGTCCAACAGTGGACCAATTTCTTAAAATTTTTAGCTGACTGAAGGGTGATCATCAGAAGATATTTAGTTAATGTCACAGGAATCTTCAAAAGTAAATCTTGAGAGCTACCAAGCTTGAAACTTCGATTACAGGACGAAACAACAGTCTGGATTGTCTTCACTGACACCGATGCCGAGGAATAAGTAAGGTAAGCGGTCCGCTGAAGAAATGATTCTTCCTTGCTGTGTGGTCACAAGTCAAGCGTACCGGTGATTTCATTATGGCTTGTGGATGTTTCTCCTTCTCAGGTATTGAACGCCTCATCTGTATCGATGCAAACATGTATATGGAGAAGTACAGGTCGGGCTTGCGCTTAATAGACTCTATATTCACATTTATGCCAGATACAGATGTAATATATGAAATGACCTGTGCCATAGACCGACCTTGGCTCAACAGACTTGCCTTAGGATGAAGTTAAATTCGTGATTTAAAAACAGTGCCCAACAAAGAAGAGCAATCTTCGGGCAAACTTTCAAGAAGCTTGGCATCCACTTACATAAGAAGCTTTCAGGAAGTTGGTCGAGAGAATGCCTAGACTGGTTGCCAAAGTGATGCAAGGTAGATTTTTCAGCGAAAAAAGGTCTTACTTTTTTCATTTCATAAAATAAAAATTTACTCATTTACAATTCACTATAATTTCTGAATTGACAAAGAAAAAGAGTTCATTTATTCACTCCATGAGGATGGTCTACAACGCCGGCAGACTTGTGGTGGATATTGCGATCACTAAAATCTTTAAACGGGCACCTATATCCTCATAACTACTAGCAGGGAGGATAAAGTGGTGTTCCGAATGTCGTGACATATAAAAGGACTTAGCAGAACAATGCGATCATATCCTAACAAGTTTTATAACGTGGTCTAGCCTCACAAACTCTATTAGATCTGATGGAAAAAAATATCGTAATCCGTCCTTACAGCCTCAAGCACACATTTCAAATACTGAAGCATGGTATGATGACCCTTTCCTTGCATGATAAAAATTGACAGCAGGATGGAACAGCATGTCAAACAGTACCATTTGCTGACGAAAATTTGACTTTCTCAAGCACTTTGCTCCAAGTGAAAACTAGCTTAGATGACTAAGATGTTTTTTGAGTCTCTCGATCTCAATCCAATTGGTCGAGCAATTCCAAAAAAAAAACACGAAAAACCTTCAGAGAATTGTGGCAAGAAATCGAAAATGCGTGGAAAGCCGTTTCTTAAGCAATTTTTAAAGAGTTGGTCGAAAATTTGCGCGGAATATACACACACAGCCGTTCATAAAAAAATGTTTGATGTACTTTACTCCTGTCCCAAACTGAGGTTCCTTAGGGTCCCGTACCCAAAGGATGTCAACGGAACCCTTTTACTAAGCGTCCGCTCTCCATCCACCTATCACGCTGTATCTTCTGAACCATAATAGATAGGAAGTAACACTTTTCATACTGATTAATAGATTCACATATTTCAATAAAAGAACTGAATCAAAAAACCTAATTGTGCGAATTTTGATTTTTTTAAATTTTTCTTATTGGATTTCGAGCTGTTACTTTGTTTCGAAGAACGTTCAGGTCACGCGTCAAATGCCGAAATGAGTCAAATGGTCTACTTGTACATGTGTGCGAAGTTATGAGAAATCAAAAAATAAAGAATGATAAAGTATTGCATACTGTTGTGTGATACGGAACCCTCTCATGCGACTCAAAATCGCACTTGGCAGCTTTTTAATTCAAAAACTGGAAAAACTGAAATATATTTGCATGAAAATAGAGTAAAAACTTGAACTCACGAGAATCAGACTCATTAGAAGAACTTCGAAGTAGGAATTTATTAATGCTATTTTCAAAAAAAAATTCTAATGTGCCTTCATAAAGCCTATCTTCATCAGGATAGTTTTTAATGTTGGCATTCCATCATTCGAAAATTGTCAAGCAAGTTAAAACCTGTCACTCATTTGCAAGCATATGATAAAAAAGACCACAAATCAAAATCCCACCCAAGGCCCTTCAAAACCCTTTCACCTCGTTCTCTGAAGTCAAAATCAACGTTTTATGTAAATATTTCGAAAACAACCCAACAGGGATCTCTCAATGGAATCATCTCGTGTACGCATCCACATGCAAATGCTGGATTAGGAAAATGCATCTCATGTTTTAATTGGAACAGAGTTCAGTGACACCATATTCATGCATTCCATTCTAATGCACACGACGACGACGAAACGTATGCAGTGTCACATTTGGTTCGGCCTCATGCGGCTGTAAACCTATTTATAGACCGCCACATTTCCATCGAAACTGAAATAGATGTTCTCTCTGAATGCGAATGTATATCGCATAACACTGTACATGACTCAATCCATAATGGAATCGCTGGCGCTGGGTGATTCGATACCCTCACCAGATGTATCCATACAACCTAGTCCCATAAGCCTCAGCATAACGAGGTGCCATGAATGAGGAGTCTACACGATGTGGATGAATGCTGGCAAATCCCGCGTATCGTTCGTAGCTTTGTTCACTTATCCCCGGTAAAGCGATGGGGATTTCTTCAAAGTTTCGAGTTTTTATTGAGTTTATGCTGCTCCTTGGTTTCAAGGATTCTTCAACTTTCCTTGGATCCACCTCACAACGGCTTTGGCAAAACTACACACTGCTGGCTGTGTGAAGGGATTTGTATATGTTGGCGTTTTTAGTTGAGAGGATGATGCCGCCACTTTGTCGTGGAACGCGTACGAGTATGCATATGACAGATAAAAATTAAATTTAATTGTGAAATCGGATTTTGTGCTTGAAAAGTGCTCTGCTCGAAAATTACAAAAGCTATCACGGCAACAGGTTTGAAGTATTATTTTTTTTTCACCCTTAAAATGTTTTTTTTTTTTGTGTGCCTGAATGGAAATGAAATTTTCGAGGGAAGGAGAAAAAACGATTTGTTTGAAGAGATAATTTCAAAATTGGATTGAGAAGTTTAACAGGTTTTTGAAAATAAGATTGGGAATACGCAGAATAATCCTGACATGCCGGAAGTCGTTTTTAAGCATAAAATGTAGAAATCCTTTTCAACAAATTTTAAGAATCATCCAGAGTTATTGAATCAGGAATAGCTTGTAGAAGATACTCAAAGACTTAACTCAACTTAGAGATGAATCAATAAAAAGTTCAGAAAAGTGGTAAAGCACTAAATCAATTCCAAACTCCGTTCCAACTTTTAAAAAACGAACAAGTCCAAGTCAAACTACATATTTTTGAGTTACATACGATGGACTTCGAGGAAAAAACTGAGCTGCGATATTCAGAAATAACTTTTTTGTTCTGCAGGGAATGGACGAATGGACGGAAGGACGGATGGACGGATGGACGGATGGACGGATGGACGGATGGACGGAGCCCTCACAGGATAATTCGAGATATTCAATCTTGATTCCAAGAAAAGCTATAAAATCGACTTGCTGCTGTTGATTTTTCTGATGGACGAAACGAGGACGTTAAACAATCACCACTTCATGGCAAGTCGCAAATTAAATTGTGCAACAGACACTAATTGACTTGAAATATAAATGAACAACGTTTTTGAAATTGGTTTGCAAATACGTCTTCGTTTTAAAGTGACACACTCCATGTCAGTTTAGCCAGTTTTGGCGGCTTTATTTAAGGCTACCGATAAACCAGCGGAATTCTAAGAATTTAAAAAGCTTGGTTTTTTTCGTTTTTTCTCGGAATCTTGTGGTGGGTTGGAGGATCGGTTACTGAAATTTAGCCGGAAGTCAGTCACGATCCCTTTCCCTGTGCCATTCAAACTGACATACGAAAAACCTTAGCTGTCGCTGAATGATAAGCTAGTGTTTACAGTGACGCAATCCGGTCAAATGGCGGTTTGAATTCGGTAGTAGTAAAATTTCTGATAGGACCTTAAAATCGAAGATGACGCGGCGAAACAAAAACAGTCTATACCCCAGAAGATTTTCAAAAACAAAACTATCCTCGCACAGCATAGGGAGGGTACTAATGCGATCAACGATAGGATAGGATGCGGATCCGGATCCAGCCAGTTTTATATCAGCTGATCAACTGAAGGCTCTATGAAAAGGAGTTCCAAAAACTGCCGAAATGACAAGAATCTGCTTCCGATTCACAGGCTCTCTGACTATCTTAAACAGTAAAAAGCAGCACACTAAATTCTTCAAAAAACTTTGCAGGTAAAAACCTGACTTTCCCAGAAGGTCGAACGACCAACCAATCTTCCACGTGATGATTAATGGAAGTCAATCGTCAAAAATTATGGTGGTGCGAACATTCTGGTCCGTCTACCCAGTGTTAGATTCCAAGCGAAGGACCTCCAAACGAATCATTGCATAAAAAGCCGAACCCATCTTTAGGCCACTTTTAAAACGGCAGAGATATTCTGACAGTTGTCATGCGACACATAATTTTTACAATATCGGCTTCCGGGTCGATAAATTGACAATAGACCAATTTTGACATTGTGTCAAATTTATCGAATTTAAAGCGGTCGGATTTATCGCACCGATTGCCGACCTCAGGATCCCAGGAAAACTGATGTTCTGTGCATTCGGGACCAAGAACCTCATAATTCTAAAGTCTTGCACACAGTTAAAGCAAAAAACTCACTTTTCCGTAAATTTCTTGAATTTGTTTACAGATATTGCGACGGGCTTGAGTTTGGCCAGCTGTTTGGACTCACGTAAATCATTGTTTGAAGCTTTCATGACGTTAAAAAAATGTGACAAAAAATCTGAACGAAAAGCTTTAAAATTGTGGTTGTAAAAGAGCCTCTTCCCTTGAACATCACTAATTACGCGTTTATAGAATTCCGAAGAAATTTTGATCCCAGGTAGTCGGTGCTTCTTCGGTTTGACCAAATAACTGACGACCCAAATAATGCTCTTCTAGCCAGTTCTGCTTTTGGCGCCGAATGTTGTACTATAAGCCAGAAATCAGATAAGACTTATCTGATCTTTGAAAGCAAAATCCTCTGTTGGAAATACGGGCATGCCTTGGAGAAAGGCGGATGCAGTATAAGCTGCAACGAGAGGCGACAACAATGGCTTGGTCACAAATGGTAAACAATGCTGCAGCTGAGAATGTTCTCGAATCGTAGCTACGAGGTAACCTCAAACAAGAGAACGGCTGATACTCCGGCTTAAAATTCAAGTTATCGCGAATGCCATAACGCTCGGTCTTGGGAGCTGGAAGTGGCGTGTATTTAACCAAGGTGATTATATGGCTACCGTGCCTCAGAAAAAGATTCAATGCATGTCGGGTGTTCGTTAAAATAATTGTATTTATAAATATTGTAAGCTGTTTCAAACTTTGTACACATTTTGATACCGTTTGAAAAGAGTCCGTAAAAAGAGAAGAATTATCAAGCCTGTGTTTTTTTATAAACGCTGCCTCTGCGGTAAGAGATATTGAATTGCTTTCTATAAACAATTTGTTGACCACAAAAAGTTCTACAAAAAGGTCCGCGAAGACATAGCTCCATATGTTATGGCTAATACACAAATTATGAAAATATGGCTGTCAGAAAATTATTCCAAACATAGAAGCAGGCGGTGAATAGAATAATTATTTTTTTAAATAAATTTTTTATTGAATAAAGCCATGCATCGAACAGAAAAACAAATTCGATTAAATAAATTACTTTGTAACTCACCGATCTAGCTCCACCGGTTATTCTGGCACTTTGTGATCTCGTTGCTGGTCTTCTTCGCCGGTATCCTGGTGTGCCACTATCTGGTGTGGCACTGCCAGAGGGCATACCCTGTATAACTGCCTCGATGCTGCCTGTAGTTGCGCATATTGAAGCGCTACGCGTTTTCTTTTGCACACGCATTGGTGATATATCGTCATTCATTTTGTTAAACTATTTTTGGTTTTTAATAAGCACTTAAATTATTTTTATTTTTATTTTTTTTTTTGTTTTAATTTCTTAAGTCACTTTTATGCTTTTTGTTTTAAATGATTACTTAGCTAATATCACTCTTTTGTTTAATATTAATTAGAAGCATTTGATCCCAAAATTTATTATCTACGTTAACTCTTTGTTACAGACCTGAAATGATAAAAGAACAAAAACAAAAATACATATTAAATATAAGTTTAAAAATTATAATTTTTAAAATTTGAAAAAATAGAGAAAATTGTATAAAAACGCAAGCATGTAGAAATTTCCATTCCCAACTCCGCGAAAGTCGTACTTTCAAAAACATGCACACCACCCCCATTAAATCAATTAAAGATGGTTATGTGGTTTTCACAAGCAGATTACTTCATGCTGTCAGCCTCACAGTTTAGGCCAACAACCCTGATTGTGGTTTTGAATTTAATCGAAATCCTTCACCCGAATTGATTTTCTCCCCGCGTGGTATGACGAGTGATTTAGTTTTAAAAAAAAACGTGAAAATTACATATTTTTTTTGGAAAACTACCTTTCCCGTTTCTGCAGAAATCACGCATGAATGAAATAAATATTTCAAACCAATAAAATAACAAAATTTTCCTTGGATTTATTTTTTATTTTTGGTTGTCATCGTTCCCGAGACAAAATAAAACACACGAAAAAAAATTGAACAGAAAATAATCGGAAAATTTGTATGCGTTGTGTTCCAATTTGTTTTCCTGACTCACGATCGAAATTTATATTTAATTTTACATTTTATTTATGATTCATTTGTGGTAGAAAAGTTTTATCGAAATTCCAATATAAACATTTTTTTTTTTGAATTTTTATTTTTCGAGGAAATAGTTTTTTACGAGAACAAAAAAACAAATCTATTTTTTATTGTTTTAATGAAAAACATGAAAATTTGTTGCTTTATAACAATACTATATCTTTTGTTTACAATTTTATTTTTATTCTTTTTTTTTGTTTATTTTTTAAAAAACTTTGAACACGTGGGGTTGGATGACTTTTTCGTTGAACAAAACAAGAAAAACAAACAGACGATAACAATTTTTAAAATGTCGCATTTCGTGTGGACAGAGGACAGTTTTGAAACGTCATTTAAATTGATTAAGGAAACGTTGTTTTATTTTGATTTTTTAAATAAACTACGTAGAAGGTGTCTTGCAAGTGTTTTAAAGTTTTATATTAATTTAAAAAAAATTACGCAGCACTTGTATTTTTACTTAATCTCGACCTACAGCTAACTAAAATTAATCTAAAACCTTAATTCTTATTCCAACTTAAAATAACATTAAGACTATCAAGGCTGTCAGGACGAACGATCAAACTTGCCGAAAGGGCACCAATGAATAGTAATGGACGACTGAGTTTTACCTCTCGTCACAGAACCAATAGTTTCTTTATTGCCTTACGACATCAGCTTTGTCGCGGTCTGATACCGCGCTACTGAGCCAAAGAGTCTCCGGTAAGCTACTTGCGACGACTTGTACGTAGTTGTCTCCCCCTCTTGGACCAAACCTTTTCTATCAACATAGAGAAACGCTTCAGGGGGAATAAGACCATTAAGGCACACTGCCTCATAGTGCATATCATTAGGGTAAGAAGCCCCGGAGATCAAGTTTTTGTTCGATGCCACTTCGGATAAGTTTTATCAGAAAGTTGTCCATTTTGATAAGGTTGGCTCCGTTGTACAGGACCTAATTACTCTAGAATTTTTTGTACTCTGACTATGGAGCTCTATATGAGTCGCAACAAACTCAAAGACATCGTCTCTCGAAAACGGGACATCCGTAAGACAGGACAGGCCGAATGAGGGCCGTGAAGCAGATCACCTTTACTTTGGTATCGAGTTGAATACTGTGAAACAGTCTCTTTGTCAAGGCAAAGGTCGCTTTGGTTCTGGCTAGAGCAGCATCATTATGTTTGTCAACCCACTCGATCAGGGCTGAATTGATCACTTTTTTAAAAACCTTGCTGATGTTTGCAAGGCCACTAATTGACCGGAGATTTGCCGGATTGGATGTGTCTTTGTTTCGTTTGGGAATTGGTTATACCACCGCTGTCTTCCAACGAACTGGATAATGTGCATTATTCAGCATAGTGCTAAACAGGGTAGTGTTAATGTTTACCGCTTCTAGAGGAAGGTGTTTTCAAACAATGTTTGGTATTTCGTCGATTTTCACTGATTTTTATTTATGTTCGTTCTGAAGTATTTAATTTAAGTTGCCGGCTTCGGAATTTGCAGCTCTCTTTCCAGTTAATAGACCTTGTCTTCCTTATTCGTTTTTCCTTACATTTTGTTAATGGAATCCAACCACGACTCAACTGACTTGTTGATTTCCTGATTTCCATCTGTGACCAGTATGCTTACTTCCCTAATAATCAGTCATATTTCGGCAGGCTGATGATCAGCTGGATCTTGAATTCTTTGTCGATAACTTATTCGTAATCACTTTAAATTGACATCAAAGCGTTTTGGGTCTAAAGATCCTGAAACCTTTCGAGCCGATTCTTTTATGCTTTATATCTCTTAGCTGTTCCCACGGGTTTGTTGTTTCGGTGTTGGCGCGATCAACTGTGTTTACATGGATAAAACAAAGTGCATTCAGATAAAGTATACTCACAAATAATCCTGTTGGAAAGGACTAGCAATGAAAGAAATGGACCGTGTTTTAAGGCTGGTCCCTACTCGGGCGCCAGTTAATGAAAATAAGTTAGATACCTATATTTTTATTAACTCTATTTATGCTGCCGTTAATCCGTAGTTTATTATCAGAGGTCAAATGTGTTCCATGTGAAGGCATATTTCAAGCCTGCTGTGTATATTTGGTACAGTCTCGTTTTGGAGTTGCTGCTAGTGGCGCTGATCGGCGCCCGTTCCTCGTCGTTTATTTAAGGTAGTACAAAGCTCAGCGTAGTTACTAGCGTCAGATGACTGATTAATACGCTTATCTCGTGTTATCGAGTGTCAAAAAAACAGTAAAGAACGATTTTGGAAATTTTTAAAAGAGTAACATCAAAATGAAACGTCTTGTAGGAAAGCCATACCATGAAGATTGTTATGTTGAAGAGTTTAAAACTCATCTCTATGACGATCATTTTCAACTTCACTTTATCGATGCTGAGTAAGAATGAGCTTGAGATAAGGTAAACCTCCTAGATATGCCTTGTACGATTCGCAAACTGAAACTGATAGGACTCGTTCTATCTTCACTATATGAAAAAGACTCTTCTCCACACAGCTTGCTTTCTTTATTCATCACCATATCATCCCACCTCTCACTATTCCAGCTCATATTTTCCCTGTTGTTCCCATTTCCTTCTTAAATCAATGCAAACCTTTCAACCCGAACGCTCTCAAAGGAACACTTTCAACAGCCGGATGCAGCTCGACATACTTCCACATTTCTTCCGACTGCAGCATGCTCTTCCATCCATATCGTCTCATCGTCATCATAATCAGCGAACCCTTGTAGTGCAAACGCAAACAACATGCCTGAGGCATGCACATCCAGTCTAATTGTTCCACGACACCATCCGTTGAGAAACTGTGACACATCACACCATCCCTCGCAAAGTAATGATTGTGGCATGCGTTCGCTATCATGTTTGCCTCACGTCACGTCTCCTTGAAAAGACGAACAAGAAGATGCTGTGTATGTAGGTCCTTTGCAACCACTCTAAGAGCCCAAAGACATTCAAGCATAATTAAACAAGGATACAACTACCCATACTTGTATTCATGGCCCGACTAAGCATGCTAACGCTGCTCACATATTGCATTTAAGTCACTGTGAATACTTCAAGCGGCAGGAAGTATCTCAATGCGAAAATTCGTTTATGGCCAACAGGACATGAAGACGAAATCCTTGTTGTCCTACTTTAATATGCCTTTTGATGTAATCTCCAGCAATAAAGCCCAAGGATGTGTTTTCTTCTCCTAATATTCATCTGCGACAATATCCGGTCGTATCTAATGAGAACTTGGACCCTTGAAAAAAAAGGACAATTTCTTTTTTATAAAGAAAATCAGCAAACAATATTTTTTCTTAAAGTCTAATTTCCATAAAATTTCCTGCCTTTTCCTTTCTCTTCGGGCGACAATTTATGAGATCCTTCACCTTTTCCTTTGTATGTGCATGATGAGTCCTCACATCCTGACTCTGGTGTTTGGTGCATTCTTAAAGCCATCTGCAGGACGTTTTGCTTCTTGCTTGTTGAAATTTACATTTTTATCGCTTTCCTTACTGTTCACAAGAAAAGGACTGTAGCTCCTTAATCTCATTTTGGTTTGCAATGAAATTGAAGAAAATTAACCCAAAGTTCCTTGGCCTCTGTTCGAGCGAGGATTCACCAAACACACTGCTACAATTCCATTGCATTTCGAGTGCAGTCGTGAGGAAGGAGAAGAAAGGAGCAGAAATAGAATAAGGACTCTCGCCGACCAGCCGGAAGTTGCGCTTCGTTCAATTTTATAACAACACGGTACTCATAAATGTGGAAAGGAGCTCTTTATGTTCGTTCAACTGCTACTTGCCTTGAATAGGACGAAGCAATATGCTGGCAAGGAAATGCACATTTGACGGCACTGACTTGAAAATAACTTCTGAATCTTTCAAGCAGAAATGTTACGAGTTAAAAATGGTGTTTTTCGGGCAAAGTGAAGTTTGATTGTTCCTCGGGAGACGGGAGTCGAGAGTAGAGAAAAGGATATCCTTGCAGCTTTTAGGTGATTTAAAGTTTTACAAGGTAAGTCTTACTGGGGCAATAAGTTGAGGTGAATATTTTTAATTTTTAGAAATGTAAAATTATGATGACTGTTTTGAATGAGAAGTTTTCTATTATTTAAGGATGCTCTTAGGCTGCTTTTATTTATAGTAATTCTTTAGTCCTGAAAAATTTGTTTTTTAAGGGATCATGCCAAAGAGATTCTGAGAAGACTTCAGTCTTTAAAAAAAAAAAAAGACAATTTAAATAGCATTTTTGTAGGCTTGTATTAGTGGCTTGGTGTATTTGGTAATTTTAAGGATCTCTTAAAAGGTTCTTAATAGACGAAGAAGACACTAAAACGAAACTCTACTACTTCTTACTTAACTTGAATAACAGGTAAGTTTTCCTTCTGTGCGCCTCATCGCCAATTAACTGTTGTACTACTGTCTAACAACATTTATTCTCTCTAATTCTTTATTTATTCTCCCAAATCAATTTCATCCCCTTCAAAGTTATCCCCTCCCGATGCAATGCACTTATGCCAAAGGATTTTCCAATCTTTGAAACACTGGTTGTAGTCACTTTCCGGGATGGCCTTCAGTTCCGTCTTCGCTGCGGCTTGAATCTCCTCTATCGTATCAAAACGGTGTCCCCGGAGCGGTCTTTTGAGCTTGTTGAACAGCCAGAAGTCGCACGGCGCCAGATCAGGTGAATACGGTGGTTGCGGAACGATATGGGTTGAGTTTTTGGCGAAATGATCACGAATTACGAGTGCGGTATGGGATGGTGCATTATCGTGGTGCAAAAACCAAGAATTGTCTTTCCACAATTCCGGCCTTTTTAGACGGATAGCGTTACGCAAACAACGCATAACGTTCAAATAATATTCCTTGTTGACTGTTTGGCCGGTTGGAAGGAATTCATAAAGCACAACACCACGATAATCGAAGAAAACAGTCAACATGACCTTGATTATTGAGAGACTTTGGCGCGTTTTTTTTTTGGTCTCGGCTCTCCTTTGGCACGACATTCGCTCGATTGATCGGTTGTTTCGGGGTCGTAAGCATAGATCCAAGTCTCATCGCCAGTTATAATGCGTTTCATGACATCCTGGTAGTCGGAAAGCATTGTTTCACACACTTCAACGCGACGCCTTTTTTGCCAAAAAATTCAATGTTTTCGGTACCAGTCGAGATTTGACGCGCTTGAGGCCCAAAGCATCCTTCAAAATGGTATTGACTGAGCCTTTCGATAAGCCAACTTCATCAGCAAGGTCTCTAATCGTTAATCGATGGTTTTTCAACACCAAATCTTTGATTTGTTGGACGTGAGCTTCATCGGTTGAGGTTGATGGTCGCCAAGAACGCTCTTCGTCTTCGACACGTTCACGGCCGGCTTGGAAATCACTATACCACTTGTAAACATTTTTTTTAGACATAGCCTCATCATCCAAGGCTTTCTGCACCATCCTCAATGTATCCGCAGCAGAAAATTGATTCCGCAAACAAAATTGAATGCAAATTCTTTGCTCAATAAATTTCGACATCTCAAAAAACTATGAATATATTTTGACATGAAATTTCACATAGATGTCAGTGACAGTACTACCAACCTAAAAAGAAAGAAAAATTTCCAAATCCTTCGACGCGTTCAGTTTAAATTCATATGTCACCTTATTTTTTGGACACAGTAGTATACCTTTAGCCTTGTGTATTAATTCTGTGAAAGACGTGTCCAAGAAGTTTGAGATTGAATGCACGTTGAGTAGAAAGCTTGCTCGTTAGTTATTTAAGCTTAACCATCTGTCGAGAAATGTGCTATAATTTTCGACAATCGATGAGTTAGGACTTCAGTTAAAATGACCCAGAAATTTGAGTAGCTTGGACAAGCTCGTAATGAATGCAACCTCTGATTCCAAAAACCGAAAAAAAGTTAAAGATCGAAATAGTGGAACTGGAAACAAGAGGCGGTAGAGGCAGCACACTAAGAAAGTCGAAAACGAAAGTGGACGAGGAATATAACGATGTAATTAGATATTCAATTGAATATTCAAAGTATTGCCCATCGCTAGCCACACATTTTTTCCCATTTTTCTGGAAATTCATGGATACCCGTTCTGAAAAATTCGACCGGTTTGGCCGCAATCCACGAATCGATCCATTTTTTGACATCATCGAAATGACGGAAGTGCTGGTCAGCCAGGCCATGTTGCATCGATCGGAAGAGACAGTAATCGGATGGCGCAAGGTCTGGACTATAAGGCAGGTGGGGTAGGACATCCCATTTAAGCGTTTCAAGGCAAGTTTTGACGACATTTGCAACATGTGGCCGAGCATTGTCATGTTGCATAATAACTTTATCGTGTCTTGCGACTGTGTCCGGCCGTTTTTCCTTCAGTGCTCGACTCAAACGCATCAATTATCGTCGGAAGACCTCGCCAGTGATTGTTTCATTCCGTTTTAGCATCTCATAATACACAACACCCTTCTGGTCCGGGGTATTCATACGTTGCCCGACGTTTTGGATTATCGTAATGTACCCATTTTTCATCACCAGTGACGATTCGATACAAAAAAGACTTCTTTTTGTGGCCTTCAAGCAGCATTTCGGACATGCAAAATCGGCGTTCGACGTCTCGTGGCTTCAATTCATACGGCACCCAATGTCCTACCTTTCGGATCATTCTCATTGCTTTCAAACGATCGGAAATGTTTTGCTGAGCGACGCTGATTTTGCAAGTTCTTCTTGCGTTGCGTTTGTGACGGATCTTGATCGAGCAATGCCTCCAATTCATGGTCCTCAAACTTTTTCACTTGGCCGGGGCGTTCTTTGTCTTCGGTGTAGAAATCACCATCTTTGAACCGCTTAAACCACCGCTGACACATTCTAACGTCTATTGTATAGCCCGGGTAAGCTTCGGTAAGCAATTGATGCGCTTCGGTTGCTTTTTTCTTTAAATGAAAGAAGCATATTAAAACTTCCCGCAAATGTTGTTTTGATGGCACGAATCTAGACATTTTACGGCTTTACAAAAACTTGTGTGTTTTCACTAATGACCAATATCCTGGACTGAAATAATTAGACAATGACATGAAGTTTCTAATGTGACAGCTGTCATGGTCAAAATTCAGATCAGAGTAATAGATATGAAGTTGTCTGCAATAACGACATTTTCAACCGGTAGTCCTATTAGCTTGCAAATTTCTTTAAACAGATCCACAAAATAAGACTCCCGCAGGAAAAGGACCTCCACTAACATAAATTTGGGAGAAAACAGTTTAGAGAAGAACGAATCCCACATCGAATACAAGACAGTTGTGAGGATTTTATTTAGGAAAGTTTTTGAACTTCAATCAGCTTAAAATACCCCGCTGGAAAAGTCAAGAGCGGCTTTCATACAACTCTTTTTTAATTTTTTACTCCAACTATCTCAGAACCGTTGTGCAGGTCTACCAAGCATTCGTTTGTCCAGTTCTGACAGATGCGGGTCCAGTGTGGAAAAGCGTCGGGTTTTTGAGTGAAAATATTGAAGAACTTGCATGAAGGTTTATAAAATTACAAATTCTGACTTTCCAATAATGTATCATGCTTTGTACAGGGTGGGCCAAAAGTGTTAAAAATTAATAACTCTTTTATTTACAGATATTTTTGAGAATTTTTTTTTGTTGCAGACATAAGACTTGGGAGATTTGACTTAGAGCACAGCGAACATAAATCGTCGCCTTTATTTTAGAAAACAGTCGGTCAATATTTTACACTTCAGATGCCTAACCGGAAATTTTATACAGTTCGATTTGTTCCAACATCTCCCACTATTTGTGCAATAATGGCCAAATTTGAGCAATATGGGAACGTTGGCGATATGAGGTGTCCAGGCAGACCTCGTTATGGACGATCGACCGAAAACATTCAAGACGTTAATAAAAGTGTTGCAGGCGATCCTTAAACATCGACACGACGACGTTCATCGCAGTTAGGCATATTGCATGGCACCATTCGTTGGATTTTAAGGAAAGATCTGCACCTTTATCAATATAACAACTCAATCCTGGTGACCCTGAAAAACGTTTGGAGTACTGCAGAACTGTCCGTAACATCGACGAAAATGACCAAGAATTTTTAGGAAATTTTATGATGAACGACGAGGCTCAAATGAAAAGTGGATTTGTATACACGCAAAATTGATGATTTGAGGCACACTGAATCCCAACACCTCGTGGTACTGTTTGGTGTGAAATAACCTCGCGGAAGATTCATGGACCATATTTCTTTGAAAATGATGCGGGTGCAAGTGTAACAGTTAATGGGCATCGCTACAGAACAATGCTTCAGGACTTCTTTTTTCCACTAATGCATGCAGACAACAATGTTGAGCTCATGTGGTTGCAACAAGACGGAACCACCGCTCACTCATGAGACAATCAACTTATTACGCGAACAATTCTCAAATCGCATCATTTCAAAAAAATGATGATATTGAAACACCACCGCGATCGCCTGATCTGTCGGCTCTAGACTTTTTATTTAAGGGTAAGATTTACATTAGCAAAGCACACGCATCGGCAACACTTGAAAAGTTCACGGAAAGTGCTATCAAAAGAGCCCACGAGTGCCTGAATTCTAATGGCGGCCACTTAACCGATGAAATTTTTCATTCATCCACTTTTAAATATTTGTAATTTATTTCATTAGTTTTAATTGTTTCATTCAAAAGTTGTTCCAGATTTAAATAGAAAAGGGACTTTTGGCCAATCCTTACGAGCCTTTTGAGCTAGGGAATGGGCACATTGGTCTTAGATATTGCTTTAGCAAAATCTGAAGGCGATAAAAATAATTCTAGTCAGTTCAATAGAACCAAATGTTGGTGGTTTGACGGGACTGAGGCCAAAACTTAAGTTAAATAAAATGTTCCCTTGGAATTTGATTCACAATTTAACGAAGGCAGCAAGATGTGGGCACATTTCTGTTTTTGTCACCTTATCGGTGGATTGAAAATCATATGGCGGGGCCTAGCTCTAGAGTCAGTAAAGTTTAATTAGTCCATCAGTTTTTGTTGTAAAGAAAATCAAAGACTGTCTTCTTTAGGTTTTTAACAAATTTGTCATGTCAAAAATTCACGTTTAGGGAAATTAAAATAAGATTAAAAGAATGGCTTTCGGCTGCTCACGTTCTTTAAGAGTTTCGCTGTTTTAAAGATTCCGTTCCTCAAAAGGAAAAATGGAAGCATTTTAACATCACTTGTTGTCGGTCTTTCTGTCACAACCTTTTTTCTTAGGAACGCGTGGAGGTATCAAATTCAATTTAGTACCAAATGGTTATGACTGCGGTCCCTTAAAGCTGTAAGAGAAATCAAGCCTCTAAGTCGATGCAGTCAAAAGATATAGCTGTTTTTGCCACACATTTTGATATTCGCAAGGGATTCAAAACCTAAAGGATACTTAAACCAAACAAAAGCTGAAAAACTCTTCCAGACTCGATTTGCATGATGGCCGAACTTTTTACACTATTCCGTTCGTACGGAACCTTCGCTACGCGAGTCCGACTCGCACTTGGGTGCTTTGTTTTTAATAAAGAAAGCATTAGTTGAAAAAAGTACTGAGCCAAATTTTTTTGTGTATATCCAGAGAATAAAGTTTTGCAGCTGGTTTCAATTTTTTAGTCGTATTTCAAAGATGGAAAACAAGGAGTGAGTTTACCTCAAGGGTCTACAATAAGGCCTGTTTTACTTTTAATATTTATGAACACTCTCGTCGATCGGCCTTTCCGTGGCGAAATTACTCTTTTCGCTGAAGTTTAAGGCTTAAAATTTATCTGCGCGTTTAAAGGAGGAGACAACTAGTTTTATTTTCCAGGAGGTACATTTAAAATCCCAAAAATCGTTCGGGATTGGTCCTTGAGAGTAACTGAAGTCGGAAATGTTCAAATAAAAGGCATTTGAACTAAGGCCGAAAATGGCTCTTTACTTTATGGCAAAACCTATCTTATAAGCGTGCCGTATAGTGCCTGAAAAAAACGTGTCTAGAGGGGCTGCAATGTTTGGAGGGTATTGCAATTACCGATCTCTTGTAACTTCATCAACAAACATGTAAATAAACCTAGTACTTTCGTGCATTAAACTTTCCAATTCAATATAGACTCAGAGCGATCTATGGTAACGTCTTAAGTCTTGCAAATCTGAATACAGATTATATCAATCCAATAAACACTTTTGACCGAAGCTTCTTTTGGGTGCAGTGAAAAGCTGATGCAGCTGCCGGTTTTGATGTGTATACAAATTGCTCGAAGACGAATGACGGCGTATGCTCCGGAGTCCTTAATATAAATTAAGGATGGACAATCTTTTGGTTTCTTTTAAAATGGAAAGATTGTTGCTGTCTTCAAATGAGTAATTTTTTTCGATTTCAATATTACTTTATTCATGACTGCCTCGGGTAGCTTCTTTGTAGGCCATTTTTGCAATTTCCATTTTTTTAATACATATTAACGAATATTTCTGGGATCGCATGGTGGTGGCCAAACAACATTGTAGTACGAAAAAGTCGATAGTTTGACGGCTTATATGGCACGTAGCTTCATTCTCAAATGATCATGACTACCCTTGACTAATTGTGTAATGGTTCGAAACTCAGATAAATTTTGCTATCAATTGTTCCATGGGTGAAGTCCAGGATGAAAAATTTGATATCGATTTATTTGCATTGGTTTAATTCACAGTATTTTATTCGGCATTATTTAATATACCAGTAAGTTGTGTTTTGTGAATGTCGGTGTCGGTCTTTATGTCTCCAAACCAAAACCAATTGCCGATGATCTCAGCAAGCCATTACTTTGATAACACGCACTTTGAATTCCAAGTCGATAGATAGAGAAATCACTAAATCGGCCACCCACTTGGTCAAGATTACTATCGTTCTTAGCAATCCAGAGTTAACTCCGTTAATTGGATCTCAACGGAAAATAGTGACTGAATAAGATTCGAGAACTAGTTAAATTTCCAGACTCTAGGATTCGAACTTCGGACCAACTGCGCGAATCAGTCTTGCTCTCCAATGATTTATACGCTTTTTATTTTGTCATCGAGAAAGAAAAATGGGCCAAAAACAATGCAAAAAAACCAAAACGCTGTCACTCGTTCCGTGTAAATCGGCTTCTGTGTGCCTTGTGTGGGTTTTCAGAGTCCCATTTATGGCAAAATTTGTTTGTTTACAAGGCCGCGGAGATTCAAAAGCAGTCTCCGAAGGGGGTGGTCATTTAGCTTCGATTCGGAAGCCATTTGGAACTTTTAAGCGCTGAATCCGAGGTCTTGGCACAACATTTTTCTAGTGCTACTGCGACTGATGTTCAGTTACTGAGATCCATATCCATATCATAACCTTTTGCTACGCAGTTGTTCATTTGTTTTCCCCTGAGTCATGTTGTGAATTAATTGTACTCCATTTTCCATACAAAAATCACCTCGTTTAGAAGCAATAACAGAAAAATTAATGTTTAACTATGCAACCTTCTGGGATTCCATTATAACATAAGCTTTAAATAAGCATTCCCTGTTTTTTTCGTTTGTTTTTCTTTTTAATCATAAAACCTCCATCAAAATACACTCCATTACAATGCCTGCACTGATATTGGCTCCCAGGATGGCAATAAATTTTCGTGTAACACTTGAAAGTGAATGTGTATCTAGAACGCGCCCCACTCTCTAAAGATTCAATTGCTTGGATAATAAATGTATTGTACGCGAAGTAGGCGTTGAATGAAGTGGTTTTATTAGAGGGCGAACCAAAATCAAAAAAGAAAATCTTGCAACACACCTCCCCTTTGCCCACCACACCCTTCTTGATTATGTCGATTTCGATATTCGATATCGCTCTTCTGCCTATCGGAATTTGCCTTCCATTGTTCACCACCTCATTCCCCTTGTACCTGTTTGGATTTCCTCTTTTCCGACAAGTGCCCACCCTATTGACTTTTACCTCTGTTTTCGACACTCCCGCTTGGCGGTGAAAGCTCCGTTGTTTCATGCTTGCGCGCAGCCCTTAACTAGGTACCATCAGATTTTCATTTGTTCGGCGGTAGGCAGGAACAGTTCATGTGTGAAATCTGCCCCAGATGGTTAGCCAGAGCTGCGAGCGGCATTTAAAGCGACAGTAATGCAAATCGAAGCTGTCAGTTGAGTCAGCAGCTAGCATGCTTTATTTATGGGGCTGGTCGGGATGGATTTGGCTATCAGTTCGTAAGTGGGACCACATTGATCACGATGATGGCAAAAAAGGGAATTTTACACAACAGAATACGCAATGGGAATGGCGTGGATGTGAGAGGTGGAAACTTGGAGCTTAGGGGCGTCATTAACATCATCGCTCTTGTCAGCGATTATATGTGGTGATTTAGTAATGAGCATAATATTTGCATAAATAGGAAGTGATTGCAGGCTTATCGGTTCAGTGGAGATGTCGTTGGATCCTAGATTCATTTTGGCGCTCCTCTTCATTGCATATTGTAAATTTATGTAAATACGGAAATCTTGGCTAAAATCATCGTAGGCACCCTTCCAACTTGTGTCAATTAAGGCAAGATACCTTGATCAAAAAGTTTCAGGAACGACATCAGTGTGGTGTAAAATTCATCTGATTCGAGACGTCAATAACATTACCTTTAAGTTTTAGCTTCATATCCTAAGATTTGTAAAAGCTACGCTGACTAGAGTCCTTTCTATCCAGGAGTTTGCAGAAAATGTTGTGCTTCAAATGGATTCAGTGGTGGGACTACATTTGAAAAGTGTTTCAAACGCTCTTCATTTTGAAATTTGCATGCTCTCAAGGGATTATGGCAACCCTTATAGTGCATTTCGCACCCAGTGAGCAAAAGAATTAGGAGAAGTATTGGAATATTGTCTAGTAGTTCGCAAAAAGTACTCCATGGATAAAGTCCTTAAATATTGGCTAATTCACGTTCGTTTAACTCGTTTTAGTATTTTATTCGATTTTAGTTTATATACAAGAAAGTTCTGTTTTAGAAGATTGGTTCATCACTATGCTTTCAGAGACAATCACTGTTCACATACACAAACCATTATTTTTATTGATTGGAGTATTCACTATAGTTAGGGAATACTTTTGGTCAGGCAACTATCGCTGGTCGACCATTCCAATGAAAGCGACGTAAAATTGATTCTCTGGGCATATGGAGGTTCAAACTTAAAACTCATCAATTGGTCGTGAATCTATCAAGGACCATAAAGGCAGTGTTACGTCGCCGATACCGAAAATCATCGAGAACAATAAAGTCAAAAAATATTTGCCTTTAAGTGCAGAATGCGTAAATGAAATCGAAAACGGTGGCGCGGTTTCCAAGGTTTTTAAAGGAATTCTGCATCACGGATTCTCGGAAAGTCAACAAGCTTAAGATTTGGTTCACCTGAAGCAATCCGCTGTGGAAAGCTGGATTTGTAGGTAAAAAATTCGTGGCTTTGAACCACGTTTACGCACTATCTCAAAATGCTCCTTGCTCGTGGGTTTTTGACCAACGAAAGGTGGTATTAGAAAAGCCGGAACACCCAAATACCGACTATAAAAATCGAGGATTGAATCAAGCGCTGGTCTAAGAACCAAAAGACAAAATCGACCACAAACAAGAATCTTTCAATTTTAAATTTTTGGAAAATGTCCTCTCTGACGAAGTTCGTGCCGATTGATAAAATTGAAGCGATATTTTTTTAAATATCTTCCCCTGCCAAACTGGCAGATCCTGTGGTCTGAAAAAATAGTGAGTTTGTTTACACCAACAGACATTCCATCCTTCTGTTGAAAGTCAGAATGTCTTGTGGGGAGCATATCTCTTTGTGGATGATACGCCTTCTTAGCCAAATAAGAGCTGGACATTCGCAAAGAATGTGTACAGCCGTTTCGTCGTCTTCCAAACAGAGTCGGCATTCGGTGGTTGTACTGAGCCCTAGTTTGGTAAGATGTGATTTTAAGCGGCAATGGCCTGAGAGGAAGCTCATGAGCTTTCTTATGTAATCCTTGTTGAGTTTAAAGATTCCTCTGTAAGAGAAGGGATTGATTAGTAATATAGATTGTCTGAGTTCAGGTACATTTCTCCAGTGGGCAATGTGTAGTGTGTTTTCCGACTTATTGGTCAGACCTGTAGTCGTAGTCTAGCTTACGTCACAGAAAGGTTCCGGACCAGTGAACGCGGTTTTGAAACCAGTCCGGCTAGTTTGTCCATTGCCTTCGATTCTATGATGACCTGGAACTTATCCTTATTTTGTTACGCCGGGCTAGAGATTGTTAGGCGTTAGGCAGCTTTTGAGAGATCTGGACCTGGAACTTATCCTTATTTTGTTACGCCGGGCTAGAGATTGTTAGGCGTTAGGCAGCTTTTGAGAGGCTTTGATTCTATTATATTGGATGACAATACCTTTATGGCCTTTTGCAAGGTTTTCTATGGCATAGGATTCTACGGCTAGTAGTTCAGCCTGGAAAATACTTGGATGTTTTCCTACCGCATGCACCTACTCCAATGTTTTTTTTTAGCCATCGGTATACCAGATTAGGTTTTTGGGGTCGGGGGTAGGCGTGTTGCTCGACCATTGATCACGGTAAGGAATGACGCTAAAAGCAGTATGTTGTCTTCATACAATCTGGGATGGAGCAGAACGTGTCTTTATTCGTGATGAAATTGATTATTTTCCAGTGTCCCGTTTAGTCACCTGGTTTGTATTTCATTGCCAGTTGCAATTAAAGGGCATTTCTGGCGGCTATTTTCCTAATGAAAATGGTAAGAGGACAAAGCCCAATGATAGTTTGCAACGCTGCCTTAGCGCAGGTGCTCATGACACCAGTGATGCCCAAACAAGCTATGCGTTCGACTTATTACAGATTTTTAGAAGTTGTTATTTTATAGGTTTTTGGCCACAATATTATGGCTGCGTGAGATAAAATAGATCTGACCATCATGACATACAACCAGTAAAGTATCCTAGGTTTGAGAAAAGTCGAAACGAATTAGGGCAGCTCGAAATTGACGACAGATATTTTCCGCATAAAGTAATCTTTTCAAATGATGGCCCGCAGGCTTTCAAGGCGTTTCGTATAACTGAAGCTGTTTTGGTTTTTATAGTTGGTAGCCCCGGCTACAAATCGGTGACTTTGGATTTTATTTTTGAAGATTCTATTGAAGAAAAATGTTGCGCAAATATTTTAGAGACGGTTCAGCCACTCAGAGTTATGTTGATCAAGCTATTCGTAAAAAAATCATCGAAACAGAACATGCAACGCATTTTAAAAGCTCAGCCGCCATCCTGGTTGTTCTAATGCTTTTTATGGCCACAGTGAGTGAAAGAACTAATTCATCGGGAGAACTTGGAGTTTTCTTTAAAACTTTTTTTCCCCTTTTTATATTGTCTTCTTCTTCTGGAAATGCTGTATGAAAATATACACAATTAAGGACTGGCCAGATGCCTGTTTTGTAGCCTGCAGATTTTTTTTGTAGAATTTTTTTTTTTATTTCTGGTCTCTTCGATTGCATTGAGCTGGAAGATTGGGAAGGGTTCTTTAATTTTTAGCTGACATTTTTTTTTTTCTCTTCTTGCTTAGCTCTGCACTCTTCGTCTCTTTTCTTCTTCCGCATGCACTCGTCATCATCCCACACATTTCATGTTGCGGGTGATTTAAACTGGAAGCAAAATGTAGTCCAGTGTTACTTCCTAAGGAAGGCAATACTTGCAGGCTTTGGTCGTTTTGAATGTGCAGCATCCTTATTGCTTCCTGGTGCAGTAACCTAGCGTCAGGTAGTCCGTCTCTAATTCGACCAGGTCGGAATCAACAATAGCCCCTCTGAACATCCAGATTGTTTCAGAGGAATCTTGCGTCAATCAGCATGTGCTCAATTTGCTTAGCAGTTCGGCCACCTGCGATTGGCCAATTCGATGTGTGAATCTTTCTGTACTGAAACTTGTGCCTACCGCAAAGTCTACAGTTCATATGTTGTCATTTCATAGAAGATGTACTTTTCAATCACATCTCGAAAGAGGTTTTTTTATGATTTAATCATGAAAGTCCCTGAGCGAGATTTTGACGTCGTTCTTTGGCCATTGAAGAATAGCTTGTAGAATGAATCGGCGTGCTGATATGATCGAAATTTTGAAACAACTGTGATATAAGCCGAACCCTTTCCACTTCCACTACCCAGCGTACTTCATGGATCACTATCGTATTCGCCTCACATACTGCGTGAGGATAGTTTTTTTTTAATTTTTAAGGCTTCTGTACCCAAAGTTTGCCAACAGCAATCTATTTGCTGTCCGTCCGTCCGGCTGTTTACTAAAAGACTGTATTTTCTAAACCTTGAGGACTTTGTTTGCTTGGGTAGAAAACTATGGAATTCTCACTTACACCTCCACATTCTGACATTTATTGCACAATTTTCGAACGAATTCGCAGTCGCATTGAGATCACAAATCGCATTAAATTTTCAAAAAAAAAAAATCGGAATCAAAGATTCACACATTTCAGAAATAGGTCTGCATCAACAAACATTTTAAATATGTAAATGATCGTTTGGAAAATGTATTTTTCTTCATTTCGAGCTTTGCATAGTAGAAAAGTTTTATGTGGTTTGTAGAATTCAGCAGGTTTAAACTTTTTCACATTATTAGAGAAATTGAATCCTCCAATCAACCCGAAACTGTCAAAGAGATATCCTTATTGATACCACTGAACTTCCGAATGTGAGGTTTAAAATATGACTAGCACATTCCTCACTCGTTTTTCATCTTATAGAATCATCCTGCCGCCCAAAGTTAACCCAATAAGAAGAAGGAAATTTATGTTCTTATTTTACAAATTTATACAAGAGTCTCCCCACAACAAACTTTAACGCATTTAATCCGCATAATATAATTACAATCCATTTATTAGAATAGAACATCCTTTGCTTTAGGCAACAAAACGACAGAACCTATTTTTCACGGCTATCAGGCCTCACTTATAAAGGCAACGTGACTTCCACTGAAAGGAAACCGAAATCGCCTTAAGCGAAAGCGATGGTCACAAATCCTTACGAAACCAGAGTTACAGCGAGAAATTAATTGAATTATTCATTCTCAGATATTACTTAGAAAAGATAATAATAAATCCAGGATCTTGGTCCAGCCCACTCCATCTTCATTAGGAGCAAAACTACGGGTGAATGAAATTGCACAAAAAGTAATAAGAAACGATGCCTCCCCAAATAATCCTCTCATGAATGTCCTTCAGTCTATTAAATATTTTTATTTTCTGCCATGGCATCGGTTCAGGGTGCGAACAAAGGGTCTCGACTTATCTCTAGTTGGACCCAAGGATTAATAAGCACGACTGAGCCGCACAGACCTCGGCTCATCTATTGTGTTTATTAGCTGTTCATTGAATAAGACGTTTTCGTAAATCCTTCTTAAATGGAATGTCGCCATTGTTGATTAACAAAACAGTTGTTGCGGTCTTCAGTTGTGTGACGGAATTGGCAGTGGTGTAGAGTTAGGGGACACGTGTAGATGGTTTTTGCCAATTTAAGGCTACTAGTACTTTTCTATGATAAAAGTCGCAGCTTTATGCTTGAAGGAATAATGATCAGAAGGCGAGTTGACAATTCGCGTTTTTAAGAAACGGGTGCGTTTCTTCGAATCTTGTAAAAAAAATTTCCACATGTCTTTTTTCGAAAGGGAATGGGGTAAAGCCGGAAACAGTATCATCTTTAGGGTATAGCTTCTTGACCAAATTAGGATCTTTCCAAGTTCAGCGACCGGTTGATGTGACTTAAGTTGGTGAGACATACCGAGCAAGTTGGTGTAAGGACGAAAAAAATGATTTAGTCTGGCAGGCTTCATCAAGAACATCCCAAAGTAAGAGATTTTATTTTTTAATAAATACACCCAAGGATGCAGTATTAGAAGGTACGGGTAAACGTTGAGATATTTCTTTCCACAGAGTAGTTGAGAGTCCCAGTTGCTGAGATATGAGAAGGAGGGGTAAATTTGGATTTTTGGTTGCAATCACATCTAGAGAGGATATTATACTATATATATAAAGTAAATCAGGATTACATATCAGCTGTTTAGATGGACGATTCCACGCGTTGGAGTAAAAATTTGCCAAGCATTCTCAATAAAATTATTACATACTTGTTCTATAGGGCTATCCTATAGGAGTTTTAAGTTCTGTAAAAAAAAAAAAAAAAACCATTTACATAATCACTCAACTGGAACAGTTTCTGAAAATATTGCCTCCCATGTTAACATTTGAATTTTAAATAATCATTTTTTTCGAAAGCTTAGTTGTTAAATAAAAACTCAAAATAATGTGCAAAACTTATCTTTCTTTAGAAATCTAATCTCTTAAGATCCTTACCGACTTGGGAAGAGCAAAAAGTATGCTTCATTGTTGTTCCGCAACATGGGACGATACTTGGGCAACTCTTATAAAAACTTCCAAAATCAATGAAAGCTGCTGAGCATCGAGTCAAGACTTATGTTTTTTTACAATACACAGCAAGCTATTATCTAGCGAATTTAAATGGTATTGTTCTGAAAAACTTGAAAGAATGGGTGAAGTTGCTGGCTTGAGAAATGTATTTCTTAAAGAATTGCGAAGGCGGGAATAAAAATGTTAAAAAACATATTTTATACATTTTTTAAAATGCAATATTTTCCGACTGCTTGGAAGACGGCTAAGGCTGTCCCTATTTTAAAAACTGTCAAACCATCAGGCAACGTTTCAAGCTACAAACCAGTAAGCTTACAAAGCTCTTTCAACCAAATTTTTGAAAGAATCCGGAAAGAAAAGTTGCTTAAAGTTATTGAAGACAAAAATATTTATCCAAATCCGTTGCTTTCATAGTACGTCTCACCAAATACGAGCACATAAATAAAATCGTAATGACGCTTAAACGATAGGAATGATTCTCTTGGATATAGAAAAAGCATTCGATACTCTATGGCAAGAAGGTCTTATTTATAAAACGATAGTTCTCAATTTCCCATTACATCTGTGTAAAACTATCCAAAGATTTTTGTTAAATCGTAGTTTCATAGTCTTTGCTAATAATTGTCTCTCGAATCAATTCAGTACATGGGCATTCAATAAGATAAGAAACTGACTTTCAATGAGCATATTTCAAAAACATTACATAAAATACTATAAACATTGCATCTAGAATGCGAAAGTCGAAATTGTCAAATGAAAATAAAATCATCATCCAAAAAGTATTATTTCAAGCTTCTCATCTTTATGGTTGTCCAGTTTGGGGAAACTGTGCCAAAAAGCATATCCAAAGATTACAATGATGCTCAATCTATCCTGGCATCACTCTACATCTGATCTTCATCAAAAGGGGAACGTTGAATTGATCTTCGAAAGAATCCTAAAGCTTAAAAATACTTTTATGATTTGCTGCACATACGCATATAATTTTTTGGTTAATCAATTAACTTGTTAAAAAAAAATGTGACGATGTTCATGTAAATTGTTCTCTGAATATTAATTTCTAATTTATTTAATTATGCATGTATTCTAATTCGTTTATTTACACAATGATTTATTCTTTTCTACTTATTTATTATTTATTTATTTAATTATTTTATAAATCATTTATTTATAATTAATAAATTTATTTTTTTATTCATGTATTCATTTATTATTTTCTTTTTGCTATTTATTTATTGATCTATAAATTAAGCTATTGAATCATTTATTGTTTTTTACGTCCTCTTACGTCTACTTGTAGATGTTTCTTTGTTTTCATGCAATTGTGTAACAAATGTACTGCAGAAAGTTTTTTAAGGTTTTCTGCTTGTTTCCTTCAGATTCATAATGTTATATCCATAATTGTTTATTTAATTAAAAACGTAATTAAACTATCATATATTATCTCTGTGTAAAATGTGCTTTAGCCTATCTATCGGCGGGCTATTCTTCCCTTGTCGGTTTGAATAGTTTTTCTTTCATTATTTAGACTTGTGATTGTTCGAGACATTCAAAGTTGTCTACCAACAATATGGGTTCGAACGATACTTTCGGTACTAAGTAGGTATCGATACTTAATGTTTCTATATCCGATACTGAGTACTCGATACTATGGCCCGATACTTTGAGTATCTAGTATTGAGTACTTCAACATTGCGCGGTTTTCTGTGAAAAAGCTCATTTGACTGTTATATGTATATGAAGGAGCAGTTGAACGGTTTTTAAAAAATAGAGTACAAATGGCTCTACCATTTTTTCTAGCACTATTTTTTTTATAAGCTTCAATCTCCTTATCAATGAGTGCATCCTTGTTATGGCTTTTTAAATATATAACAAGGATTCAGATATATGTTGATACCATTTTAGTAAGTAAGTCGTTCTGAGGATTTTTTTTACAAACATTTTTCATAAATATTTGTATTCACGTGACAACTCAAAAACGAAGTTTCAAGCTATCTTTTATGTTTGTTCAATAAAACACGTGCTTGTTCTTTATCCTATATAATTTATTTTCTCTAAGTTTACTATGTCTTACACGGTCAAGGGTACAAATCAGAAAGAGGCAGAACCTGCCATGCAGCGCTAACAATCTTTACGATAGGCGGAGTACATGAAAAGGCATTGCCATAATTACTAAATTAAATATGATTATTTAGTACACTACAATCTTCTCCCCATTTAATACAGATTTCCTCCATCCATGCCTCCATAAAACTTTATACACTTTTGGCTTTCAATCTTTCAGAACGTCGTAGTTGGGTTGGCCAATTCCATCTAGTACGATTTCTTCGCTGATGCGTTGATGAAGGATGACTTTTAACATTTTCCTGTGCTTGCTCATCAGTAAATTATTTCTTTTCATTATTAATTATTAAAGGATCAACTTTAGGATGAAACTTATCATCTAAACTAGATTTTCGTATTTGATTACTATGTACCAATTTGATTACATTATTCACTTTAATTAACAAGGTTTTGGTACTTAGAATTTTCATTACAATTCCAGGAATCCATTTAACATAATCGTTTCTAAAGTTATTTTGGTGCAATATTTTATCTCCTACTTTATACTTTGCAACTTCACTTAACAATTTTGATTTGTTATCATTATAACATCTAGGAATATGAAGATTACTGGACCTATTCATTTCTTTAGTTCTTACTTTAGTTTTACTGTTAAATTCTTTTTCATTTTTGTTATTCATAATATCTAATTGTGTTCTTATTTTATAAGAAAAAAATCAATTCCGTGGGAGTTTTATTAAACGGAGCTGTAGGAATATTCCTCTGGGAGAAGAGAAACTTGGAAACCATACTTGAAATATTTAATTGTTTGTTTTCCAAATAGAATTTTTTTAAAGCTTGTTTTACGGTCTGTACATTACTCTCAGCCGAACTATTGCTTTGAGGATGATATGGTGTTCAAATTGAAATGCTCCAAATAGAGGTCCATTATCGGAAACAATTTCTTTTGGTAACCCGAATATAATAAACAATTCAAAAAGACAATCAATTAGACTTGACGCATTCGTCTTTTTCATCAGCACTACATCCACATATTTAGATTACGAATCTACAATTATTTTATAAGGTCTTCGAAACTGGGTAGTCTCGATGCTTTCAGTTCGATACATACTCAAAAATGCTCGACATCGAGACCCAGCGCCGATATTTTGAACCCTAGCAACAATATCTTAAGGAACACAATTGAATCGGTCATTTCAAAAACCTCATAAATCACTGAATTCAATAAAAACTGTTTCATGCACAAACAAAGTCAGCAAACTCTGCTTTCAGTAACTCCATATAGGCAGACTTTAACTTTATCAGTTTGTTTAAAAACATGGAACTGAAAAGCCTCTGTGTAGCATTTTCTTTTCGGGACACCTCTGTTTTATATATAAGAAACATAACCTGCTCATTTTTTATTTAAAAGAATTTAATTTTTGAAATGCAAAAGTCCATATCATCTTGGTAAAAAATTCGCAAAACATTCCTTCTTACATGTGCAATAAATTATCGACATATTAGGTTTATATAGGCCTCGATAAAAAACTTAGACTGAATAAAGGTTTTTTGGAAACCTTGCCTGCAATTTTCACCGGAAGAACTCGGATCTATTTGTTTCCCTCGATAATAAGTATATGCCTGTCCTTTAACTTTTGAATTTTTTATAACATTTCTCTTATACTCTGAGGGATTTAAGGTTCTCTTCTTTTTCGGCAGACCATCATTCTCAGTTTTACTTGAAGACATTTTTCAAGCTAAAATTACTTTTCACACAAAATAGTAAAACACAAGTGAAGTTTACGGTTCTATTAATTTGACATTAACGACAAGTTTGAAGTTTAGAATATTGTTGAACCAATCAGAACGATAAACGTCAAACTCAGTCATAAACTACTACCGCCTTCTATCATAGTAGGGCACACAAAAGCCTCTTAATTCACTGACTAATGTTGTTTATGCAATAAACATCTTCCACATTGTACTATTGGAAGATGAAGGAATTTGGCTTTTACCCAGAATACGCATCCCCCTTCAAGGAACCATTTTCAGCCAAGAAAGCATGTTCGAAATAAATGTGACTTAAGAGGGTTTTGAAATGACCAATTCAAACTCAAAATTCGAAATGCCACGAAAAGAAAGAAAAATATTCCAAAATTCGGTTAGGATTTGTTACACCATATTCTTGGTACCTCGGTTAAGGTTGCAAATAGATGGTCTCATGGTTTAACAAATTAACATTTTTTTCTTCCTGATGTTATTGAGCCTTGAAATTTGTTGTTTTAACCTTATGCTTACTGTTTAAAAAACATCCCATTGACTTCACCCGATGGGTATTTTTAGAAGAAAAAATAAATAATTTTAAAACTTTTTTTTAAATGTTTAATTAAGACTCTTAGGTTTTTTTTTCCATTCATTTCTCAAGCTTATATTGGTCGAGTGGTGAGAACTGTGAACAATGAGTTCATGCATTTTTTTTTAAGAGCTGCTAGATTCCTTGGCTTGTTCTCTAGACACGTGACTTCAAAAACCCAAAGAACAAAGCACTTGGAGCAATCACAAAGGGCGGTTCTGTCAGTAAAAACATAAAGCAACCGTAAAACCAAAACCTCTTGGAAGCCTCGTGTCTTCCAGACTAATGCAAACTCATAAGTCAAGATTCTGTATCGCTCAACAAGCACAGTATTTATGACAAATTGCTTGGCACTTCGTCTGTTCGACAAAGGCGTCTCATGGACGATATCTGTAGCCATTGAGGCGATAGAGTCCTAAGACGTGTTCAGGCAAGTCCTCTATAATTTTAGATTCTTCGACGTGAACGACTTTATACTTTATACAAATTAGACAAATTAATATGTTTGAAAATGGCCAATTGCGAGGTACGCACAAAGTGTAACTTTTGGCGTTGAATTGAGCTATTTTCTTATTAATTTAAGAATAAATCATTGACTACTTTTGGGCGTAAAATTGAGCTGCAAATTGAATGAAAAAACTTCTTGTATGGAGACGCCTCTTTGTTTTCATAACGGCAATAGTAGAGTACAGTCTGTGAAAAGTGCTTTAAGGGTTAAGAAGATTCATCTGTGAGAAGTCATTCGGACTGATCGCAACTACGTTTATTTTAAAAGTTTTAGCACTAAGAAAATACGGATTCGTTTTCCCTTCTCGGTCTACGATTTTTTAAAAAGTCCACCGCCCTCCATAGTTTCCGCTTTGCCGTCGGCTCTCCTTCTTATTTTCGTTCATTTTCTTGCGTTCGTTAAAAACGATGGCTGGGTTCATCGATGGTTCCATCGGTGGTCTTCAGTTGACACATCCTTGTGACGGACGAACGGATGAACGGATAGACAGTGAAGGTTAAGTAAAAGGGTTTCGTTGACACCATACACGAGCCTTAGAGTGTAGAGCAAAAAGTATTTATGATGAGGAGAAAATAGATAATCGAATCTAGTGCGGAGCGTCTGAGTAAAACAAATCACGTAGTTCGAACATGGGAACTATGGATACACCGCAACGGTCTTCCAGTTCGTGAAAAGTTAGGTGGTCAAAAAACTTCACCATTTATAACACCAACATAAATGGTGTAATTAAAATACTCGAAGAATGAGTCCTCACCAGCCAGCTGCAATTAAACACAAGCCGCAATTATTCATAGCAGAAGTCCACAACGGATACTTCAAAAATATTATGCTTAAAGAAGATAGCGATATTTCGCAAACAATAAATAAGTTTAATGACAAACAGATTGTATCTGAATTTGATTGTGAGTATTTATGAGTCTCTCCGCAGTTTCCTATTCTTAGATCGTCTTCGGGGCCTATCGGTGGCAAATATTCAACAGTTCCTTAGGCAGTTTATTCTCAGTTTGCGCCTCAGATAAAAGTGCGTGAAGAGGAACGTGCATAATTATTATTAACCATATTATATCACTTCGTAGATACAGTATCTTTTCTCGTCGGTGGCGTTGTTTTGAGAAATAGACAGATAATTTTCGCCCCAAAAATATTCCAACAAGCTACAGATACAAGGAGTACAACCATCCACATGTCATTAGTGGCGCACAGCCACAGCCACAGCCCCATCCAAAGTGTGCTACACAAATCGACCGCACAATGAAGATGAACGAGCGTTCGGGTTCTGTTCCGGCTCATCGCAAACAGCTTCAAGTAGTTCGAGTCTATTTTTACCCCCCGGGCTGATGTATCTGTTGTTCAGTTGTTTCTTCTTGTTCATTTCGTTTTACGTAAATATTCCTTCAAAAAAAAAAAAAAAAAAAACTCTTCAATATTGTTTCGAGTTTTCGATTGAATTGTTTCATGCAGAAGGGTAGCGGGCCGGGGAGTGGCTCTCTGAAGCAAGAGAACAACAGCTGTGATGCTGGAACACAAGTAGGTATTGCGTTGCAGGCCAAGACTGCACACTGCTGCTGTCGATAAGGAACACATTTTAATTGAATCGCATTCAAGTGTATTTGCCAGTTGATTGAGGTTTCCATTGGCAGAAGGGGGGTTCGCCATTCAGGCAATTAGAGGATGTCTCGTCTCTTGCAGGTCTTGTTTCTACAGATGTCATTTGCACAAGGATACGCAGAGCGTTTAAATAAGAATAAATATCAAAATATCTAACGATGTTGAGACGATTGCTTGAAGTGGAAACGTGGTCAATGTGCTGGCAGAGGATTTTCTTTATTCTATCAGCATCCCTTGGTTTGATGTTGTCATCGATTTATGCTCACCATAGTTAGTTCCTCAAAACCAAGGTGATGCAAATTAAAAATGTGAATTTGTGAGTCCATTGAAGACTAAAACTGAAATCGGAACTATGCGGGGTTTTAACAATGTTGGGAGGTTAGTATAGTATAAGCAGTTGGTTGTCTGCCTGGAAAATGATATTTACAATTGCAAGGAGCATAAGTGAAAATAAATAAATAAAAAGAAATATAAAATAGACTACTTCAAGCAAAGAAAGCCTTTACTAGTCCAAGCAAGAATTTCGCCGTCAATCAACAAAATAGAACTTCTATAGGAGGAACTGTGAAGAAAGCATCAGAATACCACTTTTATCAAAAAATTCCCCGAATAACCACCGTCTAGCGCTCCCATCATTCTGATTTGAGTTATGTTTGTTTTTTGTTAAGTTGGTACATCTGCTGTTGATATTCCCTTTAAATCTTAGCGTCATAGCTTGACATTTCCAAAAATAACACAGGCAAGAGTATATCTATCTCTGTATGTGTAGGCGATTTTTTTACAATTTTAGAAATCGACGTTGCGAGGTTAAATCCGATCCCATATTCATCAAAAGGCTCATTACTGGAGACGAGACGTGGATTTATGAGTACGACATGCAATCCAAACATCAGGCAAGTGAATGGCGTTGAGCCGAGACCAAAAAAACCACGTCGTTTCTAATCAAAATCGAAAACAATGCTCACGGTTTTCATGGATTACAACGGTGTACTGCATCATGAATTTTTGCCAGAAGGCCGGACAGTAAACAAAGAGTATTATTTGGGCATTATGAGACGTTTGCGTGAAGACCAGAATTGTGGGCAGAAAACGCCTGGAGTTTGCACCATGATAATGCACCGTAGCACAGTGCCATCATTATTCTTATTTTTTTGACGAGAAATGCAACAAATACCAGCCACCAAATTAACATGATTTGGCTCAACGTGACTTTTTTAATTCATCGGCACTGGATCACTGATTTGGACGATTTCAATTTAGAGGACCTAAAAAGGCTCATCTACTTTTTCCACCAATTTGACGAAAAAATCGTAACTTTGAGGAATCTTAAACAAAAAATCTATTAAGATCTTGAAATAAGCATAAACAAGACATCATTTTGGAGAGTTCTAAAAAGCAAAGGATTCAGCTTTCGCAAGACGAAAGGCAATAGGAGAATCCTTCGTTAAAGGATGAACAAAGGATAAGATATATCTGGCAAATCAGGAATTTCCGTGTAAGTGGATACCAGGATCTTTATAAAGATGAGTTAAATATATGTCTTGGACTGATGAAAGTACGTAAGCACATATTAAAATGAGATAACACATGTTTTTGAGTTTTAAAAAGCAGAGTTAAAGTACTTTTTCGGTTCAGTACTGCAGCCAAATGTCTGGGTGAAGGAATAAACAAGGCATCTAATGCCATCAGGTGAGATTTTTGGCGATTCCTCGAGGCAGTACGCTGGTCTTGCTTAGACGTTATGGTTCATTTCCTTATATTTCTGTTCAAAACCTCCCATAAATTTTCTACGGGTTTAAGGTCTGAAGATTGTGGGGAAAAGTTAAGCTGCATGCTTTGGATCATTATCTTGAAATACCCAAGCAGATGCAAAATCCGATTTCTGCACACTAGAGTAATCTTCAGGTTATCTCTGCTTTTAAATTTTGATTTAATGAAACAAAGATGACCGATGCCCAGTGCCGACATGCAAACACAAACCATCAAAAGTCAACCAAAAATCTCCAAATTAAATATATATAACAAACTCAAATGAATATAGCTTTCTGAGGTGTTTGAATGCATTTTTGCGAACGTGAGGCGTCGTACATGATACACGTTCATGTAGTCCACTTGCGTTTAATCAATCAATCTACAGGAATCGTCTTGTGCTATTTGTACTTGAAATACGATTTTTCCTTACTGGCTACACTATTTTACGTACTTTGGTGTTTGTGATTTAGCGAGGATGAGCTGGAAACTATATCAAATACTCAGGTCTACTGTCCCTTGGAGCTATGAAAAATAAACTTCTAAGCCAACGCAATCAAATAATACAGCCGTTTATGCCGCAATTTTTCGACACTCTTAGGGAATCAAAACTTAAAGGATACTTCCAGCCGTCCTAGAATCTTGGAATTTGGCATGAAGCAATGCTTTTTTTTATACTATATATTATCGTGATCGGTGATCTTTTACTTATATACCTACAGGTTTGTACGGAACCCTCGGTGCGCGAGTCCGACTCGCACTTGGCCGGCTTTTTTTTTTTTGGACAGTTGCACGACTTTTTTACTTTGACTTTATATTTGCCTTCTCATCTATGCTGCATAGTTTAATTTCGCATTTCTACCGGCAGATCATTTCTTCGCACCGTGAGTTCAAAATCGAAGTTATCACTTTACCGCTTCGAAATAAATTAAAAGATAACCCACTGTGGCAGCTTGTTACTAATTAGTGGTGGGGACTACAAAAATTGCAACTTTAAAATATCCTAGCGGGGGTTGTGTTGAATAAAATGCAATTTTTCATGTCATTTTTCATGCCATCGTGAATAACTCCTGTATTCCGTTTCATTTTCATACCAGTGCCAGCTGTATACAAATTGCTGACTCTCACTGTACGTTTTCCATGGAGTTCAATTTAGTGTCGAAAATAACTTCAAGATCTCTTTTAGAACGAACCCTTTTAAAAAAGGTATCGTCAATGCAATAATGTCAATTAATTGAACAATCTTTCTATTGAAATTACTTAAATATTTTATTATTTAAAATCATTTGGTTAACTTAGCAACAAGTACATACTACTGCAGTAGATAATCCAGCGTCAAGGATATTTTTCCATCATCAGCAAAGAAAAAAAATTTGGAACGAACCACAACATCGAATAAGTCATTGATAAATAAGATAAAAAGCAAAAGAGAAAGGTGACTACCTTGCAGCACCCCAGAATCAACTTGTGTATTTCTGGACCTGGCATCACCAGAATCCTGTTCGAAAAATGTAACTCTCAAGCGTACGAAACAACCTGTTGTAAATAAGGTAAATAAAATCAGTTTGCAATAGTTTAACATTTTGAGTTAAAATATAGTTCGTGAATTTCAGTTTAAGTTCATGTATTTCTTTTTGACAAATCCATGGTATTGAGGAGAAACTAAAGCGGATATGCTGGCATACTAAACTCTCAAAAAGTATCAGAATACATGAACGTTAAGTAATATACAAATTTCATATTTCATATTTGTCGCCTGATTTAAACAGCGGAACAATCTGATTTACAAGCCGGCGGAAAAAAAACTCTTATTGAGGATTGAACGGTTTTAAAAGTGGGATAATCATGAGTCTTATCGAAACAACAAACTATATGAAAACCCAGCAGGTGCTTAAAAAATGATCTCCATATTTAAAATTGATTTGACTAAAATATCTTCTGTTATGACCAAGTCAGACACAAATAAGACGAAGTATCGTTTTTAAAACCTTTCTCCAATAGAGGATCATGCTGAGTGTAGTTAAAAAGCTTTAGATGGCAAGAATTTTTTTAATCTTGGTAAGGTCGTTCCCTTGTCTTTTGCTTGAAATTTTAACTTTCTTATTTTAAAGGCTATCGATCGATTCTTCGAGGCTCTGAACTAGAACACGATCCTTTGATCACTATCTTCAGTGATTAACTGATTCTTGGACGGCTGGGCGGCGCAGACAGTAGAGCGCCTACCTTTGATTGACGGGTCCTAGGTTCAATTCCTAATCCAGGCACCATTGGCCATGGGATCAAATTTATGGCGATATCACTGGATTGGTCAAACAGCGATAGTAGTCTGATAGGCGTTGTGGTTTGTGGTGATTTATGAATCTGCTGTGAAGGCATAACACTGACAGCGAGTTGTTAAGTGAAGTCTTCCAAACTTTCAATTAGTCGATATCAAATCATCCGTCCCACTTCGGGCTTTACCCTCGGAATTGAATTGAAACCAAGTATCGTACATCTGTGGTTCTCAAACCACTTCATTTGTTCTTCTCCTTGCATTTAAAGAGTAACCTCCTATTTTATGGAAAAAGATGGCTGGGCAACGACAAGTACAAGGAAAAAGACTCTCTTACCCCGAATTTTGTGACCGATGGGATTCTTTTCTTCGGACTGCATTTTTTACATACGCTTTATTTTGTTTGGAATTCAATAATTTCACTTAATCTTGCTGAGATGTCTGTCTGACATACTTGGCGACCAAACAGAGTTGTTTTAGTGAAGCTCTGCGTACGTATTCGATAAATCCTTGAGTTTTAACATGAGGGACCATGCGGCAAGGGCAGAGTGTATTTAAGGACTTTAATTTACTAAGTGCATGCAGTTGGATGCAGCTGTGCAAAGGACAAACGAACTGCATAAATGTAGATTATTCACTTTGTCATGCGAGGTGAACCTATTAGCAATGTTGGTTTATGATTTGACTATATGCATCCTGGAGATCTGATAGTTTTGATATAGTCATACGTCAATCTTCCATTTACTTCGCATAAAAAAGGACATTAAAGACGAACACGATGGCAACGAATGCAAGGATAAAAATGACACCTGCTCCTTGAACCCGAAGTTGATGTCTATATTCTTAGCGGATGATTTATATGCCATGTTGTAAGCTATCAGAATCAGGCCACAGAGGCATCTTCTATATCGGTTAGGAGGATGGCTGCCTGTTTGTCGGTTGAGCTCGTGGCATTGTGTGGTCCTTGCCCTACTTTCAAAAGGCGCGTGTAAAAATTGTGGTTTACTGATAATTAAAAGCCCATAATAAGCTCCAAGTCTTCTTTTTAGGAAACCGATTGACCTAAGAGTGCAACAGTAATAACTTCTTCGAGAAGATCGATGCGGTTATATAAATTACCATTTTTAATGTCGGCTTTGTTAATTAGAGTACCCAGTCTTTGGCTTTGCATTGTTGTAAGCCCCACATTCTTCCAAGGGTTCTTCAGCACACAAAGAATAAGTTAATGGTTATTTTTTGTTTAATTTTATTCAAAACATTTACAGTCGGGTTCGATTTTTCATCGCGTCATTGGGGCGATAAGTGTGATACAGACTTATTTGCATTCACTCAATTCGCAGTATTTTATTTGCCATTATAAAAATGATTGACCACAATATCTTTGAGGATATCTTAGGTGAAATGTTGGCTGGACCAGATTCGAAAACTAAATACAAACTTTTATTCTAGACTCTTTTTTACCGAGTCCTTTCCAATTGAATTTACGATTCGAATTTTTAGTAAATTATTGCTAGCGAAAATTCGGTATTTCGAGTGATATCTCTGCAATTTTATTATTGCAGATAATTATCAATAATTGGCTTTCAGTTTGTTTTTTGTAATGAAAAAAAAAATGTTTCAATGAAGGTGAATATCGTAAAACGCGACGCACGTAAACTAAGTACTCTTTTTACCCTCCACTGATCCAAGTTTTCCAAAAAAAGAAATACTCTAAATGCGATTTTGAGGTCAATTCGAAAAATCCATTTCGTTTTCAAGCATTACAGCTTCACATAAAATCGAGTACGGTGAAAGTTTACGATACGAAGCGAACGTTCTTTCTTTCATTGAATCTTTGCTTATATAAAATACAAAAGGAAAGGAAAATCAACGACAAAATTTTGCGCAATTGTCCTGCCAAGACCATCGATATCCCTTCTTCGCCATACACACTTTATCGCACCGCAATAAATCAAAATCATTTCCACGATACAGGCATCTCTTTACGAGATTTACACGCCCAAAACATGTGCGATCCATCATTATTTGACGGTCCTTCCAACCGACATACGCTTCACCCAAGGACTTGAGCCGATACTCCATGCCAAGCGGATTACTTTCTATTTTATGCTGTCAAATTGATCAACATCAATGGGTGTCCTTAAACAGATAGCGCGTTTGATTTTATTTTCTTCTTCGTTTTTTTTTTATTATTATCATCATCCGTACTGTTTGTCTACTAAGTGAAGTTAAAGGATTCATTTAAGTGCGCGATTCCAAGCTAAGGATTTGCATTTGGAAAAAACCAAAATACATCCTCTCGTACTGACATTCGTATCTGTTGTCTCATTTTATTGCGCGAATTTATTTAAAGCCGGGCAAATCGATGTCGTTACTTTTGAATGGGCAACATTGACGAAGCAAGAGAATCCAGTATTTGGGATCTTTATATTGGCAAATAACAATGAAGTGGTGGATTTAGTGCGAAAAGGATAACAAGATTTCGAAGTGGGGGGGTTTTTTTTTTTTGTTTGTTTTTAAAGTAGAGTTGGTGAACTTTCCAAGTTTGAGTCTCTTGAAGTTGATGATGTGCCAGCAAATCCATTAAGTTTTAATGCGAAGGACGAACTGATTTATGATATGTGCGGTGTCCTCGAAAGATGTCGTTTTGGCTTTTGATATATTGACTTGCGGCGGGTATTTTAAGTGTATGTGACAGGTTCGCATGTAATTTGGGCCAAAACCATTTCGAGAGATGCTGTGGGCTTGGAATTGTTTGAATGTTCACATCTAATTCCAATTTTGTGTGTAATGGGGGCACAATTGTAAATGAAGCCCTTACAATTGGGAATGATTGGCAATTACAGCTCATGGGCATAGTCAAACTGAAGATATTTGAGTGCCCATATTATATTGTTTCAGTAACAATTGTCCTTACACTTAATCCCTAAAAGACAAATGTCAAACTCAAGATCCTTGTCCAAGTGCGTATGAAATACTTAGACTTTTGTTGCCTTATTTATCAGGTTGGCAATTAAGTAATTGCGGATTTTTTTTTAAGAAAATAAATGACAATTTTTTCATGGAACGAAATAATGTATTGCCCATTTTGAGCAATGACCTTTTGCCATCTTTCAGGCAGCATCGTAATTCCACGTTCATAAAACTTCTGCTTTTTATCAGCAAAAAACTGAACCAGGTAGGATATGACATCTGCATTCAAGGCGGTTTTGCAAAGATCGAAATAAAAAGAAATCAGATGGTGCAAGGTCAGGACTTTGTGGTGGATGTGGCATAACATCACAAGCAAGCTCTAATAATTTTTGCCGAGTGACCAAAGATGTGTGTGGCCTTGCATCGTCATGGTGGAATGCAAAACCTTTTCGATATGTCAATTCGGGTCGTTCGGTTGGGTGGTAAAAGTTCAAAGTAGACAATTCCTTTGTTATCCCACCAAACTGACCACATAACTTTCTTTTGATGAATATCAGCTTTTAATGGTGTTTGAGCTGGTTCACCTAGTTTGCTCCACGATCTTTTCCGATTGACATTGTTGTAAACAAACCATTTTTAATCACTATAAAAATGGATCGTTTTCATTACGTTTCATTAAGAAATCGCAGATATTAATGCGTTGCGTTAAATGATTTTCTTACAGTTCATAAGGAACCCATATATCGAGATTTCGTACATAGCAAAGTTGTTTTAAGCGATTTTCAATGCATTTATGTGATAGATGAAACTTCTCTGCAATCTCACGGTGTTGTACTGTGACGATCCGAATCGATTATTGCTTTGATTTGGTCGTCATCAACTTAAACATGACGACCAGAGCGTTTTTCATCTTTGAATGAAAAATCACCAGAACGAAATTTGGCAAACCAATTTGGACACTGCCGTTCTTTTAAAGCTTCGTCACCATAAACAGCACATAATTTTTTGCGAGCTTGCGATGCGTTTTTTCCTTTCCGGACGCCCAACGAAAAAACACAACCGATCAAAAGAATATTTTTACTGATTGACAGTTGAAGTACCAACTATCAAATAACAAAATGTGTTTGACATTTCGATTACGTCAACAAACTTTTAAATTCAACTTAATCCATCTATGAGTGAAATCTGCAATTTAGCAAAGTTGCCAACCTGATATTTGGAGTATTCTGTATAAATGTCTATAGTTGGTCAATTATTTGATACCAGAATTGTAGAAGAATGCATTCTTTTAGGAATGCATTCACAGAATTTAAATTAAAAACTTTTAATTGGCTGATTGAATTAAAGCACGACTGAGAATTGAAAAGACTTAAATCACCAATCTTTTGAAGTCAATTGACTTGGTGCATAAAAATGTTTTGCAGTTAAAGAATTGAAATCATTTTGAAGTTGAAGTCAGTAGTGAATTCATACTTTTGCTTGAAGTTAGAAAAATTATAAAAATGTAAGTAAAATTGTTTCAATTCACCTAAAGTAAGTGGATCTATCTCAATTAGGATCTTTTTCATCATTTTATAGGCGAGGTCTTGATATTTCAAAACACATTGAATTCACTTAGTTCAGCTTGCCAAGAAATTCAGCTCAATTTCCATTTTTCAAAAGAATTCAAATTGTTTCTATTGAATTCAGTAACTTCAGTTGATTTTGTGTGAATTCACATCATTTGACTTAGTTCAATGACTTGTTGAATGTAGACACCTATTACTGACTTTAAAAGAATGGTGACTAAGATTTTTTAAACAACTCTGAATGAGACGAGTATGTTGGAAGAAGGGTATGATGGATAAGTGAAAATCTTCTCAGACACTATGAGGACTAGCAGGGCATTTGAGATTCTACCCAGAAAAGGAACTCCTACATTCGTGATGCTACAGCAGAGTAACATTCGTTGGGACTCAAAGTTTATCCCATCTGGAATTTTGATTCGATCCCAGGCACGCTGCTTCAAACAGTCTAGACCGAGTGCACTGACATCCTCGATAGTTTGAAATAGAAGCTTCTTGTCACCTCAAACTCAAAAATCCTCTTTGCTCTAGAAATGTTGTCCATTCGCTCAATCTGGCCATTCCAGTGGAATAGACGTGATTTGGTTATATTGTACCTCATCCATTCCTTGGCGCAGCTCATAGAGATCGCACTTAATCTACTCCTACAATTAAATTTTCCTGCCCATAGACCAATACAAGGCCCCACATAGCAGCGTGACATGATCAATGTTTTTTTAGTTTGTATTTCATCTTCCAAGATAGGAGCTTTAACACATTCTCAGAGTAAGACTTGCCTGAGTCTCAACTAAAGTGTCATTCTTGGAATTGGTATTTACTCAGATTGTTTAACCGCTCCAAAGCTATTACTGCCAACAATAGCGTTTTTCAGGCTGCGAGGCAAATAAGCCTTGAGTTGGCTTCTTAAAAGTAGTTCTGTTTTCGTTTACTTCAAGACTTTCAGGAACTCTTGAATGCTGCGCTGGAAGCTGATTATCCAGCAGCTGGCGATATCCATGTCGTCTGTGAATCTCAGAACTTGGACAGATTTGTTGAAGACAATCCTTTCGGGTAAATTAGATCTGTTCTTAAGAATTTTTCCAAAACTGTACGAAAGATTTTTTAGCATCACTTTAAAATCAGGTACAAAGCTCGAAGCCGAACTCTACAAAACTAGATGGGAGATGACATCTTCATTATCCTCATTCAGTTTCTCTTCATGTCCTTTAACTTCCTTAACATGAAACCCATAAAGTAGCTGAGGCAATTCTGTCAAATGACATCGATAACTCCCTCCCTCTTTTACAGGTTTTGGAAGTGCCTTCGTTCCAAGCTTGAAGCTTGGATGAAACGTAGCTTCATTTTGTTGAATATTCTAGATCTCGAAACCTAGTACTGCACTGCCTGTTATCTTATCAAAATATTTTCCTTCCCGCTTCTTGCATTGAAGTAGCTGACCATGATAAAGTCTTCAGCTATGTTGATAGGGAAGTGGGCACAAAGTATGCAGAGGATTTGAAAATGTTGCTAATATGGATCTGCGTTCAAACATGTGAAGTCTTTTGTGACAGAAGTGCTGCAATCTTTTCGTTTTGAATTCCTTATCCTCTTCAACGTATGTCCTCGAAAGAGTTTTTCAAGTTTTGGAGTAGTCACAGAAGTTTAATGTCTCAATGCCCTTGGGGTACCTCGATGGCACAACCCCTGATCTGAAAGGACCCTTCGGACGAGAGATGTCATTTACCCGGATCACGACTCGTGCTGGTGATATGGAATTCATAGCAATTCAAAAACAGTGAAAGGAATTTAGTCCCACAGCAACGAGGACAAAGCAAAATATTTGCTGTCGTCAAGTAAATATGAAAAAACCGTCAATTTTGAAAGCTGCATAGAATCGTGAAGGCACAGCGTTAATATCAGTCATTGACTCCTGAAATGATACTTGAATCTGGAATCTATATAAAAGCGGGTCACTAAACAGGTTGAGGATCCTTTCTCGAATGACAAATTCTTTGCTCTACAAAGGGAAAATTTTGTCTGTGATACTAGCCGGCGGCGAAAGCTGCTGGGATAGATTGAAAGAAAGAAGCTCCAGATTACATCCAGCCAAATATGTGGGCTTGCGGAAGAATAAAGTAGATCGAGCAAGGACCTTGCCAAAGGCCTTTGAAACTGCTTCTGATCACTTTGAGAGGAAAATGTTTGGGTTGATTTTAGTCCACTTTGCGAAGATAGAGAAGTTTAAACGAACGAAGAATCCAGTGCGAAGAGTTTTCAAATTTGCACTAAAGGGATACCGCAGTAAAGGAAGTCATCGAATAAAGTACGAGGGAGCTTAAGAATCTTTTTGGTTGAGAACCAGATCTCCCCCAGACGGAATAAACCAGAAATTAAGTAAGTACTTACAAGCAATCATTTTGAAAAGATAAAAAGATGTATATTTACCATAAGAAAAGGGCCTTAAAATGCCGATATTCTAATTGGACAATCCAATTACTAATTGGATGATAGCATGTGCCTCAATTTTGATGAAAACCTATTGCCTCATTAGTTTAACAAAAGCCTGGCTTCCGTGACCATCAAGATACCACTACAGACATGGAAACATACAAATCCCAAAACACGCAACTAAACAAGGATAACGTTTTTGGAACAAGAAAACCCAACAAGTGTTGTTGTCCACATAAATTAAATTCCATCAAACAAACAAGAAATACTATTTTCACATATCTTAAGGACATCCCTTATGCTTCATTTGCTACCTAATCGATTCCTTATCGACCATTGAAAACTCTCCATTCACAGGAACAATGATTTTGTTTGGAGGAAGAATTTTGCAGAGGACAAAAGAATAGGTAATTACAATGGAAACAGGACCAGATGCCTCCCAAAATGACTCCCTTGCATTCAGAGGACAATCATCCATTATCCTTTCATTGTTCCATCGACTCCTTATCGAGTGGTCGTTATCGGTAGCTTTACTTTAGGGATATAACAAAGACAAAGAATAGAAAGAAACAAGGAGTAAGCTGTAAATAAATCGAATATTGTCAACCTTCATCACAGGACACCTCTGGTCGCCACACGTTCTGCTTCACTTCACAGTTTTTCAATTGCACTGGTTAAGTAATTTTTTTTATTTTTCCTTTTTTGCTCTTCACTTAACCACCTTTTTTCCTCACTTTATTGCACACTTCGTATGCCACAATAATATTTCATTCATTTCCCGCGCAACAATAAATCGATTTACGAACGAACAGACTCGTCCTTAATGAATATTCAATATTTTTTTTTGATTTTTTATTTTCCCGGTGGCTAAAAAGGATTAGCGAATTCGAGATGCACACAAAAAAAACACAGAAAATGAAAAACTCAGACAAAGACCAACTCCTTTTTGGACACAATTTTTCCTTAAAAAAAAGAACAAAAATTGAACCGTTTTTGAGCTCACCGAAACGTTTACCGAATTTCAAAAACTACGCCGATTATTTGTGTATCGAAAACGAGTGAAACCGACGACGCGACACAAGAGTGCTGTTAGCTCCGACGAATGCATTGAACTGATTCGTCTCTGTGCCAAACGAGGATATGCCTTGACGGCATGAAGCGTTTTGTGTGCCAAAAACTCGAAAAATAAATGATTGAAAAACGAGCTCCACTACCATCTGACGTCATTGTAGAGAAAGACAGAGATGGAGAGAGTATAGAGAAAGCTCTGTGTGGTTGAGGCCCCCTCACTGCCTTCCTGTGGCCCAATTCCGAACTGTGCAATGAATCTATTTCTGAACGAGAAGGTGAATGTATCTCATGCCATTGTCGGAACTGTGTGCTACTTTATAGCATGACGGGTTATGGTGTATTTCAGCTTTCACGCCTCTCTCTCTTTCTCTCTCTGCTATCATGAAAGAAAGTGTTGAAATCGCGGGCAAAATTTATTGTTTTTTTTTTTTTTTTTGAACAGTCGAAGGCCGCCATTTTCAAGTGTGTAACATATGGTTTGGGTTCTGTGACGGGTCTGGGTGATTTACATAAACATATGGCGCGGCACTTCAAAGAGCTTTGCGAGAAGAGGCTACCACACTCATACGGCAATATTGAAAAAGGATTTTTTTTTGTTCTTAAATTTTAAGTTGTTGTTGTTTTAGATGGAATCTTTAAAGTTCAACTAAGTGTATTGAGCAGATGTTGAGGGATTGATTGAATTAAGCAAAGTTAACAAAAGTGATGGATCTCGTTTTTTGGAACCAATGACGTCGATCGAATCTTTTTAAAGACGTACTCACCATGAACCATGTTGACTGGAGTAAGCACACAAAATTCAATGTTTACAAAAACGAAAAATCAAAATAGTGTATTTATTTGCAAAAGAAAATTTGAACCTTTATTTTAAATTATAATTTGTTTGCTGTCGAGGGTTTATGACTACCCTTATTCTGCATTTTGTAAAAAGCGAGCAGAAGTTTTAGGACAAGAATTGTGCAGTCAGAATTGTGACGCATAATAATGTAACGACTTATTTGCATTCATTTAATTCACAGTATTTTATTCGAAATAAATTGATATACTGGAAATTTTTTTTGTTGGTACATCACTCTGCTATCAGTGTTACACCATCACAGCAGAGCCAATGACAGATCCTCTGGACAAATCATGATTTTGATGACCCGAACTTGGAGTTCCAAGATGAAAATGCGAATACAGTAATCACAAAAGCAATTTCTCTCACTTGATCAGACAACTATCACTGGTGGACCATTCCAGTGATAGCGCCATAAATTTTATCCCAAAGCAGATGGTGGCCCAGATTCGAAAACTAGATTCAACGCTTACTCAAAGCTTCAAGCCTTTATTCAATTGAAAGGCAGGCGCGTACAGTTGTTAATTACTTTTTTGTAATTAACATTATTTTTTTGTTTTTATTTCGTTTAAAAGATAATTAATTTTTATTGCGTTTTTTTAATGGTTTTTAAAAATGGTAAAATAGAACTTGCCTATCCGGATAAGCCATTGGAGAATCAGGAAAAAATCCAATAATGAAATTAACATGAAACCTTAAAATAATGTTATTAAAAATCATAATTTAATAATGGGGAAAGCACGAATCCACATCATATAAGAAGTGTTCTGGAAAGTACTTTCAGATAATGCTGCGGAGCATAATTTTCCAAGATTTATCAAGCAGTCTTATCGGTGTGACTGCTCTTTTGACGTAATGGCAATGTTTTTCCAAAAACCAGCTGCATCAAGTAGGCACGAGCTCTTAGAGCTTTGTAGGATTCTCTTCAGTGATAGGCAAGTGTAGCTCATGGAAAATAAACATCCAGTACTCGTGAAGTTTTATATATCAAGGCAAGGAGAAGCCTCAATTTGAGCAAAAAAAATTATTCTTTAAGGATTAGAAAAAACTTATAGCAAAAAAAAAATATACATCAGAAGTATTGATTTAAAAAAAAAATATGTTTACATGAAAATTATTTATAAATGTAAATTTTTGAGTAGTGCGATTCATAAGCCATGTTGCCTACCACCTTGATCATAAAGTTCCCGGAATAACCACAGTGTGGCGCTCCCATCGTTCCGATTTGAGTTAAGTTTGTAGATCTGCTGTTGATACTCCCTCTAAATCTTAGCGTCATAGTTTGACAATTGCAAAAGTAACATAGACAAGAGTACATCTATCTCTGTGTGTGTTGGCGATTTTTTACAATTTTAGAATTGGACGTTGCGAGATTGAATCTGATTCCACATTCATCAAAAGGATCGTCACTGGAGATGAGCCGCGGGATTAAGAGTGCGACGTACAATCCAGACATCAAGCCATCAGCAAGTGAATGGGGTTAAGCCGAGACCAAAAAAACCACGTCGTTTTCAATCAAAAAAGAAGGCAATGCTCACAGTTTTCATGGATTAAAACGTTGTAGTGCATCATGAATTTTTGCCAGAAGGCCGGATAGTAAACAAAGAGTATTATTTGGGCGTTATGAGACGTTTGCGTGAAGACCAGAACTGTGGGCAAAAAACTCGTGGATTTTATTCGTAAAATTTTGACGAGAAATGCAACAAATATCATCCAACAGCCACCGAATTCAGCTGATTTGGCTCCGTGTGACTTTTTTCTGTTCAACAAAGTTAAAAAAAAACCATTATAGGGAACGCGTTTCAGCAGCCGAGAGGAAATGAAGGAAAAAATCGCAGGAAGCACTGATGGGCAAACCGAAAACCGAAATAAAAAATGTTCCAAGAATTGGATCAAACGCTTGCATAAGTGTGTTGCACTCGATGGGAATAACTTTGAAGGGGACAATATTGAATTAAATGAACAAGCTTGTATTTTTTATTTTCTGAATAAATTTCGGGAACTTTTTAATCAAGGTGGTATTTTCTGTGGTTCACTACGATCGGTTTGGCGACCGAATTTTGTGATGTTCGAAAAGCGTATAAAAAGATGCGATCGAAGGTTTAAAAAAAAAATATTTAAGAAAGTGTAAGAAACTACTCACTTATTTTAATATGAAGTAACTGCCAGTAGGAGGAGGTATTTTTTTTTTGTACACTTGTCGTAGGACACTGAGTTATCGTTTTAAAGAAAACATATGATAAATTTAAGGGGGCATTCTAGTCTAGAAATTTAAAAAATGAAAATTGGCCCGGAAGCTCATTCATTTGCTGTGAAACAAGACAACGCATCAGAGGAGGCCAGTACTGCTCGATAGGAAGAGAGAAATGCGGAAAATAGTTTTTTCGAAGTCAAGGAAGGTCCGATGTATGAAGCAGGAATGGCAGATTGAATAAGTGTAAGTCTACAATATCATTTCATGACTCAGACTGCGTAAAATTTTACGCGAAACTTTAAGCGCGTTTTTCTCGAAACTGTCATTTTCAAAACAGTAGCCACGATTTCTGAGGTTCCACTGGACCGATTTACCTGAAAATTTTAGAGAGTCTTCTTTATAGACTTGTTTACTATTCCCTTTCCCAAATTTTTATTACTCTTTTTGTTTTTTTTTTTATTCGAAACAGTCAAAAAAAGTGGTACAAAAATTGTTTTTTTTTTCAGGCAGTCGCCATTTTGTGAATAAAATCTTTCCAACTTTTCCGTAGTTCCAGACATCGCGATATTATTCTAGATTTATAATCTTAATTCTGTTTTTGGAGCGTTGAAATCGTGGGTATGGTTACGCGCCGATTTTTTTCAACATTTGGAGGATTCTATGTTCTGCGTCTTCAAGCGGTTGAAATGATTGGTTTCGATGGTGAATTTCACCTTGGATCTGTAAAACCGAACGTGTACTCGGAATAACTGACTATTTACGATCACTTAAAGAAAATGAACGTTAACCCTCTCGAGTAGAAATCGCCTTGCATATCGGATTAAATGCACGCTCTTCGATTATATCTGATCCAAGTGAAGTCATTTGAAAACATTTAATGAATCCAAAAGTTTCTCCTCCAGAGAACTTCAATTCAAAGCAACCGCCATTGGGCCAATTCAAACTCAAGGACTCGAGCTGTAGTCAATTGTCAATCGATTCAAATCTTCTTCCGTATCGAATATTATAACAGACATTACTAATCTGAAGCTCGTCGGTTTCTCATTGCAAATCGAGCTGTTTAAAACACAGCCTGTCTTTGTTGTTGTGTTTGTAAAGCACAAAGTCTGGTCATGCTAATACTGCGCTATTCTCGTGCGATTTCTTCTACTATACTGGTTTGATTCGCAATATTCCGAAGTCGATTGTATTAAAAGTCAAGATCGAAAACAGAATTACAAACAAATTGACTTGTGGATGTGGATGTGAAGAAAACGGCGGCCAACATTGCGTTTATTAGACAAACTTCCTTCTCTGTGTTCTGTCAGCCATAAGAATTGTCGGTGCTGGCGTACTACTTCTATCATATCTCGGTCTGAAACTGTCCTACTGAACCGAAGACTCTCCGCGGAACTGTTGGCGACGTCTCGTTCGTAACTGAGTTGTTTTTCCACAGTTTTTCGGCTAATGTGGAAGATTAGCGGTAATGCTTATCTGTCGTGGATCAGACCGATCGAGTCTAGGTAGAGAAAAGCCTCCGGGGGGATAAAGCCACTAAGGCGCACACTCTCGTGATACATAGTTAATAAGTGATACTTATTAATACTGAGTTAATTGCTCGTGCAAAGTGACCTCGTGTCATTATGTCATTATGTCTTCCTTGTTGTATAGGATCTCGTTGGGGTAGAATTTTTTGTACTCATACTCTAGAGTTCTGAATAAGCATAAGCAAATCCTTAGACATTACCTTTCAGACAACCGAATCTTTTCCATTAAGCTTGCTCTTTTTACCCTGGAATCGAGTTGCTGGTTATAAAATAGTTTCTATGTTGGGGAAAATGCAACTTTGGCTCTGTCAAGAGCCGCATTTATATTTTTGTTGAAATACAGATACTGGTCCAGCCAAATCCAAATTATCGGACTACATTTCGATTCGTCAATGGCTGCCCATGCGGTCCCATAATTAAGAGCTTTCGACACTTCTCTATGGTATACCTAAAGTCACAAAAAACGGCGTCCTAAACAATATAGTTTCGCATTTCCGAAAGTTAATCTTTAATCTGAATCTCATCAAAGTCACGCTGCAAGAGATTTCTAATGCTTTCGACCTTCGGATCTAATCTGTACGCAAGTAAGTCAATGGTCAATGGTGAATATATTGAAGAGTATCAGCGAAAGGACAGCCCCCTATTGCAGACGGTTTATTTCACTAGAAGTCACATTGCCATTTTTCACAATGAACTGTATATTGACATGCATATTAACAGGTATCTACAGCAGTGGTTTGCTGATGCTCAGACTACTCAATTTGTAGAATAGTCCTTCTTAATATACGGTATCGAAAGCCTTTTCCAGATTTCCCAGGCAGGCTCCAGTCCATTGTTTCTTACTTTTGTTCCATTGGATATTTGATTCCAGTTTAGACGCGGCATGTATGAATTTTTCCTATATTTTATTCGCTACTTTGGATCGAGGATAAATTAATCTTACCAAATAAAGGTTGATTTTTTAAAAGCTATAAGAAATTAAAAAAAAAAACACATAAAATTCAGAAAAATGCATGAAATCTTTGAATATTTGAATCCATAGTACGGTCCATATTATTTAATGTTTGAAGATTATTTCATGCAAATGTTGACCTTGACTGCGCCTCATATGGTCCATCCGCTTAGTCCAATTTTGGCATACTCTTTCCAACATTTCGGCCGGTATCTCACGAATAAATGCTTCAATGTTGTCTTCCAATGCGTGAATTGAAGCGGGCTTGTCTGTATGGACATGAGCTTTAACAAAGCGCCACAAAAAATAGTCTAAAGGCGTTAAATCGAACGATTTAGGCGGCCAATTGACCGGTCCCGAACGTGAAATAAAATGTTCACCGAACAAGCCTCTCAATAAGTCCATTGTTGCGCGTTATGTGTGGCATGTGGTACCGTCTTGTTGAAACCACATGTCATGCAAGTCAAGCTCTTGAATTTTGGGCAAAAAAAAGTTGGATATCATCTCACGGTAGCGCTCACCATTCACAGTGACGTTACGATTCGCATCATCTTTGAAGAAGTACGGTCCAATGATGCCACCAGCCCATAAACCGCAACAAACTGTGACTTTTTCTGGATGCATTGATAGCTCTTGCAATGCTTCTGGCTGATATGGCTGATATGAATTCTGCTTACTAACGTCCCCATTGAGCCAAAAATGAGCTTCGTCGCTGAACACAATTTTTCGGTAAAAAAATGGATCTTAGGCCAACTTTCCAAGAGCCCATTCACCAAAAATTTTACATTGCGGTAGGTCGTTCGGCTTCAATTCTTGCACCAGCTGTATTTTGAAAGGCATCACACCTAAATCCTTCCGCAAAATTTTCCACGTTGTTGAGTAACAGAGGCCCAATTGCTGCGAACGGCGACGAATCAATAATTTATGGTCATCATGAGCACTGGCCGATACAGCTGCGATATTTTCTTCAGTTCGCACTCTACGTAAGCGTGTTGGTAGTTTAATGTCCAACAATGTAAATTTGGTACGAAATTTATTCACAATAGCCCGAAAAGCCGCTTCAGTAAGTCGATAAAACTCACCGTAAAATGGAAGAATGGCGCGATGAACTTTCTTAACAGAGCACGCATTTTGAAAATAAAATTCAATAATTTGCAAGCGTTGTTCGTTTGTAAGACGATTCATGGTTATATTATAGACCAAACTGAAGATGTTTGACAGTGAAACAAAACACGAAACGTGCGTCAGCTGTTTAAACCAGTCTTGCGAAAAAGATAATAGCTAAAAAATCACCCTTTATAATGTGTTTTAGCTTATTTTACTATTACGGCTTTGTTTTAAAAATGTTGAAAATTAGCATGTTAATTTATTTATATTTTATATAAGCCTTTATATATTGACTTTTTTCATACATAACCTTATTAATCTATTCATTTTATTTTAATTAAAATGATTTTTAACATGGAAGTTCATATCTCTGTATGCAGGTTACGGACCACTTGTGTATTTTGTATGCCAAATTAAATGAATAGGATTTTTTGTCCTGCAACTCCACGTTAACTTTTCATCAAAACAGAAACAACTTTTATTAAAATTTAAATAAATCGCAGCTAAATAACATTATGACATTAATTTTAACCCAAAAAATCTGTTTCAAGTATCACATTTCCATCCAATTATATATCTGCATATCCTTTCACCATTACTTATTTGAGAAATTTGAGCTCATTCTCAAAAGCTCCTTCAGCTACAACAAAATGTTTTATAACAAATCTAAAACTGAATCGCATTCCACCACTCTTTTGTATTACCTTTAAGTAAACATATCCATCCCATTGAGAGCAACTTTAAAATTTTAATTGCATAGTTTTCCATCCATTTTCATTTCAACAGCCCCCCTTCATATGAAATTCATTCCAAAATGTATACAAGCCTCGACCATGGGAAAACTAATAATTCCGTCAGTGTCTCACTTATCGTCCGGCAACCACAAAACGGCATTTTATATGAGCTATCAGAGTCGCTTCACTGCCGACCAGAACCCCAAAATACTATGAAGCCCACTCCCCATCCATTTCGACTTGAGGATAACAAAACAATTTTCCTTTGTATATGCGGGGACGCACTTAACACACCAATTGTTGATTCTCGCAGGTAAAAGCTTTTGCCCGGCGTAAATCTTTCCGAAAAAGCTTCCATCGACATCGACCCTCCCTCACTAAATGACGTCACAGCCCCAGCCTCGATACAACCCCTGTCGCAAATTTGTTCACCAACGAGTTGTAAATCCATCCATGACGTTCCACAAGCATCTAGTATCGTAGTATTCGTAGAAATAGGCGAAAAGCCGGCACTTGCACCACCACCTCCACTTCCACTCTTGGCCCGTGGCCCGATTTAGCACATGCACGCTGAAGAGGGATGCGGTGTCGGGTGCGTATACGTTACATTTTTTCTTGTTTTTTTTTTGCGTTTACGAGTCACACTTGTGTATTGAGGTACTACGAGTACATGGAGTGATTTCATCGATCTGCTACTCCCCCTAGTTTTCAGATCCTTATGGGGACCCGACTAAACGATGCAAATTTGCGAGGTCACCAAGGAATAGGGCGGCAAATGGTGTCCTTGTTAAAATTCAAGTCAAAGCAGCAAAGAATATTTTGGAATTTCGAGTTCGTTTTTTTCTTGTTCACGTTTCTTTCTTGTTCTGATTCGACTTGCCTTAAAGGTCATTGAAAGTCCAGGAGATTCGCAGCAGTAACTGAAAGCTAAAAGGACAAAAAAATTCGCACGTGTATCCGGCGATGGAAACTTGTGATGCCGCCATTCCCCAGTGTGCAATTCAAGTTATACAACTGATGCAAGCCTCTGAGCCTCTCCAAGTATGTCAGGAAAGTTATATATCAATGTATATATATCCTGCTAATGTAGAACTAGGACGTGAAAAGGAAATTGTAAGCTGAAGGCAGTAGGCAGTTTAAGTCGGAATTGAATGAAGTTGACAATGACATTGTTTGGTTGAGATACGAGTACTTACTTACGAGAGGAAAAGAAGGAGGAATCAGGATACAATTGCGTGGAAACATTGTCGTCAAGTCCTGACTTAAAATTACATCTTGTAAAGTGTATGAACTTAAGTGACGTCTGGCAGAAGAATTTTACGTGAGCTACAAGCACTTGTGTGTAATGTGTCTGTTTTGAGTGGCACGCTCGAAAAATCAAATGAAAAACAAAAAATGATTTTATTCAATTTAAACACATTTCTCGCAGCGTACTGAATTAGAAAATTGAATTGAATCTGTGCCGAGCAACAAGGAAAGAAACAACATACCGGATGACAGATTTCAATGGGAAAATGGTTAAGGGAAATCGAAAGCAGCAAGAGAGCCAGCAGCATGAAGCAAAAATTAAAATGAACCTTAATTTTTAACACAGATGCAGGATCATTAAAAAAATCTCATCATTTCTTCACGAAATCGGACAAGATACAATTTTTTGTAGCTTTAAAATGTGTATCCGAGACGTACTTTTAAATATCTCGACTTAACTTCAGCAGACGGCTATTTTATCGTAATATTATTGTTATCGTAACCGACCATGATTCATTGTGATATCCGAACAGCAGCAGCTTAACCAACCAACCTTGAATCTGTCGACAATAACCTAAACTGGTAAAAGAGAGGATTAATTTGCATTTATTTTAAACGGTTTGCATTAAAACTACCAACTTTCTGCTCCAACCCCTAATGAAACTTTTTCAACTTTCTGCTTTCCGTCTCAAAAAAAGGAAGGTATTTTAAAAAATGTATCGGACAATAGAATTCCTAACTTATTCCTTGGTACTTGTGCTTAGAAAAATTAACCACCAGTACCTATATTTGCATTTCTTTCACAATATTTATTTTTTAAAATTAAGTGCAAGCGGTTGAGTACAATACAATTACAATATTACAATATTTATACATTTTTGGGAAAACTACTTATGTACATAAACTACTACTACTATAGTAGAAAAAAAGGAAGAGGATATATGATTAACGAGAGAAGGATGGAATGGAAAATCGAAGCCGTTTCGGAAATCTTTAGAGCCTTACGCAGCATTCTAGTCATCGGATTTTGTGAGCACCATAATTTGTGCGGTGAGGGGGTAAGCGGAAAACTGCAGCATACCTTAAGCAGAGTAGGTTTGTGCTAAGCTTTATTGCCTTCAAGAGACCGCTTGATAGTCGATATTGCCAGAAAATTATTGATGGACAGATATTATGTCCGCAACATCACGACTTTGCTTAAGAGACGCAAGGTTGAGTAATTTTAAGCGATTGTTATAGGGAGGTAGGAAGGTTGTATTGATCATTCCACGGGAGACCTCTGAAGGCAAAGCAGAGAATTCTTCTCTTGACATGTTCAATCCGTTGAACGTGTCACATTATGGAGGCCAGGCTTGACTAGGCTTGGCGATTCACATCACATCACTGTTTCCCAAAATTGAAGTTAATGGTGAACAAATAAGTTATTTCAAAACTGCAAAAAAATGTGGGCGTTATTTTTAATCAAAAATTAACTTGGACTGACCATGTGACACACATATTTGGAAAATTGTATATGGAACTGCATGTTCTTTAATTCTTTAATGATATGAACCAAATTTTCTTTAATGCCCACCCTGCTTTATGAGCAGCCAGTCTTTTTTTACCTAAATAGCTCATGTAAACGAAGAATTGAGGTAGCGTTCAACAGCAACTTGATATTCGTATATAATTTACGGAAGTTCCACTATGTCTCTGAGTATACATATATCGTTCTTAAAATTTCATTTAAGAAATATCTGGATCTGAGAACTATTATGTTCTTGTTTGAACTTAAGTCCAGAGAAAAGCCTCAATACCTTTTCCACAGTTTAAATATTATGTAACAATTTTTCGTGTGCTCTGTTAAGCAGTGGAACTCACTCCCCTGTAATGTTAAAAGACTGAACAATAGGAGCAGCTTCGAGAAGGAACTACCTCTCTATTTTAATAATTTAAATTAAACGGATCTGGAAAATATGCAGTTAACATATCTCTCCATATTTTATGTTATGTAATTTTCATATTTTGTTTTATAATTTATTATATTTATTATATATATATATATATTATATTTATTATATTTTTGAATTGTACTTACTATTCACTTGTATTTGAGTCCAACTACTTAATAACTTTACAGTTCTGGTTAAGTCAATCCCTTTTGTGCCCGCGATTGCTTGAAATTTGAACCGATGGTCCGGATTCCGGTTGTTCTTGAGCCTGGTACGTTGGACTGGAATACTTACCTGGAGCGTTATTGCCACTCGATCTGGCCGAGTCAGTGTAGTCGACAGAGTTTTGCTTTCCGGCTAATATCCGGATGTTAAGCAGTTTTGCCTTCTCCTTATTATGGTGGATATGGTTTATGGTAAATATATTAGTTCCGAGGTACATCTATGGGACAAGAGACCAATTACAAAACTCTCGTGTGGTTTGAAGCTCTTCGAGAATAATGTCCTTGGTGTAATGATTTTCCATCCTTTCCCCTTTACATGAATTTCTAGAGAGAGGTAAACTGAGCTATGAATTTGTTTTTTTGAACCTTTTGTGCCTTAGAAGATGGAAAAGAAGTTGATGTTGTAGCTAGCTAGCGACTTTAGCTTTTCGGTTTTTGAAAAAAAAACCTTCAAAAGCTTATAGCTCCTCGTTTTATAGTCGGCTTAATCGCATGGATCAAATCAGGTCTTAAGAGCCTCTAAATCCGATCCATTGATATTCACCTCAGGCATCACCCAAGGTAGACATGTTGGCCCAATGCCTTTTATCTAAGCAATCAATGATGTAGACCTAATCGTTCTCCTCCTCCTTTATCATTAAGATTCGTAAGACTTCTCCACGAATATTCTGCCCGATTCGCCATACAGACCCAGTTTATTCGTTTTGTACTTGACAGTTATTTTTGAAAGGGCTTTAAGGAATATACTTAAATATATTTCAAGGATTGCCACCATTTTGAAAAGACTAGTAAACATTCTGATTAGCTGAAACATAATTCAATTAGATCGACAGAAGATCAGAACGTCGCCCAATTTTTGAATCGTCTTAGGAAGTTCTGAGAAGGCACGGCTTGTCTGGTGAGTAACCGCTTTCTTCTGTATTCACATCTTGCACAAGTCAGACTCCTTAATTTGTATGACTGTGCCAACAATGTCTAGAATTTGAAATGTGCCAATAATGTCATAATCCAAAACGGAACAAAAAAAGTCGCAAGGTCAGGATGAATTGGCTTCACTTCGATTTTTAATTGATAATTTGCTTTGTAGCCGGTGAAAAAGAAATGCGTCTCATCTGAGAAGATGATTTTTTAAGCAAAATTTTCATCAATAGCCTAAAGTGGTAATGATGTAGACGTTCAATTGGCTTCAATTTCTGACTAAATTGTAGGAAAATAATCTGAGAACCTTAAGAGAAATTATGCTAATCGGACTGATATTCTGCTGCTGGGATCATGGTTGAAGTTCCAAAGTTTATACGCAAACTTTTTGTAAAAGCTGCAATATTCTCAGGGCAGAAATTAGTTCGGTTATCAACCACCAACGCACTCCCTTAAATTTTTTCTTAAAAACTTTCGTAAACAAGCTGAAGTTGTTGCATTACTTTCGCCAATAATTTTTTTTATTTTTGTTTTTTTTTTTTTTTAAATTTGCATCATGCCAACAAAACAGCATCAATTTCGGAGATGGATTTGCAAAATTTCTCAAACTTATTAAAACATTCATTTCGTTATGAAAAATAAAGGAGTACTAATAAGTTTCTGCCAATTTTAAGAGTCCAAAAGAATTGAGTGTTCACATCCCTTCCAATTTATAATTTTGCATTCCCCGCAGGATCGACATAACATTGCCAATGTTCTCTTCAGCTACTGCAACGATCCTTACCAATCCCCGTAACCCAATGCCTATCCTACTTTTAAGTCCAGTCCGTCACCGATTCAACTGTGGTTCACAAGAGCCACTGTCAAGAATGTTGCGAAAAGAATTTTTTATCATGCTCCCGTATTGTCCCTTGCTTTTACGGATCTTATCATTTGCAAATCTTATGATCCCAATTGTATTTACTCCATTCTTCTTCCTGTTCTTCCTTTCTTGTAAAACTATTTCGCAAGATTTTTCAACTTTTCTGGTTTCTTTTCCAAGCAGCCTATCCCTTAAGAAGACAGATCTTCTTCTTCGTCCGTCTATCGACCTTTTCTAGCAAGTTTTTTGCTTAATAAGGTAAAATCCCGCATCACGAAAACAACTTGATAAAGGTCAACTTTAATCTTATGGCATATCTGCGCCGATATCTGGAGGTGAAAATAAGATTATAACGCTTAGCATAGGACAGAGTTTGACATAAGATGCAGTCACTCGGTACCGAGGAACTTCTTCAACAATATATAAGAAACGAGAAAATTAGGGCAGTTGTATACAAGTAGTGTTGGGTGGTTTGAAGCCTGCAAATTACAATCTGAATTCTAGTGTGCCACAGGGCTCCGGTTTTTAGCCAGCTCTCTTTTAAGTCTCTATAAATAATCATTTATTTGTCAATTCTAATCGAGTTCGCTGCTTTAATTATAAAAGTTTTTCATATCTTTGGTGTGAAAATCGAATGGCAACGTATTTAAAACTAGCATAGTTCCGATTTTAGTTGAACCTTGTTATGGAGCTCTATGAACTAAGTGGAATCTAATGCTTCGGAAACACCACGCAAACTTTTGTCACCTAAGCGTTAAGACATTATTCACGTATGGCATTTACTTCGCTGAAGCCGCGAGACTTATCTCTCTCGGAACGCATATAAGAAACAACTCAATTAAGAATGAACACGTAACCATAGTTGCCAAAAATGCTTCTTAATTTTTGAGACGCTGCAGGAAATTCTATTCTAGCTAACATCTTTGAAGCTTATATGTTAGGTTGGCACTCCAAGTACCATCTTTGTCTTCTAGACAGAAAATATTGCAAAATCACTTCAATATCGTCGCAATGTTTCAAGTCATTCTTTTGGTGCAACCATAAAGCCCACCAACGGGCGTACTTAACTGTCGATTTTTGGCTGCAAAAGTGCAATGTGGAATACTCACCCACGCTCTTTGTTTCCAACTTATTACAATTCAAGAACAATGTGGATCGGTACCTCTTTTCTGTTCTTTTCCGATCCCTTCCACTCATGTTAAATTTACAAACAGCATGAGGGTACTCGGAACCCTTTCAACCCGAAAGTGATATAAAATAAAGACTACAGCTTAGGGAATTAGTTGATATTGTTGATGTTGCTCCATCAATTTAGCTTTTTTTTCAAAAGGAGTACTCGGACGATATGCCACAAATTTTTCTTGTTAGTGCCAATAGGACACGTTTCTGAATATATTCTGAACTTATTCTGCGAGGAGGGTTAAAATACCCCAATATTACCTCATGCCTCTCATCGCATAGATAATGAATATGTCTTCGCCACAGGTACTCACTGAAAAACCGAATCCAAATCCACTTAACACCCACACATTAAGGTCTGGCTTAAAACTGATTCGAAGCTATAACACATTTATGCTTTCTTCATTCTTCCCACCACCACACCGGCAGTGACACTTGCCTGCCGTTGCCAAATGCCTCAACAACCAAGCAGCTAAATTATTTAAATGCCTTCAACTCCTGTTCACACTTCGATTCCATTCCAAGAAATGACTGCAAATAGCTCCGCAAAGCTAACTTCTCGACTTTATTTAATCGTTCACCTGCCTTCGTAAGCCCATACAAAAGAACAACTCCCGAAGGCTTCGCAGAAAATCTAATTAAAAAAAAAAATACTCAACAGGTCCTTACAGTCTCCTCATACACGGTCCTCTTGACAATAAAAAGAAAAACGGAATAATAATAAAGCAACAATTCGCTTGCTGCCACAAGGAAACTAAATCCTTGGAGGCATTCTCTCTCAACAGGATCCATAACGCTAAACAGGACGAAGGGTAATTTTAATTAGCTATGCAAATCACAGGACTACTCGAGGCGTCCACCATCATCGTCATTACATTTTAATAAATCAAAAAGGATCAAATAAACGATGATGATGATGATGATGATTAGATTGAAATAAAGTAAAGTCGTCCTGGCGGTGCAGGATTTCTAAATTTAATTCATTTTCTTTTCCTTGGGCCTGGATTATTGAATATTCAAGTTTCGCTCCATGCACGCTTTTACCAACAGGACATGGCATTTTATTTTGACACAAATATTCAGTGTGAGTTCATTTTTGTCTGTGTGGGAAACGGTGCGCCAGTGAAGTGGAATTTGGAACAAAGTGGCTATTGGAAAGCAACCCCTAACCCCCTTGGGGGTTGTGTGATCACGGACTGTTTGGTTGGAAACGGAAAACCTAATTTTAAGCATTCCAGACGCATACTTCTCACAGGCGAGAGGCAATTTGGGGAATTTTGAAATTCACGAAATATCCTTAAAGGGATGCGGTTTACATTCTCGTTTGCCACTTCTCATTGTACAGCAGAAAGAAAAGACGCCCCAACTCATGTGCAGACGCAGATCTGAGTTGTTCTTTTTTTTTACTTCGACGTTAAGGAAGGTTACAATAATGAATTTGAATGAAAGTGGAAAGTTGAGAGGGACTGAGGACTAAGGGGGAAAGTGCAAACAATTGCGGTGTGGTTTTAAATGAAATCGTAACTGAATTACTGAGTGCGATTCGGGGAGTTCGGAGCCATTCATTTTTATTTGAATTGCAATTGAAACGACTGAAAGTGCTGCCACGTCACTCACGTCACTGTGAATTTATTTATTCCTCGAATTTTTGAGTTTTTTGTTTTCTAAATACGAATTATTTAAGCATTTATCACTCTTCAGTGGATTCCAGAGGAAAAAAGCTTCCGTTTAAACCGGGACTTCGAGAAGGAGTCACACTTCATGTCATGCCTGAATATCACAGTATTTTGTGCACGATCCATTTTGCTCAGCCTCTCTTCCTACTTTTCTTTTCGGCACAGGAAGCATGGGAACGATAATTAGTTGTTAAGATGGTAAATCTAAACCTGCCTTGCTTTGATGATTTTTTGCATTAATTTCACAGGACCCTATTTTTCGCAGGTGAAGACTTTTCAAAACTTCTGATAAACAGCTTTTTTGTGGACAAACAGTTTTCGCTTGGATAAGAAATGTTAAGTTCTGTTCTGATCAGGTACCCCAGTTTATCAACAGGAATAAGCGCATGTGGATCATTTTACTGAAAATAAGACGTTGGCCTTTGTTCGAGAGACGTTTTGCTACCCAAGCATGCGGGCATTCACAAGAGAATAAAATAAGGCGAGTGTTGAATGTGAATTTTTGAGCATATTATTTTTCAACATATTACACCACTATAACTTCGGTTCACTCACCAACGAAGGAAGTCGCCCTCCGTATGTTCTTGCGGTGAAGACTATATGCACGAAAATTTTGCGACACAAAAGACGATTTTTGATTTTGTTTTTTGTTCGGCCGCATTGTTTATATTTCATCCAAAAGCTAGTTAAATAGCTAGCAAATATAAGTTTTTAAAAAATATAGGTTTTAGGAAAAAACTGGTTAGAATATCGCGGACTAGGGTCCACGAACATTTTTGTTTTTGCTTTTCGTTCAGGATTTTTGTAAAACTGATCAGAAAATCATTGACTATAGCACTCGATAAATTTGCGATAAAGAAGATGATTTTTGGTTTTGTTGAATAGCGTTTTGGTAAGCAAAGTCGTTCAAATAAAGATTTTTGGAGAAAAACTGGTCAGAATATCGCGGATTACGACCCACGAAAATTTTGCAATAAAGAAAATGATTGTTGATTCTGTTACTTTGGTCGTCCGCAATTTTTACATTTCGACCAAAAACTTATTGAACAGGTCATTTGAGGTCAAATTGAGGCTTTTGAAAAAAAAAACTGGTCAGTATATTGTAAACTATAGCCCACTAAAATTTTGCAACAAAGATGCTTTTTGATTTAGTTTTTTTTCTATCGGATGCATTGTTAATATTCGACTAAAAACTTGTTTAAAAGTGTTTTTTAAATAACAACAGGTCATTCATAATACTGGTCAGAAAGTCGTTGACTATAGCCCACGAAAATTTTACGATAAAGAAAACGATTTTTGATTTTCTTTTTTTGTTCGTCCGCATCCAGATATAATACAATTTTTTTTATGTAAGTACGTTTATAAGAATGTCACATTTGTACCGAATAAGAACGAAAAAGAAGTGAAGAAATTTATTGGGTTCCTTGGCGTAGTCGGTTGATGCCTTGCGCACGCTTTTTGCAGTTTGCAGGTCTGGACTCAAATCAAGCTGCTCGCAATTCTTTTTGTTTATGCACAAAACTCCTTTTTTGTTTTTTGTTTTTTTTTTTGCATGAATACACAATTCATATACTGTATTCGAAAGTATTTTACAGACCTTCGGCGAATGATAACAAAGAAATCTATGATAAGGTGGCACTAAACGAACTTAATAGGCATGAAAAGATCGCAAGCTTATTTACACAGAGATAATTAACCCGTGATTTTTTCCTTCGGATTATAAAATTCGATCGTGTTTTTTTTTCGAAAGCGGTGGATGAAAGTGAATAAAAAGAAACCAAAGATAAGAAAAAAACCGCAGATAATTTTTATTTCTATAGGATAGTTTAAAATTTAGAATAATCGGATGCACCTGGTGTGGGTGAGTTTGGCCAAAACAACGTTTAGCGGGTCCGACTGAAAACTTTAATGCAAAAATCATCAGCCATGAAATACTTTAAGTAGTAGAATTTTTGGCAGAGATTTATGTTTTTTATTATGTTAAATTTGATGGTGATGGAAGATTGCATTGCAGGTATTTGGTTAAAAAGAATTTTGCTGTAAATAGAGAGCTCTTGAAAATCTTTTAACGTTTATTTTACAATCTCGAAAAACTATACAGCCTGAAAGCAATCACAATAGAGCCAAAAACTTTAGAAATGAAACACAAAGAAAAAAAAAAAATCAGACAATGTTGTCAAAAGGGAAAAGTACAACTCCCAGTTGGAAGAGTATCGCCTGCGATGAGACAATTGATGAAAAGTTTAAAGAGTTTTTATAAAAAAAATATTATGTCTTTTAACAGCGTACTGTTTCAGAATTCACGAACATTTTTTCCTTGTACTTAAACTCTGTTGTATATTCTCGATCCTGCTAAAGCTGCCAATCAGAAAAGGAGTCAAAATGAAAATAAATCACTTCACTGATGCGAGAATTAAGCCTTTTTATGACGATAAATTCTGATTTAAGACGCAATAATGCAACAAGAGTGCAAGAGTGAAGTAGCTGCCGTTTTGCAAAACGCTGATGATGAACTTTTAAAAGACTTTCTTGTCTTCCTTTCAAATAATCCAAATCAGAGACAAACTGAAAAAATAAATGTTCTTGACCCAACTTAAGATCCAATGGTTAATCCACAAGTTTTTCCTTAAGGAAATCAAAGTTGGATATGAATATTATTTATACATAAAATAAATATTTGCTATGAAAATCAATGTCACAAAAAGAACCAGTGTTTAGACACGGGCAACAAGTAATTTGAAAATTAAATTTATACAGTATCTACGTCAAAGAATAAATTGCACAAAATATTCACAAAAATGTTGTATTCAAAGAAATATTTACCGTGTAGAAAAATTCCATGAGCTTCAAAAAAAAAATAAAAAAGAAATATAATAAGCAACAGACAGAACAGGTTCATATAATTTTTAATACATCAATTTTTAACTTACTCAAGAAAGATTTAAGGAATTTCCACAATATATGCAAAACACATTTATTCAATAAATTTTATTACATAAATGAGTATTTAGAGGCTTTTGTACTAGTGGTTTATATAACGTCCAAAAATTGGTTTAATAGCATTTTGGTGAACAAAAACAGGTCATTCATGTCCTTGGAAAAAACTGGTCTATAAATGGTGGACAAAAATTTCTACGTTAAACTCGGTTAATGGCGTTTTCGATTTGTATGTTTTGATTGCCGAATCCTTACACGCAGCATTCGCTATTGATTTATTTCATTCGTAGTACTTTATTTACGAATTATTGCGAGCATGACAAGCCAATATTGTAACCACTGTAATGTTAAGTCGTTGCGCTCTTATCAGCATTAGCTCTATCGATGTTGACTCACAACAAGCATGCAATTAAAGATAATTCATCTCTTAAAATGTTTAACAACGCACGCATAGCATCAGAGACACACTGCAATCAGAGTCTATCGCTGTCATAATTTTACAAGTTTCAAAACGCTTACCGGTCAGTGATAGCATACTAGGCATGCAGTGCAGATTGATTGGCTTCCACTTGAGTACTTAAAATTAAAAATTAAATTTCATCATTATAATGGTAAAAAAAAACTTTTTCGCGTTTATATTTCATGTTGAAAATGCATATTCTTTTTTTCAAGTGTTAAATGTTTTGAAATAGTATAAGTTGAGAAATTATTAAAAAAATCTTTGTGATTTCGCCTTGGGTCGTTTACCGTGCAATATTTGTACTCGTCCTGTGCGAGGAAAAAGATGAAGCTTAGGATTGAAACGCTGCAATCTAAGCTCCTTACTTTCGCTTAAGTAAGTAAATATTCGGATGAATTGGTTCATATAATTGCAAATGCAAATTCACTTGAAAGTATTCCGGACCCAGAACTAAGTATTCTTAGCTTCGTTAGTCCCTTTAAATTAATGCATTTTATCAGTAATCGAACTGTGGATAATAATTCGTCTTCAGCGTCAACTACAAAAACAGGCACAAACCAATTATTTGAGACCTCGACTTGCAAAATACCATAGTTGTAATTAAGTAATTAAGTAATTACTTGAAAATCGTTGATGACAAAGTTTGAGATGTCATATCAGAAAGTTCAAAATGATGAATAAATTTTCGGTACAGTGTTCGTTAAAAAATCCAGCGCATTTAAGAATCTATGAGTTAAGACTCTCTACGCATTGGAGGCTTTGTATTCAATACTTTTTCTTTCAAAAAAAAAGCAAGATCGAACAAAAGTTTTAAAGGGAACAAAGAATTAGACCCAAGCTTTTAAATGGCACTACTTGGTGGTGTAATAAAGCTTGTCGATGTTTTTTTAATAATATAGACGCATTCCAATTACAAGGTTGAATCTTTGATAGCTCACCAGGACTTGAGACTAGGTACAATTTCAATTCAAACCATTTTTCGACGCCTCAAAAGGCCCGGAAAGTCACTGGAAGGCTTCCATATAAACTCTCCGGGATAATTAATCTGAGGGTGTCTGGATTTTCACAGATTTGCTGCAACGAAATTAAGTACTTGGTCACTTGGGATGGATGGTGACTTAAGAACTTGGTCACTTGGGATGGATGGTGACTTAAGAAGTCTTCAAAAGAAGTTAAAGGAATACTAAAACACAACCACTAATAGGTAAAGAAGTGGAATCATCCACTGGAGATTCATCTGGATGGACTGAAGGCGATATGCATCAAGAGTGGCTAATTCTGGACAAAATTGGCATGCAAAGATCCCACATCCCCTGCGATGTCTTTCTAGCTCAATTTTCGTGCCTTCATGCTGACATCGAGACGCAAATACCGCTCGAAAAAGAGCCAAATCACTTTCCATCAAAATAATATACGTCCACAGGTAAAGTACCACGTTGTCGAGTTTACTGCCAATATGGGCCGGAAAGCGCTTGCGGAAAACCATAAATGGGAAAAAAGGTTACTCCGATGTGGGAAACTTGGCTTCAGTGACTTCCTTGTTCGTAGAATCGAACATCTTCAAAGCAAAGGACGTTTATATACGTTATATTATACATTTTATGTTACTTCCATTTTTCAAATAAATATTTTTCAAAAAACCTGTGATATTTGTGTACCAACCTAGATCCCCCAGAACTATTCTGGGGTCACTCCGTTTCGTACTCAAATTCACGTCTCTCATGTCCTTCCATGAAAATGGAATGACATGACACTCAAACTCACACTCATGCACTCGGTATTTTCTAACCAAAGCTTACAAAAAACGCACTTAAAACTTTTCAAAAGATTGCCAAATTTGTTGTTTGTAGAAAGGGCCACAATTCTTCCGCTTGTTGTTTGTGACTTTGCTCACAATTAACTACACAGATGCAGCACGAATCCTTGGAGCTTTTGTGTTTCCCGGTAAAAGTCATTTCATGCTGAACCATGCTATCGTCAAGGAGCTCATAGCTCGAGGACATGAGGTAAATATATCCATAAACCACCAACCTTCAACTCAACAGGAAATTCTTCTCCAATAGGTTACCTTAATCACGGCGTATCCAATTGGCAAAGATCTCGGAGGTAACTACACTGAAGTCCTCGTCGAACCCGTATACGACTTCTGGAAGGATAGTAAGTAGAATCGACTTCTAATCAATTACACAGAATCTAAACAATCCTCTTACCTTAGTACAAGAACACTTCCAAACGGACAACATTTTTGAACTCACCAGTCTCTCCCTTTATGGGGACATGAAAATGTTGGAGATAATCGGAGAGAAAACCACAGAACATGCCTTGAAGCAGCCCAAGGTTCAGGAAATCTTCAACCGAAAGGATACAAAGGATGCTTATGACCTACTCATTGTTGCACAGTTCTATCAGGAGGCATTTCTTGCCTTGAGCCATATTTATAACATCCCTGTCATCGCAACCTGCACACTAGGCTATGAGAACTTTATGAGTCAAATGATGGGATTTATTTCTCCCTGGTCTTTTGTTCCTCACACATTTCAACCTTTCGACGACAAGATGAACTTGCGGGAGAGATTCATGAATAGTCTGGCATCTCTTTATGAAGACTACTTTAGAGAATATGTGCATTTTCCGAAACAGGATGCTCTAGTGGAAAAATATTTATCACATCTGTCAAGTAAGCTACCCAAAAAATTCAGGTTCCAATATATGACTTGAGCTTCTTTTAGTCGAAATTCCTAAAGTTTCTAAAATGGAAAAGAATATTTCCGTGGTTCTGGGGAACACGTATTTCCCACTCATCACCGCAAGACCGACAGTGCCTGGAATGATACCAGTCGGCGGATTGCATATCTCTCCACCGAAGCCTTTGCCAGTGGACATAAAACGATTTCTAAATGGAGCTACTCATGGAGCCATCTTCTTCAGTTTGGGTAGGTCTTGAGTCAAAAACGTTGTTGTGTATAGTAACCCTCCTTTAAAGGTAGCAATGTACAAAGTGCGGATATGCCTGCGGAGAAGCTTAAGATCTTCCTCGAGGTATTCGCAAGTATGAAGCAAAGAATTGTCTGGAAGTTTGAAGACGAAAATATTGCGAATTTGCCAAGCAACGTTCTGGTTAAGAAGTGGCTGCCTCAAAGTGATATCCTAGCTCATCCGAATGTGAAGGTATTCATCACACATGGTGGACTTTTTGGCAGTCAAGAGGGTGTCTATCATGGAGTACCCATGCTAGGGATCCCAATCTATTGCGATCAGGTATTGCAACCTTCCAAATTAATGTCTTTTTATTTAATTCAATTCTTTTTCCCGCAGTACCTGAATTTGAATAAGGCAACGAAGGCAGGTTACGCAATCACGCTTAGTTTTCCAACAATCACCAAAGATCAACTCCACGATTCTCTTAAGAAGCTCCTAGAGGATCCATCCTACAAGAAAAATGTCGAAAGAGTTTCTCAAATATTCCGGGACCGTCCTTTGAGCCCAATGGATACCGCGATGTATTGGATTGAATATGTCATCCGACACAAGGGCGCTCCTCATATTCGTTCAGCTGGGCTTGACTTGGCGTGGTATGAATTTTACCTGCTGGACGTCATAGGGCTGGTGATACTGATTGTAACTCTTTTGGGAATCACTCTTTACATGCTTTTTAGAGCGATTTTCCTTCGAAGTGCTCGCAAGCTTAAAGTTAACTAAAGATGGAGGAAATTTTTTAAGCAATATAAGACATGAAACTATATCGAGTATATTTTGTTCGTTTTTTTTAATACAAAGCATAAGTTGTAGCTTCGGATTCCTAAAAAAATGTTTTTATGTAAATAGATGCAAAAACTTGGAACACTCAAAGTGGAGCTCTTGAAAACTCGCTGTGGATCGGCGAGTCCGATTGATTGACAGTTGATCAAAATGCAATTGCAGCTTCACTCATTCCTGCTGTAGCACAGCTGTGATTAGAACGGAACAGAGTACAGTCAATCATGCTTATTTTGAGATTCGAACGAAAAGAAATCGTATTCGACTATTTCATTAAATGAACCTTCATGAATTTCATTTTCGAAATTTTTTGACATTTCCATTTGATTAACTTTGAGGGGGTATTCTAGTCTAGAAATTTAAAAAAATCGATTTTTTTTTATATATTTTCATATATATAAGTTTAACTATTCAAGAATATATCTACAAGAGGATTTTTCAAAATTCAAATTAGTTTCGGCATCCAAACTGGTTCGGCCGGAACTAATCGAAAAAAAGACATAAGGGATTCTCCGTTTAGCTGAATCCATAGTTCTCAGTAAAACCTTTTGTCCTTTCTATATATTGTAACACAAGAACCCAAGGTGACTTGTATCTTTTATACTAAGTGTTCACTATCGTCCAGCTGCTAACAGTTGAATGCTAACCTTCAAACCCCCGTGGACGTATAAATGTGCTGTGAGTAAAAAAAAAATATTGTGAAATTTTTGTTTTAATAAAATGAATAAAAAAATCATCAGCGCAAAGGATTACACGTCCAGATCGACAAACAAAAGGCGATTTCACTGCACAGGAAGACTCCAGTTTTACGAGTGCATTGATGTGAAACGAGATACGAGCATCCAACGCATTAAACGCGGAAAATAGTTTTTTTCAAAGTCGAAGAAGGTCCAATGTATGAAGCAGGAATGGCAGATTGAATAAATGTTAGTCTACAATATCATTTCATGACTTAGACTGCGAAAAACTTTACGCGAAACTTTAAACGCGTTTTTCTCGAAACTGTTTTTTCAAAACAATACCCATGATTTTTCAGGTTCTACTGGACTGATTTTCCTGAAATTTTTAGAGAGTCTTCTTTATAGACTTGTCTATGTCTGCAACTATCCCCATCCCCAAATTTATATTAATTTTTTTTTTAATTCGAAACAGTCAAAAAAAGTGGTAAAAATTGTTCTTTTTTCAGGCAGTCGCCATTTTGTGAAAAAAAAAATCTTTCCAACTTTTCCGTAGTGCCAGACTTTGCGACATTATTCTAGATTTATAATCTTAATTCTTTTTTTTGTTTCAGATTGCCAGGAGGGTTGAAATCGTGGGCATGGTTACACGCCAATTTTTTGAGACCCCCACTTCATCAACTTCTAATTTTTGAAATTTTCAACTTTATTTTATTTTTTGATTTTTTTGTGTATTCTTGTTATGTTAATAAATAACTAATAAAAAAAAGGACGATACAAATATTAATTGCCTTTTTTTATGACATTTCAAAAATTACATGAAATTCATGCCTCCAGACTAGAATACCCCCTTAAGCACAAAAAAAAAGTGAAGACGGTGAGGTGATGTTAAGAAGAAGGATAATGTATGCGTTAAATCCTTTGGAGTTTAACAATTCAAGAACGAAATCAAAGACCAACATTGACACAATCAGGTGACGCGGAATATCCCAAAAAACAGTGGTTAGTGATTTTGGACAACATACTTAAGACATCACCAGCGTTTCCATTTAAGAAAGATGAAATTCTATGAAAATGGAATAATTTTCTTCTCACGTACATAAGGATAAAGCAAAGAAACTCCCAATCTGGTCAAGACGCAACACAATGGGAATATTTTGATATGTTTCATGAAATTTATAGAACGAAGCATATCATCGATTCGCCGAATAATTATTTAGCGTCAACTTTGGAAGAATCCACATTCAGTGAGTCTAAAAACGAAGAAAACTTTGAGGCAATCGCACCGTCATCGTCGCAGCCGCATCAAAAACAACGAATGAGTTACGGAGTTCCTCAAGGCTCAATTCTGCGGCCAATTATTTTCATAATATATGTTAATGAAATGCTGGCATTATTGAAGAAGAGTGTAGGATTTGCACACGCGGATGACAAGGCAAAAAGCACAAGCTGTCGTGCTTTAGAAAGCGCAACAAAAACATCGTTAAAGAAACTCGATTTGATTATGAAATGGTGTCATGATCATGGGATAAAAATCAACCAAAACAAAACACAAACATACATACATATTCGACCACCACATACAATAAAACACAAAATACGGATAATTATTATTATTATTATTATTATTATTATTATTTATTAAACTATACATAAATGCACAGGTTAATACTTACAAGCTAGTAGGTACCAGGGCTTTTAGCTGACAAAATACGGATAAAGATACACCCCTTTAATGTTTACATAGCTCCGAAAATTTGGATGAAGATGATGAATGCAACGAATTCAAATATCTTGGTAGTAGCACACTGGATAGGAAGGCAGCATGCGCGCTAAACCACCTGAGTAACTACCCAAACTGTAAAAGGGAATAAAAAGGCAATAAAAAGGCAAGTCTATTTCAATACTCTAAATACCCAAAAAATCGATTTCAGGGCTTCCTAAAACCGGAAAGATTTAAAAACTCACATGCCAGGCAGCAATATGGAACTGTGGTACCATCAATCTTTAATGAGCTTCCGATGAAATTAAAAAATGTCATGGATATTAAAAAAAGAAAAAAATAGCTTAAAGAAAAAGAAGAAACAAAATTAAAAAAATACCTTCGCTCCAAACTTATTATTGCTAGGCCTAGAGTCCCCCATGGTAGTCATGTAGGTCCCATTATCTTCATTCTAACAATTTAAAAATGCAGATCACGTGCTTATTGACTGATCTGTATATGAATGTTATGTTGATGATATGAGAATCAACAAACGCATCGCATCTCGTCTAGATCCCATCACTTTGCAGAATAATTTGAATAGGTTCTACCCTAAGTGACTTTCTCCCGAAAACGCCTTCCATCCCCCCACCGAACATACTTCCTATCTTTCTTCTCTTGGCATTATTAAATGCTGGACGAAAGAATTCTCTAATCCGTGTGTCACAATATCCCCGAACATTACTTTTGTCAGACCGATTCACGAATACGCCGCCCAAGTTTGGTGTCCCTCCTATGGAAATCATTCCCTTAGAATTCAAGCTGTCCAATGCTGTTCCTCTTACCAACTCAAACGCTAAGCTTGAATTGTAGTTTAAAGTTCTAGACTTAAATGTTTTCTTGTTTTAAGCGTTAATTAATGGCTAGATAAATAAATTAAGCCACCGCCAAGAAGACACTTCAAAAGTTATTGATGGGGAATTACAATGGAACTTACAGGTCCCCGCGGAAACTCACCTCTTGAGAGAGTGCATCCCCTCCAAGAAAGCCTTACCTTAACGTCTAATGATGTTTAGTCATTTTTTGCACTTTTGCATTAGAACATTCCAGTTTTTCAAAGTAAAAGCTTTATTTTTATGGTATTGCTTCTGTCAGTTGTAAACTTCTCGCCGCGCATTTAAGATTGTTCGGGTATCTTTCTAATTGTTTAAGGAAAACTGCAATATTTTATTTGATTATATCTGTGAGGTAAATAAATGCAAGCACCTAAAACAGAGCTTAAATGACTTGTGGTAACTAGTCGTGGTATATTAACGACGATAAACAATTTTTAAACATCTTGTCCTACCAGTGCTCTTATTTGAATCCTTTAATGTGTGTCTACCGATCGGTCAGTTAAAAATTTTATTAAAACAAATGGCGATGTGAAAAACAGTGAATCAGATGTGTCTTTAAAATTAGTTTTGAAACTCTCGTTAGCATTCTCCGCTTAATCGTGTTACCGTGAAAGCTAATTACACTTATTCGTGCTCGTAATTTCAAAAATGCAGTAAACAAGCAATCATTTAATTTTAATTAATCGCACGTTCGTTTTATATAAATGGCTGAGAATTATTTGCATTTCAGAAATATAAAGTGCGTATTCCTCGAAACAGTGACACTTGTGTACACTGCCGTCCATAAGTTTCCGGACGGAGCAACCTGCAAAACTATTTCTCTGATCATTTTGAAAATCAAAGTGCGTCTTGACTGCTTCTCATTTCGTGTACGAACATAGTACGCCGTCCACTGACATCAAAGGTTTTTCTCAAATGCATATTCATTTTATTATTTCTTACTTTAATTAACCCTGACAGATTAAATTTAATTTAAAATATATTTGAAGATATGTTAACAATTTGTGTATTAGCATTAACATATGAGGATATACCATCGTGGACTTTTTTATAGACCTCTCTGAGTTCTGCAGTTGTTATGTAGAAATCAATTAGATATTTTCTACCGTTTATCACCATTCGTATAAAATGGCTTTCGTTCAACCGATTTTTCATCAACTTTTATTAAATAAATGGTCGCCGCGACAACCCTGAAAGTCCATTCTAAATATTGGTAAAAGAATTTTGAACATGATGATGAGTAATTTCGAAGGAATACCGCCTAAAAACAGACCAACGCACTAACAAACTTCTCTATTATTATAGAATAGGTGTTCAGAGTTAACTTAAATAAAGCACAATAGGACCTCTTCTTAATTAAAAAAAATCTACCTCTTACTTGCTTCAATTCGGCCGCTTATCACTAGATCAACATCGACTGTTTTTAATATCGTTGATCTCCATACTTTCTGAAGGATCTCGCAAGAGTTTTAATGTTTGATACTATTTTCTTTCGAACCTCTCTGCCAAGTTCGTCCAAAAGTAGATCTATTGGGTTGGTTGATTTGGTTACTTCCTTTCATATTTTGGAGTATTGCCCTTTTTCATTTCTATAGGCATATCCCCGGAAAAGCTAGCAAGAATATTTCGGATAATTTTCTTGTTACAACAAAAAAAAATATAGCTGGGATAACATGCAGAAGGAGCATCTTTTATCCAGCAAACCGCCAAGTGTGAACTCACTTGTTTTATCCAAAAGAATTTAATTCCGATTTATTCGACCACGGATGGATGGCGCAGTTGATAGAGCGCCTGCCTTTGATTGACGGCACCAAGGTTCAACTAATAGTCCAGCCGCCATCGGCCATTGGGATAAAATGAATGGCAATATCACTGGTTTGGTCCAACAGCGATAAAAGCCTGAATGATGGGTGGCGTTGTTGTAGTGATTATTGTATCGGCTAGATTTCTGAGTTCGTGTTGTGGTTTGTAGATTTAAGCGTAGATGACACTGCTGTAAAGGCATAACACTGACAGAAGGGTGTTGAGCTAAAATCTTCCAAACTTTCAACAAGTCGATATCAAATCATCCGTTTTAAATACATCTGAGTTTCTCAAAACGATCGCAAGGGGACTTCAGTATCTTAGCACCTGCTACTTTGAGTGTGACATGTTGAACTCTTTTTGGTTATTTTTTTTTTAATGTTAATTTGGGCCTTCGCTTCTGGATCCTAAAAGGTACGCACCAGATTGGTACAGTGCTCTTCATCTTCCATTAATCCGACTTTTAATTTTGGCTTTAAAAAATATTGACTCCTTTCTGTTGCATATCACTTTATCATTGAGGCTCAACAAATGTGGGTACTCCGGAATGTGTATGATCCGGCTGTTCGATCGCATTGTTACATTGATTTACGTTGCCTTTTGATAAGGTTCGAGGGATGCGTGGCTTAACGTGAAGGTTTCCTTGAATCTCCGTTCGATCTATCTCAGTTGCCATCAATCCAGTCTTATACTCTTTGTACAATGCACAACATTTTGATTCATACCATGTGCAAGTCAGACCAGCAGTTTCAGTGTAGGGTACGTATTGCGGAATTGTCTGCCATTTTCCATCCTATGATTCTGCGAGAATTGACGTCATCTCCAAAAGCTGCTTCACGGTATTGATCATAGATCTCAAATCTCGTCAGCATAGAAGACCAGATGTACTTTGTAATTCTAAATTTATTCCTTTAGCAGATGATTAAGGACAACAATGAACGCTAAAAGGCTTAGAGCTCATGTCTTTGCCCGATGTTCACTTATTCGCATTCGCTACATTCGCATCGCACTGCTGTCAATGCTGCAGCAGAGCCATAGATCACCTACACAAACCATTATTTTAGACACCAGGCACCGAGAGTTCCAGTAGCCGATGCACTTACCACTGCGTATATTTTTCTATTCGGGTCATTTTTCCTTGACCTTTTTTAGATGTTAAAAAGTGGAACACCGACTTTATCGGGATTGCAATTTTAGTTTTACACAGACAATTGTGGTTTGTTCTTAGACTTATGGACAGTAGTGTAATTGATCGAAAGTTTTGACGCGAATTTAATATATAAGCTGAACTTCGCTGTCCAGATTGCAGAAGTGGAGATTTCCACTTATGAATAGTTGCAGCACAGATTGTGTCGGCTCTGTACCCCAAGACTATGATAAGGTTTCAAACAGTGAAACTATTTATTTGCAGTTGATAATGTGTCGACGTACTGCCAAGTGTTTTTTTTTAAACTGCAAATACTATTGTTTGTTTATTTGTTTACAGTCAATTGCAGTTGATTAGAAGAGGGCAAGTAAATGTGAGAAGCGCTGTCTGGTCTGAATTGAGGACGAGTTTCTCTAATTACTCCTCGTTGCATCATTGAATTATCAACTTCCCATTTGGAAGCTCTTGAAATTGGTCCGTTTTTCGGAATTCGAAATGGTGACATGCCTTTAAAACCATATTCAATTGGTTTTTAAAGGAAGTGTGTGTTTTATGTGAAGAAGTTATTGCACTGTAGACACCTAAAAAAAGGCCTTCGTTAAATTTGTCAAATCTATTTTAATTTTATAGAAAACACTATTGCAAAGAAAGCCTTATTTCGGAAACAGTTTTTGACCTTTTGGTAGATAACACTCATTAATCTGGTAAAAGTGAGCTTACTTGCAACCTTTGTAAGCAAATTGTTGGGTAAATGAAGCCTTGAAATAGAACTAAACGCTTCCAAATAATCTAGTTGTCTCCTCACAATTTTGAAATCAGCGATTGTGATCCACTTGTCTAGCTACAAGAATATCGTTTTCGGAACTTGAATTAACAGCGCCAATGAAAAACTTACTTGCTGATATTGTACCACGTTCAGTTGATATAGTTGGGCATGAGTTCATGCTCCGAGCTTAAGTGTTCGTGACCCTTCTATCCCGCTGTATTCTCGGTGGTTTATAAGTCCGATTCGACCACTTGTTCTTATTGACAGGCCGTTCCATGCTACATTAAGCGTGGTGCAAATAGATGATGCTTTATTTTTAAAAAAGTCAGAACCAGATACGAAAATTATTTGGAAAAAAAATTCCGTTTTTGGGACACAAAGAATCCATCTTGAAGTGAAAAACCAATCGGCCCATATTTTCGTAAAGAAGCCGACAGCACCACCGGATTAAGTAGAAATTAAGGCAATTTTTGTCGGCGCAGTTCGATGAGTGAATTGGATCTCGAGCATTTTTATTCCAGACGGATCGAGCCATCGTAACAATGGATATTTTGAACCACCGATTTCAGTCATATTCCGTTTTGATGACTCGAACTGGTTTGCATGATCACCAAATCTGACGGTGCGGCGCCTTTCTTTTCGTCAAATAAATGGAACGGATTAAAAGCTTTTCAATGATCTGACAACCGACCTTTTATCTAAACCTAACCTTGTGCGGTGTCAAACCTTTCTGAGAAGAACCCAACGTCTTCTTCTTACTTCCTCATTCTGAAAATAGTCCTTCTCTTCAACTGACGAAGGTCCTTCTTTTTCAGAAATGTCCAAATTCTTCGGCTTGACTTTCGTGGCGCTGCTTGCGGTAACATATTCGGATGCAGCACGAATTCTTGCCGCGATTGTATTTCCAGGAAAAAGTCATTTTATGATGCACCGAGCTCTCATCAAGGAACTTGTTACCCGAGGACATGATGTAAAAAAAAATATAAGAAAATTTAAGCGTCGAATTTTGAATTTTCCTTCTCGCTTGCACAGGTCACTTTTATCACTGCTTTCCCAATGGGCAATGACATCGGTGCCAACTACACTGAGATCCTCATAGAACCGGTTTACAATTTCTGGGCGGACAGTATGTAAAAAGCTGGATCTAAGGACAAGTTGACAAGTTTTCTCATTCCAGTACAGGATCATTTCAAAGCAAACAATCTTTTTGAATTAACAAGCTTGTCCCTTCATGGGTTTATGAAGATGTTGGAAATAATCGGAGAAAAAACCACTGAACACGCCCTTCAGCAACCGAAAGTTCAGGCGATTTTCAACCGAAAGGATACTAACGATGTCTATGACCTACTCATTGTTGAGCAATTCTATCAAGAAGCTTTTCTAGCTCTGAGTTATAAATACAACATTCCCATTGTAGCCGCTTGTACACTGGGTTACGGGAACTTTATGGGCCAAATGATGGGTCTTATTTTACCATGGTCATTTGTGCCGCACACGTTTTTACCCTTCGATGACAAAATGGGCTTCTGGGAGAGATTTGAGAACAGTTTGGCCTCCTTGTACGAGGACTACTACAGGGAGTATGTGCAGTTCCCGAAACAGGATGCCCTAGTGCAAAAGTACCTGTCACATTTGCCAAGTAAGTCATATCTGACTAATTTGGAATTGGAAAATAATTTTTGTCTTTTTAAGTTAAATTTCCAAAAGTATCCAAAATGGAAAAGAATATTTCTGTGATGCTTGCGAACACGTATTTCCCACTCATCACCGCAAGACCATCTGTGCCTGGAATGATATCAGTTGGCGGATTGCACATTTATCCACCGAAGCCTTTGCCAGTGGACATAAAACGATTTCTAGACGAAGCTACTCAAGGAGCCATCTTCTTCAGTTTGGGTAGGTCTTGAGTCAAAAACGTTTTTGTGTATAGTAACCCTCCTTTAAAGGTAGCAATGTACAAAGTGCGGATATGCCTGCGGAGAAGCTTCAGATCTTCCTCGACGTGTTCGCAAGTATGAAGCAAAGAATTGTCTGGAAGTTTGAAGACGAAAATATTGCGAATTTGCCAAGCAACGTGTTGGTTAAGAATTGGTTGCCGCAGAGCGATATCCTAGCTCATCCCAATGTGAAGGTATTCATCACACATGGTGGACTTTTTGGCAGTCAAGAGGGTGTCCATCATGGAGTTCCCATGCTAGGGATCCCAATCTATTGCGATCAGGTAGAAGTATGATCATTCATATCGTTTCCTTCTAATTGATTTATTCCTGATTAAGTACCTGAATATGAAGAAGGCTACAAAGTCAGGCTATGCCATAACACTCGATTTCCCAACAATCACCAAAGATCAACTCCACGATTCTCTTAAGAAGCTCCTAGAGGATCCGTCCTACAAAAAAAATGTCGAAAGAGTTTCTCAAATATTCCGGGACCGTCCTTTGAGCCCAATGGATACCGCGATGTATTGGATTGAATATGTCATCCGACACAAGGGCGCTCCTCATATTCGTTCAGCTGGGCTTGACTTGGCGTGGTATGAATTTTACCTACTAGACTCCATAGGGCTGGTGATACTGATTGTAACTCTTTTGGCGACGGCGGTTTATTTCCTGCTGAGGATTCCTTTCGCAGGAAATAAAATGAAACTGAAGGTCAACTAAGGGAAGAGGTTATTTTTTAAAGTTTACAGGGCTAAGGATACTTACACGAACGAATATAAACATTCCATTCATTAAAATAAATATATTTGTTATTATTTTTTACATTTACTTTTTTTTTATTTGACAAGGAACAAACTCACTAGACACTCGAAGAAGCTTAATTAAAAGGAATCACAACAATAAATAATAAAACTACAAATTCAATTATGAAAACAAAATAAAAATGTCCGCTGTTTGACTAAAAACACGAGCGATTTGAAAAACAAGCAAAAATACTAAATTTTGGAGTAGTAAGCCGCTGTAAATATGTTTTGTCGAACTTTTGTTGTCTCCTTCCCCAATGAGCAGGTTTCTAGTATGCTTCTGAAAATTATAAATGAAAAAACAAAAATTGAAAAATATGTAAAAAAAAATTGTAAATTTATAAAATTTGTATGAAAAAAGAAATTAAATAAATTGTTTATACATAAACTAGTCCGGCAGACCTAATCAAATTTATTTTGGAATTTATTTTTCTCTTTTTTTTTAATTACAAAAATATTCTCATGCATTTGAAAACTTAAATTATTTTCATTTCGTTTCGAAGTCGCAGTCTTGTGCTTGTTTCCTTTTAATTAAATAAACTTCATCTTCAACTTCTATGCGCAGTCCCCATTAATTTTAAAATCATTTAACTATGAATCAATTAATTATTTGTAACAATCGATAGGCTTCAAGTTAAAAGAATTCATTAATTGTAGATTGATTCAAGTTTTTGAAATCTTTTTGAATTCATTAATTTTTGAGAAAAATTTTAGCTTTATCTCGATCACGCAAATACAGGGTGGCGCCTAAGAAACATTAAGATTAAATTATTTAATACTTTTTTGTTTCAACTTTGAAAAAATTGACATTCATTATTCAGACGCAAAGATTATTTCGAAATTACATTCATATTCGATATGCGCCCAGTGCTCCAATAATTTACCGATTGGTCCAGTTTTTTTCAGGATAACCAAATGGGGACAAGCCAATAGAGAAGAATTTAATGCTTCCAAAACTCAATGCTATCTTATGTCATTAAAGCGAAACCCTAATGAATGGCATTTGCGTTGAAGAAACCGAAAAGCTATCAATGCTCGGTATGTGTGTCAATTCTAGCCTACGTTGGAATGACCACATATTCGATATTGTGAAGAATGCAGCGAAAGGCTTAGGTTTTCTAAGCCGGTGCAAGAAGTTTTTTACCCCTTCTGATTTAGCCATAATTTATAAGGCTTTTATTCGGCCTAAAATGGAGTACGAGCAGGTGCAACCAGGACCACCTTGCAACTCGTAGATAACATTCAAAAACGAGCGATAAAACTTATAGACGATAGCAACATATCGAAAGCATTTCACTCGTTGGAACACCGTCGAAATGTGTCTTGCTTGACTTTATTTCTACCACCAATGCTCCGTCGAAATAGCTAATTGCATTCGGCCCTCCAGAAATTCACTCACAACACCCGCACATCATCGAATGCTCATCAGTTTACCCTAAAGCCTATTTTCGGGCGCACTGTGATATATAGAAATTTTTTTATAGGCCGCACAATGCGCATGTGGAATGCGTTACCTCGGTCTATTTTTCCTTTGCACTGCAACCTACAACAATTTAAAACCAATGTGCACTGGTACCTCCTTTCTCTCCCTTCCACTTCTGCTCGTGCTGTGTAAAAAAACACTTTAAGGGTACTTCAAAGCACTTGAGCACTATTTAAAAAAATATTTTTTCAGGAACAAGTGTCTGCCGGTGATCTTCTCGTTCATTTCAAAATGATGCGAACATTGCTCGGGTGCAAGCAACCATTAAGGAAAACCACGAAACTTACTATGTTTTCACACATGGTGATGTCTACGCGGTCTTTGCAAGGAATTTTAAGGCAGTTACACCCTTTTCCCTATAAGATTAGTTGAAGGCAAATTGAAAGCATTTTCAAGACATGTTCCGAGAGAACAATGAGTTTATTCACAAACAGCTGGGTGGCGGAGTTGGTAGAGCGCCTGCCTTTCAATTGATTCAATTGATAGGTCCCAGGTTCGATTCCTAGAGTAGTGGTCTAGTTTTTCGAATCTGGTCCAGTCACCATTTGCCATTGGGATCAAGTTAAAGGCACAGTCACTGGGTTGGTCGAAATAGCAGTTTGTGTGGATTGTGTGTAGATGGCTCTGCTGTGAAGGCATAACACTTACAGCGGGATGTTTAAGCTAAATCTTTCAAACTTTAAAAATTCATAGATCATAACCAATGTCGAATAAAATCCTGCGAATTAGGTTAAACCCAATAGGTCGATATCAAAATCTTCCGTCCCGTTACAGGCTCCTCCCACGGAAGTGAGTTGAAACCAATTGCACCTGAGTTTCTCAAACCACTACACAATCTTTTATTCTTCTCCTAATACTTCCGCTCGCTCTGTGCTAGACGCATTATAAGAGTCTTAATATCTTCTTGAAGAACGAGCAAATAATTAAAAAAAAAATTTAAAAAAATCGTTGCAGAATATGGGGCATGAGTTCTGGTTCGAAGAAGATGGAGCCTCAGCTCACACAGCTCGTCGCGTTCGGCCGATCTTATGTCTCCAGATTTTTTTTTTGCTTCCTTAAAAGTAAGATGTATGCCAGTATGCCAAGAACTATACAACAGCTAAAAGCAAATATCCGAGAAAAAGTGAAAAATCTCAAATTCAAAGAAAAGATAAAGGAAGTGTTCTGGAAAGAGCACGTCAGGTCGAAACAAACAATGGACACCATTTGAGAGATATAATCTTTAATTATGTTCCATTTAATAAATTCCAAGGTTAAATAAAATCAGAAAGAAAAATGTTATTCACGTTTCTTATGCGCCACCCTGTAAAGCATACAAATATGAGCATATTTGGTATGACGACTTCAGTGCCTTCCATCGAATTATCGTTGGTTTCTTTTTAAAAAGGCTTCAAGAACAATTTAATTTGTCAACGATTATTGAAGACGTTTTGAATCGTTTGAAACGTTTTCAATCAAAGGATGCCCCGGCACTTTGGGCAAAATTTGCATTTGGGTTTATTTCATAGCATCGGTCATGAATAGCATTTCACATAAGAGTGTTCAGCTTCTTCAAACCGTAGCTTTGTGACGGCCAAGAAACATCAACAAAACTGCTGATTATACTACTTGGACAATGTGTTGGACGACATGTGTAAACGTAGGCACAATCCTTCTTGGATTGTAGCTCGCTCATATCCAAATCCTCAAATCGCCGTAAAATCCATGCCTTGATAATTCTTTCGATTAACAACAATGGGCAAACAACAGGCGCACGTTCAGTAAACATTGGTTCTCTATGACTACGTGTTGGTTTTCACAGCGCCAAATATGAAAAATTGTTAATTAGAACAGCCCTCACTTAGGACAAGGCGGATCAAGGATCACCAAAACCATATCCCGTGAATATCTTCATCTCTCAGTGAGGGAAAGTGGGACCGCGTATTGTTCATGAAAGTTCGAAGGAAACGTTAATAATGTTGTCACAATTGGGTTGTATGAACGCGCCATCTATGACTGAACAACAAATAACCCCTACATAACCCAAGTGTAATTTTTCGTTGAATTGAGGAACTAAATTATTTGGCCAATTATTTTTGAAGATTCAAGGGAACAAAAAAGTCACAAATGTGAACAGTGAAAATTGTGGGCGCCCAATCACAGATTTTTTATTCTCAGCCAAGCAAGCAGTTTCAAAATCGGGCGACTTCTCATTACACCAGAGCATCCATGAATGTACTCTCTGAAATTTCCAAAGAAAACTAAACAGCCAGGTTTAGTGTCATCTCATTTTACAGCCATAAACTTTTTCCATTGAGGTAACAGAACAGTGAAGTAATTGATAGTAACTCGTGGTTTGTCACTATTTGTGAATTACGCGACACCCAGCATAAGCTCGATTTTCAAGCTCAAATATCATAAAAGAATCGATGGCCCGTTGAGTAGATAAAAAAATAAGTAAGCATTCTTTTTTTTCAAAACATAAACACCCTGTTGGGTGCCACATTTCATATTACTCAAATAAAATGTTGCTATATTTTTCACTGAACGATGTCATTCCCTTCGTCTGCATCCTGGGAGTAGGCTATTTCTCCAAAAGGTTCGAATCAATACTAATCACGGGCAACCTGCATTACAGTACACAAAAATTTGTGTCCCTTTCATTCAGTTCGGACACCCACCGTATTATTGTTGTTGCAGTTACTAGAGCTTTCAAGCTACCTTGTAAGTGAGTTGCCAGGAGTAAATTTTCAAAAAGAAAAACAATTAAAAAACATATCATCGTATAACAATGTAATATCTTCATTTATTATTTTTTTTGTTATTTAACGCGAACTTAGAAAAGAAAACACAAAAAACATACAAAATATTTTGAAAAATTCCTTTCAAGAAACATAAATAATATTACAAACACAATTCATATAGCATAGAGACACCCTCGATAATACAAGATTTTACTTTCTTATTTTTGTTTTTGTGTAATAAATTAACAACAAGCAATATAAACATTTTTATTTTTTCATCTTAGAAATGACGATTAACTTTCAAATTTAACACACGTTACGAAAGAAAATATTTAAAAAGGAAAATAAAAAAAAAACAATACTACAGGAGCGAGTTATGATCGAATAAAATTGTGATTCCATAATTTTTGTTTTTCCAGTGTTTTGTTTTAAAATTTGTTACCAGAAATTTTAATCTTTTGAGTCATGGTGCGTGTCTCCTCGGTCTTTGATTCACGTCTGACACTGTAGTTTGCCGAGGTGGTCTCTTCCTTTTGGTGTTGACGTACATTGCTCTGCTGCTGATTGATTGCGGTCAATGCGTTGTTCTTTCTTTCGACAAGAGTTGACTCCTCCTCGGCGGTGTCGGTTCTCTTGAGTTTGCTGGACTTTTTCTTTGGTGTGTCGACCTCGACAATTTCTGCGGAATTTATAGGTTTTTTTTTGTTTGTAGTTTTATTTGAAAAAAAAATTGTATCTCAAACAATAACTCGCGAATCACATTCACTGTTAATATTTGCATTCGTATAATTATAATACAATTGTATTTACATTAACAGTCGCAAAACTGTTCACTTGAGCCACATGCATTGCACAAATATATTTGTTAGATACTCTTGGAAAATATAATTGGGAAATTTTAATTTTCCTTTTGCGAATAATTCTCAGTATGAACCGAACAAAAAATATACGAACGCAAAAAACACTCGCATACAAAATAATTCATTTAATAAGGTTAGCACGGTTTTTTTTTCAAATAAATACATTGAATGACTATGAGGGCATGCAGGTTATGGGGGAGGAAATAAGAGACCTACATCATTTTAGAATTTTCGATGGGTATACGTGGCTCATTGTTCCGTCAGACTGCTGAGCATGAGGTCCCGGAAAGCATTTTTTCGCATGACGCCACCTCATGCAAGAAGGTTTTCATCGTCGTTTGAAATCGGCAACAAACCGTGGGTCCATCCTTATGCTATTTGCGCAAAACACATAACAATTGTGGCGCAAAAGGCTCCGGGTGTCAAAAAAAAACTTTAGGTTGCAAGCTTTGTACAATTCTGCAGACGCTTTGTTCAAATGTGGAGTAATGAAGTGAACGTTTGAAAGCAAAAACTATCGCTCAAAGTGGATCGCAGCTAAGAATGGATTTCACACAATACTTTGTTATAATTGAGAGGTGACAAATCTTCGAAGATTATTATAAATAAACAGCTTTTTCTCTTGAGATATTAAGTAGGCAAGATCCAATCGGAGCATGACTTTCGAAATGAAACCGCGTTTGGCAGTGAAATGATCATCATGACACATCAATTTGAACACCGATTCCAAATGCCGAATCTCACAATTATATTTTGAAAGACAACCACACTCAAGTTAAGAGAGTTTCTAAAATAAACTCGGAACACCAACAAGAATTGAACGACTATCAAAGACAGCAAATTACGAATTGTCAAATCACATGTAACAGAGTCCACCGAAACGATGACATTGCGGTTTCATAGGATAGTTATTGAAGCTGGACTCTTGATTAATATTTCAGACACTGGCTATAGCCGTTCCACGAGAGGTATTTGTCATTTTCAAAGTAAATGGAAGTTCTGATGAACTGACTCGAAAAGGGTGAGTAGCTCAGTACAGGACCGTATGACTGTCCGACTTAAATAACAAGAAATAAAATATGTAAAGAAAGCATGTGCTTCAGTTTGTTGACAATAAAAGTATTGGATTGGCTGAAACATTTTTAGGATACGAATTCCGATCCCCAGCGAAATAGCTATTTTTAGAACTAGGTCCAAATGTTTACACTGCTGTGCACGATATTGTAAGCCCAAAAATTTGATCTAAAATTTATTGGTTATACCGCCAAAAAAACGGTTATACATCTCGAACTTGAATCAAAATTTAGACAGTTTAACCAAAGACTTGTTCATACATATTACAGGCTATTTATTTTGTCGAGGAAAGTGTTTTGGTAAACTCTTCTTCGCAGAAAGGTCATGTGCCCGTACTGAAATTGCGAACGAACCAAATTCAACTGTAGGAAAGATTCGGAAGGAATTGACTAACTAGTTGACTAGTTGCTGGCATAGCTAACTTAACCCAACTTTGGCCAATCGACACTTTGAAATTTATTATTTCTGCGTAGGAAGGTTTCTTTCGTTCTTATTAAAATTATATTTTTTTTGCAAAAGCATTTTCACATATCAACTTTTATCCGAAATACTAAATACGTGCCCTTAAAGTAGAAGAAAGAAAGGTGGATATATTTGATAGTGGTTTGTAACTCGGGTGTCTTTGGTTTCTGGCATTGCTTCATGTGAGTTCCGATAGGAACGGAAAGAGTTCTCTCGAGTTATTGGAATCCATTAAAATTCGCCTTCTTTCGGAGCATAAATTAGTAATTCGTTTGCTTTTGAGGATGGCCTGTGATGTTTGCTTTCTCAACGAGAACATCATTGTCAGTTTTGGCCTCACTAAAGATATTTTCTATTTCTAGTTATGTTTGGACAGAATATTCTTTTTCTTTACGTTCTGCTTCTTCTTCCGTGCACTTTTCATGCAAAATGAGCTGGGGTCGCCAACAAGATCTTGTGAATATCTATGGTTGTTCCGCACTCTACAAATTGCCAACAAGGCTTCGAACCCTATGCATTAAGAAGAAACCCATACTTTGGGATGTTGTGAGATGTTGGTTTTGTTGGGTGAAGCGAGCGACATCCAAACTTTGACGGCCAGTAATGAAGCAGTCAAAAAAACATGATGTCGACAAGCAGTATACCAGTCGAACACCAGCTAGGACTAAAAATCACAATCGGCAGCAACAAGGATCAAACTTTTAACTAAAAGGCTAAAGATCATGTTCTAATAGTTTGATTCAAATTGTGGGCGCAAATAAAATTCTCGGTCACAGCCAAGAGAAGAGAAAATCGCGAAGCTGAACAAAGCTGTGAATTTTTTCTGGGCATCAAAAATCCATCTTCCAGCTAAGAATAAGAAAGAAATCGTGGATGAATGGAAGTTGGATCTAACTTAAAATTGGAAGCAATTCGCCAAGGATGAAAAAAAGCCTCATCCTCAGCTCAGATCATTCAAGGCTTGTTTAGGATGTAAAACCACCGTAACGGATGAGATGAAAGGCCTCCAGTTTAAATAAATTCTATCTTTACGTTTTGGAAATAGATTCGATTTAAGCATTTCATATGGAGTCACATAAGGTTGTCTATTTGGACATCTATTTTTTTGTTCTTTTTATTTCAATTACTTTTCATGCAATTTAACTTTATCGAAATATATACAAGTACGGATATAAAACCAATTGCTCAGGTCCAAAATAGGATTCATTTATAATTATAACTCATGTAAGCATGTCAGAAAGTCAAGTGTTCACAGAATCTTTTGGATAAACGATCAATCGAACGAACGATCTTGGAGAAGCTAAGTGAGCATATTAAAAAGTGATAAGGATATTTGAAGTTCCTGATCTATGCGATTATAATGCAGATAAGCTCGAACCCTAAGTCAAACCCTACCGATGTAAAGGGACCCGATGATCTTGTCTGTCTCAAAATTTTTTCAAACCTCATTTCAAGTTTACATGTTGAAAAAAACATTTCATGCTGATCTTTTAAGGATCATAAGTTTGATTTGTCAATTGTTGGTTGGTAAGCCGAATACATGTGCCAATTTTCGAGCAAAGATCTTGTTCGAATATTTTTATACCGTTTGCATGCACATTCAATGAAATGGTTCTCCATTCCTTAAATAAATTAAACTTTTCAAATACAAATTTACAAAAATTCTACTAAACAACAAAATTATCTACAAAACTAAAAATATAAAAACACAAATAACGTAAACAAACATTTAAACAAAATAGAAAAAAAAAAACACCCAACTCACCATTGTAGGTCTGTGGCAAGGTCTTTGTGGTCTCAAAGGTCCTGAAGATCTTCTCGCCAGGCTCAATGATCTCCTCCTCGTACTCTTCAATGATTTCCTCCTCTTCACTGTCCTCGGGATTCTCCACTGGAGTTGGATCGTAAACGGTCTTCACGGCCTTCTTAATAAGACCCTCAGCGGTAACAGTGACATAGCGGTACTCGGTACCGCCATCAATCTTGATGGTCTCAACAGTTGTAACATCACCGGGATTCTCCGATGGAACAACTTGCTTAGTGCCCGAAGTTGACTTTAGCTTCTTAGTAGTGGTGACATTCTTATGCTTCTGCGCATCCTTCAGCTGCTTCTTATAAGATTGAATCTCCTCCTCGGTCATCTCGACTTCCTCTTCTTCGTAAATAGTTTTGCTGGTGGTGATGGTTTTGCCACTCTCCAAGATGGTGGTGTACGTGTACTCGTTACCTCCGGGCACACTCTTCGATGTTACAGTTGTGGTTTCATTTTGAATGAAATCTGCTGGTGGTGGTGGAGCCTTCTTGGTGCTCTTCTTCTTCTTCTTGTCCTTGGAGGTGACCGATTTAACATTCTCCTCTTGCGTGGAGTCCGTTTGAGTTGTTGTCTTCTTGCCACTGATTTCGGTCTTCTTGGTGACGCGACGAGTTTCCTCCACAGTTGACTCATGCTTGACATTGTACTGCTCATCGCTGTCCTCGTCGACTTTGCGAACATTCTTCTGATTGGTGGCAACCAATTCCTTGTTGGTCTTCTTTTGGCTAACGTTCTTCTCATCGTCGGTGTTGGATTTGGTTGTCTTCTTTTGGGTTACGTTTTTCTCATCGTCGGTGCTAGTCTTAGTGGTCTTCTTGGTAGTTGTAGTCTTCTTCTTGGCTTGATTATCCTCATCCTCGTCAACGATCTCCTCTTCTACAGCATCGTAGAAGGTCTTGACGCGAGTGCTCTTCGAGCCATCGTCATAGACCGTGGTATAGACCTCCTCATAACCACCGGGAATCTCACGCGTTATCATGGTGGTGTTCTCGTCAATCCTGACAACTTGCTGTGATTTTTTCGATTGTCTTTGTTTCTTATCTTTCTGCTGTTGACGGAGCTCCTCCTCGGTGACGGGCTTGGGATCATAGAAGGTCTTCACCTCGGTCTTGAGGGTGCCATTCTTTTGTGGGGTCGTTATGATCACCTCGTAACCACCTTCGATGTGTTTGTACTCGGTCTTGACCTTCGTTACGGGATCTACTACGATCTTGCCATCTTCAATTTCGGCGGATGTCACGTATTCTATAAAATTATGTTTATTATTTTTTTTTAATAAATTCTTTTCAAAAAAGAACGGAAAATGAGATTCTTTCCCCGCATGAGCGTTAAGATTATTATTATTATTTTTTTTTTTCATTGTGATCAAGCACCCCCCGAAAGCTTCTATTTCTACGATTTAAATTAATTTTCTTTTTTTTCTAAATTCGTTCATTAATTTTATTTTCTTCATCAATTTTTTTTTTTTTTGGGATTCGTTAAATTTGTTAATAGGTTTAATTTTTTTTTTCTAATTTATTGTTATTGACTTTTAAACGTATGAGCTATTTTATTAAAGTATGCAAAGCATGTGTTTATTAATTGCTATTTAGTCTTTTTAGCCTTAAGCTTGGCGGTCTTTGGTGAGGCTAGTTTGTTATTGGTTTTAACGGGTTTTTCAGCAGGCTTATTAATTTTTTCATTAAGTGGCTTTGTTGTTTCTACCGGGCTGGCTTGTGGCGGGTTATACTCGTGTGTGGCGGTATCCTCTGCAAAAAGAAAATTTTGAATTTCATGTCGTTGTTTAACCTTGAAGTGATTGTTTGAAGGTGTGTGTGTTTTTTCTTTTTTTGAGAAGGACTAATGTGTCTTCTTCATGTGTAGATTTTGGGGATCAAGTGACCATTGTTTTGAATTTGTGTCAGAAGGCTGTTGTATTCGAGTGTTGACTAACAACGTGATTCGTGTTCAACAATAAAAACGGCAAAAATAAAAATGAAATAAACATGACGTACTTACGTTTAAACGTGGATCAAAACAGAAATAACATAAAGATGTTTTGCAAAAAGACAGTAGTCAGGACTTTTCTGAAACAATAGTTTTATGGTTAAAAAAAAAAGTGCTTAATCAGGAAGATCCCATTTTTTAAACAAAATTCCAATAGAAACATTTAAGTAGGAACAACATATTTAGGTATATATTTAAGGATGCTGTTTTTTATGATTAATAATCACAAAAAAAAATAGTATAATAATGACGATTGCTTGCAGAAGAAGATGGCAACAGACGAAAATGCTACAATAAAAGCAACCAGGCAAGGGTACAGATCTAGACGGGGGAGAATATAAAAAAGCATTTAGTCTGTGCAATCTAAGTGATTTGCAATCTGAACTGAAGACGAGAATATCATCTCTATCTTTCTACGTCTTGTTACAACAATAGAGGTATATCCCTGTTTAACGTCGCCGACCAGATTCTGTCTAGTGTATTGTGTGAACCCCTGAAACCGGCACACCACGCTTAGAACCAGTGCGGTTTCCGGAGATATCTCCAAATCATAGAACAGAGCACCGAAAAATCGATACTCACTTTCCTCCTCATCGACTTCACATATGACAACATTCATCGCACTGAACTATACAAAATTTGGGAACTGAATTAGGGATCCCGGGAAAACGGATCTGATTCTATCGCAAGACGTTCGAAAACACACGATATACTGTACAATTTCTACCAAGAGTCTACGAATTATTTCAGACTTGTATTATTGTAAGTCGGTCCAAATTACTCGCACCCAAAGTGCTGTCATTGAAACTTCCACGAACTTCGCTTTTTTCAAACAACCAGGATTAAACCTCCTTATTCAAACGCCTTAAATCATTAACTACATTAATTACAGTTTTTGAAGAGGATATACGGAGGAAAAATAAAACCATTCGAGCTGTTCAAAAATATGGAAAAAGTCTAGAACGTAAAAATTCATCAGTTGCAATGTTCGATCACATCGATCGAATTGACATCAATACTCCAGCTAAAAGTGTAACAAGATTCAAGGATCAAGTAATTGCGAATGCTGGAAAGCTTGGGGTAACTCACTGGAAGTAGCTTGGCCGGAACCGTAAAGGTAGAAAACAGCTCGGACTCAGAGCTTCCAAAAATTGAAGCAAAAATAAACTTAGTCTATTGAAATAAGGAAACAACATCAACCAATGCAAATCGACCACTGATTCTGCAGACTCGCCTCTTTAAGTTGAAAATGGCATAACGCCCTTAAAGAGGTAGCAATTTTTTAAGAGTACCATTCACGTGGTTAACCGTCAAGGCGCTCCAAAGTGAAACTTAAATCAACATCACCTTAATTACCAGACATAACATTGTTGAGAGTAACAAAGAAGCAAATAAAAGAGCTAATGAAAATCAGAAGACCAATTCATGTCTCGAAATTAATGACCTTTCATTCGAAACGTAGGAATAAGACCTGATGGAGGAATAAATGAAATTATAGGAGTTTCAATTTCATTTAGTTGAGGAAATCGGCCTTGCGAAAGGAAGTTTTGTTATTTGTGATGTTAAGTCATTTGGACTGAAAGCCAGGGGAGAGTACGATAACTTGGGCGCCAAAAATTGATAACGATATCTTGTAGAGGGGCCAAAAACAAGCATTTTTCACTATGGGAGGGGTGGGTCTATCTCGCACCGTTTAGGAGGTAGGGGCAATTTAAAAACAAATGAGTTAAAATGAAAAAAACAAAACAAGACAACAACGGCAACACTTAGAATAAAGTTCTATACCGGCTTTGAAAGCCAGAAACACGTTCTTTAATCCTGTATTTAAACTAAATAGTTAAATTTAATAGTTTTTGAAAAATTCGCATGCAAACTCAAAATTTTGATAAAAAAAATTAAAAAAACAAGTTTAGATCCATTTTTTTCAAAATTGTGAAATGAAGTGCTAAATTTACTTATTGTAGTCAATACTTGTATTAATTCTGAATAGAACACAAAAAACCGAATGGTTTATGTCTTTTAGTTTTTGAGAAAATTGAGATCTCCTAAAACTATTTTTTGTTTTTTGGTATTTACGGTGATCCTTTTAGTATAAATGTTAATGATAGGTTCATCATTGTTAGAAAAGTTTAGCAAATCATTTAGCGTTATCCAAAATGCACCACGAGGAGGTCAGAGGAGAATCAGACCAATTTCTTCTTAAAAAGCGATGCTCTTTTCGTTGGTCGATACCAAATCCCCGAACGAACAAAATACCGAAAAGTTATTTAGTTTAGGATGGATAAGATGATGCTTAGTCTACATTGCTTATTCAAAAAAAAATAACACTCGATTCGCACTAAGGTTGAACACAGAATGAGCTTTAACACATGTGCATGAAAAAACCAACGGTACAAAATTCAAAGCTTGATATGATTTGATATTTTTGCATCATTATTAAGTGCATTCCATATTACATAAGTACATACAAATTAGATGAAGAGTATTCATGACATAGGCGCCTGCCAGGCAAAAAGCAGGTACCCTGAGCGGAGCGACGAAGTCGCGTGAGCGTGGACTGACTACGGAAAGAGAGTTGAATTCCTTTAACCCGCGAAGCGGGCCACTCATGTACTGTTGATATAAAAAAAACTATTGATAAAGACGCATGCCGGACATTTAATCGATTATTCATTCGGTTACCTTAAAGGAAGACCACTTAAATGTCACAAAACAAAAATAGTAATTTTCAATTTTCTCAAAAATTAGAAGACATAAAGACATTCGCTTTTTTGTGTTCTATTCAGAATTGATACAAGCATTGACTAAAATAAGCAAATTTAGCACTTCACTTCACAATTTTGAAAAAAAAAATGGATCTAAACTTGTTTTCTAATTTTTTTTATCAAAATCTTGAGTTTGCATGCGAATTTTTCAAAAACTATTAAATTTAACTATTTAGTTTAAATACAGGATTAAAGAACATGTTTCTGGCTTTCAAAGCCGGTATAGTACTTTTTTCTAAGTGTTGCCGTTGTTGTCTTTTTTTGTTTTTTTTCATTTTAAGTCATTTGTTTTTAAATTGCCCCTACCTCCTAAACGGTGCGAGATAGACCCCCCCCTCCCATAGTAAAAAATACTTGTTTTTGGCCCCTCTACAAGAAATCGTTAACAATTTTTGGCGCCCAAGTTATCGTACTCGTGCCGAAAGCCAACTTCCGTGTCATTATTAGTCTATCGGAAGCATTTGTATTCTTTTACCGCAATCCTATTTAATTGCACCAACCTGTCCAACAATTTATCGAAGCTCACAACATGCTATAGAAACTTTAACGAAATGGTTCTTATGCAAGATAAGTGGTCTTCAAAATTCGCGTAAGAATCATGCATCGGCTCGTTTTCGAGATATGAAATTTTGATGAAATCAATGGTTTTGGTGTCATATCAATTCGTTTTTGAAGACATACACAATCATGTTTTGAAGGTATTTAAAATTCACTGTCATCTCAGGTTTTTTGCTGTAAACGACAACTTAGCTGCAATATATTCCAAGTCCGTAAAATGTTTTCTTTAAGAGAACAATCAAAGGCTGCAGAAACGGAATATCTCGAACTAAAAATTTGAAATTTGGAAGAATGCCATTGGCTTATAATTATTTATCTAGATATGAATGCAATTTTGTAAAGTTGTGCTTTAATGATGATTATGATTGACATTTACACATGCCAAGAACAATTACAAAAAAAAAAAAAAAGAAATGTGCTGAAAAGAAAAGAAAGACATTAACATTTTCAAATTAAAAATAAACTAACAAATAAATTATGTACTTAATCAACTAAAATAAAATAATAATAAAAAAACTCATTTTTATGTATTGTTCGCTTGGATTCCGAAAAATGTAGGAACACACACGATTTTATTACTTTTCAACTTCACTTATGATACATAGCCAAAATGTGATGTTTTATGTTTAACAATAAATGGCAACAAAATATAAAATGTTTTGTTTTTTCTTAATTTTTTCATATAGAAACAATAACCGATATGAAGTTTAAAGGTGACCTGCAGTATATGATTTGATTTTGGTTTTTTTTTTCTTTTTAAAAGAAAACTTTTCACAATCACAAACTTTATGTAGAAAACTACTACTATTTTTTTGCAACAAATAATGATTGAAAAAATACAAAATGTAAATATGTAACACATTGTACAATATTAAAATTGTTCTTTGAAAAAAATAAACTAAATATTTTGTAATGTAAATGTGATCGTCCGAGTAAATTTTTCTCAGTGTAGTACATGCATCAAAATGCAGTATTTCATGCGAAATATAAATTTGTGCGAGTAGATGAAAATGTGTGTTTGTGTTTGTAAAATGTTTTTTTTTATGAGCGAGTGTTATTTAAAAACTCATTTACTACCATCAGCAGGCTTTGACGGCGCTGGCTTTGATTCCAAAGTCTGTGAGATTTTCCTCCAAATATTTTCGAATGAATCCCTGCCGGAATAGTCAATGTTTCCGGCTTCCCAGCATTGACGTCTCATTGATGCTTCATAGGCTGCCTGTTCCTCTGATCGTGGTTCACCCAGACGAACTTGAGCCAAAGCACCAGCTAGACCAGCCTAAAAATTTCCAAATAGAACAAAATAATATTAAAAAAAAAAAACAAAATTAGGTAAGAGCTTAAAAATTATTTAGATATTTTTTTTTATACTGTGATTCCCGAAAGTGTTATATTAAGGAAGTTAATGAAATTAGTATTGGTAGTGTGAGATTTTTGTTTGTTAGACTTGTTAGTTAAACGTCGGCCAGTAATAGGATATCCAAACAGAAGTTTAGTTAGCTAGAACAAAGAAAAATAGGTCACCCTTTTTTGTAACACATATGTTTTGGTTTGTTTGTGAGATCTAAAAATCTACTACTACGGGATTTACGGATGAAAGGATTTGAGTTTTAATGGATTGACTGTCGAGTCCTTGTGAAAAATAATCTCTTTAGCAAAGCGAATGTAGAGTGAAATGAAATAAAATGCAGTTGCCGTGCTAAGAACCCTTGAAACGAATGCTGATCGCTTTAAAAAATTCAAAAATACAAATTTTAAGACAAACAAAGTGAAAGAGTGTGATAAAAATATTTTCTTGATTTTTTATATGAAGAATTTCCTAATAATTATGTTTATGCTTTTGTTTCCGGTTAATTATCCCAGAGATGAGCAATAACAAAGTATACAAACATATTCAGAGTGAATCTAAATAAGCACCTTTTTTACAAGCTTTGATAAAAGATATTTTTTTCCATTTTCTGTTCATCTTGAATTAATCCAAAATCGAAGTTTTACTTAAAGCTTAAAGAAGAAGTGAAGAAATAAAATTAAGAGATTAAGAGTCCTGAAACTAAAAAAAAAAATATTTTTTTGTGTAAATTTGAAAGGAGTCACATCACAAAAATGACGTGAAATAAGGTCAAGTGGAAATTGTCACATTTTTTGAGACATTTAGTAATGAATCTTGAAAATTTCGGTCGCAAATTCAAATATTCCGTCTAACATCGTGGTTGTAGTTGGTTAACTCAGAAAAGGCATTCACGTACTAGGTCAAAAACGGTCTAACAGAATTTTCGAAAATTCAAAGAAATAGCGAGGATTTTATAGTTTACATAAAAGCAATACTCAAATGTGTTATCGTTGATATTTTCAACTTTTCAAGGTTTTGAAATCATCAGAAATGACAACAAAAGTGTACCTTTGAAACTTATACTCTAAAAAAGGCTTTTTTTAATGAAGAGAGAAACGCTAAAACACACTCTTTGTTTTTTTCATTAAAATTATGGATGCTGCTTTTATTTTGTGAAGATCATGCTCTTGCTCCATGCGGGTTATTGCATCTCTCCAAAATAGGTGTTTTCATGAGTTTTCCAAAAAGATTTCATAACAATCTTCAGCAACCCGATTTTTGTGGAAACAGGTTGCTTTAGAGAGAAGCTTATAAGACATTTGAATGTGGCCTTAGTTTTTTGAGCAGTTAAATAAATATACTTCGCCATGCGCTTACTTTTAAGGAAAATCTTCCCTGTAAGACAAGAAAATACTTTTGCAACAAATAAACAGTGAAAGAGACAGTTTTCCTTTTTGACAAATATAAAGTGCTTCAGGGAAAATAGTTTCCATTGAATTGTACCGGAATTCAAGCTCCTATTATGTACTTTTGAAAAGTATCAATTTCGTGCAGTGCAATAAATCAATCATTTATTTTTTTGACAGATACAAAACTAGAAGACAAATATCAGTGTTCCCTGTTCTTGCATGTGTGGCGTGAAAATTGTGGTAAGACTAAGACATTGTAATACGATTTCAGAAAACTTGCCAAATAATGCGGGCCAGTGACATTTAAAAATATTAAATAAGTGCGTACTTCTTGGGCAGATGGTTGAATTTATTCATAATTTCTTTTCGGCGTGCAAACTGTTGATTGAGTTTGATGTGATCGGGATTGGTCTTGGAAGAAGTGAGAACATATAAATTGCTAATCCTACACATTAAATTTTTTGTTCAACACAACGACTACGATTACAGAAAACATTTTAAAATATTGACTCAAGTCCGACAAGACAATTTGCACAAGGACGAAAATAAACATAAATAAAAAATACTATTTTTGAAGTCACAGGCGCATCTTAGCCAGCCAAAGCCTAACAAACATAGTTTTCCAACATTTTTGGGAGAAGATTCTTTTAATATTTTTAATGTCGAAAAATCGAAAAATTAATTGCAGCATGTGGTATGATTACGCTACCATTCAAGTCGTATAATATATGACTGAAACTATGTGGAAGTGTATCAAGGATCTTAGGCCCATACTATTGAACATTTATATGAGCTTTCAACAACCATTTATGTGGAATAGACGTCTAGAAACAAGAAGAACGACGGTGGCGGTAGTACGAGCATGTCATGCGAATAAATATGAGATACAAAAAGGATATCCTTTCAACCGAGCCTACTCAGTACTCAGGTTTAATGAAACTGAAGGATAGAAAAAAAGAAGAAAAGAAGCTTTGCGAAAATTTTAACATAAACAAGAAAAAATAGCATTTTTTCATAGTGACGAAAACACAACATTTTAACTTTTTTGTTTTTTTTTTTCAAAATCAAACTATCATTGGTCAAAATGAACTCAAGTAGACAAATTAATGCTCAATCAGAGGGAATCGTTTTGTACGTAAAGCCAATTTCAAGCGAGATTTACACGGCCGTAAGGCGGAAGTCGTCTTTCTCGATTGCAATTCGGCGAGGCCGCAAGTGATAAAAATCTTAAGTTCCAAACTAAACTAATATTCGGCTTGCTAAGAATAGTATTTTTGCGCCTTCGAAACACTGAATAAAAATTAATGTGTTGGTCGATATTTTGGTGCAAACTAAACAAGTCACCCGTGATTTATAACGATTTAACATGCGACAAAATACTGGCTATAGTCACCGGTGTAAGTCTCCCATTTCCCAGTACCAATTTACTTTCAGAGGTCGGATATTTTTATCGGAAGTAAAATTAGGTTTGGCAAAATGAGCAACTAGAAAAAGGATTCATAGGGAGCAAAAATTGTGAAGTAAAAAATTATCGATACTGAAACAGCTAAAAAGTGGTGTTCCATAAAATTTGGTCAAATTGTCGTACTCTTGCGATTTAAAATTTTTCAGAATTTGTGTTTATAAAAATCTTCAAATTATGAATGATAAAAAACATTTTCTCGTAAATCGTAAAAGCCGTCCAAATTGTACTGACACAAATCAATCATTCAGCGACCATGAGGTTATAATTTTTACACGACTTATAACCTCGGACGGGACGTGAATTAAGGATCAAAATATCCTGAAATGGAACAAGAATTTATGGTATGCAACAGACCGTCTTCAACGAGATCAAAAAATGATCGGCACAAAAGGTTATGGCGTCCGTAATTTAGAATACAGAGGAGATAAAAATTATAGAGCCACTTTTACAGACTCTTACTACTTAGACCAAGTAAGAAGATTGCGAGAAGCTATCAAGGAAATGAAGCATCAATCGAAATTGGTATGGCTGCCATTTGAGAAATGGATTTAAAATTTTTCGAAGACGCCAGATTCGGCCTAAGGGATTTCTTTCTCTTTTTCAGTCTTTATGATAAGAAATTTGAAGACAATAGTGGCATGATGTCCATTGAAGCATTTTGTAAGAGTCAATATATTTTTCAATTCGGGGATCGATAAACATTGCGTTAAGCATCAATTAACATAACCTCCTTTTTAAAGGTCATGTATGTGAAAAAAAATATTTTATAAAATATGGTTTGTGCATCTAAATTAGATTTGGAACTCGAACACACATGTAAACTTACAGTTTTTAGGACTTTTGGACACTTAAAAACCTCTTGTTTGAGTAGGCTCTTAATCCTTAAATTTCAGGAGAGTGTTTGGAGTCCAAGATTCTTTTAATTGTTAAGTTAAAATAGACTGTACAATATGAGCCACCAGCCTTTCATTCTTTGTTCTAGTTATAGAGTTTAGACTTCTTAATAAAGACCGACAATGCAATTTATAGGAGAGCAACTTGAAGAAGTGGGCATATTTATTGATTAGTTTAAAATAAGAGTGAGAAGATCTAATCTAAATTTTCTTGTACTATGAACGTTTGGGCTTTCCAACTGAGCACCGAAGATGACTGCAATTATATATTATCTTTTTACAAAAAATGTATAATTTATTTAATATAAAAATAAAATTAAATAAAGCATTATTTTAAGCAATAAACGGACACTCAACAAATTACAATTTTACAATATTACTAAAATTTACTTAACTTTAATTGTAAATTTAATAATTCCCCATACATAATTACCTTTAGGAAGATTACTATTTTTTTTTAGTTTTCTTAAATATAAAATATATTTCATTTAATTTTTTAACTTACGAATAATCGCATGCAAGAAGAAAAATTGTAAAGTATTTTCCCCACAACGTGGACGAAACATAACAAAGACGACCCGAAAAAAAAAAACAAATATTTTCACGAATGTAAGAGCAGCAAAAAAACTTCAAGCAGACACGAAACGTATAAAACGTGAACTAAATTCGAAAAAAAAAATTAACAATGTTTGCATGAAACTAAACTAAATAAATGTGCATGTATGTGGACGACAGTTTTTCAATGAGATAATGAGAGAGAGAGAGACACATTTTTTGGCTGGAAATTTCCCCCAGGAACTACATGCAATATTTGAACTTTGCATTAAAGTTTTTTTTCACATTTTTTTTTTTTTTTTTGAAAAAAAACTTGTGCTCTTTTTCAAATACCAACCTCGGTTGCGTTGAATTTTTTATCTGATTGAGTTTTTTCCACGACAAGTCTCTCTTGTTCATCATTTTTATTCGAATTCGAATTCGAATTGGAATTTAAATTCGATATCGAATCTTCAGTAATGTCGATCATAGTCGGTGTTTCGAGATTACTATTACTGTCCAGCCCAATACCGTCCGCGAGCGCCTCATTCAGTGCCAAATTGAGTTCTTTTTGCGAAAGCGTGTGATGCATATCCATGCCCATGGTACATGAGTTTCGATGATCATGTGATCTCTGGTGAGTTTGTTCGAAATTTTCGATTAAATTTGATGCATTTTGTTGCATTTTATTGTCATTGTTAGAGTCTTTTGGAATAGGGCAGTGTTCTTGTTCTTGTTGTTGCTGTTGTTGTTCCTGATGCTGATGATATGAATGATGATGGTGGTGATGATGATGATGTTGGGACGCCTCCATTTGAACATCTGATTGCACGACATTATGTGGCGTCACAAAATTTGAGGTTATATTCGAATTTGGATCTGTTTGTACTGTGGTCTGTGATTGGGACTGGGACAGTTGTTGTGGTTGTAGTTGTGGTGAATTGTTGTTGCTAGAATTTTGCTCAATAAGTTTTTCCAATTTTTCATAGTAATCTTCCCAAGGATCATGGTATGGCTGAATATCATCAAAGAAATTTCCACTATCATAATTCGTTATATTAGAGGAAGACGAATCGGATGTGTGACGATTTTCAGTCCACGTGGTCACGTTTCGAAACTCCATTTTTGGCCAATAATTCTGCGTTTTCAGCAGTGTTTTTTTTTGTATGTTTTTTTTTTTTTGTAAATTTGGAATTTCGTTGTGGTGGAAAAGAAAGGTAATATTGATTAGTTGTTAGTCAATCATGCATACAAATGCATATTAATAACAGATACAAAAAAAAATATATATAGAACAGGGCATTTGAGCTGGGAACAGAAAGGAACGATACGTGATTGAGGAAGGCTTCACAATGTTAGCTTGCATTGTGTAGTAAAACAACAGTGACAGCGTCAAAGAAAAAACGAATCAAAAACAAACATATAATTTATCAACAACTCAAATTTTCTTTTTTATAAATCTATCCGCAAAATTTTCACTGTTTTTTTTTAAGCTACCTTTCGCTTGAGTTAGATTGAAATCTTTGCAGAACAAAGTTATTATTTTAATATTCATGATATTGTCAAAGCGGTTGGAGCATTGAGTCTAAATATATTCGCTGTATAATTATAATAATTGTAATTCGCATTTTCCATTAACAGTATTTTTCAAAATATTTCTTGAATCTTAAACTTAACCCTTAAATTATATTAAAGAAGCGTTAGTTGTACTAAATAATTTACTAACCCTAGATGGAGGCAGCTAGCTAAGGGTGGAGCTTGCTTGAGGTTCATATCCACCCAGTGCCATAGAAATACAAAAGTGACCCTTAACATGGTGTTTTTAACGTAGCGATTTAATCTTTGTAAGCCAAACTTACATATTTTCTAAAATGGAGAGCAGTACGAACAGTACGAATGAAAAAAAAAACAACCACTGAACAAGTTTTTTTTTTATCCATGAGACATTCTTTTTTTAATTTCTTTAAATATATTTATAACAAAATATTACTAACAAAATTATTCTTATAATAATTGAATTAATTTCTTGATTATTCTCAATAATTTTGCAAGATTTTTAGTTTTTGTTTTTCATATTTTGTAAATTTTGCATTCGATTGCACATCTCACTAATGTTTATAGCTCCGAAATTTTCCATATTTTGCGATATACTGAGATGAAACAAAAATAAAAAGGAACACGTTAAAAATGGAAACAAGGATATTTTCGAAAAAAAAATCACTATTGGTGGGTTTTTATACGAGCTATGCTCAAATATTCCATCCCGGACTCAAGTTAGTTAACTCCATTATGACATTTCACCACAGAGTTTAAAGAATATTCTTCAGTGCAGAAAGCATCAAAATATACAAGCACTAAGCGCTCTTTATACATGTTGAAAACTGGGAATTCAAAACTACGGCGCTGCGACTTTTTACTCAGATTCAGTTACACCAGGAACCTCAAGAAGGTTCAAAATGACTTGGGTTAGTGTGAGAAGATAATCAAAGTGGTAAGTGACTGTTCAAGAATTTACGAAGAAATTGGTGGACCAACAGTGCAAAAGAACAAAAGAGGAACGGAAAGAGACAACAGAAACCAAATATTGGAAGTCTTAAAAAATAATTTTAACAGTCGTGGGCCACGAATCAAACAGGCGAAGGCTTACGAATTTGTACAGTTTTCTTAAATTTGAAATTGGCTGTTTAATATTTAGCTGCAGATCGAATGTTCCAAGCTACAATAGTTGTGAAAAAATAAGCACATTTATGGTAGTTGAAAAAACTTCAAAGTAACCTTCAAAAATGATTTTTTTTAAAGATTTTTGATGTTTCGAATTAGAACTGGACTAACATACGCTAGAACGAGATGAGAATTATCACGATGATATTTTTGAAAAACAAGAATAGAAGCCAATGATATCGAAAAAGCGTTATTACTGACCATGCAAAACAGTAATTAACAACAAAACTGCTTCTTAAAGCATATGCAGACAATTCAAAACGACGACTCGAAATAAGTTAGAAATAAAATTTCGAAAGAGAAAATAGAATCACACTTAGTCTACTTTTCTAGTCTAATATTATAAAGAGGTAATGCTTGTTTGTTTGTATGTATGAGGTAATCTTTGAAACTAATCATTTGATTAAAAAAAATCGTTCACCAATATTTACAATGAACCTTCGGAATGAACGAAGGTTATACATTATCCAGTTTAAAAGGACCTTTAGTGGTGACTAATTATGTAACTAAAGTCGTGAAAAAACGATCGAGTGAATGCATTTTTTGCGAACGCTGCCTTAACGTGAAGATATATTTACTTGATTTCTTCGGAAAAGTTTTAGTACTGAAGGAGTTCTATAAAATTGTATCGTCGACAAAATTGTAGGTAGATAAAAATAGCCTTTTACATAGCATTACACTTCAGTGTCAGCAGGTAGCGAATAGACATTTTTGAGTTCAACATTTTTGCTACGTTTATCAAATCTACGCGGACAAAGTCTAAGGTGACTGGTGATTAATGATTTTCCAACTCTGAAAGTTGAATATATTCTAACAGCCTTCTCTGAAACACGATACTTCTGCAGGAACTTTTAAAGGCGGGACGCAATACTTTTCTTTGGATACTTAAGCTAGGATTATTATTTTCTCTTTTTCTTGAATCGTTGTCAAGCAACAAGAAAGTACGATATGGAAGCATTATTTATTTTCAAGAACCACCTTTTTTTTGATGAACCAATTTAGAACTTATTTTTCCGACGCCCAAGTTGCTGTTTTCAAGCTTGACAGTAAAACGATAGTGCTTATTTCTTGTCATTTTACAGCAGCCAAATTTTAGGAGAGGTATTGTCTCAAAATTAACTCTCTCTTCAACATTTTACAAATTCACTACCCTGACTACATATTACAGAAATTTTAAAAACTTGCAATGCGAAAGAGCTTCGCCAAGGAACGATGGCATGATAAGAACGAAAGATGTTAGATTTTTCTCGAAACTCGGACTGGTATAAAACGTTGATTTCAGATATACTGCAATGACAATAATCGAGCTTAAAATTCACAAATCCCAAATTCGTATGACGCTTAGCAAAAGGCGGCCAAAAAATCTGTAAGATGAAAGAACAGTCCATTTGTCCTCCTTGCGAAAAAAAACCTCAATCAACACTTCCGACAATACCTTTCCCTCAATTTGTTTACAAAGTATTGATACATTTTCAATTTACAAAAACACTTGTTTATTTTTATTTTGACTCACTGACTGATTGTATAAAAAACACAAAAAAACAAAACACTTCCTCATTTTTATCTCAACTCAATTGAATTTGTAAATTTTGGTTTACGATTCAAGTGAACAAATGTAAACAACAACAGATAAGGTGTGCAAATCGTGCGTTAACTCCAAATATTTGGATTTCAAACACAATTCCCAGATAGGGTTTCTTTAATTTTATGATTTTTCAACAATAGTCAACAGCATATTGTTTTGATAATTCAAAACAAAGCAGATTTCGATTACCGAGGAGCACACACGTGAGGAGATAATGAATTCCGAAATAGTCACAAATCTTATCTTCCGGGTGACTATTGTCTCATGATATTGTAAATTGTGATATTGACATTGAATATGAAAATAAATATTTTTTTCGTCTTCTTATCACTTTTGAAGCTCACTGTTCCAGAAACTATAAAGAAGACCGAGGGCCATGGATTTGAAGAGTGATTCATATCAATCAGAACACGCATCTTTTTTTTGACATTTTTGTTTGCTTTGAAGAGGAAGATTTTGTCTTCATTTTGTTTGGACCAGGCTGACCAGATGATCCTTTAAAAAAGTGGACACATTCCATCATTTACTGGAAGTAGACCGTTAAAACATCGCAAACGCTTTCTGTGCCTTCTGAGTAAATGATTTTCAGTTCAAATTTACCAGAAGCCACAATGCTCGGCGATAAACACGGCAACAATGATCATCGATTTTTTACTGGAGTAAATTTATAAAGAACGACTTGGGGACATGTGGTCTCAATAGAATGATATTTTGAAACCTGAATTTCTGTGTCACCTAATGTTTCGTTTTGGCGATTTTTACTGACCAGCAAGATTGTGTTTTTGGCCGCTCAAATGGAGATGTAGTACCAGTTCTCAAATCTGGCTCAGTTTCGAAATTTTGAAAAAGGCTTAAAACTTGCTCAATTAGTAGTACTTTATTTTTAAACGCGAGGCTTGGAATTATTTCTTGAAGGCAGACCGAAGAACATTATATGATAGAATTATGATCTTCTTAATCTAGACATGACCTAGCTGACTTGAAAAAATAAGAATGCTACAAACCTTCGATCGATAATATCACGGTGTCCCCACGAAGTGGGTCCGAAGTGGTCTGAAAAACAAAGCTCTACATGTGCCAGTTCATTTAATGCATCGGACTATTAAACGTAATAGTTCCGGTCGAGGTTGTCAAAAAACTTTGAGCCCAATCCGCTCCATTTGTGCAAACGAATGTTGAAGATAGACCATGCATCCTTTAAGAGGTACAATGCACCTTAAATTTGTATGTTTTGCGTATTTTTTCAGCCACCAAATCGAGGAAAAGGATATCTTGAGATCTGTAAACTCCTGAAGGCTCCAGCTAGAAAAACAAGAGCCTTAGATCAACGCGATCATGCGCCAGAAAAAATCGGTGCTGAACTGCTGGAATTGAAAGAGTCCAGTGTTCTCTTAGCATTCGTTTTTCCAGTATTTGTAAAATAAACTATGTTCATTTAAGGAACGCGGTATAAAGTCGAAAAGCAGCGTCCCTTTGAACAATGAAACAATATTTATCTTGTGATTTTTTTTTCTAGAATTTGAATCTACAACATAACAATTGTTAATAATGCAGCAGACTTGAGTGGCTCATTTTAGCTTCTTCTCGGCCCAAAAAGGCACTTCCATAACCGCGTTTAGCTCTGACTTTTATCCTTCTGATTTTTTTCTACTGTATAAGTTTTAAGAGACCAGGGAAGGACCAGGATACCCGCGAAGCATATAAAAATTGCTGAGAATTTAAAAAAAATTTCAAGAATTTTTTTAACAGGATCCAGAAATGTCATGCCTATTTGCATTTTGAAAAAATCAAGTTGGCTTAAGTTGACGTAAAGTCTGTGGCTACACTTCAAAAGCGTTGTAGTCGCTTCGCTATTTTATTTTGGCCTTCGATAGTAGTCTCACTCAGTCTTCCTGTCTTTCAAACCCAAAATAAACAATTCAAAAACTACTAAAATTAATCATTTTTTTAAAGATCAAAGGGACAAGTTCTTATCCCATTACATTCTCATACACACCCATAAACTGCGAAGGTACAAAGCCTTAAAAATTGTCTCTGTCAACGTCGGGAAGGTATCTCTAAGTTTCTACTTCTCTTAAATACTTTTAGCCAAGACTACTTTTACTACTAATTCAAAAGAAAAACTGGGCAGAATATCATCACAACTAACTTTACGAAGGTGGTTCAATGTTTTAAAATGATCTAAAATTAAATTCTTACAATGCACGAAAAATGCAAACACCTTCCACCTTTTTTTATAAATGATCCGCCTCGAAGGACCACATTTTTTAAATTTAAACAGTGCTTCACCAAACACTCCGATGATTAACAACTATATATGTTTATTTGTACAACTAAAATATTCTTTTGTGATATTATTAACAATACAATTAGATAAATAAGATAAAAAGATTTATGTACACTTTGCATAAGCTACGTAAAGAAGCACCCTTCCCGCAAAAAAAAAAAAAAACAAAGAAAAATCGAGAAACAACCTCGCATTTGATCTACAAATGACTTCCAATCTTACCTCCTCGTCGAAACAAAAGTCTTGTTGCGGTAGCTTGTAAAACAAAACAAACACTTTAAGTTAGAAATATTTTAAATTAACAAAAAAAAAATTAAATATTAATAAATTAAAATTGTTAATAAATAACAAAAAAAAAAAGGGGATTCAAACTGTGTGGGAAGCAAGAACATTAGACGTCCATTTATTGCAACCCCGATCGATATTTCGACTCACCATTTCGTTCGACAAACTTTGATGCACTTTATCACAGAAGATGTCCCACCACAGTTGAACCAAATCGGATGCATGCTGGAATTCTGATGGCATGTAGGGCGTTTTGCTTTCCGAGTTGAAGTTCATCAACCATGGCTTCAAACGTCCAGCAAAATGAAGAATCTTGATTTTGTCTTTGAATCTACCATGAAAAAAAAACACACACTAAATTACACTTGGCCTGGAAGAGTGCTACTCCAACTAACTGTTTGAATGCTGGCAAATAGCTATACGAGGCGAAAGCGGCCGTATTGTATGTGAATGGCAAATGCTTCTTAATGTCCGTATGTGCCCAGTCGGAGAAGTACAAGTTCAGTAGACCCTGATCGGCTCCATCGAAACTGCCATTCTTTAGTGCAAAGTCAACAATCGAGGCGTAAGTTTCTAAATTTGGTCGAAACACAAAGACACCCGAATTGAAGCAATCCGGCCAGGATACATCTGGTGCCGCTGACAATTCCTCGCGTTCAAACAACTCATCGGCGTTTTGTACCACCTACAATGAGAGCATCGAATGAGGATGTCTTCACAAGGAATCTCAAAAGTCACCTACAAGAATATCAGAATCCAGGAATACACACTTTTCATATTGCACCAGCTTCCAGGCGTGCAATTTTGTGAATGTTACGCCAAGTTCGGGACGAGCGAACAATGCCAAATTGGCCGTATCCTGTGAGTCCAAAACATTAACCTCTTGCACGAGATTGAAGACTTCTCGGAGTCTGCTACGCATCGCTTCGGATACGGTAGGCGCTACCAAAACGGCCAACTGATGGGCAGTTCCGACACGTTTCAGCGAATGTGCCAGAACGAGTGCGCCCAGGGAGTATGCATCATTCGTTGTTAACGTCACCCACGCACAATCTGGAACAAGAAAAAAATAAATTATACATTTTTTTGTTTATGGCAATTCTGAGTTTCGGAAAATTGTAAAATTTACTCGTATGTGTTTTGGAAAAATTAAATTTTCTTTTGCCGAAGCAGAAGCACAAAATTTTTGGTTATTTTTTGTTTGTTGTTGTTTTTTTTCACACTTTTGCATGCATTCACCTAAATTCTCGAACTGAATACCAAGAAACGGGGGGAGGGTGGCGATAATTACACGGCGCAAGAAAATTTTGAAAAATGATCTTTTCGAATTTTCGAGACAGTTGGCCGCATTTCGTGGCGACTTGTTTTCGCTTTCAATAAAACAAATGGGCGGGTCTGTCTTCATCAAATTTTTATTGTTTTTGGGAATTCTGACTAATGATGTGGTTACGATTGATCGTAAGAGGAGTGACAAGTATTTTTTGACAGCATTTCGAAAAGATCTTTAAATCTGTTAAAAGTGTTCTTAATTGAACGCCCACTTGGCTTGACAAACTGACTAGACATTTTGTGCATAGAGAAGTCACATTCATGGGATGGCCAGCAGTTGGATATTTTCGTTATAACCACAAATAAGTACATAATCGTTGATCAAAAATTTAAAAGGACTCATGGACGATCAACATTTTTAAACCCTAAGAGTGCGTCTTATTTTTTACTCGTTTAAATTCGCAGTATTTTTTTTCCCATGAGTTGATGCTTTGCTCTTAGGTATTTGAGATGTTATGTGACAAAAGAACATACCAAATTTTTAGGCTTTCAGTAAATATCCTTAAGACAAATCATCAAGAATGAGGAGCATTGAATGAGATTAATTGGAACAAATTTAATAGACACATGCCTCTAAAGGAAATATTATTAATGGATCATCTCACTCCAGCAAGTGAAAATTGAACAGCAAAATTTAAGGACCCTTTTCAGACATATCACTTTTGTGAAAAACTTAACTTTAAATATTGTTTCTATAGCTCGAAGTCTGGCCGACAAACCTTACTTAATTTCACATCATTCAGAAATTAAAACATCATTTAAAAACGCAACACCGACTTGGTAGGGTCGCATCTTTGAAAATTGAGTGTTAAAAATGCTAGAAATCGATCCAGAATATCCACAAAAAATATCACTCCAAATGAGAAGTCATTTTTTGGTTCTAAAAGATTTTGTAATAAGCTGATCATGGGAAGTTGTGGCTACCAACTTCCAATTATGATTGCCAAACCAGCTCTGTTTCAAGAATGTGATAGTGTTTTGCCTGGCTGTTGGAAAGAAAGCACCTGTGGGCCTATTGTACTCTTTATAAATCGACTATACGAGCGTAGCCTTACATCCTTAACACCGTTTCACTTCAATTCTTAGGGCCAAATGAAAGAATCCGGGTCGCAGTTGTGATGGAAATTTTCATTCAAACATTATCAAGAAGATCTTGCTCTAAAAAATTCTCATCGCGCAAATCTTACTTGCAAATTTTCAACGAAATAAGCCAAAAGTAAGTTGATTTCACTGTTTTGGACACGCCGGTTGAATGCAGTAATCTAACAAGGAATGTTTTCGAAACCCATTCCGCATGCCCATGGATAATGCGGAGACCAAGCTTTCGAAACGGGATTTAAATGTTTTTATGAAAGATTGAAATCGTTTCAGAAAGCAAAAAGATTGGAGAGTTACTGGGAAAAAAACATAAAGTCGAAGAGCATCGCCTCAAAACAAACTTTAAACAGTTTAAAATGAAAATTAACCCCACCGAATTCCAAAAAACTGACGAATCTACCTAGTCGCAAAGATCACTGGCAATCTTCCAAAGAGTATCCTCAGAACTGCAAGAAAATGCATATATTTTTAAGGTTCCGTACCTCAAAAGGGTAAACGGAACCCTTTTAGGATCAGAATATTGTCTGTCTGTCTACCTTTTTTCTAAAGAGCACATGAAGGTAACAAGTTGAAAGAAATACTTTTCACGGCGGTCCATTAAAAGTCAAAAGAAACGGCTATTTCTGCCGCATATTTTGATACTGCCAAAGGAGTCAAACCATATATCGCAGTTCCCGTTTACGTAAAATCATGAAACAAGGCAAAAAGTAATGTCTTATAGCACAGGTAGAAAGTAAAATCCGTAAGACATAAATCTATAATTATAACCCAAAAACGATTTGTTTTGAAAAACCGCCCACAACCTACCAACAAGATTTTAAGAAACTTTCGTTGGAAGGTTTTTGTTTAAGATTAAAAAACTATTCCGACCGAGATAAAACTCTTAGTGGACTGCATTATTAATTTTTTTTCAATAAGCCCGGTCTAAGAATTTGAAGATTAAGCACATTTGAATAAAACGGCCTGAAACGTTTTTTTAAAGGAAGCATTTCTCATTTTACTTAACCAACTTGTGCGAATAATCCGAGTCTGCGAACAGACGAATGTAGGAAAATATTAGAAAGTTTAAATATAAGAAAATGATAATTTAAGCCCGAGTCATAAATTCTCCTAAAATAACCAAAACCTGATGTGTACGAATTGTAACATAAACAAATGTAAAACTAGTCACAATTTTGTTGAGTTTTAACTATGAAAGGATATACGTCTCGTGACTGGAACCTCAAACCGTATAAATTGTATAAAATCAAAAACTTCCCAAAGAAACGGCGATTTGTTTGACAACAAAAAGTGGAGGATATTCAAAAACTATCGAACTTTACTCTTATCAGTTTCATCATAAAAAAAATACGAATCAACAAATTTTGTAGCCGGAGAAACCGTCTAAATACATTTTTTTTTGTAAGGTGATAAAATTTTGACTAAAAATAAATTTTAAAATAAAAATTCGGTGAATGCATGCTCCAGCAGGACGGACAAAAATTATTACAAAGTAAAATAAGAAACATGTAAGCTTTTCTTTAAAACATTTTAAGTTTTAATTTAAAAAAAAGGATATAACATCATAAATGTACATTAGTTCTTTAAATACAGAAAAAAAAATAATAATAGTAACATAAACAAAAATCAAAATATTTTATTTAAGGGTTTTGTTTTTTTTTTTTATTCGAAAAATATTTACAATTTTGAAGGAAGGAACATCATAAAAATAATGTTTGAAGGCGAGTCAGATTACGAAATATTCTCTGCATGCGTTTGAGTGATGTTTGTCTTTTTTTTACTAAATAGTTTTTTTTTTTAACAATTCATTTCGGTTTTAGTTCCTATAAGAATAGAAAAATTAGCATTTTTTTTGGTTTGGTTTTCTTTTTTTGTGGAGTATTTCAAAAGCAAACGAGTAAACGTCAATTCAGTCAAATTGTGAGTAAAGTATTTTTTGTTTTGGTTTTTGATTAGAAATATTTTATTTAATTTTTTTTGTAAAATTCAGCAGCTGTTAGATTGTTGGCGAGAATTTTAAGCGAAATTATTTTTTTGGTTTTTAAATTTATATTTATTTTTGATTTTATTTATTTTTTTTGTTGTTTTTGAAAAACAAAACTACCTTCTAAATAAAACAAGGCATCCAATGGCGCGCGTGTTTGATGATACCGTTATACGGATTGTATTAGATCAAAATGAGTGGGGTGTATTCATTTTGTATTTTTGTTTTTGGAAAAAGGAACCTAAAAAATAAAAATTGTGAATGTAAAAGTGTAATGTGATGTTAAATGTGAATCACATATTAAAAACTTACCCGATTCGATTTATACAAAAAAAAGAACAAAAAACAAGAAACAAACTTGAAACTCACATCGAAAGAGTTCAGCAGGAGACATTGTATTCTAAATTTGGAAAACATCACTCGGTTCGAAATCGAAAAAAACAACAAACGAATACAACATCATCAACAAATGGATTTCACGAAATATGTGCGGTTTTGAGTTTTCTTTATTTTTTATTGCGATTTCTTTTTAAGTTCGGAGATATAAATAAATTTTGGAAATATGTTCGAGATACACAAATGTTAAATTGTATCTGAGATAAATTCAACTGAATGCAGACATCTGCAGAGTTTATTTCGATGCATTGTGAGGGGCTTCATGGTTTTATTATTATAATTTTATTTTATTTTTTATTAGACGGGGAGGTACAATTGTGTGCGCGTGTATCTGGATAAATGTATTTTTATACAAATCGTTTTTTCTTGAAAAAAACAAAAACAGTTTATGAAATATTGTGAAATTTGAATAGTTTGCGTAAAAGTTTAATTAGTTATGCGCGTGAGGAGCATAATATTTTTTTTTCCAACACCCACAAGCGAAATAAAACAGGAACAACTCACTCATTAGTGGATTAATAAAGTTTATTCTAAATTCGTTTAATTTTTCAACATCCTTGGACAGTTGACAATATCTATTTTAAATGAGATCTTCATTTTGTATATTAAATAAATGGGGAAGTCATTAACAATGAATGAAACACAATGTGGCGAGTCTTGAACAACTGTTAGCAGTCAATCATTTTGAAAAATGGTACCGAATCGGTTTTCCACTGATCATTTGACCCTGCTGAGGACGTGGCGACATTTTTTTTTTTGGCCAAAATAACAAGGATCATTTTAAATATGGGGCTTATGAAATCATCAGGCCAAAAAAGTGCTGTACATTCAACATCATCTCATGTCATTGTTAAAACTCAGTTAACCTTAAAGCCTTTATATTGCAACCATTACCAAAACCTATACCAAAAAGCAACAAGCTTTATTTGACTGAAAATTTCGTGGATCCCATTTTTTAAACTAATTTCAAAAGAGAGTAATAAACAAAACTGCAACGATTTTTAACTGACCATAAACAGCACATAAAATGGAAAAAATAAGATTTATTATCCTTCTGTAGTCCGTTAATCCAGAAACTTCAAAAATAAGTCCGAAAAGGTTCAAAAGAAATATAAAGTGAAGTTTAGCGGAGTGGCATAACAAGCTTGCAAAAGAAAGTGCTCACTTTGCTCACTACTGAAGATACGCTGAGAACGTCATCTACTTTATAGAATCACTAGATCTTTAAGCCGGAAGAAGGAAGCAATAGACATTTTACAGCTCAAGAAATGTGTGTAAAGTTCTGCGACGGAACCGCGACTCAATAACTTGAACAGGGGCAACACCATCTTTCGGAAGGAGACATTCTAAGGAGTTTCCTTCGCCAAAGTTTGTTAGTAGTACTCAACGCTTTTTGTGGATGACGGCAACATTTACTCTTTTACTTGAACTCACAAAATCCTGCGTCGACTCATTTAAGTTTAAAAATCAAACAGATTGTGTACCCACTGATTTTAGTAAAGCTTTTGATAAGCTTTCCCACCGCATTTTACTTTTTTAAAGTTAAACAAAATTGGCTTCAGCACAAAGTTCTTAATTTGACTTGAATCGTATTTATCAAGTAGATCTTACTCTGTTAACATTGGGGTACCACCAGGCAGCCACTTAGGTCCGTTGTTGTTTGTTTTGTTTATAAATGATTTGGTTTCTATTTTAAAGAGTTCACAATGTCTTATTTATGCTGATGATGTTACTATCTACATTGGAGACTGTCATGATCTGCAGCGTGATCTTCATGCGTTTCATGTGTGGTGTTCCAATAATTGTTTATTTTTAAATGTCAAGAAGTGTAATGTCATTAATTTTATAAGAAAAAACTCGCCGGTTTCTTTCGCATACAATTTAAATGGCTCGACAATGTGCAATGTTGATAATATTTCTTTCATAGGGGCTGTGTTCAAAAACTCGAGTTTAAGCAACATATCAACATAATTTCCAATAAAGCGAACTCAATGCTTGATTGGATTAAAAGAGAAACTAAGCAATTTAATGATCCTTATGTTGTTAAACAGTTGTCTATGACTTTCGTCCGTCCGATCTTTGAATACGCTTGTCAAGTGTGTTCTCCTCACTATAAATGTCATATCGACAGAATTGAGAAAGTTAACAAGAGATTTTTGAGATTTGCCTTGAGGGGACTGGGATGGCAAAACCCTTATAGCCTCCCACCTTATACAAGCAGACTTAATCTAATAGATTTGCCTAACCTTGAGAGCAGACGATCGTATCTATGTTTCTTTTTCATTACCATCGTACGAACTTTGAACGGTTTTCTCCATTTAATAATATGTTAATTATCTTTAATAAATATTCACACCTTTTGAATTGCAAAAATGTTAACATTAATACTAAATCTTTTAAAAATATGTTCCTTTTACATGTAAATAATAATGAACAATTGTAAACGCTAGATATTTAGCATTCTGAATAAATAAACAATTTTGACAGTATTTTGAAGGACTCTTGTCCCCCGGCAAAACTGTTCAAAAAGTTAGAAGCACAGCAGTTGAAGAAGTTTAGAAGGTGATAAGTTTTTCAATGATAAAAAAATGTTAACAAAACTTTTTGCAGCTTACGCAAAATACCATGAAAGAAGGTTACAACGTGAAATCTTCGAGGTAAAACTATTTTGACTACAAAAGCTCGAATTATGGACAGTAATATTCCAGCTGTTAGCGTCTTTGTAATGCAGCCAACTTGATAAATTGATAAGAAAGTCTGTATAAGTATAAGGCTGATGTTATCTTTAGCAATAAAAAAATGATCATTTTGAAATATTTATAGAGAATAATCTTGGCAGACCGATATAAGATGAAGACCCATGAATATTTTTTTAATTAGGCAAAGAATTCGAGTAAAAAGTTGGGATTCTTTAAAAAAAATATATATTTTGATATATGATAAAGACAAATTAAACTCGAGGCTGTCGTTAATATGAGAACCAGTGCTAAGCTTGTTCTCAAAATCAGTGTTTTCTTCATGGTTCGATGTCGTTCCTTTAGTCTTTTGACTTATGCGAACGTCTGCAAAAGCTTGCCAATGATTCGAGTGATATAATGAAGAATTTACACTCAGCAGAACATTTACTTGAAAGACGATCACACATCAGGAAATGATAACAAAAAATGTTTCTATCAGAATTGGATTTGAAGAGTATAACGAAGAATGGAACATAACCCAGAATAACTTCAACTTTCAAATATTAATTTAAAAAAAAAAAAAATTATTTCTTGTAGCGTAAACTGTTGACACACACAAAGAAATAATCTTACTCCCTAAATTGGAACTCATGCTCTCTTTAAAGGTAAACAAAAGAGAGAACAAGAATAGTGAAAAAAGAGTGAAATTGAACCGGTTACTTTCGAATCGAAATCAACATCAACAAACAAACAAATGACGGCACACAAGCTGTCATTCTGATAAGAGTGTACATTACAAGCTCATGACGTAGTCACAACAAGTACACATCAATTTGGCGGGCTTTGCGCAGACACCAGTTTCCTGACGGCTTTTTTTTTTCTTTCTTTCTTTAATTGGCACGAATTTCATGTGATAAAGAAACGAAGAAAGCAAACGCAAACACATAAAAGAAATTCTATGTGCAATAACAAATAAAAAAAACAAAAAACAATTTTATTCGTTTTTATCAGGCCAGGCGAGAGAAGATCAACAATAAAACAACAAAACAAAAAAGCAAGTGTCCAATAATCATTTGTCCCACCTTCGGCACATCGTCGTCTGCTTCGTTCCTAATTTCGTGGCAAGAATTAAAATGTCAATGGCTGGGTTCAATGCGATTTAGAAAGGCACGGTGCGCTGCCCTTACAATAAACTTTTCATCAGACGGCCCACGGACGCGACGTCCCGAAATAATTTATTGAGTTCTAATTCAATTTGTTTGTCGTCTGACGCAGGAGTCAAAATGTGGCACATTCGAGAATCACTCACTGGGTGGCACGACTATGATTACTATGACGGGATACCAAATGATGACCTACTTTGTTATGCGACATTCCATAGAAGCCAGTCTTTGTTGGCATAGCCGTATTAACTTTCATTTAGAAATTCTTGCATGAAATTCAATCTTCTGCGTTACTCGAAAAGACCAGCTTTACGTGGACCTGACCTACCTTAAGGCAGTTTAAGAAGTTCAAACTTTAGGGAGTGTCAACAGCAGAGTGTGGATGTCTGGCTCCGCATGGTTCCAATGCCAAAAAGTCTCACACAAGCAGTGTCACAACTTGATGACGTAAAAAAGCTGAGAGAAGTCGTTGTGTTATTCTCCTTTTGAATTTATTGCCGCCGTTTATGTCTGGGAAAACGACATAAAGCATAAACTGGAATAGGGACGTTGAAGGTTAAACGAAGGATATATGAAAGGATGTCTCAAGGAGAGATACGGTGCGCGGCAAAAAATTTGAGTGAATTTTAAGAGCTCTTTTGGTTGAAATCCCTTAAAATGTTATCCGTGTAGATTTTAGTTAATTGAAGGGAACTTCCTTTCGAGGTTATAGGTAGGTAGAGGGTCATGAGCATGTATGTATGTAAATGAAATTTCATTTTTGTCTTTCCTCATTTAGAATACATAGTATATAAAAGTCGTATGTTCGACTTCATTTTCGATGGCACGAAGGTATGTCAGCCATGATTTAGAAGAGCTTTAAAAGCTTAAGGATGTAAAAGGAGTTGTAAGTATTATTATTTTTAGGAATTGACAAAGTTCGTAGCCTACCAGATGTCGAAAAGTTATGTCATGTTTTCTTTTGGTAAACAAAATTTACATTTAATATTTAAAGGATGACCCTACAAGCTTGAAGATTTTTTTTAAATACAAAAAGAACAGAAACAACTCGAAATGAAAGGTAATTTTATAAGAAAAAATCTTAAATTTGACGTACGAAACCATATTGACATCAAACCTTGTTTTAAGTCAAAGCTCACTTTGACAACGCTGTGAACAATTAACCGATGAAAACAAACATTTTGGCAACGATTCCAAGACGTACAATATCACTGATCGTTAAATTTGTAAGAGGCTGAGTCTTCGGCAAAAATGGACGAAGGCTGTCCACAACTTCGAAAAATCGAAAGTGCTCTAACTATGAATAAGAAAGCACACACGTCAGAAACTGAAGTGTGATTTCATGTGACAGTTTATTGGATTATGTGCGAAAGGAATCCCACACTGGGCTCAAGAAAGGTGAAAAGTTGTCAAACGGAAAACCTTTTTCGGAAATTTTCAAACAGAAATTGTTTTTTTTTTCTTGAAGATATTCCTATTTCCCTTATCACTCTAATAGACTTTCATGAATGTATCCATGGAGCACTGAACAGAATTCCGTGAACTTGCGAGGAATTTTATATTCAATTTTATTTGGACCTTGGCTAGCCGCATCATATAGGATCGGAGAAGACTAGAATTTCGAAATTTTAAACATGAAATATACAGATCCACTTTTGTTTACATTTTTATGAACTCGAAGGATTTATCAGGTAGTAAATAGGCAACCTTCGTCGCTTGATGAAATACAATAATATCTTCTATAAGCAACTTTTTTGCGACGTTTTCGAATTCGATAGAAGTGCCGATGCTTTCAAAATGAGACAACAGAAATTGCCCCAGAATTTCCAAATTTCTGAAAGTCATATTTTAAACGCTCCATGTTTTTTTATTTTAAAAATTAAATTTAAGTTTATTGAACGAATATTATTTATCATAGGGACCTGAGATTCAATAACTTTTTCTTGCGTTGCATTCTCCCAATATTCTATTGACCAATTCAGACTCAATTCAGCGTCAAGAATGGTTCAGAATATTGGAAACATGAGATACAGCAACGACACCTTAGTGGAGAAATGACAAAGGCTTATTCTACGTGATCGAAACTTATTCGGTTTGTTCAATCAACAAGGATCCTAACTCCAAAGTCATCCTGTTCATGATTTACGAAACAATCATTTTGATAGAAAGAAAAACTCTCTGTCGGAAAAACAGAAAAGAGGGCGCATCGCAGACAAGGTTCATCAGCGAACTCCGAAAGGCAAAAATCCGTCGACTTCAAAGGCTCAATTGAATTGAATTGAATGTCTTCTAATTTCAAAAGACCGAACTTCTTATTCAAGGACCAAGCAATAATGAATGCTGACATTCTTGGTCTGACCAACTGTAAGCAGTGAGGAGCATAAAAACCCGGTTAAATTCAGTCTCAGATCCTCTAAGGATCAACAGATCAACAGTACATGAATTATGAAAAATTTATCCCTCAGCCTTTTTGCATGACACTTGGAAAGACATTGCATTAATAACAACATTGGTTTGAAAAATGCTGCGAAATGTCTAGACTTCCTGATGCTTTGCTGAAAGTACTTATCCCTGTCTGATCTGGCTACCATAAATAAAGTTGTCATTCAACCAAACTGGAGGATAACTCTCATGTCTGTCTGGGCAGATGTTCAAAAAACCATCCAAGGTCTGCTGAAAAGAGTAGGCAAATATTTAACGAAGCCAATCAACGTTTTTTGGTTGATGTCTTGGCAGATATATTTAATCGTTGTGTATTTGCGGGAATCTTTCCAGAAGCCCTCAAATATGCAGATATTGTACCATTATTTAAGAAAGGTTCTGCTACTGAAATGTGCAACTATAGGCCTATATCACTTCTCTCAGTCTTTAGCAAAGTCTTTGAAAAACTTGTTAAAGAAAGAATAGTGAATTTCTTGAATAAAACTAAGTTCTTTAACCCAAATCAATTTGGCTTTCAGAGAGGTAAATCGACTGAACTCCTGCAGTTCTGTGCCCAAATCATGTCTAAACTCGACGAGAAAAAGACTACGGCTGGCCTTTTTATTGATATTACTAAGGCCTTTGATATGAAACTAAAAAAAGCTGGTTTTCGTGGTTTCATGCTTGATTGGTTTGGGTCTTACCTTAGGAATAGGTCGCAAAGGGTGAAGATAGATGAGGTCAGGAGCCAAACTAAGTTCTTCAACCTGGGTGTACCTCAAGGCTCTGTTTTGGGGCCAATTTTGTTTCTCATCTACATAAATTCACTATCTACACATAATTTTAAAGGCTCACCTACTGCTTTTGCGGATGATATAGGTTTCTCTTATGGTTTGAATAGTCCTCCGGGATCTATTGATGAATTTAAATACCTGAGGCTCACCTAAGATTCAAGAATGAGTTTCTCAAATCATGCCGACACTCTGAAGAAGTATCTCCGTAGGACTCTACGACATTTCTATTATTTGCGAAATATCTGCTCATTGTGGAGCAGCTTCTAAAAATTATTTACTATGGTATTTTCCATTCAAAATTGCAGTATGGTATTGTTTGCCGGGGAGGTGTTTATCAGAATAAAATTCAACCTCTTTTAATTTTGCAGAAGTATATCCTTCGAAAACTTTGCCTGCTAGGCATCCCAGTTTTCCTTTGTTCTGTGACCTGAAGATCCTGCCAGATCGTTATTTGTACTGCTTTAAAGTGTTAAGGAAATTCTTTATGAAATCTGGTAATCCAAACTTTCGAGTAATCTCGTAATCTCGAATCATAATTTGCGTGGAAACCTTTTGAATTTAGTATCTTTGCCACATTATCGAACCACTGCTTATCGTAATTTTTATTCAGTGTCTTCATATCGTCTATTTAATAAGCTTCCACAGTCTATAAAGGCAATATCAGTGTCCGGAATGCCTATACAACTTGTAAAACAGTGGCTCTTGAATATTAACTTTTCTAATCTCGAATCCATTCTGTCTGACAATCTGGTTTAATTGTTTATATCTTTGCATTGTACTTGCGCTCTTATTAAATAATTTAATTTCCTTTAAAATAAGTTAATTCTTTTGTAGCTTATCATTATTCATGCACTCCATCTTGTTCTTACAATCAATAAATTTGTGATTATTCAAATTCTTGAACTACGTAAAATGTTTAATTTGTTTTGTTTTTTAAGGGTCACCCCACCCAAAATTTATTTTTTTATTACGCCCATTGAAGTGGCATTCAATACTATTTTTTATTAATCATACAGAAATATAGAGTGCCTCATATTTCTTTTCGATAAATCTTTCTTGCTATTTTTAAGAAATTATTGTAATGAATTTTAAAGAAATAAATTAAATTAACTAACTAACTAAGTAACATTTTAGTAGAACTGTCTTCTTGAACCCTGTCGTTAACAAGGATTTTCTTTAAAAAATACAATTAAGTGAAGTTCAATAGTGCCTCAGTACTTGTCCCTCATCTTTTCCAGTTACTTTATGTGTCAAAATAAAAAGGGTATTTTACTACCCCTTTAATGCGGTAAATATTTTTTCGATTCTTTTTGCAATCGTTTGAATATTTTTTTAGGGATCGTGTTTCACACACTATTTCATAGAAGTCAGAAAAATACCAACTCAAAATTTATTACTTTACAAATAAAATAATATTTATTTAACATTGAAAATTCACTATCAATAAACCTGAATCTGATTTGGTTGACTAAAAGCCTGTAAGTGAGTAAAGTTTTGTTCACAATCATTCAAAATTCCACTCAATAAAAATTCTTCAAACTATTTTTAAATGAACTTGAAAAAAAAATAAAACTTAAGGAGAAATATTAAAAATGAATTTTCACGTATTTATTATGTCAAGATAGCTCAAGACTTTCTTGTCGTTATCTCAGAACAAATGACAATCATAAATTAACATTAACTTAACTGATCGAGGATCGAGGTGATATCATAAAGAATAAACCTTTACACACTTTGTTTCAACGAAATACGAAATGTTAAATTTTTCAAAAATATACAAAAGATTTGTTTTATAAGAAAAGTCAACAGCAATTGGCCATAAACTATCTAAAACATTTTGTTTTCAACTTTTTTTCCAACATCTGGCTAAATTTAGATGCACTCTCCAATTTGTTTATCTTGATTTTTCAAATCCCCCTTGCCAGCTATAAATTTAATGTCGGAACAGATAGAAATATTTCTACAATTTCAAAAACAGAAAAAAAAAATTGTTTTCGAATCACATTTGTTTGCAGTTTGCGTTGCCAAAATGTTGGAAGTGTCATTTCAAGTAAGCGGAGGCTAATTATCGTGGGAATTTTTCATGCTGGCTGCAGTACTTGTACAAGGAACCTGCATGTAGGCCCACTTAATTCGACAATCTAGATTTTTCGTTTTCAGTGTGAAAAATACGAGTTGCAGAAAAATAGATTCAAATAATAAGATACTCGAACATTCTGTGTCCGCCCTCATGCTGGCTTGGTATTCAAATTCATATTTTTATTTCTATTTCTGTTTTCTTTTCAATTATAATTTGCGGTTTTATTGTGTTTGATTATGCTCCATTGAGAGGCACTGGGGAACAATAAAGTATCTACGATTAGGCTGAGTATGTCTTATGCGAACTATGTAGCCTGAGGGTGGTGATGGAAAATGATTTTGTCCATTTACAAACCTACTCGTGTGCTTCTACAATGTTTCCGGATGATTTAATTTTGGGGTTTGGCCTCTGCAATCGAATAATTTGTCAATGTTGACGATAAACTCATTGTGGCGACGCGGCGTGACTATCGATTGCTCCCTAAGGGGTTTGGACAACGAGAGTGCATTTCATTGACATGCATGCAACGAGCCAGGCATTCATTCAAAAACAGAAATTGAACGCCACATACACTTCGACTTGTTGGTGCATATTTAAAATGGCTCGGATAATTTAGCACGGATGACGAAATCGCATTGAATTTCACGGAAATTCATCGAATTTAGGAGACGATTTATAATTAGCTTGATCTTTGGGATTCAGGAAAAGGCAATAAAATGAGTCATGGTGTGTTATTGCTGGTTGAACATCGCATCCAAGAATATCGGATTGAGTCAACAAATTGCTTGTTAAATCAGTTTATGGAAAAGGAAAAATGTTCCTCAGATTTATTGCAACAATTTTTGCATTGGCATTTTGAAAATTCAAGTCAGGCATTATTTCAAGACTCATTCAATTTACTTGTAGTTGTAGGAATTCGGAGTTTCTTGGTCCACACTGCGTGCTTTCGAACTAAATGCGACACAATCAGATCAGTCAGTTTTGAAATTCGTTGATCTTTTCTAGGATCTTGAGTAGTGTGTTAATTTGATCAATTGTCGATTTGCCCGGCTGGAAGCCACACTGGTGTTGGCAGATTTATGTGTGGCGAAAAAGCTTCAAACAATACATTGGATAGGGTCATTCTTAAGGGGTTATGATTTGGACTGCTCCATGCATAGAGTTTGTTTGGAGACGGACAATTCGGCATCCAATTATTCTTCACTCTTCTGCCAATTTTAATGACAGCCAATAACATCATTCTCATAGTTGTTCCAAGACATTGGGTCGTTTTTTTTTATAAGAATTATAAAACTGATGCTCCAGCCGTCGGGCATGTTGTTCCTCCAAACCTGATATACGATCGAAAGAAAGGTGGATGCTTCGAACCATGACTTCCCCTCCATTTTAAAGGGGTTCAGCTTGTAAATTATCTGAACGAAGGCAGCCACAGGACACACGTCTATCTTGTCGTCGTAGAACGTCTCACAGAGAACACACTACATCTTCCACTTTGGCCTTTCCCAGAAAATTAAAAAGGAATATTTCTTGAATAAAGAAGTGGGATGAGAGTGCACTCGGATTCAAGAAGGCCTCCGAAATAAGATCTGGTGTCTTCTGCGAAGTAGTGTGTCAATAGTTACAGCGTCCTTCACGACGAAATTTAAACCATCATCAGGCTGCGGAACATAATTTCTCATGCAGCTATCAAGGCTTTGCCGACAATTTTTATGAAATCAAATCTTCTCAAGATGTGCACACAAAAATTGTATACTATGTCAGAAGTCAAGAGGACATAAAGATATATCCGGAAATGAGAAAGCCGGCTAATCACAAATCAACGATGCAGAGAACGGAGCGGGCCAATAAGCTCACTCTTCCGTTTTTTGAAATGCCAATAAGAAAATCAGAATGAAACTGCAGTCAGCGTAAATAGAAGCTAGAGTCGAGTAAACTAATGCACCAAACTAGTCCGTCCAATTTTCGGCGGAAAAGGATCAAATGATCTCATTTATTTCAAAAAGGCAACCGAAACATTTCAGGCATAATAACCGGCTACTTTCCCATTGCATTAATGTGAAGCGTCTAGGGTACCGTGCAATTTCTTTTGCAGAAGCTGTAGAAATGTACAGGAACGATGTAGTTAACTTGCTGAAGAGCAAATGGAACTTGAAAGATCTACCAGCTAAGTGGGTGCGAAAATCTCAATTCCAACTTTTCAATTAACACTTCATAAATGGCGATAGTAAAACACACTGAAGAACGAAACGTGTGAATCATGAATACTTTTAAAGTTAAATACCAATAAATCATCAGGTCGTGAAAATCGTTTGGAATACGAATTTTGCTTCGTTCTCTTGAGCGTAAGGGCCCATGATCAAACTCTTTCATTAAATTAGATCATATCTGGTGCAATTACCTCTCCCGAGTCATGACGATCATTTGGAAGCAGTACTGAAATAAAAAAGCTTATGGAACTATTCGGAGTCCACAATAACCTGAAGGCACTTTCAATCATATTGGCATTGATATTCCCTTCAATATTCAGGGTCATAGTATGTGGGTTTTTTATTTCAAGATAGAAACAACAGTGAGTTTGCAACAAGTTTCGAGTCAAAACCGATCCAAAGCTGCGAAAGCTTTGAATTTTTTTTTCAGGGCAACGCTGCTCTATCGAAAACAAACATCAAGGCACAGACAGTTTAAAAGGTGTTGAGAGTCAGTCAAACGAACGTATAAATAGACCGTAGACCGAAAATCGTACATTCCCAATCAGAGAACTGGAAAAGGACTCGAACATTGCTTATGGATTCAATCATCATTTGGAATTCGGACGTCCTTTTTATTGTCATTTTATTGTTCTACATAAACAGCAGCAATATTCAATCGCGACAGTGGATTTTGAGCGAATAAAAAAAGTCGATAATTATTTCTCAGTCCTTTATCGGGCGCCAATCACGAAAAAAAACCTAATAGTTTCATACTTCTAGTCTTAATCTTCTGCTTCTGCTCGCTCTTTCCAGATGCAGTATAAGGCTATCCTGTTAATGGCATGCTAACCAAAAAGGTTACGCTTCGATCTCTATATAAAAGTCGGAAAACAAATTCATAATATAGGGTAGAAGTGGTCTTTAACTTTATTCACAACTTGCGATCCACATTTTAAAGATCATAAACTACTACTGGACAATCCATCTTTAGAGTTAGCGAGGCTTTGAAGCAAAAAATACCGTGTGAATCAAAATATCTTGAGAGATGAAAAAGAGAAACAAAAAAATCATGCACACAAACAAAAGATATGATCCTATTGGAAGTCCTTACGTTAAGATATATGTCAAAGCTTAGAATTTGAAAAGTTAAAGCGTGTTCTGAAGCACTCAGGAGCTGAATCTACGAACAAGAATCTGACAAAAAGGTAAACAAGGTGTTTTTCGACAAATCCAAGTTCAAGCTGAATGGTATGCCTGAAGAAAAACACAAGACTATTACATTGCCGCATTTACAGTGGGCTAGTAAATGCCATTTCAATCTAATCAATGGAGCCAATGAAGCACTCTTCATGAGTCATCTTCAGCGATTTGACGCTTAGATCAAGATATTCTTGTTATAACTTCAAGGCGATAAATTAACAAGATTAGCAAGATTGAAATTTAGTTTGTCATGGAAAGAAAATAGAATCTGAAATTCCAGAATATGTTGTCAAAAACGGTTTGCTCCAAGGGCATCACTTCACACGCCTCGAGGACTATTTTCTATTTTTTATTGTTTTCGAAATTCATATTCCATCAGTGAGAGTGTAAACTAAAAAAAAACAACCCACTTCTTGGCATTGACTTCTGTCAACAACAAGAAACAATCAGCAGTCTCTAAAAATTATATTAGAGTCTGGTCTGCGTCATTTCCTATTTGCAAGACCTCCTCATCTGAAAATAACATAAAGTTTAATAAAAATAGTGCCAAAGGCACACAACAACGATTCCATCAATGACAAAATCCAACTGAAATAATTTTTTTTTTTATAAAAATAAATCTCAAAAATGAAATCCATCTCAAGTGAAACCAGCTGGAGCCACTGATTTGTACAGTAAACAACAGCCACTAGCTTGAGCTCAATTTCCAGCCAATTATGTGCGCTCAAATTGAGATTCACGCTTGTTGCTTGCGCCCAGCATCATCACAGATCACCGGTGATATTGAATTCTGCCGGCACCATAAGTATGCACTCTAAGTACGAGTATCTCGAATGGCAGATACTTTCATAGGCGACAAGCAACCGTCACGCTAGTAGCCAACCAGACAGACACACCACTTGACTTGACTGCTCCTACATACATTATAGTCGAATGCCGCTACTGTAAAAAAAATATTGCTTTCTAAAAATAACAACTTCGGAATGAAAAATGAAACATACTAATAAAAAAAAAAAAAAAACAATATTCACAAAACGCAGGGAAAAGTAATCTCAATCTCAGCATGGGGGTGTTGGGGGCGTGCGTTTGATTTATTAATTCTGGTCTTCCCAAAGCAATGAAGACGGGAGACGACTACAACAGACACACACACACACACAATGTCTCCTCTTTCTCGCTCTTTTGTTCTCGATTTTCCATCTAAAAATACACAGAATTGAGGAAAACCGATAGTAAAAAAAAATATGACGAAAAATTTGTTAGTATATATTTTATCCATTTACGACCCCACCCACCCCCATTTTAGGGGCTGAATTCAAAACGAATCGAATCGAAGCGCACAACCATCTGACACATCAAACTCAAAACAATCATCATAAGACCACTCGTACGTAGTCTTCGAAGTGGACCTTCTCGACTTGGTATCACACAAACGGTTATTTTTCTTGCTTTCTAGATAACCGTTAACAATAACCAACCCAACTGCCTCTCCTGAGGTACGTCTGGTTGTTCCCTTTACTATGGAATTGAGTTTATTTAATTTTTTTTTGGGGGGTTGAAAACTAGTGCGAGGGTAAACCGAACCTCGAATTGTCTGACTTTGATTTTAATTTTTTTTTGTTGAGAAAAACACATTGAAGCTGAAGGTCACTTAAGGTCGTCGTCGTCCACACGATGAAACCGAAGAAGAAGAAGATTCGCGAGTTTTTTTCTTCTCCTTTCTGAGGGAAAATTAAGTTTTTCATTTTCTCTTAAATGCAAATTTTAGGCGGCATTAAAAAATAAAAAAAAATCTTATTCTACTGCAAAGGCAATTTTTTTGTACATGCTGCACTTAATTTATTAAAAATCAAAAAATAAACAATAATATTTTTTTTTGTTTAATTTATTTAATTAAAATAATAAAAATTAAATTCTCTTTGAAATTTGATTGTTTTTTTTTTTTTTGTTTGGAGGGGGGTTAAGAGAACTTCTTTTTTGAACTTACTGCTCATTTTGATTTTTGTGCACTTTTTTTTCGCGAAACTGTGTGGAAAACTTTAGTAAATTTTTTTGTTTAATTCACTTTTTGGTGGATTTTTTTTTTGTTTAAACACAATTCACAAAAATAAATACGGCGGGTTGTGTGTGCGTGTCTCAAACCGGGTGAGGAAGAAAAAGAAAAATGAATTCACTTGTCGCAAGAGAATGAGCGCTCAGTTGTTGCTCGGAACACGTACGGCGAGAAACTGAATTCAGTCCGTTGAGCGGGTATATCATTCCTCGGGAGTCGCGACGACGAGATGGAAATAGAAATAAAAATAATCAGAAAAAAAAAAATTTGTGCTTTTCTGTTTAGTTTGCGGGAGGTGTTCAATTCAGGGGTCAGGAGGATGATAAGAGTAACACAAATGGGAAGGAAACGAGCAAACGAGAAAGAGACAAGAAAGATGTTGTTTCTTTTTCATTTTTTTGAGCGTTTTTTGACAGGAAAGAGCAGATGTTGGTTTCAAGTGACGTCACGGATAAGGGTAATTTAATTTGGGGTGTTACTGTGTGCTGTGAATGTCGGTTGGTATAGGTTGTGTGATAAATGATTGATGATGAGCGTGTGATATTGCAAAGAGAACGCGTGCGGGCAAAACAAGTGTACTGGTATGCGAGTGGGGTGCTGTGAAGTTTGGCGAAGAGACAAATGCTTGCAAAGGGTTGCCATAGTCTAAATCAAATTAAATTTAAATTTTACAAAAACATATTTTAACATGAGAACGCTAGGGGTGATACAAAAGTTCAGAGTACTGTTTTGAAATGCTTCTACAGCGGCAGTCACCTCGCCGTCATCTTCAAAATAAATCTGCATCGCTCGGATTATTTGCACATTGAATCCCCACAACATCAAAATGGGAAATGAAATCGATTTTGTAATAGGACCACCGGTTGAAAATGTCGTTTTTTTCAAAAATCAATTCTTTATTGAGGAAAAATAGATATTAATTAAATATGCTAAGTATTGCCCATCGCTAGCCACACATTTTTCCCATTTTTCTGGCAATTCATGGATACCCGTTCTGAAAAATTCGACCGGTTTGGACTATACGGCGGGTGGGGTAGGACATCCCATTTGAGCGTTTCAAGGTAAGTTTTGACGACATTTGCAACATGTGGCCGAGCATTGTCATGTTGCAAAATAACTTTATCGTGTCTTGCGACCGTTTCCGGCCGTTTTTCCTTCAGTACTCGGCTCAAACGCATCAATTGTCATCGGTAGACCTCGCCTGTGATTGTTTCATTCGATTTAAGCAGTTCATAATACACAACGCCCTTCTGGTCCCACCAAATGCACAGCATAACCTTCAGGCCATGAATATTCTGAACGGCCGTCGATGTTGAGGCATGTCCGGGGTATCCATATGTTGCCCAACGATTTGGATTATCGTAATGTACCCATTTTTCATCACGATGTTAAAAAAGACTTATTTTTGTGGCGTTCAAGCAGCATTTCGGACATGCAAAATCGGCGTTCGAAGTCTCGTGGCTTCAATTCGTACGGCACCTTTCGGATCATGCTTTCAAATGATCGGAAATGGTTTGCCGAGCGACGTCAAGTGATTTTGCAAGTTCTTCTTGCGTTTGTGACGGATCTTGATCGAGAAATGCCTCCAATTCATGGTCTTCAAACCTTTTCACCTGGCCGGGGCGTTCTTTGTCTTCGGTGTCGAAGCAATTGATGCGCTTCGGTTGCTTTTTTTCTTTAAATAAAAGAATCATATTAAAACTTCCCGCAAATGTTGTTTTGATGGTACGAATGTAGACATTTTACGGCTTTACAAAAACTTCACTAATGACCATTAACCTAGACTGAAATAATTAGACAATGACATGAAGTTTCTGATGTTACAGCTGTCATGGTCAAAATTCACCTCAGAGTAATAGATATGAAGTTGTCTGCAATAACGACATTTTCAACCGGTAGTCCTATTACATCGCAAATTTCATTCACGATAAAAGTGGCCTCATGCTTTTGATTCGCAGTGTATAGTATATGCAAGGTTTATAAGATTTACGAATTATTTGTTTACATTGTTTCCTGAGAAATAAATCCATACCTATGGCAGACATAAGCTAAAATTGTTTTAGTATATTATTTTTTAGAGTCTTTAAATTTCGATTCAATAAGTAAGGAATCTCAAGATGACCAGATATAAGAAAGGTTCGATAACAACGGACATTATCAATTCGAAAAAGAAGCTTAAGTTTTAATGGAAGAAAGCACTCGCTTGATAACAAATTATTTCATAAGGAAATAGTTAAGAGTATGCCGCGAACTTGAATTCTCCTCATAGCGTTCCATGGCTTGATGATCAATGCACTTCATAAGTTGGGTTTGGAAATATCAAAACAAAATTGACAGCCGTCGCCATTTGTAAAAGTTGGGCCACCGCTCAGAAGTATGATAAGGTCCCAGAGAAATTTTTCAAAACCCAGCTACACTAGTCTTTGAAATTATATGGAGCTCAAAAAATTATTTGTCCTCCGAAACACTCAATAACTTTGCAAATTTGAGACGTATTTTTTTTAAATCAAGCACAAGAAGCAGCTGCTTAAAAATGTGTTTATTTCATCGTTACAAAGTGATAAATCACATCAGAAAAATAACTTTAATAAAGAAAAATTGAAAAAACTTAGAACCATTCTTTATTTCAATAGGCAAACATTTTTATTTATAGAATTTTTCAAAACTCAATAAAAAAAAAACAGATATCCGCATGGATGTTCCATTTTGTCTGCCCACTAACCCAATGTCACAAAGTCGCGGAACCAGTAGTCTCTTCTATAAATAAAATTTAATTTAATCTGGAAAATAAAAGAGCATTTTATTATTAATTAATAATATTTTAATATACAAAATAAATTGTATTTTTAGATTGAATAATAGTTTTATTAAATCGTTTTAACAAAATAACAAACAAGAAATTTTTAATATAATTAAGCGTGGAATTATTGTAATTTATTATTTAAGAAACACATCTGGAAAACTGTCTTTTTTTCTTGTCGAAACAAACCACAAGTCTTGAAGTTTTTTTTTTTTTTTTGTTTTTTTTAATCAAAAGACTTGATTTGAGAAATTTTAGTTGGGCTAGAAATTTATGGGTTGAATAGTAATAAATTCTAAATTATGGCATGTCGACAGAATCATATAAATAAATTAAGGAAGTGAGATAATTAAGCGGACAGAAATAGTGTTGGAAAACTTAAAAAATTTAGGACTAGAGTTTGGAACAACAATTTCAGTTGAGCATAGATGCAATGTGGCTCAAAATGTATCAACCTATGGGAAGATGCTATAACTTTAACAAGTTGCAGAAATTGTCAGTTTTGTTACAGTTACTGTGAAGAAAATATAAATTTTATAAGGTCCATTGCCATGAAATGTAATGCGCTTAAGGATCGCGGAACAATTGTGACTTTTTCTTCAAAGAATAATTCTCAAGTGAGTTTGAGACAATGCGGCTCACATTTCCTCGTGGTCCTTATTTAACTCTCGCTAAAAATGCATAAAATTAAGTAGTGATTGTTTCTTCAAAAAGTTTAAGAAGAGATTTTATAGTTTCGAGAGTTTATAGTTTAGCAAAGAGACATCGGCTGAGTGCTTTTGGGCCAACCTGTGTTTGCTGTCCTGCTATTTGAACGTCTTGGCAACTACAGCATTAATGCCTGTCTGGTCAAGTTCCACTATAATTAAAATTCTGATATTCATATTTACTTTTAAAAGTCTTTTTTTTTCAATTCCAAATGATTGGCGCACAGTTATTGTTTATCAAGCTAAGACGATTCCGGGTCGAAGCTCTATAAACGAGTGATCCAAGCGCCAGTGTAAATTTGCATAATTTGTCTAGATAATCTCCTTAAAAGTCATTAAATTATGTCCATCTTCTGGAGTGCACGAATTCCCTCCAAAACAAAAATCTTTACATTAAGTCTTCAAATTTCAAATGCCTAACCACTGAACTGTGCCTTAAGCCGAGACAAATTTAACGAATAGGGTCGAACAATTCGCAACTGATAGCTTCAATCAATCTTCTGACTTGGGTTACCTAGGATGCTGTTCTAAGAAATCTGCAACTATGAAAATTCCACTGTCCCAATAGCATATAAGGTTCCCATAACTTTTGCTGCCGAATTTCTGATTTGAATTTATTCTATCTGCGTTTGTTTGGTTATTCCAAAGATGAAAATTCAACTTCCTTTTTCTATTTTTTGACGGCTTTCATTCTGGGTAACTTATGCTAACAACTTGTCCATATCGAATTCGTTATGAAATCCACTGTTTGCTGCGATAGGAGGTCCCTAGACACTATCATGTCAGCTAACATAGATTTCTATTTTTTACACTGTTTTGATTTTCACGATCTCGTCTCCTGTGGATGTTGGTCGTTTGGTTTCAATTGCTTCATGGGTGAAGTCCGAATTGGGACGGAGCTTTTGCTGTCAAAATATTAGCATTCGTTTGGTTCGCAGTATTTTATTCAACATTTGTTTATATACCAAAAAGTTGTGTTCTGAAAAAATATGGTTCAGAACCTTGCTGTCAGTGTTATGCTTTTACAGCAGAGCCAAAGACAGATCATTTACACAAACCATTATTTTTGACAACACGAACTTAGACTTCAGGCCTGAAAAGCTGATCGAGGTCGACTCCAGTGGTGGCGTTGTGAATTTGATTCCTGGACCAAATTTTTCCAAAACTAAATAAAAGTTCAAGACTTAATCTGGTATTCGACCCTTAGACCTGTCAATTGCTCCAATTGAATTGTTGCTCCATCTTGCTATTGCTCTTACTGTTCGTTTTCATATGAATGCAGTTTTCCTGGTTTTTTTTTCTCGAAAGAAGTTTCAATATTTTGGACCATTAGAAATAACTGGCTATTGTGTGAGGTGCACATGCTTAGATTTTTCGTCCTTTAAGGCACGTGTATCAACCCTTTTTCAAAAGCTTAAGACAACCCCGGAGCAGTGCTGAAAGATCGTGGGCAGGTCCCCTCTCCGTGGCGAAAATCAGACATGAATTAATGGAATGGGGAAATAATTGCCTACCTCTAGGCGAAAAAAAGAGAGTACCCAGTGAATACACTGACCACCACCAGGCCGGCTGTAATGCGATAGATGTTCAAACAATTTGTCTCTTGCCTCTTCTGCCGAATTCGACCTCGCTGAAAAAAGGCAGAAGAGGATACCTATTCTAGAACCAAAAAATCTTGCATTAAATTCACCGACTTCAAATGAATTTACAATTTTGATTGAATTCACTGATTTCAATCGATTAAAAGTGAATTGTGAAAGTGAAAATGATTTAAGTTCTATGACTGCTTAAATATTTAATATACAGATGTGCTCATGTAATTAAGTCACACGCATAATGTAAGCTTAATTGTCCACTATTTTAATTTTCTCGTTTTTTGTTTGTTTTGTTTTTTGGCGTGACTGTTAGTATCCGTTATTTCGCTAATTCCTTTATTAAACAGAGAGGAAAAAAAGCTCCTTTATTCCAAGAGCGATCATTCATTGTCAATAAGTGGTCCACGTAAGCTCAAATAATTAAGTCATTTATTTTAGTAGAGGTAAGTCGACTATTTACGAAGTGTGTGCTTTTATTTAATGTGCTTGATTTTTATATTTTTGTCATTTTGAATGCATAAAAAAGGGAAAAAATAAATGAACTTCAATGGGAAAGAATAAAAGCTCCACTCCAGCCGAACGCAGGCTGATATGGGAAACGAGTGTTCGAGAAGTTTTGAAGCTCTTAAGCTTTACTCGTGGCAAGATCTACAACGCCATCAACTTTTACAAAAAAAAAATGCCACTTTTGATGATCTGCCACGCGAGAAGCCTCGAAAGACCACTGAAGCTGAGGATCGGAAAATAGTCAGGATTAGCAAATCGGATCCATTTCTCCCATCCACTGAGATAAGAGCCGAAATGGAGATCCACTACGGTGTAAATATTTCAGCACAGACCGTCCGAAGGCGTTTGAAGGAAAACAATTTGAATGGGCAAATTGCGAGAAGAAAGCATAAGGTGTCGAAAAAAAAATCAAAAATAGGTAACAATTTGCTCGTGAGCACTTCCGTAAAGACTCAATTTTTCTGGGATTTAATAGTCTGGAGTGATGAGTCCAAGTTCAACGTCTTCGGCAATGATGGAAGTCCATACGTTCGACGACTCCCATTAAAAGAATTAGACCCAAAATATACTAAGAAAACTGTCAAGCATGGGGGCTCGTCGGTAATGGTTTGGGGATGTATTTCACCTCATCTGGAGTGGGTCCCATTGTCCAGATAAATGGTAAAATGACAGGTGAGATGTGCAAAAACATCCTCAAAAACCATTTAAATGGCGACTATGCTGAAAATTTGCCACTTGCGTGGATATTTCAGCAGGACAACGACACATAGCACTGCTCGCGGATTGTTACGGCTTGGTTGGAGGATGCGAAAATTAAGGTTCTCCAATGGCCAGCTCAAAGTCCTGACCTAAACCCCATAGATAACCTATGGGGTATTATAAAAAGAGCGATTTCAGCAAGAAAACCACGCAATAAAAACTCGCTCTGGGAAATAGTGCAGAAAGAGTGGCATAAGATCACTCCCGGCCAATGTGCAACATTGGTTCGAACTATGAGTGGCCGATGTGCCCATCAAAAACCCAAAATCAGTTCTTTAAAATAAATTCTAACATTATTATATCATTTTCTTACAGATGACTTAATTATATGTTGCCTTTACCAAAGTGAATTTATCGCAAAATTTCTGTTTTGTTTTTCTTACGATTTTTTTTTATTAGTATAAGATTTTATTACTTACTACTGTGTCCAAAAAATAAGGTGACATTGTATTTATTTTGAAAATTCTTTATTTATTCTTCCAAATCAATTTCATCCCCTTCAAAGTAATCCCCTCGCGATGCAATGCACTTATGCCAACAGATTTTCCAATCTTTGAAACACTGGTTGTAGTCACATTCCGGGATAGCCTTCAGTTCCGTCTTCGCTGCGGCTTGAATCTCCTCTATCGTATCAAAACGGTGTCCCCGGAGCGGTCTTTTGAGCTTGTTGAACAGCCAGAAGTCGCACGGCGCCAGATCAGGTGAATACGGTGGTTGCGGAACGATATGGGTTGAGTTTTTGGCGAAATGATCACGAATTACGAGTGCGGTATGGGATGGTGCATTATCGTGGTGTAAAAACCAAGAATTGTCTTTCCACAATTCCGGCCTTTTTAGGCGGATAGCGTTACGCAAACGACGCATAACGTTCAAATAATATTCCTTGTTGACTGTTTGGCCGGTTGGAAGGAATTCATAAAGCACAACACCACGATAATCGAAGAAAACAGTCAACATGACCTTGATTTTTGAGCGACTTTGGCGCGGTTTTTTTGGTCTCGGCTCTCCTTTGGCACGATATTCGCTCGATTGATCGGTTGTTTCGGTGTCGTAAGCATAGATCCAAGTCTCATCGCCAGTTATAATGCGTTTCATGACACTCTGGTAGTCGGAAAGCATTGTTTCACACACTTCAACGCGACGCCTTTTTTCCAAAAAATTCAATGTTTTCGGTTCCAGTCGAGATTTGACGCGCTTGAGGCCCAAAGCAACCTTCAAAATGGTATTGACTGAGCCTTTCGATAAGCCAACTTCATCAGCAAGGTCTCTAATCGTTAATCGATGGTTTTTCAACACCAAATCTTTGATTTGTTGGACGTGAGCTTCATCGGTTGAGGTTGATGATCGCCCAAAACGCTCTTCGTCTTCGGCATGTTCACGGCAGGCTTGGAAATCACTATACCACTTGTAAACATTTTTTTAGACATAGCCTCATCATCAAAGGCTTTCTGCACCATCCTCAACGTATCCGCAGCAGAAAATTGATTCCGCAAACAAAATTTAATGCAAATTCTTTGCTCAATAAATTTCGACATCGCAAAAAACGAAAAACTCACTTTTAGCAGCTCACAAAACGACGCGTATCTCAAACACTATGAATATATTTTGACATGAAATTTCACATAAATGTCACTGACAGTACTACCAACCTAAAAAGAAAGAAAAATTTCCAAATCCTTCGACGCGCGCAGTTTAAATTCATATGTCACCTTATTTTTTGGACACAGTAGTACGTAGTACATAATTATATTTATTCATAATAAGTTGGATTTTGTAAATAAAACAATAATTTTGAAAACATGAACATGGTATTCTTTTGGTGACTTAAATATATGAGCACATCTGTATATTAGAAGATTTAAGTCTCTTCAATTCGCAAATATTTTTTTACATCTTTTGTTTCATCAATTCTTGGAATTCAAATCCGTGAATGTGTTTTTTCTGTTTTCAATCATTATTAACTTCCCATCAGTCAATTCAAATTTTTTTTTAAATATGTCACTTTGTAAAAATTATTACAAAGTAAATAAATACACAACACTGCTTTACCGACTTAAGAATCCATAGATTTGATACCACCCCTGTGCGGATATCATAATCTACTCCATTGAATTGTACCAGCAGCAGCAGTGTTAAATATTTGAACACAAAAACAGCAAACAGCTGTTCGAGCCGCATGCAACTCTCTTAAATCTTCAACCCAACAAACAAACATCGGAAAAGGGTCTTAAGAGTATTTCCAACATGAATTTTCCACCGTCCTCAGTTGCGGTTTATCTTTTCCCAGAAACGGTGGTTGTGCCAACGTTAAACGGCGGTCGCGTGGAAATGGTTTTCCCTGAAAGCCCAAGTGACAAGTGAATCAGAAGATTATTGGTCCCAAAAAACAGTGTAACGTCTGTTCAACTCGAGTGATGAATGTAATCCCGGAAATGTTGCCCATTTTCATCGCACAGGGTGTTTAAATGTGCGATTTGAATCTTAAAGTGGAAAAGTGCGGTAGAAAAAAAAAATCGTGTGAAGTGTATCTGTCTTTCTGCAAGTGGATAAGTGCAAAAGGGGGTTAAGGAAAATATGGAAAATTCACCAAATTCGATTGAAATGCAAATTGATAGTTTTTTGGAGCATTTCAAGCGCAGCGCTTCGAAGGCGATGGACGCCGATTGGGTGGTGGGCGGTAATCTAAACAAGACCAGAAGCCGTTCAAGTTGTCTGGATGTAACGGAACTGTCAGGTTAGTAATGTTCTATTACAGTTTCGGTTTGTTTTTTTCCTTTTTTCTGTAAAAAAAATATAAAACTACCGCGTCCAGCTATCGATTAGTTCCTTCTTGGATGACATTGACGCCAACCGAAGTACACTCGTGTCTGTACGCAAGGAGGAGTTATTTTTTCTTTTTGGTTTTCTTTTGGTCTATTCCACTTCCTTATCCATGGTAGAGCCTTAGGGGTTAGTGTCCTGAGGTGGCTCTTTGTGCTGCCTTTCAACGTATAGAAATGTGAATCTACAGCATTTTCCTGGGGGCTGGCTTGTTTGTGCATCATCATCAGTGAGTGCCTCCTTCGCCCAGAAGGGTGGCGTGGCACAAAGCAACAAAAAAAAAAAAAAAAAAAAATCGATTTCAACACCAGGGTTGAGGATGGAACCACCCGTCACCCGTGAGGCTGTGAGGGTAATTACTAGATTCTGATTGCGATAGCGATGCGACTTGGCTTCATCATTTTCCAGTCGACTGTCGGGGATAAGGAGGAACTTGTTGAAAGCGCAATTAACTTGTTCGTAAAAGAGATAAATGCAGATGCAAGGGATAATTAAATACCAGTGGCCTTATGAGACAAGCAAAACAGAAAAAAAACAACCACACTCGAGATGAATAAATTGCGCGGGAAAATACGGATAGTTGACGGTTGATGAGGGGAGGACCACGGGGATGTACACACCTACATATCTCACCCCAAAGACATTCGTACGTTGTGAATCAGGTTTTTTTTTTTTTGTATTTCATCTTCAACCAGTTGCAGGCGACCTTGAGCTTGCAGAGGGAACGAAATTAAAAAAGGGCACTTGAAGTTTTTTTTTTCTAGTTTTTAGAAAAGTCTCGTAGTTGAAAAAAATCTCTTTCGCAGAGATGTTTGGGTTAAGGATGTGACACACAAATACAGTTTAAAGGCATATAACAGAATAAAGATTTTTGATGCAACCAGGGAGTGGCTGGGAAATGGATTTATGTAGATCACTAGTGCCTTCTGGGGCAAGTTCAAGCTGCTGTTGTAACTCTTCTAAATGAACAAGGACAAACTGAATTCATTACAAAATGCTTTTACATGTTAATAAAATCCTAGCAGGAGAAAAAACATTTTGATTTGTTTTAAAACATTTTGGCTTTAAAGCAACCACACCCTACACTGTTGAACATTTACTGGGGCATCTGGTTTCAAGCACTTCTTGGTCTCCTGTGTGCTTTTGTCTTGGGTCCATCTACAGGGTGGAAGATCTGCTTTCTTTTTAATCTCAAATTTACACCGCATGTGTTTCCAGAACATACAGAGCGGAAAAGAATTGAATGATTGTGTGCAGGTTTGGAACTCAGATGTATTTTGGCTTTAATCGCTTCATGAGTGGAATCCGAACTGAGAAGGAGAAAGTGGTGCTTCATATTATTTGCATTCACTTAATTCGCAGAATTTTCTTCGATTTGTGTTCGGAGAAGATAAGTTCATCGGCATGTCAGCATAATGACCCAACAGAAGAGCTTAAGTCATTATCTCCACGATGCTTTGACAGAACGATCTAGAACTCAGCAACGACTTAAAGAGCCGTTCAGTTGATCGTAAACGGGGACTGGACCCGATCTAGGTTGCGATACATTCCAAGACGCATCAGGGCCTCAACCAACAAGCTTCTTCAGCCAGCCCGGTCCCTAGGTAGCTGTCTCCAGGTTTTCACATCAAGTTGGTTGAGATCCTCTTCCACTTATGTGCGCCATCTGAGTCGCAGTCGTCATCTACTGCGCCGGTGGAATCGATGACTTTCCGGTCCAGAACGTTCGTGTCCGTTTGCTCTACACGATCTAGCCAGGATTCGGACTCGGATTCGAAAACAATATTAAAATTCAAGACTACTCTAGGGTGCGGATCTTGATCAATTCAATACAATTGAAAGGCAGGTGCTTAACAGACTGTGCCACCTTGTCATTAAGGAAAGTGCAAATTTTGAAAATAGATTTTATTCATAATAATGCAGCAGGTGTACGCACGTCTGTGAAGAAAGTTCTTAAGCCTGGTTTGCTAATAAGTAGGTTTACATATTTGCATGTTGCCGAAAGTAAGCGCCTCAACCTAAGCGCGCCAAAAGCTTCAGACTGTTCTGACTTGACTCTGGAATTTAATTATTTCTGTTTGGGTCTTACTGCTCGAAATTGAAGACAAATTTGCTTGAAAAATCATTTTTGTAAATAAGGTGAATTTTTATCTCGGCGACTATGTAACAGTGGTGATTAAGGAGGTTTTAAATCTCTTGGCCAGTTAATTCAGTCCAAACCAACATAGCACCCGTATAGGATGGCATCACAACGTCGAGTAAATAACTGCATTTTGCTGCATACTAAAGGGTCCGCCATCTAATGTTTTTTTTTTCAACTAGTGCTTATTTCGTGAATGGTAACCCTTAGCTCATGTTTGATTTGACAGATAATTAGTTTTATCCTTCCGCTGAACGAATATAGTTGTGAATGCGGTTGAACAACGCTGAAAAGTATTGCGACATTACTTTGAAAATCATGGTAATGTTGCAGAATGTGTGCGAAAATTGCGTACGGATTTTGGAAGAAGAGAAGCAAAGAATATTGCTACTGAGGCAGAAAGTGTGCGTGAAGCGCCATCAACATCAATTCACCGTCGTTCTCAACAATTGAACATTTCGGAGACATCATTGAGACGAATTTTGCATAAATACCTTGGTATGACGCCATACAAAGTCCAATTGGTTCAGGAGTTGAAGTCAACTGACCATCCAATGCGTGTTCGCTTCGCTAAGTGGGCCTGCGATCGACTTACAGGAGATGCCGATTTTGCCGAAAAATCATCTTTTCAGATGAAGCTCATTTTGATCTTGGCAGGTATGTAAACAAGCAAAATTGTCGCATTTGGGGCACAGAAAACCCGAACGCATACATTGAAAATCCGATGCACCCAAAATGAGTCACTGTTTGGTGCGGATTTTGGTCCAGAGGCATAATTGGGCCATTTTCGAAATGAGCAAGGAGTGGCCGTTACAGTCAATGGCGATCGTTATCGGGCCATGTTGAACGAATTTTTGTTCACCAAAATTGAAGAGGAGGATATTGGCAACCATTTTGGTTTCAATAGGACGACGCTACTTGCCACACAGCCGAAGCTACACTCAATGTTTTGCGCCCTGTTTTTGAAGATCGCATTATCAGCCGCAGAGCTCATGTCGTTTGACCACATCGAAGCTGCGATTTGACACCGTTGGACTATTTTTTTTTTTTTGGGTGCCCTCAAAGATAAGTGTAACGCCGACAAGCCAGTGACAATTGACGCTTTAAAGGAAAATATTCGTGAAGCCATTGGTAAAATACAGCTGCACACAATCGATAATGTGCTTAAAAATTGGACCGATCGTGTAGGCTTCTGCATGGCCAGCCGAGGCAGCCATTTGAATGAAATTATTTTCCATTATTAACCGGAAGGATTGTACTTTTAAATAAAAAAAGGAATTTGAGAAAATATTCAGCAGTTTTTTTTATAGCATTTTCAAAAAAAAAAGTTATCTGGCGGACCCTTACTAAAAAAATACCCCAAAAAATTTAGGGAAGAAAAGGTTATGTTCAGCGCGAGAAATAAGTATTAGGTACTCCAAAAAAAAATAAAGTAAGGCAGCGAAAAACTGTACTTATTTAGCATACTTTCTTCCTTCGTGTCTCCTGCGGATTTAGTGCTGATCCTCTCTGGATTTTAACCAGGGATCTCTTGTTCAGTAGCGCGACGCGAAATTGACTGGCCATGAGTGCTTTTGCTGATGACTTCTGTTTTTGTAAGATCTCTTCATGATGATTTCCGTAGAAAAACGAATCGACTTCATCCTTACTAACTTTCTTATCAGGTCACTAATCCTTTGAGAAGCGCTAAAGTTTGATCTTTCAACTTTCCATTTTTCGTGAAATTGGTGGCTGTGATTCGAAGATACTCATTGTCATTTTTAGCCTCATCGTTACTTTAAGGGACATCTTGAAGTTGTTAAAGGATGGATGCTTATTATTATAACCACATATTAGCAAGTATTTAAAATAACAAGATAATATTAAAAAAATAAAGGAGCCTAGCTTTATTTGAGTAATATCCAAGGTTATTTGACTTGAGGTCTTGTTTTGTAAATAGTTGAAAGTTGTACAATGGTGTGTTTTTAGCTGAGCCAGCAGCTCCATCAGCTTTCTCATAACCTCAAATATTGACATGGCTAGGCACCCACATCAGCTTTATTCTTTTTGTCATTAAAGTTTTAAGACTGTTCTTCTATCCGAACATATTTTATACCTTCCATTGCGTTTCGGTGTTTTCTTCGTCGCTTGCCGGATACCAAAATCTATCCTGATTGATACGTAATCAGGGAGATTTCCAATATTTGGGATAAAGCCGTCTTCAAATATGACACTATTTTTAAATCCGATGAGATGGCAGAGAATTGTGAATTTCATTGGTTTAACTTTTTTTTGGATATTTTGCTAGTGTCATTTCAAAAGCGTCGGGTCTTTCAAACCATGGAGGTACGTATGGCACTGCATTGTGTGTTTGTCCTATCGGCCGGGCCTCATTTGCCGGGCCTTCTCAAGGATATTACTTTTTGCGGATGTGTTGAATGAATTGATGGATGTCCTTATCAATGACCGAGTTTTTATGAAAAGACCAATTTTGCTGCAATTTTTGACGTGATTTCTTCGATTTGTTGTTCAGCGGTTGGAAGTCCTGCTTCTGTGAGATTATTTTTGATTGGTGTTGTCGAGAAGGTGTTGATGCTTGATAGTAACTTGGTTCTAAGATAACGAACTGTTGTTATTTATTTTGTTTGGCCAAAGCTATCGTTGCTGTTGCTGCTGCCCTTCCTCTTGCAAAACCCTTTCGAATTTGGTTTGACACTCCACTTTGTGCCCCAAAAACTGTTGTGCTCAAGCAAACATTAAAATAATTTGTTTTTAATCCAAATGCTTCTCGAAAAAATTCTTATCTAGAAATTGGATCTTTTTTTTATCCTCTGATTATCTTACAAAACAAAAACAGGTGTTATCTTAATTAAAGATGTCTGATTTTTGTAGTCACTTCCAAAAGGGGATATTTTGCTCCCCTTCATGCCCATTTAAAGCGTTGTCCATTTATGCTTGTTTAATTTTAAAAGTCAATGCATAGATTTGTCTCCGTCCAAGTGAACCTTTTTGCTGTTGCTCCTTCATCATCCCTTTGCATAATTTATACATGCTTGGGCCAATTTTATATGATTCTCATTTGTTGCCAAATATGCGCACGTCTTCAATGGGAACTGCTTTCCATAAGGCACTCAATTGCCACTACGGAGCCACACAGACGCCGCCGCCGCCGTCGCTCCTCTACTCCTTACAACCAATCATCATGTGGCTTTCCTCTTTCTGAATAATGGATTCCTCGTGAATGCCTTCATCTGGGTTCATGAACTGATCCACTTTTATAGAATTATAGGTCAGTCATGACTGTTACATAACTCGAAATCCAATGCTCCTTCTGATTTCATTTGCAAGATACTCAACATCCGATGACCAACATTTTGTTTTGATTGAGGATGTGCCTTTAACATGTCCCTTTTCAATCCATCCAAATGGACTTCTTATCTCTGTCTATATAAATAAATGAGTTGGATGAAAATAGCCATCGGGGATCCACTGCCGCCTGTGTACACGGTTGACATGATTTCTGCATCCCCCAGACACCAGCAGCAGCTGACCCATTTCCGAAGACTAATTTTAAAATTAGAAAAAGTATCTTTCTGTGTAATGAAAGTGTATTTCAACATCAAAACTGAGATTATGTTTCATCAGAAAGTGACACACTCGGTCTCGAACTGCACAAGGCGCTCCGATTTCAAGTGAATGAAGATGCACTCGAAGAGGTTTTTCTCGTCATTGTTGCCTTCCGCGAAACAGGTGGCGAGGAACGATTGTCCAAGAGTCTGTTGTACATCTTGCAAGTTTTGCATTTGAACAAAAAAAAAGTATCTCATTCTAAGGTTTAAAAATAGACAAGGTATCTAGAAGCGCGCGCAGTTTCGTGCCCGATGGGTGGTGGGTTGGTGGCTTTTATTGCTCAAGTTGGACAAAATTTATTGAAGACACTGTTTAGACGATTAATTCTGGAATAAAAAAATAGGGAACTTAGATTGGTGGGCTGCTTTTAATTCTTTTAACTATATTGAGATAGGAGGACCGAGGTGGCTGAACTCATTAAGAGCATGTATCTTTCAGAATAGAGCAACACTTTTGCTTGATGATTTATGAGCGGAATGTGAAGCGTTGCGTCACTTAATGACATCCACTCTGGAACGAGGGGAACGGCGCCAAGACAATTTTTTTTTTCTCCTGGTAGAAAATTCCAGTTTAATGGGGAAATGACTTGGAGTATCTGTAACCTTTTAAATGCCTTAACAGGAAACATTCCAGCTAATCTAGTCGTTACCTTGGGAATATGTACGGAAATAGACGGAAGTCGTGAAGTGTGAATGTTGAAGTAGGTGTTTATTGAAGTTTTATGATTTTTTGAGATGTGGTGGATGACTCGTGCTCATTTCATTTTTGTCATCAAATTTTCGTGTTGCCAAACAGATTTATGAACGTTCATAAAATTGATGTTACATGTGAGGAACTCTCGTAGAAGTATCTGTAGCGCCGATTAAATAAAATAATTAGGAGTGCTGCATAGAAATTCATACAGAAGTAGATGGCTAGTAGTATTTCGATGAGCCTAAGCCAATTAGATACATTGAGTTGCTTGAAATCTTTTAAGTTCCAGCACGCAATCGGGCCACAAATTTTAACTGGATTGATAGCTTTGATTGTCGATTTGACTTAAAGACTTTTGGTTCTATTTTTTCGCACACTCCCCGAACAAGAATGCTAATATGGAAAGCGTGTGCGTCAGGCTATGTGCAGGTTCCTTAAAGGTCCTTTTTCTAGTGCACCAGATTTGGTTTGGGTTGGTATAGGTTTCCTTTTATTTACGTAGACAACGATTTTGATCCATTTTACCCACAGAAAGATAAATTTTGGAAGAAGGATGTAAAGAATAAAAGTATGTGCTCCTTCCAGAAATTGCCTCAGGCTCGTATTGTAGATGTAAAAGAACCTTAGCGTCATACAAGCGGCTGTGATTAAAAGCTTCTTTTGGAAACAAAACAACAGAGTTATAATGCGAAACACGAAAACTGCACATGGCGAATAAATTACTGTGAACTGAGCGAATGCAAAAAAATAATGATATTGAATAATGGAACTCCGAAGTACATCCGTACTTTTGCTTATGCTTCTGCTCGCTTTATAAAGGTAGTCAAAATCCCTTGAGAGCAGGAAAATTAGGAATAAAATGTGAAGCTGTGTCAAGCTTTTTGCATAGTTCTTGTAGGACGCCTGCATTACGTCCGGTGTGGTTGGAAAGAACGCTTTATAAACTGATGTGCGAAGACCACACTTTTTACGGGTGAGCGGTTCGAAGCATCTTCCCTAACTGGTGTTGTAAACTCACATCTTTCAAATATTTGTAACCTGTTTTCTGAACAATTCCAATCTGTTTATACAAAAAATGTTACAACTTTGTCATTCTTAAACACTAGCATTGACCTTGCTTATATTTGAAATAGGAGTAGTAAAAATGCAGGCCCCCCTATTATTATCTTTATGTGCGTTCGCTGTTCCCCTTCTGGATTGAGAGGACCTAAGCGATTGGAAAAACAAACAAAGTCCAAACGAAAGGTGTCCATTCCCAAGTAACTTGAGAACCTAATCACCAACAAACTTATGGTTTACCTATTTTGAAAGCACTTATTTCTTGGTTTTGTTACTAGCCGATCTACCAACGCTAGCTAGACAGACTTATCTTAAGCATTTAGCCGGGAAAAACATGACATAACATTGGGTCTTAGTTCTAGTTAATAAAATTGGCTAAATTCCTTCTTGAAAGATCGTGTTCGTTATGTCAGGTTAATTTAGGTTAGGTAAAAGTTGCTGCCATGAAGCACGCTTAGGCTAGTGTTTTGGCCCATTGTGATACCACGAGGGGTGTATGGATTGCACAGCTGTCAATATTGTGGAGGCGGGAGGAAGGTCTTTAAGCGGGATTCCTTCTAAGGGGTGAAAGAAGATGTAGGTGGAGAGAACTTGTTTGCTTGTGCTTGTAGTTTGCTTTCTTATGAACCTGGGAAGGTCTTGCGCGTTTGCTGTAGCAAGTTCTGTTAAAAATGTGGAAAAATGGGAACCCAGATTCCTTTACCTCGATTTTGCTAGGTCCGTGCTTTCGCAAAAGAAATGAGAGACGGTTTCATCATTTTCGAGTAATTTGACTGTACGAGTGTGTGCCATTAAGACAGTGTACAGGCCTCTTAAAGAGTTGCGATTCAAGTTTAGTAGCTTCCTGGTTCTCTGTTTGCTAAGGAAGGACAAGGTTTCCAGATATGCCAGGCAATGTAACATGATGTTTTTATTTTTAATATTTAGTTTGACCGTGGCAAAAGGGATGTCGATATGTTGTGAAACCTCATGCGAGGGGAAGTTCATTTGCTTTGCAGTTTACATGGATGTCTCTATGTCCTGGTACTCAGTTCAGGTAAACTGTTGAATAATCCACTATCTCATTAAGTGATACCCGGCATTCGTTAAAAATGTAGTCGATGTAGTGGCGAGGGCCTTTATGTGCAGCTTGGCCAATGAACTTTATAATTTGTGGAATGATTTCCAGATCTAGGAGTGCAGACTCGATAGCTTCTGGGCGAATGTTTTTGAAGGCACCCTCTATGTCCAGAAACGCAGCTAGAATGTACTTTTTGCGTGTGAGTGATAGCTCTTTGGGACTAACAAGTGAGTGCAAGGCGGTTTCATATTCTAGAAGAACATAGAATCCAAATTGTTGTTATTCGAAGTTTATTTGCAAAATGAATACCTGAATAGATTTTCGTTAAATTTGGACGTTTTAAATTTTATAACAAAAAAAAAACTTGTGCAATTTGCATAAAATTAATTTTTTAATGAACAAAGTTCAGAATCCATTTTGCTTATAATTTTCAGGTTCGTTTTCGAAACCTACATTCTGTGTGGAAAATTTTACAAAATTCTTTGTCATTTTCAATTTAATTTTTAAAATCAATAAAAAAAATCATCAGTATTGATTTTTTGTAAACTTTATAACCAACTAGGCGTGCGCTGTGACTTCGTCCGCGTAGGTTTCGTTCACGTAGAAAAGTTGTGGAACTCAAAAAGGTTTATTCAACATCGTGTGCCACCAAAGCGATTTAACTGTCCAAAAAATTCACCATATTTTCCTGCCTACTACTCTGACAGATTTAAATTAATTTTAAATATATTTATGAGTCCTATTTTAACAATTTGTGCATGAAACCTTGTATAAAGAGTTATGTCATCGCAGTTTTTTTTATAGAAGGTTTTCAGGTATAAAACTTCTCTTTAGAAAGCAAGTAGCCATATCTATCTTGCCGTAACGACAGCGTTCGCAAAAAACTACAGCTTCTTCAACATCTTTACTAAAATAATTCGTCGCCACTAAAGACCCTTTTATTTAAATAAGATAATTAGTAAGTATAGGTGAAAGAATTTTTTAAATCGGATGGTTAGTTTCAAAGATTACCTCATAAATAACAACTTTTAAACATAACCTCTTTATAATATTAGTTTAGAAAAGACTTTCGTAAAAGAACATACTTGCACAAATTTCGCCGACATTCAATCGAATACTTGAGAGATGACTGTAAATTTATCTCTCGATGTTGGACACTATTTAACTAACCCTTCTGTCAAGTTCTTATTCTTTTCCCTATTCATGATTTCGGACGAGACAATTTTCCATCACGGAAAACTTGAAGAGATTTCTCACGTTTTTTAATGCACTACTTTTAAGGTTTTATTTCCCTTGTGTTTATCAAGATATACAGTAGTATCTTTTGACTGCGTCGATAACAAAGATTAAAAGGACCGCGATAATAAGTATTTGGTATTAATTGATAACATCAAGCGTCCCTGTGAAAAAGGGTGATGACAGACAGGCGGGCAACAACTTGATTCTATAATTGTTCCGTTTTTCCATTTGAGGTATGGAACCCTAAAAAAACAAAATTGAAACGAAAATTGACATGTTTAACTGTTTAAAACCAAATTGATTGGCTTAAACAGTTTCAAGTAGATGTTACCCAATCTATTCTTCTCTCATTTTCGAAGTATCTAAGCTTATTAGAGGATTTTTTACTTCCGACAGCTGCTTAGTTCGGGGAGCTTAGTGCTACCTCAGGAAACAAGGATCAACTTTATTTTCTGTTTTTTTCTTAACCACGTAAAGTCCCCAAAAATTTAAAACTGATAAGAGTTCGTATTTTATCCATGAGACTGCGAATTCCACTCATACCGAACCACAAGTTTAGTTTTTGGCATGCAAAGTCGAATGGTGTTAGATTTCTGGGCTTGAAAAGTTGCTGACTCATTTAATCACCAAAATTTATGGAAAATGTGGGCGGTCCACAAATTACAACTGATAGCAAAGCAAAAATATTTTGTTCGACTATCTTGAGTAAGATAAACTTTTATCACAATCGAGCAAACAATAAAAGTTACTCTGACTTGATTGATGGAGGACTGGAGTTTCTGGGAAGCGCTCGTTCTTTTATCATTCTTATCAGCAGCCCAGACTCGTAGTTGCTTTAGTTAACATGCGTGGTTTATTTGCAATGGATAAAAAACAATTTATGACTCTATGCAAAATATTTATAAAAAAGATAACAACTTTTGAATTTGTTGCAGGTTGAAGTCTCATACTCATAAGAACAAAAAAAAAAAAAAAAAACACTTTCGAATAAAATATTTCATTGTGGTAATTAACTTGGTTTGATTCCTGGAATTACCCGCATAATTCCAAATTTAAAAATAAAAACGAATCCTCACGAGTCGGCTTCCATGGTTTACACATTCGAAATTCAAATAAACATTTTTTTTTTTAATGGCAGAAGAACACCCAGCCTATTCAGCGATGCGGAAATTGCCGGGACGAAGGCAGATGAGACCGAAGCATGAACAACTAAAAGGGGAACCTTTTATTTATTTGCATGTGAAATGCAAATGATGCAACTGCAACGCAACAACATTTACATGTGCCTTCATTCAATCGTTCAGTGCAAGAAAAATGTTATGACGCATTTAAATAGGAAAATAGGGGTTGTAAATGGAATGTGTTTTTTAGGGTTAAAAAAAAATGTGTTTTTGAAAGCCGAATAAACAGCGTTTGGACGTTTATCTTGTTCAGTGTTAGTAGAATAACTGAAACCGAACTTGACCATGATCGTCACTCAAAAGGTAGAAAGGAAGTCAAGTGATGCACTTGACCACTCATTATCGAACTGAGAAATCACTTGTTATTGCAGCGACACCTCGACTTCCGTTCCGTAAGGTGCTGCTGTTTGATGGAAAACGTAGATTGGTGGGGGTATCAATCGATAATGAAGACCATAATGATGCTACTTATGATGGACTACAAATCAATACAGGAGTGGCTTTTTATTGTCATAAAATCCATTCGTGTTTGGCGTTGATTGAATTATTTATTTTTAACAGCAGATTTTTTAGAAATGAAAAATAAAAAATCTTAGTGTTGAGATTAACATTATGAGCGAGCAGAAAAATTAGGAGAACAATAATTGAAAGACTTGGAATTGGTTTGAAACTCAGATATGTTATGGTTTCGATTGATTCATGGGTAGAGTCAAAAAAAGGGACAAAGGTTCGCACATCGACTTATTTGCATTCGTTCAATTCACAGAATTTTATTCGTTATTGACAACCCACACATACTGAGGATCTTCAAAGCGAATATAGTCGCAATCCAAGAAATGCGATAAAATAGTCGTAGGCTGTGCGAAGAAAGATTGAAAGCGTGGTATCTACTGCAGCATATCCTAATCTTTAGAAAGGATGCAAAGCTAAGTCGGCAACAGGAACTCAATTGTGGAAATGCCAAAACGAAAAAAACAGCTCCTCGACTAGCAATGAACCTCGTTTAAAATTGTATTCCCGATACTGGCTCTTCAGCTATATTCAACTTGCTTGCAGCTCCAATTCTACGCTTCCTGATTTTACCACTCAATGGTAAAAATTTTCTGTCGCACTCGCACGAGAGCAGGAGTCCTAAATATTCTTAACAAACACAACTCCTCTGGTTCAGATACCATTCCTCACAGTTCTGAAGAGTTGTTCTTCTATTCTTCTGTTCACTTTCCGAATGACTGAAAAACTTCATTTGCTCAGCCCGTCCATAAAAAAGATGTTAGGTTTCCGCCTTCCAGCTACCGAATACAACGACTCAAATGGCTAGAGTGGGGAACATAAATGGTTTTTTGCGGATGGCGATGATGTCCGGAAATAATTTGTTTAAAAGCTCATCCTTCGCTGAGATGAAATTTGGCTGAAACTATTCGTGTTCTTCGTCAGCTGAAGTTTCTTCACATACTGCCACCAATTTTGAAGCAATGTTTAATTCTTCGGCAGTGGTCGATCTTGGATTAACTGGTAGTGCCTCCAAAACAGATCTTTCAAAGTTCGGTTAAGGGCTTCCAATCAGCGCTTGTGCGCTATTATGTATTCATCTCAGATGAAAATTTTGCTACCAAAACTTTGGCCATTGTTGCATGTTGGGTTTTCAGTCGCTTGAAGGAATTTCCGATCTCGCAAGAACAGTGGTTTAAATCAATGACATGAAGAATGTCTTCCCATGAAGAGAAAAAATAAAAATGGTCTTTGAATAAATTTCTCAGGGACAGCTCGGTGGAGAAACACCGTACACTTTTGGACAGCTACCCGAGCTGACTGGAGAGACGTTCACCGGTTGAGGTCTGTTTCCAATTTGATTCTAGAGCTTATAAATTTAACAAGCAAGAACTATGACTGGAGCTGTATTCAAAAATTTATGAAGGGTTCAATCGCTCGTGCTTAAAGCAGTAAGAGAATTGGACACAACTGACTGGTTGAATCTGTTGTTGGCAGACGAGTTGAAATTTGAGAGCTTATGTTGTGCGGTCTGCTGAAGAAAAAATGATCCCTTCTTATGTCGTTGGTTCCACGACATGGTTTGGGGTTATTTGGGGTATTTCTATACCGCAGTTTTCTAGACCTCATCCGGATCCACAGAGCCACGTTCGCCGATGATACGAAATTCAAGAAGAACGAAAAATATGTAATGGCCTCCCAAATCACACGACATCAATCTTTACTTGACCGAGATTCTCGAAAAGTCTGTCCAACATCGAAAGACAAACTTTTGGAGGTCCACCATGCAGAGTGGAGATCAATAACATTGAAAATTATCAGGCGGCTAATAATGATGCGTGGATTAGCTAAAATAATGCGAGTGGAAGAAATCTTGAATGAGGTAACCATACAGATTGTTCTTGAATTCCACATTCATGTTATTCGGCTTGAGTGCAAATTTGGCTCGGTCTTATAGAATACAGGTGGGGGTAAGGCACAATTGATGTGTGGAACTTTCAGCAAAGTGGGCTGCGTGCAGATTGGCTTTTGTGATTGGTGTCACTGTAAACGATCGAAGGGATATAAAATAGAACACAATCTTTCATGTTGTTTTTTTTTCCTACTGGGACATTATAGCCATTTTTATCTCAACTTTAATTCGTTGAAGAGTTTTGAATATCGAATAGTAGCATTGCAATCGGGTTTTTCTCATATTGATTGGCATTAGAGCATCGACAACTTAGTACTTTAAACCTTATACCCTATTTACAGCTCGAATCGTACCATGAATTTACTTTTTGCTTGATATTTTTGAGACATGTCCGCGACGATGTCCACGTCGCTTTCGAAAAAGGATTACGACAACTTTAAACTTTTAAAGACATTGTTAAAGCCGTCTGAATTTGCTCTCTCGTGTCACAAAAGAACATTCTTATAAGTGGGCTCTTATGCCGCCCAGAAATGTATGGACTTCTGTTTAAATGAGGGACAAACTGAATGACACACTACAAGGGTATCTTACAGGGAAATCCATGGAGATATCACTGAACGATGTATAAGATGTTCACCAAAGACATACACAGTGGTTTGATGGATGTATTAGGGAACTCTACTCCTCCATATTCCACCGTGGTACGCTGAGCCGATGAGTTTTAGCTGCGAAGAACATCCACTGAAGATGAACACCGCGAAGAACGTACATGCGCGTCTCTTACTGAAGACAACGTGAAAAAAGTCGAAGATGTCGTGTTGGCAGATCGAAAATGTAGCTGAGGTCACAGGGATCTCGTTTGGTAGTGTTCAAAGAATCCTTGCCAGCGAATTACATATGAAGAAGGTCTCGGAGCGTTGCGTGCCAAGAATGCCAACAGACGAGCAAAATTCGAGTTCAAGGCAGATTAGCAGAATATTTTGGCACGTTTCGTGATCATCGTCGAGACATGAAACCACGGTTTTGATGACCTAGAAGCGACACTCTTCACTGACGCCGAAGAAAGCCATAGTGTTGTTGTTTTTTGGTATGCTGAAGGAATTATAATTGTGGAATATTTGGAGAAGAGAGCACATGTAACATGCTCTAACCCCATGGACCAAATCAGAAGATTGCGAAATGCTATTAAGGGAAAAAGACTGCACACCTGAGTGCTGTTTCATCAATACAACGCACCTGTTCACAAGGCTGCAGTTCCCAGTAGGCAATTAAAGAAACAGAATTCAAACCGCTTGAAAACCCGCCATTTTCGACAGTTCTTCTACCTCTGTCTTTAGCTCAAAGAACAACTTCGGGGCAAGAAATTTGAAGATGAAAGTTAAGTAATGGCCGCTTTTTAGACATTTTGGGAGGGTCAATACACCCCGGACTCTTAGGTCTTTTGCTGAGAAGGTCTACAGTTCTGATATTAACATTCGATTCAGCTGTCCACTATGCAAAGCCGTGTTATACTCAGCACTGAATGTGATGTTGTTGTTTTGCACATAAATTCGTACTGGCCTGTTTAAATAACCTTTATACACTACACTTTTCTGGATTTAAAAGAATTTCGAACAATTATAAATGAAACATTATTAACTGTAGCAATACTTTTCGACAACCCTGTACGTTTTTATATGAGTTTTTATTATGACAACAAAATCATTCTCTTTCTCTTCGCCAGAGCAAAGAAGAATTCCCATGAATGTAATAGATTTGTTCTCATTTTTACTACAATCTTTACTTCTCTCTCTCTCTCTCTTTCATTTAAATTCTCTTTAAAATTTGACATTTCTCAAACAAATTGTTGGCTTTTGTGTGAGTTAAACGTCATTTCGTAATAGTTTTCTCCAGTCGGTCCGGACACAAATTTTTTACATTAAAAGTGCGTGTTTTTCTTCGAAATTATCAATGAAAATTTAATAATTAACAAAAACTGTTTATGAAGCGTCAAAGTGACAATTCTTAACTGTCCAAGTGCGTTCTGATTAGTGTGAAAAATTAACTGAATTCATCCAATAACTGAACACCAAACGAGGTACTCCATCAATTTGTTTTGTAAATAGAAATCAATTGTTAAATGATGATCCTTAATTGAATTTGTGAAGTGTCTGTCTGGCGGTCCTATTAAATAAATTCGATAAGGAATACACAAGAGGTTAATATTTCAATAAATGATCAGAAAAAAAACAAAATACCGAACATCTTGTCGCTTGGTCTTGAGATTTATTGATTTTCTTTCGATGGCCTTTGTTCTGGCTGGTATTGTGACCGCGGTGATTGTGATTCGGAATTCACAAAAAAATAAATTCTTTCTCCGGTAAAGTCAGTTGCTTTTGTATGATTTCTTTGTTTTAAACAAATTTTTTTATTAACATATTTCGTTTTGATTATCTTGATGCATAGATCTGCGCAGAAAGAATCGGATGCTTAACTCAAGGCCATAAAGATTACAACGACTCTTAGTCGTGGGAGCACTGCGGGTTTCTTTCTTTTTTTTTTCCTAAACATGAATAATTCCTCATCGAGATCACATCACGAAACGTATTAAGAAATGTGAAGACACTTTGCGCGTCTTCTTAGCTCATTCATATGCAGATTCCGATTGGAGGCAGAAAAAACAATGTAACAATTCAGTGGATTCTGGGTTAGTTGCACGATTAATATGGATGGGCTTTAATGAAGTGTGAGATGATAATTTCTTCTGTATGAACTGGGACCAGTGTTTACTTTGTTTATCCAAATACATCACTTCTATTTTACCTTTTTGTAGCAAATGCATGACAAATAAAAGAGGGTTTTCCAATAAGGACTTGGCAATTTTTTTTCGAAATAAAACGACAACCATTTGAGATATTTAAACAGTTTTTGTATTATTACAATCAAAACATTTATGAATGGAACTCGACTTCGTTCATATGGCCAACGCGGGCACGTTTGCAGCGGTCGGCTCGGTCGCACTAAATTTTCCCGAAATGGCCGCTATTTCGCGTTCAATATCGGCTCTGAGCTCTTCCAACGTCGTTGGCTCGTTGGCACATACCAATGACTTAACGTAGCCCTAAAGAAAATAATCAAGAGGCGTTAAATCGCACGAACGAGCCGGCCTATCGACTGACCCATTTCTTGAGATAACACGCTCGCTCATCAAACTTACTCTTCAATAAATCGATTGTAAGATGTGCTGTGTGCTTTGTTGAAACCACATGTCATCCAAGTCCATGTCTTCATATTCGGGCCAAAAATAATCGGTAATCAAGGCGCGTCGAAAAAATGTGGCCCAATAACTCCGCCGGCATGCAAACCGCACCAAACAATTATTTTTTGTGGATGAACTGGTGATTCATGAAGCAAATGTGGATTTTCACCCGACCAATAACGCATATTTTGCTTCTTGACGAACTCATAGAGCCAAAAATGAGCTTCGTCACTGAAGATGATTTTGCGATGAAATTCATCATCTTGGCCTATCTTCTCCAGAGCCCAATCGGAGAACGTACGTCGCTTCCAATGGTCCATCAGCAGCGATCGTAACAAGTTTTTTTTACGGCATCGACCTCTAACTCAATAAAGGCTACCTAAGTCCTCCATTTTTCTTTCTATCAATGAACGATGTTGTAAGTGTGCTGAAGAATTTAGAAGTTCTAATTTCTGCCGACGACATTAAAACATCATCTTGAGCAAATAGTGAACAAAACCTACACCCTCCTCGGCTCCATAAAACGGTGGAGTAAAGAATTTTCATGTCCATGTATCACAAGTACCGTGTACACTACATTTGTCCATCCACACTTTGAATACGCTTCCAATGTGTGGTCACCGCATTACTTAACACGTATTGACCATATCGAGTCCGCACAAATTTGTTCGTTTCGCACTTCACCATTTAGGCTGGACTGATCCTCTTTACCTTCCACCGCATAAGGACGTTTTTAGTGTTTTGTATAATCTAACGGTTTAGTGCCTTTATTGCCCTGCAATAAAGCCAAAAAAAAGATGTGTTATTATTTTTTGACGTGGGCAAAATGTAACGGCTCTGATTCACAGACTTGCGGGGACAAACTTGGTTTACGGCGACTTTGACCACTCAATAAAGAGTCAGACTGTCTAACGGTTGTAAGCTTCACCAGGCGATAGTATAAAAATTTGAAATTGGGCACCTCAGCCAAGGGAAAAGCCAGATTTTTCAAAGAGCATTCAACCGAAAACTCTCAAATGAACCTTTGGCTAAAAGAAATGAAAGAAAGAAAGAACGAAATTTGGTCACAATGACGCAGTATACATTAGATAAGAGCCGAGAGCCAATCACCCCCAACAAGAAAAGTGTGGTACGATAACCAATGCGCGTGCCGAAGGAGAAGGCTTCAGATAAAGCCTTGCTGCAGGCTACATAACAGGCACCCAATCACTCCTGAATGTTGAAGGAAATCTGTTAGACGCTGCTTAATCTAATCCCGGAATGCTCCAGACCACTCAAGAGTTTCATATAGCTTGGCCACATTGGGTGAATGGACAACAATGGTTGTGAAACCCGGGGCGAAGGTTTGAAGGGTGTTTCTTTACGAGCTTATCGTTTGACAGATTCGTCCCTATCAGCCACGTATGGGTGGATAAAGCCATGTCCAATGACTGAATATCAGTCCCATATAGGCACCATCTTCAAAAAGGGCGATCTTGTGTCTTGTAAGAACTATCCAGGAATATCCTTGCTTGTCTCATATAAGATCCAGCGAATTCCAAGTCGAGACTCACCATACCTTCATCGATTTCAAAACCGCACATGAAAGCCTTCATCGTCTTGAAGCCTACAAGGCGATGGACGAATTAAGGATCCCAGCAAAATTGATCCACATGCGCCGCGAGACGCTGGAAAACACACGGTGCAATGTGAAATTTAAAAACACTTCCTCCGAACTGAGTTTGGAACATGCGCCGGATTTCGGCAAGGAGATGCGCTATCATGTAATTTCTTTAATGTCGTGTTGGAACGGATAGTGCGCAGGGTAAGGAAGGCACTATCTTCAATAAATTTGTTTAGCTGCTGGGATATGTAGACATGATCGAGATAATCGGTAGATCCCAGTGTTCCGTCATAGAGGCTTTTACGGCAATTGGAGAACAGGAAAATTGAGTTGGCCTTGAAGTAACCGTGAACAAACTCAAGTACATGTTGTCACCGAACAAAGAAACATCTGAACACCGCTTACACGGAGTAAATATCAACTCGACGAATGACATCCTAGTGGATATTCGGCGAACACTAACCCCAGGAAACCGCTCCTTCTTCGGTTTGGCGAAACAAATGGGTTTCAAACTCCTAACTCGGTCGACGAAATGTACTACTGTGTCCAAAAAATAAGGTGACATTGTATTTATTTTGAAAATTCTTTATTTATTCTTCCAAATCAATTTCATCCCCTTCAAAGTAATTCCCTCCCGATGCAATGCACTTATGCCAACGGATTTTCTAATCTTTGAAACACTGGTTGTAGTCACTTTCCGGGATGGCCTTCAGTTCCGTCTTCGCTGCGGCTTGAATCTCCTCTATCGTATCAAAACGGTGTCCCCGGAGCGGTCTTTTGAGCTTGTTGAACAGCCAGAAGTCGCACGGCGCCAGATCAGGTGAATACGGTGGTTGCGGAACGATGTGGGTTGAGTTTTTGGCGAAATGATCACGAATTACGAGTGCGGTATGGGATGGTGCATTATCGTGCAACACCACGATATTCGAAGAAAACAGTCAACATGACCTTGATTTTTGAGCGACTTTGGCGCGGTTTTTTTTGGTCTCGGCTCTCCTTTGGCACGATATTCGCTCGATTGATCGGTTGTTTCGGGGTGGTAAGCATAGATCCAAGTCTTATCGCCAGTTATAATGCGTTTCATGACATCCTGGTAGTCGTAAAGTAAGCCAACTTCATCAGCAAGGTCTCTAATCGTTAATCGATGGTTTTTCAACACCAAATCTTTGATTTGTTGGACGTGAGCTTCATCGGTTGAGGTTGATGGTCGCCCAGAACGCTCTTCGTCTTCGACACGTTCACGGCCGGCTTGGAAATCACTATACCACTTGTAAACATTTTTTTTAGACATAGCCTCATCATCAAAGGCTTTCTGCACCATCCTCAACGTATCCGCAGCAGAAAATTTATTCCGCAAACAAAATTTAATGCAAATTCTTTGCTCAATAAATTTCGACATCGCAAAAAACGAAAAACTCACTTTTAGCAGCTCACAAAACGACGCGTATCTCAAACACTATGAATATATTTTGACATGAAATTTCACATAGATGTCACTGCCAGTACTACCAACCTAAAAAGAAAGAAAAATTTCCAAATCCTTCGACGCTCGCAGTTTAAATTCATATGTCACCTTATTTTTTGGACACAGTAGTATATCCCTTCACGTCAAACAAATCCTTTTGCTTAAACGTAGTTGCGTAAAACGGGCAGACCTTATTCTGATATTGATTTGCACAAATAAGTAACAGCAAACTATGTCAAAATGCATTTGCAGTTTCACCATAACTTTGTAGCACGATCTCATATAGTAAAGATTATATGGATCGCTGAGGAAACTGCAGCACCACACTTTTCAAAATAAATTTTACCGACACGACTTTTATTGAAAGTTTTTCATTTGGCTTATATTAAGCTTCCTGTCGTTACTTCGGAGCAATCTGATATATACAATTACGTATGTTTTGCCTCACATAGCAAGTTTACTCCTTTTGCGAGCGTTACCGAAACAAACATCAGATTTTCCAATTGGGACTTCCCTCTGATTTTCGGAAACAGCGGATTCAAAGACTATTTCCGAAAAACGGTCGCATCAGGCAAAGATTTGAAACCTGAAAAAGGACAAAAAAAAAACGATCTTTTCCAAGCAGAGATCAATCTCAATCCACGACAGAGCTGGTAAGATAACCACTTCAAAAGGAAAATCCAAATGAAAGTTGAATGTTCCTTTCTGTATTCATTTTTGTTGGCCATAACAATTGCAAGCAGATTTATCACACTTAACGTGTTTCTCTTAAAATAAGGCCTATAAATATCGCCAACACAATTATAAAACCAGACAGGCTGGCTTAGATGTGTACGAATCGCTCCCGCCATTAGAAGTTCTTTTACAATTAACAAAGGTCCTTGTAAACTTTCATGCATTTAGAACTTGGCCTATCGTATTCGTAAGCATCCCTTTGAGACAAGTACCATCACTTAAAGTGGATTTAATAGAAGTTCACTATAACCGAACTTCTCTCTTGATGAGTAAATGTGTGTCACTCAGGACAGCAAATCCATTTGTCCTTAACCTATATTCGTATTTTTCCGTTCTCATTGATTCCCGAGTGCATGCAGCACGCTGCTCTCGAAACCAAAAGATGATAAAAAAAAACTTCTTAATACTTTTGAATCACTTTTTCGAATGACAAAAGACGAATAAGAGCCTCATTTCACAACGACTTACTCGCACTCGAAGGACAATCACAAAGGATACTCTCATTCTCCAGCCTCACAAGTCTTTTCATTTTTTCAATGCTTAGAGCGATTCTGAACGACTGACCTAGTTCGTCGTCGTCGCCGGGTGACAAAAACCAAACATGACATCGGCTTATGAGGGCGTGACAATGGCCAGTTTAGTTCTCTAGTTTGTGCACGAATGCACTCGTCTACAAATTGCCAGCAGAATGCTTCCAATTACCATACGAACTAAGATAATACATGCCGCCATATGTCGCCAAACATACTCGTATTCCATCGACCCAGCCGACTCCAAGAAGCCCAACAAATTATTCTCTAGCTTGCTGCCCAGACACACACATGAGGCACGGGTACATCTAAGAGTTTATGTTGGCACAAGTTACACAATTGTGTCCCAGTCTCTTGAAGACCTACAAGGAATGAACGCAGCCAGCGAATTTGTGCACTGCTGCAGAAATGCTTTCCAAGTGGATTAACCTAACGTTAGTTCAGTCCAAGGATCATGGTCGGTGGCTGTGGAGGTTTTTTTTTGTCATTAAAGTTTCAGCTGCTCTCGGCATGCTGGTTTGTTTGAAATGAGGACTTGTGTAAGGCTATAAGTTTGAAGATGCTCCTTGAAGGGTTGTTCGGGACGGCTTTATTAAAAAAAAATTCGTCGACGTCGACGACGAAGGGCGAAGCAACAAGTGGTGGTAGTGCTTATTGGAAAAGTTTTCACGAACTTCTCGTAGGATACTTTGAGAAATGACTACGCCTGAAGTTGGACAATTGGAGGGAATTTCTTTTGTTTTATGATAGTTGGTTAATGGACTGAAAGAAACTCGTAATTGATTACAGCGGATGAGGAATGTTAAACCACTCATTGAACTTTTTATAATCCCTCCAAGAATTTATTCAGCGGTTTAAACAATAAAACATTAACATTTTGGAAAAGTTGCCAACATACACTGCCGTCTATTAGTGTCCTGTTAGATTATTCCTTCCGCTTTCTGATCTTTATGGGCAGAAAAGACGTTGTTTGGTGTTCAGTCCCATTTCGGAAGGCCGTATTTCTGTATACTTAGGGTTCTGATTACAAAGTGTCCAAAGAAACACCATTACTAAGCCACTGCTGTCCGTTCGTTCATCCGTCCGTCTGTCACCAAAAAAACAAAAACATTTTGCTGCTTGTGGAAAGAATGTAAAATGTTTCAACTCAACCAAACGAAGTGTTACAAGCATGTATTTAAAAACTGGGTAGCGGAGTTGTTAGAGCGCTTGCCTTTCAATAGTTTCAATAAGGTCGATAGGTCGATCTATTTTTCGAATCTGGTCCAGTCACCATTTCCCACTGGAATAAAGTTCATGGCACCATAACTGGATCTGTCGACCACCTTTTGTAGTCTAACTAATGGGTGGCGTTATTGTAGTGGTTGTTGTATCGGCTTAATTCATAGTTGGTGTTGTCAAAATAGTAGTTTGTGTGATGGCTCTGCTGTGAAGGCACAACACTGACAGCGAATTGTTTAGCTATATCGTTCAAACTTTCAAAAGTACATATTTCAAACTAATGTCGAATTCAACCCTGCGAATTACGCGAAAGCTGAATAGGTCGATTTCAAAATCCTTCGTCCCGTTTCGGGAGTGAGTTGAAACCAAATGCATCTGAGTTTCTCAAAACCCTACATAATCTTTCATTCTTCCCCTAATTCTTCCACTCGCTTTGTACTACACGCATTATAAGAGTATTCATATCCCCTTGAAGAACGAGTCAATTATAAAGATAAAAATTACGTGCTTTGCTTTCGAGGCGGCATTTGTCTCAATCCGCAAAAAATTATTACAATGTCATTTTTTTAAAATGAATTATTAAACAAAGAATTTCATGTAATGTTGATAGCTTTAAACAGAAAGTGTTGCAAAATGAAGAGAAATGTAAACATTGAATGACGTTGTGTGTGTTGTTTACACATTTAAAGCACACAAGGATATTCAATTTTAAAATAAAAAATATCTTTGTTCTTATTTTCAATATTTTTCAATCCCTTTTTTAGAGCAATTTCTTAAATACGTTGAATCAAATTACATGTTTCACTTTTTTTTTTGAAGAACATGCCATGATAAACAATATATTTAGTGGCAATAATAAAATACGTACACAGTTGTGACACGCGTTAGGGTGAGAAATTGATAAACACCAATAAAATTTGACGTCCATTAACGAACTCCGAACGAATTTTCACTCGGTTTGAGATGAGTTCCACGCATGATTTTTCCAAAAAAAGTCTTTGATTCTGATAGATTCACACATTTCTACGGTAAGTCTGCGTCAATTAATCTTTTTATCTTGTGAACGTTTTAAACCCTTATTTGTTTTAACTTTTTAACATTCATTTGGAAGTTCTTGTTCTCATTGGAATCACAAGGAAACCAATGTAGAGCTTTTATTTTGTCTGACTTAATCTTGCATATTTGTGGGCGTAGCGATAAGAAATCTAAAATTAAAAATTGGTTAGCCTAGAGCCTAGATAGATAAAGTCCCTAACTACCTCAAAGTTAGAGCTGTCTATGGTCACGTTCCGACCAAGACGTCGGATTTGGGTGTTCTTTCTTGATGCCAATATATGCTTGTTTGTGCCCTTGTATACCGCTAAACTCATCTTTGCCGTTTCTGTCTGAACACTCAAAAAATGCACTATTGCTCCGATTACCGACAGACCTTAAAAAGATAGTGGCTCCGGTTGAAGCTAGACTTATGCATCACCTTATCTAAAACGTTGTTTGACATCAAGTGGGTCGGTGATGGCATTGCTTAATGGAGCAGCTTGAGCTCTCCATCGTCTTCCTGGACGAGCTTGGCAGGGATGCCAAACCTAGATATGGCTCATAGATGCTGTCAAAGATAACATTGAAATTGATGAAAAGGTGGTGGGTGCCGATTAGGAGTTTCTTGTATTTTTCCAAGATTTGTCGTGATTTTAATATCAGGTCTATGGTGGACATTAATGGTCAAAAGCTACACTGTATAGACCTATTAGGTTGTTGACGAACTACTTCAGACGTTCACATAATACGGAAGCAAAGATGTTATAGTTTCTTCAGGATTGGGCAAACAATACTCACATTCCAATGATCGGGCATACTTTTTTCCAGATAAGTTGGTCCATACTTCTAACCAAGTCATCACCGCCGCTTTAAAATGTTCTGCAATTGATCTAAAATTAACACTTCTGGAACGATTTCCATGAACTGCCGTGTGAACGTGAATCAAGAAATAGAGAAAGGGGCACATCAACATATGAAAGGGCCTAAATTTAATACTGTTTTTAATACTAAATTTAGCCAATTGGCAAAAATAAACATAATGTTGATGAAACTTTCTATGAATTTGGCTGAAACTTATGAACGGCATTGTATATATTTAAACATATTTTTTATCTGATAAGAGAGGTTAAAACTATTAATTTAATTGATTTTGAAATGTTTTTTATTGGAAAACTAAATTGATTTTAATCTAAGAAATGAAATTGTCCCTTCTTTTGGCAGTTTTTTCGTCATTTAATTTAAACACCCTGTCAAATTAAATCAAAAGCTGATCTTTATGCACAACCGCTGCCAATGAAACAAATTTGGATTCGATAGCTTGATTTGTTCTCGAGTTAGGATGTACGAAAGAATCCGCACAAACGTACGAACGTACACATACACACATGCAGACTTCTTTCTACAAATAATGGAAACCTACCACTGGGCCCTTGAAAAGTGGAGATATGTAAAAATTTTGAATTCCGAAAATTGTGCCAATTACAAGAACTTCCTGATGGGAAGTTAAAAAAATATAGTGTTGTATAGGCGCGGAACCCTTCGTGTGAGAGTCAACTCTCACTTGGATATTTTTTTTCAATCATTGAATCGATCTGTTAAATTTGTTTACATATTTTTATTGACATTGCAAACTATTAAAGAAGAGCTTATTGTTCTTTTGGCGGAAGAGAAGACACCGTGAATGGAGCTACCACCGGGCTGGTCACTACGGCATTAAAAGCCATCTTTATAGTCTTGCTTTCTTCATTATTTTAAATAAAAAAATTGCCATCTCGTGAAAACTTAATGGACTATCCCTGGTATTTAGAAAAAACCTTTCGGCTGGTCAAAGTATTTATGGCACCATCGCTTATGCGTCTATTGTTGACTGTTTCATATCATTTTGTCAGATGTTTACTGAATGTTAATTTTCGACTGCCGATTTGCCTAGAACTGCGAATGTTAGTTTCCTCGCTATTAAGCGCACGCACATCCAGAAACCAATAAAAAAAACTTAAACTGCTATACAGGATCAGAAAAGCAATGCTCCCGTAAGTGTCACAACGAGATGTATTTTGGCTTTATTTGCTTCATGAGTGGAATTCGAATAGCGAAGGAGAAATTAATGGGAACATATTTGTATTCACAAAATTCGCAGTATTTTATTTGACAAAAAAAATATAGGCTATGACAGAAGGTTGAAAATGCTAAGCGTTAGAAAATCAACACGGTGTCTCTCGAATTTTAATATATAAATAGGAATTTAAGTCAAAATTATGCGCATATTGAGATGGTCTACGCAATTTTTATGCGTCTAAGCTCGAGAACAAAGATTTCACTCGACAGAGAAGCAAGGGCATCATCATCGCTTCAATGATTGGTGCGGTTTTTTTGGGTGGCGGTATTACTGGTCCATTTTTTTTTTTGGTCCAGTCGAAGAAGCGTTAAAGTCAAGGGAAAGCGCTACCATGGAATGATAACCAATTTCTTATGCTCAGCGTGTTCCAAGCCGGGGAACATTCTACTAAGTTGGCAAGGTCATAACCATCTACACTCGACAAGGGTATAATGCATGCTTATTGAGATGTGCAAACAACAACTAAACATTATATCAGTGGCCAATACGGTTAACTTCTGTTGGGTGTTAGGTCACCGGGAGGATAGACGAACTTGGTAAACAGGGCTGTGATGCCATTTTGTAAAATTTTAATACGATAAAACATAAATCGTATAAACGTGTATATACATTATGAAGCTTCTTAACAATATAAACTTTTGGAACCGAGAACACTGGAACTCGTACATATTTGTGTTAAGCAACTCACTGTATTCCCGGAAAATCGTACCTCATAGCAAGGAGCTGACGGTACAAACGGTTAAGCTAGACCTTATTTTCAGTGGTACATTCAAGTGTGAAAAGGTCCTCAACCAACTAAGTGTACGTAAGGACTAAACTAGCTGGGGAGACTTTCGGATTGAGGCCCAGATCCGATCCGGATTGTAGCGTCATCGAAGAAAATAGTTACCTTGAACGTAGTTTTTCTTTTATTTCTGAGATACTTGGTCCTTAAGTGTACCTCTCGATCTTGTTGCTGTTATAAACAAGTAGGACGGTTGTGCAGAGTTCATTTGTTCATTGGCTTTCGGTTTCACTTCTGTTTGTGTTTTGAATGAAACTTTCCAACAATTCATCGCGGAAATAGCGTTGTAAAATAATGTCAGATGATATTTCCAAGATTCAAACCAAAGCCCTCTCATCCAGAACTCCGACACAGTAACCACTGATCCATCGACAACAACCAAAGGTTTTAGCTTTTGATTCCATTTTTAATTTTTTGGACGCAATTCGTTTTATCCAATTAAATGTCACCTATTCTTATTCATTCTAATTGCTGGTATAAAACACCGATGTTACGTTTATCATTCTGACTGTTCCCAAGGAAACAACCGGAGCCTTATTAGCTTCTTTTCAATATTCTTTCCGCAGACACTTCAAAACACAATTTAACCGCAATCACACTCGACTGAATCTCATCATTGCCCACAATCAACTGCATGACCACATAAGTCTCATTCCACCTCTGGCACTTGCATAATCCACAACCGTTCTGTTCCCTGTCCCAATCCACACCACATCAGACCAAGCGTCTCCGCCGCAAAACGGATGTCAATTAACTCTCCTCTCTGTTCCAGCTTGAAATATGCCGTCATAACTTGACGCCTTGCATATTAATCGTCCAAAATCAAATCAAAATTTCGACCTACCACTCGTCGATCGACGGTCAAAAACTCTGTCTTATTGGAAACCATTCAATTGTTAATAAAAATGATTGCAAACGCAACTCCAAACTGCCATGCTAATGAACACTCTCCACCTCGTCGTGGAACCTCGTAAACTATGAGAAATCCAAGTTTTGTTCACCCCTCCGTCATGGGAGCTCGTTTCGGACACCTGCCGGAGGTGTCTATGTTCAATTAGTCAATTTTTGTTTCGACCATTGACGCATAAACCAACGCGGAGTATTTTGTTTGTATTTTAAAAAAAAATTACGAAAAGAATTTGGATTTTTTTAAAAAAATATTTTTGAACTGACTCACGGCTTCCATACGATTGACTGCATTCCTGCTTGTGCATCCGTGTCTGATTAGTTTCCAAGTATCTTTTGTAACGAAGTGACAAACAAATTGAAAATTTTTAGGGATAAACAATAATAAGCGTTTTCGAGTGAAATGAAACGTTTTCTAAGATCAAAGATGAAGTGGTTCAAGTGTTGTGACGTGAAGTGTTGTAAGTTAAACTAGCTCCTTGGGCTCTGAAGCCATCTGGCGTGGAATTCTTTGCTTATGCTGCGCATTGATCAAGTCTTTTGTTGTGGAATTGTTTCATTTGGGACAATTTAATGGATCAATTGTCTTCAATTGTCTGTAGTATATTGGGTGGTCAAATCGAATTGACTTAGTTTTTCTGTTTTTTGTTTTTGATTAATGATTGCGGTTGAAGATCAATTGGGGGTGTTGATTTGAAGAAAGAATGCGCTCGAAACGAGGTTGGTTAAGGACGTTCGATAGAGCAGCAGTGCAGCAAGTGTCCGCAGAAAAAGAAAAAACGACGAGCAACACGTTGTTTCCAAAGAAGTGTTTTTGAAATATACTAACGCTGTGTTTTCCAAAGTTGCATCGATTGACATACTTATTTTTCTTGTTAATTTTTAATCATATTCAGTCCAACTGCAATTTTCTTAGATCAAAGCGCATTAAAACCGCGTTAAATTTCTGCGCAGAAATGGCCTTCAGATTTGTAGGGTCCTTTGATGGTTGTGGCAAAATCATGCGAGAAGGCTAGTAGGTGTTCCCCCAAAACAGCCATCGCAGTTGTGCTCCGTCCTATTGGAACCATATGTCCCCTAAGTCCAATTTTTCAAGTCCAAGAAAGAAATATCCTCCAAACGTGCGGGACAAAAGGCAAACCATACTGTGACTTGATGTGACAAAAAAGCCTTTGGTGAAATTCTTGGGGAATGATACCAGCACAGTCATGGATTTTCTATTCGTTTATTGAAATGGGCTTCATTAGTAAAAGGAAAAAATTAACGTTTTTCGAATAGAATTCCGATGAGAATTAAAGTCGCGTTCGAAGAGTTCCTGTAAAATTGTCAACTTGTACGGATTAAAATGAAACATCATGGAGATTGCATTGAACATCTCACTGTTTCAATATTCTCATGTGCTCTGTTGGGCCTAGAGACTCGAGCTCTTCGTCTTGACATACTCGTAGTTTCCTGAACACGGGTCACTTCGTTCAGACGAAATATGACTAGTGACTTCGGGTCCAATACAAACTCCAAAAGTGTGCGTTTAAGCGATTACGGAAGGTGACTTGGGCCAACGGGAAAGAAACACTCCTCATTCGAATGCGTGATGCTGAATGGTGTAAAAGTTAAAAATTTTAAGTGGACGAAGCCACGTCTTTGTCACAATTCCTACGTTTTTTTTAGCCTTTGTAGGCCGAATATGCAGGGTGTCCGATGACGTATGTCTGCTTGGAAATATGAATACCTCTAAAACCTTTTAGGGAAGGGCGGTGCCAATTGAATGAACGAGTGTTCAATTGGAACCGCCTTCGCTATCTGCTCACATTAGAATATTCCACGATTGACTGATGGCACAAGTTTTAAATTGTTTTAGACATTCGTACACTCTTCACGTGGAAGTAAAAGTTGATGGCTGTGAACAGAATGGACATCATTATGATTGCGAGGCTCTTCCTTAAAGTAAACTTTACTAACTACTCACGAGTATATGACCTTCTGCAAATTTTCGTTTAAAACAGGGGCTAACATATTTTTTAAATATTAAAGATCGGAGATCGGCACCGTGACACCACGATCGACCACGACCATGCTGTGTAGTTATAAACTCACCTCAAAACATGACCTTAGCTCAATATTTCAAACATCGAAATCTTTTCTATCGCTGGACGCTTCATTCGGCTGGCTGCAAATTTTCAATATTTGCAAGCTAGGCATGTTTTTTAAATTGTCAATTGTTGCTCGTGCTCGTTAGTTACTATATCCAAATACTGTTGGTGAAAAACGAAAATTGAGTAAAAAACTATGGCAATAAAATTACGCATAAAGAAAACACTGGAACCCTTTATTTGAGGTACAATCAAAGTCAATTCGAGCATCAATTTGTTTTTTTTTTAATTATTTGTTTATTTATTAATAGAGGATATTAGGACTCTTATAATGCGTATAGCACAGAGCGAGCGGAAGAATTAGGAGAAGAATGAGTAGTGGTTTGAGAAACTCAGGTGACTCACTTCCGTGGGTGGAGCCCGAAACGGGACGGAGGATTTTGATGTCGACCTATTAGCTTTAACCTAATTCACAGGATTTTGTTCGACATTCAACAACTTTGGAAGTTTGGAAGATTTAGCTTAGACACCCACGCTTGCAGTGTTATGCCTTCACAGCAGAGCCATCTACACACAATCTACACAAACATTTAATTTTTGCATTAAACACTGTCTGCGTACAGCAGTTGATTTTTTGTTTATATAGTTAAAAGAATTATTGAATTTGATAAAAAAAAATTTTCGAAAATCGCCAAAAATAAAAGATTAAGAAGAAAATTTAGAATTTATACAAAGACTCCTCCTATGATTAAAAAGCAATCTTCTTCGTCTCCGAGCTAGTCTTATTTCATTTCTCAAATAAGATCGATTTTATGTTACATTTATTGGATATTTTATGCTGACAAATTATTAGTCCAACTGATCCCACAGATGTTCAATTGGGTTGTTGGTTGAATGCGCACTGAGCAGGTTGCTTGAGATCGTTATTATGTTGAAAAATAATTTTAAGGAAGACTTTCTTGGAGGACATTCAAGTAGCCAAATAGTGCTCTAAATAAAAACAAGATTTCCAATGCCTTGAAGCTTTTGGTATTCGCAGAAGAATTTGATTTTCTCCACAACAAATTACGACCATCAGACCCAAAGATGTTAAATTTGCTCTCGTCGGTAAATATAGGTAACCTTGTTCCTATGTTCTCCTTCCCCGCGCCACAGACTTTATTTCTTATTGGCTAGGCAAAGCACACCATCCATTTCTAGACAGCAAATTTCCTATTGTCTGAGGAAACACATCATTTCCGTCTGCACGGGTGCACTTGGGATCTTCTATTTTTTTTTATCTGCAAAGCTAAGTGCTTATCTGCAGGTGGTTATGCACTTATTCATTTATTGTTTGGAAATGTAAAAAAATTTACCAAAATTGCATAAGAAAATTTCAAAAGTTCAAAGTTAATATTTCAAGAAAAAAAATTGAAATTTACATATTTTTTTTTTTGGAAATAAATTCACTGAGTTCAAAGGTTTCTAAATTATCATATAACAAAGTTAATACCAATGAAGTAATTTTTCAGTGTGTTTTTACGTTTTTTTATGTTAGCAACATTTTTAAGGTTTGCTGGTATCGTGTTCTTAAGCGATGGTATAACGAAGCTGAAATGCTGTCTTCCATAGTTGTTGAAGGTTCTCGGGATTTTCAGAAGACCTTGTGCCCGTTTTCTCGTGTTGGCGTTGTGAAGAATTGCCTGTTGAAATCTCGGGTCATCGTAATACTCTAACATTGCACTCATTTTGAAAATACCAAAATGAAATTATTATTATTACTATTTGCAAGTTTACAAATTCGAGATTGAAGTTTAATAAGTTTAGCAAGATGTGTTTTGGCCGCATTTCCCCATCCGAGTATACCATATCTTAAGCGGGACTCCACCAGAGAGAAATATATTTGCTTTCGGACTTCGTTTGTTCCGTACCTTTTGAGGTAAGACATGGCAAAAAGAGCACTCTTGAGGTTCGATCTAAGCTTGTTGATGTGTTTATGCCATAGAAAGTGATCATCGATTATGACTTCCAGGTATTTGATAGATTCAACAACTTCGATGACATCGTTTTGAGTTGTTTCGTTACACTCTTTGTTGCGAAACCATACATTTACTGAAGCTTTCGGCTGTGACGGGGTTCGAACGTGCATCAGCTTCGTTTTGGTATAGTTTACAATAATTCCGTCGTATTGACACCATCTAGAAAGCCTGTCAAACTCCTCCTGCATTAGTTGTGTGGTAGTAGCAAGACACTTGTGCTTGACAAGGATGGCAATGTCATCTGCATATGCAAAAGCTGTACCTCGCTCAAATATGCGAAGAAGCTCGTTGGGCCCAAATTTGAGCCTTGCGGTACCCCAAAGTAGCTGTTTTTTTCATCGCTGGTAGTGTTGAGGAATTTTACCTTAGCTTTTCTTCCATTCAAATAACTTTCCAACCACTTTCCAAAGAGCTCCTCTCAGTCCAATTCTATGAAGCGCCTGAATTAGCTTTGTGGGACATATGGTGTCAAAGGCCTTGCGGAAATCCACGAACATTATAAGAACTTGATGGTTTTTGTTCAAACTCTTGGTCACCAATACGACACTTTACCAATCGCTTTTCCGTACGATAGTCGATCTTATTTGATTGGCCAGATCTTGGTTTATAGGTCACTGTTTTTGTTTATTTTTTTGCAATATATGAACGGGGTCTTGTCACTATTTTTAGTATTTCACCCAGCGACTTTCCTTTTTTCCTTAAAACATTAATAATCTGTCTGGTTGCCATTGGAATTTGCTTGATTTTGCTCTCCATTTATTATCACAGGATTTTCCAATAAGGACTTGACACCTTTTTTTTTTAACTAAAATAATTCGATTTGAAGGTGTGCTGTGGGGCTTATGACACCATCCTGTTGAAACCACATGTCATCCAAGTCCATATCTTCCGATTCGGGCCAAAACTAATCGGTAATCATGGCGCGATAACGCTGGCCATTCACAGTAATGTGACGATCGTTATCGTCGACGAAAAAATATGGTCCAATACCTAATAAGCTTGTCAATAAGTTTCTCATGGATATAAATTCAACATTCGCTTTATTGTGGAGGTTTAATGTTGACTAATGCCAGGAGAGATTAAGCATCATATTAAAAAGTTTGTTCTGTGACACTTATTATGACACTGCATAATTTCCCCAGATCTGACATCCAGCTGCACACTGAACGAGGCTTGAAAAGTCGCACGTAAATAAGTCGTAAATGGGTGGCTCTAAGACAGAGCCTTGTGGGACTCAAAACGCAAAATAAATACGGTCAGAAATAAACATTAAAGCAACAATTGGAAAAAAAAACTTTGCACTATCTTACAAAGATACGGGGGAAAGTAAAAGTCAACCAGATGGTATCGAAATCCCTGTAGATTTTCCTTCTCCCCAATTACTCTTTGTTAAATTGCAAATACGGATAACTTGGTCGGAAGAACTATGGTCCGATCTGAAGCCAAATTGCACGTCAGGGTAGATGTTCTTTTCGTCTTTTAAATTTGTTACGTTGTCCTTCAGTACAATTTTACACTGCTCAGTTAACTCATTGGTGGTGCCCTATCCGGATCGTCATGGTCCTTTTCAGCCTTTAGTATTGGTATGACTTTAGCTATTTTCCAAGCATCAAAAAAATATGATATTTTAATACATGCATTTATAATGTCTGTCAGAAACTTCACTCTGATTTGGGTAACTGCTTTTTAATGCTGTCAAAACCTGGAGTCTCGAGAGCCTTCAAGTTATCGGAATTGTTTAACATCCTCGGTGGTAAGAGCGCTCGATAGAGTTTGAGTGGTTAAAGAAGTTCGATGTGTTCATAACCTTAACCAGCATAAGCACAGTGATGTTTTGAAAAAGTTTGCGAGAGAACACAAGCCTTTTTAGTGTCAATGAAGAAAAAGTTTGAAGACTCTTTTAAGACAGGTGCTTACCTATTTTTGTGTTTGATTATTGTATAATTGGAGGAAGAAGAAGATTCGCCTTATTTAGGGAAAGACTGGACAAATGCATTTTTCCATCTATTCAGAAACTGACCTGAGGATTATGGCAGATGAAAAAGCTACGCAGCTTTGCAAGCGTGAAAGAACAACTCTTCAGAAACTACAGAGGACATACCATCTGGGCCAGCGGATTTGTGTATGTCTAGATCTTCCAGTACTCTGGCGTCTGTTCGACGCAGTCAACAACAGGTGGAGTTTAATTCAATCTGGAATTGTCTGCGAAATGTGCAAGACTTTGTCTTGTTTATTAATTAAGGGGGACTTTGTCTTTGAAATTTTCAAAAAATTAATTTTTTTATCACGGATTCTTAATCCACATGTAAGTAGAAATAAATCTGTCGAAGCGTTTCCCGCATTTCGAAAGTTTATGATATTTTATACGCCTTAAACATTGACACCGTCAGAGCGCTCTGATCGTTAACGGGACAGAGTAAGGGTCGAGCGAGCGGAAAGGCAGCAAAAAAAGCCCGGATTGAGCAGCGGGAGATGTAAGCGGCTCAACATGGGCAGCTAGAGGAAGAGGAGGGATGCCTTTATGGACCAGGCATTGCAGGATAGCGGTAATAATAAACACATTTGTGTTAACACATTTCAAAACTAAACGCCTTTTTCTCGAAAACACGTTTTTAAAAATGGCTGACATTCTCCTGACCCCTGTAATTAACAAATCGACCTAAAATTTTTGAGAGCATACTCAAAAAATGTATCTTCACGGAATGACGGATCGTTTTTTTTTCGATAGATACATTTTTTCATTTATTATTTATCTTTTTATTGGAAAAAGAAACGATAAAATTCGGTTTATTTTTTTAATTGTCGTGATTTTCCGAAATTTGTACGAAACGAAAAACCCATCCGTCATTTGATGACCAAAAAGTCACAGATTGATAATATGCTTTGAATTTGTGTTTCATATTAAGAAAGAGGGGGCAGTGATGTCAGCCGTGCCCTTCCCGCGATTTAAGGACCTGTTTTCGCGGAGCTGCAATGGTCGCCATTTTGGAGTTTTTGTTCAAAAAACATTTTTAGCGTTCTATATATCATGAACAAAAGCAAAAAAAAAACCACACTCAAAAAGCTTTACTGGTTTACTTAAAAAAAAATAAAACACCTAAAATATGGCACTCCAAGGACAAAGTCTCCCTTAAAAGAGAAACTTTCGAAATGAGCGTCGGAATCAATGATGAAGAGTTCCATAATATTTTTGACGAAGGACCAGAATTTCTTACTGTCTCTGAGACAACGTAGAATTTTTTGCCTTAATTTAAGTCCATTGGCGAGATTCATGCGTCGCCATTATTTATTTTTAACTAAGCAAAACTGTTAACCGGCAATTAGTTCTCTTTCAAGTCTTGCAATATCAAGTCTGCTTCAGTTTATCAATTAAATAAACAAATGTTTATTTCATTTGCAAAAAATTACTCGTTTGCCTATTTTCATGGAAAAAGAAGCAAAATATGTTTGAATGACACTCGATGCGACTCTTTAATTGAAGCCACTCGCTAAAAAGAAAACGCAACGCTCGCTCGAAATCGGATATCAGCAAATGTGTTTGCGACTTGGAACAAATTCCAGGTAAAGCATGCGTAGCAGAGAAGTACACAAAATCATAAGGTTAAACCAATTGCAACGCCTTGGTTCCTTCAATTCTAGGAAAGTGTCCCATTTCACGGGTGACTGGACTGATTCATTACGTATCTTTCCCCCTCGCAAATAATTCCATTCACACGCGCTTCCAACGCTAATTAACCTCCGTCAACGTGATAAAGAAGAAAATTAAATGAAAAGCTTCTAGCAAACTATCATCTTCAACAGTTGTGATCCTCGACGTGTCAATGCATACAAAAGCGTCTAGAGGAGGACCCACTCAAGCACCATTGTTTCCTGTCCACTTGAGCACAGAATTCATTAGAAAACTACCCTTCTCAAGCTCAAGTTGTACATTCAACCTAGCAATCTGCCCAACCCACCCACTCGTTCGGTCGTCTACACAGAGACTGAGGGTGGATAAAATAAATGCAACTATGAAAGGTGCAACATGACACCTACACCTCATCCCCGTGCATTCCCAGAGTAAAGTGCTGACTTGTGCTTATCCCACTTTCGCAAATCATTCTCAAGTTACTTGGGGCACTTTATATGCGCATCTAGGCGCCCTCTTGTGTTGTTTTTTTTTTTGTTGCTGTCAACGCTGCGTCATGCCTGTCCTCAGGCAAGCCGTCTTACGTGAAATGCCTTTGAGCTGATTTTGGCAACAGCCTTGAGCGATTAAAAAAAACACGTCCATCTGGCATTTGTTCCCGATTTTTAAAATTATGATAATTTTATTTTTTATTAATCAACGGCAATTAAAGAACGTTGTCAGCTTTTAACATGAGAATGCGGAACAGTCAGAGCTCTAGTTTGTTGCTGAAGTCGCGGATTTTCATGCGCCACATTGTGTGACATCGCTGCGTACACATGAGGCTTAAGCTGTAATCGGTTACGACATGCAGTGAGGGTTTAGACGTGCATGACATGCAGACACTTTCAATTTTCTTTTTTAATTCAATAAAAGACTGAAGTGGAGATGGATCCTGACATTAATTGAACATTGAGCTCTGATGACGGGTTCGTTTCTCGAGGGACAAGTTCTTTTATCGCACATTCATTTGAGGATGCCGTAGGGTCGCAAAATCACAATAAAAATATCTTTTAAATGGTTGAGCATATGGATTTGTGGTAAACTGTCGTTTTGCACGCAATTCGAGGACTATTGTACTCCTGACAACTGGTGTGTTTTTTTTTTTTTAGCAATAGTTTTTGCTGGTTAAGACAGCAAGGTGTGGAAGGTTTTTTTGGGTGTTAAACACATACGTTCTAATACATTCATTTCCAGGACTCCTTTTCAAAATCGAATAAAAAGACAGCTTTACAAAGTTCCAATAATGTGGTTATTGTAAAAAAATAATTATCAAAGAAACAAACTCGCTGACTCTTATGGTGTTCCAGCGGAGCTTTTCAAACATAGTCCGATTGACCTTATTTTTAGACTACGACGAATCATGGAAAAGACCATTGATACCAGTCAAGCTTGTCATAATAATTTACAGAGCTACGCCTCTCGATAATCCGGCCAAAACTGATCTAGTTAACTGGAAAACTAGGTGCCCAATGTGCAACTGGGAAAAGCTGTATTTCCTTAAAATAATTCGAAATATTGATTTCAGATTTCCATAAAGGATACACTTCTATGTGACTTCTTTGATCTGGTGCTAGAACTGAGCAGGTGCTAACAACAGACGAAAGGAGTTGACATAAAAGTTATTAAAGACAAAATCAAGTTCAATAAACAAAGAAGCATCAGTCCATCGTCTGTGCAAAAAACATCACTATTGGCAAAAGTAAATTACCAAAGAGTGGAACAAATCTACGCATCTTTTATCAGCAGAGTCTGGCATTAGGTTCTTTCAGCATATGAATGCTGGTTTTGCCCGATGACTTCCAAATCTCTTTGGCCTATTACGTATAATCCAACTTACTTTTTCGCTAAAGACAATACCCTAAATTTTTTCTCAAATTCACTTCCCTCATTTTCGGCTGTGCAACGAGAACTGCAGTCTTCTGTCATTAAAACGAAATATAAAACATCAGTCAATTTCATAACTGACACTTCGACATCGCTGAAGCCGAAATTCTGGAAATGTTAGGTTTGCTGAAGCGACTGCCATGTGTTAAGACCATCTTAAGCCCGCTCAAAATTGTTCAGAACGATAAAACAAATTTTAACAAAAATTCTTTTAAGTCAATCAAATCCATTCATCATCGAAGTAACGTCACGAGTCGGTCATCAGGAAAGCTCTTCAGATTACCCTAAAGCCAAATTTTGGTCATACAGTCAAGTGGTTGAATGGCCTCCTTAACTCAGTGTTTCATACTAATTATATCTTAAAAAAATTCACCAGCAATGTCCATTAGTGCTTCCATTATAAGGGTATTCATTACCCCTTGGTGTTGTATGCGTTATAGTAAACAAAAAAACTTGGATTTATTTACCTCGGAGTAAACCTCAAAACAACGAATGACAACTTAGTGGAAACAAGTCAAGGGTTGTCACTACGAAGACACTACTAGTGTTGCCTAACGAAAGAAAAAGGGTTCAATCTTTCCGACTCAAAGAGTAATTTATGATCTGCTAAGTGTTCCATAGTATTGGGCGATTTTAAGGAAAGCAGAGAAATTTACTTCTTGGAGTTTTCGTTTTAAAGTTTTACCGAGATACTAGAGCCCAGGTTTTATAGATCAATATCTCTCGCCAAGTAGCCTAATCTTATCTTGATCTTTCCCATTGAACTTGCTCCCACGTTGAACGACACGGTACATCCATAGGCAAACCAGAAGAGGTCCATGATGCAGGAACCTTTCGTGGCTTCGATTTTGCTTTGGCGCTTTGACTGGAGCAGCTTCTACATCTTTAATAAAATACAGAGAGAAATCTTGCCAGAACCTTAGGTGCCTAATAATTTTCGACTCGCCAGTGGCAAACTGTGTTTTCCCACGAAATAAATGTTTTAAGTCAAGTCAGATATAACTTCTCGATCCTATCGGCAGTATGAGGTTCTTTACAGATCTTCAGTCCCTATAGTCCCTACATCTGGAGTCCCTACCTCTGGAGTACCTCAAGGTAGTCATTTCGGACCCATTATCTTTATTCTCACTATCAACGATGTTGAATGCATCCTGAAAGACTCTGGCCTGTCCACTTATGCTGAGTAATCGATCGTAGATTACTTTAAAAGTATCTGAATCGGTTCTTCCGGTTTCCGGTCACAAATCGATCGTGTCATATGTAGAGCGATAGTGCAATTGACTCCACTTCCATACTTCAAATTGTCTTTTTTAACACTAATCCACGTTACCTTAGGCCCTCCTCCTTGGAATGCTGTGTACAGCCAATAGCTCTTTTGAATTCCATCTCTAGAAAGCCTCTCTCAAAAGTTCCCTTTACTCGTCAACCCATTCCCCTCCATCCTCTTAATTTTAAGTTCTTGTGTTGGTTTTATGTTTTAGTTTAAAGTGCTTTGGGCTTGAATTAAGCTTAATAAAAAGTCTGGGCTGCACCCCGGGTCTTAATAATAATAATATATAATGGTGGATACGGTGATGCTGATCGTTGTTTATTTCGAAAGTCTAAGCAGGAGCCGCGTTACCATACTTCACCATAAACTTTCTTATTGTTAGCGGCTTGTGAAAGATTGTGTAACCCTCCGGTGTCGAATGTGCTAAGACACAGCGTGTATGGTATTATCCTCCTGTCTTAAACCGAATTGGTTAACCGGGAAAAAATGTTTGTTTTTCAACCCACTTAAACCGCCCGGAAATTCCGGAAATTCACCGGATTGGCTGTTGGTCTATTCTATTTAAAGTTCCGTTCCTCAAAAGGAAAAACGGAACCATTATAGGATCACTTCGTTGTCCGTCTGTATGTCTGTTAGAATGTTTATCAAATACTAATGAACGCAGTCCCTTTAAACAAAAACATAAATCGGCGTAGTTAAAAGATGTGGACGTATTTGCCATTTTTTGAATCAAAAGTTAAAGGGTGCTACATGAAAAAAAAGCAGGAAAACTCTTTCAGTCTTGATCTCCGCAATTGACGAAAAATTTACATATCTACAAGTTTGAACGCGAGTCCGACTCGCACTTTGCCGGATTTATAAAAATTGGTTACGGTCGTGCAACTCTTCCAATAAATCGGATCGTATACGAGAATTTTTCGCACAGATTTCGTTCTCTAAGTAAGAAAAGTTAAATTGGAGATCTTACTTACTTAAGATGGCGCTACAGTCCGTGGCAGAATCAGGTCTTTACCTAAAAGCTTCTCCAGACAGCTGAGTCCCTAGTTAGAAGTTAGGTGTCTCCAGTTTGCAGGCCAAGTTCGTGGAGGTCCGCTTCCATTTGTTTGCGCCACATGAGTTGCGATATTCCTCTAGTGCGCCGCCCTTCGGGGGTAGAATTGAAATCTTTCCGGGCCGGAGCATTGGTATCCATCCATTGGCTAAGTAGATGTCGCTGTACAACCCTTCCGGTAGATCGCACGTTGATGATATGGACATAATTGGAAGAACGATGTGTGATGTCAAGAGTGCGTTTGTGAGCATTAAGGCAGAAGCGACAAATCTCGGTTTTACGGTAAACGAGGGCAAAACGCCAACGTCTTGGTCAGAACGTCATCATAGACAATAACTACTTTGAAGTAGTTAAGGAATAAGTCTTCCTCGTCACCGCTCTATATACAGAAAAATTGGAGATCAAGTAAGTGTTCTCCGATCGCTTGTGCTTAATGTCATCTCAAAGATCGAAGCTATACTTCGGTCACGATCTTTGGTAGCTTGTTTCTGACAAGTGCTAACGTTCACCTCATACGAGCAAATGCTTCGAAACGTTCGTTCTGGTTTTTCATTCGAAAAAAAATCGGGAACATACTAGAGCTGCTAGTTTAAACAGTCAGGTTCCAAAAGCCATCTGCTTGTTTTTCAAAAATTTGCCAATAGATTTAGTACCGTGTCCATCTTTCGTTTGTCTTCCAAAATATTCTACCGGAATTACAGCAACGCATTTCCTCTTCGCGGTTATTTTTCCAATCCACAGAGTCGATGGCTAACATTTCTCTTTTCGATGAATTCATTACGAGCACTGGTTTACTGCTTCCATTGTCAGGACGAATGCAAGTGCCTCAGAAAGCAAGCAAACAAACAAACAAAACTTTTGTAAATTGATGATTTCAAAAGAAGTGGTCTACGCATTCTTCCCTGTGGCACCCCATATCATAATCTTTCGTTAAAAGAAAACCACAAGGAATCAGATTACTTTGTTTCCCCTTTTTCTTTTGCTGCAACATCTGCAACCATCAATATCAGCCCGATGCCGGACTTCGAACTGCACATAATTTCAAGTCAATCATCGAGTAAATTCCACTTTATTCCCAGACCAGAATTTGTTCTTCTCCCCATCTATGGTTAGTGTTGTATCGCTGTGTGCTGTCGCCCATCCTCTTGGTTCCACTGAACCAGAATAAAAAATACTTGCAGTACACATTTATTATTGTTCATATCAAACGAAGTTGTCCGTTGACAATGACCAACTTGGACGGAGTACATGTATAGAACTTGACTCAGATGGGAGCCCTCAGTATCTATGACTATGTAGATCTCATATCGCGCGTTGCGGAACCTCTCACAAAATGAAATTCCTCAAAACAGCGCAGTGAATTTGAAAAAAAAAAATAAAATAAATCTAGGTACGTCAAATTGCGGAAAAAAAATGAGTGAGAATCACTGAAAAACGGAAAACAAAAATAAATATTTAAAAGTATCTATTCCCGTACTATGCACGTGTAAAAATAATTGCAGATCGCAGATAGTTTTTTATTTGAGTGTATCTGAAGGTAGTTAAGGTGTGCTCTGTGCTTCATCTATCTCGGCAGACACGATCAGTTCACGAGTGTTCGTTCTCGCTTCCAGTAAAGAAAAGTGTATCAAGAGTATCTGTTATCTGATCCCTCTTCGGTCGAATCATAGTATCGCGGCACAATCATAATTAGTATTAAATACATAATTGATTCCGGCTTCAACGGTGTTGACAAGTATCTAAATGTCAATTGATTGGATACACCTGAATGAAAAAAAAAATGTATCGCCGGTTGCGCGTATGATCACTGCTGATCTTGTGTGTTGAAATTGGAAATTTTCATCGTGATGTCCGGTCGAGTAACATTGATGGACACTAATTGAATTCAATTACTGTGTCAGGCCTGCCCCAAAAGCCCATAGATACACGAGTTTTTAAAAAAAAAGATACTTTCAATTGTGGGAGTATGGACGTTGTTGTGACTTCTGGCAACGATACCGACGCCGACGCCGACGGTACGAATAAAACATGTGTTTTCTTTCTTTCTTTTTTTCACGCTTTTGTTTCCCTCATTTTCTATTTTCGTACGAAAAGAAATAGAAAATATCTTTCTTATCGCAGATTTTTTTTTCCTTTCCACTCTGGGAAAGAAAATGAATTTTTTTAGAACACTTTAGTGTAAAAATGAGATCGTTTTCTGAGTTTAGTGCGATGTGGTTTCCTGTTGAATGGGTTTTTTTTTTTATTTAGTTTAACGGTCGATGTAGTCCTATTCGGGTTGTATTATAATTCCCATTAAAACGCCATCTAAATTTGTATCTATTGCTCTCGTCACAACAGACGCGCTTTTTTTTATCTCATTTAATTTATTTAATTTGTTTTGTTTTGGGTTTTTTTTTTTGTGTAAGTGGCGTCACCCGATCTTTTTATCGTCTAGTTTGTTTTGGATCTGATTTGTTTTGATTTTGATCTAAAAATGTGTGGTTAATAATTAAAATAAAAATCGCGGGGTGTATAGTGTGTACACGATCCTATTCCCGTTTGTGTTTGTTTATCTGCGAATTATGTCAGCGAAAGAAGATCGATTCAGGTGTTACTGTTGCGGTATAGTATTGAACGTTACGTTATGTGAAATTTTTGAATAATCGAAAAAACATTCCAATATTTCTGCTGCTTTAGTAAATTATTAACCGGAAATCGATTGTGGATATCTAAATGCATTCAGCTGTTTTCTCAGTTCAGAGATTGTTTTAGTTTGAATAATTACGAGACGTGAAATTCATAAGCACGTCAATGGATTGTTTTTTAAAAAATATTTATGACTCGCTTAGCTATTAAAATGTTTGTTAAGCACTTGTTTTAGTGATTTCCCTTATTGATGATGGGAGCTCATGCATGCAAGCTACGAAACCAATTTTATAAAATTAAATGCTTTTCAAAAACATTCACATTATACAGTCTATGAGGAAGAAACTTCGCATGACAGCAGGAGCAATGAAGCTTGATCGTTTAAGAATGGTTGTAGCACGAATCACTTGGATAGCAATTGGTGCCCATTGCACCCAAATAAAGCTTAAAAAATGGAAGACGTCTGTAAATAAATTCTCAGATACTGTTCAGCATTTTTTGATATTATAGCTTCTCTTAACCATGCATTAACGTATTCAGACGTCTTGATTGCGAACAAATTGGGACCGAAGATTAAGATCATCAGATTGAACTTGTAGACAGAATTGAAGATCAACTACCAGAAAAGGGAAACAATTCTTTTCAGAACTCCACTAGCTGGTGTCTCTTCTGAAACAAGAAAGAATTGGCGTAAATTTGTGATCGCGGGACAGCATTGACGGCCACTAGCAAACCGAAATGTGGTTAAGTACCTACCTAGAGCTCTGGCTCGACCAATATTTGTATTTCAACAAACTTACACATAGATGTCGGTTAAGTCAGAGGCGAAGCGGATTAAGCCATGTCAAAGAGACTGTTTAACAGAAGCCAACACGATGATAGGATGAAGATGATCATATATGGTCTATGGTGACTTATGATTGCCCCCTGTGGTTGAACGTGACATCATGTTCGATGGAAAAGAATCGGCTTGTCTTCATTTATATAGAACTCCAGAGACCCGTGAACCTCATCAGGATGGATATCCTGTTAAAGGTTGTGCAAAGGCACAATGTAATGACCTTGATTAAAAACCTTATCTCCGGGGCTTTCTGCCCCAATGATTTGTATCACGTGAAGGAATGCATTTACGTCTTCGTCGCTCCAGAAGCGTTCCTCTACTTCGAGTCAAAAGGTTTGATCCTGAGAAGTCTGGTGGTGTGGCAAATCAAGTGTAAGTGGAATCGCTTGTGATAATAAAACACAAAGAAACAAAAAATGTCGTTATGTTAAACAGCTTCGGTGGAATCAAATTTCTTTCCATTCAAAATTAACCGAAGGTGCCGGAGCAGATGAAAATCTAAACAAGCAAAGTCTGGGTAATACGGTTGGTACTGAAGGATTTCCCATTTTAGCTCCATCAGTTTATACAGCGTTTGTCGGGCGACGCCTGGCTTGGCGTTATCATGATGGTAAATGACGCTTTTTCGATTTACCAACATACGATTTTCTTCAACTTATCACAGTACTTATTCACCGTGATTGTTTCGTTAGAAATTCACCCCTTGAATCCCACCAAACATAAAAGCTTTTCACTTGCTCGGTTCAAGCGTTTTTTTCAGTGCACATTTTTGTACAGAACCCACTTTTCGTCAGCTGTTACGAGTCGATCCACGAAAGGTTCGTTTTCATGGCGTTTAAGTGGAGACATGGCCACGAAAACGCCGTCCAGCTTATTTTTTTTGTCAAACAATGCGGCACCCACGTTTCGAGCTTGAAAGTGAATCCAAGCTTCTTTAAATGACGAAATGCTGACGAATGATCAATGATTAGTTGAAATCGAAGGCCGTTCAGAAAGGGGTTGATCGTCCAAGGTCGTATCACCGTTAAAAAATCTACGAATCCTCATTTAAAAGGTCCTAAGAGTGGTCCTAAGTTTTTGTCGCAGTTTAAACACTCACTCCTTTTCGAAACCCGTACAGAATTAAATGGCGAAGGTGTAATTTTTCGTTCATTTTCAAACACATTTTGACTTAACTCAACGGGGTCTAGCGATAAAATGACTTCTGATGCCGCACACTTTCCTTCCGTCACGTATAAAGATATGGCACGAATTTTACAATGATCCAATATATTCGTGACATTGAATACAGTTTCCGGAATTGACTCCATTTCAGCCAGGCAGAACTTACTCGTTTCCAGATATACATATCTTGAAGTCCTCCCCAACAACTCAAAGGAGGTTAATTGTCCGGACATGAAACAAATGTATTGTTGCATTTTTTTTAAGGGAATTATGAAACTCAATTTTATTTAAGACCAGAAATAGGTTGTTCAATGTCACTGTATATAAACTGGGGATATGAATTCTTCATCTTTTGATCACCAGGATAGCCAGAAAAAATTCGTGATTTTTGAGTTGTGCCAGCTTAGATCTTTTTGAGTGCATATCTTGCCAAGCTTTGGAACTATTCAAATTTACCACAGAGAACGTAAAAGGCTGACCAGAGAGAACGACAAAATTGCCTCCAATGATTATTAACGCAGCCAGCAGGATGGCTGTGATTTCGGCCTGAAGAAACTGTTGAGCTTTTTTCCACAGAAAACATCAAGGGTAGCATTTCCTCTCATGCGCCTCCTTTCCTACCATAAAATCAAAAGATAGCAGAGGTCTGAGGGTTGAGAAATTCTTGTCTTGTCGAACACCTCTTTGCTCACGCAGCTTCCTAACACTATCAGCTTTGTTGCCTTTCAACTTTTATTTTTTGAAAGTTTGATTGACCTTACATAAAGTGAAGCGTACTGTCTCGGTCTACACTTGACGGCCTAGGAATGCACTTATGATAGTGCAAATTTGAGTCGGTTCAAGATTGTGGATAGGAATTTTTCCGAAGTCACATGATCAATTAATAGAGCTCGGGTTTGAACATTTTATCTAGTTTCGAACATGGTCCAGTCACCATCTGCCATTGTGATCATACGATCGGAGCTATGACTTTAGTTTTCCACCAGCGATGACAGTCTGACTGAGTGGATGGCCTTGCTGTAATGATTATTGTGATAGCTTCTCACGCTGGAATTTCAAGTTCGAGTCATCATAATAGTGATTTGTGTGAATAATGTCATTGGCTCTCAACCAATCTTCCTAAAACACAACTCTCTCTAGCATATCAAATTATTTCGAATAAAATTCTGTGAATTAAGCGAATGCAAATAAGTCAATGTCAAACTCTTAGGCCTGACTTTGATTTCGCCAAAGCAGCAATTGAAACCAAACCACTTCAAATGTTTTCCAAACACAAACACAAATGCCGATGCCTTCACAGAAGATGCAAAATTTAGGGCTTCACCGCGTTTCCAAAAAAATGTCTGCACTGTTTTCCACTGCACACTTCTATTTTATTTACTGACGACCTTTGTCAATGTCGTTTCTACGGTGCAATATCATAAATTGTATGCGTCTTGATTGCGCCTCAAGTTTCAAGGCGTTCCAGCGAAACAAAACGGCTTGCCATTCATTTATTTTCGAATAAAAAGATTCATTTTCAATGCTTTCAGCGAATTTTATAATTTGTCGAAGTTTGTCTAATGCCTGAATTTCAGAGTGACCTTCAAATGAGTATTTATATTACAAAATTTCTCCGAAAGCCAATTTACTAACAAAACTTCATTAAGACTTGCATTGAGGTCGTCTTAGGTTAACCTAAGCCTTCTTTTGTCACAGCTGTTTTCTGCTAAATTTAATCTAAAAATCAGGCGTTTGATTTTGCTATTGGATATTTGTATGTCAAAAAGGTTACAATTAAATAAAAGCTAGGTTGGAACACACAAAGTCAGGGTTCTGCTGAATCACCCCGTTCTTTAATGGGAAAGAAAAACGCTTTGTTTTGAGATTAATTGTTGTCTTCGAATTATAGTAAGTTTCCAGTTGAGTTTGTATTTCCAATTTACGAGTGTCTTGGGTATGATTAATACTCGCATCACATATGATGTGCTTCGAATGGAGTTCGTGTCCGAGGGTTATTAATATGTGGAATTTCGCCAATAATTATCCACTTATCATCGTGATTTACTTTGCTGACTTAGCACGCTTCCGTCTAGAAGGTGAATGCCAATGTAATACTCGTTCCCGTAGAACAGGTAAGCAGCTTTGGTATACAGAGAACTCCTTTGAAGCTGTCCCAACTGGAGCATGATTTCATTCTTTATTTTGTTCTTATTATGTGATGGGAGCGTGTTTTTAATTTATTTGATTGAGCACCAGAGTCGAGTAAAAAACATCGAAAGCTTGAGTGAATATTTAACAATAAAAGAGAATCTTCAACAATTAGTTACAGCGGCATGTCTTTGAACTTGTTTCGAGCTACTTATGCCTGGTTGGAGCAAGATGTCTTTACAACTTTAAAAAATCCCACAACAAATTTATCCTCCATACATAGTACGTGTGACTATGATTTTCGAATGCAGTCGTGTGAACCTCGCAAATTCCTTTAAAAAATGACAGCTACCAAAAGATTGACTTTTTGTACTGGCGCGTTGTCTTTGTTTGCTCGATAATTTTCCGCACTCTTCGTATTCAGAGTTTGTGATAGTAACTGCCTTTTACATGCAGCATACCAGGACGATTCTCTTGCCATCTCAAAATGCGAATGCTATGAATGAAACGGTAAAGACTGTCGTTTCCAGGACACGGACTGTTGTTTCTTTGAATGAAAGTGATGAATCCCAGACCTTGTCCTTGGTAATAAAATCTATCCGCGTCAGCTTGCCAATTTGCATAAGCTCTTAAAATGTCCGCGGACACCTTGTCCCTGTGAAGATCGTTATAACAGAGTTCCTGAAGACTGCCAAATGAGACCCATGTGACATGGTCTCAACAATGGATTTTTATTTTGAGCTTCATTGTAAGGAGCCCTAGAATGAGGGACTTGTTGAAAACTGATATCAATAATGCGCTTCTGGGAGGATGTGGGCGGCATCGTTGGCTCATTAGTGACTCTTGCGACACACTCTGTTTACATGAAAATCTCACTTATTCTTGGAAATCTTTATTGGCACAGATAGTGGCCGTTTGAAGATATTACGCCACTTTCGGCTCCAGATATATTTTTGGCTTCAATTGCTCCACGGGTGGAGTCCGGATTGAGACGGAAAATTTCACATCGACTTATTTGCATACGCATAGTGTCAATATCATCTACACGAACCATTATTTTTATAAACACGAACTAAGAATTCCAGCAGCCGATACAGCAACCACTACAGCAATGTATCTATCGAAAACTAGATAAAATAAAGATTTTATCAAATCCGCCACCCACGTTGTGTTGGAATGGACTGAACCAATCAATGGCTTTCCAATTGAATCTTGAACATCCGTTTTCAAGCCGAATTAATTTTTTCAAAATATCATTCCCCATCATTTGAGTGCTTTCAATTGCCTGTCTTTATCAACTGAAGGGCATTGATGATTCCACACAAGCTTTCTTCCGGGTATATTTTATCATGAAATCCAGCAATGATTGTCAAGACTTCTTTAGGATGTTAGTTATAAAACCTTTGTTAACATCCCCGCGCAAGGTGGTTTTCTGATCCTTCTCATCGGCCTTGTCAAAATGAAATTTTTCGATGCACGAATTTCTATTATTCCTGGAAACCATTTCTTCAATATTTACTCCCGTCCACCATCGGAAAGCTGTGATCGCGTGTGTCCTCAGAAATTCATAGCCAATATCTGATAGGAGGCTTGCACATTTTGCCAAAAGTGAGTTTAGTTGGATGGCCGATTAAGCAGCGGAAGGCATTTTGCACAGAACGCGGAGAAGGATTATAAGAACCTTATTTTGGTTTCGATAACTCCATGAATGGATTCTTAATTGGGAAGGAAAACTTGATATCAAGTTCTCTTCTTTAAAAAAAAATTCTGCTGTCAGTGTTATGATATGTTATTTTGAGGAGACGCCCTTGGAACTTCCACATGTCTAGCGGATAGAGTAGTAACTGCATCACAGTCTGGTTGAACACCCTCGATATCGCTGTTGTTTTGATCACAATAACAAGTCAGATTCGTAAACTAGATCAAAACCCAAGACTTCTTTACCCCCTGGTAAAGCCACCGCTGCCTGATGAGGTCTATTGTGTCGAAGGGTTGAAGTTAAAATAGAAGACGTACTGGTTCCCTTATGGAAGTCATTTTTATATGTCTTTTTTTTCTTATACTCTCTTTGTCAAGGCTGACGATTTCCTTATAAGAATAAGGCCTGCTAAATCGCCTTTATTGCCAAAGACCTTCCCCAATAGTGTAGTCGAAGATTGTTTTCGCATTCGTTTTCAGCGTTGTAGCTGTTGTCCAATAAGCTCAATGGCTTGGATTTCAGCTTGAAATACGGTAGGAACTGGACCCACAGGTACAGAAATCCTTGTGGAGAGTCCATAGACTCCAACTTCAGGATCCATTTTTGATTAGTCTGAGGTCTAGTGTTGGACCAATTTTTACGATCCAATATTTCAACCTCAAATATTTGGGAGAGTGGGACCCCAAGTACTGCCGAAAAGGCGTCTGCTAGCACACAGTGTAGCACGTTCTATGGCGGACTCGATATATGAATTCCAGTTAGGTCACTTGTCCAGATAACTCCAAGATATTTGACCTCGTCGTGTCGTGTTTGGTGTTGTGTCCATATCTTTGAAGATCTGCTTACAGCTCGTCGTTAAATATTGACCATAACAAAGGGGAAAGAACCCCTCCCTTGTGGGCAACGCTTATAGAAACTGACACTCGCCCGGAAGAGGAAGTAATAGAATAACTTTCCACCGTGGCCCTGATTCATTGGTTGGTAGATTCTTCGAAACCTCTACTTCTGATCGCTCTTGTGGCCGAATCGTTCCCAGCGCTCGATGACGAGGAAAGCACAAAGAACTATTTTTTGTTGATCGAGTACACCTTCTAGTTTTTTTTAAAGAGATCATGAAGGGCACCTTTGGTAGATTTTACTTTCCTAAATGCAAACTGGTTCGAGTTTGGAGGATTAGACAACTGTCTAACCGGTCTCTAATGTGAACATCAATTAGTCTTGTCTTGAGCACAAATGATGTTAGACTTTTAGGTCTGTAGGCTTCGGGCAGCACCCTGGGTCTTTTTCCCTGTTTAGGAATGAAAACCGCGTTAACCTTTCTTCAGATGGTTGGTAGGTATCCACAGCTGTAGCTGGCTCTTAATAAGGCTGTTGATTTCTTCAGTAATGCTGGGAAAAGACCATCACCACCGGGAGCTTTGAATGGTTCGAAGGAGCCCAAAGCCCATTGAACCTTATACATATGTACAAAATATTTTTGTTTTTAACTTCTTTTCAGGTAATCCCTATGGTCTGTTGTATTGGTGTGCACATGAGATGCGTTAAGAGTCGGCAAAGCAACGTTCTAAGTGCGTCCCGGTCCGTCGTCTAGGTTCCGTAATTTTCTTTCAGTAACCCTTCCGATCGTTAACGACCGATTTTTGGATACGTGCCGCTACTTAAAACTTGCTCTTGGCTACAAACTTGAGACCTAGATCCAATTGAAGAGGAGACCATTGATCCGTCTATAGCTGTTTTCCGTCCTTCACAGTCCCAAGCACGGTGCTTCCACTTGATTAGAACAAGCTCTGTGGCATTCTGATTTTTGTAAACATCAATGTCAGGGTTTCAAAAACATGCTAAGATGGAACTTTGTTGTCCATTCATTCAATGTGGCCGCTAGATAGAACAAGGCATGCTTTCGTCCTCTCAAATCCTTCAATGGAAACAAATTTCAGCTTGTAGACAGCTTGGCCGTTTTTAAGCTTACTATGATCACACAAAATTCTTTTATAACTTTTGCAAGAACCCATTCATCGACTGGAAGTAGATCTCTTCATATCCCATCGTTGCCGTTATCGTGAAGCAGCTTCAGGATATGCTGCTTGAATACATCGCTGATTCTTTGTGGATCGGTGACAAGATTTCCTTTACAATTACGGAGAGACTGGGCGCCTCTTCTTAAGCCTTCATCGTTCTAAAAAATTTTGAAGCTTTGTAGGCTCTTTTTGTGCCCCTAAGTGCCTTATCAAAAATATGGATTGAATCAATATGTTACACCAAATCCACACTTGATTCCATCCACTTTGTGTCAGTTGCGATTCGTTCCAAACAAATCTGCGTCACAACCTTCAAGCGAGAACAAAAGCCACTGTCGCTAAGATACAATAGCTATCGGATCTTGAAAACTAATAGCCCGTATCTTAACAAGATCATTCACTCTCCAATAGCGATAGTTCCCTTTTCAACACGCATCAACAACTTTCCAAAGAGTTTCTTCAATGCCCTCCGTCCTCCAGTCACCAATTCACACCATTCATTTTTTTTCAAGCTATTAAAATTGGCTTTTTTTTTAAGTTCTTTTCATCATTTTCCAAGAAAGAAGAAAACCAACAACAACAAATATAATTTTCTCACTTTTCACACCTACATACATAATTCAGTGAGTGAGTGCTCCAAGTCAACACGGCACGATGATGCGTGGCGTAAGGTGGAAGCGCGTGTTCGCTGCTGTCAGGTGATTAATGCGCTGAGCACGCTAAATTATTGTTGTTATAGAATTCGAATTTCGAAATAAGACCGAGACACAAAGCGGCCCAAGAATTTCTAATCTTCTTTCGCACTCATGACAAGCGCGGCCATTCAAGTGCTCCAGCTCATTGTGCAACTGCTTACTTGTTGCGAAGCTTTTCACACCTTCCACAGCGTAAAAGGGCGCGTTTACAAAATCCAAAATAATGTCCAAAACAAAAAAATTGAAATGTGCACACTGAGCGGTGTTGGAGTGCCCAACAAACGTACTGCGTCTACGGATTGCTTTCCCCTAATTTATTCTGGAAAAAAAAAATTAGACGCACGCCAATGAGGTGCTGTTTAGGGCGGGAACACCTTCGCGTGAGGAATCTAGGTCGGATTAATAAAAACAAACATTTGGGCCACTCCAGTAAATCCAGCAATCTAGAGAAAATCATCAAGTGACGTTTTCAATGTGGGCAGGGCACGCAATCGTGTCAGTTGTAACTTGATGGAATTGCGGGTGATTTTGTTTTTAGGACGGAACCGAATCTAATTCATATTCTTTTCAACCCTCTCAACAAATTTTCTTCTCCACAGACAATGATGTCGAGTTCGCGCTTGCCGAATCCAAAGCGATGGTGATGAGCGCCTCCCGCCAGCATGTCCTGCAATCTCAGTCGTCAGTGAATAGTACAGCATCAGTGCAAACAGTTTTCCAACGCTCAGATGGTACCTCAATAACACAACTACATGTGTCGACAATAAGCAACGGCTCTGGACAATCGCATTTCCAGAATCAACCATCCCACCATCCTTCAGATAGTATAAGCTCATTCTTGGAGCAAATTAACCCGGCTGCCATGAGTACTGGAAACACAGGAGCAGAGAGTCCTTTGAATATTGGCGATGTTGCTGATCTTCTTCATCCGCAACATGCCATCATAACAGGTGAGCCAAACAATTGCGTAGTCATCCAGAAATAGAGAATAATTTAAGCTTGTTTTTGTAGGTGGAAAATCTGGTGATGGATGCCCGCTGATAATCTTTCCGGATAACAACAATTTCCACCTGCTGGAAGAACCCGATTACCAAAAACTTATTTTATATTTAACTTCTGTGCCATCGTAAGTATGAGGAGTACATATTGTCACATTAAAGCTCATAAAGCTTTCGATTCACTGATTTTGTGGTTATAATTAACTTGGCATGATGCCGTCAGTGTTCTTGATATCTTGGTCTCAATGAAGGCATGTTTTTTAAATTTGAATTTTGAGGTAGAGAAACGAACCCTTTGAAAAGCACGCGTGTTATAAAAGGCGAGCCTTCTTTACGGCATAATAGTATGATGGAATACGATAGATAAAAAAATATGTAGTCTACAGGCTCACTAAAGTCAAAGTATGGCATGCCTGGGAATAACGGGCGCATAGAACTCCACGTCGACCGCTGCCATCGAAGCGATTCTAAACATAACACCAGTACAATTTGAAGTGAAAAGACAAGCAGGACTCTCGGCCATAAGACTCAAGGCAATGGGTCACTTTGACGACAGGAACAACACCGGGCATAGGAAAATTGTGAACATTGTAAGGGCGATGACACCACAACTGGATCGACAAAGCGACCTTGATGAGAAAGCTTAACGTTCACCTTCAAAAACAATTTTGAGACATTTTTCCAACCAGAGCTTCTTGGAAACGCGATAAGAGACCCTGGTGGTATCACAATTTATACGGACGGTTCTGGGATCTACTGTCCGAACCCACCGATAGAAATCTGAAAACATGTTGAACCATTAGTCACGGTGTTTCAAGCAGAAGTCTTCGAAATACTAACTGCAGTAGAAAAGCTCACCGATCATCCGAAAGTACTGCAGCCTTCAAAGCTATTACAAACCCTCTATCAGTATCGACACTGGTGAGGAAGTGCAGACACAAACTTAACAAACTAGCGACAGTGAATGACGTCAGTCTAACTCGGATGCCGGGACACGAAGGTGTAACGGGAAACGAGAAGGCTGACGAACTGGGAAGTAAAGGAGCAGGAAATATCCACCAAAACTCTGTAAAGGAAAATGGCGTCTCGCTGACAAGTATTAAACGAATGGGTAACCCGGGAATTCAAATTACTGGGTCAACCTTACAACCTGCAGAACATGCCAAAGCTGTGAGGGGGAAGAGGAAAGTCTAGAGCACTTCTTCCACTGCTCAGCAACAGCGAAACGGCGGTACAAAATACTAGGTTCAGCACGGATACCGGATTTTGCGCAGCTGAAAGAAATAGGGATCGGTGAGATCATGAATTTCGCAAAACGAACAAAAAGATTTCCCGGCCATACAAATCAAGACACTCCATAATAGTCCCTCTGACATTTCGCACCTTTTTTTCCACTTTGACTCCCCCGCTTTAACCAAAATCTTCTCCACAAAGGAAATAGGGGAACACAACGGGTCCAACCAGAGGCTTAAGCGAAGAGCTAGCAAAGCTCACCCTAACTAACCAACTAACATACCAAGGGCATTTTAAAGGGTGTATCTGTTGCAGTGGAAATTAAAAATCTTCTGCACGGCGTGCGTTGGCCTTACGCAACATCCTGGACATAGGTTCGTTGGAGCCGCAGTTGGTTCCAAGTATTTCGGTGTTATCTTGGATAAGAAACTGAAGTGGACCTCAAATATGAAGTTCGTCACAGAACGAGCCACCAAGGCCGTGTGGGCCTTAGATGATTTACTGGTTGTACATCATGATGGGTGGACCTATCATAATCTACGCAGCCATAATTTGGTGGCCCAAAACTTTAGACTTCTAAAAAGCTGGAAAAAGTCCAACAACGCATAGCTTGTTTGGACATCATTGGTGCTTTGAGCACCTGCCTTACGGTAGCACTGGAAGCTGTCATTGGGCTGTCTCCTCTTGACATTTTCATTAGGAAAATAGCCGCCAGAAACGCCCTAAACGGGACACTTGAGAAAAATCAAGTTCATCACGGATAAAGACATGTTCTGCTCGATCCAAGATAGAATGAAGGCAACTTACTGTTTTCGGCGTCTCTTTGAGAAAGACATTCCTAACCGTGATCAATGGTCGGGCAATACACATGCCCCAGACCACAGAAACTTAATCTAGTATACTGCTGGCTCAAAAATGGCAAATTGAGTAGGTGCCGTTGTCTATTGACCCAAAATCCATAGAAAACCTTGCAAAGGTTAATATATAATATTCTCAGACAGCGGAGCTACGACGCCTTACAATCCCTAGCCGAACGTATTAAAGTTTGGTTAGGATCTGTTCCAGGTCATCATGGACTCGAAGGTAATGAAATTGTGGACGCACTAGCCAGGGCTGGTTCCAAAACCGCGTTCAGTGATCCGGAGCCTTTCTGTGGCGTAAGCTGGACTAGAGCCACAGGTCTAACCAATAAGCGAGAAAGCAAGTTACACATTGCCCTTCAATCGCTTCTTCTAAAGGGAAATCCTTACACCTCAGTACAACCACCGAATGCCGACTCTGTTTGGAAGACGACGAAAGAACTGTACACATTCTTTGTGAATGTCCAGCTCTAATTTGGTTAAGTAGGCGTATCTTCCTCAAAGAGATATGATCCCCATTGCACATTAGACAATCCAATGCTAAACACATTCAACGAGCTGGGGTGGCGAAATTGGAAGAGCGTCTGCCTTTCAATTGAGTCAATTGATAGGTCCCAGGTTTGATTCCTGGAGTGGTCTTGTTTTTCGAATCTGGTCCACTCACCATTTGCCATTGGGATCAAGTTAATGGCACTATCACTGGATTGGTCGACAAGCGATAGTAGTCTGACTAATGTGGCGTTGTTGTAGTGGTTGTTGTATCGGCTTAATAACTAATTCGTGTTTTCAAAATTGTGGTTTGTAGATTGTGTGTAGATGGCTCTTCTGTGAAGGGGGTGTTTGGCTAAGTCTTCCAAACTTTCAGAGTCAACTAATGTCGAATAAAATCCTGCGAATTATATGGAAGCTAATAGGTCGATATCAAAATCGTCCGTCCCGTTTCGGGCCCCACCCATGGAAGAGGGTTGAAACCAAATACATATGTTTTTCTCAACCACTACAAACATCTTTCACTCGCCTAATTCTTCCGCTCGCTCTGTGCTACACGCATTATAAGAGTATCCTCTTGAAGAGCGAGCAAATAATTAAGTCAAAACTAGCTCCTCAAGATACAAAAGGTCTATTCCTTCAGACCGCAGTGTCCGCCACTTCGGCAGGAGTGAGGGCAATGGTAAGCGGACCAGACTTGCGAAGGTGTCTAACAAAGAGGATGAAAAGGAATATTGGACATAGAGATTCGAGAATTCCTTGGACCATCGTTTTACATAGCCAAGCGCAGAGTTGGCTCTACTAATATTGTTTGTTGATGTGAGCGGAAATTAAGTTCAGTATCGTGAATGACACTCAGATCACATAGGGAAGAGACTTTAGGAACAGTTTCGTTGCAGATGAAGTAGGCACGGCGAGGTTGTGGTAGACGCTTACGTGTATATGTGATGGCCTGGCATTTGCTGATATTGAGCTGCAGGAAATTTTTCTTACACCACATTGAGGACTTGGTCAGATCGTCTTGCAGGAGGCATGAGTTGGCGGGGATGATATGTTCCTAAATATTTTCATATCATCAGATGAAAATCATTGGGCCAACGTGACTCGAGCGACCCCTGAAGAAGCTTGAAATGGATTGGATCTAGAACATCTGGAAAGCACGACTTATTTACGGTCTTCCACGTAGGATTTGATCCATGCGATATAGCCTGCTGGAAAGCCAAGAGTCTTAAGATTGACGAGTATGATACCGTGAGAAATTTTGTGGAAAGCCTTTCTGAAATGTGGCTACAACATCGACTTCTTTACCTTCTTCCAAGGAGACAGTTCGTGATACCAATTCAGTCAAGTTGGTGATTGGTTGACCTGCCTCTTTGGAATCCGAGTTGGTTTGAAGTTATGATGGATTTGCAGTGAAAAAACATGTTAAATGATGTTCTCGAGGAACTTCGGAATGCATGAGAGCTAAGCAATTGGTCTGTGGTTCGATGCATCGTTTTTAGGACCTTCCTAATGGAAGGGGATTATGTACGAGCTTTTCCAGAGTTTAGGAAAAATTCTTTGAGAAAGGTAAAGTTTGAAAAAGCTGTCAGGATGGCTCTAAGTGGCGGATGTTGAATTTGTTGACTTAGTTTCAAAAGCAATGGAACAAATTTTATGTAAATTGAGGTTTTGTTTTTGTAGAGGTAATGAAGAACTGAGGCACAGAGGATTAAATCCGCTAAAAAAATTATAAGGACCGAGCCATCCCTAAGCTCGCATCATATTTGGCGCTTTTTCTCAAAAATTAGCCGTCAGAACTAACACTTATTCTTTCGAGTTTTTTTTTTTTTCCTAACTGCCAATGATATAAAAACAGTGGCACGCTGCTTCCGGGTGGTTTGATCAAGCTTCATATCATCCGTGATTGGTTGATCGTTGAACCGGAATATCAGTCTTTCTGTGTCTTTTTCTATGAATGTGATTCAAACACATTGGCATAATGATCCATTCATTCGGTGTGGCTGAGCCTTGTAGTTGAGGAAGTAGATCCATAAGATTCTACAGCTCGTTGAATCCGTCCTTCATCCTAATCTACGGCAGTGACGTTTTTCTCAAGGGAAATTTTTTTTTTTTTTTAAGGTCCCTTAATTCTGTTCTGCTGTTTTACTTATCGTCTAACACTTGACTTGATTAAAAAAAAAAACCTGCAAAATTCTTGTTTTGTAGATTATGATTTTGGTCCCTCGAATAAGCCGTTTTGGTCCTTGTTATTTTGACGTACAGAAATATCATCTTTTTGCTTGGAATCGTTTCGGCTACATAGCCTAAGTCTTCGAGCAACACAGCTCTTTAGCGGATGCACATTAAAAAAACGGTTCTCCAAGGATCCTTCCGTCTGCGTACATATCTCACCGTAACGCTTGGCAGAAGCGAGCGAGCGAGTTCGAATAGATCAACCTTTGTCGTCTGTTTTAACGACTGGCTGTAGTGAAGAAGGAGATTACCAGCAGATCGATTCGCAACCATTGATGCTCAAGGATGGTTGGCAGAGTGGGCCGAGTTCCCGTACAATTGACAGAAAATATCCTTTCCTCACATTTCACATGTTCTCTTGAATGATTTTTTATCTATGGCTTAAGCAGTGAAACATGAATTGAGATACTCGAAGTCGATACTCGTATTGCATACATTCTAAATTGGACGAAGACACAGAACAAAAGCTTATAATGAAATTCTATTTTTCTTCCTTCACTTGTCTCATCAACTATATTCTTCTTTTTCCAGAATGCAAGACGCTGATCTTGGATATCACCTCATTATCGACCGGCGAAAAGATAAATGGACCTCAGTCAAAGCAGTTTTACACAAGATCTCGGTATTCAAATGAGGCAACTTGTTAATATAATTTTTTTAATTTAAATCTATTTGCAGATATATTTTCCTGGAATCGTACACGTTGTCTATGTCCTACGACCCGCTGGACTTTTTCAAAAAGCGATATCAGAAGTAAGCACAGCATCAACACTCAATCGTCATTCTTTCTTTTTCCATTTTCCCTTTCAGGTCAGTACAAAATTTTCCAAAGATGAGTATCGTTTCCGTCTAGTCATATGTTCTGCCCTCACTGATCTCCATGAGTACTTGGAGAAGTCCCAACTGACAACGGATATGGGTGGAACTCTTATCTACTCCCATCACGAGTGGATCCAGCAAAGAATAGTAAACTTTGAGCTACGAGTATTTTGTCCAAAAATGTTAATCAACTGAAATCTGTCTTTTTTTCGGTCAGTCTTTGGAAAAATTCTCAAGTCTCACACATCAGGTATCCAATGAATTGGATATATTCATTCAAGTGATTCACGACACGGAATTCCCAAATTCTGTTGATGCCACACAAAAGCTATTGGATGATCAAGGAGCAGATTACGATCGGTTGAAGGTTTTTCTCGTCTTATTTGTAAGCGTTAAATTTTGTTTACATGGTTTTTATTTTAGGAGGAAATACTAGCTGCGGCGAAGCATGGTGAGAGTCTTCTGAACAACATCAAGTCAAACGATGAAATCAAAGAGTTTTCGGAAAGGACCGGCAATGTCAGCTCCATTGAGCGGTAAAGTATTTTTCTTGTAGCAATTGAACCTTCCTCTGTCGGGCATTGGTTTGATTTCTTTGCCTTTCTTCTATTTTTATTCATTGTAGGGATGACAAAAAGTCTGTCTTTAAGCTTTCTTGATTGCCAGAAAAGTTAACCTTTGAGCCGTGGTAACCGAGACTTTATCTATCAAGCACTCGTAGTCCTGCTTTGCAAACAGTTTCCAAACTTATCAGCTTGCCCGATAAGAATGGGTCCATTTATTGGAACTGAGATCATCCAGGGCTTTCAAAGAGATAGCTGGGTTCCTCGAGAGAGGGCTTTTTTTTCAATTGCCATCTAAGCCCAAAGACACAGCGATTCGTAAAAGTTATCTCGGCCGTGTCATTTCCGGAGCTTATTACAGAGCGAAGGTAAAGTCCTTTACTACCTCGATGTTGAATCGGCATATGCAAGCAGTTGAATTGACTTGTGGAAGATCGTGCCTCTAGTGTTGTTGATGTTAAAAAAAGTTGCATGGCAGTGCATCGCCTTGTCTAAAACCTTTTTTAACACCAAAGGTCTCGGAAAGATCTTTACCGACCTTGACGGAGCAACGACCGTTCTCCATCGTTATTCTCCAAAGGCGGACGAGGCTTGCAGGGATGCCTTGCGGCCTGCAGTCGGAAACCTCGTCTTTATTGATGGTACGACGAAAATAGAAGATTATCTTCCAATTTTGAGAGACAATTTGCTGTGCAGTACAGCGAAACTGTGGTTAAGTGATTCTTGGGTCGAAATTAGTCAAGATATGGTTAATTTTTCGCTCGCCTAAGCAACTAGACTACGCTCCGCAATCCCCAGACCTAAACCCTATTGAGCATTTGTGGGAGTATCTCGATAAACAGATTCGAAAAAGGGGCATTCTAAAAAAAGTCCATCACTACACATTTAAGTTGTGGTAAAAAATCCCTACCGATTTAACAAGCAAGCTAGTAGAGTCAATGGCAAGACGTGTAGATGTTGTCCTAAAGGAAAAAAGTGTTTTGCTTTAATTGAAAAATTTATACTGTTTTTAACGCAATGAAAACAAATTATTTTTTTATTATTTTTTATTGCTTTTTTAGTATAATATTATTTGCTAAAATGAATTCGCCAATTCGTTGAAATTAAACCTCCTTAAAAAATATGTTCGAATTTTACTTGAAAATTGAATCCACTTGCTTCAATAATTTTTCAAATATGCAGTTCATAGATGTACACTTTTTTTGACGTTCACAGTAGGTGAGGAAAACCTCAACTAGTTTTGTTCGTACTTTTCCCTTTTTTGTAATAACATTCAAATGAATTATAATTTAAAAACAAGAGCGGCCTCCTTCTTCGCCATATCGTGCTCTTTTGAGCGCATCTTAAACATTTAAGCTTGGGCTGGTTTAGTAATGTACGAGTACATATTTTTCTTTAATTACCCACTTGGGAAGTAATCATGAGAGAACAAATCAGGGGATCATAGGCGCCTGTTAATATTAACTCTTTTATAATAGAATTGGCTCTGTCTTTTTGGTATCACAGGCTCAAGCCTAATTTATTCAAACCGGACGGAAGGGATTTTTCAACTTGTCCTGTATTCTAAAATGGGGAGAAATGTTAATTCGTCCGAAAATGGGCATGCTTTTGTGAATTTATTTCGACGACACGGTTAAACTTTCTTAATTGAAACAAATAGTACATTAAAGCATGACATTTGAAGAATATTGTATAACAATTTCACGACGAACTATTAAAAAACACGGCAATGGCAGCAATTATTCGGACGTGTCTCAGAAAAAAGTAAAATTAGCCTCACCCACACGTACGTTCTTTACCGCGCGAACCCCTGTTGGTGAAAAAATCTTTCCCACGTGATTGAGTGCGGTAGTCATGGACGTTCGTGGCTGGTCACGCGAATTAGTAAGCGATTTTATTAATATTTATAAATCACATCCGCGTCTGTGGAAAATAAAATCGGGAGACTATAAGAAGTCCAGAGTAATCTCGAAATGGAGCGTCATTGTCTTTTCTTTCATCTGAACCATTGCTGTCACCTTCACATGAAGACTCAAGCTCTACAGTCAGGCAGCAAGTTATTCTTGAAAATGAACATTCTACAGGCTTGGACATATCTTCATTAAAACTTTTCAATGTTGAAGACAGTAATGGAAATTTTAATTTGAAATCTAAACAATATTAAAGCAGCTATGACCTTTACTTTTTCTTCTTTTAATTTATATTTTTACCTTCATAAACTCTGATCTAAGAGCCTCATAAATGGCTTGACATGTCTCAGGTATGAGTATTCTTTAAATCCTCGTATGACCGTCCTGTAGCCAAAAATCGGAGTGTTGCTGTGAGACGTTCTTCTGCACTGATGCTTTTTCTCATGATGGTGTCTTGTTTTGTTATCCTCCTCCTAATTTCGTTTAGTAATAAATCGAAAGAGTGATTGTCCAATCGCAAATAGTTCTTGAAATCTTCGGGAAATTGGACACGTAATTCGCGAACTAACGACATGTGACCAAAGCGTTGTCTGTAGTCTTTAATCCAAATTTTTCTTCCTTTCTCTTCATTTCGGCTTAAAATTTCAATTAATCCCGCACGAACTATGGCTTGGTTGATGGTTTTTCTTCTTTTTTTTTCATATTTAAGTTTACAAAATTAATTTCAAAACTCAAAATAATTATCTCTCTGTTAAATTCAACCGCACGTTCCAGCGAAAAGTGTTGAATTGTTGTACACTCCAACACGCTCCACTTTCACGTGGTTTTTCGCGCGCGATTGCCCATTAGACACAAACTCCTGGTGTGTACGCTCCAAGAACGCGTGAAAGAAAGAGTGAAAGATTTTGTTAACAAATTTTGGTACCAAGTTCCTGGCGCGCGTTATTTCGCTCGTTCTTTACCGAACGCCAGCGCGTACACTTCAATCGTCTGGTAAAGCGCTTGCGTGTAAAGGCCGCTATTGCGGTGACCCTCATAGCATGGTACTGGATCATCTGAAATCAAAAATCAAAGTTCATTTGTTAATGCTGGGAGGGTTTTTCGAAATTTTAATTTTTCACTTTTTTGCACACTTTGAAAAAGGCGAATTTTTGCGAAAAAAAAAAGAAAAAAACCGGCTATTTTGTTATGGTAAAATAAAAATTATTAATAAAATGAAAAAAACGCTCCAGTGTTATTAATTATGTACAGAAATAGTATTCAAAATTTCAAAAGGATCGGTACAGTAGTTTTGAAGTTATGAAGGACACTTTGAAAACGTGAGTTGTGGGGAAAACGCTTTAAAGTTTTGAAAACTAAAAAATCTGGTATAAAACGTTAATCCGACATGTATTAAAATACTCACAACTTCGTCAATTGTGCTTTAATCGAATTGAAATTTTGACACAATATAATACCTTAGCCCCGATGCTGCCGACTTGAAGAGGCGTAAAGTTCAATACCTCTTCGAGGGTAAAGTGGTTTTTGGTGTATCAATTAGGGTAGTCGGTGCCCAAAAGCGTCTATTCTGACTAGTTATCAACCAAAGGAAATATGATTTTGTTCCAGAAATGGTAGTCCTCTTCACTGTGCTATTTAACTTGAGCACCAAAACTAGTTCATTAGTATTTTTCTCCAGCTGTAGCGACAATAAGCTCACAGCATCACTCTGTCTTTACTTTTTTGTTCAGTGAATGCAAATTGTCAAAATTGACTTTGTTGGGAGTTGTTTTACAACAATCTCGTCATTTTCTCCGCCTATTCATTTAAGGATGTTTAATGAAATTTAACAACTTGCGCGATGATAGTTCCACCAGAAACAAAAACGTACCGACCACTTTCTACGACTGTCCCAATGAAAACTATCAAGTTCCACTTAAACCGACACGGTGGCCAAATTTAATAGACCTGGAAAATTAAAAGCATTGTATTCGCGATATAAATTAAAAACTGGAAATATTTAAAATTCTTCCTAAAAATGGCTTCCGACTTAAATGATACGAAAAAAGGCAAACTATTTATTTTTCAAAAAACAACTTTTTGTCATCTCTATTTTTTACATATAGCTCTGCACTGGTTTTATGAAATAAAAAAAAAATTGTAAATTATTTTAAAGAAAAAATCAAATGTAAACAAATAATAATAATTCGTAAACATTACTTTTCATAAATGTATCTGTCCGTGTTAATATCTGTTTCATTTAGATGTTTGAAAGCTACTCTAGAAATCGGTTAATTTGTTTGGTTCTGCATGTGGTTATAATTTTCAATTCAATTCCAAATAAAATCAACTTAAACTGTTGTTTTGTGCATGTTGTGTTACACAAAAAAAAAAGCGATAATATTTAAACTTTTATGTTAACACAATTTTCCAAAAACACAAACACATACTTCACACACCCACTGTTTTTGAGCAAGTTTTGAAACAAATCATTTTGAAACTGCCCTGTTATCGATTCACCTTCCCTTCAAAACTTGTTTGACAACCACACATAAATGCACACACTTCACTGATTTTATTTTTTAAGACCCACACACGCTTCATGGGGGGAGGCACACACAAACGAGCGCTTAATTTTTCATGCGGCTTCTTTGAAAATCGTACGTTTTCTTTCTCTTAGTTTGTTCAATGTATTCATCCTCATCACGTACACACAACAAGACACGTTTTCTTTTTTTCGTTTCCAAAAATTTTAAAACAAAACTTTTTAGACCCTCGTGATCCATTGTTCAATTTTTTTATCTGCAAGTCCAACACATTCATCGCTCATTGTGATCATATATTGTTGTCTCTCCTCTTTCTCTTTCTGTTTCGACAAATCAAAAAAAAAAAAAAATCGCGTTTCATAAACAAAACCTCGGGTTAATAAAAATCAAAATGAAAATTCGAAAAAAAAAATTGCAAATCGAACGAACAAACAAACAGACCCAGTGCAGGGAATATGATGAAGCATCATCAAAATGTTGCGCAGCATGTTGTTGATGATTGTCGGGATTATCGCAGACTTTTGGTACAACTTGAGGAGACCGAGCGCCGATTCGATGAGTTCTGGAAGACCCACAAGAATCGCCTGAAGCAGTGTCTGGAGTTGAGACGCTTCGAGCAAGAATTCCGAGAGTTGCAGGTAAGTTCAAAAACTTTCTATACTCCTATTGAGTTGACTGAATTTTGTTTTTAGACAAACTTTGATAGTCATCTGAAGACCGTTGCGGATATGACGGAAATCGGTGAAACTGTTGTACGAGTGGATACTCTGATAAAAGAAACAAAAACGTTCCAGAAAATGTGCGAAACTGATATAGAAAGAGCCGAGCAAGTGATCTCGACAGGACAGCAGCTGATTGGAATTCGTGGAGCGTATCCGTGGGAGATTGTACAGCCAAAGTGTGATGAGCTGGCTCGAGTTTGTGATATAATTAATGAGCGATTAAACAAGCGGCTCGAAATCTTGAACAAAAACCGAGAACTTATGGAGAGAGTTGAAAAGGTGAGAGTTGATCTTGAAAACTGTCTTTATTTAAACCTCTTTTTACTCGATCTTTAATTCTCTGACACTTTCCAAGTTTCCTTTGAACCTAAACGATGTTATTCAATGCGCTGATCCCCAAAAAAACCAAATGAGTGTTTTTTTTTTTGGGGATCAATTTTTTACCTCCGCGATTATAACTTTTAAAATGAAGGCGTTTTTAGAGTAGATTGATTCCCGCATTCGGGAAACCACTTTAAAGCCGTGCTTGAATCCACTTCAACGCGATTCGGTCTACTTCTTGAAACGAGTCGTGAGCGAAGTACGAAGTAAACCGAAGCGGAGGCAGTGGATTTCATTTGGCGAAACTGCTCCGACGAAAGCGAAGACCGTGCCATCGGTCGGAAAGGTGATGGCCATCATTTTTCGGGATTGATTTGTTTCTGATGCAGGTCTTGCATCATTGAGGGGAAAATCTTCACAGGATTCTGCTTTACTGAATAATTGACAAGACAACCCACTGGCTCACATCATCTCAGTCGGTATTGTCGAATTGGACGCATACCTTTCTCTACAGTTGGCTCTCATATTGTTTATATTTGGAAGACAAACGTTTGCGTTTTTATTTTAAGACCACGTAGTTTTCAATCCGCCTTCGAAGGTAGTTAAACTTTAGAAAATATGAGTTTTTGGCTCCAGCAGTAAGTGCTGTTCGATTTTGACTTATTCGCTTAGACTTTACTTTTGGCCAAATAATCGTCATTTACGGAAAGTTTTGATTTTCTTGATACGGCGGCGGCTTTAGCATGTCGAGAGCTCCAAAAAGCTTATGGAGATTCTGCTCTAAGTGAAACAAGGTGCCGTGATTGGACCTGTCATTTTAAAGACGGTGAGTTCGATGTTGACGACCGTCCTTCGAAGATGGTTGCTTCAGCATAAAGAGTTACTCGAAATGCCACTTCTAGGTGATTGCATGCGTTGGGAATGATTCAAAAACAAGGAACTTGGGTTCCTTATGATTTGAAGCCAATGGACATAGAGCATGTTATTTTTCACATGTGAACAAATACTCCCCCGGCAAAATTACAGAATCCCAAGGAAAAGAAAGAAATGCGTATTTGGTGAGACCAGGTCAGTGTCATTTTTTATGAACTGTTGAAATCCAACGAAACCATTACTGGGCAACGGTATCGACTTCAATTGATGCGATTGAAACAAGGACTGTGCGAAAAACGCCACAACACGGTCAGAGGCACGAAAAAGTGTTTCTACAGCATGACAACGCTGTCAGCTTCCTTCAGAGTCGCTTTTAACGAAATTCGGTGTTTATAAAGTTGTTTTTCCAAGAAGTTCCACAAATGCTCTATAGGGTTTAAGTCCGGGCTCTCTGGTGGAGGATTAAAAAAAAACTAAAAAAACTACCGGGATCAGTCTACGAACGATGAATTGTATCGTTTGGACTGCAACATATTTTATTGCATTTATGAATAACTTGAGTAAAAGGATGGAATGAAGGAAAGATTATGGGCAATAAAAAGATCATTAGCCATAAGGAATAAAAAAAAAAAGAGATACTCCTATCCATATACATAATTATATTAGAACTTTGTCTATCGTACGATGAATTTTGTCGGCCTGTGTTGATTGTCCCCTTCAAAGTAATCCCCATCGAGTGCAACACACTTATGCCAGCGCTTGATCCAATCCTCGAAACATTTTTATATTCGGTTTTCGGTATGTCCATCAGTACTTCGTGCGATTTTTCCATTACTTCCTCTCGGCTGATTAAATGCGTTTGGTTTTTAAATGGTTTTTGAACTCGATTGAACAGAAAGATGTCGCAGAGAGCCGAATCAGGTGAATTCGGTGGCTGTTGGATGGTATTTGTTGCATTTCTCGTCAAAATATTGCGAATAATGATGGCACTGTGCGACAGTGCGTTATCATGGTGCAAAAGCCACGAGTTTTCTGCCCACAATTCTTCATGATGCACTAGAACGTGGTAATCCATCGCCTTCGTTTTTTGACCGAAAACCACGTGTTTTTTTTTTGTTTTTTGTCTTGGCTCATTTGGTAAACGACCGCTTTCTTTAGAGAATCGTTACCGGAACACTTTTTCAGTATTTCCAACGTTCGCGCACCATTAAATCCGTTTTTTACGCAAAATTAAATACAAAATCGTTGTTGCAATTTAATTTTTTTTTTTAATTGAATATTTACATGGTCATTTCATATAAAAAATTTGTCAAAGTAAGTTTTTGATTCGATACGAACGCCATTTGAAAATGTTTAGTCAAATTTCTCCAATCTGAATTGTCCTGTTCTGCTATGGTGCAGAACATTATGGTTTCACATATAATTTTAAGATTCCAGTCCTGATAGAATTTTTCGAGGCTATCAAACTTCGGTTGAAGTTCGTTTTTTAATTTCGCAAAATTTCTACACCATGATCAAACAGAATGACATCGTTGGCCAATCCTTTTGAGCCATCCAAGTCTCCCAGCAACAATATTAAAGAGTATTGGTGCCGATACTGTTCCTTCTAGCACACCATTAATGGATCAAAATCTTTTGCATTGTATCATAGATACGATTATTACTTTAAGATGATGGGGAAACTCATGTCTGATTAGTTTGTTAATAAGCTTGTCAATCCAAACTGTGTCAAAGACCTTCTCCATAGCCACTCGACGAACACTTTTTTGCCATTAAGGTTCCAGTTTAGTGATTTCCTTTAAATCTCATTTGTTTCACATGAGAACAATATTGATTTGGTTAAACCTGCTTCTCTCTTGAAATCTTTGTTCTTCGTAAGAAAATGAGGGTTTGTACTCTTTATGTTAAAGACTTACCAAAATGTTTGTCTGTTTTTTTTTTTTTAATTTCTGGCTTTTTTCCTGTCGACTTTGGTCATCAGCCTCTTTCCCGTCACTAAGAAGCCAAGATCAATCTCTGCTTGAACAGCTTCAGGTTTCCATGTAGTTTATTATCGACTGTGCAGTTTGTACCAAAGTACCCCGAATTATATTAGACTTGAAACTGATTCCGGATCGGCAAGGAAGATGATTTATCATGTGACTTCTCCAGTCTTGTCTTGGGATAAATAGTACGACGGGGCAGGTTTCAACTCGTGCCATTGTTAAAGCATTTACGGCAAAACTGATCCTTCGAACATCAGAAAGAGATTAACAGCTTCAATTTTGAGGTAGTAAAGGATTTCAACTGCTCGGAACTTCTACGAGTTTATACTCAACAAACGACGGCACAATGGAGATCCGACGGAGACTAAACCAAGGCAATCTTTCCTACTTCGGTCCATCAAAACAACTGGAATCTAAGCTCCTTACACGAAGGACAAAAATACTACTTAATGGATTCGAACGCTGGACGATAAGCAAAACATCTGAGCGAATATTCGGATCCTTCGAAAGAAAAATCCTTCCTCGAATATTTGGTCCTCTCCGCAAAGAGGGCGTATGGATGTAAACGCATTACCGCGAACTCTACGAACATAGATGTTGTTATCCGGCGACTAAGATGACTCGGCCACATTTAGCGAATGGACAACGATGCTCCAGCAAAGTGTGTCTTCATATCCCAACCACCAAGTTAACGGAATAAATTAAGACCGAACCTCCGGTTAAGATCAAGCGAAGGCCAAAAAGCTTGGTATAACCAACTTGGAGTTGGAGGCTGGAATGAGCTTTTAAGGGAAATGAAACGTTGTCAACAAAAATTTTGTGACTGCAGTCTTTATTTGATATGTTTGCCAAACAAAATGTGTCAAGCATCTTGGCATAAAATATCATCGCAACTTTAGATCAAGACTCACTGTGCAAGACTCTTTTGGAAGAGGAGTATAGTCTTTGTTTCGTTGGTCTGACTTTCTTAATATTTAGAAGTTATACTATGTTCGCCAAAGGCGAGTATCAAGTATCAAGATTTATTGACCTACTAGCGGACCCAACACACGTCATCACGTCTGAACGTTGGCTAGACTGCAACCGTTTTTTCGTTGTTTGATTTTCCAATGAACCTCATACTTACAAAGTGACGTTTGACACTAAATATTATAAAATAACGACGTAAATAAAACCAGCGCCAACGGTGACACAAAAAAATAACTAAATTATTCTGCGGAGGTAAATTATAAACTTCTCAGATGGTTAATCAGTGAATTATATTTTCAAAAAAAAAAACTGCTAATGGTTGAATCTAAACCCATCCAGAGAACCGCCTAAACGCACACCGATAAATGCATCAAAATCGATCCAACCGTTTAGGAGGAGTTCAGTGACATACAACCGAATATTCGACAAAGAATTTTTCTCTCAAAAGTATAATTTTCAATATCTGCTCTGCTTCCCTGCTTTTAACCTAGCACTCGGTTCTTTTTATCAAAATATTTTAAAATAAATCAATCTTTTAAAAAATAGTCTTCGAGTTGGGAATTTTGAACTCATTTGTTTCGCAGGGCAGGCCAAATAATGGGTTTCATAGTGAAATCATTGTCATAGCCAATTTTTACACCTTAATCTTCCTATTGATTCCACTTATCCATTGGTGAAAACCCTATGAAAATCCGTTCGGTAGCTTTTGAGTTTATCGCTTTCAGACAGACAGACAGGCGCAGGAACGTTGTTTAGAAATATTTCGTGATATATAAATGCACTCTCTTATTACATATCCATAATTTCAAATATGGATGCTCGAAAGGACTTTCAATCTTGTTGGTTTTAAAAAACGGTCAGCCCAAAAAATTTAAATTTATTATAATAATAATTTAGAATTTTTTTTGTTTAAAGCAAACCCTCCAATTTTCCCACAATTAAACTTCCAACACATGACTAATGAATTTTTACGCTTTTTCTTCACAGGCTAATAAATGGTGTGCCAATGGTGTGGAACTTCTTGCCACGCAACGCATTGAAAAGTGTTCAGTGTCAGCGGATATCGCCGAGCAGAGCCTGCAGGAGATTCAGGCATTCATTGCCTCAGCATCGGAGTTCAAGCTGTCTAGTCCTAGAGAATTTAAGAACGTCTTCCTCGAGAGTACAACACCCGAAACCAAAGCGCTAGTAACTCAAGTAAGTACAAACTAAAAAAAAACATCATCTCTATGTGCACATTTTTATGCACATCATCATGACTAATCATTCAAATCAGACGTCAACCATTTGGTTAAGTGTCATAAATGCCCCTGCTTAAAAATAAGCTCTTATCACCGACCCCACTATGATTGGCTCTACATAAATTCTCTGGAACTCTGCCAAACAATGGAAATGCTCTGAAGCTGCTCTCTGCACTGGGACTGGGAATGATTACGATTGTGTGGCGACAGCTGTTCTTGTTTAACAACAGATCGGCCTCCCATTGTCGCTGGACCCTATCAACCCATATCAGTGGGGTGGACGCGCTTTAACGAACGAGAATGATTAATTTAGCATAAATGCAAATCTGGAGTAGTTTGACATTCACCAGAGATTCACCAGTCGCGTACACAGTGTTCCGTAGTTTTGTCAACCATCAGACTCGCGGAAGGATTCCTGACCACTTCGAAAATGGAACTAACGACCTCGGAACAGTGTCTTCGACGGTGGTCGAGCCCAGTTACATTCGTTTATTATATTCAAAATGTCACCGAAGCGAACCTCGAACTCGAGGTGAGTTCATTAATCACAGTGTTGAAAACGATCCCAGATCCAAGATCCGAGTCTCGCGGGATAAGATGCAAATCTCTGCCGATGGATATTTATTTTGGTTTGCTTTGAAGATTTGCTTTTTTGTGTTTTGGTCTTTTAAAGGATCGCAGCGTAGTTTCAGAGTGAAGTGTACAAAAATAAATCCCATGACTCATGGTCGAGTGAAGTGATAAAATTGTTCCGAGAATGAAACCCTGCCCAGCATATCTAGATTCATAAATGGTTTTTATTTTCAATTTGAAACGCAGTTCGGTTGAGTGAAACAATGGGTTTTGTTTTTTTGTTTTCTCTATTATGAGTTCCGAGATAAAATAGTTTAAATTGTTGTCGCGTTGTTTGCGAGGGAAATTGTTTTATTAACAATCAGGGCAAGTGAATAAGTGTGTAAAATTCGAGGAACTGGAAATCAAAGTATTCTGATTGAAGCCACTGATTGCCTGACGTTTGAAATGCCTTTAATGTGTGCGTAGAAAAGTTTTCATGCAGTTTTTTTTTATTAAATGTTATGTGAGACGAGTTTTGCTTTCGAGACGAAACTCATGTGTACCGACGATTCTAAGAAACTAAATCCAACAACATTTTAAGGAAGCCAACATGGAAATTCTTCACGAGGATTGAGGAAAATTTAAGAAAATCCCGAACGCATTTTAAAAATCTCTGCCGAAAAATTTCTTTAAGTTTTAAAAGTTTATTTGGTATATTTTTACCTTCGTAGGTAGAGGGTGTTTTTTTTAGAGACATACAAATTCAATTTGAAACAAAACACTTTGAGCAAATAATAATGTTTATGATATAAGCTTTCTTTAATAGATAACTTCATGCCTTTACTGTTAAAAAATGATTTTTGGGCATTTGCGCGCCACGGTTACTTTCGATGAAGCACAATCGTGAAGGCGAATTTTCGACAATTTTATCGAACAACTGTTGCCAAATCGTCCGCTTCATCGGGATAGAATAGTGACTTCACATACCCAGGTGTGAGATCATAGGATCTTGGAGGCCAGTTCACAGGTCCATTACGCGAAATTATCCGCTCAGCAAACGTTTCACTAATGAATTGATGGTCATCGGGCTCCGTGTGACTTGTTGCGCCATCTTGTTGAAACCAGAGCTCTGTCACATCGAAGCCGTTTAACTGAAGAACGAAGAAGTTAGAAATTGTAATTTGGTTGGAGGACGATTCCATCAGCCCATACAGCACACCCAACAATGAGTTTAAATGAACGTGATGGCGTCCCGATAAAGGCTTCTTCACTCCAAATTCATCAATTCCGCTTGTTTACATACCCAATTAACCAAAAATGGGCCTCACCGGAGAGCAAAATTTTCCATTGGAAATAAGGATCAAGCTGACTCATGTTTTCGGCCCCCAATCATTGAACCTACAATGCGCATAATGTCAAGCGGTTTCAAATCTTGCACAAGCCTAACCTTATAAGCTTTTAAGCCTAGATCGTTTCGTAAAATATTGCACCATGCGGACGGGCATAGCTCCAACTGCTTTGCACGATGGTGAATCGTCGCATTGGGATTCTCCTCAACACTACGCTCCACAGCGGTAATAACTTCTGCTCATCGCGTTTTTTATCTTCTTTGGAAATGAGTGTTATCCACTGGCAGTGTACGTGATGCGAAAACGATCCATCGTGTTCCGAATAATTTGCTCAGACCGATGATTTTGTCGACCGTAAAATGGACGTAACGCACGATAAAGTTGACGAACCGAACTATGGTTTTCAAAATAAGTTTGGAGAATTTGCGTACGTTTTCTGGTATCAATCAATTCAAATGGCAAAACGTATTAATCACAAATCAACTTTAAAGTGTCAAATTGACAATCTGTAGAAACAGTGCTGCCAGTTTAAAAACGTAACCTCTAAAAAAATACCCTTTTCGATGAGGACTGTTGGAGTGAAGCCAGTGTAAAACCAAGCCCCGTGGATATCAATCAAGTTTAATTGTGTGTTATTTTCACAATTTATTTAAAAAAAAATGGAGTTCGACTGTACGGATTTAAAAAAAAAATATAGTCTAAAAGCCATTCACTGCTCTTGTTGTCACACTTTTAAAGTTGTGAAAACGTGAGAGAAAAGGGTTGCTTAAATGTCACCCACTTTATGGGAAATATTCTCTTGAAAGGCCTTATTGTTCGGGTATCGATATTGTAAACCCTCCGTTGCATAAAAAATGCTGCCGGGTGATGTAACAACCTAATGACCTAAATCATCACTGTCTTATTTGCAAAACCTCCATAATATACTACTGTGTCCAAAAAATAAGGTGACATTGTATTTATATTGAAAATTCTTTATTTATTCTTCCAAATCAATTTCATCCCCTTCAAAGTAATCCCCTCCCGATGCAATGCACTTATGCCAACGGATTTTCCAATCTTTGAAACACTGGTTGTAGTCACTTTCCGGGATGGCCTTCAGTTCCGTCTTCGCTGCGGCTTGAATCTCCTCTATCGTATCAAAACGGTGTCCCCGGAGCGGTCTTTTGAGCTTGTTGAACAGCCAGAAGTCGCACGGCGCCAGATCAGTTGAATACGGTGGTTGCGGAACGATATGGGTTGAGTTTTTGGCGAAATGATCACGAATTACGAGTGCGGTATGGGATGGTGCATTATCGTGGTGTAAAAACCAAGAATTGTCTTTCCACAATTCCGGCCTTTTTAGGCGGATAGCGTTACGCAAATGACGCATAACGTTCAAATAATATTCCTTGTTGACTGTTTGGCCGGTTTGAAGGAATTCATAAAGCACAACACCACGATAATCGAAGAAAACAGTCAACATGACCTTGATTTTTGAGCGACTTTGGCGCGGTTTTTTGGTCTCGGCTCTCCTTTGGCACGATATTCGCTCGATTGATCGGTTGTTTCGGGGTCGGAAGCATAGATCCAAGTCTCATCGCCAGTTATAATGCGTTTCATGACATCCTGGTAGTCGGAAAGCATTGTTTCACACCCTTCAACGCGACGCCTTTTTTCCAAAAAATTCAATGTTTTCGGTACCAGTCGAGATTTGACGCGCTTGAGGCCCAAAGCATCCTTCAAAATGGTATTGACTGAGCCTTTCGATAAGCCAACTTCATCAGCAAGGTCTCTAATCGTTAATCGATGGTTTTTCGACACCAAATCTTTGATTTGTTGGACGTGAGCTTCATCGGTTGAGGTTGTTGGTCGCCCAGAACGCTCTTCGTCTTCGACACGTTCACGGCCGGCTTGGAAATCACTATACCACTTGTAAACATTTTTTTTACACATAGCCTCATCATCAAAGGCTTTCTGCACCATCCTCAACGTATCCGCAGCAGAAAATTGATTCCGCAAACAAAATTTAATGCAAATTCTTTGCTCAATAAATTTTGACATCGCAAAAAACGAAGAACTTACTTTTAGCAGCTCACAAAACGATGCGTATTTCAAACACTATGAATATATTTTGACATGAAATTTCACATAGATGTCACTGACAGTACTACCAACCTAAAAAGAAACAAAAAATTCCAAATCCTTCGACGCGCGCAGTTTAAATTCATATGTCACCTTATTTTTTGGACACAGTAGTATGCCATCGTTTCAGTAAAGCCTTTTATAAGATTTCCCAGAAGCTAAAAGTTTTCAAAATGAAATCTCTTGGTTTCCCTGCCACTTTGTGTTGGCTAGACGAACCTATCAAGACTTGTTAAGGGGAATCAACCTTTCAGACAATTTACGCTTCCCTCGGTGTGCCTCAGGGTATCCATCTGGGTCCTCTTTCCTTTTATTCATACATGTCATTCTTGTGTACGTTTGTATGCCACTGAACTGCATCTAAATGAATGGACCGATTTTTAAGCAATTTTTTGTGTGTGTTTAAGCAGGCCCCTGGATGGTTCCAATTCACTCACCAATCATTTTGTTTGTATACTTGAGCTATTAACCTTCTCAAAATTCAATAATAAGCCTTATGAGAAGAATTCCTAGTAAGTTTATGTATCATAGTTGTTGCTGGTTTAACTTATTTTGTAGCTCTAAGAAATCTACGGAATGTCAAATGTCACTAAGTATTTTGCAGAGTTTATATTCCGAGATGACAATGGCCCCGTTCAGAATTCTAGCCACTAGCTAGTCTACCGGCTCTGATTGGTCGAGAGCTTCCTGACACTTGACTGCTCTGGACTGGGTTTGCAGATAAAAATATTTGACTACTCTTGCGGCTGATTGACTAAACGACAAAAGTCAGCAGGTTCGTTGTTAAATTATTTATGAATCGGTTGGACTCACAATTTCTAGTTGAACTCCGATAATTGACAACGGAGAAGGAAATTGAATTCTAGTTGGCGTTTATGCAATGCAGCTCATGATTGGATCATTATATCGTTAAAAAATCAGTTGAAAAAAAAAGTTTCATTAAACAAGACAGCATTGTTTTTTTTTTTTATAAGAAAACGCTCACTACAGCAAACGAAACAAAACACGCGTTTTTGTTTTGAAGTTTTTCAATAAACGCTATCGAAATTGCATGCCATTGCGTACAGCAAAACACACCGAATGCAAGAAAACTTAAAAAAAAAACAAAGCAAAGCAGAAAATCACGTTTCACTGCTTAAAGCTGGCCTGTGTTTTGTTCAAAACAAAATTTGAACGATTTTTTTTAATGTTGACTACCAGCTGCGGAACGTACAAAATAAGATCACGGTTCTGCCATCCAAAAGGAGTAGCACTTCCTACTTCTTGTGTCCACAAAAATAAATGTTGGGCAAATGATCAATCTTTTAAAATCAAGGACGACAGAATAGATACCGGAAAATGGGAATGCGTAGCTCTTCAATAGTCACCTTGATGAATTTATGGAAAACTATCTAGCAAAAGGCAGAGATCATTCTTTTCGCAGATAAGAAGCTAACACCAAGTTTTATAAACAAAAAAAAAATATTTTATGTTTTTATTACTCTAGTGTTGTGAATGATCTTTCAACCGGAGTTTTGCGATATTACTTACCAGATTTTTTCCAAGCTTGTACGAACCACTCTCTGCTAGTTGATCCTTTTGCTCAAACAACACTTTGAGCTGGTTTACAAATTCCACCTTGTTTTACGTCAAGACACAAAAATCAAATAAGAAAACGCATTGTTTTGTAACATTCTGCTTTGCTTAGTGTGAGTTAAAATAAAAAACGTTTTCCGATCCGTCAATTTTTTAGCCTTATACTGTCACTAGAGCCCATGGTACACGACATGTAAATCGTTGCATGTACATGCGGGTCTGACGTGATAGAAAAATCCCGCATTCGTTGCAGGAAAGTTGTGATCGAATGTCGTTGCATACAAAAAATATCGGCAGTTTCAACATGTTGGATTTGTCCCAAAACGTCGCATGTTTCCATTTTACGCTGACCCACGCATGGAAATTATTCGCATGTATTTTTACATGGGTTTTGCGCACATGCTACAGTTCTAGAAAAAAAAAAACAGACATGTATCCAACACTTGAAGTGTGCCTCAGTGTGCTATTTTGTAAAGTTATAAAATGTCGAAAAGGAACTGGTTCACGATTGCTATTTTGGCAAAAAATCCAATTGAAAATGCCGAAAAACACGAGTGCAGCGAGCAAGCCAAAACTGAAAAGGGAGATTTGTTTGGGTAAAATGGTGGCTGGATTGTCAAATATATGTTGTGTAGATCATGGCTTTGTGGTTCTGTAAGAAATGACAAGCTTCCTACTCGGAGTAAATGGTGGATTTTGCGACAGAAATTCATCGTTCTTAGAATTAAATCGACAAAATCGTTTAAAACGTTTAAAATTTTTTTGGGCTCAAGATTAAGTTAAAAACGGATTAAAGCCATCAAATTTCGGTTTTGAATACTACCATATTTCAACATAATAAATCAATTGTTCTTAACACATAAACTGCCTGTGAAAAATATGCTACGGTACCCAATTCGCATATTGATCCAAATCATATGCTTCACATTTTCATGCGATAAAGGTATAGCATGAACTCACATGTCAAACTAAACCACATGCAGATTTTGAGATCAGAGCCGCATGTACATGTAACGATTAACATGTCATGTACTACACGGGCTTCACAATACTTGTTCGCTTAATGTTTTCCCATAAAAATCGCACTGTGTAAGGTCCAGTGACCGAGGTGCCCAAAGTATGTATCCCTATTTGTCAATTAATTTTTTGGAAAAAATTTTCTTCAGTTTGGTGTGTAAAAACTGGGTGTGTTTTGTTGGAGTTGTATTCTTTTATTGGACACTTACAGTTTTGATGCCAATAACTTGTCAATCATACATGCCGCTAGTTAAGAAAATTGGGCAAATATCTCGGGCAGATGTTGTACATCCCACTGTCGTTTTTGGGCAAAGCAAACGTTTTTGATGGGGTTTCATATGGTTGTCGGAACACCTGTCTCCATGCTTCATCAATATGGAAATGTGTATCATCAAATGTTGCAATATGTTGCAGACGTCTTTAATGCTCTGCGGCATCGTTCTCGCTTTGGTTTCTCGCAGAGAATAGTAATATTCATTGAGAAACTAAATGTTTTGCATTTTGCGTGGGTGAAACTTTAGTTGCACGTTGCACTGTTGGTGCCTTTTTATATCATTACAGGCCGCATTAGATGACCAGAGGAATATGGTGAAAAATTGTAATCGCAGAATTTTAAATATTTCCCATGTTTGTGCTCCCATACATTATGAATGGAAAATCTGAAAATCGTCGACCGATTAAAGTAAACTAGTCAGCGGAAAGTCTGCTGTCAGCAGACTTATTGAAACAGCATTGAAAAAGTTTCTTATTTGAGCAGAAAAAAGCGGGCTTTGTGCCAATCTCTCCAACTCAAAAGAACCTCAAAGGAAGCCAAAATATCAACGCTGTAGAAGCACGAGTGATCGGCCAAAAAAAGTGGAGAAGTGGATCCATTTGAACTTTTCTTACAAATGAAAAGATATTGATGAAAAAGAAGTTCCTTGTTTTTAGGAGCCGAGTAAAACACTTGACGCCAAGCTTATATGAGAGGAGCATGTTTAAAAGAATAAAGAGGACGTAAATATTGCAAATCATTCAAAAAGACTCACTGGTTAATGGTGAGAATGTAAAATGAAAATGTAAATTGCTAAGCACTATTAACAACTCCAAGACCGTTCAAATCCTTAAATGCAATACATTTTGGAAGAAAAAGAAAATACCTTTCGGCGGCGGAAAATGTTAAGGCCGAAAGAGTTTCGAAATTAAATTGTCATTGCAAATGTCGTTGCCAAAGACATCTTCCTCGAGCTCATCTGACTATAGATGACAGTTGACTACACAGACTAACTTTAATCAATGCGATACTTAACCGGATGATCAAAAGTTTTGAGGAACCAACATTTGCTTCCGAAAGAAAATTTGGTAGCGGCATGAAACCATGATTACCTTCAGACAGCAGAGTTCCTCACCACTCATTAATAAGTCTTTATTTTACTCAGCAAAATTGCTGTTATTTACAAAGGACCTTCAGAATGAAAGTGGCGACCAATCATGCAACTAAAAAACGGTCGAGCGAATGTGTTCTATGCGAACGCTTATTTAAACATCCAACATCCATACAACTTTTCTAAGTACACGAAATCTACGCGGACGAAGTCGCAAGGGACTGCTTATCTCTCTAAAAAAAAGGATTCCAGGTATCAAATGCTGGATTCTTGATTAACACTCCTCCTGATTTGTCAAATGTCAAACAACTTCTATGACGCCACATTTGCCATCGCATTCACAAAAAATGTACGCAAACCGGGTGATCCCATGCTGCCATCAGCCAACAAATCTAATCCCGTAATTACAGCCTCATCGTAACTCTGACATACTTCTCAATTCCATCACCAAATCGATCTTCCTCCGGCTAACAAGTATCCAAACAAGCCATAATCAATAACCGATGCACCGCATTCTAAGCCATCGCACTCATGCTGATTCCAGTTCTGGCCATTATCTACGGACTCATGTTAATTGCCCATAAATCTCCCCGCGCTCTGTTCTTTAGACAACTCCTACCCGCAAATTGTTTTGTGTATTCAAAGCATAAATCGAACTGGTCCTCTTGACCCAGTTACCGTGTTCTGCAAGCCTCCGAAGTACACAACGGTATACCTAGAGTAGACTCTGGAAGACATCCAGTGGAGCAACATTCACCTCCGAAATTGCATGTGCATCGTGCAGCGACGAGCGAGGACGACGGTCACGTTCTTGGGGAAGCGCCAAGACCATTAATTCCTTCCTCGGTGAAAAGAAAAATTACAAGAATCCATCAACTGACGAGCAACGATATTTGTGTCCAAATGGGGGCTCTCTACCGGTGTTCTGGGTTCATTCTCCCTGACTGAAATCTCCCTCGGAACCAGAAATACAAGTTCACATCTGGAATTGCCTATGGAAGTTCAAGTGGAAGTCCACAATTCTCTCGATGTAGTTTGGTTGCATCTGAGATGGCATTGTGGATCGGTATGCGATCAATGATAATTGTGGACTTTATAGTTGACTCGATCAGCTCCAGATATGTGGTAATAGCGTCTGTGGAGAGGTTATATAACTGTGCGATGGCTAGTTTCTTGAATTGGTTTCTCATACTCGTAATTGGATTCAGAGAAGCAACTGCGATTAGGTAAGATCTATTGATCATTGAACGTAACGATCAATTCAAAGAGAAGTAGATTAATTGGATTGGCGGGAAAACCGTAAAGATTAATGCACTAGAAGCGTCTTATTGTCGCAGAGAGTGTTTGATGATCCATTTACAAGATCGATGTTTTTTCCCCCACTCCTTTTCCGTGAAATATATGTACACACAAATCAAGTCGCTGAAGGAACTGAGTTGTTTTCAGTTGTTAAAACCAAGATTCCCGGTCTTAGACGTCTACCTTCATTCCGGAAGGTGGCTCATAATGTATTACCCAATCGGAAGACAACACAACTTTTGCAAATGGCGGCAACTGTCACTTTAATTGAAGTATTTGTGAAGTTAATAAATTCAGAATACATCTCGACCAGCTGAGGAGCTCTCGTTACTTTTTGTCATGGCACGATTAGCGGGTGAAGATGTCTCGGATGAACCGTCAAAGTACAGTCTTTGTAACCGTCTGTGCAGGGCATTTTAGTACAAGATTTAAAAGCGTTTCCTTACAAAGCCTGCAGACACTCAATCGCGCTTAAACACCGATCATATTGCTCCTTAATCAATGCCTATTTTTGTCTAGAGCACTCCGAATGAACGTTCCATTTATGAAGAGCGCTTACATCCATGCAAAGCCACTACTTGGAGTGCCATTTACGTCGGAGGTGTCATCGGGCCTTAATGTTTTAGAAAATTTTCGAGAACTAAATGTAGGGAAGCAAAATAAGCACAAGATGGACGAAGTCAATCCCAACCAGTTAAATAAAAAATTCGCTGAGATACAAACAACATCAGGGGCGCTACCCCAACGCATTCTACTGTTGTGCAAAGTGGCTCCTTTGAATTTTGCAATCGAGCAACTGATGTTCTTAAGGCAGTATTGACAAAAAAAAATCACAACCTGTCGGTATTGATGGAGCTCATCCTCACATCAAAATGATATTTATTTTTCCGTATGCCTGGCAAGTCGCAAAGATCATTCCAGTTCTCACAAAGAAAGCAACAATTAACTCATCTGCTGATTTCAGAACTATTGCAATCTTGCCTTATCTATCAAAGGTGTTGGAAAAGTGTATCCACAACCAAATGTCAGACTTTTCTCGGCGCTAAAACCTGCTAAACGTTCATCAACCTGGCTTCAGACTGTAATACAGCTGCAATGAATGAAAACTTAGTTACTTTCCTGACACTTTTAGACTTTCCAAAGGTCTTTGATACGGTTAAACATAAGCTACTTGCATCTAAGCTTTTAACTTTATACAATTTCTCCTTATCAGCTGCAAACTTTATTTATTCGGACCTGTCTAGAGGAAAACAAGCAGTCTTAGCTGACAACATTAAGTCTGAATTTATTGAAACTTTAGCAGGTGTTCCTCAAGGATCCATTTTGGGTCCCTTGCTCTCTGCAATTTTTAAAAATGACCTACCAAAGGAAATATTAAGATTCACATGCTTGCGGACGATGTTCAAGTGTACTTAACTTTTGGCCCTGAACAAATTGCAGACGCAGCAGTCAAAAGTAACGTAGACCTACAAAAGATTTTTGGTTGTGCTCAAGAAAACTGTTTATGACTTAACCCGGAAAAGACGAAACGCTTAGACATAAATAGAAATGGTCCCCCACAATCTTCTTTGGTAATGCCCCTATTGAGTTTTTGGACGAAACTAAATACCTTGGAGTTCTGTTCTCGGGAAAATTTATGGCTGCCTCAAGAACCTCTCTCTGACTCAAAGCCTTACTCCAGTTAACACAAGGCTAATGCTAGTCAGGTCTTTGCTCATTCCATTGATATCATATGGCTGCGAAGTTTGTTGTTGCCATAATGCACTCACTAGGCGCAAATTTAAAATTGCTCTTAAAAATATTGCCCGTTACGTCAACGGGTTAAAACATGATCATGTGTCGATGTATGCGAAAGTTAATCTTGGATATTCAATCGACAAGTACCTTGACTGCTGCACTACTCAAGTATCTACAAAAACCTCAGTACTTGTATGAAAGACTAAGCTTGTCACAATCAAACCGTTCCATAAGTTTAATTTTGCCGCTAGTTAAATATCAAGTTTGTGAACGACAATTTTTCATTCATGCCCTACGCCTCTGGAATTCACTCCCTCTCAGCTTAAGACGGCTCTAAAACTCGAATGGCTTCGATAACGCTCTCTTTCGACACCTAGTAGGTTACAATTAGGAAACTATTTCCACATTATTTTGTTGCTTCAAACAACATACTCGATAACTTAACTTAAGTTTACTCAACTTCAATTTTATTCCTATTTTCAATTTCTACAAATTAGGGATCATAAAATCACTTGAATCATGTTATTGTTAAAATTCACATTTATTCGCTAAAGATTATACCGAGTCTAGTATAAATATTGTTATACAAAAATCAATAATAAATAATAAATTTGTTTTCGAGGACATCATGGGTAATACGGTGACTTATGACTGATCAAGGGGTTGCATCAAACTGATGAATTGGGCATGACTGATAACATGTAGTTCCAACAGGATGTGCTACCGCGAACATAACTCGTCTAACAACGGACATTTTGATGGATACGTTTCGGGATTGATCATTCCAGACAATCTTCTTTATGCTTTTTTAAAGACAAGAGTCTATGAGAGAACACTCTGGAGGCCTTCAATGAAATTTGACGATTTCTCAAAAGAAATGTCTTCGTTGAATGATGCGAAGAAGGGAAGACCCCATGAGCTGTCTAAAACCTCTAAACCCATTAGTCTAACATCACTTGAACTCAAGACGATGGGTGAGGCCTGATTGATGGTCATATAAGAGACCGGTTTAAATTGTCTTACCCTCTAAACTCGAACCAGTTTGCATAGAGTCAAGGTTAATCTTCCAAAGGTGTCATTCATTATCTCGTCAAAATGATAGAAGGTGCACTCGATCAACAAAAAATAGCTCTATATGCGTTCCACGACGTGGAGGGCGCCTTCGAAAACACTGGCTATCACAAGAGCGATCAGATTCAGAGTTCCATCGAACAACCAACAATCAGGGCCATGCTGGAAAGCCTTTCTATTACTTCTTCTTCTACAGGAATGTCGGCTAGAACCCAAATCTATTCAGACAGCCAGGCAGCACTTAGGGCATTATCATTCAACCTAATGGACTCCAAAACTGTCAAATTATGCTATGATGCACTGCAATCCCTTGCCAGACACAACACAGTGGAGTCGAGCTAGGTCCTTGAACGGGTTGGCAGGAAACGAATCTGCGGATGAGCTCACTAGGGCTGGCTCGGAAACTGCGTTCATAGGTCCTGAATCATTTTGTTGTGGCCATTGCACAAAATCTACAACGCCGACTAAACAATTGGAAAACAATCTTCGCCTTGACTACTGCACAAATAGGAAAATTCTGAGAAAATCTTAGCGATTAATCAAGCCTTATTCCTATAACCCTCGGCCTGGAGAAGGATAGTATCAGAAAACTAACGAGCTTTCTTACTGGCCACTGCGGCCTGAATAGTTAACTTAATAAAATGAACATGTGCCGCGATAAGCAATGTCGACTATGCCTGGAAGATGATGAAACATACGAACACATTCTTTGTGAATGTTCGGCACTTCACGGGTTAAGTAAACGTTATTCCCACAGGAAGATACTCACTTCATTGGAACTAAAGCTGTATGTCTTCTGGTTCCATAATATATCTCTTTAGGTCGAGGTGTCCTTGCCAAGGCGGCTTGTGTTATACAAAAGGGGGAAAAAATGTCACTTATGACAAATCCGAGACATGATTCAGAAATGAAAACTAGTCGAGTTGTGTGGATCTTCCAAAACATGCGAAGATTGTTCATTCAAGAACAACGCAACTATTTTTTTTTTTTGGCAGAAGTCTTCAATAAAATAAGGAAACCATCGAACAAGCGATGTAGGTTCATCCTTCATAATGCGAGGAATCGCACATCGGCGGCAACAATGCAAAATTTGACTGATCGCCGTTCTTACAACCTTTTGACACCTTTTTGTACCTGCCCCGTAAGAGTAAAGCATGTGGTCAGCGATTTTCAATGTCAGAAATGATTGATGCATTCAAAAACCATGATTTTCGAGATATGCTCTTAGAGGAAAAAGACCATTTTTAACGCAGGTTCTCGGCTTTAACTTTGTAGGTCCAGAAACATCATCTTCATCTAAGTCATGTCCATGAGCTGTCAGTGGCGCCAAGATAAGAACATGGATGTGCACATGCTCTTGACTTTCTTACAATTTTTGATGAACCGTCCATTTTGAAACTGGTTGATCTGACGCGGATCAATGTATCCGGAACTGTCGTTAGCTATTTAAATTTTTTGGGTTCAAGCTTAAACTAAATTCAACTTTTCGTCGTCTTTCTGGAGTGGCGCAACCTTTGTTTATGACGCTTTGAGTTCGTACCGCTTTTTCAATCGTTTTGGTGAAAACTTCGAATGATAAGCTTTTGCAGTCTTATCTGATATTCCTTCTGAGAACTTCCAGAGTCTGTGCCTCGTTAAAGTAACTCAAAAGAAAAATAACGAAAAAGAAGTCTTGAGCAGTGACTTTTGGTAGATTTAACATTTTTCTTCGTGAACTAAATGTTGAATAACATTGCCCCAGAAGCAAAAATTGGTAGCTATTAAGAAAGAATTCCATAAATAATTTCAACAAAAAATCGTCCACTATCTAGTCAAGGTTCAGGAGAGCGTGACAGTTTTTTGAATGCTATTGACTTTCTGCAGACATTCGCTGACGGACTGTCAGCAGTGTCAAAAGAAAACTGACAGCTAACTGACAGCTCTACATTTGCAAAATCCAAAGCATTCTGCAATCAATGGAATGATACCTTAAAAGGATAAGCTATCATCCGAAAGAGATCCTGTGCCCATAAGCTTAGGCTTAATCCTCCAGTTCAGGCATGGACATATTGTTTCAGACGTCAATTTGACACTTCTTTTCGAGAATTCAAAATCCCCAAAAGTTCTCTTTTTAACTTTAAGTCTCGGAATCTTTTCTCTGCAATACCTTCTGAGGATTCTCAAGACTCTTTAGCATTCTTAGGAATTTGTGTACCTACTTTCCAATTCATCTGACAAGTGCGCGCTTCAGTCAAGCTCAATTCAAAGAAAGAATGTTTATCCGACAAAACTTCCTGATTAACTGGCTTCAATGAATGTCACCTCATCTTCATCCTTCAATGCTTCAACTCAAGTGATAATCCATAGATCATGCTCTTGAATAATTACCTCATAAGACCACATCGTACCCGTACCCAAGCCCCTCAATTAGCACTTCTTGTCAATCGAGTCGATTCCAAAAGTTCCGATTTAAACCTGCTAAGTGGATCGCTATTCCGGACGTTATCCAACAGTTCGTCTATAGTGTTTGTTGTAGGTGAGTTATAGACTCTTTTTCTTTTCTTTTCTGAAACTTAATCGCCGCCGCGCCGCGTCAAGCCGAAGTAATTGAACTTCGCGTGAGAGTCAAACTTGAGAGCACTTCAACTTGAACCGAGCATAATTGGCCATGAAGCTGTATGCAATTTTGATCAAGTCCCCGCGAGACTCCTGCGACCTTGTATCGTGTGCAGTTGGTAAGCTAATTATTGCAATCAAGAGGCAAGTCGTCTCTCTGGATTGCTGCTCAGTTTGAGGATGAAGGATGTTGTGAAGTGCAATCAACTTTGTATGGCGTGCTATTACGGGCTTCCTAGTACGCAACGTGATATGAATGGATTTTTGTGTTTTCACTTTTGTTGAAGCGCTAATCCATAAGTGTTGGACATTGTAAACTTGGTCGTGACTAGCAGGTGCTGGAATATAAGTGAAAACGTGCAATTTTTTTTGAGGAAAACAATGTTGGCTAAAGTTCAATTCAAAGTGTGTTGATTTTGATAGTTTTTCCAGTGATGGCTGAATAAATATTTGTTTCCATTCATTTTAGAAAGTTACTATGGGGATAAAAATTTTTTCTGGATGCCTTGCAATAAACAACTAGAAAGAACATCCTCCTTACTTAAACAATGGGGCTCGACTGTTCACAAAAAAAAATACTATTTTATCTTTGTCCAAAAAAATTCGACTGAACACTCCATCCAACTAAGTACTTGGTGATAGATTTAAATCACTGGGAACCAGGTCATAACTAGGGTTCGAAGTATCGGCCATGGATATTAATGCCAAGTACTTTTTGGAACCAGTGAGTATCGATACCAAAAAAGTATCGAACTAAAAGTATCGATACTACTCAGTTTCGAATACTTTTCGAAAACATAGTTTGAGACCGTGTTTTTACGTTACCACATTATTTTGCGCAGTAAAAGTTCATCTGTTAATGAAAAAATCTTTGCTACAGAAAAATCAGAAGCTACAGCTAAGCATGTATTATAAACCATTCTTCCTCAGAACGATCTGCTAAAATACATCATTATTTAGTACTTTCTTGCCTGTAAAGCTGTAGCTCTAGCTCTGGAAAACAATATGTCTTCTGGCAAAAAACATGAATTAAAAACAATAATTTCTGCACCTTTGTTCTGTATAAGAATAGTTGAGTACACAAAAAACCAGACCTCTAAAGTAATGAAATACCTTTGTACTGAAATTCAATTACAAATACCATTCCCCCTAATTCATTTTTTTCTTAAGTACAAATACAATTCCCTTGTGCTTATTCGTAAAGATTTCAATTATTAGTGCAAGTAATTAGAAAAGTACTTGTAATTCCACATTTGTATTGCTTTTTAATTACCCAAGTACAAACGTTTTATTAAAAGAAATCCAAATTAATAAATAGGAATTATTAGTAATTAAAAGTAATTTCGGAGTACTGAAGGAATTGCAGAGTACTTGTGGAATTGAAAAACAATGTTAAACTACTTTTGGTGCTGCAGTACTTTTTTATGCACTTTTCAGGTACAATTTTTTGAGTGGATCACATCGCATACATAACGTGTCGAATCGAAAATTGACAACTAATTAAAAAAATTGTTCCCGACTCAAACACATAATATGAAATTTCATTCTAGAAGTACTTAAAAATTTACTGGCCAGTTTATAGTACCTAGTCAATGAATATGTTTAGTTCTCGATACTCGACACTCAAATGACGGCACAATTCAAAGTATCGGGCGATAGTATCAAGTACTCAGTATCAGGTTTCAAAGCCTAAGGTATCGAATCGTACTCAGTATCGAGAGTATTATTCGAACCGTGGTCACAACTACAGACAGGGTTATCTAAAAGTTCGAAGCCCACCGTATACAAGGCAGCCAATGCAACGCAACTCAGGTGAAAAGTGCGTTATCGTGCAGAAGGAGTACACCATTGGTTGATTTTCAGTTGATCTCTGGTTCTGGAGAAACGTCTTTCAAAGCTATCAAGGAAGGACAGAAAGGACTGAGTTAAAAAAATTACTGTCGCCATGATTTTTCGAGCCAAGTACTGTCTCATCTTGAGCTTCTGTTTTGGTTGTATAGTTTTTGGCTCATATTTCAAGTTTCTAATAACCCTCCAGAACAACCCACGCGCTGCTGTTTTGTAGACGGAGTGCGCATTCTCGACAATTGTCTTCCTCCCAGTTTTGTATATCCGATACTCTTCGGAGTAGTCTCTTCGTTCATACTTGTAGCAGCTCGTTTTCAAGTGAGGCCTTGCCCTGTTGAAAGAAACTGTGCCACCTTATAAGCTGAGTTTCGAAAGCACTCTAAGCTGAAGCATTCGTTTGACATTCTACGCTATCAGTACTGCTTATAAAACAAGCATTGTAAGTGACAGTATTACTCAGAGAGTAATACCCATCTTGTCACAGTCATCATTTAGCGTGGTGTTAGTTGTTAGTAAACATAAACAAATAAAGCCTAACACCATACACAAATACAAAGTTTAACAAATATTAAAAAAAGAATATATATTTTAATTACAATTGTTAATTATAAAATAAATACAAATAAAAACAAGAGTACTGAAGAAATACGTAGCATACACATTAAGAGTTGACACGTCCATAAAGTTTTTGTTTGAGTGCCAGTTTACTGGATGCAAAATCGAACATATGACAGCTTGCATTCGCTTCCATTGACATCCGAGTAACAGGTTCGTTGCATCCGTAATTCGTACGGTGGTATTTTATGTCAAAAATGTGTAAGTTTCTAAAATTGAAAGACTTTACACTAAAATTGACTTGGTTAAGAAGTGGTGGTGCGTCAATATTACCAGCAATAAGCTGATGTAAAAACACAATATCACAGACTTCCCGACGTTTTTGTAATGAATCAAGGCCGATAAGTAGAAGACGGTCCTTATAAGGTGGAAGACGCAGAGGATCAGTCCATGATAAATGCCGAAGTGCGAAACGAACAAATTTGCGTTGAACAGACTCGATACGGTCAATTTGTGTTAAGTAATACGGTGACCACATATTGGATGCATACTCAAGCTGTGGCCTTACAAATGTAGTGTACAGGGTACTCGTGATTAATGGACATGAAAATTCTTTACTCCACCGTTTGATGAAGCCGAGAAGGGTGTTGCTTTTGTTGACTATTTGCTCAATATGAATTGAGAAGTCAAGATTTGGAGCGAATTGTACACCTAAGTCCTTTGTCAGTTTTACTTTAGCCAGCGGAGAACTATTTATGATGTACACAGAGGAGAGAGGATTAAGTCTTCTCAAAAAGGACATGCTAAAACATTTAGATATGTTTAATGATAAGCAATTATTGAAGCACCATTTTGCAAAAGAATTAAGGTCATCCTGTAAAGCGCTGCAGTCGGATAGATTGTGGATACACTTAAATATTTTTATATCGTCGGCATAAATTAGAACATTTGAGTTCCTGATCACACTTACAACATCGTTAATGGCTAGAATGAATAAAAGTGGACCAAGGTGGCTACCTTGAGGCACACCTGAGGTAGCGTTTATTGTTTTAGAGGTCGATCCCCTAAACAAAACTTGATACGTTCTCCCGTCAAGATACGAGCATATCCACTCCACGAAAGATAAAGGGAAACCAAGGGATTTCATTTTAAAAGTAATTAGCTTATGGGAAAGCTTATCAAAGGCCTTACTGAAGTCAGTGTACACGCAGTCGACTTGATTTCCTACTTCTAGGGTTTTATTTGTGAATGAAGTAAACTCTAACAAATTTGTAACTGTGGATTTGTTTTTAACAAAGCCATGCTGTTTATCAGTTAGGAAAGGTTTACAACTAAAATAAACGCTGTCGAAAATGATAGCCTCAAAAAGTTTCGGCAAGCAAGATAGCTTAGCTATGGGCCTGTAATTAGTAACATCTCCCCGGAAGCCCTTTTTTTGCACCGGGATTATGAAACCATTTTTCCAAAATTTCGGAAAAACTTTTTGGTTAATAGAGGCTTGAAATAAAAAAGCCAGAGGAGCTGCAAGAGAGCTACAGCAATTCTTAAAGATTATTGGAGGTATCCCATCAGGTCCGCAGGTGGTGTCCGTTCTACCGTCTCTTTCATTCGGCTTCCACAATGACAGGTCCGTATTTTCCATGAAACGTTTTTCGTCGATGGTCTGTTCTACCTTGTTTGCTGAGCGTGCAAGATTCTGCTCAAGCTAGACGTTTTGATTGTAGTTGTTGTCGGCTTGCGTCTAAGGTATTGTTTGACTTCTTAAATGTTTAAGCTGTCAATTGTGATGGTTCATCTCAGATGTCGTCCCAGGGATCGTTTACAGCACATTTTTTTTTTGGATCCTTATTGATTTGAAGACCATCGTTTGAACTTGTATTTGTTCAAGAAATAGGTTGGAAAAATCACAGTACACTGCATCCCCATATCAAAATCCAGTGCAAGAATATTTCAAAATTTTGTTGCTTCTTTTAACCGTCATGCGACATAACCGGATCAATTTTCATGGGATCGTGAAGCCAACCATCGCCTTGTTGAGTTTTTTGATATTCCAGGAGTCGGCCATGCTTTTGTCTTCCCATATATGACAGATGATCTGCTGCATGCTCTAGTCTATACCATAACATAACCCGCCATAGGTTGTTTTCCGACTTATCGTTAAGCAGCTACTGTGACTGAATACCTCCACTATTTTCTTCGTATCAGCAACAAGACTTTTGTCTCCTTTGTGGAAATTAAGTATTACATGTTCATGATTCCAAGATTAACATTCCAGGATCATTCTTGGACCACACCCATGGTTTTCTGTCTGTACCATGAATCATCACTGTAGGCCTACTGTAGTTAAATGATTCATTAACCGAAGTAGAAACAATGTCGACTCCTATATTTTAAGCTTACTATGCCATATCTTTCAACTCCGGCTGTCTCTTTGATGAAGTTTTTTGATTTTTATGAGTAACCTTCCAATAATGAGGTTTCAGGACTTGCTGGCGTCAGAAGAATACGGAACCTTTTTCACACCAGATGGCACATGGGCTAAGAATTGTACAAGAAATGGTTTCAGAGGCTACGACTTACAATCTTGAAATTAAGCACTTGGAGCTATTAAGATGTTTTTGCTTAACTTAACACTGATATTTATTTCAAAATATTAGAAATAAAAACTTAAGAAAAATGGCGGCCAATTGCAAATTTTACTCTCACACGAAGGGCCCCGCATCACATTTCCATATGCAACAATTTGAATATTTTCAATTTTATACCAAGTTTTATTATCAATTTATCACCCGATCCTCGGCTTGCCAACTCTGAATACAGACTGTCCAAGGAACCTGCGGCATTATACGTGGCACCCTATTTTTTATTCCATTTAGCTATTCTGCTGGTACGGCTCTTCGTAAAACCTTCTCGTACACGCTTCATTAACGAAATGGGGTCACAAAGTCAAATGAACCCTTTTTTTCTAAAAGCTTTCAAAAATTGTATTTCTGCCATCTTCGAATAGATGCATGCTTCTGTGCCATAAGACACCCTTAAGATTAGGGTTTTGTTCGAAGCCAGCTTGTTTGTCCACCAGGTTTTTACGCCAAATAAGACAGGGGTTAGAAAGAGTGTTTCTTCACGTACCTTGAGTTTTATTTTTAACCCAAAATTGACTGCTCGAAGTATTCAATCATGTAAGCATTGTGTACTGGAACGAGTATTTTTCATCGTTACTCTGCCCGGTCGGAAATGTTTGTGAGTCTCAAATGATGTCGAATGCGGCCTAAAATCGATGAGCAGGTACTGGGCTAAAAAAAAAAAGAATTTATCCATTCTTGACTTCCCCAACCTAGAACCTCAATGATAAGAACCCAGCAGGGCCTACTGGCCTTCAAGAGAATATGCGAACATTAAGAACACTCATCCTCCGTCTTAAGCTGTCGCAGTTAAGAAGTTACTTTTCTGAGCATGCTTCCTGCTTGCGATTTTATGGTATCCTTGTTCAGTACTTCTAATGCCGCTTCACTATCCACAAAGATTTTCACTCTTTCTCTGTTAGTAGATCTTTCGATAGCCACCATTTCTTTTTGAAGACCCATCATTCATTAGGAAGGTAAGAATTATTGATGTGCAACGTATTGTATCCCTTCTTCCATCTTTGATCCATCAATGAAGATCGGTTATGAAACTTGATTCCAAATCCTTTCTACTAGGACCAAAGGTGTAGAACTTTTTGACAAAGTTGTAAGATGGGATAGGATAATTAGTCCTCGCTTATGTCTCCATCGTCTTGCAAATTTTATTCTTCCAAGTGTAAAATTCTTTCAGTCGAATCGCACTCTCAGCTACAGTGCTCTTCAGATCCTCGAGACCTGCTTTGATCTGAATGCTCCTTGAAAACAAACATGCCTTTTTCACTCTTTTATGGAAAATTTCAATGCTGTTCTATTCATGAATGGGAGAGTAAAGTTCACAGGTTTCGTTTGTCTTGTGAAAAGAACAAGCTCCGTCTTATCAGGATTGGCACTAAGGCCACTTGGCTCTTTTAGTGCAAACAGCTCTCGTTATTTTATGCAACGCAACTAAATTTTTCATTTTTTAGGCCCACTTAGATAAGTACATCAGCGGGGACATCTCCGGTTGTTCAATGGAGACCAGACCAATTATTCTACTGGTTTATTGATCCGAAGACCGCTCGGTCCTCTTTGGGGTATTAGGGTCATGGAAATGTGTGCTTGCTACACTCCCATCCTTATGCTGATACCATCTATGAGGATACAGTGCATTGAAACCACAAACATGTAAGTTCCAAACCACTACTCTATAAGGATAGTCAAATCCCTTTAGAGTCAGAAAATTATAAAAACAAAACAAAAATTTCTCAGTTGATGTCACAATTGTTCGTCCTTTTTTTTGCTGGCCTATTCAATCTCATTACTTGGATGTCCACTTTATGGAGGTATAGTGCTACCTACCACCAGAGAACACCACCGCTACAGTTGGCCTATTAAGGGTCCAATATCTTCAATGCCAATTCGAGAGTCTTGAATTTCCCCTTTTTTCAATCACGCCAACACTTAAACCATCCTTACTTGATTTCTCATCACGATGTTTTTCTCTTTTTAACGAGGAGTGTTCAGCTCCTTTTCGACGTGGGGTTAATCTCATCTTGCCGATGCGTTTTTACTTCCGCCTTCTGAGGTACACTTGGTGACATCTGAAACGCATATTAAACAACCAACCGACGCAATTCCTTAAATTTTTGTCGTTCATTTTTACGACCATTTCCCTCTGGTTAACTTTCGATTAAGGCTGTAATAAAACTCTTATATTGAGTCATCCTGTCCGAAGACCATTACATCTTGACAGATCCTAATCGCCCATCGCCACCGTCGACGATTACCAAACAGGTGTCAAAATTTCCTTTTCTTCAATTAACAATCGCGTTTCGTTACTCCATCGCTGCCCCAAAGGCTAAAACACATTTAATCCTCATCGTTTTCACTTTCCATCGAACACGGCAGACCCGTCCAGGAAGAGATTTCCCCAAATGGACAATGCGCACCCATTCAAAGTCTAGTCCCAGCAAAAGTGCAAATGTTAAATTATTTTCTAAACTGCCAATCGAACTTGTTCTCCGGTCGCCGACCATCGGAGCCATCTGCCATTAGCCGCCAACCATCCGACGAATCCTCCACATCCACGCCGAGGTCATCGCTATCCCCACAGACAAGTGTCTTCTCTTTTGGTGGTAAATCACAATGAACCGCCTTGCAATCTCGAAGCTAATGTCATGCTGGTCTTCGTGTGCTCACGACCAAAGCCACCTTACTTCCTTGTGTCTTCTCCAATTATGTACTATACATTGTCGCAGGTTTTTCCAGTACAGCTCCAGCTGCATGGTCGCAGCAGCAACAGCTTTCGTGCACTTTGACTTTGACAATGATAACCGCACTGCGGCGATCAGTCTCTGCGAAAGAAAGGAAGATGCTCCTCGGCTTGTACAGTACACCTACATGCTTCGTTTGGATTAGATCTTTGACTCCAGAGGCTCCGCTGACGACGACATCGGTGGCTAGAATGTGGTTTCCTGTCGCCTGTGATAGTGAAAGTCCGCATTGGATGAAGGGGGTTTGTATTTCGGGCGGTTTTATGCGAAAAGTGAATTTGAATGTTTCCATCCACCTCGATAAGGTGTCTGCCCGTTTATGCACATCTAAATTTATGCACGTCTTCCCGCATGCATTTGCAGAGGCGGCAAAAGGCTCTGCTCGTACTGTGGGAAGCTCAATAATCTCTGATAATGGCTTGGTTGGCTCTGGTCTAGAGATGCATCCAGTGGCATGCGGTTTCTGATAAAGTTGGTTCATTCAAATTTGGTTATGGGCTTTCGATTGTTTGGTTGGTCGTTAAATGTAAGTGAAACTTGCTGTAATAATCAAGTCGAGGCTTGTGGTCTTGTGAGTGCTCTCAAAGGTTATTTTGCGAAAGTCAAACTTTCGATATTGTTGACAGATTGATTTAAGATTGGTTTTTGGGTCTCTGGGTTTTGAGTGAAATCCATGAAAATAACTTCATTAATTTTTGTGGTTTAATTTAGGTGAGCCCAATTCCCTAGTTATCTACTTTCATTGGATTTCAGACCCATCACCCTCTCCTCATTTCAATGGAAAGGCTGGTGGAGGTATATATTGGGGCAGGCATCAACTTCAAATCTATATCAACTAAAACTTCATCTGTCACCTGGTTAGTGTGACTTCACCCCTGGCCGGAGCTTTTTTTGCTGTACCGACTTAGACTTAGGGCTGAGGTTGCTCAAGTTCCATTATGGGAGTTACCAACGAACTGGACGCCTAACCAACGCCAGCGCGTTCATTCCTAGACCCTCTCTTCCCCACTTTATGTGTTATCCTACACGGCCATTGTGGTAATGCTCGGTAGAATACCACCGAGAATCAACCCCTCTCGGCGGACCTAAGTACTCATACACGCTTCCAGGAGATGGTAATCGACTTTACGCTGGTGCTCTCGACCAAGGTTCCGAACTTCTGTGCAACCTGGTGTTTTACTTGTGGGGTGTCATTTTCGGATTCTTTCTCCAAATGGGATATATCGAGCGGTTGGCCCGTGTAGACCTGTGAAGGCCAAAATGTCTGCTTTGCAAAAAGTAATGGGGACTCTCCCTGACCATCAACCACTTTGTCGCAAGCTGTATGTTGCGATACGTCAGCTTGCATCGTGCCGGAGTATGCGACCACCATGAGTACATTGCAGAGCACTCCGGCGACCTCGTGATGTTCTTACGCTCGGGGGGAGGGCACGGATACGTACATGGTGATATTGTACTGAGTCACGGCCAGATATACCCGCGTCTATCCAGCTGTTAAACACCATGACTTTACCGGCCGCTCGCAGCTATTGCCCGACGCTCAGTTCTTCCTGCGGTCTTTGCGGCTGAAAAGCTGACGGCTTTCAGTAGACATCAACTTCTTGGCCCATCTTACGGCAGCCTATACAGTTGGGTGGCTTAACACATCTCTTACGGCTGCACTCGAAGCCTCCGCCTAGCTGTCAATCTGGTGTGGAACATTCCTGGTATTATTATTGTGAAGGCAAGAATGCCAAGTCTTCCATCTTTGCGACTTGCATGGAATTAGCCCATCGGAGTGTGCTTCGGTTGACTCAGCCACCTATGCATCGCTACACGCACTTGTCAATCGAGTGCTCTCAGATCCCTTTTGCGGCACAATGACAAGACGGTGTTAAAAACGCGGTATGAGGAAACAGCGTAGTATCATATTTTGTTGTTGAGGCCGAAGTGGTGCCTTGGTGATGTGGAACAAGTTCTTATCTAGTTCACGAATGAATAGATAATTTTTTGCTTAGGTCTTCGACATTTCTTCATCCAAGAAGCCCTTTAGAGGGGCCCGGCAAGGAGGAAGAACAGCACCAGCGAACGGTCCGAAAACAAAGACAATGTTGTATGCGGACGACTCAGTTACATACGCAGAATCGCTTTCTCCAACCAAAGCAGCACGAAGGATTCAGGACAACGTAAGGAAGCGTTTTGATTACTACTGAAAGTGGGACTCAAAGTCAACAGGAGCAAAACGGGCCTCATATGCTTCCGAACATCAATGTGGGCAACCAGAGGAAAACGCCATTTTACAACACGCTGCCGCAACATCAAATATAACCCTCCCGGACAGTAAACAAATTACTCCTCAAGAGATCACAAAATACCTTGGAATCAAGCGAGCGGTTTAAATTTAATTCTCATACCAACAGCGTTATGAAAAAGGACAACTTTGCCCTTCCAATGAAGGACCATGAAGAAGGATGTTTCCGTCATGTACAGGCCTCTGACGAAGCTGTATGAAGATGCATCTCAAATAAACTTAAGGACCATCCAAAATAATATGTAAGGAATTTAGCCAGCAGACTTTAGTGCCCGCGCTCAGGTACCCCTATCATCGACCAGAGCTTCGAGAAAACCATTAATTGCTATGAGACATCGTTCCATGAAAAAGCAGACAGCCAGAATAACAAGGATAAATAAACCCTGTAATTAGTTTTAAAATCTAAATTTTCCAAAACAATTAGTTTTCAAAATGTTTGGATAATCATTGGAGAATGGAAAACAATGATTCAGCTAAGAGTGTCTTCGAATCCCAGCCGCTAGTAAAACTGGAAACAACGAACCTCCTTTTAAAAGATAAAACAATGGTTGATACAGGGAAACTTGGTCGAACGAACTAGTAGCAAAGTTTCCCAATCATTTTTGAAGATAGTTATTCTACTCAGGAGTTTTTTTTTTCGATGTAAGATGTTTAGGGCGACTTGAGGAATTGCCCAAGCTAAATCTTCCAAACTTTCAAAGTTGTTGAAAAGTCGAACAAAATCCTGTGAATTAGGTTAAAGTTAATAGGTCGATATCAAAATCCTCCGTCCCGTTTCGGGCTCCACCCACGGAAGTGAGTTGAAACCAATTACACCTGAGTTTCTCAAACCACTACACATTCTTCTCCTAATTCTTCCGCTCGCTCTGTGCTACACGCATTATAAGAGTCCTAATATCCTCTTGAAAAGCGAGCCAATAATTAAAAAAAAAAAGAGTCTAATCCATATGGCATCAAAAGGAAGGACCTGCAACTAGTTCACAGGTAAAAAAGTATATAAGGGACTTTTCCTGCTCTGTTCAAGATTCCTGCTCTGCAGAGATTCTTCTACAAGCAAAAGAAGTGCCTTACACTTATTGGGGCACTCACTGAGTCAAGATGGAAAGGAATCCAGATGGAAGCTAGTTCCTCAACTTTTTATGACTTTTTTGATTGCAACAGCTCAGTATCCAATGATCACAGAGGTAACCTGGAACTGACAACGGCGAGCTTGAGCATTGGCTTCACAAATATTTTGACCACAATTAAGGCTGTCACTGGAGATTATGAGCGACTTGAAGCATTTATGACAAACCGTTTGCTACAAGGCGTATAAACACAGCTTTTCCGCTGCTTTGGCGAGATTTTTGCACCTAAATATTGGAAGCCCTCAGTTGGACCAAGCTGTTTTAACTGCATACTGTCAATTCTGAACACGCGTTCCGTGGTTATCTTTTTCTTTTTCTTTTTCCCGTCCATAAGGATGGACATTGGTAAATATTTGTCTGGATTAAGTTACAGACCAACAGCCAGCTTGCAATTCTTCTTTTGGAGAACCTCGACTTTCAAGTTTTATTTTTGGCCAACTAGCCTCTTTTCATATATTATGGTGTGGATATTGAGCAGCTTTGAATCGATTCTCTGATTTAAGAATCTACCAAACTTCCCACTTTAAAAGGAGAATAACGTCAAATAAGAAGGATCTGTCGTCCTTGGCTTTGACCATGTTTGTTTTTATTTAAGACGACACTTTGAACGCGCTTTTACATGGGCACAGCATTATGTCGAATACATTCCTAAAGGAAAGGTTAGGTTAGTTTGGGTCTCCTGCGACGCACTTAACCCACATTGGGTCCATTGTGCCCAAAGTCGAGTCTATGGAAGAGAGAAAATTAACGGCTTACTTAATCTCAAAAGGAGTTTGGGATCAACATTACACAGGCCGTCCAGCTCATTAAGAAAGTATAAGGTTGGCAAGTAATTGCGGATTTTTTTAAAGAAAATAAAAGACAATTTTTTCATGGAAAATTTGCCTTTTGCCATCTTTTAGGCAGCATCATCACGTTCATAAAACTTCTGGTTTATATCAGCAAAAAACTGAACTAGGTACGATTTGACACCACCATTCAAGTAGTTTTGCAAAGATCGAAATAAAAAGTAATCAGATGGTGCAAGGTCAGGACTATATGGTGGATGTGGCAAAACATCTTAACCAAGCTCCCATACTTTTTGCCGAGTGACCAAAGATGTGTGTGGTCTTGCATCGTCATGATGAAATACAACAACTTTTCGATTTGTCAATTCGGGCCGATTTTTTTCAACTGCATTGTTCAATTTTGTTAGTTGTTCAATGTAGACACCTGAATTGATCGTTCGGTTGGGTGGTAAAAGTTCAAAGTAGACAATTCCTTTCTTTTGATGAATATCAGCTTTTGATGTTGTTTGAGCTGATTCATCTGGCTTGCTTCACGATCTTTTCCGATTGACATTGATTTTAACAAACCATATTTCATCACCAGTTATCAATCGTTTTAAAAATGGATAAAAATGGATGGTATTTTTTAATGAAAATACGTTTCTTTAACAAATTGCAGATGTAAATTCGTTGTTTTAAACGATATTCTTTCAGTTCCTGAGGAACCCATATATCGCGTTTTCGTACATCGCAAAGTTGCATTAAGCGAATTTTCAATGCATGTATGCAATCTCACGTGTTGTACTGTGACGATCCGAATCTTTGATTTGGTTGTCACCAACTTAAACTGGACGACCAGAGCGTTTTTCATCTTTGAGTGAAAAATCACCAGAACGAAATTTGGCAAACCAATTTTGACACTGCCGATCTTTTAAAGTGAGCTTGCTTCCTTTCCAGAAATAAAAAAGCAAAATATGACGTAAATGTTCGTTTTGATTTTCCATTTTTCAACAGACGCCAAACAAAAACTTATGCAGATCAAAAAAAAAAAATTGTACTGACAGTTGAAGTACCAACTATCAAATAATAAAATGTTTTCGATTACATCAGCAAACCTAAAAATTCAACTAAAGCCATCTATGAGTGAAATCCGCAATTACTTTGTTGCCAACCCAATAACTGCCAAGTGTTCTCAATCTTGTTGTGGCGGGGCATTCGTAAAGCCGTATAAACGTTCATATTCTATTTCTTCGACGTCTCAGCAGCTTCTACAAAAGTCGTTATGTGGTATACGTGCCTGGACCTGTTATTATGCTTGAGACGAGACGGATATCCTTTCGGATTAGTTTAATTAGATGTCGGGATCTATGAGTGTCGATGACTGACAACACCCTCTCCCACACAATGGCAATATGTTTCTGATATCCGCGTATGCTTCGGTGACACGCGCAACTCAGTTTAGAAGCGAGCTCGAAACCCTCTTCAAAACGTTAAGCCTGAATGATCTAAAAAATTATTATGTTCTGGCAGGAGATCTCAACGCTAGACATGCAGAATGGTTAAACGCAAGCGCAAACACAAGGGGTAGCTCTCTAAAAAAATGTTATTGAAGAAAATCAAATACACTACAAATTGAAACTATACAGCCCAGCTACACCGAGCTACCCTAGTGGGAAACGGGATTCCTAAATTAAATTTTAGGAATACCAATTGGTGTCGATCTCAGCGCTGCGCCACCAAAGAATATAGGAATAGCATTTCGTCTTGTAATATTCCAAATACAAGGAATCTCACTAATGAAGAATGTGATTCCTATATCGGGTGGTTTAAGAGCTATCGACTTGTCAGTTCCGAAAATCAAATCGGGCAATAACATGGATCCGAGACATTAAGACACTACAAAAACATAAAAGCTTCTTGCTCACGGAAATAAACCGTATTCGACGCCAATTCTGAACTTGGAATTACATAACTGCTCAAATCTCTCATGAGAAATATTAAGTCTCTGCTGAGCCAACAGTTTCGGAATAGTATTAACAAGTATGTACTGGAAGCAACGCGCCGAACACATTTTGAAAACTGATTCGAGGATCATGTTCCCTTAAATAAGCCAGACCTTCAAGCCGAGGTCCAAACTCTTCTTTCTCAGGCAGGGTTAAATTGCCAACAGTGCCCTGTAATGGACAACTCACTTTGAGACAATCCACGCAAGGGAGCTCCCTAGCACCAAAACAGCTGAAGTAAACGTAGCGCTAGCGAATCTACAGAGAACCGCAACACCGACTCTTCTGAATTTTTCTGAGCAACTGAAAGCAGACGAACCTAGCGAATGGCTAATGGGGTTTTGGCAAGGCACAGTGAATGCTCCAATATTTTTTAACATCTTTCTTTCTGATATGCCAGGAGATAGCGTTTGCTGACGATGTCATTCTGTATGTAAGCGGCTCGAAAATCGCCCAAAAACAAAAATAGCTCCAAGAAAAATTTAACAAATTGCAGATATTTTGTTCACAATGGAAGCTTAAAATAAATTACACAAAATGTGAAACCAAACTGTTCCGCACCCCAGTACGACGCCGTAATTCAGACTTGAGACGAAACTGGCGAAAACTGAATATAACGACTTCTAAAGGCCTTCACGTTGAATCGAAAACTGTTGTGAAGTATTTGGGTGTTCATTTAGATAAGTTCAACTCAAGAAAGCGAGAGCTGCTTTCATGTCGCTCAAAAACCTTTTTTATTCAAAACATTTGAGATCCGACGAGAAGGTTGTATGTTACCAAGCATTCATTCGTCCAATTCTGACTTATGCGAGTGCAGTATGATGGAACATAAGCCCATCCTATATGGAAAAATATCGTCTTTTTGAAAGGAAATGTATTCGAGCCTGCATGCGAATGTACAGAAGCGCACATACCGACTTTCAGCATTACGTCTCTAACAAGAAACTATTGGATGCTTCCGGAGTGTCTAGGATTGACAACTTTATCCTAGACCTTGTGAGGAACCATTTCGCGTGGTCAGCAGACGTTACTGAGAACGAACTCATTTCGGGGTTGTTTTATCCTACCCGGGGTATTTTAGAAACTGAAGCATTCTTGTATTTAGATGCATATGGCTACATTTCAGACCTTTCAAAAGTGCCTATAATCTACCATTTTGCTAGAAGGGCAACAGACAAGCGACTTCTCTATGAACCTACTCACTTGAGGGATAGAAATGTTATCTTGAGATACTGCGTAGATGTACCGGAGAGGAAACAAAAATAATACTGCGAGGTCTAATAGAAAAAAATACTGGTGGCTTGAATGGATCGAGACTAATGCTTAGGTTAAGGTATAATAAGGTAGGTTAAGTATATTTATTGTAGTTCTAGGTTTATCTTAAGAATAACTATAGTGAAATAGTAATGAGGTTTGGCACCACTAATATCCCTCAAATACAAACTAAGAAACAGAAAAAAGTAATATTTAGTCTAAATATTAAGTACGTTTAGTTCCTGTATATTTTAAGCAATAATCAATAAATAACATAAGTATTGAGATCCCTTCTTACATTTAGGGCATTTACATATAAGAAGTCGATACTAGTGTAGTTTTTCAGTTCATTTTTGTACAAAAAAGAAATTGTTAATATTATTGTGGTAGAAATAAAACAACAAAAGCCTGCCTATTGCACATGATTCGGTTTGATTCCAGCGTCTGTTAGTCCTGTCTTCTGTTTTCCGAGTCACTAATTTTGAAGAGAGCGCCAATTGGCGTTTTAAAGGATAGTCCAAAGTCTCTCTTGAAAAATATAGAACACGTTATGCGTGTAAGGTCTTAAAAAATGTATTAGAACCGGTTTTAAATTTTCGTATAGACTGATCTTTGGACTCCTACAACCCAAAAAAGTTCAACTTGTCATGGTATTTTGGATAATTGGGACAAACTGTAGCAATACCTTTTCGCCTTTATCCACACTTTTAATAACTAACCCAAAAGTAAATCTCTCTCTCTTTCGAACCTATGCTGTTTGAATTCGCAGTCATCCAACCTCGGATGCTGACCTGTAAATCTTTTCTTTTTTTCGAAATACCTCTTCCAACAAAACACTTAAATTGTTATAAAAATTATGTATCACAAAAAACTAGATTAAGATTCATATCCGACCCGACCCAGCATCTTTTTACACATTTCATAATTTCAGCAAAAGGATTTCCATAACAAACGGAACCTGAAGCCATTCATTATCATTTCAATCCCATTAACATACTAGCACACAACACAGGCCATAAGCAGATGCCGGCCTAATCTAGCAAAACAACATAAATTTAGGTCTCTTGTCCATTGGCCGAATTCTTGGATTAGAATCAGAATCGGTTGTCGCTTTGGGAAAACAATACTAGTAGAAGAACAATCCCATAACCCGGAGAAAGTGGTTGGCATTAATGAAATTTAGGAAGACGATGACAAAGAAACAAGAAACAACATCAAACCAGTGGTTGCCCTATTTTTTTTTTGTCGGCATAAATCTTGAGATTCATTCCAGACACAACCCACAGATACTGCAGCAGTAATTAATATCGAAACAAAAGATGGCATAAATCTGTGCGGAGTGAGGTATGCCTGCCTGCCCAGATCACTTTCCCAGGTAGCAGGAGGGAATCTCTGTATTAATCTGTATGTATCTTTTCAAGCAATGGCCTTTGAAGGGAATTAGCCATGGCTGAGTAGGTGATTAATCAGAAGCTGATTCAAAAGAAATGCACAAAAAAAAAATTAGTGTGGGTGCATCTGGGAAAAGACGCGCGATGAAAGTCGCAAGATACAAGTTGAATTTTTTCACTTTTTTTATTGGAGGCACTTGTTCTGCGGAGGGCTGTTACGTAATAAAAGGTTCAAACTCTCTTGCCATCGTGGAGATCTTCAATCGAGATTAATCAGGGTGATTGAATGAAGTTCGGGCTATAGTCTCTGAAAAGAAAGCTTATCTAATAACCCTCGTAGGGTTTCATGCTGTGAAGCATTTGAAAAGTTGGTTTAAAGACCAAGAGGTCCAAATAATTGGATGTACATGGGGTACTTCAAATAAAGGGTAGGCTTTTGAGTAACAAGTACAAACGCCCAGTTGGATTGTTTGAGCGTTTCTCACTCACTACAATTTTAGGCGAACAATTGATGGGCCGATCTGGGGACTGTAACTCAACATGACAAGTCGACAAGTCTTAATTCACTTGTCGAACTATGCTTGTCCGAGAAGTACAAATTAATCCTGTAATAACAAAAAGGACGGAACCTTTTGGTTAATCTTTCAGCAAGGCTGTGTGCGGTTGATTTTGAAAAGCGAACATTTTCAATAAACAGATGATTACCGACATTAAAATGCATTCTTGGCTAAAAAGAGTTCAACCTATGATCACCGTCGTACTTGAAAAGTACACTTGTCAGCTTTCGAAAAAAATTCAAATCACCTGTCCTCAATTAACCTTAGTTCTACAAGTGTTTCTTGACTCTTGTCGCGTTCTGTTATGGAAAAAAGAAATTTAAACAATTCCCCACTTGTCATACGTCATTGTGACAATTGCCGAAGTGTTCAAAGACTTGTCATTTTGTGTCACAAAATTTTGTACAAGTTGTCAAATTTCACTTGTCCTACAAGTTTTTGTCGGGTTTTGCGACAGGCCACACGTCGTTGCTTCAAAATTCAAGACAAAAAGTGTCAGTCCATCATAAACGTACTGGACAATCAAAGTCAGCTGTGACGGAAGAACATGTGGCTCAAGTTCAACGCGAATTTCTGTGCAATTCCCATTAACCCATTACGAAGATTGCTGCCTTTACTAGAACACAAATTCAATCTTCTTACTTACTTGAGGTGTCGCTACATTCCGGATTGGGGCAGGCCCTCAAATAACAAGCTCGGTCCCTAGCTAGCTGTATCCTGTTTTTCCAGCCAAGCTGTTTGAGGTCCGCTTCCACTTCCTTTGGCTAGGTCGGTGTCGCTTTACATCCCATACAGTTCGTTCGTTCGGGCCATATATGGTAGATCACACATAGAATTTGTCTTTTGAGATCACCAAACCCGCTTTCATCCGCTTTTTTCAAAAGGATATGAATACTCTTATGGTGCATATTACACAGAGCGAGTGGAAGAATAAGGAAATGAACAAAAGATTATGTAGAGTTATGAGAAACTCATGTGTATTTGCTTTCAATTCCATTCGGTGGTTGGAGCCCGAAATGGGACTGAGGATTTTACATTGACTTATTAGCTTTCGGTTAGATTTGCTGGATTTTTTTGTTGAAAGTTTGGAAGATTTAACTCAACACACTGCTGTCAGTGTTATGCCTTTACAGTAAAGCCATCTACACAAACCATTATTTTTGAAAACACGAACTAAAGTCGATGCAACAACCACTACAATAATTATGCTTATGATGACGTTCTGACTAAGATGTCGGTGTTGGGTGTCCTTTCTTGATGTCTTCGTTTTGCACCTACAAAGGTTCATCCTGCACTCACGGATGAGCTTGATAGAAAAGCCAAAACGTTATACGCGGCCTTGAAATCGATTAAAAGGTAATGTGTGTCGACTTGGAGCTCCTGGGTCTTTTTCGATCTGCCGCATTGTGAAAATTTGGTCTGTGGTGGTCTTTTCGGGTTTTAGGCCACGCTGATATGAACCTATCAGGTTCTTGACGAATTACTTCAGACGTTCACATTAAAAGGCTGAAAAGTCTTATTTAAAGGTAACTAATACATCTATAGTTGGCATACTTAAGAGGGTCTCCTTACTTCAGGATCGGCCGAACAATGCAGATGTTGCAGATAAGTTGATGCATACTCTTAACCAAGTCATCGTACGCCGCTTTGAATAGTTTGGCCGTACGATCCAACACAACCTCTAAAACAGAATACAACTTCGACAAGATAGGGTCACTCCACATACAGCTAGAATGTCAATGGAGAAGCAAAGGATTGATTATCTCCAGCGCACCTCGCTTAATAGGGCTTTAATTAACCGTGACAAGTTCATGGGGACAGTATTGGATAAGGCAAGAACCGTAACGTGTATGCAATCGGAATCTTTATGAAGGAACAATTGGAAACTTCCCTTGTGTAGCATTTATGCTGATCGATCCCATTCAAAATGCTGCTGATGATTCCTATCGTTATTTCGAGATGGAAAATTCACGTCGCCTTCGCGTTAGAAAATCATGCTCGGAAATTGCTCGTACATTGTGGCACGGATTGTCTGCCACTTAGCGCCGTCCTGTTGAAACCAAATCTCGCCGGTGTCAGTGTGGCCAACAGCGTTCTCAAAGAATAATGGACCGATGATGCCGCCAGCCCTAAATTTCCCACAAACAGTGACTTTCTCTGGATGCATTAAAATTGGGAAGATTGTGATAGTTTGTTGATGAACCCATTCATCCAAAAATTTACCTCGTCGCTGAATATGATTTTTCGACCGAGACTTGGGTAACTTCCAACTGCTCGAGAGCCCAGTTACGGAACACACGTTATGGTCTTTGATCGTGAACTGTTAACTCTTGGATCAGGGTCTTGGGTAGATGCAAAAATCGCCAAGTTGAGGTCTGCCAAAGGCCGAATCCTTTGCGCGGCACGGAATTGACTGCATCGGATTCTGCTGCACATTCTCACGGACAGCGGCGATATTTTCGACAAATCTTGCGTTTCATTGATGTACGGGTGTTTGCAGATTGTTCAGTGAATCGGTCGACTCAAATTTATCCATCACGTTGATTTGGCAACACAGACTAAATGAGTGACAGCCAATTGGACAGATGCTTCAACAATAACGCCGCAATCACCGGATTAAGCTTAGAAAATCTGGAAAGTTTTTTGCTAATTTGTTAGCGCGTTGTTAGCCAAATCATTATCTGCCGAACAAATGAAGGGACGAGTTGACATTTCAAAAGCCAATCTTGAGATTTTTAAGCCGAAGTTAAGACGACCTTTACCGACGCCAGTTTGGATGACCAGGAAATCGTGAGGCAAACTTCGAGCTGGAGTTCTGTTTCATCAATAGAACCGAATATGCGAGGGCTGCCATTCGAAAAGTGGGTTTAGAGTTGATCGAAATTCCATCCTTTTCTCCAGATCTGACCCCTACCGACTTCTACTGTGGTTTAGGAAGCAGCTCAGGGCAACGTAAAGTAATCGCCGCTGCAGATGCATTTTAGCAGAGTCAGAATAACTATTTTATTTTCAAAAGAAACTCGCGAGATAGACTAAGGCTCTTGACTTATTAGAAGCTATGTTTTTTTTGCCGAGGTTACAATAAGTCCAGAGTTGAACCTCGGATTGGACAAAAAAAAGGTTCAACCTTTTCAACTCGTTAAAAAATATTTCTTGGTTTCACAAAAACGCAGCTTAATTTGTATTTCCAAAACGCGCAATCAATTTCAGTATATGACTCGTACTAAACGTTTAAATTACCAAAAGTATACTCAAATACAATCGTTTCCCTAAATAAACTTGAATTTGTCTTTGTTCTTTATTATTTTTGCAGGTGTTACAAAGAATCGACGATGTGTCATTGATGTGCGATAAACGCATAGCGAGCTTAAAGAAACTCACACTCAAACCACCACGGCCAGTTCAAACAGTGACTCCGGAACCAGCTGTGCCACTACAACCACCCGGAGGAGCACCAAATTTGCTACGTCGAAAAAAGGTAAGCTAACAATTTTTCTTTTTTACAAATCGACTTTGTTTCAGTCGCGAAATCATTTTATTGTCCACAAAATTGACCTTATTTTCAATCCAATATGTCCACTTGTACGAACAATACAAGTTGACTTTAGATATTTGCACTTAGTTTTACAAGAGTATCTACGAGATACAAAACTCGACATTTCTCCACTCTTTCTTCTCTGAAGTGGATGACGACTGACAAAAGAGCTTGATAACAATGCTATAATAAAACATATCACCGTCTAATTCACGTATCACGTCTCATCGTTAATCTTCAAAACAAACAGCCAGACGAGCGTAGACGAATGACAACAACGACGATGTGGGGCCCGCCAAATGAGTTTCACTTTTGTTCTCAGCGTTCCGCCGCAAAGTGTCTCATGCCAACTTGCCGTACACCTTCATTAGCATGCCTCGCACAATTGCACCAATTGTTGTGGTTGCAGTTTCTGTTTTGTTTTGATCGTTGAACCTAATTTATACCGCATGACAAATACATTTTTTCCCGTTTTGTTTTCCTTTTCGTCGAGTGTTGACTTTTTGCTGGTACTGTGCCGCGAACACCTATTAGGGTGCCATTAATCACTGACGATGATTGAGATGTCTCCTGGGGGGAATCGGAGAAGATTTTTTCAGGTAAAGCTTATCCCATAAGAACTCTGAGTGGGATGGGGGTCATTAGAATACAACCTTGAAAAGGCAACAAACATGGAAATCTAAGTGACAGCTCTTGTCATTAATGAACTTTTGTTGGCTTCTGTTGTTGCCTCTTGGTTTTTGCCTTATCGATTCCAACAGTAAGCTTGCTTAGGACGACCTACTTTGCTGTCAACTTGATTGAGTTGCTTTTATTCTACGAAACTGGTGTTCTTTAGACGCAGCCAATGAGGTTAATCGCAGAAGTACTCTACTTGACATATAGGTGGCGATTGTTGTTTGAAGCAAGCTCCGATGGAGCCCTAAGTTGTAACTGGTTGACAATTATACAGGAGTGTCTTGAAAAACCATTACAAAAAGTGATTTCCTAAAGATTCACTTAACAATTGTTTGCTCCAATTAAGAGTTGCTTCGACCCGCTGCAGGACAAGTTGGACTGTCCTGCTGAAAACATTGATTCTGAAGGTTCGGGTCGATTTGAGTATTATTTTGCTAGTTAACTCTCGAGAGAACCACTAGAAAGTAAAAAAAAAAGTCGTCTCCCATTCGGTGCGGGGTCTACGCTGAGAAAAGATCTTCCAATCGAAGATCGCCAACAGTTCCGAAATTTTTGCCATTTGATAACTTGTGAAACTGAAAATCTAAAACAATAAGTTGGGCCCATTATTTTTAAAAGGATACTTAACAAAATGAAGCCATACTATTGCTTAAGCTTGTTGTAGTAACACTAAGATTTCTAGCATCCTGCAAAACTAAATGTTAGGTATATGGCAATCTTCCCTTACCTAAATATTTCGAATTCCATTTTGAAGAATAGGAAGAACAGTGAGGGATCTGGAGTCTGGTCGGCTCCAAATAACTACAAGTTCAAGTTCACCATCATCATGATCATATCCTATATCTTAGAACCTCTACAACGAATACGCGCCACCTTTTGGCGGCTTTGGAAATGTGCCTCAGTTCTCCTCAAACTCTTTTCAGTCGCCGTGCTTCCTTTTCGACTGTTCTTCCCATCTAATTCTTCCATCCTACGTAAGGGGGTCCCATTGTATCGAGTGGCTTGCTATGGAGCTGTCACCTTTTCGGAGAGTGTGACCAATCCATTGCCAATTTCGTCCTTTCTTAAGTTGTGCCTATACGTTCATGGCCTGTTCTCTGGTCAACAGAAAACACCATTAGTTTGCCTGGTCAAAACAAGCCAGTTTCATACTGTTTTGTGGCTGATGATGATTTGCAATGACTACTATTAAAGACATATCCTTTCAGCCTCCACCAAAACGTATTTTCAACTATCGGGTGAGTGGCGCACAAAAAATATTTGGAAAACGCCTTTGAAATCATTCTCAACGAGTTGATTTGTTTCTTCCAAACTCCACTGTTTTGCCGTGTTTGACTCTCTACAGCTTCTCGCAAAAAACGAACTGTTTTGGAACTAAGGCAGCTTATCCCCGATTGTGGTAAAAATTTGTGTCCAATTGCGAGTGAGTCTCTATCACTATCTATCTATCTATCAATCTATAATCGAATGTCGAGAATAAAAAGTCAGTTCTCCGCGAGCTTGTCTCAATACTGTGTCTGTAGCTTGAGAGCGACTCACAGCATTTTTACTCTCATATGGACAGACACCATGTTGATTTTTTTAACAGGTTTTAATAGACTGCAGTTATAAGTATTTCTATCAACTTGATACCTCAAACTGATTCTTAAAAAGTGTTCCGTTTTCCCTTTTGAGATATGGAACCTTAAAAGAGTACAAAATTTAAGATGTATGCCCACGATTTATATTTTCGTTCGAATGGTTTTTTTCCACATCCGGACGGCACCTGAAACTTTTTCCTGGCAGTCCTGTGATTGCCAGGGATCTTTGCGAATAGAGAGGTTCGTCAGATTTCTGGAATCCAGCAGGCGTAAATTTCGGTAAAAAAAAAAGTCCACGCCTTGCTGGATTACTGCATTCACTCGACGTGCCCAAACAATGGTAGTCAACTGAATTTTGACTCTTGAACTGTAGCCAGGACTTTGATTCAAATGCGTTGAATCTCCGTTGACGATTCGTGAAGTAAGACTTGCGAAATGCGAATTTTTAAGAGCTAGGTCTCTTTGATAACGCGTGATCTCTGGATGAAACCACCATCCCGGGAATGACATAAAACCTTCGCATGAAGGCAGGAAGAACCTCACCAAATTGGTCTAATATTCTGCATAATTTTTAATGGATTTCTCAAAGTGGCGTTGCAATGTGGATTTACCTAATCGCCGATTGAAACTTGGCCCAGGTTGCCTTTCTAACTTATCCAACTTTTACCATGCAAGAAGAAATTTGTTGTAACAGAAAGAAAGTGTTTGATACCACTGATGGCCTGTGGCAGAGTACAGCATCGGCAGTAATACTCATTAATATTCAGTTTGTAAAATGATCCGAGATATGAACATGCAATATAATTGTATTAACCTTCCATGTTCTCGGTTCTTAAACAAGGCATATAAAGCCCATATCTCGAGGCTTTCTGTCAAGATTTAATGCGCGACGGAAACCTTTTTATAAAATCTTCAAACGGACTTCAACTCGAACCATAGATTGTTGTGAAAGATTTAGGTGTTCACTTGGACAAACAGATTAATATTCAGTCAAGAAAAGCAAGTTTCAAAAACGATTGTTTTACTTCAACTACCAAAGACCCAATGTGAAGATCATTTGCTACTCGGCCTTCTTTGCGCGAGTCCAGTTTGGTGGAGCACAGGTTTATCTTTACTCGATTAAGGCGCATTGTTCGGAAGCACTCATTTCAAATATCGGCGAATGTTGGTTGGCCTGCTTTTCGCTTAGGTCATATGAAATGCACAGGTGCAAGAGTCTTGGATTTTATCTCTATTGTAAACCTTATCCACTCACCGTTTGCTTTTGCGATCACTGAAGTTGTCCACCAGCGACAGTAGTCTACCTAAGAGGCTTACAGCTCTGAATTGATAACTCAATTGACCCTGGGGTTTCATGTAATAAAAAAATTATTCGTCAAGAATGTGATGTGAAGATGTGATGATGTGAAGGCTTTTAGCAGTGACAGCAGATTGATAACAAAATCTTCCAAAACACAGAAAAATTACACTTAGGGATACATTGAGTAATGGTGAGAAAAATACTGCGAATTGTGAGAATTCAAAAAAGTCGATATAAAATTTACAATAAGGACTTGCCAACTTTTTGTTTTTAAATATATATTTCAAAGACTTTACTATCGGCTTAAAGTACAATCAAAACATTTATGAATAGACCTCGACTGCGTTCATATGACCACCGCGGGCACGTTTGCAGTGGTCGATTCTTTGGACCCAATTTTCGATGACTTGGCCACACATTTCGGCCGAAACGGCCGTTGTTTCGCGTTCAATGTTGGCTCTGAGCTCTTCCAACGTTGTTGGCTTGTTGGCATAAACCAATGACTTAACGTAGCCCCAAAGAAAATAATCCAGAGGCGTTAAATCGCACGAACGAGGCGCCCTATCGATTGGCCCATTTCTTGAGATAACACGCTCAATACTCTTCAATAAAGCGATTGTGTTGGCTTGTGGCACCATCCTGTTGAAAGCACTTGTCATCCAAGTCCATATCTTCCAATTCGGGCCAAAAATAAACGGCAATCATGGCGCGATAAAGCTGACCATTCACAGTAACGTGACGATCGTTATTGCCAAAAAAATATGGCCCAATAACGCCACCGGCATGCAAACCGCACCAAACAGTTATTTTGACTCCATCGACTTCAATTCTTGAGTCAGCTTTACCTTGTTTGGGTGTAAACCAAGATCCTTACGCAAAAGACGCCATAATGTGATCTGAGCGATGCCCAATTTTTGAGAACGCCATGGGTTTGACTGATTTGGATCGTTCTGTACGGACGCTTGAATGGCAGCGATATTTTCGTCATTTCGACCAACTCGTTGTCTCACTGACTCAAATTCCTAATTTCGGTAGAACATTTTGTTAATTTGCAGACGTTGCTCGTTTGTATACTTTACCATGATGAAAATGTTGACTGAATACTGAATTAATTGACAATGACAGTTCGATGATAAGTGAAAGGGTGCGTTCACAAAATAAATTTAAAGTTGTCAAGCCCCTTTTGGAAAACCTTTGTCATGAAAAAAAAAATCATCGGCATCTTTAGCAATAAACTATTTGTTGTGGCTTCCAGAATGTTTTGGTTTTAAAATTTCTTCCTGTACCTTGTCGGAAATCAGTTTTTGAGGTTAACAAAGGTTATTGAGAATCAGCTCGTATCGAGCTTGTATTATTTTTATCCAGTTGTTTTGTTTCCAGTATTAGTAAACCGTCATCCAAATCATGGTCAACTTTGTCATCACTGTTTCAATAGCATGGGACAACCTGGACTGTCAACCGATACTGCAAATGTTAAGCTTATAGTTTGTCCTTAAACAACTTGGGACGTTTTACAATCGCTGTTAAATCAACAAATAGGTCTACAATAGTCAAAATTGCAAAACAAAAGCAATCTGATTGCGAACTGCAAACTTTACAGAAGATAAAAAATCTAGTGATGTTTCGAAAATTATATTTTGAAAATCGAAACATTCGGCGACTGCCACGGAAGACATTTGAATGCTGTTATAATCCATTCATAATACCAAGGTCCAAGATTGGACCGGATATTGACCACGGTAGTCGCTGCACTGACTGACAACAATTATTCTAATGAATCTACATTTACAAGCTTTTCTGCGCCAGGTATTTCGGAGAAGATCTAAAACTCTAAAAAAAAACGCCAATAAGATTATTGGCATTCTCTAAAAGAAGCTAAGAAGAAGTAGACAAGAATCTTGGTGTTATTGAACTCCCACTTGCACGTGCTCTCTCAACAGTGTTCCGACAAGGCTTCAACCCGACTGTCGTTTTTTTCTCTCATCGACTAATTAGGTACACACATATTTACTCGTACTAGACAAGTCAACATCTTCAAAAAAAAAATGCCACTTCAATTTCATTTCACTTTCATCAAATCATTGAAAACTCGAAAAGTTGATTTTATCTGAGAAAGGCAATCTTCTCAATGCTACGAGTACACCGACCGTCGCGTCACATCGTTGCAAGAATCACCTCCGAGGAAGTTTCACTCCATGATGAAGAAAAAAAAATCGTAAATTTCATTAAAACAATAATTTTACCCGAAAATAATATAATAAAAATTCTCACGTGCATTACCCGTACACACAGATACTCGCCGAATCGGATTCATCTTCGTCCAAGTCCAAGAAATGAAAAGTTTTAGTTGCGATGATGACGCTGCTCTACTTTTTTCCGCTTTTGCCCTTTTCTCTTAATTTAATTTGCCTCTCTGTTGCCTTGCATCTTCTTATAAAAAATTTTCTTTTATTTTCTTCGCCACTTCTAGTAGATATAATTGTTATTGTAACCGAAAGTACTGGCAGCCAAAAGATACAAACAAAGATACGAGCTTCGGCTTCATGCTGATAATGACTCTGACATAGAAAAACGTTGATCTTATTAAGCGTGTTTGTTGTTAGAGAGTGAACAATGTTTGTTTGTTTGTTGTTTCTTTGTTGGAGGAAGAGCAGTGAACTATGCATGCTTTGAAGATGAGAGTACATAGTATACACTTGTATCTAAGTATCTGCACAGAATGAACAAGTAAAATTTAGAGATAGATTTTTCTTCTTTTTTTTTTTGTCTGACGCGTTTGGGTCATGGCCATTATAGCATGACAGGTAAAGTGGCCTCGCTTGGAGGAAAGTATCTTAACATACGTTTTCATTTATTCTAATTTAATTAAGATAAAACTAAAGTCAAAAATGTGAATGCGATGGTGTTTTCTATCTCGTAATGGGTCTGCCTGCTTGGATGCATAAACCGTTCCGAAATGCCGTCAGAATGGAAATTTTTGTTTTAGTTTTAAATTTTATGATTTTATTTTGAGGCGAAGAGACAAATTGAAACGAACTTTTATTGCGATCGTTTTGGACACAAATTTGCATAGAAGCTTGTTATAATCGACTTGTAGCGAACATATGAATAATTATGTCATCGACTTTCGAATACGAACTGATTCGTGATCAAAATTGATGGAATCATTTGGGACGCAATATCGATACATCACTTGGATTGACATAAACAATTAAAAGCTATCATATTAGCTCAGAGTTAGCATCAATCAGTCGCTGTGCGAGTTGTGACTTTAAAGATGTGGTTTTCAAGTTCACAAACAAAACAAAGGAAGTCAATTATTTTATGTGGACTAAGAGGGTAGTCCTGAAAGCTGAGGAACAACATTGGTTGTTTTGACTAAGTTTTCTTTCAGCCAAGATCATTCGAAAACTGGATAACTTAATACTACGTAGGCTGTTAGATAAATTTCTGGCCTAATAATGAAAATGCGAATATTTATCGTCAAAAGTGATTTTATTGTTTTTAAAAGTATTCTCCAACATGATTTTTACACTTTTGCATGCGCTCAAAACAATTGTCTAAACACTTTTTCCACTCCGATTGAGACACCTCCAAAACATGGTTTTTGAACGCTTCAACAGCATGTTCTGGCGACGAAAATCGTTGTCCACGCGATGTGCGGGAATAAAAAGAAGTCATTGGGTGCCAAGTCAGGGCTTGACGGCGGATGATTCATCAATTCGACGTTTTGGCCGGTCAAAAAGATGCTGGTTTGAGCCGATGTTTGAGAGCTCGCATTGTCATGGTGAACAATGATTCGTCTTCTCTTGTTCGTTTTTCGAATTTCTCCGAAGACTTCAGGCAAACAAATTGTTTCGAAGTGCTTCTTCCACGAACAACTTTTGTTGGATTTGGCTCGTCTTCGAAGACCCACACGGTCGATTGTTGTTTTGTTTTGGGCTCATACGCATAGATCCATGATTCGTCACCTGTGACAATCTTATAAACGCCTTTTGAAGCTCCGTGATCGTATTTTTTTAACATTTCTTTGCACCAATCGATACGAGCCTCTTTTTGAGCGATTGTGAGGGATCCAAGGAGAACAAACCTTTTTTACGGCCAGGTGTTCATGCAATATCGAATGTATGCTGGTGGGAGGAATGCCTCTCATCAGTTCACGCACGGCATCAATATTCTCTGGCACAACGTCCGTTTTTGAACGACCTTCACGGAATTTTTCTTTGAGCGAGCGTCGGCCATGACTGAATTCATTAAGCCAGTTTTTCATAGTGCTATAGGATGTTGCTTCATCGCCATACAAAGATTGAAGTTCATCATTACACTCTTGTCGTGATAATCCACGTCGAAAGTTGTGAAAAATGATCGCACGAAAGTGTTCACGAGTTAATTCCATTTTTTGCCGAGATGCATTTTTCAAGTCTCTGTAAAAAACAATTCACGATTAAATGACAACACGTTCTGAGTGATGTTATGCTAAAAAATGTCAAACTTTCCAATGGATATTTCAGATTGCTCCTGGCAACACTCAGTGTTGCCTAGGCCAGAAATATATCTAGCAGCCTACGTAGCTTTGAAGAATAAAAGAAATCGTTTGTTGTGAGATTTTTAGGCGTTTGCGGACAAAAGAAAAACTTCATCAACACAGGTTTTTTTTATAGGATAGAGAGAGCCTATTTTAAAAAAGCCTAACTTGTAGCTTTATTGAAAAAAGTTAACAGTTTGATAAAAATGTTTTTCAAAGTTTGGATAACTTGCATAACGCGAAAATTAAATACTGATTTTCTATCTATGTACATTCGAACATATTGAAAGTAAAGACCTTTTGTTTGTTTGCAATCAATCTGGCTTTAAATCAAGCCATAGCTGCTCCATTGCGATGGTAAAAAACCTTGATGATGTAAGACTTCAATTTGATAAAGGAAACAGTTCTGTGCCTGATTGATGTCTCCAAAGCATTTGACTGGGTAAATCATAATAAAGGGTCTTCCAATAGGCACTTCCGAACTTTGACAGTTGATAGCGGACATATTGTTGAAGCTACGTCTGTCAAATTTGCTGTCATTTCAACAACACCTGCAAATAATAAAATTGTTTTATCAAAATGGGCGTTCTGTTCGGGCAAACATAATCGTCCTTCCGAGAGGACTATTTGCAGTGTGAAGGATAAATTTAAGCTCACTGGCCAAAACATGGCATCCAAGAGCGTCCAATAGTCACTTTTTGGAGTGGATTTTGGACTGGTGGCGTCATCGGTCCATATTTCTTTGAGAACGACATTAGCAGGTATAGTTCGATGATTTCTAAATTCTTTTGACCTGAATTGGATCAACACGATGGCGCTACGTGCAACACAGCTCACGCCAGATTGGAAATTTTGCACGGGCGATACAAGGGCATGATCAGGTGAACTGGCCATAGAGATCGTGCGATTTGAACAAGTTAGACTTCTTTTTATAGGGTTTTCTGAAGTCGCAGGTTTGCATCAGAGTCATGGAAAATTTGACATTTCGAATGCAGGCCACCCAGAGAAGCCGCGGCGGACATGTGAACGATGTTATATTCCGTACATAATGGCATCGATAGGCCTGTCAAACGAATAAAAAATTTCGATGATACCCTCGTGCCACTTTTATGAGATGAAGGGTCGGATATAAGCAACCCAGTATGCGTAGTACTACATTTAAGCACGGTGGAGGAAGTTTTATGATCTGGGAATGCATGGCTGCCTTCGGTGTGGGTGAAATGCATGGGGGTGATAGTCAGAGGGACTCTCGCATGCAAAATGTCAAATTTCAACAAAACGGCCCTAATTACGAGGTCGCTTGAGGAAAAATAATAAAGACCTACTTGAGGGGCTGTAAATACAGACGTGGCGAACTAATTAGGAACGTATGTACTGAAAAATATTATTGAATTTCTGTTTTGTTTAAATTTGAATATTATTTGTTTATTCTTTTACCATTCATTTCAGACTTAAATTTAAAGACTTATGATTATGCTTCCTCTGCACAGTTTAAATATTGCGGCCATTTAAGGGGGGAAATCACAGTAAATTTTTAAAAAAAAATTCGCTTAAAAGGTGCTTTAGGCTCTTAAAAATAATATACCAAATAATGGAATACGGCAAAAGTGTCCGAGTGATCAAATCACTCTGCGGTGACGACTCTCCGGTATGCTCATATATTTTCATATGGTTTCTCAGTACTTAAAACTTTAGACGCTTTTTTCTAAAAACCACTTTTTTGAGCTCGCCGAAGACATAACTCGGGCAAATCTTTACCGATCGACTTGAAATTTTGACAGTAGCTCCGAAATATCTTTCTCCAAGGATTTTTTATTTTATATGGCTTAATTTTTTTTTATCGACGATTTTATGGTGTTTTTTTGTTAAAAATTTAACTTTATTTTCAAACATGCACCATTTTGTAAAAAATCAATATATCGAAAAAATCCTACGTAGCTCGGTAGTTGTTGTTATATGAAAACCAAAAAATTTTGGTGTTTGCTTCCAGGTCAAAAATTATGGATGGTCTTCGGCCATCGACACGTTTTCAAAAATAGGCGCTTTGGGGCATATGCTGCGCAGCCGCCATTTTGAATATTTCAATATTCAAAATATGCCTATTTTTTTGTGTGCTACTGGGATTTCCCCCCTTAAAAAATCAGTGGCAGGTCAGACTTGTTCAAGTCTCTTAAGTTTTTTGACACACAAGGAGAAATAATACAGTGACTCGCACTCCAATAAGGACTTGACAATGTTTTTTTTTTTTTTTTTTAATAAATCCCAAACCATTTGAGATATTTCAAAAACTTTAATATCGGCTTGAACTACAATCAAAACATTTACGAATGGAACTCGACTTCGTTCGACTTCGCGGGAGTTATGTGTTCATCACCATTATATAAAAATATCGATGAGTGTTGCCCATCTCCAGCATTTGCGGCTCTAAGGCCCACCATTTTAACCGTGGACCGTGGGAAAGAAAAAGCTTATCAGCTTATTTTGCCAGCTGATAACACAAGGCGCCAAAATACCTGTTTTCTCATTTGTTGGCGCCAAAGACATGGGAGAGCTAAAACAGAACAATGAGCTGGGCATTCTACAAGTAGCAGCCGATCAGTATTGATCGAAAAATTAAAATTGTAAAAAAAAAAAAATAATAAAATAGAAAAAAATTTAAAACAAAAACTTAAATCTCTTTAAGTTTATTTCATGCAAATAGATTTGCATAAAAATCATAATTCGGGCACGTTTGCAGCGGTCGATTCGTTGGATCCAATTTTCGATGACTCGGCCACACATTTCGGCCGAAACGACCGCTATTTGGCGTTCAATGTTGGCTCTGAGCTCTTCCAACGTCGTCGGCTAGTTATCATAATTCAATGACTTAAAGTAGCCCTAAAGAAAATAATCTAGAGGCTTTAAATCGCACGAATGTGGCGGCCTATCGACCGACTCATTTCCTGAGATAACACGCTCATCAAACTTACTCTCCAATAAATCGATTGTAAGGTGTGCTGTGTGACTTGTGGCACCATTCTATTGAAACTACATGTCGTCCAAGTCAATGACTTCCGATTCGGGCTAAAAATAATAGGTTATCATGGCGCGATAACGCCGGCCCTTCCCAACGTTATCGTCGACGAAAAAATATGACCCAATAACGCCGCCGGCGTGCAAACCGCACCAAATAATTATGTAGGTTCCATCGGCTTCAATTCTTGAGTTTGCTTAATCTTGTAGAGGTGTAACCAAAAACCTTACGCAAAATACGCCATAATGTGATCTGAGCGATGCCCAATTCTTGAGAACGCCGTGAATTTGACTGATTTGGATCGGTCTCTACGGACGCTTGAACGGCAGCGATATTTTCGACACTTCGACCAACCCGTTGTCTCACTGACACAGCAACATCACGCCACAAATATGTAGACTCAAATTGCGAATTTCGGTAGAATTTTTTTTATAATTTGCAGACGTTGACAGTTCGATGGTCAGTAAAAGAGGTCACTATTGGAAAACCCTGTATCAGGGCGATACCATAATGTGAAAAAAAAACTCGTTGGAATATCCGTGCGAGTGTGTTCATTTATATATGAGACAACTTAGAACCAAGTAAAGCCCACTAACAAATTGAAGGTTGACCAAAAGCGTTGGTGTCTGGTGTCTGCCTGGATCCATAAACAAACTATCGCCAGAGCAAAAGCAGGTCATTTGATGTTCAATTCCTTGTTGACGTTAAATGGTACGCCGTTGCTTGGCGCCTCTAAAGATCACAGAAAGAGGAATCAAAAGTATTCTTCTATTGCACAGCACGGGCAGCCACCAGCAAAACCTCAAACCTGCATATATTTTAATATTGTTTTAGGGATTTTTTTAAAGGCACACTAATTTTCATTTAATTTTATTTTAAGGCTGTTTTTAATTCTAGTGGTTATAGACTTGTGCCGAAACGTTTTGGCAACAACTTAACGGTGGCGTTTTTATACACCATCTGGCAGTTGGGCACAGAACCATGTTTTCTTGAGCAAAGACTTCCACCAACCCCCGATCTCCTGATCAGCGTCATCAGAATCTTTGGAAACTAAAAACTGTTCTTATTTCCCTCCATCTGTCATTTTAAATATGCCTACCGCTACATTCAGTATGCTTTTCATTGCTTCCATTTTTTTTCCAACGGTCAGCTGTGTGCATTTTCCGTGCTTCTTCAGATACCGCATCCGTATCGGTGCATCTTCAACCAGAAGTCGACGCGGCGTCATATTGCGCCACTCCAAATCAAGAACAAGAAAAACTCAAAATCCCCTCGAGTGTTGTTAATCAGAAATCACTGTTACACTTTTCTTTTGACCAGTAATTCAATTTATGCTTTGCTGCGTTGTTCTTTTTTGATTTGTGTGAAGGTTATGCTCTTTGCTTCGCTTCCAATTGACCAACACTTCTGTGCGAGCGCGATTTCCATTTCTTGGATTTTCTTTTTTTTCGACTTTTTCTGTTCTCCCCCCTGTAACTGTAACCAATATTTAATTGTTTTTGTTTTTTTTTCTGTTCTTTGAAAGCACAAAGAAATTATGAAAATCGCAAACCAAAGCCGCGTGTGCGTTTCCGCAACAATGGCTGACCCCTTCACACTATAACCGTTCGACTTTTTTTAACGGTGCCAAAGGGAATCGACTGCACATATGTTCGCGCGCCATACAGTACCATCAACAGTTAATTGAAAAAAAAGAAGATGCATCAGAATAGGAAGTGAAATTGATCGCCGTGTTCTGATTTAACGCAATTAACTTGTTTGCTCACGCGATAGAGACGCCATTGACACGAGCAACATGACCAGCCCATCATTACTGATCCTCCTCTGGCGTCCAGAATCCATTGTTTGAGGAAGCTCGACGTGAGAATCACTCCGTGGAACTGTATTCTGATTCTGCGATTGTGAAATATGAAACGTGACACAACCAGCTTCGAGAGCTTCGAATTGAGCGATGATGATGATGATGCAATGTGATGGGAATTTCGAGATAAGTCTGGGTCGAGTCGAGTCAAAAAAAAAAGGGGCCATGGGATAGTCTCATGTTCGCATGGACCAATTTGATTCCGAGGCTTAATTTACCTCTCATATGATCCGTTTTTATTTTTTTTTTTGTTGGTTTTTGGTTTTTTTGCAAATCGCGGAAATCTCATGTTGTGTTTCCGTTTGGACGTTTGGATGAGGCAACAAGGCCAAGTGTCATAAGTGGAATATAACAAGAGTGTTGCAAGTCTCCTTGTACTCGTACACAAGCCTGAGTGGACTTGGCTTTCGATTTAGCAAGTCTAATTGGTTATCCAGCTTGAAATTAAAAATTTGAAAAACAAAATGTTGGTTGCTTGAGCGGATGGACGTTGGAGTGACTCTGCGTTTTTAGTTGTAACCCCAGCTTTGTGAAAGTTTTCGTTAAGCGAAGGCAATGTTCACACTGGATGGTGAATCCTCGGGAAAATGACATTAAACTTACTCATAGAAGAACACAACAAATTGTTGTTTAAGGCTGATGTTCCTCAGGAGTCTATGTTGGGTCCCATTTTATTTTGATTGTGTGTTTATATATGATTTGTTATGTTTTTGTGAGCATTATCATCTACATCATTCAGCCGCGGAATTTTGTTGATTTATTGATTTAACTTAGCAAGTATCTATCTGTTTTAAACACATTGTTTGCATGTGATAGCAGGAGCTGGTCTTACAGTCGACTTCAAACGAATCTTGGAACTTTATCAGCTACACCCTTCGGCGATTGCCGGTCACTCGCAAAAAGTTAATCCGTGAGAAATGCCGGGGTTGGAACCTGGGATATTACGTTCAGCAGCTGACACATCTTTGCGTTAGTCAAGACATCGACATCGACAGATTCTTGCAAAAGAAGGCTTGATAGACTCCAAATAAATCGGCTTAGATAATCTCGTGAAGTAATCTATGTAACTATATATATTCTCCTAATCGGCTTGCCTTAGCGGATTGCTCAACTGTATAACTGCCAAAATTGCTTCTTTAAAAAAGACTGACATGTCTTGAAATGGCGTGGGCGTTATTCTTCTTTCGCCCATTCAAAGCTCTTGATACCGAGAAAACAAGCTGTCTTTATTTCCAAAGCAAGGACGGACTGCCATAACTCTGTAACGGTTTACAGAGTGATTACTTTGTATTCCCTTTTTCTAAAAACCAGTCAATATCACAAATTTTGAAATTATACGGCTAGAAAATATTTCTCTCAAAATTTGCATCGTTGCATGAGCTTTTAGTGATGTGGCATCAAATTGTTTAAATCACATCTTTAGTTGGCCAAATTGATCCATTTCGGGCACAAGAAAATTTCCCAACATATTCCGATAGAGGTCACCGGTAGCTGTTTTAATATTGCCCTCATCACCCTCAAAATAAATACTTTTAACCCAATGATACAACCGGTCAAAATGATGATGCGCCAAAATACAGAGTGGCTCAAAAATACTCTCCCAGTTTTGTTTCTTTAAAACAAATCGACATAAACAATATTTTTGTTTCCGCTTTATGAACGCAGAAGGGTTCCGTTCCTTAAAAGGTAAAACAGAACCATTAAAGTATCACTTGGTTGTCCGTCCTTTTTTTCAGGAACGCGAGGACGTATCAAGTTGAGATTTAAACCGAATCCTTTGACTGCGGTCTTCTTAAACTGTAAATCAAGCTTCTTAATCGACGCAGTCAAAAGATATGGATGCTTTTATCGCCGTTCTTTTTTTAAGGATGATATCGGTCAAGTGAGCATCGCCATTTATAAATACCATTTCCGATCTTTTTATCACCTGAAGTGTGATATGCTCTCGAACTGCTGTCGAATATTCTGTTTGAGATCTTTCAGAGTCTGAGGCTTGTTCTTATTTAAATTCGAATAAACCCCAAGGAAATAAGTCTAGAGTCGTGAAATAAAGCGATTATACCGCATCTAAAGCATTCCATTACAATGATATTTAATTTTCCGATAGGGTGACGAATTTTGTGCCACCTTGTTGTAGTAGAATGTTTTTATAATATCAGTTGAGGGCCTCAAAAACACCTTGTTACAACGTTGCATCATTCTATACGATCGCCCTGCAACGTTAAATAACACCCTGTATTGTATAAATGCAATAGACGAATACCTCCTCTTTATCACAAAAGGTTCCAAAGGAATGACGATCGATTGACGTTTGAAAGGAGGAGAGGCACGACAAAGTGATTTTGCAGCAAGACAAGGCTGGGCCATAAGTTGTAAAACCCTTCTTATCTAGTAGAAAACACTTTAGTATGAGACCTTGGTGCACTACCGTATTCTACTATGTCACCGAGCCAGCTAACATTGATCTTACCAATTTCTAGAGACCGAATTGTCAAGTGATCGACAAACAATGAAATCGTTTACTGACATTGAAATCTCTTCATGCCCAAACAGGTCGAAGAAGATCTACTTGAAGTATGTTCCACTTGAGATTCATAAGCATGAATTCCAGCCACAAGATGCGTCCACAATGATGAGAAAATAACGTTCTTGGAGAATTTAGCACTGTTTCGAGTGGACTTTCCTCTTCTATTGCTGCTGCAAATAAATTTTTAAAAAAAATTCTGCTCTCGAGCTGAGAACCACTTGGTTATTGATTGCAATTTAATTTGTTTATTTATCATTAAAAAACAGAAAAAAAATGGTTAAATCTTGACATCATTGGCAGTACTAAAATTTTGTAACCTCATCTCAACGAAAATTTTGGAAATATCAGTAGAAGAATAAATGGAATCCGAAATCAGGTTGATTGCGGATTGACGAATGAGCAGGCTCTTTACCAGGTCATCTTAAACTTAAGGTCGCATCCTTCCAACTGCTTACTGAAAAGGCTTGGTCCTTCAGAATAACAAATAAAGCCAGCCTGGTATTTTACTTTAAAGCGGATTTTTGGTGGCGGCCGGACAATCTTTTTTTATAAATTACTCGCTCTCAAGAGGATATGAATACTCTTATAATGCAACAAGAAGAACAGAGAGGAATGAAAGATTTTGTCGTAGTGGTTTGAGAAGCTCAGTTGTATTTGATTTCAATTCAATTCCGTGAGTGGACACCGAAATGGGACTAAAAATTGGAATTCGCAGGATTTAAGAATTAAGAAGATTAAGCTCAGCGTTATGCCTTCACAGCAGAGCCATCTACACATAATCTACTCAATCTACTATTTTTGACAACACAAACTAAGAGTTAAGTCGATACAACAACCACTACAACAACGCCAACCATTCGGTCAGACTGACTACTCTCACTAGTCGAGCAATCCAGTGAAAGTGCCATAACCTTATCCCAATGGCAAATGGTGACTAGACCAGTTTCGAAAAAGTTGATCGATTTAGGAATCGAACCTTGGACCTTACGATTGAAGCTATTGAAAGGCAGGCGCTTAAGCAACTGCGCCAGGCAGCTCTTTGACTTACTAACTCATCAGGCCAAGCAACCGCGGCCCTGAGCTGTTTCCGGTTGGCAAGATCCATCTTGGTAACATACGCCATTGTTATATCCTTGAATGCACTCTTAGCTGTGGACATTTTTAAGCGTGTATCTGTTGAGGTGGAAATTTAAAAAATCGTGCGTGGCGTTAGCCTTCCGCATCATTGTGGACATAGGTTCGTGAGAACCACAGTTGGTGCGGTTTGGGTCTAAACGGAAAAGGGGGACAGATCTCTGGTTATGGGAGTTGGCGTATAGATCGATCGGAGCTCTGAAGGACAGTCGATGATACCGGTTAAGGGTTGCTGAATGAAAGGAATGTCTGCGATGTCAAGGCGATACGCCAGAGACTATTGATTGATAAGTTGCAAGCGGTGGGTACCCAAGGGAGACCATGCAGTGCGAAGCGGAGAAATCGGCGTTGAACAGCTTTAAGTCGCCGGATATGGGTTTCATAATAAGGGGGCTAAACTTGGGAAGCATAGTCGAGGAGGGGTCTATCAAAAGTAATGTAAAGTGCTTTAGTGACTTAGGGGCTAAGGATCTCTTTGGACCATCGCTTAACGTAGCCAAGAGCGGATTTGCCACGGCTATCACACAGACAATACCCAAATCACGGAGAGAAGGAACTAATGGAACGGTTTGATTGAAGATGAAGAAGGTTCTAGAAGGCTGTGGTAATGGGCATTTTCTAAAGTTGAGATCTAGGAAGTTATTTTGACACCAAATTGAAAACCTACTCGGATAATCTTGTAGGAGGAGGTAGTCCGCGGGAGATGATAAAGGCATAAATATATTTTTTATGTTGGCGTAAATTGAGATATACAAGTTGTGGATGATGAGATCGACGTCATTAATAGTTAGAATGAAGATCATGGGACTAACGTGGCTTCCTTGAGCGACTCCTGAATTGGCCATAAATGGATTAGATTTGGGGGATCTGAACATAACAAAAGTAGGACTTTATCCAAAAGTAACGATGCAGGCGGGGAAATCAAGAGCTTTCAGATTGACAATGATAATTTTGTGCGATATGTTATCGAAAGCCTTGCTGTAGTCAGTGGCTACAACATTGACTTCCTTTCCATCCTCCAAGGCACATAAACTTTGAGAGACGAATTAAGTAAGCGATTGTTGATCTCCCCTTAAGAAATCCGTGTTGATTTGGAGATACGATTGATTTGCAGTGGAAAAGCATTGCGTTGTAGATAAATGTGGCACAGCCATTTTACTCGGCGGATTTCGCCTCGAAGACTCTGTTTTTTTCCAGATTTCTTGTCGACAGCGCATATCTAGTCTTATCTTCATTTATTTGATAACCAACTCTTCTTCCCAACGGCCTGCAGAGACTTCAGAAAGATATTACCTTCCATAGACGCATATACCCGTCGATATATGTATCTGCTCCAGAATTAGGTTAGAAAAATCACATGACAGTTTTTCTTTAGCATAACTTAGTCGCTTTCGGTCCAAACTGCAGAGTTCATCGCGTTTTATCGAGCGTCGTCCGCCATCGATTTTTATATTTCAGCGCGATGAAAGTCATACGAGAATGCAAAATCGATGAATAGGAGGGAAGTAACACCTCGAAATTTTCTGAACTTCTCCAGGATGGACAGCATAAAAATATGCTCGATTGTAAATTTGTCGGGTCGAAAGTTTTTAGCCGTTTTTCGTTTTCGAAAACATCTTAGAACGTCCAAACAATGCAGTTGATGAGGTCTATTTCTATAAGGTAAGTCGTTCCATGCCATAGAACCGCCTTTTTTTTTAAATAGAACGGATGCAGCTGACATTGCAATCGTCCAGAATGGTTTCGTTCAGCCAAACCTGGCAGATGATTTGGGACATGCTCCATAAGAGAATATTTCTGCCTCATATAAAGAGTTCAGCTTGTAGCCTCCCTAAACCCGAGTAGCTTTGTTGTTTTCAAGCTTTTTATGGCTGCATCAACTTCTTCTACAGTAGATCAGATAGGCTACTTTCATTCACGCGAATTGGAGACCTTACAATTGCGGAGAGAAAGGATCCCTTTTTGGAAGCCTGCAGTTCGACTTTTGGCAATTTAATAGAAACTTCTTGTTGGGTTTCTTGTCTATTGACTGCTTCTTGTATGATCTCGGCTGTTTTGTGAGATGCAGAGCAACATTGTGACCACATTTTCTTGACAGTAATTCGTTTGAAAATTCACACACCTTTGCCATCTAAGGAAATTCAGATGGCTATCTGGAACTTGTTGTCTTTGAGTCCTCGGGGCTTTCAAATACTTCTAAACCAATTTTACTTTTGAAATCCTTGAGAAGGATTTTGATGTTCTGCTTCGTCAGGCTTCGTTCTAAGAGCCTGAAGAGCTCCTCTTCCAGACGGTCTTCTTCGGTGGTGCTGATAGAAGAAATATCGAAGACATGTTTCAATCCTTATCCTTTTTGCGACAGCTGTAACATATGTCCTATTCTCACCTCTTCATTTTTCCCGGTCACCTGCCTGCGAAGAGCCTCCAATTTTGAAGCAGATCATGAGGTGTAGAGTTTTCTCACGTTCGAAGGGCATATGCGTTTTTCGTTCGCTTTAAGGGTCTTAAACTAAACTTAAATGACTAACATGGTTCGATTGTTCTTCCAACCCACAACCACGGACTTATTGGCTATTCCGCTACTCGCTGCATGGTTAACCAGAGGCGCCACGTAGTACCGAATGTGGAGAGAGGTCATGACTGTCTTCCGCCGAGTCGAAAAGACTTTTATCAAGCAGCTTCAATCATAGACGTTTATTTCCACATCCTGTTCCATTCAGCAGACGACGTCTAGACTTTCAAACTCGATTTTTTTTTGTGTTGACTGCATAAAATCCACTGCATCCGCGCTCGTAAATTAGCATCTAAACCGATACCCTTGAGGCTCCCATCATTCTCCTAGACGTTCCCCTTCCACTCTTAAGTTATTCCTTTTCCTATCTTTCTCACAGCTACAACCCATAAGTGAGAGCATCTAGTTTAGTTGCATCACCACCTAACCAAACCCGTACGAGCACTGTCGTAAAACTCTTTGGCATTTGGTGCACCCAAAGATCTGGTTCCTGGGAACTTGCTGAAAATCGAGAGTGAATGTTGTTTCTGTGCCAATAATTAAGTTGCTCAATAACTTGTCAATGTGGACCAAGAAGGGGGTAAAAATAAAATACTAAAACACTTAAGCTCGATGAGATACGGGGCGAGGTTAGCAGCTCTCTGTGACAAGCGCTTCCGTTTCCTTATAAGCCGACTTGCTAATGCTCTGCGACAAATATCGAACATTTCTCTATGTCAGGCGAGATATCGCAAATCTGTGACGATGCCTTCCTTGTAAAAAAAGAAAAAGGCGGGCAGGCTTTAAATTCGGTCAGGTTTTTTTTTCTAATTGTTGCACTTTCGCCATTTCTTGGACGCGACACAAATTTCCTTTGTTGTACTCTACACAGAAAAAAAAACCCTCATGCACTTAAGTTGTTCGAAATCCATTAGAAACGCGCGGACAACAAGCGAGTGAGCGAGCACTCACGCACCTCGAATTAAACCGCCATAACCGTCAGAGGTACAACGACAACGGCGTTGGAAACAACGAAATTAATGGAAAACTAATTAATTACGCAGGCGGATGGGCCAAGGGGCGTGACTTTTGGGTGGCACAGTGTTGGCCCTAAGAGCCCACTCGACCGTGTTAACCCAGATTGTGGGTGAAACGAAAGTGTATCTGCAGCGACTCGCTGCTGTCTGGCTGGCTGACTGGCTAGCTAGCTGGCACGTTCCATGAAGAAATGTCGCTTTGCACAATTTCTCTCTATACACAACTTGTACTGTTTTAATTAATTAATAATTTCATTATTATCTTTTATTGTTGTTGCAGAGATCTCTTACGAATTGACAATTAAAATGCCGCATGATTCGCGAAGACGAACAAGTTGCGCGCATTCACTTGCCGATGGCGTGTCGCGCCGCAATGAACAAACGCTGATGCGTGATTACAATTACAAATTAATCCGAAATTAATGTTTATGTGTTTTTATGATTTCGGCGCGAGATGCACGAGTGTTATTTGTGGCCGGTTTTCTTTCTTTTTCAGCTGTAAAATTGAGTCTTGCGTCGCGACGCGTTTGGATGGTGGGAAAGCTTTAGTCGAGAGGAAAAGTTACAAGTGTAGGATTTGGGGTGGAATTTCACTCGGCTTTTGCTACTGAATTTTTGTAGATTTTTATTTAACCTCGTCTTTGGAGGTGTGATTGCTTTTAACCTTTTCTTTTGGATCATTGGACTTGGAAGGGAAGTGAAAGGGCTTTCGACTTTTTCAGATATGGAAACTTGAAAAATCTTTGACACTATTCAGAGCCGGAAGACGTATGACCAGCTTGATTCACATGTCACCAGAAAAGTTGATTGTAAAAGATCATTCAATTCGTTCTGTCTTTGTTTCGATCACATACAGTGGCCGACATAATTCATCGTACGTCACGAAAAAATGCGTTTGTACGGTTACTATACAGTGCATTAAAAAAAGGATTTAGATTTAAGAATCAGATAAAAAAACAAATATTTTTCACATTTAGGATTAAATAAAAATCCTTTTTTTTTACGAAAAAAAACTTGAAAAAACAGGAATAAAAGTTTCATATCAGATCATAAGATTCTTATGAAATCGGGCTGTCAGTAGTTGATTGATCCTCCATCAGATTTAAGGACAGTTTGTGGCATAGCAGAGTACCAGGTTTTGGGTAAAATCTGCGGATAAACGGTCCCATTCTTTTTGAAAAAGCTTCCTTTTGAGGCGCATTTGACGAAATTCGATGATAATTGAGCTGATTTTCTTAATAGTTCCACAAATGCTGCTCCATTGGGGTTAATTCCGAAATCTTTGGAGGCGAATTCAATTGTCTTGGAGCATAGTATAACAACTTTTCCTTTACTGTTCGAGTGGTGTATTGAGGGTCGTGATCTTATTGAAATATCCAACTGGGATCCAACCATAATTTTCTACTTGTCGAGATACATGTGCTGATCCATGTCACCTTCAAGGCGTACTAACCCACACCATAGCACTATCTCAATTGTGCTTAAATTGTTCTTTGAAGATTTTAAATTTTCATTTCAGTACTGCTCTTTCGCCAAACTCTTGAAGGAGCGTCGTGTTCAAGAATGTTATTCTTGCTCTAGTCAGTGAACAAAACTTTATTCCAAAAGATCATCATGGTTGTTTATTTTTATCGCGCCACTTATGGACGGCTTCTTTTTTGGGGTTCTTCAAAAGTATCCTATCTCTTGAGGGTCCTTTCAATTGTATGCATGCTGAAGCCTGCGTTGCATTTTGCCCCAACTATTTATTTTATGGTGGAGCAATTACTTTTTTGTATTAAGTATTTCATTTGATTTGGTTGGACGACCACTTCTTCGCAGGTACTTTGTGTTTTTTTTTCTATGATGTGGTTGTATGTTTGATTTGCTTTCTCCCATTGTGCTCTATCTGCTCATGATTTGACCATTGTCGAAAACAAATTTAGTACTACTTGGCGGAAATCTTGATCTCTCTGTTGTACGATGAATTTTGTCAGCCTCTTTACGGCAAACTGAACTCTCGTCCGAGACTGTATACGAAAAAGTTTAAATTAACGTTTGCCGCATTGCGAGCAGAAAATGGTCGACATTATCGTCCTTCTGCGCTAACGAGAGGCAAAACTTTGAAACAAAAATTGGAGGAAACCTTTTCTCTTAAACCTACTATCGACTACCCTTAGTTAAAGTGTTGAAGCCGATCACTGCAGCGTTTGAGCCTGTTTTTGGGCAGTTTATGTCCAATTCAACTCTTCGACTTGCATATACACATAAAGTTGTACCCACCCAAAAATTTAATCCAGCTGAGCACGGATTGGGTGCTAGATCATCAACACTTGGATGACCAATTTTCAAACAACATTCTCTTCAAGAATGCCGTTCATCTTTCCCTCGGTTTCAAAATCCACAGTCAGAAAGTCAGTTTATGGTCATTGGTCTATACTTCTTCAAAAATGACAAAATTGTGCCCGTCAGCATCAATTCCCATCGCGATGCCTCATCACACTTAACTAATTTTAAATTCTGTGAACTAAGCGAATGCAAAAAAGTCATATAAAATTCAATTCGAAATCATTATTCGTCAAGTTATGACCAAGTTACTGCATGATGTGTGTCAAAAGTCATCAAGAATAACTCACCAACGTCACGGACTCCTCTTGCACCGTGTCCGCCGAATCGTCTTAGGGGCTATTTCCAGCACTGGATGGCGGGTCCGAGACAGAATGCTGGATCCAAATTTAGCTTGAACTCTCTATGTATGTATGTTTAAATTAGTAAAGGCTTAGCATAAGCTTATTTTTATAATTAAGTTTATTTAGGGTAGCTTAGGTTAGTTGGAAGCTAGGCTACTTTTAAGGTAGATAAGGTTAAAATAGTTTTATTATTGTTCTTTTAGTTTATCATAGGAATAGTTTTAGGGTAGCTAGGGTAAGTCGGTCGCCGGTTCTTTTCCTTGGATTTCCATACAGCAGGAAATTTTGAATACCATTTCGTTTACGTACTATTTCTTTAGTCTCGCTCTCTCTTTTTTCTACCTATTTATGGCGCGATTTACTTTGCTGATGAGCAGGAGATAAAAGGGAAGGATGAAAAGGACTACCCCGTTCGTCGAGTTCAGCCAAGCAACCACAAGCTTGCCGCCGTCCTCCCGAACTATATCAAAGATGTCTCCGTGGCCTTCTTAGCTCACAACAAATGGCCTGCAAGAAGCCTCGTGGATGATTTTTCTCTGATGGTCGCGAATGGACCTGGAAAAAGGCTGGTGAACCCGTTAAGGACCGCCACGTAAAACCAAGAGTTAAATGGTTGCGGAAAGTTAATGATATTGAGACGCATGGTCACGGAAGGTGTTTGTGAATGTGTAAAAGTAGAAGGACGAGTGAATGCCACGCAATACCTTAGCATCCTTGAATGAGAACTGCTGAAAAGTCTGAATAATTGGATTAAGATTATCTTCGAGCAAGATAATGATCCGAAACACACTGCCCGAGTATCTTAAGAATGGTGTAAAAATAAGCAATTTACATTGCTTGATTGGCCACCACAATCTCCCGTTCTAAATTCGATCAAACAGAGTTGGGTTAAGGTTGAACGTGTAATTTCAAAAATGCCAGGAGATTGTTCAATTCTAACCGATTTTCGGGACCGAATCAAAGCAACTTTAGCTCTAGCAAGTCTAGAATGCTTGTAGAGTCTATGCCAAAAAGAATTCAAGCTGCTCTTAGAGCATTGACGAGGACTTCCCACTGGGCTTTTACTATCATGAAAGGGATCATATCCAGGAATGGTAGGAAATGTATGGTGGTGTAAGGATTCACATCACTGACCGTATTCCAATCATTCCCTTTGGAAAGCATTCCATTTCATTTTCTTAAAAACAGCCCATTGCGAGATTCATAAGTTTCTCGAATTTGGAAATATGTCTTTTAATTGATCGTTCTTTTCGTCACTATTTTCTCCTTCAGAACGGCGATGCCGTCCTGTTCGACGATATTCGCTGTTGAGCTGCGATGTCTTCACTTCTTTTTAGTCGTATGTCCACAGCTTCCCAGGCTTTTGAAACTTTTCGGTATCTTTGACATTTCATCATAAACCGAAAGATACTGGCTTTGAAATAGATTTCCTTTATCCTCACATCCAGTTAGATGCCCCTGGTAAAAGCGGCGGTCGGATTGCATCCTTCTGTTTGTCAAAATGAAAATATTGATCAAGGCAAACCGAAACGTGATTCTTGCCCCACGATCGATGACTGTCTTTAAATTATTTTGGATCCTCAAGGCTCCAGAAAATTAACACTGACTTTATGGACCCAATGTTTTCTAAGCACTGTGGAACAAGTATTTATGCTAGGAAGCAAAATATCATGTTTGAAGTTACTTCAATCGTATTTAAAAATATTTCACAGCCTCAAATACTTTAAAAACGAAATTGAATTATCAAATCGATACGCGTTTCTGACTGAATGTCCAAAAAGATTTCAACTCTTAAGCTCCAAGGTAAGGCGGGAACTTACTTGGCACTTCACATAAAAAATCTTATTTATTAGCCATTTTTCCAACTGATAAGTCTAGAAGGGTCTTTTGCACGCTTATCTTTCAAATTACTTAAAACGTATTAAGTTATCGAGGACTCACGTTAAATGAATGACAAGGCTTAAGAATTCTGCTCTTACCCCATGTGTCATAAAAAAGCATTTTTTATAAAGTCACGTCCTATACTCTGTTCTTGAACGAATCTTGTAAAGAGTCGAATTCAGCTCAAGTACTTGTGAACTACCATCAGGAGAATGATGCATTCACGAAGATGTGAATTTTCTCTCAGGAGATAACATAAATCTTCGTTTACCTTGTTCTGCATTTGCCAAAAGTCTATTCCATCAAACCTTCAAGACAGTTTTGTTTTTCTTTTCTTGTATAAATTTGTGCTCGTCTAAAAGTAAACCACCTTTGGTTAAACTTTATGACTTTTGTTAGACGGCCATTATCTAAAAAGTAAGGCCATGATGAGCAATGCAAAAATGTTTTGGACCTTTACAAGCACCTTTCATGTGTCAGCGTAGCCTTTATCCTATTCTTGATCTTTTTCAAACAACACACTTAAAGGCTGTTAAATCGAAGGAAATTTCGTGTCTTGCTCTCAGCGACATTCACTTTTAATTGTTCTCTGAATATCTATCACCATGAAATGTGTTATGCGGTACGATTGAAGCCACAAAACGCTTTGTTTTTCCATTTCCCAACATTAAAGTCAACCCAACAAAACGAGCTCTGCTCGTGAAAGGTGTTTGGTGCAGTAAAACGTTAACCTTGCCCTTATTGGCTATCATGGGAAAATCTGATTTTATGGACATTTATTGCCATCATACCTCATATCGTACGTACTCCAAAAAAAAGTTAAACATCTTACAAAACCCCCTGCGAGCCATAAAACCGCCAATTCACTTGTGTGTTGGTGACGCGTGCGTCATTTAAAATGCAAAACAATTGCGAAAATTTTACTCCAAAAACCAAATAAAAAAAAAATGTTTGTGCAACTTTAGACTCCAAATTGACGCGCGCATTAAAATAAATGTTTATAAAGTGTGAGCGCACTGCTTTGCGTCTTTTGCGCACTCTCGTGTGACGTCTATGGGAAATGCGGTAAGTGGTTTTTCTCCAGGGAAGATGTCTCAAATATGCTTAGTTACGTCTTGTAAGATGATTTCGCAATGGATTTCTGTGCAGTTGTTGCCTGTCAATGTCCTGGTTAGTTGATGGACCTGTCGAACCACTCAAAAGCTCTGGAACAACTATCTTTGAGCATCTTTTACTTTTACTGTGTATCTTATGCATATGCTAATCGACTTGGCAATCAGATACCGGTTAAGATTCTAAATGCTGTTAAATTGTCTAATAGGGTTGCAGTGATTTATGCTCGTTGGAATTTTATTTGCATGTTTACAAGTTTGGCAAGATTCTTGACATTCATCGGGGTCACGGGAATCGCACACATGAGATTAACAACGCAACAAAGCGCGTTGCTGATTAATGGTCGTGTCCCGCGCTAATACCGTTGATTGACGATTCTATTTGTGAAAATTAGTGACTCTAGCCATACATATTTCTAAAGGTTCTTAAATGGCTAATTGATAATGATATTCGTTGTTCGGAATTCAAAGAGAGTCGGCTTTAAATTTTAATAAGCTTCGTATTTCAAAAAATTCGAGTCGAAAGAGCAAACGCATTTGCTTCGCATTGGAATTTTTGTAAAAAAAACCATCAAAATGTTAAGGTTTGCACGCTTTTTTAGAGGTTAGAGATTATTAATCAACGCTGCCGAAAGAGTTTCTACAGTCGCATTTGTCTGCACTTGAAGCGGATTCCAAATGTTCTAGTTGAGATTTCAAACCGAGCAAGCCATTTTTTAGTTTTTTTCCACCAGCTAGTTTACTTTCTTACTTATCAAGCCATAAATACTTGTGGGATTTGAGTCGAAGCGAAAGCTGTTTTCCATCATTTACGGTCCCCGGCATCCACAATTGATTGATCGTTTTTGAATGAGCCTGGCTGCAGGGATTCGTAGGCACTCTTCCCAAAAGCATTATTGTTCAATCGCTTTACGTTGCTCAACATCGTAGTCGATGGACTTTTGCTTGCATATTTAGTCTTTTCCAGGATTAACAGTGTAAAAATGTGATCTTTTGTCGATATACCGGGCTGGAATCCTCACTTATTATGGCCAACACTGAATGTGATCCTGTAAACGACGTTTGAAAGGGATATACCTCGAAAGTTGTTGCAAAACAAAGGCTCGCCTTTTTGTGGAGATGGAACATCAGAGCCCTCGTTTAGCCCCCGGACACCAGAATAGACCAACTTCTCTACGGTGAACGGTTCTTCCGTTCGTTCTTAGCAGATGCTAAAAATATTGCTTGGATACATCTAGTGATCCATGGAAGGCTGCGTAAGCTTCTCTTCTCGTGTCCTCTATTTTAATAACTCTCAAATCATCTTGAACCTTTCGTCACGGTGTTTCAAGCAGAAGTTTTCGCAATACTAACTGGAGTAGAAAAGCTCACCGAACTCAACATACGGGAGAAGCTAATACACATCTGTTCAGCCATAAAAGCTGTTATAAACCCTCCATCAGCATCGACACTGGTAAGGAAGTGCAAACACACTCTTAACAAACAGTGAATGACGTCAGTCTAACTTAGGTACCGGGACACGAAGGTATAACGGGAAACGAAAAAGCTGACGAACAGGCTAGGAAAGTGGCAGGAAATAGCCACCAAAACCCTGTAAAGGAAAAAGGAGTCCCGTTGACAGCCTTTAAAAATTACGGGAATTCAAAAATCACTGGGGCAACCCACAACGATAAAATAATGATTTTTAAAGCAATCTTTCAGGCTAGACTTTTGTACGGTTCACCTGTATGGGGAAAATGTGCAAATTCTCACATCAAAAGACTGCAGAGAGCTCAAAATAAAGTACTCAAAATGATTCTGAACCTACCATGGCATTTCTCGACCAATGAGCTTCATGAATTAGCAAATGAAGAAAAAATATCATCGAGAATAAATAAATTATTTGAAGGATACAACTCAAGATGTAGGATGTCTGACAATGAACTAGTTACAGATCTAGCAATATAACTAAACATGTGATAATTTATTTATTTATTTATTTATTTATTTAATTATTTATTTATTTATTTATTAATTTATTTATTTATTTATTTATTTATTTATTTATTTATTTATTTACTTTTATATGTACGAATCTATACACTGATTGATTTTATGTATTCATTGTGATAAGGAAAACTCTATGCTCCAGAAATATCATGAGTCAGGTGATCCTGAATTCCCTCCTTCTCTCAACCCTGTTGTTTAAATATACAGTATATTTTTTAACTTATTATTATTAATTTTTTTTTTTCTCTTTTTTTTTGATTTAGAAGGTTTTTCTTGTAGCTTGTAGGTCATCTCTGATTTTCTCATACACCAGAACCTATTTTCTAGCTTCTTCGTCGTTGATATCCACTGTCGCCTTTGCTAACGATATTTCGCAAGCTTAATTTCTAAAAACGAAACTCATATCTGTGCAGGCTATTAAGGTTATTTTTGCAAAGGCTATCATTTATTTGAATTTCCCACAAGCCTGTAGGCGTTGAGAAAAGTCATTTATAAACACGGCACATACATTTTGTTCAACACAAAAAAACGACCCGCTATTATTCACACGCTTTGCATCTCCTGCAGAAGCCAAAAGGCTTAAACAAATGACCAACAGAAGATACAGCATGCAGTCGTAAAGCAAAATATTAATTATCAAATGAATTTGGCTAACCTCACGAGTACGTAATTAGTCCCCTACTATTCGACTTTTGACAGATCATCATGTTACGTACATTACTCCCGGCTTCGGTTAAACTTTGTCGCTTAGCTTCACAGCTAATCAATTAAAAAGAAAAGATATGAATGAATGACCCAATCCCTAATTGATCCCAACTATCATTAGGCAAATGGACATCACTCTTGCGTATACGTAACCATTGATGAACGAGGAAATCAACGCGCCGTTTCGTCATTGAATGAAAGCCTTCATCGAACTTTTGTAGCCCATATACGTGGCTTGGTCACTGGAAACCGGGAATGCCTATTAAACAATCAGAAACCCGCAACAGAACCTAATTACAACACAACATCATTTCACTTTTGTTTTTTCGCGCCAATTAGAAAAGAACACTCGGGCACAAGCTCATAAAAAAACAAGGGTCTCGTAGTGAAAAATCACTTTCTTTTATAACCCCCGTTGGGTTTTCTCTCGCCCAGATGCCAGAGGAGCATGAGGAAACCAAGACCAAAAGATACATTCTGTCATTTATCGCACAACAATTACCCGAGTGCGATTCCCTCGTAAATTAGCCTCTTCTCGGGGCAATAATCACCGAAGAAAAAATGGCTAGCATCAAGATCATTGCTCGGTTTAGTGCTCGACGAGGTTCTTTGACTGGCGTCGTACTGGGAGCGAGGTCAGAGGGGGCAACCAACAAATCTTGCGAGTGGAACTATGTCGTTTTGTGTTTAATTGTTTGTAATCTTTTAAGAAGATTGTTGTTGTTATAATAACCGAATGATTTTGATCAGAGCTATAAACCGTGCCCACAAAAGAAGGAAAGAATGGAGGCCATTAATGCATTGTCACCGGGTAGAGTTATGTTGATTGTGGTTTTGTGAGGTTCTCGGTATCTGCTGGTATCCGAGTTTCACTTTAGTGTGTTTAGGTTAGAATGAAAATGGGATTTGATTTTGGCTTTCAGTGGAAAAGCGTTGAAAGAGGAGCTCTGTGGCCGACTGAAGAGTGTCAATGGTCTTTTGATTGATCTCTATTAACAGTGAGCTGTTCTTTGTGGAAACAGTTCTTTTGTTAATAATACATTGTTAGGCTCCGGTGTGGAGTTAATTAATTAAGATGAGACTGAGTGCTTTTAGGATACACTGTGTCATAACATATTAATTTACAAAAAAAGAGCAGTACGTGTTCAGCTAGCTGATTGAAAACTTTGCTAAGCTTTAGTTTAAGACGCATATTAAGATAAGAGCCTTTATTTCAATCCAGAATTTGATTAAAATTGGTACTTAGTGGTAGATTTCATCTTCGGAACTGTATTTAGTTTCGATTGCTCCATGAGTGGAGACAGAATAGAGACGGACACTTTTTGCATTCGCTCAATTCGCAGTAATTTTGTTCGGCATTTGTTGATATGCTTCCAAGTGGAATTCGAGCATGATAGGCTTATTAAACTTTAATACTGCTATGCTGGTTGACCACTCCAGTGATAGCATCGGAAGTTAGATCTTAAGTGGACCCCAAACGAGATTAAATTGCAAGACTCTAGGATTCGAACCTTGGACCTAGCAATTGATTCTGATATCTGATAAGCAAATTGCTGATATTGTTAAACAAACCCCAGACCTTTTCAGTCTTTTCTGCGGTCAAAGTTTATCATAAAACACATACTTTGGGGCTCAAAGCAAAGATGTCAAAGGCCAAAAACAAACTAACATTTACAATTAAAATAAGAGCTTAAATTATATTTTCTTTTGTGGCTAAAATTTAAAAAAAAACTCTCGGAAAGATGTTTTTTTTTTTTAATTTTTTGATCAAACCTTCAAGAAAGGTCTCAATACGTTAAGAAAAATTAATATGAAACTAAAATTAAGAATTTCAGAAGAACCTGAAGTAGGTTTTATCTTCCGAGAAAAAACAAACAAATTATACAACTGTCATTTATCTTCGGAACTATTTTTAAGACTTTTATCTTTACTTATTCTCTGCTACCAGATAACAAACTGGAAAATTTTTAATGAAGTAAAAAGGGAAACCCCCTTTTTGGTTTTTTCGCATACTTTAACAGGGACACTTGATCACTTGAAGAAAAAATGGTTGTTTTTAAATATTTTTTTATTCTAAATATTTTGAAGGTCCTCCGTTATTGCGTACAAATTCAAAAAGTCTATTTCCCAAGGATCGATATAATTTTTTAAAATAATTTAATGGAATTTCCTTAAAAGCGTCTTCAATGGCTTTAATTAGATCTTCTCTATTCTCGAATTGTCTTCCTTCTGCGTTAATTTTTCGCGACAGCCATTCCCAAACATTTTCAATTATATTAAGATCGGGAGATAGAGGTGGCCAATCCAAAACATCTACATGGTTGCTCGTAAACCACCGTTTGACACGTGCTGCTGTGCGGATGGCTGCGCTATCATGCTGGAAAATCCACCGTTTGCCCTCTATTTCGTGAATATTTCGTGAAAATTGATTGTCTGCATTTCAAGAAGCTCGATGTAATCATCTGAGACAACCAGATCTATTGCGCCATGAAACAAAATTGCAGCCCATACCATGATGGAACCAACAGCAGTGTGACGATGTGACAGGAACAACTCCGGTTTCCTCAAATCGTTGAAGTAATATTGGAAATCACAGCTTCCCATTCTTCCTTCCAGTTTAAATGAGCCCGACAAAAAATCAATCTACGATCTTTATGGCGCTGAAGTAAATGTGGGTTTTCTTCAATTTTTGCCGTCAGAAATGTGGACACTGTTCAATCACTCTACGAACTGTTCGGACACTAGCTGAAACTCCAACTTTCTCCTTATTTTTTTAGCGGACGCAAAAGAATTTGAAGCTTCTCGGAAAATGGACCTACGATCTCGTTCTGTTGTCACTCTTGCTGTGCGGCCTCTTCGGTTTTTCCCATAATTTTCTGGATCTCTTAGATAATTGTTGACCGTCCAAAGATCTCGACCAATTTTTCTGGCAATTTCTCGGTTGGAATCATTTTCTTGCTTGAATGCAAGAATTTTGCCAATTTCTAAGTTAGTTAATGTTTTTCTTCGACCCACCTTCCTAAGAATGCAACAAAAACAAAAACAATTTTATAAAAAAAATAAGTAGAAATAAAACAGAACATGGTTTAACTTACTTAAAATGATCTTGCGCTTTGCATGTTGGAAACAAACTGATGAGGGTAATCAAGTGTCCCTGTTAAAGTATGCGAAAAACCCGAAAATGGGGATTTCCCTTTTTACTTCATTAAAATTTGTACCGTTTGTCATCAGGTAGCAGAGAACAAGTAAAGATGAAAGTCTTAAAAATAGTTCCGAAGATATATGACAGTTGTATAATGATTAAAGTCAAAATTTAAAATGAGGGTAATCAAATGACCGGGAGTGTATCTAAAACACCAAGTTCTATTTCTTACCTCTAACACGGATTGGATATTTAGAAATCTTCCTTGGCCTTTTCTGTCTTTGAGTGCACAAAAGGTTCAACAGTATCAGAATTGGTCAACAGGCATGCATGGCAATGATGATCAGAATAACCTCGGTATTTCTTTTTCATCTCATGTCTGTCATAAAATTACATTTCGAAGTCCTTTTGTCGATACTTATCGAATTTTTAAAACCTTGACAGTAGGAAGGATCGGTGTAGTAGTTTTAAGGTTATGAGGGATACCGACTTCGAAAACGTGAGTGAGAAAACGCTTTAAAGTTTTGAACACTTGAAATCTGGTATAAAACGTTCATATGTAGGCTGCTAGATATATTTCTGGCCTTATAATGAAAATGCGAATATTTATCATCAAAAGTGGTTTCATTGTTTTTCAAAGTATTCTCCAGCATGATTTATACACTTTTGCATGCGCTCAAAACTAATGTCGAAACACTTTTTCCACTCCGATTGAGATACCTCCAAAACATGGTTTTTGAACACTTCAACAGCATGTTCTGGCGACGAAAATCGTTGACCACGCATTTTTTTTATGATGTGCGGGAAAAACAAAATAAGCCATTGGTTGCCAACTCAGGGCTGTACGGCGGATGACTCATCAATTCGACGTTTTGGCCGGTCAAAAAGGCGCTGGTGTGAGCCGATGTGTGAGAGCTCGCATTGTGATAGTGAACAATGATTCGTCTTCTCTTGTTCGTTTTTCGAATTTTTCCGAAGACTTGAGGCAAACAAATTGTGGTGTACCACTCAGAATTGACCGTCCTACGTTGCTCAAGCGCAACAGCCGCCACATGACCAGTTTTGCTGAAGAACCAGGCGACCATTTGCTTCGAAGAACACACACGGTCGATTGTTGTTTCGCCACCTGTGACAATCTTATAAACGTCTCTTGAAGCACCGCGATCGTATTTTTTTAACATTTCTTTGCACCAATCGACACGAGCCTTTTTTTTGAGCGATTGTCAAATTGTGAGGGATCCAAAGAGAACAAACCTTTTTTACGGCCAGGTGTTCATGCAATATCGAATGTTTGCTGGTGGGAGAAATGCCCAGGGATGCATCTATCTCACGGTATGTCACTTGACGATCTTGCATTATCAGTTCACGCACGGCATCAAATCTCTGGCACAACGGTCGTTTTTGGACGACCTTCACGGCAGTCGTCTTTGAGCGAGCGTCGGCCATGACTGAATTCATTAAACCGTGGGCTATAGGATGGTGCTTTGTCGCCATACAAAGATTAAAGTTCATCATTACACTCTTGTTGTGAAAAATGATCGCACGAAAGTGCTCACGAGTTAATTCCATTTTTTTTTTCCGAGATGAATTTTTCAAGTCTCTGTAAATAAAACAATTCACGTTCTGAGTGATGTTATGCTAAAAATTGTCAAACTTTCCAATGGAAATGTCAGATTGCACCTGGAAACAGTTAGTGTTGCCTAAGCCAGAAATATATCTAGCAGCCTACGTAAGCTAAACTTATCGGCTACCACACACTGAATCGATAATGCCAGGTCCTTAAAGGATGTTGCTATAAACCATGATGTCCAAATCACCTTTTTGCTCCTGTCTACGACGAAACCTGCCTCCGTTAGTTTGTCTCTCAGCTTCCTGCTCTGCTCGGCGTATACGTATGGTGTCAGTTGATCGCCCTCAGTCATGAGCACTTGATCCACTACTGATTTGCATGGACGATTACAGAGGTAATCTGTTTCCAGCTTTCGCACGACACTTTGATGTTAAATCCGATGCCTTTTTTCTTAGTCGAATGAAAATTATTTTTCCATCACATTTCACACAGCGTAGCAATTGTTGAAAAGACTAATGAAAAATCAATTGTCCTATAATGTTTTTCAAGATTCTCCGTAACTTGATCTTCAACGGTCGCTTTAATTTTTTTTCAACTGACGCGCTACTTGTGGAAATGCCTTCGTTTTTACGTTTTTTCGGGGGTACAATTTTTCTAGGTCGAGATAATGTCGTATCAGCTGATTGTCTATCCCATTTTGTAATTTTTTTAGGCATTTAAGTAATAAATCAACACAAAACTTGAACCCTGCAGCTAGTTTATACGTACAGTAGGAGAGTGCAAAATCCAGACCCGAATCCAGTCAATGAAGAAATCCCAAAACTTTCAGCATACGAATGAATATTGGCATCAAAGATTAGGACTGAGTTCCCCTTATCTTCATCGTCTAATTTAGCTCACTTAATTTCACCGGGGAAACTCTCGAGATGTCTTCATATTGTAGACTTGCAGACGCCATCATGATGGTAGATTTCCTGCACTTCACCTTTACTACTCTTTGGTCTCCTTTGGAGTAAAAAGACGGAATAAGAACAAATAGGGGCATCTTTTCTGACATTGATAAAAGTTCTGACCTCAACTTCGGGGTAATTGCTTTTGAACTATATTCAAATACCTTCGGGGTTTGTTTTCAGTCTTTTAGTCTTAGTGCTGCCTTTGCCGCTTTATTTGAACGCTTAAGATCAATCAGTCCTGCAAAGTAGTTCTGAAATCATCAATGGGAAAACCCGTAAGCTGTGAGTTTTCCACCAGACAATCGATACGTCTCTAAGAATGAATCTGACAAACCTATTTTAGTCTTGAAAGTAAAGCTAAACTTTTTTGTTGACGCTACAGCCCCACAAAGCGTCATTTCTCCACTCATTTTTGGCAAGGTCGAGGGGATCAAGAAAATATAATTCTTAAAAAACGGATTTGAAACGGTTCCTTCCCAAATGATGATGATGATCCATCTTTCCATCTTTTTTTTTTAAAAAAAAAAAAGGGTAAGCATCGCTGCGGAACCCCAAATCACTAAATTTTCGCTACTTAAACAAATCCGATACACACCAGTAAACATCTCACACGTCGGTTTTCGGTTTTGATTTTCTCCCAGACAGCTCGTAAAGATCAAGATCCGGTTTTCCCTCAATTTAATTGATGTTTAACATTCCAAGCTCGGCTAGTCCTAAACATTCGCACTGGTCTTGTTCGCTTCGCAAACAGATCAATTAAATAAGCCCACAGTGACGAAGATGCGAAGGGGAAAGGTTGCCGCAAATTTAATAATCATTCGTGGCACGATTCCATTGGAAAAAATGAGGGTCTCCTCTGATATTTGCCGGGAGTCAATTTAGTCGGCTATCGTGTGTGATGCATAGTTATGGACCGGATAAGGGGAGTCCGCCTGTGTATCTTCGCATACCTGCTAGTTTGTATGTGCTGCGTTTGGTTCCCTCGAGTTGCTAAGTTAAATTGTGCAGATACATCGCTAGGTAAACATGAAAGGTCTTTAGCAACCTTAAACTTGGACTCAAGCTGAGTGCAGCTCAATGCCAAAGTCAGGCCTTATCGATAGTTGTCCATCTCGGTTCATGGTACGCTGGATGTACCGCGAAGGCGTTACGTTCATTTAAATTGTGCTACGCGATCATATGCTTCATCGAGTTTATTGGTAGGAGCTGACTTGTATTTTTTTTGTTTACTTATACCTCCACTGTTGGAGATTGGACACTTGGAAACGACGGTGTTGTTTATTTTTGGATTTTGATTGCGGTTATAACTCAATAGGGAATACAGTGACGTAGTATGGTCTTAAACAAAGACTTGGTTTGATAATCTTATTGGAATTATTTAAAACACAAATTATAGCGAAGGCGAGGGAATTGAACCTTCAGTCTTTTGAGCCAATCCTTAACCCTTAACAACGTTATAACTACTGTTAGCTCTGTGGGGTATGCCAATATACTGGCACTGAGCGCTAACGACTTTTCAATTCTTTGTTTTATCCTTTTGTTCGCTCTGTGCCTTTAAAGACCTTTTCAAGAAAGTTATCTGTATTATTTTCTGGTTGACCTTATTCTGTTGTGTATGGAGGAAAATTATCATTCATTCATTCTTTGAAAACCTTACCATCATAGAATCACTTTGTTGTCCATCTGACTATCATCAACCTTTATCTCAGGAATTCAAAAAGGCATCTTGTTGAAAATAATACTAAACGTTTATGACTATGGTCACTTACAAAAATCAAGCTTCTTTATCGACAGTCAGAAGATTTGGCTGTTTTGCCACATAATTCTGAAAAACTCTTTGATACTTGATTTCCGTATTAGAGGAACTATGTATGAACATACCTTCAAGTTTATACCGAACCTTTGTTGCGCGAGTCCGACTCGCACTTGACCGTTTCTTTTTAAGGGAAAATCGGACCTCTTATAAAGGGTCCGCCATCTAACGTTTTTTTATCATTTAGTGCTTATTTCGTGAATGGTAACACTTAGCTCATGTCTGATTTGACAGATAATTAGTTTTATCCTTCCGTTGAACGAATATGGTTGTGTATACGCTTGAACAACGCTGGGAAATATTGCGACATTACTTTGAAAATCATGAAAATGTTGCAGAATGTGTGCGAAAATTGCGTACGGATTTTGGAAGAAGAGAAGCACCGTCAGCTCCGTATGTTCGTTATCTTGTGAAAAAAGTGAAAGAAACTGGCATCCTCATCGATAAACCAAAGCGTGAAAAGCCAAAAACAGTACCCGAGAATAATGCTGCTGTGGCAGAAAGTGTGCGTGAAGCGCCATCAACATCAATTCACCGTCGTTCTCAACAATTGAACATTTCGGAGACATCATTGAGACGAATTTTGCCTAAAGACCTTGGTATGACGCCATACAAATTCCAATTTGTTCAGGAGTTCAGGAGTTGAAGCCAACTGACCATCCAATGCGTTTTCGCTTCGCTAAGTGGGCCTGCGATCGACTTACAGAAGATGCCGATTTTTCCAAAAAAATCATCTTTTCAGGTGAAGCTCATTTTGATCTTGGCGGGTGTGTAAACAAGCAAAATTGTCGCATTTGGGGCACAGAAAACCCGCACGCATACATTGAAAAGCCGATGCACCCAAAACGAGTCACTGTTTGGTGCGGATTTTGGTCCAGAGGCATAATTGGGCCATTTTTCTTCGAAAATGAGCAAGGAGTGGCCGTTACAGTCAATGGCGATCGTTATCGGGCCATATTGAACGAATTTTTGTTCACAAAAATTGAAGAGGAGGATATTGGCAATATTTGGTTTCAACAGGACGGCGCTACGTGCCACACAGCCGAAGCTACACTCAATGTCTTGCGGACTGTTTTTGAAGATCGCATTATTAGCCGCAGAGCTGATGTCGTTTGGCCACCTCGGAGCTGCGATTTGACACCGTTTTACTATTATTTGTGGGGTGCCCTCAAAGATATGTGTTACGCCGACAAGCCAGAGACAATCGACGCTTTAAAGGACAATCGATAATGAGCTTAAAAAATTGGACCGATCGTGTAGGCTACTGCATGGCCAGCCGAGGCAGCCGAGGCAGCCATTATTAACCGGAATTCTTTCAAATAAAAAAAGAAATTTGAGAAAATATTCAGCAGTTTTTTTTTTATAGCATTTTCAAAAAAAAAAGTTATTTGACGGACCCTTTATGATAACTTCGAAAAATTCGAAAACCACAAATTGGTTGGTGTTAAAAAGAAAATCTTTTTAGAAAAATTCCGATCCATCGTTGCGCAGGTCCGACTCGCACTTGGTCGTTTATTATTTTCAATAATCAGCCTGTAATAAAATTGAACGAGCAAGCCAATTTTTAAATGAAGAATTCGGCGACAAATTTTTAATTTTCACTTGGTTTTTCCACCCTGATTTGTAAATTTTGGTTCCTCCTACAATTGTTTTTCTTCCCTCGAATGCTGTGATGCCTGCTTCTTTAAGTTTCAATAAGGACTGTTAATTTTTGGTAATATGTGGGAAGGGCTTACTGAGGTATATAACTTTTTCTTCAAAGTCGCTGAAAAATCACCAGAAAACTTCATTGAAAAACTGACATAAAACCTCGGTAAACGTTTATTTAGCAAGTATATGAAGCTGCAACTTCCTTAAAGCTTCGGTACATCTGTTCCAGAAGCATTCGAATCGCAAAGTCTTCTAAAGACTTCCAAAAAAATGTTATAGAAACTCAGAATTTGAAATCAAATAAAGGGTGATTTTTTGAAAAATGCATGAAATCTTTATTTGAATTGATAGAACGGTCCATATAATTTAATGTTTGAAGATTATTTCATGCAAATGTTGACCTTGACTGCGCCTCAAATGGTCCATCCGCTTAGTCCAATTTTGGCATACTCTTTCCAACATTTCGGTCGGTATCTCACGAATAAATGCTTCAATGTTGTCTTCCAATGCGTCAGGGGGCTTGTCTGTATAGACATGAGCTTTAACATAGCCCCACAAAAAATAGTTTAAAGGCGTTAAATCGCACGATCTAGGCGGCCAATTGACCGGTCCCGAACGTGAAGTAAAATGTTCACCGAACTCGCCTCTCAATAAGTCCATTGTTCCGCGTGCTGTGTGGCATGTGACACCGTCTTGTTGAAACCACATGTCATGCAAGTCAAGCGCTCACCATTCACAGTTACGTTACGATTCGCATCATCTTTGAAGAAGTACGGTCCAATGATGCCACCAGCCCATAAACCGCACAAAACTGTGACTTTTTCTGGATGCATTGGTAGCTCTTGCAATGCTTCTGGCTGATATTCACTCAAAAATCGACAATTCTGCTTATTTACGTACCCATTGAGCCAAAAATGAGCTTCGTCGCTGAACACAATTTTTCGGTAAAAAAGTGAATCTTCGGCCAACTTTCCAAGAGCCCATTCACCAAAAATTTTACGTTGTGGTAGGTCGTTCGGCTTCAATTCTTGCACCAGCTGTATTTTGAAAGGCATCACACCTAAATCCTTCCGCAAAATTTTCGACGTTGTTCAGTAACAGAAGCCCAATTGCTGCGAACGGCGACGAATCGATAATTGATGGTCATCATTAACACTGGCCGATACAGCTGCGATATTTTCTTCGCACTCTACGTAAGCGTGTTGGTGGTTTAATGTCCAACAATGTAAATTTGGTGCGAAATTAAGTCACAATAGCCCGAATAGCCGCTTCAGTGGGTCGATTAAACTGACCATAAAATGGAAGAAGCGCGCGATGAACTTTCTTAACAGAGCACGCATTTTGATAATAAAATGCAATGATTTGCAAGCGTTGTTCGTTTCATTGTTAAATTATAGACCATAGATAATAGTTAAAAAATCACCCTTTACAGATGGTTTTTATAGTCTTTACGGTCTTTCTATATTGCATAATGTTTTCAAATCCCTTAGTCAACTTTGATCCAAAACAAAGGTCGAGCTAATTGGGGAGTAATTTCATACTTTCAGTATCCCTTTTTACTCATCTTGGTCTACGTATTCGCGGCAAAGCTTAGAAGAATGCTTAGTTACTTTATTTAGCATCAATATGAATCCAAGGCATATTAATGGCAGACTCGATGGAAAGTTGCGTCTCGTCAGAGTCAATTAATATCCAATCCCGAATTCCAGCACGAAATACAAATAAATTTATAAAAATGTTTAAAAAAAAAATTGTTTCCAAGAAATCCCCTCACTATGACACCGCCACTGGAAACTGCAGTTCTTATCTCAAAACGCATGTCTAGCAGTGGTATGCACAAACATACGCCGACCTCTTCCCACACACCTCCACAACACCATCTACACCACGTTGTAATTTTGTCTTCCGCCCAAGTGCAACGACTGCCAGCCAACTGCCCACGGTTCGTCTTCGATCGGAACGAACAAGCCAGTGAAAACGAAGAAGAAAAAAACCCAAAGAAGAGGAACCAAAGCCAACACGTTCCCAACGCCATAGCCAACAATCCAACCGAACAAGCTGCCAACTCAACTCCAAGTTTCCTCACTTAAAGCAGTCCATTCCGAACCGTGCCGAAGTGAGCGTCGTCGTTAATAGAAACCGCGCGCACGCGTATCCGCACCGAACTTTGTATCTCGTACTCTCGTGCATTTCCATCGTAAAACACCAAAAGAGTATCTCGCAGATACCAAACTTTTTTTTTCTTATATAAACAAAACTATAGAATTCATCTTAAAGACGCGAATGCTCGCGTATTGCAGTCGTAGATACAAGATACATCTGTCCAGTTTAACCACCGCTAATCGGTATCTTAAGTGCAAGCGAAAGGCACTTTTATTGCCAAAAATTATGCAAATCTGTGTCAGTGAACGGTTCGAAATTAGAAACCAAAAAAAAAACCCACGATGAATGAAAAAATTATGCATGCATAATTCGAAAAGTGCAGAAATTATAAAAGATACAAAACCAAAAAAAAAGATAAAAATTGAAATTGAAATTGAATTCTGTTAATTTTTTGAGGGGGAAGAGAAATTTTCTTGTGGCGTGAGTGTGTGTTTCGGGAAACGCGTAGTGTTTTGTAATTTCGAAACGAAATGCCAATTGGCAGCTTTGAGCAGGCCAAACGTAAACCATCCTCCTTGGAGACAATTTCTAGCACGGATAGCACTCTTGAATCGCGCATCTCTAGCAATGATATACCGAAAATGGAGCTACTCAAGATCAACTACGTTAGCCAGTGTAAACAGACAGTATCGGCGACCAGGTCGTCCCCAACAGCAAGATTATCAGCACCAATTGCATCGCCAACATCCAAGTCCCGGGTAGAGAGTGATCCAAGTCGAGTTTATAGATATTTGGCCTACAAGAGACCCAGCAGCCATCCGGAGATGTTCAAAAGGGATCAGCTGGTGGAGAAATCGCACTATGAGTCGTGGGATTTCCTTCAAAATAAACGCGCCATCCCGACAGCGGTGGTGTCTAAGGATTGTGCAGATTGCCGAGACTGTTGCTCCGAGTGCTCGGATTGCTCGTCCACAACGGCGGATTCACTGTCCTGTTCTCCAGCAGTTGAGAAGAGTCACAGTTGGAATTATCGCACAAAGTTGGCCGCGGCTAAGAAGCAAGAGGTGAGTGCTGAGAAAGCGTCCCGAGCGGAACGCTATAGGAAGATCGATAAAATCGATTGTGGACACAATGTGGTGCAGATGAGGTCTCAGAAGCAGCCTCACAAGCCCACGGCCACCAAGTCCTGTTCGGATGTGTCGAAGATACAGCAGATGTTCGAGACTGCCGCAAATCAGAATCGAAACCACCATGAATCGAAGAGGGAATCACTTGAAAGTATGCCCCTGCGGAAGGGGAATTCAAGGCAAGCGGAGTCGCCGCGTCGGAGGACATTTTCTCCATCAGGGAGTGATGAAAGGATCAAAAGACTTGAAGGCTTGCAACTCTATGATCCAGATTGTTGCGAGTGCAGAAGCAGTGGTAAAGAATCAAAGTCAGTTTCGAAAATCCCCAAGAAAATCGAGCCAAAGAACCAAAGCGACTCCAACGAGCAGATGAGTAAAAAGATGGTTGATCTCGAAGCTCGTACAGAGTACAAACTCCAAAGAGAGAAGGACGCAAGAAAAAGTGATCCACAGCTGAAAGATGAAAAACCAAAAGATCTACCGAACCGGCAGTTTAGAAAACATGGTGAGTCAAGGGGAGAGCTCAAGGAACAACCTCGTCGTCAAATGCACAAAATTGCGGACTCAAAACCTCTCAGTAAGTCTAGCGAGTTGATAAGCTGGCAAGTGAAGAAATTAGAGTCAAGAGAGATCGATCGTGAAGTAAAACCACGAAATGAGTCAAATGAGCATTTTAACCAGCAGATCAAGAAAATGTTTCGTCAAACATCTCCGGAGAGTTCATGCTCATCCAGTCAGCTAGGAGGTGCCATTCGACCAAGTGAGTCAGTTCAAAAGACTCATTCGTCAACTCCAGAACTTGAAATGATCGATCCAAAACTGCTTCGGAAGCGAAATGACAAAAAAAGTAGCCATCATCCGGTTAAAATTGAACGGGTTCACCTTCGCAAGAAGCGTCAGCCTCTTCTGATTCTCAATCAGTTGTCGCAACCTACAGGCACCCCCGAGAGCCATGATCAAGACGATCTTGTCAAGATCTCAAACCAGCAGAACCTCGAGATCGATAAAAAGATGCAAAACACTTGCGGCTACATGAATTGTACCTTTGTCAATTGTCCAATGTCATCGAGTGGTGATCCTCACAAGATCATCGATTCCGATACTGATCAGGGCAAGAAAAAACAACTTGTCAAGGAGAACAACCGACGAAACTTGGAAAAATCTGTGTCGCAAAAATTTGACAAGATCATCTCAAACTCGCCTCCAACCGAGAAGAAAAAGCTAGCATCAGGTGAAGATCACGGCTTGAAAGATCAAGTCACAATCCTGATCAATCGATCACAACAGAGCGACCCGAACGATGTACAAAATTTTAACAATAAAAACCTAACAAAGGCGACCACGGATGAATTACTTGCGTCATCGGTCCTCAACAACACGATCACGATAAAATCCTCATCCAAAGCGAAGATCAGTAATGTCGATGTCAACCTCAAGAATATCGAGAATCGAAAGTTCAACGATCTGAAGAACATCAACAATTGGGTTGATGCCGATCACAATGGCGATCATCATCGATCTCAATGTGGTGGTGGCGATCACCAGCGCAATAGCGTCAAGATCTTTGTTCGCAATTACCCCGTCAGCTGTTCATCATCGGCAGATAGTAATTCCCTGTCAGATGCCGACGATCGAGGACGTCGTGGCAGTGCTGTTGGTGATTTAATCAAACGTTACGATAGCCAGCAGACGGCAAGTGGGTCAAGTTGTGTCACACTGTCCTCCTCGTCAACGGCAGATGATGAGGATGACGATGACGAAGAAGAAGAGGATGATGATGGCACCGGAAGTGCGTTGTCCGCTGAGCTTCTGAAATATCAATCGGACGGTAGCAGTAATTGTAGTTCATCGGTGACAGTCTCATCGGCAACGGGGGCAACAGTTCAGAATGTCTTCCCGTCAACCAAATTCGGATGCGACGGAGGAATCTTCTGGAACAATTGTTATTTCTATGACGGGGATAAGAGTAATTACTGCTGCTCGGCGGTCAGTTGTGATGATGCCGATTGTCCGTACTATGACTTGGAGGTTGATGATAGTGCAGGTCAGCCGATGGATCAAGTGGACGGCGGCTGTCGTAGGGAAAAGGTTCAACAACAAACCGCTTCGCTGCACAACAAGAAAAACCCACGAAAGGTGTGTATATAGAAAGTAGTTGGTATGAGTACTTCTGAGTCGATACGCTTTTACTTTGTTGGCTTTGTGGGTCATTTTGAATTGGTAATCAGTTGTGGAACTTTGATTTGTGACCGATTGTACTTGGACTTGATTAATGGTTCAGTTCAATTGGCAATCATTTCAGGGTCTTCCGGAATTGTATCTTTAAGAGAAATGACTCGATAGTGTTTATAGAAGGCTTAACTGAAAGTGAAGAAACGAAAAATAGAAGTTAAATAATTTATCCCTTAAAATCAAGCAGGGGCATTGAGCAAGTCCAGCAATAAGTGTATCCTTTTTGTCTTCTTAAATCGGATAGGGTAAATGTGGGGAAGACCTTGTTGATTTTATTAAGATAATTATTATTGTTAATTTTATTTAGTCAGGGAAGGTAAGACATCGTTTTTAAAACTTGTATCCTTTTTATTTTGCCGCCAAACTTGCCATATGCATAAACAACAAAATCGACTAGAATTCCGTATTTTGTAGACTACTGTTTCGTTTATCGTGAATTTTTTATTAATAGAAGTCTTTTTTATAGCCATATATTTTTTTGTAACGTTATAAAGGGTTCACTGCTGAACATTTTCTCAAAATTCTTATTTTATTTGAAAGTACAATCCTTCCGGTTAATAATGGAAAATAATTTCATTCAAATGGTTGCATCGGCTGGCCATGCAGAAGCCTACATGATCGGTTCAATTTTTAAGCACATTATCGATTGTGTGCAGCTGTATTTCACCAATGGCCTCACGAATATTATCCTTTAAAGCGTCAATTGTCTCTGGCTTGTCGGCGTAACACATATCTTTGAGGGCACCCCACAAATAATAGTAAAACGGTGTCAAATCGCAGCTCCGAGGTGGCCAAACGACATCAGCTCTGCGGCTAATAATGCGATCTTCAAAAACAGTCCGCAAGACATCGAGTGTAGCTTCGGCTGTGTGGCACGTAGCGCCGTCCTGTTGAAACCAAATATTGCCAATATCCTCCTCTTCAATTTTTGTGAACAAAAATTCGTTCAATATGGCCCGATAACGATCGCCATTGACTGTAACGGCCACTCCTTGCTCATTGTCGAAGAAAAATGGCCCAATTATGCCTCTGGACCAAAATCCGCACCAAACAGTAACTCGTTTTGGATGCGTGCGAATTTTCTATGCCAAGATCAAAATGAGCTTCATCTGAAAAGATGATTTTTTTGACAAAATCGGCATCTTCTGTAAGTCGATCGAAGGCCCACGTAACGAAGCGAAAACGCATTGGATGGTCAGTTGGCTTCAACTCCTGAACCAATTGGACTTTGAATGGCGTCATACCAATGTCTTTATGCAAAATTCGCCTCAATGATGTCTCCGAAATGTTCAATTGTTGAGAACGACGGTGAATTGATGTTGATGGCGCTTCACGCACATTTTCTGCCACAGCAGCAATATACGCACTGTTTTTGGCTTTTCATGCTTTGGTTTATCGATGAGGATGCCAGTTTCTTTCACTTTTTTCACAAGATATCAAACATACGGAGCTGACGGTGCTTCTCTTCTTCCAAAATCCGTACGCAATTTTCGCACACATTCTTCAACATTACCATGATTTTCAAAGTAATGTCGCAATATTTCCCAGCGTTGTTCAAGCGTATAGACAACCATATTCGTTCAGCGGAAGGATAAAACTAACTATCTGTCAAATCAGACATAAGCTCAGTGCTACCATTAACGAAATAAGCACTAGTTGAAAAAAGAAGGTAGATGGCGGACCCTTTCATGCTGCGTGTCTGAGTTTAGAAGTTGGATTTTTATGTAGGCTGCATTTCTTAATTTTTTTTACTTTTGAAATTGAAATCGCGGTATGAATATGCTTGACGAATTGTCCTCATATATTTCTGTGAATCAGCATAATCCATGATCAGATTCAAATTGTCTCCACTCGACAAAACGTAAGGCAGAAGAATCGCGAGCCTTTACGTTGAAAAGACTCTAAAATAAGGAACGAGACGGTTGCACGACCAGCAACCTCTCGACTGAGTCTGTACCTGCAAATGAGCTAGTCTTAGGCCCATCTAAGTCACAAGTTATTCCAATATCCAATAAATCTTTGGACTTCAATATTCTGCCGGACAAAATTTAAATATGCTAAGTCAACTACAAGTCTTGGTTGTCAATGGTTGACTGCGAGCTTTTCGCCTGTGGAGACTTAGCAGAGATTGTTTATAGCCTTGGTCATCCACATTGTAATATACGCTGCGATAGTCTGTAGTAATTTGAGCTCCCTTTCCCAGCACAAACTTCAAGTTGCATTCAATGATTCAGAGAGGTTTGTTTACGGATTAAGAAGGTATGATCATATTTCACGACATGCAACTTTTGTGTTGGGTTGTACTCTGAACCAAGTCTTCACATAATTCTCTGGACTTTTAATGTCCTTCTTTTAAATACTTTAAAAACTCCGATAAATAACAATATCGAAGCGAAAAATTTATTTGCAAGAGCAGTCTTAGAAGCAGACAATTCCCTAAAGCCTCTTACTTCAAATTCGTTAAAAGTAATACAAGAAGATCGCGTACACAATAGACTCAATTGAAAACAGGCAAACATTCATCGGCTCTTGATAAATTCATCACATGTATGCTCGCTTAAGTAATAACAAAGCAGGGTGCCATTGATAATGCGACAGGTTGGCAACTAAGTTTTTTAAAAACAACGAATGAACTTTAATCAGTGATAAATTTGTCGTTCTGTTCGATGACCGTTTACCATCTTTTTGGCAACATTATAATTCCAAGTTCGTAGTACTTCAAACCTTTTTTCGGCAAAAAAAAACTGAATTAAGTGCGATTTAACATCATCATCATCATTTGAATGTAAATTTGATGGATCAAGGTCTTGACTTTATTTTTGGCAAGTGACCAAAGATATACCATATGTGGCCTTGCTTTGTCCTTGTAAAAAATCCTAAACCTTTTAATCTGTTTTCGAGGTGGATCATGAAACCATCGTTTTCGAGTGAAGTAACTTTAACCAACCCATTTTTTATCTCAATTGATAAAACATTAAAAAAAAGATTCGATTTCATTATGTCTACGATGCAAAACGCAAGCGTTGGTGCGCTGCGTTCAAAGAATTTCTTGCATCTCATGTGGAACCCAAATATGAAGGTTTCATGCATTTTAAATTTTTCTCAATAGCATAGTTATAGTCAGTAACATCTTTAAACTGTTTGCTGTCTCTCGTATAGTCACATGACGATCCAACTCGCTAAATGCCTCAATAGAATCATCATCAAGCTCATCTGGTCAACCATATCGTTCTTCATCTTTTGGTGAAAAATCTCAGGAACAAAATTTGTCAAACAAATTCCAGCACTGTCATTTTTTCAAGCCTTCTTCATCAAACACATCACGTAGGCTTTAAACAGCTTGCGCTGCATTCATGCTTTTACGGAAATCAACAGGAGTCAAGTAAAAAAATATCATGTTTTTGCATTTCATATTAAAATTGACGCCAAACTTATAACTCTTTAGAAAAAAACCTGCAATGGACTTCTAGGGCAAAGTAAAGCCGACAGCTAACAGAAGCCATTTCAAAACATGGCCAAAAACATACATGTGCGAAATTGACTTTGTTTCTAAACTGATACTCTAGAATTCCGTTAAGATCAGCAACTATTTCATAAACAAGTTGGTAAAAGTGAGCAGTGAGCCTCTCAAAAATAGACCTTACGTTTTCCGAGTGGAAATGAGAACGGTACTCATCACCCACCCTTATTTAGCCTCATCTAGCCGAAGTTAAATGTTCGAATGAGAACTTATGGTTTGATCAGTTCGAAAACAATTATTTACTAATACTCTTTCTATTGAAATGGTAAATCTACAATGTTTAAACAAACATTCTTTGCCACTCTTAACTCTATTCTAAGTCAGTAATTTTTTTAAAATAGCTTTTTTCCTTCAAATCGTAAAATCGAGCCTTCCTATGTAAAGGCTCAGTTTTTTCTTTTGAGACCTGTCAAATGTCTATATCATTGCGGATAAAACAACAGTCTAGGCTTCCTTTGCCTCAACCGATATCGATATAACTCATACTCACTTGTAACCCACATGACGTCTATTTAAAGGGCGCTCACCTTCTTCTTCATGCAGCAATGGACTCCCTGCAGCTCGAGACAACAAAAAAATTCTCTAAAATCAATTCTTGTTTTTAGAACAATGAACAACAGTTCGCAGGCTAGGAACATTCTAAATTAAGTCCAGTCAGACAATTACAACATCCGAAGAAATTTAATAGCTTCCCAGTGTCAAGGTCGGTTAATTATTATTACTCTACCCCAGCAAAATACAAATTCGCGACCGTAGTTCCTTTTCTCTTAACGACCACTTAACAAGCAAACTTTCCAACCAAGCCCATCTTACGTGCTATAAAACTCGTATTCGTCTATCTAATTTGGCAGAAAAAAGCGCTCACATAACAACACTCATTTGACAGAAAGATACAAAAACAAAAAAGTGTCAAATCAATCATCCTAATCTACTGCAGTTCCCATTCTTGTTGCTTTTGTTTTTTTGTTTTTTTTTTTAATTTAAAGTGGAAATGATAAAAATTTGTTAAATCATTAAAATGCCATTTCGCAAGCCGGCTCGGCGTCGACGTTAGGTACAAGTATTATGACGCTCGATGCGTTATGCGTAACACTTCCTCATAACGCGTGCACTACAAATCTAAATTTGAATGCGTTGACAGCCACCGCATTATTATTCCGACTTGTCATGGATTTACGTGCTTCATTTGTTTAAACTTAACAAAAAAAAAAGATCACGTCATTTGGTGCATTTTGAATGCAGCGTTAATGTTATAATAACGCAGATGACAATCTACCACGTTACGAATGTTAATAACGTAACACCTATTCTTGAATGAATTTCAAAATGTCTGTCTGTTTGGGTTTGGAGACAGCTTCGAGAATATCCAGGCCATCATCTGCATAATCCAAATGAAGCAGAACTAGTTTTAACTGAATATTCGCGCGGAATAAGTTCTGGTCACAAGTGGGTACAGTTAGACGCACGATAATTAAATTCCTGATGTCATGGAGATCTTGTTGACCAGATGTGTTTTTGGCTCTTGGTGCTGGCAATGGTTGCGACAAATTCCATCACTGGAGGAGTTAAATGAAACAAGATATCTAGGAAGGCTTTTAATTCATCAGATATGTTTAATGTTAAAGAGGATTTTTTATGGTCTAGTTATTTGCTGCTGCGTTTAATTGAATAAACAAATTAAACTGGAAAACCGAGGCACAGGCATTTATTTGAGTTTTTTTTTCTGCATCGTGTTAGATAATTTGTTAAATAAATCTTAAACTGGTATTATAAACTGATTGTTAACCAGCAGTTTGCAAATTTCCGTGAATAAGGTCCATTTGTTTTCTTCAGTGGCCAGCGTACAACAAACAGGACGAAATTGAGCTCTACGAGTATGTAGACAAGCTGCTTGAACTGCAGGCGCTCACTGAAGTTGATGATATGAAACTTCTCTGTTCTCTCGTTGACGATTAAATGCTTGTCTACATTTTATTTTGGTGTACTTGGATCCTGAAGCTTAGGTTTTTGCTTTGAATTTTCATTCCCTATTCGAGGTATTACTCCCAAAAGTTGTCTTCCAGCAGTTTGCATATTTCAGGTTTTCGTCTCATAAATATTCGCTGCTTAATCCGATGTACTGGGGATCAAAAGCACTAGCGTAGAGCATTACAAGTAGACCTTTCATGACTGAGTTTATGATCAAAAATACACAAAGACTTTATGACATGAAAAGGAGGCAAGGCTTCTCTATATTTCTTAACTCAATGCATCTTAACATAATAGGGGAAATCATGCAGGACAAACTCAACCCCATTTAAATATGGGTGATTGAAAACGCACTAAGGGTTAACATCCCTAGTAAATCTATCTTGGAGATTGGAGGTACTTAACTTGAAATCAAGGAAAGTGTGAAGTACTTGGGATTGCTTATCGACAAGAAACTCAACCGGAAGAAATAGCACGAAGAACGTACTACTTCAGCTAAGAGGGCAGAATGGCTTTTGTGAAGTCATGGGGAGTGAAACCAAACCCAGCCTACTGTATTTACAACTGTATAATGAAACCAACCCTTCAGCCGACAGGCTCACTGAAGTGCAACGTTTGGTGTGCTTGGGAACGAATTGGCTAGAAAAGGAGCAGATAATAGAGATCACCCTGTAAGGGAAATAGGCGCCCCGCTGACAACTATTAAAAAAGCTATAAAGGGGTGGGCAACACAGGAATTCAAAAATCACTGGCTCTATCAATCAACGTGCAGCAAAATCTATAATAGATACACCGACTAAAAGCAAGAGCGAGACTGCGACAAAAACACTTTGATCAACACTGATACCAGACCGTTCGTACCTGAATTCCTTTGATCCACGATATAAGAAGGCTACTAGAGGCTTTTGAAGTACTCGAATGTGCTCACAAATGCTTCTTTGACAGAAAAACTGATTTAGATACGAGTATATTGCAATCTTTTCAATAACATGGACAAAGAACAACAGAGTGACGTTTGTCTGCACACCAGGTCCTCAGGGATATCAACACCATAAAAGAGCGGATTGCGTTGCCAAAAGAGGCGCCTGCAGCCTAATCATCGGTCTCGAACTGTTTTTCGGTGGTGGCGTTATTGGATCGATTACTTATCCCAGTCTTAGACTTTTAACTATGATAGTTTTCGAATCTGGCCGATTGGTGGCTTGACATTCAAGGGTCATATAATCAAAATAATGGCTTGTGTAGGTGATCTGTTAGTGAAGGCATAACTCTGACTGCAGGTTGATGAAACAATCTTCCACAACACAACTTTCTAGTTTACCAACTATCATAAAAAAAATACTGTGAATTAAGCGATTGCAAATCTTTTTCAAATTTTCCGTCCGGATTCAGACTCCACCTATGGAGCAATTGAAACCAGAACAGAGGAAGCCTTAATCCTCTGAGAACGAAAAATCAAAAGAAAAATCCACTAACAAACCTGCGCTGAACCTTGGGAAATTAGGAAGATGAGTATCTTGCCAACTAAAACTAACTCCAAAATCCAGAAACAAGCTAAAGCTTTATTAGTGTAGTTCGATGAAAACCTAAAACGTTACCCGTACTCAGTTCAGACAAACTAACATTCTAATTTGGTTTCGTTATGGGGCACCGGCTTCTTAGATATATGAGGAATGTTTGTCGACTCTAAATAAACAAACAAAACACTGAATCTGCTTATATCTCGCTGCGGTAAAGAGAAGATATTGCCAGAGAATCAATAAAGCTTGAGGACACAGGGAACCTAGAAAGCAGAATAGTTGTAAGGTCTATCAAGAGTCTCAGTCTGCTCGAAGGCTGGTTTAGAGGCCAACACAATTAAACACAAAGGACCCACATTTGATGCAATTCAATATTGTTTTCACTGTTTGGCTGACAGTCGTCAGTCTTACGCAGTGGTGGATTTGCAGTCTTGTCGGTGTAGAAAAAGCCGCCCCTTTCTCGAGTCTCATCACATAGATACTTAGATAAAGTTACGTCGTGTGATAAAATAACATTCCATTGATCTCTTTCGAGTTATTTATTTCTCCATCTAATTGCATTGTTAACGTGTGTGCAACGCGGCCTAACACCCTATGCGGGACAGACAATTTGAAGACTAGGTCCACATAATCATATCCAATACTTTCGGAATAAATTGTCCACTTTCGAGTAACTTTTTCGCTATTTAGAAGCTGACGTTCGACCAAGTGTTTTGACAAATGTCGCGCCTCATATTTGTAAATCCGCTCCACGACATCCAATGCGGCGAGCAACGGGGACCCTGTCTCAGCTAGCGTTTTTATCACACAATCTTAAATTTACTTAAAGTCACTTCCTGTGTTTTTTCTGCCAGGATTGCCCGCCCCATGATCTGCCACTGGTCTTACGTGATAATCAAAGATTCGTCAACACATCCTGGTATTCCGAAAACAATTCACACTTGTTTTACTGATTTTATTGTTTGTTTTTTTTTTCATACACATCGATATGCAAGATAAGCATGCGATATTCTTTCTGCTCATCTAAACAATTAAATTGCCAACATATTTCCTGGTTATACTTGTATTATTTGTAAAAAAAAATTACATAAATCGTTTTGTGTGAACAAAAAGCAATCATTTGTATGAGTTTCACACTGAGCCACTGTACATTGACTCGTCGACATGAATTTTTAATTAATTTCACTCGACAATTATTTAAAAAAAAAAATATGTATGGCTTTAGGTCTGTAAATTATCGGGGAACTAGCCGACTCTGGTTGTCATGAATGGATGGGAACAAAGTAATGGCGATTGGTTATGGAAAATAGGAAGTCCGTTCTATTTTTGTCTAAAGGGGGCTTGAGAAAGAAAATTGCATTTGAACGTTGCTTTCTTTTCCTTATCGGGCACGTTTTTTTTTTGGATTTAAACTCTTACAAACCTTGGCAAGCATGTTTCTTGAGAAGTTCATCTGCCCAAACTGCACGAAAAATTATTATTTGATTTTCCTCACAAGTTTCACTCTTTGTAATCGCATGTATGTAATTTCTGATCTTCTATTTGTTGGTGGAATGTTCATAATGTAACGTAGTGTATCGCAATTATTCAAATAAACCTTGCAGAGACCACCTTTCACTACTGACACAGAGTTGTAGAGTATTTTTTTTTATTTAAACAATCTTTCTCATGATTAAGTCGAAATGTTTATTGATGAGTAAAAATTAATTACCTTGATATCGTTCATCAGGCAGAAGATGCCAGTCAATCCAGTCATATTTTGTACGACTTCTATTCGAATTTCTTTTTGTTTAACAATCATAATTAGCATTCACGATAGTCACTCTCGAGAGACAAGCCTCCGGCAAGCAGCCTTCTCTTTGAGCGATGAAAGGGCACTTGCCCCTGAAAAACGATAAATCAAAGTGGAAATGGATTGATTTATTGGATGAGGCTTACAAGATCCTTCTATGGTCAGAAACTAAGGAATGGCGGTGGTTTTGTAATGCTTTGCAATAATAATATTGGTTCACAAATGAGAATCTTATCCGATCTGTCTTTTTAGAAAAGTGTCTCCAGACTACTCGGTTTGTATGATGCTCGAGTTTTTGGACTTGATTGTTTTTTTTTTCACGTTTGAGATGGCTTTGTTTATAGGAAGGTTTTTTTTTGCATCGCAGCTGCTCTTGTACCTTCATACATTATGCGATGGCTATCAATATTATGTACATAGTTATCAGAATCAGCCACAAAGACATAATTTGAAGAAAATAAAAAATAAATAAAGTTCAGGATGGCCCAAAAATACTCATCCGTTATAGTTTTCGAAAATCTTTGAAAAAAAAAATTTTTCAATTTTAATTTAAACCATTGGGTTGTTTCCATTACTTTTTGGAGGTAGTTTGTTCGAGTGGGCGCTGGTATCCTTGATGACACTTTGACTCTTTTTTATAGGGTTCCGCTCCCAAAGGGTCAAAAGTAATACTATTACTAAGTCTCCGCTCCATCTGTCATAGAGCTGTATCTCCTAAACCTTTATAGGGAGACACTTGCGATTTTTTCAGAGAAGATGTACTGCTTTTGAAGAAAGTGTTTCTTTTAATCACAATTCAACACTTAACAGTAAGCAGATAATGAGTTTCATGCAGCAACTTAACATTTCGTCGATCCAAAACAATGTAAAAGCTCGAACTCCAATGGGAAAAATGAAAAAAAAAAACAACATTTTGCAACTTCTGGAACGAATGTCAAAATATTTCAACCCACGTTTTGCTTTCGTGGCGGCATTCGTCTCAATACAATAAATGACTTACGAAGTCATTTTTGAAACATAAATTATTAAAAAAAGTATTTTCTATGATTTTGTTGTGGTTGGAGTTCTGATTGTCACAGCATTTGCAAAATGAAGCCAAAAGTAAACATTGAATGACGTTTTTCCTGTTGATTACGCATTTAAAGCACACAAGGTTATTCATTGTTTGGAAACTATTTTTTTATTATTTTTCAGTCCCTTCTTTGAAGCATTTGTTTGAATGCGTTGACAACTTTAACTTGCTCTGGAATCACATAATACACTTGTTTTTAATTATAAATTTTCAAGAAAATACTATAGACACGTACATGATTGTGACACGCGTTAGAGTGGGAAGTTGAGGTTTTTCAAACGAATTCGCTCTCAATTTGAGATGAATTCCTTGCATTTGCAAAAAGAAAAAAAAAACAGCAAATAATCTTTTGACCTTGTGATCGTGATAAGACTCTAATTGTTTAAACTTTTAAATTTCACATCTAGACTTCCTTGTTCGAATTACAAGTAAATCGATGTCAAGCTTTTACTTTGTTTGACTTAATCTTGCAATTTGTCGGCAATGCTAAGCAAAATTATAATTTAAAGAAACATAGTGTAGCATAGGCGCGGAACCCTTCGTGTGCGAGTAAACTTTTAAATTTTATTTATTTTATTTTAAATATTTTGACGAGAACTTTTTGCGATAAATATTTTTTGACTTATTTCCTTTATTCTCGTTCCAAAGTCTGCGAGTTGATCTTACAAACTCGGAATCCTAACGAACAAAGATTGAAGCGGTTGAATCAGGTGAACTTGTAAAAACCAGGAAAATAATACATTGGGCGACCTTTTATTGGGCATTCCTCAAAATGTACATCTGCTTGTGCACTTAAAGCGACTAGTACGAACCACGTGCCCTCCAGTTCCGCCGTGTTTCCCATGTTTACGAAGTATTTCAAAGAATGAGCGCAATAATCCAAAAATGGGGTTGAAACGCTAAATCCAGCTCGGAAATCAACACACTTTTCGTAAACGTAAGAGTTTTTGATACAAGAATATGCAGAAATCTGCTTTAAGCACTAATTTATAACGTGGATGGATTCAGTATGAAAAAATGATAATGCTATGCCCAGCCCTAAAATTTACTATTTTTATGGAGTTTTCGAAGCAACTTAATAAAAGAGGCATGATTTTTCAAATCAATCGATGCAGTCATTTATGGATGGAAATTTAAATCCAGAAATTCCGGTTCAAAATATGTAAAGAATTTATTTCATTGCTTCTGGTGTGACTTTGTAATTAAATGTTAGCTTACGCCAATCACAGGAGCTAGTCGGTACATTGGAAGGTCCATTTCCTGAAAATTCAGTAACCAAATGTAAAGTGATAATTTGACAAGGTGGCATGTTGCCTCAACCCGCTGAATTCATTTGACTTTTCAACGATGGTCACGACATCAAACAATCGCGAATTATTTACTGGAACCGCTGGCCATTGATGGTCATGCTGAATCCATCTTTAGATTAAAAGGAAAGAAATTTGAAAAATCACTTAATTTTTTAAATAACGGGTCCGCCATCTACCTTTCTTTTCAACTTGTGCTTATTTCGTTAATGGTAACACTTAGCTTATGTCTGATAATTAGTTTTATCCTTCCGCTGAGCGAATATGGTTGTGTATACGCTTGAACAACGCTGGGAAATATTCCGACATTACTTTGAAAATCATGGTAATGTTGCAGAATGTGTGCGAAAATTGAGTACGGATTTTGGAAGAAGAGAAGCACCGTCAGTTCCGTATGTTCGTTATCTTGTGAAAAAAGGGAAAGAAATTGGCATCCTCATCGATAAACCAAAGCGTGAAAAGCCAAAAACAGTGCGTTTACCCGAGAATATTGCTGCTGTGGCAGAAAGTGTGCGTGAAGCGCCATCAACATCAATTCACCGTCGTTCTCAACAATTGAACATTTCGGAGACATCATTGAGACGAATTTTGCATAAAGACCTTGGTATGACGCCATACAAAGTCCAATTGGTTCAGGAGTTCAGCAGTTGAAGCCAACTGACCATCCAATGCGTTTTCGCTTCGCTAAGTGGGCCTGCGATCGACTTACAGAAGATGCCGATTTTGCCAAAAAAATCACCTTTTCAGATGAAGCTCATTTTGATCTTGGCGGGTATGTAAACAAGCAAAATTGTCGCATTTGGGGCACAGAAAGCCCGCACGCATACATTGAAAAGTCGATGCACCCAAAACGAGTTACTGTTTGATGCGGATTTTGGTCCAGAGGCATAATTGGGCCATTTTTCTTCGAAAATGAGCAAGGAGTGGCCGTTACAGTCAATGGCGATCGTTATCGGGCCATGTTGAACGAATTTTTGTTCACAAAAATTGAAGAGGAGAATATTAGCAACATTTGGTTTCAACAGGACGGCGCTACGTGCCACACAGCCGAAGCTACACTCGATGTTTTGCGCCCTGTTTTTGAAGATCGCATTATCAGCCACAGAGCTGATGTCGTTTGGCCACCTCGGAGCTGCGATTTGACACCGTTGGACTATTATTTGTGGGGTGCCCTCAAAGATAAGTCTTACGCCGACAAGCCAGAGACAATTGACGCTTTACAGGACAATATTCGTGAAGCCATTGGTGAAATACAGCTGCACACAATCGATGATGTGCTTAAAAATTGGACCGATCGTGTAGGCTACTGCATGGCCAGCCGAGGCAGCCATTTGAATGAAATTATTTTCCATTATTAACCTTAAGGATTGTACTTTCAAATAAAAAAAGAAATTTGAGAAAATATTCAGCAGTTTTTTCTTTCATAGCATTTTCAAAAAAAAGAAGTTATTTGGCGGACCCTTTACAATTTAAGATCTTCACAAGTCCGAAGAAGCCTTTGAAATTACATTCTTTCTTAGTGCGCTGCTTCTCCTCTGTGAATTTCGTTTTATGTTCAAAAGACCTTTCAAACTTTTTGTCTACTTAAACGATCCGATTTTGACAATGAACTTTTGTGAATGATTTAGTATTCTCTTTTTGTAAAATTCCTCTCTAGGCATATTTACACATACCTCTTGACCATGAGCCTGTTGTTCAAAAAAAAAAATCAGTCAAGTACATGCAAATTACATTTTTGTCGATTAAAGCTCTTTAAACATTTTCTATTTCTTCTTAATATTCGTTTCCAAGTCATCCCACTATTATCTTAAGTGAAATAATATTTTTATACCAATTCAAGCCTCATTACCATTCTCTTTCTCTCCCTCTGAACTTGAACCAACATTACTTTCCAAGTCATCCTTCCCAAAGCCGCTAGGCTAGCTTCAAAAAAAAAAATTTTAATCTTCAAATTAGCTGTCACTACACAATTAGCATTAAACGAGAAGATATTGAGTATCGACAAGTGCATCAACTCTCAAAAGCTTCACAGTTACGACTGCAGCGGTTCCTTACACTAAACTTGTTGCAAACACATATCTATTGGTGTTAACTTAAAATTTAAATATTTTAAATTGATCTTCAAATCGTTTGGTTAAAAAAAGAAGAAGCTAAGCGCATGCTAAATACCTTTAGATACTCTTAGATACTCATAGATACTCTACAGATAGAGCAAAGTCCATTCAGGTCCAACCAGTTGACTTTCTTTTATTCATTGACATGCCAAACTTGAGTTTGTGTTTTGTACATTGGATCCGTTATTCGTAATAATATTCAGAGTATATGTTGATTGTAATTTTTTTTTTATGATTATTTTTTTCCCCCCCCGGGCGAGTTTATTATGTAAATAATTTTAAATTTAATTTATTGACAATAGTGGAGAAATATTGACGTTAACGGAATCAAGTCGGTTAATGAGCCAACGACTGGGAATACAAACTTTGTTTGGTTTTGATTCCTTCCAAAAGCTGGACATTGATGGTTTTTGTTATTTGCCGATCAATGTCTTTACAGGGTGGCCCAAAAACCAGTCGCTCACTGACAAGTTATTAAATAATAAAAAGTCATGATTATTTTAGTGATCTTGAGGAGGCTTGTCGATGTGCATTCTGCATTTATAGTACCTCTTAGATATCAAAATAAAACTGACAGTTTTCGCCATTTGAAAAAATTATAGCCTTTAATTAGTATTTTTTTTTTACTCCATGGTTTTTATTGAAAATTTGTCTGAAGAAGTGCTGAGTTTTTAGCTCGAGAAGAGCCACAAGCACTTGTCTCGGATCAGTAGAGAATAAAAATAAGTTGCCCCCAAGATGGCAGGAGAAAACTTGTGACAGATCAGTAATTTGTTATTTGTTGTCAATCCACTTCTTAAAAATATGATGCTGGGTATGGTCCTGGTTTTGTGTCATCACAGCGATTGAGGACGAGGTCAGAAATAATCATTTTCAATAAGAATAAAACAACATGTATACTGTCTGCTAGAAGTCGATGCGTCGAACACTCACTTGGACAAAACATCACAACAGAGCTCCAAATACCAACTCAGTCATCGACAATGTTTCTTCGGTTTATAGGATCACATTTCCTTTAGATAATGTGGATCTTATCCGACTGGGAAAAAATCTTTGGCAAAAATGGCTCGGTCACTTTGAGCGAATGGACAACAATGCTCCATTAAAATGTCATGAAATTTCAGCCCCCACTCACAAAAAAAGAGAAGACCGAACTTCTGGTTTCAAGATCAAACAATCATGAATGCTAAAAAACTGCTTGGTATTACCAATTGGAAGAAAGATGCCCGCGACTGTAAAGAATGCAAAGCAGCCTTAGCTCATCCAGGGATCTCGATGGACTGACAAGTAAATGAGTAAGGATTGTAAACGACTTGCAGAAAGTAGAGCCAAAAAACAATTCGGTTATTCCTTGAAACTGAGACAAGGATCCTCCTTTGTCGCCAAACGTGCTGAGGACAATCAAGCGAATAGTCTCTCTTTGCCCACTGAAAAATTTCATTTTCGAACGAGTATTGAGAATCAAGCCGTACCAAGGTGTGCTTTTGATTAAACACCACTGACTTCAAAGTGCAAGTCGTGCGGAATCCCGTAGACGGCGTAGCCAAACGATTGGATGTTCATCAAAGAGGCTTTTCATTGGTTTTGTCCTTCGTTATTCGGATGTTATAAACACCAAGCTAGAAAGAAGTTATCTCTGAGAATTCCGGTGACATTTGAAGGCTGCCGGGATTGCAGAGCTATCGATCCTTTCACCAATCCGATTCGAACTGATCTCATTAGTTCTGCTTACCATGGTGGCAGCAGTATAAGGTTCTTCTGCAAAATGCAATGAATAGAATGCATACCAAAAGTGAATCAATTGACACACAGTCGAACACGAATATGAAACAATTTAAAGAAGCTTAAAGAGTCTTTATTTCCTATTTGATGCTTTCCACTCGCGTTCCGTGCTGTCAGGGTAAGGTATTCAGTACCCCTTGAAAGCGTGCACATTAAAAAAGTATCGATGCCTTTGAAGATAGACTTGTGAGTTTTAGATACGCAGCAGAGATGTAAGAATGTTCCTTATCAGTCCCAGGCTCCATAAAAATAAAGAAGATTAAGTTTCCTAAGCACTCAAACTGAACTCTTACACAAGAGGCATGAGAATGGCTTAAAAGGAACAATTGAAGACATTCTGTGGCTCCATTGAGATCACGATATCTTTCCAAGGAATCTCCACTTCAGTTATACTTTTAAAGACTGGAAGAGTCTTGCACAGAATCACTAGATTTCTTAATGAAAACACACCCAACCAAATAGTTCTGTTTCGGACAACCTCGAAAATCGTATCCACCGTCGGGTTATTATTCGGGTAGCCTTGAGATCGATAAGAAATATTTGCTGCTTTTCAATTGCTTCAATCGATGGGTCTAAGGTTCAACTCCTAGTCCAGTCACCATTGGCCATTGGAATAAAATTCATGACACAATCACTGGATTGATGAAACAGCGATAGTATTCTGACTCTTGGGTGGCGTTATTGTAGTGGTTGTTGCATCTGCTAGAGTTCTTGGTTCGTGTTGTGATTTGTGTAGATGATTTTCTCAAACCACAACAAAGAATCGCTCATGCTTCTCCTAGTTCTTCCGCTCGCTCTGAGCTAAATGCATTAAAAAAATAGGCACATCCTCTTGAGAGTATTTAAAAGTTAAAAAAAAAACGTTTAGAATTGCTTAAGACACTGTTTAATGAAATGTTGATTTAATCCATTTAAATAATATGGAATCCACCGAAGGGCGATTCGCTTTTGTTTGATTTACTGTGACGTACCTTGGCAGTTTAGAGTATCTAATAGACTCAAGGCATTTCATTGATCTCGATTGCCTGAACATGCCATAAATTGTGTAGGGCAAAGACTTAACAATTCTTATAATTAGCTTAACTACATGATACTTGACAACAGATTAGCGTTCAATCGAAATTAATTATATCAGGTAACTTACAATTGTTTATTAAGGTGAGTCTGATCATGCATATAAATAAGTCTATCAAATGACAATGTCATTCTGAAACTGACACTTGTGACGTTTCGCAGTAATGTCATGGGCTTGTCATATAACCTCTAAGGAACAAGCAGTTTAACGAGACAACACATTGCTTTCTGCGTTTTATTGTCAAAACAAACGATAAACCTAAAAATCAAGACCATGAAACGCGGTCAAACGCACACTGGCTGGCCACAGTAAAACCAAAAAAACAAATTGTTGCAGCAAAATGTAATAAAAAAAAACGAATGAAAAGCAAAGTGAAAGATACTTTTTTTGTTGGTATCTTTTCCATCATCTTGTGCACTACTCTCGTCATCTGTCACTGATGACACAACAATGGATTGGCAATTGCAAATGTCAAAAACTTAAAAATCTGTCACCATTTTGTCATCGCATCGGACGGCTTGAGTGACTGACGGCTAATTATGAAACCCACTGACCCTCTATCTAACAAGCCTTACAATTATAATTCGCCACCGATTCAAGCGCGACTGATACAGATTACGGTGGTGCCAAAAATATTTTAAATGTATCTCAAAGTTTTTGCGCCTTAACAATTGCATTTGACGCAATCACAAATGTATCTAGATTTAATATCTTTTTCACCTCATTTTCAAATAAGTCTTTCGTTGGGGTTTCTTTCATTCTCCTCCTTTTCTTGGCTGTGTTTTCGGTCTTAATCGACGATAACATTTTGTCGGTTTCATTTTCGTATCTGGAGCAGCATTGCAAGTGTATAAAATGAAGCATTCAGATGGCCATTTGTAATGCAAATTGTTATGAACAAGTTTTGGTCGGGTTAAGCCTTAAGCTGGTTCTTGGCGCTCTTCTCCGTTTGCCGAACGGAAATCAGAATATGAATTCAACAGCGGTTAACGTAATGCTCGGTGAAAATGTGAGATAAGCCTTAGATACTAATCGAAAATGAATGCACAAGCTCAATGCTAATTGGAGCTTTACTTCTGGCGAGAATGATGATGAACGGGCATTAGGCTTGCATGTTTTTTTTTTTCCTTCTAGATTTTGGGGGAGATTTTCTTTGGAGAACTGTGTGTAGAGGAATTAATGAGCTGGGAACACTTATTGCAGTTGGTTGGAGGCATAAAAAGATCGGTTAAATCCTGTTAAAGATACTGTGGGATTTGTTCTATATCTTTTTTGAAAGATTCTTGGAAATTTCTTATGCAAATGGCATTAGCCACAGTTGGAGTGGTCATTAAATAAGATGAGCTATTGGACACGGGAATCAGTGTAGTTTTTTTCAAAATGGAATTGTGTCAAACGAATTGTGGGGATCTTACGGTGTTTTTGAAAATTCCATTCACTGCATTTTGCTGGAATTAAATTGTGGTAGAATTTTAAAACAATCCCCAAAAAGAAATCAGTAGAAATCTAAGAGCGGAGACTTACAGAGAGAATGCTTAAAAGTCAAGCTTTTCCAGGCCTAAACGGCTCAAATAAGCATCTCTGACATCAGCAAGTAATCCTCAGTAAAAGATAACGCCGGAAAAGAAATCTCACGGGAAAGATCCGATTTGATACCATGCCATCGGCCTTAGAGTGTTAACGTGGAATGTGCGAACCCTTACCGGACTCATGCAGCCGAATATGGATCTTAATCTTCCACGAGTTCTTCAGAAAAACATAAGAGCAGTTTCGAAGATCGGCAAAGATCGGCAAATCCAGCCATCCGGCCATCATAACAACACCTCCGCCTAAGGACTAATAACGATTGATAAAACTGCAGGGCGGTATGGTAGCAAGTAAACTTCAAGCTACACAAAACGACCGGTGGTTCTTAACCCAATTGATCATTCTGTAAGTATTTTGGTTGTCTGGATAGAGCAAGGCGGCTACATCGACTCGGACAACTAAAAAGGTGAAGTCAGAGATCGAAGGCGGATTTTCTGGACGCGAAAATAATCATGAAGATGTTCCGACCCTGGGCTGCAATTACAAGAGCACTTTGGGGAGCACATGTCTCAATGTCTCAAAAGATAAGCGCAGAAGACCACTGCAAACTGCAAGACAGCAATCAGAGTTGCCAACACAACTGAATTTATGGTTTTGGTCTAGAATGCAAGCAAAGGAAAGCAGCTAATCAGAAGTCGTAAATAGCAGCACGACTTTGCTTGCTTGGCAATGCTCCTTCGTATAAACTGGTGACAAACCCACTCCAGAGGAACAAATGCCTATCCATGTGTATTAATCAGGCTCTTGGATTCGTGTTTTTGCAATATATTTGTTTTGAATATGATTAAAACTGTGCAACCGCTCACACGAAAATGGGCATTTTAAAGGATGCTTTTCCGGGCCAAATTATGTCTCATTGTGGCGAGTTTCAATGTGAGATCATCACCAGATCACCAATTTTGACCGCTCCAGATAAACCTTGGGCCTTTAAAAGTGACAGAAGACAAAGTCTTAGGCTCAGGAAGTCCTCATGTGGTAAAAAGAGCCCAAGTGGTGGCGTTGGCCCCTTGACAGACGTCATCTTAAAAAACATATATTCAGGCACAAGAAAATTTTTCAACATGTCCTATGCCGGAAGGGTATTTCGAGATTTTTCGGTGTTCAAGAGTAGCGTTGTTGATGAACCAAAGCCAGTCAAGTTGGAATATGCTTTGCCGCTCAAAATCATTTTTGTTTTTTCCCAACACATTGTTTCCATGGTGTTTGCTACATGATAAATTGCTATGGAACACTCTCTTCTATTGTCAAATACCAACTGACAGATGTCATCCAAAATAAAATGGTGGCCAAACAATTTCGAACTGGAACATAAAAAAGCACCCTTTATTATGGTAAAAAATTTTGAAAAACTTAACTTAAGACATTTAGCTTGATCTTCTCAACATAAAATTTTTTGAAAAACGCATCAGACTTCGAAATATCTCGAAATCAAATCATTTGCTTTCATCTAATCGATTTGCCATCCTCGTGCGTTTTATTTTTTATCTTGTTCGCGATAAAAATCAGTAAAATTATTTCAACATCAATTGTGCATTCAAGAAGAGTCTTAAGATAGATTTGAAAGCAGTCAGCACGTACATATTTCACCTCTAGTAGCTTATTTTTTCGAATCTGGTCCAAGATCCGGAAACTAGTCTGAACTAAAATCAAAACACGAAACGAATAAAAGTTTAACGCAAAGCCGAAGACCGCTGTAGAAAGTTTTGTCGTTTGGTTTTATCTGCGATAAACTTTGATTACCATAGTAATCGGTGTGGAGCATCTTCCCTAGACTATATCTAACGAATGAAAGCTTTGATGACACATTCCACTGAATTTTTTGTTTCTGTCTTCTCGTTTCAGACTGATGTAATACACGATATGCGGCCGAGATCTATGGATGGAGTCGTTGACTCGGGAGTCTCGTTAAATGGCGATACTGGTTCTAGTCCCGACAGCGAGCACATGCAAAATCAACAGGTAAGCCAAATAAGCTCCTTAAACGATTTTAGTTGATTTAAGGAAAGTTTCCGCAACACGCGTACTTTCAAAGAAAACAAACGGAATAGCCGAGGTGTTGACGTACGTCTTAGGAGCGCACCTGTGTGCCGAGATGATGAATGATCTTGGCGAATCGGATAAGAAATTGCATGATCGGCGAGCAGAAGTAAAGCCGCCGTTTATGCACGCAACGGTTGAATGCGTTGCGTATTTCTGTGTTTGGTATTGTAATTCAACGCCAAATCGGTTATTACCTTGAACATACTTTAACGCAGTTGAATCAATAGTCACAGATACTCGTCGTCTTGGCTTTATAAGACGCCAGCTACGTGTGGCGTAATTTTCTGTAGATTGAGATATATCTATGCTCATTATGGTTGCGGACTGGCTTATCGTTGTTTTGACGCAAATCGATTTGCTTTCAAACATGTGTTTTTTTTTTTTTTGAGGAATCTCGAAATACGATATGGCCAACTGTGTTGTGCGGCATCTTACGTGTTTTTGCGTACGCAACTTCCGTATGAGTAGGTACCACTGGTGCATTTCAAATTTGCCTCTTTAAAGTTTCATCAGGTATATTTCTGACGAAAGAATTTTCTTATATAAAGTGAAGAAGATAATTTTTTCAAAATTTGATGTGGTCGGCGAAAATGATGCGACTTTTTGAAAATGTTTGGTTCTAGCTCATTAAAAGGATCTCGGGTACTGCAACGCTTGAGATGTTGCTTCCGACTTATTTTTCGAACAATATTGTTTGTGGTTTAGTTTTTTTGGAATTTTTATTTTGTCCTTATTGAGAGTGTCAAATGATTGGAAAGCGACTGATTTATTTTCCCGCAAAGAAAAACAAAATTTGGGAATTTATAAGAATGAGTTTATGTGTTTTCGATTGAGGGCCTTCTCCCAAATTGAAAACATGTGCCAGTGAGGATAAAGGGAATTGAGACGTGCGGGCTACCAGTTTTCCGACCTCATGAAACCCAGGAAGACTTTTATTACAGCTGGATATAAAACAAGTTCAACTCGGGATTTTAAGAAAAAAAGCCTAGCTCGCCCGTTGTGCTTACTTTGTACCTGCAAAACTGCTCAGTGCGAGGCGTGTTTCAAAAATAATAAAAATCAGACATTTTTGTATTTCTAAAAATTTTTTGTAAAATTTTAAAATACAAAAGTATCCCTGAAAGAAAAATTCATTTCAATATGGCAGTGGAAATAGTCGCTGTCAGAGCCGTCATCATGTATTTCGGTTTGGAAAAACTTCATACCCTGGACTTGGTAGAAACATCATGCATGAAGGGAGCTTAAGCTGGAAGAATTTTTACAGAAGACGATCATCGTTTGACGGGCAGGTTCGATAGCAAGGAAATGTTAGAAAACTATTAGATTGTGACTATGTCCTCTCGTTCAACGATCTTCCTCGTTGGACCAGTGGTCCAAACAAAGATTGTTTTCCCATTCGCTATTCAGCCTTGTAGTCTTTTCCAATTGACACTACAACGTGGTTCATGATTCTATGAACGCCAGCCCTGGCAAGCGCATCTGCAGATTCGTTTCCTGCAAACCTCTTGTGTCCAGGGACCCAGCCCGGCTTTACTTTGTTGTTTCTGGCAATTCTTTAATACCCTTGAGGAGATTGTTTGTGGCATGGATTTCAGCTTGCAACACGCTAGTCCCCGAACCCATTGCCACAGAGATCCTTGTGTTGGGTCCATAGATTCCAGGTCCAACTCCAGAATCGGTTTTTATTCCGTCTGTGAACCATACCAGACTTCTGTTACTGGTGTACTTCTTATCTCTAAGATTAAGTTGAGTATTATACGGTGGTATTTATAATCTAGCTGTAGTTTGATGGCGTATCTGAAAGCTATCTTCCTAATGAGGAAGGCAATGGATATTAGCATTCGAGAGCATTGTTGACAACAAGATTTCTCCATTGCTAAATATGCTCAGTGTAAGGTCTGGTGACCGTGATGCACAGGCTAAGTCTGAGGCACAACTTGCTTGGAAAAATCACACTACTCTTCTGCACTGAAACTATGGGGTCAATGATATATGCAAGCTCTACGAAGTAAAGTATCTTGGAAAGCATTTGTACCCCGAGTCAATCATTTATACCCAGTCACGAGCTGTCAAATAATCTAGTGAAATTTCGGAACAGTCTCGTTTTATGGCTTCAATTAAACTCTACCTTCCTCATTCATAGATTTTTCTAAAAAGCCAACCCCATATATTTTCCATGATATTGAGGTCGGGTGAATGTGGCGGCCATGCAAGTAGGTTTACATTTTGGCTCTGAATCCAGGGCTTCTGTTTTCCGTGCGGAATGTCTTGCTGGAAAGTCTATGGTTGTCTCCGAAAACTGCATTAAAGCTCTTTCCAGTATCGTTTTGTAAGTGGTTGCAGTCATTTTGAAGATTTGGAAATCAAGCTCCACAGTTCCGATATGGTTTATTGCTCCTCATACCATTACACCGCCTCATTTGCTGTGCCGGCTTTGATGTATTTCTTCTTTTCTCAAATCATGGAAATAACAGTTCCGACCAAATATTTTTTTTTTCATCAGAGAAGACGGTATGCCACACTCGATAACTTCAGTTTCTGCCTTAATTTTACTTAAGGAGAACCTTGTATTTTAACGCAGCTCTCGGTATCGCCCGCCTTTCCTGGCATGTTGTTGCTTTGATAACAATCCCTTTGAGTTTTTTAACATACTTCTCTGGGTTCTTAATAAAGCTGTGTACAGCAGTGGCTCCTCTACCGATTTTGCTTGCTATGAAACGTTTTGCATTTATTTTTTCATTGTCCCCGGTAAGATCGATTTTGGCCTTTTTCCTCCTTGGTTAATGTCTTTCCTTTACCAATAGTTGTGGATTGTATGAAGTTATTTCTTAAACTTGAAGTACCCTTTTAGTTGACTTAAAACATGGCAACAGGATGATTTAGCTTCTGTTCGTAATCAAGTGAGACAAAAAAAAACAGGTAAATTTTATGATCTTTTTGGAAAAAGCATCATAAAAGTTGCATTTTTCAACTTTATCCCATTTTTCACAATATAAACATTATATGATATATCCTTCACTCCTTATGCAGTTGGGTGTTTTCAGACTAGCGAAGGGTATAAAAAAACTCCCTATTCGTAATCAAGTGAGACGGAGTGTTTCAGATGTTTATGAACAAACAACTGTATTAAAATGGAATCTACGTCGATCACTGTTATTTAAATTAATAATATGATGTATTGTTGTCAATTATTACACAAACGGAGTTAAATTTTAAGAGAACTTACGATTTTAAGAATTATAGAAATTAAGCGGAGAGCTCTCAAACACAAAGTTTATTTCCGTGTAATTGAACGTCTTCTGGAAGATGTGCTTATTCCGGACAACATATTATTATAATGGACAACATATTTGACACTTATTTCATTTCGCAGAGTCTAGAATGTTTTTACTTATAGAATTTCCTGCGAAACCCTTGCCCATGCAGTTGATTTGGTTCTTTTCCCGAAACAGAACTCCGCTTCATAGCCTAATCGCACGTTGACTAGTACTAATAGGACTACCGGTTGAAAATGTCGTTATTGCAGACAACTTCATATCTACTATATAACTCTGAGGTGAATTTTGATCATGACAGCTGTCACATCAGAAACTTCATGTCATTGTCTAATTATTTCAGTTTAGGTTATTGGTCATTAGTGAAAACACACAAGTTTTTGTAAAGCCGTAAAATGTCTACATTCGTGCCATCAAAACAACATTTGCGGGAAGTTTTAATATGCTTCTTTCATTTAAAGAAAAAAAAACAACCGAAGCGCATCAATTGCTTACCGAAGCTTACCCGGGCTATACTATAGACGTTAGAATGTGTCAGCGGTGGTTTAAGCGGTTCAAAGATGGTGATTTCGACACCGAGGACAAAGAAAGTTTGAAGACCATGAATTGGAGGCATTGCTCGTTCAAGATCCGTCACAAATGCAAGAAGAACTTGCAAAATCACTTGGCGTCGCTCAGCAAACCATTTCCGATCGTTTGAAAGCAATGGGAATGATCCGAAAGGTAGGACATGGGGTGCCGTATGAATTGAAGCCACGAGACGTCGAACGCCGATTTTGCATGTCCGAAATGCTGCTAAAACGCCACAAAAAGAAGTCTTTTTTGCATCAAATCGTCACTGGTGATGAAAAATGGGTACATTACGATAATCCAAAACGTCGGACAACGTATGGATACCCCGGACATGCCTCAACATCGACAGCCGTTCAGAATATTCATGGCCTGAAGGTTATGCCGTGCATTTGGTGGGACCAGACGGGTGTTGTGTATTATGAGCTGCTAAAACCGAATGAAGCAGTCACAGGCGAGGTCTACCGACGATGCGCCATCCGATTACTATCTCTTCCGATCGATGAAAAATAGGCTTGCCTGACCAGCACTTCCGTCATTTCGATGATGTCAAAAAATGGATCGATTCGTGGATTGCGGCCAAACCGGTGGAATTTTTCAGAACGGGTATCCATGAATTGCCAGAAAATATTTTGAAAATGGGCAATATTTTGAAAATTGAATTTATATCTATTTTTCCTCAATAAAGCATTGATTTTTGAAAACAAAAACGACATTTTCAACCGGTAGTCCTATTATGAGCTCCGCATTTGTCCAAAATTTTATTCCTCTAGTTTGTTATTTGTATATATAAAGCTAACTTGTCTGTAGTTTTTTTACAAAAATAAACAATAAAAAATCACGAAAAATCAATTGTTAATGCAATACGATTTTGACAGCTGCACGATTGCACTCAAAATTGTGCAAAAAATAAGTCTCAACTTCATAAATGAATTCGCTGCTTTACAGTGATGCCAATTCATACATTTATAAACTCTAGCACATTGCACAATGTTGCGTTAATGAATTGGCCATAGGTATCCCCTTTTTGTGGATTGACCTCGTATTGTTGAAACTGCGTGTCCGAAACTTCCGCTTATAAGCACTGTCTCTCGCTGATGGAAAAAGAAGTAACAACTTCTCGGGCGAATATTGTACACCCCACTGTAAGCTTAGACAATGTCAGCGTTTTTCGGTGGCGACTTCATCCATATAAGTGTATTGCGCATATTTCTGCGTCGAACTTGAGTCATATGTTCAAGCACGCAACCGACGTTGAGAGTCACAAAGGATTTGATTTAATCATTGTCCTTTTTCGTCTAACTTTTGAACCCATACCAGACAAGTAGGGTACTCGACCCATCACTTGCTCGTCGAATTTTATTCCTAAAAAGTGACTTGCAAATCCACAAATCATGCGCGTTGAACGTTACTCCTCTAATTAACCACACCCTGTTTATTTACCAAATAACCTTTCTCATTTTTAGAGGTCTTCTATTTTATTTAACTATTTCTTTCCTATCGTTAGATAAAACCTTTTTTTTAATAAATAAACCTTGATCAAATTGCAGGACTCAGAAGCTCGTCGTCTGAAACGTGGTCACGTTCTATCGGAACTCCTGGAAACCGAACGAATCTACGTCACGGAAATGAGTTCAATCCTCAAGGTAAGTGAACTATCATAGCCTTAATTCATACCACCATCTGCGCACTTTGCGAATTAAAGTCATTAAATGAATAAATAGTCCATCGTGTCCGAGTTTAAGTCCAACCATCCTCCACTGCAACTGTACCTTACCATGTTCTTCTTCCGAGAAAATCTATGGTCAGTGATTCGCAAAAGCAATGCATCAACGATGATGGTACATTCCCATGTGCATAGTTTAACTTGCGATGCTTGAGTGCTTCCTTGAGGAACTGGTGCGTAAAGAAATATGACTTGCATGGTCACATCATAAGCGAGAAGCTATCTCATTCGCTAATCTTCGTCCGAGGTGTTAAGTCTTAGTTCCTTCAGTGCCCAGTTTAGTTGTTTCAAGATGCGTTACGGGGGTTATGATTTACGCAAAGCCACCAAAACTCGACGGTCCTTTCGGTTGCGGAAAGTCCAAAATACCGCGAGTAACATCGTGGGACGTTTCCACGCAAAAATTGGAACCTTTAATCGTTTTCGGCCGATATGTGAGTCGCCACTATCCTTCCAGGGCTCTCTGTTCGAGGAAAATTCCGGAGATGCAGGGGTTAACGATAAGTCTCAAGTCAACTACAGTCCGAGTGACTTTAGGCCGAAGTTTGATGCTGCTGACAAGAACTATGTGTTTGGAATGAACTTATTGAATTTCTCTGCCGGAAATGTCCTGAGTGGAAAGTCTACAAAAATATTCTCCGAATCCAATTGCGAAGAGAGCGTTGAAGATGAAAAGAAGACCATTTTCAAAGAGTTGACCGAACTGTCCAGCTGCGATGAGTCCATGGAATATAAACTGGTCAAGGACTATCTAGAATGCAACTCGTATTCGGAGATTGAAAATGATTTAGAGTTCAAGGAATACCTCCAGCGGAAGAATTATGTGGACATATTGGAGTACCTGGAGGAACGCTGCAGCTCAGCCTCGACGCTACGGAAGAACTCGCTCAATAACACAAAGAAACTGGCGAATCCCAAGGAGCTTCCCGATCCTAAGGAATGTACTCATCTCTGTGCTTCGTGTAAAGCAAGGTTCAAAGTGTGGCGTCCAAATGACCTGAAGACACAAGAACCAAAAAACGACAAGAACGATTCGGATGAACCTTCCTTTCTAGCCGCTTACAAGGACATTTACAAGTTCTGTTTGGACTACTTCGTTGAGACGTTTAAAGATAGCAAAAAGAAGGATGTTTTATTGTTTGACCTTCCAGCATTCACAGAGGATAGATATGTGAGGATTCTAGACTCATTTGTTGCTGCACGCGGCTACCAGTCAGTGGCTTCATATGTCGACGCTAAGTTTGGATCGTTTATAAGCCTTGAATTGGAGAGGTTCTCTAGCAGTGGAGGAGGTGCACGTCGACCCTCCAAGAGCAATAATAATTTCATCCTTGTAACTTTTCAGCTATTAAGCAGTAAAAAATTGTGACTTATTTTTGATTTTACGTTTTTAGGGGTACTGCGATCAAATGCAATCGGAAGAGATGATGCACCTGGTGCCCGCTAGTTTACAAGGCAAAGAGGACATTCTGTTTGGTAACCTGCACGAGCTGTACACGTTCCATAGTGAGATCTTCCTCAAGGACTTGGAGAATTGCATATCTACCACCGAATTGGTTGCACTGTGCTTTGTTCAAAGGGTAAGTGTCGAATTGTCAACGCCTCTATGATCACCAATGAAATGTGTCTTTGAATTTTAGCGCGATACTTTTTACCGCCTGTACTCTTTCTATTGTCAAAATATCCCACGATCGGAGCGTCTGCGAGAGACTCTAGTCGACACCCATCTATTCCTTCAGGAATGCCAAAAGCGATTGGGCCACAAACTCCCTTTGGCTGCGTATCTCCTGAAACCCGTTCAAAGGATCACCAAGTATCAGCTGCTTCTCAAAGATCTGCTTCGCTTCAGCGACAGTGGAAGTTGTACAAAGGAACTCCAGAAGGCCCTCGATTGCATGTTGATCGTGCTTAAGTGTGTTAACGATTCCATGCACCAGATTGCTATAACTGGCTTTCCCGTAAGGAATTTGCTTGCAATGATTTCAGGCAGGTTAATCATATGTGTTTTGTCCCGCAGAGCGATCTATCTCAGCAGGGTGAGCTGCTACTGCAGGATTCCTTTCAAGTTTGGACAGAGAGTAAAAAGGACATCAGGCTTAGGATAAAACCACAGCAGAGGCATATTTTCCTATACCAAAAATCCATGCTGTTCTGTAAGCAAACCTCAAAAACCGGACACAACAAGAGCACCTACCAGTTCAAGCATTACGTCAAGGTAAGGCACCCGAGTTTTTACGGGAAACTCTTAACTTATCATTATTCCTCTTCTTAGATGTCCACAATTGGCCTGACAGAGTCAGTGCGTGGCGATGCGAAACGCTTTGAAGTATGGCTACAGGGCCGACAAGAAGTCCACACAATGCAAGCGCCCACACTAGAAGTCAAGAACAAATGGGTCGCCGAGATCAAGCGAGTCCTTCTCAATCAGCTCGAGGAGCTCAAGGGCGAGAAAATCAAACAATACGGTCTCAATCATCGTGGTCTTCGGCAAACAGCTTCGTGGGATACGCCCAACTGTATTATCGCCACACCACAACGTACAATGAGCTGCGAAGTCTCCTCCGAGTCGAATCGCAACTCGAACTGCAGCAGTGATGACAGCTGCCCGCCCCACACTCCCGGTGTCAGTTCCATTTCCTCAACAGAGAAAGAAAACCCCGACGGATGCGGTTGGAGTTCCGACTACTCCAATAGCGAGGACGAAATGTCAATTATCGAGGACAACTCTACACCGGTGAGTAAAAGTTAACAAACACTTTCAAAAAAAAAAAAGTGTTTTTTTTATTTAAATTTTTTATTTTTCTGGTGTTTTGTTTTTTTTTTGTTTTTTTGTTTCTCAAATGTTATTTTCTTTTTCTGTTTTATTTTTCTCGGATTCCTCCTCTTCACTTTTCATGCACAAAATAAATTTAAATCAAAACAAAAAAAAAAATGCTGCGCTACTTAACGCAATTAGACATTTTTGAACTTTTTGGCACAATGGGCTTACAATCATGATGGTGGTTCATATCCGCGTGCAAGTAAATCGAATTCAAAATTTTACGTTTCGGTTGAGCATTAAAATACCACTTCAAGGAAACCAAAAACATCATTTTTTTTTCTATAGTACAAACGTAAAAGCCAAAATTTAAGAGCTGCTGCTTGTTTTTAGTAAAACAGTGTTTCGGGCTGCCATCATTTGAATGCATATAATTAAATTTTTGCTTTGTAAGAAAATTATGTAAATTTTTGTAAATATGAAAAGAAAGTACCAAAAATGCAATGTGGATGAGAACTATCTATCGGAAACGGGTGTAAAGGATACAAACCAAAAAAAAATATCAAAAAGTTTCATATTTGGCCAACATTTTTGTGTATCAGTGTGTCAGTATCTGTCACTTTGGGCAAAAACTCCATCTCGATGCATCAGTTTGGAGGCTATCATTGACATCATTGTTATTATTACGTAAGTTTAAGTTTTGTTACAAATTCATATCACGGCAATTCACACAAGTATGTAGACTAACAACTCATCAAAATATAAACATAGAGCTTTTGCTAGCTGCAATTAACCTTACTAACAAAAATTTAACGCGCAATTTGCAAGCCTTTTTAGAGTAAATACGATTGTGGTGATGGCAGAAATTTTTTTTTTTGTGACTATCAAAATTGTAAGAAAATATTTTGATACAGAAAAATCAACTTGGTCCTTCAAGACAAGTGTATGATTTGAAAATAAGAAATCATATTCTTTGCACTCGACTGAATTCCAACTTTTAGACTTTTTGGAAATATCGATAAGCTTCTTAGTTCTTGACCACTGCATGCTTATGTTGCTGCATTTACGTGATCCTGGCATTTTTAGACCTGTTTCCTTTTTTCGCGATTGTAGGGGGACCTTGATCGGCACTATCTTTTCCAGTGTTGGTGGGATTCCTCCCTCGAATCGATCGTGCTACACTTTTCCTGAGATGGGTTTTTTGATGTGAAGGCTTCACAATATCTTGGAACTTCTTATTCGGTCCTGCTCGTTTATAAAGCCTGCAGCTTCAATTTAATTATAGTTATGAACATTTCACACTAGGAATAGGTCCAACTTCCTTAAGTTGGAAGTAAACATGGGGCCTAAAAGGTCCATTATGATTCCTGATGAAACTCTTTATGTCCTTAAATGGTACCTTTCCGAGTGCTTCCAGTTCCCTGTGCGTTCTGTCCTCCATTTACCGAAGTCGTTTCGCCTGTAGGTTGGGGCATTCGTAAAAGAGGTGCCAAAGACTATTTGGCACCTCTTTTACGCATGCGAATTTCTCCTCATCCTGGTAGCTCCAACAAAAGTCGTCGGAAATAACGTCCATTCTGACTTTGATTGACCCTATTGTGCAATGCTCCGTCAGGTTGCCTTAATCTTTTTTGTTTCTCTTCGTGTTCAGTTCCGGCCAAAGTATACGAGATATGAAAAAATCGTCCCCAGAGTTCCATACTCTATTGCTACGTTCTCGAGTCACTTGTCTGTTTGTTTCTTTAGCTTACACAACGGTATGTGTGGTAATCTTTCCATCCTTCCCAGTTCTAGCAATGGTCCTTTCTTGACAAGTTCATCTACCCTTCCGTAACCGTCTATTTTATTTTGGCACGGAACACAGATGATGGATTGTGGCGAAATGCAGCTACCTACTGTTTTCCATGTTATGGTATTTTTGTTGCCACTTGGCTGTCACTCTTGGAGCAGTAAAATTCTCTGTCCAATCAGCTCTTTCGATGTGAGTAACAATAAATACGAAAGTACTTATGACTCCACTGACTTCCATGGGACAAAAAACTCTTTTCTTTGTTTCCTCAGATATGTAAATATAAATTGGTGGCGCAACAACTCTTTTAAAGGGCAGAGCCTAGCTTCACCTTTTTTTGTGGGTCCTACATTCATCACAAATGGCGGAGATTAGACCTACAGTTTTTAGCCTACTCTGAACGGCAACAGAAGCTTTTTCTTGACAGGTTGTACTCATCGAAATGATTGGCCCCGTTCCAGCACGCCGTAGCGGAAATTTGCTACCTAAAAAATGTACTGAGGTGACAGATCTTCGCGTAGCGAAAGGTGGCGAGTCGCTTTGAGGAAATTTAAGGGATATTTGAGGGAAATTTAGCAAAGATTTCCTCGCTGCGCAAGGAAAGCTGTCAAACCCCATTTGATTTGCTGGGAAATGTGATGTAATTTTTTCTGTTGCTCCAGAGAAAGTTCCCCGTAGCGGAGCAGTATAACAAAGGCGTGCTTGAACGGGGCTATTGTCACACTCGCCACACCTGGGCCCATTCAAAAATGACAGATGTTCTAACTTGGATTTGAACCCTCGGGTTCTCAGGAGCTCAGGAGCACTTATCACTGCTTCCTCATATAAGTATATATTTCCAGAATTATTTTTACGTAGGTTTCTTTAACTCCCCCACTGATCAGGCATTGGATCACTTCTCACAAAATTGCAGATGAGCTTCATCTCCCTTATTTTCCCGAAAACTGAGAGTGTATCTTATATAGTTCCTCCGTTTTTTTTTTTTGTTTTTTTTCTTTCTTTTTTTGAGTATTTGACCGACGTCTGAACTTCTTTGTCTATTATGTTGATGAATTCTTTATTAGTTATGAGCGGATATTTTAGAGCGGAGTTCTAAAGTAGTGAAATACATTAGTACTGTAAGTACTCAGTACTTTCAACTTTTATTTGTACAAGTACAAAAGTACCAGTACTTATAAGTTCATTTACTGGATACTGTAATACTGGCCAGTATATTTTTACGTACTTCTCAAGTACAAGTTGACAAGTTTGAATTCGATGATAACCCCAATATTTTGTACTTCATTAAAACAATGCTTTGATGATCGAAGGCAAGCTGTACTAAGCTCAATAGTCATACATTACCACGTTATGCACGCGATATAGTTTTGGTGTTGTAATGTCACATCATATACCACTTAATGAATAGGACAGTACTTAAAAATATTCTGAAAATTCTGCCGCCATATTCAGCCCGACATTTAATTTTTGGACTTGTATGATCATCGACCTCTACAACATCAAATAACATTTTTTTAGACGATTTCGAAAAATATTATTCAAAACCTAAGTGTCATTTTGGTTTCAAACATTTTATTCCTTTTTCATTATCGTTGACCTTAAAATTCACAAAACACACTTTTCTACGGCAGTTTCGAAAATACGAGTTTCTTCGGAAAGTCTGATGCCGTTTTTGATCAGTTATTCATGGTTTTGAAAATTGAATAATATCTCGATATTTTGACCAACTTTTTTGGATTTTTTTTTACACTGAGTCGTCAGTTAAAAATGTTGTTATTACCTTCTTACTGAAGCTTTATCGAAACATCGTAGATAAATCTCCACAGGAGTCATCGCCTGTTATAAAGAAGAATTTTTGAGTTGAAATTTTGAAATTCATTTCAATATTATTTTTCCTCCTTTTACATTAAAAAAGTACTCAAAAACACACATGCGTTTGCGCTTAGCTGCTAATCGTAATGCATTTCACTCTAACACAACTAACATTAGTTTTCTTAAGTTTTCCAAAAAAAAAACATTAAAATAATACTAATATTTCGTTAAATATATTTTTACTCTTAACATTAAATAATAGGGGAGTAAGTTTATAGCTTTGGCTGACTATAATGCCATGGGTCATTCCGAGGTGTCTATGCGCGAAGGTGATGCAGTTGAATTGCTTAAAGTCGGCTGCGCTGGATGGTGGTTTGTTCGTATTTTAGGTAAAAATATTATTTATTTATTTTTTTTAAATATTTTTTCTCTTTTTCATAAAATTTTTTAAATGTATTTTTTGGCTTGTGGTGCTTTGTAAAAAGAATTAGAGCTGCTTTAATTATGCTTTGCCTGCGTGTTTCTTTCTATTTTTTTCTTTTTGTTGTTGAAAGATGTGACTTAAGGTGTTTGAGCTTAATTTAAGATACAGAAAAAAGTTAAGAATTGAAATCATTTTGAACCGAAGAACAAAGATATAAAGCTACATTTTTATACGATAAATGATGATGTTCGACTTCTTATATTCCTTTCATGTGCTTTTCAATTTTTCATTATCCTTACATCAACACAAGTTTAGAATTACTTTTTTTAGCTGTAAGAAGAAGCGATAGTTACAGAGTTTTGAGAGTTTGTTAATAGAGTTTTTTGTCTACTTCAAAGATTATATTCAAAGTTTTCTGTTTACAAATCGAATTAATAAATCCTCCGAAAATGGGCTCAATCAACCAAAAAAACAGTTAAATATATTTAGCTGGAAGGCATGTATAAGCTTTAATTTTTTGAAAAATATGTGGCTTAGATGAAACTGCATCTTGATTTTTATCGTTTTTATTTCTTTGGGTTTCTGAATTTCTATAAGTTGCGATTTAGGGCCGCAACCGCGAGAGTTGCATGCGCTCAAACATTGTCTTCCTGCTTGTTAAAATAACTCCGAAAGTAAAAAAGATTATAAATGAATGTAAAATCAAATTCATCGAAAGTTCTACTTAATAAAAGAGTACGAAATTTTCACAATAACCGTATTCGATCCTCCTCGATCGGCAACCCCACTCATCGTCCAGAATAAAAGACGATTCAGGAAACAATAAAGAATATATTTCATAACCCATCATCGATAACCTCAAGCTGAAGCATTGGTAGTTCTGGTCAAAACAATTCATTACATTTGTACTCAGATTACCAAACTTGACCTGCAGAAGCTTCCGAGATTCATACTATTAGCCACATTAATGGATTCAGTTTCAACCGCGGTTTTAAGGGGAACAATAAATCCACTTCTTATACTTGGGTGGTTGTTGGATTCATAATAGGAACCCATATCACCTAGCAAAACTGCTTTCGCCCACTTCAGTCACTATTGAAACAGTTCAGGAATCCGCAGACTGGATTCTTCTAACAGCTAATTTTTCAAGGGTCATGAAAGACAGAGGTTTGTACCTTTGTACCTTTGTACCCCTTTACCTGAGTTGGAAAACTTGATTCAAGTTCGACGTTGGCCGCCACTTTTTCAATAATCTTGTGTTAAAAAATTAAATTAAAAATTTCCTGACTTGGCAAAAATCAAAATATTAGTAAGATACTTTTTAATTGTATCAAAACATTTCTTTCCCAGCATTTGCACTCCCGACGAAACGTAATATCTTAACCCCTGTAGTTCAAAAAGTCACGGTGTGAGGACCATTTACATGAACTCTTAAAATGATTTACTCAGAACACAACAAATTGGAATGTTTACTCCAAATCTTTTTGTGCCGTTTTCAATATTTTCCAATCACATAACAATGCCACAGAGATCTTTACATTAAATAAAGAGCTAACCCCTTGAAAACAGATTCTTATAATGTTTTATTTTAAAACCCAGGCTAAATAATCTACACTAAGCCACTGCGTCACAACAATTATGAACGACTTCTAGAGACCTTTTATTCCGATCGAATGTGCATTCCTTGCTTCTCTTTCAAACTAACGTAATATATTCGGCAACTAAAAATCAATTTCTATTTCTCCTCGCATTTCAGATACCAATTCAGAAGGTTGGACCCCAGCCGCGTACTTGGAATCAATCAATCGAAAGTCATCTCGAAGTTCGAGTCGCAATCAAGAGTGACCAATAAGCAGAATATACACAAATTAATTTAATAACGCTTTCCTATCCACATTAAATAAATAACCGACCACTTTCTCATAAACAAAATGAAAAATCTTATTTAAATTAAATTTAAAAAAAAAAAAACATCCATCTAATTGATATCCCTTTTTCTAGTCTCTCTATAAAAAAAAAACTCTTTTCCAATCCGCATTTGTGTCTCTTTGTAAAAACAAAATAGAATTTAAAAAATTATTCATTAAACTTTTCTAAGCAGTAAGTGAAAAAAACAACAAATAAATTATTTATTAAAAGTCATTAAGCCAATTGTAAAATTATGTAATTACTTTTTAAAATATTCAATTAAGCTAAAAGTATTTAAAAGAATTGTAATTTCTTGAAACTACATATTTTTTTACATAATTTATTCGATAATAAAAAAAAGCAAAACATATTCGCATGGGTAGTATTTTGTATATTTTATTTGTATATTTTATGTTTGTGCATTGCGTAGATTTGTAATATTGTTGAGTTATTATTTTGTAAATTTTAGATTTTAATTTTATTCTTTTCAATGATTTGTTTTTTTTTTTAGTATTTAATTATAATATTATAAAAAAATAAATAATAATATAAAATACAAATCAATAAAATCAATAGTTAAAGATGCAATACATACATACCCAAAATCAATAGTTGTGCTTAGAGAAACATTAAATAAAATAATGTTAAAAATACTCGGATGTTTTAAATTTTTTGTATTATTTTAGTTTAATTTTGTATTTTTTATTTTTAAAATCAACGCTGAGCCTTTTCCATGGGGAAACTCAAGTTGACATACAGCTCCTACTTGGCGCCCCTCGATTACCATCAAGGTGAATAAGTAGGAACAGCGAGCCAACCCGTTGTGCGTTGGTTCTAAGTTTTCAAACAGCAAGCGAAAAACGACAACGATATACGAGTATGCTTCAAGAATGTCCAAAAACATTCAACTACTCTACTACGAATACAAGTACATACGCTGAAAAAGATCAGGAAAAGTGGTGGCATGTATCTGGATGCGGCTGAGAACTTAGAATATCGATCTCAGGACGATATGCAATCGCGTGGCTGTAATGGGCACCGACGGATATCTGTTTCATATATGCACAAGCTTAAGACTCAATGAAAGATGATCCTTTAGACGGAGTATGTCTGAGAACGACGTCAAATCATACTTAAGGATTTTGATGGAAAAGAAATCATCTAAGATCAGAATGATCGGATCGGAAATTATAGCCGTGTTGGAAACGACAACAGATAAAGGCAGACTGCGGAAGGTAATAGTACGGTGATAAGTTGTACCCCAATACCTTGAAAACACCACTTCCTTCAGTCACGAAGGTCAATTCGGGTTACCGGGAAAACTGATTAGGACTTTTGTCTTTAGGCGTTTACAATTTACACCGGCTAGCATCTCCTAAGCGGCGTTTAGCAGAGATAAGTCTGCATAGATGTCCTATCGTCCTCCCAATTGTGCCAGATGATCTGGTGTATGCTCCATACGAGAAGAGATCGTGTACCGCACATTTTTTCAGGAGTGATAGGAGTTTAATAAAAAAACAAATTCAAGAACGAACACAGTGATGAATCAACATCAAATAAAAATGTATAATCAAAATAGTTGGAAGGAGGCAGGGAAGCCTATGGCTACGTTTGATATCATCATCCAATCTTTGTTGTTTCTGGTTTTTTTATATTTTTGTTAAAAGAGAAACTTAACGCTAAATTCATCGCATCATCAGGCCAGATGAAGTCCGTTGAGTAGATCCGAGTACTTTGCACGGAATTCCGAAGAATGCGATTTGCTTCCAAGCAATGTGCGAAGAAGATGTTGTCAAGCCTGTTTTAGATATAAAGTCGAATGATTCTGGTCGCGGTAAGTTGAACCCTTAGTTTTTCAAAATACTGCTGTTATATACTCAGGTTTCCCCACACAAGACAGTCAAGTTAATCCACATTCCAAAGAGAGGTAGCCAAAGGAAAGTTGAATATAGACCAAAAGCCATATAACCCTATTTATCAAAAGTCTGTGACAAGATCACTAAGGCACAGATACAGAAATATCTCACTGATGAATATTTGTTAAGCTAACATCAATCTGGCTTTCAACGGAAGAGAAGTTTCAAAACAGCTCTTATATATGTTGCTGATGTGACTCGAAATGCACTGAGGCGTTTGATACAGCAAAATACTTAGTTTAGATTTCAAGTCTTCGAAACTTGCGGAAGCAACGCGTTGTTGCAAGCGAAAATCACTCGTAATTTATTGATGTCTGCACTGCGGTATCATAAGGATCAATACTAGGATCTTGCTTTCCTCACTCTATGTAAATGAGGTGCCCAACTTTGTTAAAAACTGCAAAATCCATATGTATGCGGAAAACTTTCAACTTAAACTGAGCTGCAATCTCATTCAAATTTACGATGCTATAGAATGTATGAACATGAATGCTTCCAAATCCAAAAAAACTTGCATAGTCGGCCGATTTAAGTTATTGACGAATTATGCCAACCATGCGCATCCGGCTGAGCATGAGTGTTACCCGTTCACATGCACGCGTTTTTCTCGAAACCATCTTTTCGAAGTCCACGATCACTGTAACTAGACAACGGCTTAATGAAGCCATTGTAGTCTTGAGAAATTTATAATATTATCTTCAATAACATATCTTTCATGTGGAAAAATATTTATCATTAATTATTTTTTTGTGCAGCGTAAAAATATCCTAAATAAAGAACTTTTTGGGCCGGGATGTCTAAGTCTACCAGAGTACCTGTATGATAAACTTCAATGCGCGTCATTCGATCATGCTCGTCCAACCAATTTACCAAGTGTATATTGCATCAAAATGTCAAATCTTTGTTCAAGCGACTCGATTGTGAGTCTTCCAGCTGAGAAACTCTACAGAACTTGAAGTCGCGAGCAGGTATGGATTTAAAATAAATCTCTTCAAGTACCTTGCCCCAGAATCAAGTCGACCTTCTAGAAGACTAAATTCATTTATTTCATTTCTCACTTTAGAATTTTTTTGGAATTATTTTCTTCTTTTCAACTTACACCAGCGGTTTTTTTTTTCAGTCAAATAATTATTAAAGTTTTACGATTAAAAAAAATACAAATTCTGGCTTACAGCACGTAGAAAGTGTAGGATCAGCACAGCTCTGAAACCGGTCGCCTTCGATAATAAATTATGGTTACAATTAATTTATTTGTTTACTTTATCATATAATGTAAGACATGCGATGTCTCCTTACTTGGTTTAAAAACAATGGTATTTTATTAAACTGATTTTTTTATTTTCTTACCAACAAACTGTTGTTATTCGCCTGGCAATCGATCCTTGAGCGACTGAGCGAACAATCGTGCGGAGTTCTCAAAATAAAATTCATTTCGCATAATAATACTTTATAACATTTATTTCAATTAAAAGAAAAGTGATTCCACACGGTTTGAGGGAAACTTTTGATGTGTGTTACAATTCTAATGACTAATAAAAATCTGTGTGCCTCTGCAGCACTTACAGAATATTTAAATTTAATTTAAATGTTTAATTATTCATTTTCTTTTCTTTAATTACAATTGAATTATTTTATACACAGTTATAGATTATTCCAAGAAGCAAAGAATAAACCCAACTTAAAACAATACACAAGTTAAGATGAATTTAATATGTACAAATATGCACAGCCCGTTTCGGATGGCTAGGAATGTTTACACAGAGTTTGCTAAATTCCCGTGTTTATAATTTATATATTAATTTACAGAATCCGAAATGGCCAAAAGTTATCCAACGACAACTCTAACACACATTGAACAGGAAAGGTGAAAAATAAAGGAAGGCGAGGACAAAATACAAAACTTGACTGTAACGGATCGAGTTAACAAATTTCAAATTCAGTTATCATGATTGAATATTTTATTCTTATTGATTAGGTTAATAAAATAATATGAGTACAAGGAGGGGAACATTGCAAAAAAAAAATGGAAAAAAAAGAAATTTAAACAAACTATAAGCGGACAGCTGTTTGCGGCTTAGTTAGCAGTCACTCGACTGTTGGCATAGAACTGTTGGGCAGATAGCAGCAACGTCAGCACATAGATACAGGCCGCGATCCAGCAGTTGTAGGCGTTCTATATATGAAAAATAAAAATATTTTTGATTAGAATTTGGTAATATTTTTTATAAAAGAAGACGAAAATAGTATGAGATAGAAGCATACAAAGTTGATAAGTTTCTAGGAGTTTGACTTGGCATTTTGTGATGTTCTTTGGAAATCTATAATAAATCCTTATAATTTTAAAAAAGATGTTAAGCAAATTCTTAGCCCGAGATCTCGAAATGGATACAGTCTCAACACGTATTTTAAGAACATTTACTGATTTGAAACGGCTCCTGGTGAAGGTTTAACGACAGTTGTACGCTCGTAGAATAGAACTAAGAAATAGAACTTGAGCCTTGAATCTATACTTTATAACATAAGCCTTTTTTAATAAATGTTTTCCCAAAAAATAAAAAAATAATGATAATTAACAGAGTACCTTAAGTGCAAATCCCATCACATTAATGTCACAATGTTTTATTTTAAAAACAAAAAGGAAATAAAAATTGAAAACGTTGCGAACTTAAATATAAAAGAAGGGGAAATTGCTTCAACAATGATGGTTGTTGGCAAACCCAATCCAATCATATTATTCGTTGAATCTGTTGGATGTGATGTTGGGTTGCCATTTGGGGTCAACTAAGAACTTAGTGTATTGTCTGCAATTAAATTTTCTCCTGTGTTCACATTGTGCGTTTATTAGTTAAATGAAGTTGTTTTTAGTACGAGGATGTGGTGAAATGTTTGGCTCATTCCCTCGGATAACCGGAGTGCCCTGCGACCTAGAAAATTATTAGCTTTGACTTGAACAAGATGGCGTTGTCCCGGATTGTGTTGATGACAGAAGTTCGGTTTCTTATTCAGCGGATTGCGTTGAGGGTGGGAAGGCTCTCTGTACAAATATTGGTTCGCTCTGTATTTGTTACCTTTTGAGGAAGCAACCATGTATGAATGCTTTCAAAAGTTGGTGGATCAACAGCAGGACTGAACCCTATATCCTTTACCCTGTTTAAGGCAAGAAAGGCAATTGGGAGACATTTTGGGAGAAAAGTTTTAAACGTGCAACGCGAAAAGTAGAATTTGTTATAAAGAATTAATTTGCAATGGAAAAGATAAACAGGATTTAAAATGAAAAAATCAAAGATGGTATGTTCTACCAATCTTAATTCGAATCAAGCAGGAATTTTGCATCAAAAATGAGTACTATTCCAGCAGTATAATAATGATTCAAAGTCTCGACGTTTGTTAATAACTGTAAGGATAAGGTTGATGGTGTTGTCGACACCGGGCGTAACAATATCTGTGATAAATGAAAGATAATTCAATTTGCGAAGGATATAAGTACTCCAATTTTTTTTATTCTTTTGGTCCTTAAGTATCCCCTCGTTTTTTCGTAATTATACTGTATACAACTATGAACTTTAAGACCTTGTTAAAGCAAGCGGATTCAATTTCCAAATAATACACTTATTGAGTCGAATCTGGATAAGCGTTCAAGGGACGATGATATCTTTTTCGCTGATGGAGGATTCTCACTAACAGAAGTTATTCATAAGAATAATTAAAGTAAATAAAAATCTTTCACTTTAATTCTTAAATAAATCAGTTTATATACTTAACGATATTTTTTTAATCTATGCGCATGTTTTTCTCCAAACTTTATGAAATATTTATTCACCAATAAACGTTGAGTTTTTTAATAATTTGTGGTGGGTCTCCAGTGAATTTTAAGCTTTTTTTCTTTTTTTGAAATGTTTTCAAATTCTTAGTTAAAGCATTATGAGTATGTGTCGAACCTCGCGACAAATAAATTGATACACTGATTACGATGCAAAAGACAATGCTTTTAAGTTCCCCGAAATTTAAGAATAAATCATTAAAAGCAGATGTTAAATACGCTCAAATGTCGCTCCTAGAAATACAGACAGGAAAAAGGTATCAGTTATAGTGTGAAACACAACTTCCTCTTACAGGTTTCTGTTTCTCATTTAAAGACGTAAATACGACTAAAATGACCTGGCAATTTCTCTCATTTCTGGAGCTTTCCCACTTCGCCAGTTCGCACTCAATCAGGTTCGACTGTATAATATCATAAGGTAGTTTATTTTTAATGAATTGGCATATTCATTTAAGCATAAAATATTTTATTAAAATTACAGAAAAAAAAATAACAAAAGAAACTTCATTTTCTTGGCGTCAAAAAAACTCTTCAACCAAAATTGACTTTAGTGACTCTGCTTGAAATGTCCCTCTTTCCGATCTGATGGCGCAGGATGGTTCAGTTGCTTAGGCGTACGATAAAGTAACCATTCATTGACGAATTTCGATGTGTGCTTGGAGTCGTTGTCTTGTTGGAAGCAAATCCTTTAACCCCAGTTTCGCAACACTACAAGGCAAATTGTCTCTCAAATTTTGAAGATTTAAAGATAATCTAAAAAGATAGTCTTCTCTTTTCATCGTTTCAATAAAGACGTGGTTCCCAACTCCCGATTATGCCATACATCCCCAGATCAATACAGAACCACCTCTGTTCTTTGTTGAGTTTAGATTCTTTATCTTCTGTAAACATTCGTCATATCTTTCGCGATTTTCTTCAGTCAAAAATCTCAAATTTGGGCTCGTCACTAAAAAGGATGTCGGAAATATATGGCTTTTTGTGAGGGTCTCTGCCAAGTAGCCTATTACTATGGAGGGTTCGGCGAACTGTGCTCGTGCTTACGTTGACTCCAGAAGTTTGGGTAATGTTTTAAGCAATCTTCACTGTACTCGCCGCTGGATTTTTGCGAGCTTCCCTCACAATAGCACGTTCATAATCGACCGAATTACTCTTTGGTCTCTGATTTTTTTTGTCAAATTTGTCAAAAAAAATTTTCACCGTGTTATGACATCTGACCATAGTTTTGGTCATTTCGCGGTTACCGTAAATCAATCAAATATTAAAAAAAAAAAATATGCCTCGGTTGTTTTTCCGATAAGCAGAACCTTGAACAGTATGTGCCGCAAGATGTACACATTTTTTTGACGCCATAAAAATGAAAAATAAAGAAATGTTATGATTAAAAAGCTATTTGAAAGTTTGCACTTTCTTTTGATTCCAACAGTATTTATATTATATACTTCCCATGCCGATAACGACTAATCAATAAATTCTGGATATGCAGCAAAGTTCATAAGCATAGCATTTAAAAATAGTTCTATTTATCGATTTTTGAAAGAAAATCTTTAAAATATTTGAATGTAAATAACGTCCAAAAAAATTGGTTCAGACAATCCAAGTTTTTTATTTAAGCAACTGAATGATGAAAGAAGTTAGTGGCAATCGCTGAAAGTCAAGTTCTGAATTTCATTTAAATCTGCAAGGTGAGTATCAACTCAAGAATTTAGTCTCCGCATTTTTCCCCTCTATTAAAATAAACTAACAGAATTATAAACAAAAACCGAAAGAATATGCATTGTATTTTTTGTTGCTTTTGTCGACCGTTACGCAGACTGAAAATAAAACGGCTTTGATATGAAAAATATGCATTTTTTTGCGAATCGAAAGTTTCCTTCGTATCCATTCGGTTTCTCCCTATTATAATACGTTTCGTATTTCAAATTTCAATTGCTATAAACAAGGCTAAAGAGAATTTGTTATCTGTGTATCGTGAGACCTTGGTTCTAGGTCCCTTCTATATCGAGCATCCCCTCAAACCTCCTCTACAAATGCAAAGAAATCACCTTAAAAACACAAAATAATATCTCACCTGATTGTACGCAGCATTTGCAGCTGCATAGAATTCATCAACAGTGCTGTATGCCTCCTCAAGGGGCAGATCCTCAATTAGCGCCACACTATGGATGTAGAAGAACAATCCCATAAGCGTCTGAAATAAGATTACAAGCAATAAATTTGTAAATGCATTTTCAAACAAATAAATGCAGAAATATAGAGTAACTTTATGTTTGCAAAATTTTCATTTTCAAGTCACGGGGCGAATTTTCGCAAGTTCTTAATTTTTTTTTCTTATCGATTTCACGGTTTCGACTTGAATACACTTACCAATTGGATGATTCCCCAAACGGAGATGATCAGACCGCAGAGCGAGAGTTTTGGACCACAGATTTTCATGTTTGTGCACACAGATAGTTTCCCTACAAATCGAATAAAAGGAAAATTTCTTTATTAATCGCCTTCCTCGGTTCTTCGGAATTGTGAAGAAAAATGTCAGTCAGGTGAATATCATGTGACAGTTGTTGAAGAAAAATATATATTTCTCTTCTATTTTTTTTTTGTTTTATGGTTGGCACTTGTGATAACGACGGAACGGGCGAATGGAAGTGCCGTAGTGTGCGTTCATAGATGCGACTTTTCGACACGATTTAGTCTTTTTATTAGTAGATGTTTTAAGTTTCGACATCAGAGCTGACAGATAGACTCTGTTGCTTTCGATGATGCTTAGATATGTGGTCATAGGACTTCTCATTGTGATTTTCTGAACGTCAATTTTCGTTGGTTCTCAATTTCCATCAACAGAGGTACAATAATCGCAGTCTCATTTAACAATACTTGTTCACGTGAACTCTAGAACGGTGGAGGGGATCGATTATTGTAGACGATACTTTCAAACATTCTCATGAAGTTATGTTGAAGCAAAGTCTCTTAGATAATTTTCAGTTGCAGCTCTTTGAAATATAAATATCTGAGCCCAAAGTTCCCCTTGCGCATTGAATAACGATGAATATGAAAAGTATTTTAATCATTGCCGGCGACGATGTTCATATTTAATAGCACGTTTCGGTTTCTTGGTTCTCTAAGTCTTTGTAATTTGTCAGTGTGTCCAAATTACGATTTTTTCATCGATGCTAGAGCTCTGTATAAGCACGACATACTACTGTGTCCAAAAAATAAGGCGACATTGTATTTATTTTGAAAATTCTTTATTTATTCTTCCAAATCAATTTCATCCCGGCTGCGGCTTGAATCTCCTCTATCGTATCAAAACGGTGTCCCCGGAGCGGTCTTTTGAGCTTGTTGAACAGCCAGAAGTCGCACGGCGCCAGATCAGGTGAATACGGTGGTTGCGGAACGATATGGGTTGAGTTTTTGGCGAAATGATCACGAATTACGAGTGCGGTATGGGATGGTGCATTATCGTGGTGTAAAAACCAAGAATTGTCTTTTTACAATTCCGGCCTTTTTAGGCGGATAACGTTACGCAAACGACGCATAACGTTCAAATAATATTCCTTGTTGACTGTTTGGCCGGTTGGAATGAATTCATAAAGCACAACACCACGATAATCGAAGAAAATAGTCAACATGACCTTGATTTTTGAGCGACTTTGGCGCGGTTTTTTTGGTCTCGGCTCTCCTTTGGCACGATATTCGCTCGATTGATCGGTTGTTTCGGGGTCGTAAGCATAGATCCAAGTCTCATCGCCAGTTATAATGCGTTTCATGACATCCTGGTAGTCGGAAAGCATTGTTTCACACACTTCAACGCGACGCCTTTTTTCCAAAAAATTCAATGTTTTCGGTACCAGTCGAGATTTGACGCGCTTGAGGCCCAAAGCATCCTTCAAAATGGTATTGCCTGAGCCTTGCGATAAGCAAACTTCATCAGCAAGGTCTCTAATCGTTAATCGATGGTTTTTCAACACCAAATCTTTGATTTGTTGGACGTGAGCTTCATCGGTTGAGGTTGATGGTCGCCCAGAACGCTCTTCGTCTTCGACACGTTCACGGCCGGCTTGGAAATCACTATACCACTTGTAAACATTTTTTTTAGACATAGCCTCATCATCAAAGGCTTTCTGCACCATCCTCAACGTATCCGCAGCAGAAAATTGATTCCGCAAACAAAATTTAATGCAAATTCTTTGCTCAATAAATTTCGACATCGCAAAAAACGAAAAACTCACTTTTAGCAGCTCACAAAACGACGCGTATCTCAAACACTATGAATATATTTTGACATGAAATTTCACATAGATGTCACTGACAGTACTACCAACCTAAAAAGAAAGAAAAATTTCCAAATCCTTCGCGCAGTTTAAATTCATATGTCACCTTATTTTTTGGACACAGTAGTATGTACGCCAGACGTTAAGGAATATTTTTACAGACCAGTCAACGGATGAGAGTGAATACAAATCTAAACAGACAGTATGACGACACTGCAAATTCCAATTCGAAATGATTCGAATAGAAAAAGATTGATGACGGAATTTGCAACAAAATTTAAGTTTTTCCCTGACACATGTATTTTTTTCCACCAACGAAGGCTCACTGCGTTATTGTGGAACACAAAATCGGACGGAGTTCGTTGTTTTCGTAATCTTTAATGCCTAATGAGACGTTTTAATTACAATCTCGTGCAGTTTCTATAGTTTTCATTAAAAAAATTTATCATATATGAGTACTAAAATTTTCAACACCTGTGAACACTTAGGTTTCCTTCTCACTACCATTCATTGCCATATCATTCCCGTCCGAATTGTCAACAATAGAACGTCATTGCATACAGGTAAAGGAAGAAAAAAAAAAGTGTCTCGAATCGTTGTGAATCAGCCGAACTGGATTTGTTCAAGAAAAACTGAAAATTTAATTAATTTAAACGTAAAAATTTATTTTCAATGAGTTGTTTTTGTTTAGTGACAAACTAGTGTTACGATTTTTTTATTGAATTTACATTTCTGTTTGCTTATTAACTGTCACGTTGTAACAAATGAATGTTGCTGACACATTTTACGAAACTTTTAACAATTCGCTAGAAGGATTCGCAGTCTATACGGAAAAAATAATAAACGTGTCGATAAAATTCGCTCTCCATTTACGTTCACAGTTCACGGAGGCCACTGCCACCTTCCAGAGTCCAATTGAGTTCACCGAACTGCAAATAACTCTGCTGAAGGTGCTGCTCTTCATTTTGTTAACAAATTTATTTCTCATAGGATTCTATTGGCGGAAATACGGCAAAGTCATAACCGATAAGTTTGTCCAGCCAAGTAATTTGAGATGCAGCTAAAGTGGAGCGTATGCTGATTTGGTTTTTTTTTACAGGCACTTTGAAAGAAATCGAGGAACTGAAGCTTTCTGTTGCAAAACTCAAGCTTCCCAAGGAGCACTCGCCAAGAATCTAAACAATAATTCATCCCAAATTTTCCGAAGATGTCCAGTCGCATAAGGAAGTTCTTCTCCAAGAAGAAAGAAGAAGCCAAGTTCAAAGTGAGGCAGAAGGTTTTCTTTCCCTTGTTTGTTTACTCACATGTTGCTCTTTAGTTGAAAATGGGAAACATCGGCACTGGACACCAATTGAATGCACCGTCACCATCGCCATCTAGTCGTGCACAACCAAGAGATGTCTACGTCCCACCGAAACGTCAAGAGCTGAGTGAGGAGGCGAAAGCTGCGGCAGCTGCTGCACTTGCACGTGTCGATAAAAAGGACAAGAAAGAATTCAACACTTCATTGGCGGCGATTAAGGCACAAGCCAAACGTGAACTAGAAGCGGAGAGAAAACTTAAAGCAGAGCAAGAGGAAGCAGCGTCTGGCTCTGTGGAGCGCACTACCGAAACGCAAAAGGACGCTCAGTCAAACAAGAACCTAGCTTGCCATGGTGTGTTCTTTAGATGTCCATTGATTGGAGAGGAGATTCTTCCCAAAAAGGAGTGGAAGTTGAAAATCAAGGAGTTCCTTTATCAACAGCTGGAGACTGATAGAGCACTCACCGCTTGCCTGATCATATATAACTGTAATACTAAAGAAAAGGTGGGGCTCGAATGAAATGGGTTGTAAGATCTCATGAAAACAAAGCTTCTCTTTTTAGGCTGAAGACTGTGTTGCCACGCTCTCCAAGTATATTGAGAACCTTGTCAATCACCCAGACGAGGAGAAGTACTGTAAGATACGAATGACCAACAGGTAACTGCGCAAAATCAAATTCAATCTCATCCTCTGATCCAATTGCGAACTTTTATTAGAATTTTCTGTGATAAAGTTCGATACGTGGAAGGAGCTCTGGACTTTCTACAAGGAGCTGGTTTTGCGGAACAAGAAATCGACAATGAGCCCTTTCTTCTATGGTGTAAGGACAACATGGAGCCTGACACAGATCTTTCGGTTCTCCTTGATGCACTGCACAACGCTGAGCCGATCCTTTTGGAACTGGATCGAAACATTCAAGTTATGTTGCCTATGCAGGCGAAACGCACTGAGCTGCCGGCAGATTTCTTCCGCATCAGTGCAGAAGAGATCAAACGTGAACAACAGCTGCGAAGCGAGGCCATCGAAAGCGCTCAGATATTGAAGACAAAAGCGATGCGAGAGCGCGAAGAGCAGCGTAATCTCCGAATGTATCGCTTCGCACTGATCCGAATCAAGTTCCCAAATGGAATTTATCTGCAGGTTACTTAACTCAACACAAAATTCTCTAGCATTTTCATTTAAGGTTTTTACGTCTCCCTCCAGGGCACATTCAATGTTTATGAAAAGCTGGGTGACATTTACCAATTCGTCCAGTCGTGCCTGGCTGACGAAGCAATGGAGTTCCAATTGACCCTCTGTGGTGCGCAGTTCTCTGATGAAGACATGGACAAATCGCTCTATGACTTGAGGTGAGTTGAATAAGTTTGCGAAGTCACAAACAAGATTTAAATCTCTCCTTTTACAGACTCATTCCAAATGTACTGTTTCTATTCATTGCATCATCTTCGACTGTGTCCGACGCGAACTTTTTAAAAGAAGAACTTCTTATGCTTATTCAGCCAATGTAAATGCAGCCTACAGGGTGCAGTAGAAGAACGCATATACAGCAGGCAGAGTAGAAAGATGAGCATGAGCCCCCATGCGGTTGTTGTTTTAGTTTGGCCGTTTAACCTTTACACTTATTGCACATTTATAGGAACAAATAAAAACAGAAAATATATTGATTTACTATTTATGACCCTAAAGAGTTATTTCTGTTCTTGTTCTGTTCATCTAAGCATTGATTCTCCAGCAGCGATTTTGTGTAAAGCTGCGTTTTACATGAGTCTTCCTTATAGCTTATCATTCTTCGTCATTCCATTAGAGAATAAAAGTTAGATCAGTTTTTTTTCCCTCATAGTCTCTAGTGGCATGTTTTACTGGACTCACAAGCTCTTTTATCTGTCTCTAGTTTGTTTCATGAGGCCAGACTTGATGTCCATCTGAAGCTTGATCTAGCACCGTCAATTACCCGTAGAGACCCTGCCTTCTTCATTGTCAGTTTATTCATCTGACAAAAAGCTTTGTATACAGTTCCTTCTATTGAAGAATAAACTGTGGCATTATAATTCATCTTTCATACCACTAAAGATTTTCATATAAATGCTGAACACAGACCTGTCAAACTGTCAACCAGTATGTGCTGTCAAGTGTTTATTATTGCTGTTTCTAGTACAAACTAAAACTGCCGATTGAATCATCTAATGATGTTTCAACTGAATTTTGTGATTAAAAGTAAGAAAGGCGTCTAATTTTTTTAATTCAAGTTCATCTAATAATATATATAGTTGATTAAAGAAGCGCTGGAATAACTTATCTGCCGCTTTGACTGGTGTTCAAAAAAAATCTCTTCTTTGAAGTATATAACTAAATTTTTATTCAAGTATATCATAACGATCGACATATGTCAAATTTGACGTTAACATCCAAGTGCCCCGATGTCAAGCTTTTTGTCCAATCACAATGCAGTATTGCTTTTATTGTTTTATAATTTTCCAATCTGAGTAGCTTGGCAGCATCTCAGAGGAAAGTGAATATCTCAATCGAACGGATCTTTAGCTTCGAGGCTATTATTTGTGGAACGCAATGGACACCTTTCAAGTCACAGCTGTTGAGTTGTTTTTCGATTTATTAATTTGCAAAGTGCGTCTCAACAGCGGCACTGTGGCTAATTATTTGGCAAAATTATCCAACTCCTATAATTTGCGATGATGAACGATTAGAAAACAGTTGGATCCCATATGAATTAACAGAGTAATTACGTCTTGATTGCGAAAAAGAAGTAAGAACTTAAGTCTAAAGGCTGCGCGCAGTTGTGTTTTTTTCTTTTTGTACCAGGTAATTATATTTTACATTTTTTTTTATTACTAAAAGGGCTCACCTTGCACTGAATGGAAGAAATTGCATTTAGTCGAGAAAGATGATGGACGAACAGCTTATTGCGGAAGTGGAGCACCATGGAGTCATTTACAATCGGCAAAAGTATTCGATTAACAATATGGGTGTTTCCGGAGGCGCTGGTCATGGCAGCAGTGGTGGTGGAGTCAACAAGTATGAAACCAAAGAAGAGGCTTGGCATGTTATTGCAATGAAATTGCAATCCGATGGTAAGAAATCATGACAAAACTGAATGTGTGGTGGTTTAGAAAAGCCATAAAAGTGATTTTGTATGAATTTTGCGTTTCACGCTTTCGTATGACTGGTCGCCGATTTGTTGTGATAATGTGTAATTAAATCAAATTAAAGATAGTTGCATAGTTATCGATGACTCTGATAATAAAAGGTCCACGTTGGCTGTTTAGTTTGATTGAAATAATTGCGATTTCACATCAGTAGGCTAATCTGGCTGCATGTTAATAGGATTGATCTTTGGATTCGATACATTTCATGGTTGCTTTTAAGTTTACGCATCACACTATTAAAACGATTCTGAAGCTGAAATGGCCCAGGTGTCCATTTACCGTCAAATAAGTCTGCAACCCTTTTGTCAACAAATCTGGGAGATATTGGCACAGCGTATTTATCACCACACGCAACGGCTTACCTCCTCTTCTGTAGTTTGTTTTGTTCCTCTTAGAAAGGAATCGAGAGAGCGTAATAAGCGCGCGATCGAGGATGTTGAGAAATTAAGAAACAGGAATGTGGTTTGAAAATTTATCCAGCAGAAAAAACGATTATCTCGGTTACAGACCCCAAAACAGAAGACTACAAAGATCAAAATGGAAACAGCTTAGTAAATGCTGAGGATTAAGAAGAACCACTTCTGCAGACTGTAGAACGGCGACAATTAATCGAATTCCGCTGTCAGGCAGGATAAACCATTCGATGAAAACGATGCAGGCCAACAATACCGCCAAGCTTAAGTCTTATAAAGCTGGTGGGGCGGATGGATGCGGTCATCAAGAAAGGACACGAAACAATGACGTGTTGGTCAGAACGACACCATAGACAGCTAGATTTTGAGGAGATGAGGGACTTTATCTACTTCTGCTCCGCTATAAATAGAAAGAATTACACGACCGCTGAGATCATACAAATAACTTTTGTAAAACACTTTTTCTTTGGAAAAAAAAAAACAGATGAGTAGTAAAGTCCTGTCTCGAAAACATTAAGTGCCTCTCCGTAAGACCTTCTTTATCCCGGTCATGCCATAGGGTGCAAAAGCATGGACATTTTCAAGAGAGGATGAGAGCGTCTGTGGTTGTTCTGAAAGAAAAATTCTTCGTATGATCAATGTTCCCTCCGACATGGACATCGTTAAAAGTCCAACAACTGCGGTGACTCAGTCATAAAGAGCGAATGGACACCAGTGCCTTGGCCACGAAAGTCTTCGAATTCACCTCGGCGGACGGCAGCTGTCTCCTGTAAGAACCGAGCTAGCTGGACGTTCTGATTAAAGTCTTGATGTCTTTTTCAGCTGCCACGATTTCCCGCTATACCTACAGCGTGGCGTATAAGAAACGTTTTTCAGAATTAACTTTGACGAATTTGCGGAATTTATTTATTGCGTGGTAAAGATTCATCACAAAAAGAATGAAAGTGATTAGATTTTATTTTCAAAGTCGACATTCAATTCAGACACAAAGATTATATCGAAATTCACGTTCGAAATGCGCCCAGTGCTCCAACAATTTACCGATTGGTCCAGCGTTTTCAGCAACAAGGGGCTGTCTGTGATCTTTCGCGTGCTGGAAGACCTCGTGCAATTCGAGATGATGGGAACATTGCTCGGGTGCAAGCAAGCATTGAAACTTCCACCAAGCGACGGTCGCAGCAGTCGGTGATGTCTACCAGGTCTTTACACAGAATTTCAAATTAGTTTTGCCATAAAAGATTCAATTGACTCATTGGTTCAAAATGCTTTGGAAAGAGCACGTCAGGTCGAAGCAAACAATGGGCACCTTTTGAGAGATATTATCTTTAAAACATGATGTGAACATATTTCCATGCCATAATCTAAATTTAAACACTTATCATGCTTAGATACACGGTGTTTTAACGAATCTTCTTGTCTCTAGATTTTGTTTAGCTCTTGCGTCCATCCTTACTTGACACGCTAAAAAGTTAGTCATCCTTACTTTGAGTTTAACTTAAAATAATTGTTTATTTTCCCCTGCTAAATAAATCATTACGTCATTACGTCATTATCCTTTTTCTTATTTATTTCCAGTGGAAACATGTAAAAAACGCTGGAAATACCTACGTGAGCGATACGTTTCTCAACGAAAGCAAGGCGATCCACCCGTCTATGAACATCTCTCACGTCCATATTTGGAGAAAATGAAGTTTCTCGATCAGCACATACAACCGCGTAAATCCTACCGTAACGTATCAAATTTCCTCACATCACCAAACACCAATAGTTCGTTTAACGAATACAACATGGACTCATCTAAGTCCAATGGTTCGACGAAAAATCTCTCGTTTCCCATGCACCAGCAACAACATCCAGCACACTCGACGCCATACCAACAGGATGGCATAATAAAAACCGAGGAGGATCAAACACTACGCGATTTTGCAGCGGCCGTTGCATCCCACCAACTTCACCAAATAAATCCACTTCACCCTCAGTTCCATGGCGCCACAGCAGGAAGCGGCACCAGTACGGGAAGCGGCAACGTTGGAATATCAGCTGTTCATCCGCATATCAACAACTATGATCAGTATCGTGAAAACGATAGTCATTCTTCTCAGAACCTTAGTGCAGGCCCACCAGTTGGAAATGGCGTACCATCATCAACATCATCGTCGATGAAGTCTCCATCACCTCAACCGCCGGCAGCTATAGCGACAAATATGAATGGATCGTCTGAGATAAATGACGATCATCAGTTTGTCACAAACGGCAGCAAGAACAACATGAAGAAACCAAGAGTTCAAATGACAAGTCAGTATTTGGATACTTCGGATACATCGGATGATAACGTAACTCCACCTTCAACTATGCATCGGTCGAATACCATGAACGAGAGTCATTCATTGCATTCACATCAGTCCCATCAGCAGCAGCAGCAGCATCTTCATCAGCAACAACAGCAGCAGCAGCATTATAACAAAATGTTCAGTAATATGGCTCGAAATATGACTGGCATGAATCATAATACACCTTCGCAAGCGTCGGCACTATATCCTTCAAACAGTGACATCTTGTTTTCATTGTACCAGCAAATGACGCCAGCTGCAGCTGTTGCCCAGCAGGAAAGAAATACTACAGTGAGCTCATCAAATGCTACAAGAAGTTCAGAACACCTTCTTGGTGAGCTGGTCACTTCAGAGTTACTAAAAATGAACAAGGAGCGCCGGAAAATTGCTCAGAAAAGAATACTTGAAATTCTCTTCTTCGAGGATTAAGTTAAGTTCGATGCACACTTGAGCGAGATCCTGTGATTCAGTATTATTTATGCCCAAAAGATATCTGGAGGGATTGTTTTTTTAGAAAACATGTGGTTGAATTATTGCTCTGTAAAATTTGCACAACGTTAATGGTTGTCTTCTTAAGCATAGCTTAAGACACTATCAATAAATAGTCTGCATTGTATTGCAAATCGTATTGGCTTATCCTGCTCTGCTTTGCCAGTTTTTCAAGTCACTCGGATAAACCTTTTGACTCGATCCAAAACACGTAATCAACTTTGATCATAAGCTTTCCAGTCTAAATTGTGTTTTTCAATATCGATAAAAGTGTAACAACTATCGGCTTATCAAAATGAAGTTCAACCTACGTCCGAGAGTAAGACGAGACAAGCTCCCGCCCCAAACGCAATTTTTCAATCTTAAAATCGAAGCTATTTCTGATGCATACTGTTTGAATTCACACTAAATCTCGACGAGTTTCTTGCCTTACTATGACCCATCTCTAACTAGCAGGATTATTTGGGTTTTGGTTTCTCTGATCGTTGAAAAACGCATTCCTTAGATCCTATCTGTTTAATAATTGTATATGTATTTTTTTCAAAGGCATTTGCCAAATTTCGTTACACTCTGAATTTAAAAAAGGACTTTGAGAAATTTAATTTTAAGAAAAAGAAAATAAACCCTAAGTCCAGTTGTTTGAGACTCTTAAGCCTCAAATACCCTTTCAATTCCACACACTATATAGGCATGCCCTATAGAATCCTTGTGCCAAATTGTTGTAAAATTTTGTATAAAAAAAGATTATCGTAAGGAGTTTGTGTTTTTTACTGAGTAAACTTTTTTTTTGTAACTTTTAATCAACACTGATAAGATTGTAAACATTAAAATAAGAACGGTCAGTTTGATAAGTATAGGTAGAATATATTCTAAAATAAGACGCCCAATGGATGAAACTTGTAAATAAACTTAACATTGTGGAAGTCTATAAGTTTATTAGTTTTGTAAGAGATTTTATTTAAAAACAAATACTTGGTACCGAATAAATGTTAAATGTAAATAAATGATATGGTTTCTTTTCTGTGCGATTGTTACTTGTACAAGTTACAACTATTTCCTTCTTTATCAAAGGTATTTAAAAAAGGCAATTTATGAACAAATAAGATTCAAATTATGTTTTCCTTCCAATCAGGACTTCGGGCTAAGCGCAACTGCAAAACTGCCCTTATATATGTTGTGGATGATATAAGGCAACGTTTGGATCAGAGAGAATTAACGAATTTGATTTTGCTTGATTTTTCGAAAGCTTTCGACACTGTTAATCAAACGTTCTTACGTCGTAAGCTTAAAAGGAATTGTAAATTCATATGGAATAAGAAGACAGACGGCGTATGGCTAATTTCCGTCTTCCGTATGGTTCCATATTCGGGCCTATCTTGTTCTAGTTAAGCAATACTCCATTCACATATATGCTGACGACAGGTGTTCCGCATCCAAAATGAACGATGGTCCTTACAGCATAGTGGTGTGGGCTAAGGCTCATTGCCTTTGCTTCAACCGCAGAAAATCTAAGATACTTGTCATTTATCGGAGTCTGTTGGATTTGAAGTATTTTTTCTTCAATCAAATTTGGACAGTCTAGCATAGAGTATGTGATCACCGCCAGAAATTTTGAGAAAACATTTAACCACAACCTTCCTGCGAGTTCTTTGGGAAATTCAGTCTTTTACGCCTATAAAAACAATCCTCACAAAAACTCTGCTGTTACTTATGATATTCTATAGAATCGAAATTAAGTTCAATCTGTATCGTTCGGTATGTCTACAATCGCAAAAAGCATGACCACATCTTTGATAGATCGTATCCTCTTCACCACATAAAAGAGCAGGACAATACTTGGATTTTTAGGTAAGCAAATTCCCAACTTTTTTGCTCGGTTTCGGCACAACTCTGAACTTAATTATATGTTCATGCAAAAAAGCGTTTCTAAACGGGAAGGCAATAAACCTTCTACTGCAATAGCTCCTCACATTAAGCGAACAAGACAACAATGCAACCAACTAAGAGAGTCTTTAAGTCTCAGCCATCAAATCGCAGATCAAGGGTCCAGCAACAACGGATACCAGAAAGTTTGGTAAAAGCAGCATGAACAGCTTCAGCTCAGCCTCGGATCCTCCAATAATAAATTAGATGATGAGTTAAATAAGTAAGGAACCATTCGACAACTCTGGTAAGCTTCCGGAAAACTCAAATACATTTTTGAAGCAAGCTTTTGGTCAAGATACCCGAAACAGTGTGGATAAGCGACTAAATATTGCACGCAACTCAGTGGAGAGCCACCGATTCAAGAGGGCATGGTCTAGTGATAAAAACAATGTTATAACGCGGTTAAAATAACGAGAAGGAGGAAATATGTCTTAATTTCTTTAACTCAGATTAGTTCCCCAAGAGAAAAGATAACAATAAAGATCTGTTATAGTCTGAAACAAAGTAGATTAAGTTTATTTTATTTTAGGCTGCATGGAACCAGTAAGTAGTTCTACCATTAACTAAGTTAATTAACCCATTGGTATAAATTCATGGTTAATTCAACTTTCAAATTTAACACGTTACATATTTAAGCTCCTCTCTGTTTTATCTTTTTGATTCCACTTAATTTAAAAGATAGTCATAGTCAGAGCCGCAAGCCTCCGCAGCCACTGCTCTTAATTATTTAAGTATATTTTTCTTTAATCATATGTTAATAAATCATAATAATAATAAAAACAAAGTAAAATAATTTTTGTCTGCTATGTTTTCTTTTGCGTGAATTTATTGAACAAAATTAATTTCAAATAAAACTTTTTGAACTGAGCGAATGAAAACAAGTTTTTGTCAAATTCTTCATCCCAATTCGGTCTCTTGGAGCAATTGCAACTGAAATACAACTGATTTTTTTTAGCCAGAACACAGTTTATAATTTTTTCTCGAAAGCCATCCGCTTGTGCTCTGTAAGGGCACTCATAATCCCTTGGGAGCCAACTGATTATAACAAAATAAAATCTATTACATTTTCCAGAGCAACTCATTGCACATCCCTGTGTGAACAGCTGATTACCTCGCTCTCGTGCTCTCACTCTCTCTGTTTACGTGACGATTGACGACAATCCAAAAAAAAAAAACTGTCCAGCAACGGGGTTAGCCGAAACTGAAAAACTTTCTTCAAGTGCACGTTCCTCGGAATGAAAATTAAAACCGATTTGTCTGTCGAAGAGTGCGATTGTTGAAAGCTCCTCAGCTTTTATTTTTAAATAAAACAAATATTGTACTTTAATTTTACTGTGCTGTGCGTCAAGTGAAATGTTTAAACTTTCTTTTTGCCGTGTGCCAATAGTTTTGTAAATTTAGCAGGATCAACCGCTTTACGATCATATTATTTGATATTTGGCTCGATTATTTGAATAAAAGTGAAAATCGAGTAAAAATAGCCAACACACCGTTAAAAATGTTTTCTCTGATTCGCAAGCTGTCCGTTGGCCAGGTAATGCGCCCGCTTGTGGCCGCTAACGCGTCTACAACCGCATCGTCACACACGAATGGGGCTAGACACATCTCCACCAGCGAGAATCCCCAAAATTCCGAACATATGACGAAGACCGATAAAATTGGTGGCTTGCCAAGTGAATTGGTCAACAAGAAGAAACTGAAGACTACCCTCAGGTAAGAAAATCAAATTCACATATCATCATTCATAAATGATAATCTCACCTACCGCACTTTTGTGTTATCATGCCAAAAATAAAATTGCATTTGTTTACATCCCTCCATTTTTACCATGATATTGGTCACGTACGCCGCGCATGGAACAGACAACATAGAGATTCCAAAGAGGCAAAGAGAGGAGGAGAAGTCCAAACACAAACTAGAATCAACCAACAGCCAACAATCCAACGCAGTCATGTCGCTGTTTCATTTGGTTGGTTGGTATCTGTTACTGGTTTATATGATATTATCGATTGAGGTGGGCCAGAGCATCCCACAGTCCCGCATCTCTCAGAGGGCAAACAGAGGCCAATGAACACCTGAACCATGCATGCCACAGACTGAGCCGCGCTAACTTGCGAGATTCCAGTCTAGGTGCTTCGATTCGGAAATTAACCTGCTTTCAAGTGTAAATAACAACAATTTCCACTAAAAGACCGGCTCTCTGTTTTGGTTTAGGTTTGTTTATTTGGTTCAAGGATTGTTTTTGTTTACAAAAAAGAATACAAACCGGTTTTCTTTTTTGAGGAACTCTTTGGTGCCATTCTTTTCAAACAAGTCGACAATTTATGGAATCACTCCTCCTCTGTAGTTAATTCTATTTATAGATGCGCACTTGTTCACTGCGTGATTGCTAAAGCTGCTGGCTTGTGCGATGGATTTTCGTAAGACACGGAAACGATTATTAATTGCTTCATTCTAATTCTAAATCATAAACACGTATCTCGTGTTCGTTTCTTTGTCGAGTTCTTGCTCGATCCCATCAGCTCCGTGGTAATTTTCCATTGCTTAATAAAGTGTCGGTGGCTCCTACCTGCCACCGTAAATATTAATTTTAAAGAGAAGAACCCTTTAGCCCTTAATGCACCTTCAGCCATGGACAACGCAATAGAGCCACTAAGTTGAAATTTGATTTGATTTTGATTTACCACAAAACAAACGTCCGTAAAAGAGTTATGGAGTAGAGGCATTTATTTGCTTGTGTTAACGGTTGCATAAATCGGAAAGTCTGCGGTAAACGCAATTATTTGAAATGCATAAAAAATGGGCATTGAAGTGGAACGCTTGGAAAAATTTAATAACGCTCAATCCGAGGTGATTTATTTCCAAAGCAACTAAGGGTTTCATAATGAATAAGTCGAAAGGGGAAATATATGCAAAGTAATTTACGCTACAAGTTATATAATTATATACGTTATTTATTTACACTTCGTATATCGACGCTTTACATTTGGTGTACCGAGTTTACAACATTTCGATGCCTTTTTTATAGAACACAACGTTCATGCCTTCGAAATACGCCTCGGTCTCCACGATCTTAATCCGACGCTTGAAATTTTGGGGAACAGATAATAGTCGCCGGGAGCTAAGTCTGGAGTAAGCAGTCAATTGGAATTGTAGGTAATTGGTCCAATTCGGCCATGGCTTTCACTGATGCGTGTGCATTAGGATGATAGTACAGAACTTTTTCTTCACCGCTTTTAATATTTTAAAAAATACTATCTTGGATTTTTCGTCCCGTCTGCTGATAATTGATGAGGATTAAGCCATGTGCATCCCAAAAAAATTAGGTCAAAACCTTCCAGGCCGAGCTTCCCGGATCTTAATCGCTTTGGTCGGCTTTCGTAGTTTTCCAGGCTGTATATGAGTCAGGCGTATTGCGATGGATCCACGTTTTATTTATCGTCACAAAACGTCGAATCAAGTCCAATCAATTACGCTCTACAAGTTAAACCGGCCGTTGTAAGCAGTACCCATTGCATCTATAGCTTTTACATCTCCAAGACATCGTGCAAAATATATACCGCCCGTTCTTAAGCAGTACCAAATTCTTATCCAAAATTAAAACCAAATAATGAGTTGAAAAATTAGTGGCAACTATGAAATTCCAAAAGAAAAACACTACTGGTTATATTTTTCTCTCCGTGACTGTAGTTTCAGAGATTCTGTTCTTTGTTAGTTTTGGGGTGTTCTTTCATTATTGTGTCTCAACTAGACGACAACAACTGTTAAAAAGCTCTCACTTTATCAACGCTTTAAAAGATTAACTGACGACGTGCCAGAGATGAGCACACTCTTGTCTCATATTCGTCATTTTTCCGAGAAGTGTTGCTATTGTTGCTTTGGAAAATGGGACACGGTTTGATTGTGTTGACATTGTCTGAAACACGACCTGAGCGGAGGATTGATGTTTTAAATGTGAAAAACATTGATACGTGCCCATCGTGAAGCTCATAAATATTTAATCACCCAATGCCAACGTTAATAGTGTTCTTGAAAGATCTCGCTGTGAGGTTTCTTTATCTACCATCTTAATGGAAACTTTTAGAGTTCGTACCGTTCTGAATGATTTTGAAATGGATTTGGGACACAATCGATAGTGGTTTGATGCTAGCACTCATTGGAAGATATAAGCAAGAAAAACCCATTCGAGCCTGTTTCTCATTTCTAAAAAAAAAATTATCTTCATAGATCAGCAACAAAAAACCTTTTCACTTCATCTTATGATCTGAATAAGATTTTCGACAATTCCCTTGTTAATTTCAAATACAGTTTGTCCAAATATTTTTCTGTTAGCAAGTTGCGGCAACCAAAAAAGTCTCCCAATGCAACTTGAACCAGAGTTGTATACCACCCTTTGCGAATTTTTAGTTTTGCATACCGCATAAAAGCGACGCAACCGAAGGTAAGGTCTTTCTTTACTGTAGATTACACTCTATGCGGATGTCCATCCATTCTCATCCATTGAGTTCGTGCGAATCTTCACCCCTACGCTTCTTTTAAATAAATGGGACTGTAGGATTTTCCTGTAAAAGCGGCGAAAACATTTTTATTCCTTACCTGAACGATAAGAGGGTTGAACAATGTCAGTTTGGGCATTCGGAAAAGAGCCTTTTTGCCTTCCTTCCTTTGCCAAAGAAACATCTGTATAAAGATTGGCCATTCGTCTGATTTCATCGCTGATGTCCTAACTCGATTGTATTGCGGACGGTAGAAAGACTAATCCCTACGTTCTACGCCTTTTTTTCATTAACTGGCTCAGAGAGTACGTTACCAACCTAAATGGAGCAACGAGGACTCTTCATTGCAATCCTACCCAATCGGACAAGGTTGCAGGGCATGCCAAATATGTAAACCGAACTGATTTGAGACAATCAAATTGTTCATAAGAAGTTTAAGACTCGCAGCATGACAGAAAAGAACTTTTAGGCCATGTAAAGAAAGAAGAATGTTATTCCCTCTGCACTTGGCCCAATGAAGAAGGTGTCCTCTTGAAATGGGCAAACGATGCTCAGTGTCCATTCATCGGATCTACTTTCATGCGAACACTTAAGACATTATGCTCCTGGCCAAGTCCTGGAACGGTTAGCAAAATAGCAAGAGACAATTGTCTGACTAAGCGTAACGCTATCGGCTTCTCAAACAAAGCGAACAAACATTTACTCTGCTTTTCAAACTCTTCCAAAATCGCAAATCCAGATCAATAAAAAAATGTCCATAAAAAAACAATATACAATTTTCATAGTGAAGTAACACAGTGATAATATTTGGTTCTTCTTCCGTCGCTTATTTAAAAAAAAGGCGTTCTTAATTTCGCCGTTCTGCCAGAAGCTGAACCAAAACTTAATAGAAGCCGAAGCTTTTCAAACAAGCACTTTTTTGAATAATTCAAAATTTAAATGTTAGTTAGGTTTGTTTGTTTATCACAAAACTTTTGATATCCTGCATATTTTAAAAGTCCATAAACCTCTTATCAGAATTTGCAGAGCCTAGACTCTTATGAACTCACTTCCTCCCCTTCTTTTCCGAGTTGTCTCTGTAGCCATGCAGTTGCAACATTAGCTCTACTTGACTCATTTGATCTCGGTTAGTAACCCTATTATCTTCCGTCCAAGCATATCAATCGGCAAACATAACAAGCGACTTCGATATCACTAGCATGAAGGGCCATTCGTATGTAAACAAAGCTATCCGGTGTCCATTCGCTAATGTTTGTTTTTAGTTCGAAAGTCCAAATACTCTATCTGCGCCGATTACATTTCTTGTTTGACTATGATATCCGAGTCTAGAGTCGCAATCATTCCCCGAGAAAATTGAATAAATGGATCAGAACGCCTGATCTTGAACTCTGGATGCATGCGCCACGTGAGTGATCAACACGTTCCGTAGGTATGGATATGGAAGTCTTATAAACGAAAACATTTCTGTACTCGTCGCATCACGACGATCTCCTTTGGTTCAAAAATAGAAGTCCATCGACGACAACCAGCGGAAAAGAGAGTTCATTTGCCTCAGTTTGTGAGGCAACGTGGGGATCGCAACGCATATTTCAATTGACACGTTAAAGCCTAATGCTGCCACAACGAAGGCATTACGAGGCACGGCAGTGGAGCAAAACACACGCGGACGTTAGGTGTTGTTGGCGGGGAGTCGAAAATACCATGCATTAATTGAATGGCTTATTCCGCTCGACTGAGTCATGTGGTCAGACTAACGAGGATTGAAAAAAAAAGAAAAGTATTTTTATTTACAAGTGGGTAGTTAGTTATCAGTCTGTTGCTTTGCGTAAGTTGCCTCCGATGGGGCGCTACACTGTTACCTTTTATCTCTGATATTGCATTGCAGTTGGGTACTGGTACTGGTCGAGATTACGCCCGCTACTTTGGAAACACGAATTACGATTATGCTCAATAGAGAGCCACTCAAGCTGTTATCTAAGATTTTGGTTCCCATCCGAAAAGTATAGTACTTGTCGATGGAGGCGTCTTTTTGATTACCTTAATGACTGTTTGGTTAAGTAGTTATTTAGACCAGAGAAAAAATCTGGAAAGTAAAGGTATAAAGAACCTGGACGTTAACAAAGTCTTTTCGGTTTGCTTCTGCCTCCGATTTCGCACTCAGCTTCCTCGTTTGTAAAGCCTCGTTCTTTGTCTCACATCAGGCTGGTTTATAGGTTCGGAATTAAATTGTTGTGCGTGCGCCCTGTCGGAGCAGGTGATAATTCCATTTCTGTGCGCTCCATCCTTTTTCCAGAATTCAGCTGCATTCAAGTGATTATGGATACTTTAATAATGTCAACAAAACGAGGTTATAAAGGATCAATCTGGCAATTGACACTTTGATATACTTTGTCTTTGAAATTCTGTAATTTTAAATGATGAGGAAATATTCAGCGTTCCACATTCGTTTAAAGCGGTACAAAAAGAGTAACCAAACGTGGAATGGAGCTTAAGGGAATAACATTCTTGGCGGTGAGAATGTTCCAGGCGGACTTTATTAATAGCAGCCTGATCAGACGCGGTAGGGTATTTTTTACACTGCTTCGGGAAAACTTGTACATTTTCTGCGTTTTTGTTGACATTGATTGAGTGCTCATTCCAACTAATGTTGCAACGAAAGCACAAAGAACTGTTAAATGCCGCAAGTAAAATCGTATCTAAATTTCTGCTTTTGCCTCTGATGTTTGAAAAAAGTTCCTCTGTACTATTTCAAAATTTTACCAGATTTTGGCAAAGAGATGCGCTATCATATGATCTCTCTGTTGGGACAGATGATGCTCGGGGGTGGTGTTAACTCAAAATCATTCTACATTTTCTGAAGGTCCGATTATCGTCCTTGCGGAGTATTATAGAAACTGTACCAAGGAGGGAGAACATTTTTTTATTCATCTTTCAAAGAAGTTACAAGATTACGATTTTTACATATGTAACTGATGAGTTTTTTCTCCCTTAAGATTGGGATCGATCTTAGGCAAGCTGCTGTCAATTTCGTATAACAAGATCAAAGATAACTTATTAAATATACGGACGGTTCGATCTTCCTCATTGCGAAGAACCTGCGGGCTTTAGTTCGAAGATTATTGTAGTAGGAACGTAAATGTCCCTTTTTTCGATGTTTGTCGAGCTTCAAGCTCAATTTTTCGAATGATTTCAGTATGTGTTACGTTTTCCTGAAGATCGTCCAGCATGTGGCTCATGAAGTAGTACTGGAAGAAACAACATTTTTTGACCTCTGTGGTGCCAGCACGTAAATTGATACAATCGAGTTTTGTCGATCTTCTGTCAACTCGAAACAAATTATTTTTACCAGCACGCAATTTGAGACGAGTTTCATTGTGGCTTCCACTTAAAAATGTTATTTTCAACTATAGAGTGAAATGTCAAATTGGTTTTCTTCAAAATAAAGTTCGTTTATTAAAGTTAAAGTTGAAATTTTATATTTTTGATTCGGAAAGTGAAGATGAGGAAGTACTAAATGCCAAACTCAAAAGAAGAATACTTAGGAATAATAGCAATCCATTAAAATTGTGTGAAAATGAGTAGCATCGAAAAGAAAACCATTTGTTTTTTAGTTTTGTACAGCAGTTTAGAGTGAATAAGGAATGAATCAGGAGAGCTGCTTAAAACTCCCAGACAGCGTTAGAAGCACATAGGTTCTACCAGTTCTCCAGCATTGCACAAATTACGTACAGCCTACCTTTAACGTGCTTTTGTGGAGGACCCTCTGTGTTTAGGGAGTCAGCCAGCTTTTCCTCCCTTGTGAAGTTTTAAGAACTCCCCTCGCCTATTCATGCTGAAAAATTCATAAATTGGATCAAAATCTCCGTCTGTTTTTTATTTATGGACATATTATTTTGTTATTCCATTTTTTATCTAAACAAAAATCACTGCGGACGATACGTATTTGCTGTCGAGTGAAAACTTTAATTACAAACGTCATTTTCAAATTTGTGTGCTGCCAAATCTAACGATACAATCGAGAATACTCGATTGAACTCAAATATGTGTTGGCATTCGTTGCCACTCGAGTGTATCAAGTTACGTGCTGGCACCTCTTCCTGTTCGGCGATACCATACAGCAAGTCGCATTGGATCTGACCTGTCATCTGCTACGGTGTGGTGAAGAGAATTCATGTTCGTAAAAATGTGAACAGAAGTTTTTGATTCCCCACGACTGTCTTGAAATATTAGCAAGACCCAAGATGCACAATGTTGGGGGTATTTGCTCAGATGGAAGTGCAAATTTTGCTAAACTCTTTTTGAATAAAACAGCCAGGAAACTGGATCGTTATTGCATGTGCATAACCACTTCTGCTAATGATTTCTTTTAAAACAGTACTTTATTCATTCGACCAATTAATCTTGACCTCACTAGCTACAATCATCTTGCAAAGGGATGATCTCAATAATTGTACCGGCAGAAAATGACCCCATTTCAGTTTATGTGAGATCGCAAGTGTCATTTTTTCTTAGAACTTTAACCCCGACAAACAGCTGTTTTACTTTTACAGTACATATCCAACTTATGTCCACCGATCGAAAGTCAGGTCATGCCTCGGCTGACCAGCAATCAAAGTGTTGTTGTTTTTATGCTTAGCTGTAGATTGTGGAATGACAGCAAACCGACAACGTCTGTGTCCACGCATAAGACTCATAGCGCGCAAAGTAAACTGCTCAATGCGTAGAATATCAAGTGTTGACGGAAGACAGAAATTATACATTTAGACACAAGCTTCGGGGGCTGATTTATTTAAAATTGTTGTCGAGATTTGCGCGCAGAATGCTTGAGTTATAATTTTGTTTACGAGTTTATTATTGTTTTCACATCGAGGCGTGTGCGCTTTGAATGCCAATAGTTTCGCGTACGGATTCCAAGCGATTTTTTTTTTTGCGGTTGGGTTCGTAAAGTGTCAAATCAAGTGGGTGTCATGATCGTCACGAAACACGAATTCAGAAGTTCGTAAATCTATTTCGAAAGTTGCATATTTAAGTGTGATCACTTATCAGATGAATTCATTTACTAAGTGTATTTTCCTTATTAATATGCAAAATAAATGGCAGCTCAATCTTGAGACGTTTAAGAACCTAGCGCAGATTTATGTATTTCGAATGGCGTTGTAACTACAATTGTTTTGTTTTTTACTTTTGAAAGCTTTACTCAGCTGCTAACTTTGAAAACTTACATAACTTTATTTGTGTGGTAAAAATTCTTATTTTAAAACCGAGTTCAAACCTTGTTCTTAGCGTTGCGCAACACTTCTGTATTCAGCATTCTAACTACGCTCAGCTCAAGTTTACTATGCTGGTTGTTGTCCTTTGCTTCTAGTGCGCGGTTTCGAAGGTTTTGCCTTACTCTACCGCGGGAGATTTAAGGACAGATATTTCGCTCAAACCGACCAAAAGATTTTTCACCCGTCGTTTCATTAGGTCAATGCTTCTTGTACGATGGATGATTGGGGCCCCTAATCGGAAAATGTCTTTATTTCTTAATTTTTTCATTACTCCAAAGAAGCAGCGAAAGGCAATAGTGATTCTTTGATGAAACTCTGAGCTCTTGTTATTCAAATATACTACGGGTGCTCGGTAGATAGTTACCTTGCATTTTTCGAAGCAATATCCGTCCTTTGCGTCAATGTTTAGCGCACTATTATGATAGAGCATACCTTATTTAAGTTCTATCTTAACTGCTTCCTTTTCTCGGGGGGACTGATATGTTTAGCACTGACATCGATGACGCAATCGTTCAAAACACAAAATCTGCACTTGCTGGTAGACCAAAAAAAAAAATACTGCGAATTGTACGAATGGAAATTTGTCGCACATTCAAACTTAACCCATGAGGCAATTGAAGCAAATATATGATTTTACGATTCTTCTCTTTTCCTTACCCGTATGCTCGCTCTGTGCTAAATGCATTATAAAATAAGTTAAGTCATTAGAAGAAAGTTATTATCGCTAATGAACTATTTACAATACTAGAACAGTTCAAACTGGATCTATATGTTAACAAAGTCTTTTCGGTTCGCTTCTGCCTCCGGTTTCGCACTCAGCTTCCTCGTTTGTAAAGCCTGGTTCTTTGTCTCACATCAGGCTGGTTTATAGGTTCGCAATTTAAATGTTGTGTGTGCGCCCTATCGGAGTACGTGATAATTCCATTTCTGTGCGCCCCATACTTTTTTCAGAATTCAGCTGCATTTAAGCGGTTATGTATACCTTAATAATGTTTACAAAACGAGGTTTTAAAGGATCAATCTGGCAATAGACACATTGATATACTTTGTCTTTGAAATTTTATAATTTAAATTGATGAGGAAATATTCAGCGTTCCACATTGGCTTTAAGCGGTACAAAAAGAGTCACCAAACGTGGAATGGTGGAAAAGAATAACATTCTTGGCGGTGAGAATGTTGCAGGCGGACTTTATTAATATAATAGTAGCCTGATCCGACGCGGTAGGGTATTTTTTACACTGCTTCGGGAAAACTTGGAAATTTTACTGAGTTTTTATCGACATTGCTTACGTGCTCATTCCAACTAATGTTGTTATTGTTGCAAATTCCGAGGAAGGAAAGTCTTTCGGTTTTTGTAAACACTGTTAAATGCCGCAAGTTAAATCGTATCTAAATTACTGGGTGAACGGCTTTTGCCGCGTGGTGCTTGAAAAAAGTTCGTCTGAACTATTTCAAACCGATACTAGTTTTTAGCGAAAAGACGCGCTTATCATATGATCTCTGTCCTACATTTTCTGAAGGTCCGATGGTCGTCTTTCGTGCGTATATTTTGATGATACATTGAGAAGCTCATGACAACTTTTTTCATTTGCGTTACTTAAGCACCTTCGTCCAACAAGATCAGCTGACAAGATTCAAAAAGTATTCAAATTCACTCTGAATCTGAAAATCTTCTTGTTTTTTGTTTTAATTGTATTCGAATTGAATTACTCCAATAATAAATGGCATGCATGCCGTCCATTCATCCATCCACATCTGTGATCTAGCAAGTTTTGTTCTATTGATAACCTTGCGAAGCTATCCCGACGAAAATAGACGCCCCAGACTCCCCTTATGCCCCTATTCGTCAAGCAAATACCTAATCTATATACCCCCTGCCAAGAAGCTTAAGTCATACGATGTTTCTTTATCTTCCGCAGCAGCTAGGCTAGAAATGCTATAATCAGCAAACACCTTCCCCCGATAACAATTTCCATGTCAATAGATGGCGTTTTATTTTTAAGTTTACATACTTTCCCCCTCCTTTGTGTTTAAATTATTAAACAATAACAATTCAATTGTTTATGTTATTTTTTTATTTCTGTTCTATTTCCAGAACTTTGTCGACACTGAATCATTCGGTGCCATTAGCGGCACGGGCCACTGTTTCCAAGGATGAGGGCCGTGACTTTATGGCCGTATTTCCAGGTATGTAAATATTTTTGTTTTTTTTTTTACAGAATTAGTTTAAACAAGGTGTGAACAAGGTGCTTAATTCACTTTGTATTTGTTAGATTCACAATTTTGAATTGCAAATATTTTGTTGGTTAATTTGCCTGCTTTTGTGGTAAAAAATATTTACTTAAAGCATCAGTCGATTGCGTGTTTGCGTTGCTGGGCGCATAATTTGTGATGGTTAGAGTTAGAAATCTATTGGCGCCATAAACAGGGATTCACTTTGTTGTATGTTGATCTTATTTATTTATCAAAGGTAACCAGGCGTCGCTAGCTGGGTTAGTAACCATAGTTGTTGACTGTTTTTGAGTCTTCATATCGTTGGTGGTGGGTGGTAAATGTGTTTAAGGACTCCCGCAAAACATTTTGAATCACCATCGTTTCTCATTTGATTTTATTGAGAAGAAAAGATATATGATATGTCAAGTATTATAGAGTGTTTCAAGATTCAGTATGCAGTGAATCTCTGCAGTCAGAGGTGCCTGAAACTGTCTAGTTTTTAAAGCTATTTCATAGAGTTCTTCGCCTTCTGCTAGGTTTAAAATGATCAAATATTAAGATTCGATACCCTTATAGCCCCATATGTTGTTAACACTCCGCCTTAGACAGTAGGCTTTCCTCAGGCCTAATTTTCCAATAGAGTTTTTATGGTAAAGGTCGGTATTTCAGAAAAAGTTTGATCAATTTTGTTTTAAGTGCTTGAATCATTTTTAGACCTTAAAAAAATTACAACGGTGATTACGCTTTATTGGTGAGCGGCTTGTGTGGAAGAAAGCCGGGTCTTGATGAAACAATATAATTATGTCCAGATCCTCAAATGCTGGTCCTCAAGAATCGGTTATCATGCCTCGGGAACGTACTCTTTTGGCTGTTAAATTCCATCCATTCTGTCCATTGTCGTCTTAAGATTGCGTATGGATTTTGTGAGTTCCAAATATAACAACTTTGTTTGTTTACGCGTCTCATCAAAAAACATGATTTTTTAGCAAATTGTGGAATGTTTCCAGCTGATTCAAAGTACAAACGGAGAAGCAACAAAGTTGCGAGTTCATATATACTTAAAGTTTGGTTGAGGTTCTTGAGGAAGAGAGCATGTCGATACTTTGTTTCGCGACTTGGATAATTTCCAGTCATATCTCAGCTTAATGTGGGTTACGATATGCGACGGCCGATATAACGCGAGGCCGGGAAAAACGGTCCGATAATTTCGTAAAGCGATCGAAATCATGCGATTTATTGAGCAGTTTAGACCAAGAACTCGGATGGCAAGCCTGTGATCGCTCGCAGCGATAGAAATGACCAGAAGAATTTGCTCCGATTTAATAAATGAGGATCAGTGAAAATGTTGTCGACAAGAAATCGATCAGTCGAACGTCGCGTTGGCTAAAACATCAAAATTTACAGCTATAACTTTGAGGCACTTAAGGGTCTTGCCTTTGTCGGGACAAATATGTAGAAATGATATTTGGGTGCAGATCAGACGAAGACTCGTACCCTAGGCTATCAATGCCTATTGGATTAGTTCAAACAACAAGGTTCATAACTCCAAACTCGAAGGATTAAAATGATGCTCTTCTAAACCTTTGAAAGTAAAATACTCCTTCAGGTAAGAGTGTCTACAAAGACCGAACTTTTTCAAAGGAACAAGTTCTCCTGGAAACAAGAAAGCTTGATCGAACCAACTGGTAGCGGTTGCCCGGTTGACAGTAAAATATGGACAGAAGCTTTAGGTCAGACTGAGATTTTTATTGACCCATGTGTGGGCACTCATATCTCAAACAGGTTTGCTAAAGCTTTTGTTACATTTTAATGAACTTAGAGACCAGTAGTTTTGTTACACTTAAATAAAAGCGTTAAAATGTGAAAAACAAATTGTAAAAAAGTAGACGCAGAACCTTTACAAAATGTCTCTTGTGTTGTTCTTTAAATTATATTTCATTTCAGAATAAATTTAATTCGGCCGAAAAGGACAAGTTGTTTTAAAATTCAAAAAACAATAAAAAAACCAGTCAAATTAAATGTCCTCCTCGATTGTGTTGTTTTGAGTAAGCCAACTTCTTTTCATAATAATTAATGCAATCAAGGCTGCAGAATTCATAAAAATTTAAATGCAAACCTTCAATCCGACTTGTCTTAAGATTACGCAAGCAAAGAAGATGTTTATGACTTAATCGTCACTTTAATCTTGACACAGATCACTGAAAGAAGATGTAGGCTGCTCGATGAAGGCTGGAAATAAAAATTGATATTCGTTGATTGCTTTACTTTACTAAGGACTGAATTTTGTAAAAACAAAACTCAAAATCCACAAAATGTTAGCATTGCTTGCAAATCATAAGGGGTAACTTCTTTTTTAGAGTGAGAGACTTCTACTTCAAAAGTGGGTCTAAACGTGTAATTAATACTTGAGCGCCTCCCATACTTAAAGAAAACAGAGTTCAAATAAATAAAGAAGATCTTGTGGGAATTTTGATTCTCTTAGCATACGATGATAGGCCCCGTATTACTTTGGGAAAACTTCATTAATAGTCCCAGTGCAAAAACTTGCTATATCTAGATGAAAAAATATTAAATACATTGATACAAAATCAGCTCGAGAGTTTCTGGGAAGGAAATGGAGTAATCGCAGAACACCAGTCAGGGTTCAGAAGAAAGCCTTCATTTGAATCGGTGTTAAACCCTGTACCAGCAAATTGGAAAAAAAGAAATATGTTCACGGCTGCAATTTTATTAGATCTTAAAACGGTGTTCAAGAATGTCGATAGATGCATCCTACTAAAGAAACTGGAAAACTATGTGATCAGAGTACTCGAACCCGAATGGTTCAAGTCATTTTTACCGCAACTGAACGATATTGAATTTGGTGTGCCCCAATGTACAATATTAGGTCCACTGTTATACCTCATTTATATTAATGAGGTGCACAATGTGGTTAAAAATGGACAACTCATATTATTTGCAGACGATGGCTTGTTCCTTGTAACACAAAATGATATTAATATTTGTAAATTAAAAATGTCTTAAGACGTAAATGATATCAAGCAGTGCCAGAAGTTACCCCATTGACCAAAATGAATAGATCTGTATCCGCAAACGTTTCATCCGCCCACAAAGTAGTTCATAGAAGGCTAGTTTTCTTTGTAATCGCGACAAAAACAACACCGCGGCTCAAAAATGGGCTGTGGCGCCAATAATTTGCTTGTTGTGTGTTGTGAACGTATTTATGACGGTTTTGATTTTTAATTTTGAATGACTTCTCTATTGGGAAATGTTTTAAGTTCTAACATATGGACTTTGACTAAAAGCATTCTTTTTTTATTGCAGATTTAGTCCGAGAATTGACTGAGAAAGCAAACGAATACAATGCGAAAGAAGCCGCCAAATGGTTTACCAAGGTAATTCACTTTACTCCCTCAACCAATAGAAATGTGAATATCTTCTCTTTAATTTACTAGGCTCTACAATACAATGTGCCACGCGGTAAGAAAAATCGTGGCCTTCTTACCGTCCTTACTTATAAGAAGCTTGTCGGCGAAGATCAATTAACTCCTGAAAACATAAAAATGGCCCAGTACCTGGGATGGTGTGTCGAAATGGTAATGATACCAAATAATTAATGGGTAACAATATTTTTAGAAACTTTCTTTTGCAGCTCCAAAGCATGTTCATCATGACAGACGATATAATGGATAACAGCTCAACGCGTCGCGGTCAAATTTGTTGGCATAAACTGGAAGAAGTTGGCATGACAGCCATCAACGATGCCATTATGATTGAGAATGGTATATTCGGAATTTTGAAACAACATTTCCGTCACACGGACTACTACACCGAGCTCCTCGATCTCTTCCATGAAGTGATATTTATTACCACCTGCGGACAATCCTTGGATTTGCTTAATGCTAACAAAGATGTAACCAGCTTTACGATGGATAAATACAAATTCATTGTAAACAACAAAACTGCATACTATTCATTTTATTTGCCATTCGCTCTGGCCATGCACATGGCTGGGTAAGTTTATCTTCATTGAATTATTGTTAACGAAAGGTTCCTCTTCAACTGGAATCAATTTCAGTTTCAAAGATCCAGAAACATTCAGACAAGCAAAGACAATTCTCCTCGAAATGGGTCACTTCTACCAAGTGCAGGATGATTTCCTTGATTGCTTCGGCGATCCCGATGTAACTGGTAAAGTTGGCACCGACATTCAAGACAATAAATGTTCCTGGTTAGCTGTGGTTTGCATGCAGCGTGCTAATGACAATCAAAAGAAAATCATGACCGAGTGCTATGGACAGAGCGGTAAGAAAAAGAAAATTTCAATTTCAATAAAAACAATTCTGTACTGTTCTGATCTTCCTTGCAGATCCAGCGAAGGTTGCTCGCGTTAAGCAACTCTACACCGAGCTGGGACTACCAAACACCTACGCTACATATGAAGAGGAGTCATACAACATGATCAAAACGCACGTTCAGCAGACATCACGTGGCGTACCACATGAAATCTTCTTGCAAGTTCTCAATCAGATATATCATAGGGACTCCTAAGCACCCAAGCACATCAAAAGCAGACTGAAGGTCTGAACTCTTCAATCAAATAACACAAATTAGAGGCGAAGGGTTTAGCTATAACCGCTTAGAATTAAGTGATTCTCATTTCACGCATACTATTCATAGTCACATTAACCCTTGTTCATCTATTTATCCTCGGAGTAGAACATCCTTTAAAGTCAATCTGTGTGCTCATCACAAAGGAAAGCAGAATTTAAGTCTTTCTTTCTGATTGCATTGCATGCACGAGTGATAGCTTTGTTTTATTTTTGAAAGCTTTATGTTTAGGAAAGATGCGGAAGTTGAATAAAAACGAAATTTAATTGTGATCAAAGAAAAGGAAGGAAGAAATAAGAAATGTGTTATTGTAGTAGTTTTCCTTTCTTTACATTTACATGTATATGTCATATACATGTGTACCTTTTTTTTAAATTTATAAAATTTAATTAAACTCTCATTGTAAAATGTTGAACCAAGACGTGTTTTATTTGATTGGATCTTAAGTGGCGTTTGTTTTTTAAATGGTGAAGTCAAATTTTTTGTACTTTTCTCGAAATCGTTTTACAAGCTCGACTTCTTCGTGTTTGGTGAGGCTGCAATCCTTCCAATCGGTCTTCTCATCGCAGTTGAGGAGATTCTCGGAACAGAAGACTTCCCTGAAAGAAGAATCAAATTAAACAAATTATTATTTACAGCACCAAGGTAATCTGAGCTAACAGATATGAAAGGGAAGCTTAGGCTGTAAAGGAGTACACGTTGAATAAATATAAAGGTCTTTAAACTAATTGAAACTGAAGGCCAAATTTTGAGTTCCATAATAAAGTTAGTCGTATCCCGTTTCGTAGGTAGCTTTCCAGTGAAGGTTTCCACTAGTACTGTCATTATAAGCGGTTTTTCCTTCCGGCGCATGATTCAACAGTCTTATTCGTTGTAGTCGCCTCACAAAGTTAGTCTCGTCTTAAGCATTAAGTGATCACTTGACACGAGAACGGAACTTGCGGTCAAAATTAATATTTTCTTCGTCACACACGGTAGCCATGTTCAAATCTCGGCGAATGTCGCAATTTCTCGTATCTCGAGATTGCTCTTAATCTCGTACCTCAAATTGCTCCAAATGTTGTGGTTTGAAATTTTTGTATCATCGCAGTTTGTTAAATAAGCTTAGTTTCAAATATCTTTCCAGGTATTGTCTGCATTTCCCTTAGCCTGATTTCGAGCTCGTAGCCTCTTTTTTTTGTTTTTAAATGTGACTTCCACTTCAGATGTGAGTCTTACATCATTCCTAACTATTTCGCCTCGTTTGCAAATGGGATTTCAACCGAATTGGGAAAAAGAGCTTTAGAGTTGGCGATTCGACTGTATCACTGCATCATTGTTGTCCGCGGATTTTGCTACGACTGTCTATACATCTTGCATGGCTCTCGTATAAAGCAAGAACAGAATTGGACACAGAATACTTACCTAAGAAACACCGGCGTGAATTCCTTTGAATTCTGAGTATTAAGTCCCGTATCTTACTTACTTCACGGGACCTCGATCCGTGAGAAGTCTCTGCCTGAGACACGACAGCCTCTCACTCGATTCGTGACACGCTGATTCCCATTTTCAACACCTGGTCTTCCTTGTCTCGAACCTGGGGGCTGTGATTTGCTTTAGCATTATTGTCCATTCGCTCAATGCAGCCGAGCTAGTTTAGTCGTCTTATTTTGGCTTAATGAACTATATCTACATCGTGATACGTCTGGTAGAGTTTGCGGTTTGCGGCTCCATATAGCAGAACTGATAGGATCAAAGTTCTGTAGAGCGCACATATCGTCTTACATGTAAGAAGTTTTGAACCAATTTGTTTCGCCAAACCGAAAAAGCAGCGGTTTCCTAGAGTGAGTTTTCGCCGATCTCAACTTGTCCTATGCGGTGGACAGATGTTTCTTTGTTTATTGACTGGTGATCGGGTACAGAGCGTTTTACTTCAATTATCGGTTGCAATCGTTTTAGTAAAAGTTTCTCTCGAAGACCTAAGATATTATCGGCAGAAGAGAAATAGGTTTCCAGTTTCCAGTTTCGGAACCATTATGACTTCTGCGACTTTCCAATGCCTTGGGACGTATACAATTCTGAAGGAAGCATTTATAGTAAACAAAAGTTTTACATTTTCTTTAAAAATATTAAGAAAAAAATCAATCCAACCCAAACAGAACTGATTATAGAGAACGGCTGTCCAGTGCTTCGTTATTATACCTTTTGCCTCAAATGAAGAAATTAAACGTTGGTCCAAACAGCCGACTTCATTCTTCAACAGACTTTATCAGCTCCCTTTAGGGTATTCACAGACGCCTTCTTAACGTCTTCTCAGTCATGGCAAATCTTAAGGGAAATATAATGAATTGCAATTCCGACAGAAAACAAACATTCATTCGAAGACGAAAACTGGGTTGGGTCATTAAGAAAACAACGTGATCAAAATTGGAGCCACAAACAAATACAAGAACAGTGGAAGGTTTGTTTAAATGTTTCACGTGTCTGAATCCAAATAAATTTGTTGCCAACCTTACCTTGCAAAGTGCAGTGGAAACTGTTTCATTTGCCTCGTTAGCAATGTTGTTCGATCTGGTAGTTCAGCGACAAAGAACGGCCCCTGCTGCGGAAGTGTTGACGGATCAGTGAGTTCTGGCAATGTCTCTAGAGTTATATTATGTTCCTCTGCTTTATCCTAAAAGTAAAATATAAAAAAACATTGCCAGTTTGCTTATTGCAGTTGAATCTACTTCAAATCCGTGCTTAATTTTCCACGCATATCCTTCGTTCAAACCCAAGGCGTTGATTTGCAAGTGCGATGACTTATAATTGCGTTCCGTGAAACACACTGCCTGACCTTGTTCCTTGAAAAAGTTCCTTATTGAATCTTTGAATTTGGTCAGCTCCTTCCAGTCTTCATTCGAGAGCAGAGCAGACGACTGTATATGCGTGACAGAGAGTATCAGAATATGATATTCGTTGATGGGTCCTTTGGCTAAGGCTAGATAGAAATTTTCTCCAATCGTGATCACCAAATGTTTCTCGACGTCTGCCGATGAGAGGCAGAACCAGCATTTTTCCTGATCGAAGGTGGTTCGCGGTCGTTTTTCTTGACCATCATGTCCAAATCCTCTGCGTCCGCCGCCTCGTTTGCGATTGTCATTCTGGTTTGACTTGAGATCATAGAAGTATTGTTTCCCATCTTCCTGCAGGGAATAAAAAGGCAATTGTAAGAAAGAATAACAAGAAATGGAATAAAGAAACTTACTTGCTGCTGCTTGCCTTTACAGTCGGAAAAGTCCATGCCCTCGAATGGACACGCCGTTTCGTTGGTGGTCTTTTGAATGAGCTCAAGAACTCGCATCTTTTCCACTGGCATTAAACTCAAGGCGTATATGTATTTCTCTTTGTTTTGGTTGCCCACATCTGCCAGGGATATAAACCTCGTACAGAGTTCGAACTGTGTCGTGTTATCTGCAGGGATTCTTGATAAAAGAGACTCATCATCTGAGATAAAAAAGGATAGGAGATTAATGTTACCTGTATGGTGGTGGTTCTATGTGGACGTTATTCATCCCACAGAAGTGATATCTTGGCTTAATCTCCCGCGAAAGATATGAAATTAGTTTTGATGTGTTTTTCTGAAAACGATACTTAGTTTTTTTTTTTTAGCCAATAATACATTCAATTAAAACTAACTTCCATTCCTCCAATACCATGAGGCCATTGGGACGTGATTAGTATATCGACACCTTTATAGTCTGTGGCGGTTGTCTTATTAACCAAACACGAGTTGCGAATAGACACTATGTCCTCCTTATTGAATGTGTTTGGACCAGAGCCCTCGACGCCACTAAGATAAACGAATTTGACTCCCGACGAAAGAGTATATAGTCCTCGCTTTCCTAGAAGAATTTATTGTAGAATAATTTCTATATACTTGCGCTTTGGTGAATTTACCCAAGTACGTTAAATTAGAGCAAATTTCTCCATCTTCTATGTCTTCATAGAAATTTGCGGTTTCCTTAACATTCGGCCCGAGTATGTACGTTGGAACAGGGACTGCATACAGATTAAAATCAAATATACATTGACTGAGAAACTTCTTTACTTACTGTTCTTAAACCCATTTCTATATGCAATTAATTCATCGTTATTTGTACCAAAGAATTCGCCGACACAGAGTAAAATCTCGAAGGGTCCCGCTTTTTTGTTGATTGACTCTACCCGATTGAAAAGTTGCTTGAATCTGCCACGCACATCGCCACTTACTAAACTGAAACAATTGAAATGATTATTATCGGGGGTTTCTGGTTCTGCATCTGGAATAATTACACTTTTACTTTTTGATCCATCTATTAATAAAACCAAAGAGTTTTAACAAAATAACAAAAGCTGCTGTTGTTAAACGTTTGAAATGTCACGGTCAAGTGTCATTTGTCAATTGAAAACAGATGGTCTGTTCGATTCAATGACAAACAGGGTGCTTTTAATTTGTTTATTATTTCCCTTCTGAAAGTTTTTGGAATGGGTTCGATTTTTGGAATTTTTTATATCTCCGCGCTTCGAGGTTCAATGATTTGGATTCCATTGTCTCCAGAAGGATGCCTGTGTGAACATAGAGTGCTGAGCAAAACTGGTCGAATAAAAGAACAAAGCTCGAACATCTAGTGTAATTTCCATACTTCCATGCCTGCATTCGTCCAATTTTGCACGTTTGGATAAATTTCACGTTATTGCTTACTTATAGTATTGAGTCCAAAGACCCTTAATTTTTGTGACATTACTTTCTCTTTTAGCATGCTTTATATAAATTTTCAGAGGTTGCGTGGGAATAACGTTGGCATTCAGCCTGTACTCTTGACCATTATTGGCCAAGACTGCTCGGTGCATCACCATACTGGAACAATGGGATTCAAATCGGAGCCTTGGACTGGCCAAACGTTCAAAACTGGTGATCTTCAAAGCCATTATTTTACGATTTAAGCCGCAAACTCCCGCCCGTGTTTCAAAGTTTGAGTTACATTAAGTTCTTGTATAATTTTTATAGTATTCTTTTCCAACTGATTGAAAACGATTAATTTTCGGTTCGTCGGACCAGACTACATGTTTCCAGTCTTCTATGGTCAAAGAATTGTGATCCTTGCAACATCCGGACAACGCAGGTCTTTTCTTATTGATGGCTGACACCAGTGCAAAAAGAGCTTTTCTGGCCCTCATCTCGCTGACTTTCTTGTTGATTGCTTGTGACCTTTCTTGGGGTCTAAGCTGACTGATTTTTAAAGATTTTGCTAAAATGCAAGGCTTATTTTGTATTTGCAAAATGAGCACCTGAAAAGGGTTAAATTTGATTCTGTAAATCAAATTAGTTTTCCAATGATAACCAACAGTTTTCAAGTGTCTTGTTAGACACAAGCCGTGTCCTGTCTTCAGTTGTAAGACTTTTCTTTATAAAGCAATTAAGTATCTCTTACCGTGACGACAGCATTCGCTAAAAACTACCGTTTCTTCAACAACTCATAATCATAAGTTTTCGAACAATACTTTCCGTCAGAGAAATTTAGATAAAAATATTTGTTTTTTTATTGACTTGTTTGACAAAATTTTCTGCAGATAGTTTTATGAATAGAAACGTTTATTAAGCCAAATGACCAAATCAAGTAAGCCTTGTACACAAAAAGACTTGAATATTATACGAAAAATTCAAACTCTTTGTCGTCACCATTAATAAATTGAATCGACTTACTTCTTGATAATCCATCAATCTCTAGACTACCTGAAGCACCTACCAGAGTTTGTCTTTAAATTTCGCAAGAGACACAGATGAGGTCTGCCTCACTCTCACTGATACATTAGAACTAGTTTGGACTACACAGCTATGCAGCTAGTTTTTGAATTTCAAATCATCTATATCGTATATAAGGCTTAAAACCAGCCTCTTGGTATGCGCTGGACTTCGATTTGAGGTTGTAACAAAGGTCTTCTTATTGTTGAACCACCGTGAAGGCTTACTAAGGGATTTTTTTCCAAACAAAAAGAAGCTCAGGGCTTACATATTCTGATTCTAATCACTGGCAACATTATGGACCGAATTGCCACTATTTACTAGAAAGAAAAAGATCCCATTCTGAATCCTTCTTGAATAGAGCTAAGTTCTTTTAAACCACCTCAACTCAAGATTCTATTTAATGCAGAAGAGAGGTTACCCAAAAATATTTACGGAAATAATGCATTCAAAGAGCCTTTTTTTAATTATTTGCTCGCTCTTCAAGAGGATATTAAGAGTCTTATAAGGCGTGTAGCACAGAGCGAGCGGAAGAATTAGGAGAAGAATGAAAGATTATGTAGTGGTTTGAGAAACTCAGGTGTAATTGGTTACAACTCACTTCCGTGGGTGGAGCCCGAAACGGTCGGAAGATTTTGATATCGACCTATTGGCTTTAGCCGAATTCACAGGATTTTATTCGACATTGGTTATGATCTATGAACTTTTTGAAAATTTGGAAGATTAATGTTAAACACCCCGCTGTCAGTGCTATGCCTTCACAGCAGGGCCATCTATACACAATCTACACACACCGCTATTTTTGAAAACACGAACTAGGAACTAAGTCGATACAACAACCACTACTGCAACGCCACCCATTAGTCAGACTACTATCATTGGTCGACCAACCCAGTGATAGTGACAGTAACTTGCTCCCAATGGCAAATGGTGACTGGACCAGATTCGAAAAACTAGACCACTACTCTAGGAATCGAACCTGGGACCTAACAATTGAATAAATTGAAAGGCAGGCGCTCTACCAACTTCGCAACCCACTAAAACCTTTCTTTTATATGCGGAGATTACTACGCATTTAACGTTGTGGGGATATATCGAAATGAATAAACAATAATTGTTCAGACGAAGTCAATTGAGTTTGGCTTTGATGGCTTGAAATCCAAGCTAATAAAGGCAAGAATTATATGGCAGTCTTAAACGCAGACAATTCACAAATTTTGTTTTACAATTTGCTCATTACGCGGATTTATAGAAGACTCGAAAGACAGTGTGGTGGCTTGCAACGCACATGTTATTTGGCTTCAGTTCCTTCATGTGTCCTAATTTTAAAAATTCTCTAAAAAGGTTATCTACTTCACATTAGAAGAAGTTGTGAAGGTACAATAGATCTGAAATCAGAAAATCAAAGTTCATTCGTTAGATAATAGTTTTTCCCAGGTAATTTTGGGAGGGTTTTTCGAAAAATTAATTTTTCACTTTTTTGGAACACTATGAAGAAATAAACACGAGTTTTTGCTTTTGATATTGTCAAATAAAAAATATTAATAAATTTGAAAAAAAACTCTCCAGTGTCACCTTGTCAATTATGTACAGAAATCGTGTTCAAAATTTCAAACGGATCGGCGCAGTAGTTTTGAAGTTATGAAGGACACCAACTATGAAAACGTGGGTTGTGGGGATTACTTTTTTAAGTTTTGTACACTATAAAAATCTGGTATAAAACGTTCATCCAACGGGTATAAAAACACTCGTAACTTCATCTATTTTGCTCTAATCGAATTCGAGTTTGACACAATATTCTTAAAATATTGTGCATTCAATTAAAAAAAAATGGTAAAACGTAGGCTGCTAATGCTAATATTTATCATCAAAAGTGGTTTAATTGTTTTTCCAAGCATTCTCCAGCATGATTTATACACTTTTGCATGATCTTAAACCAATCGTCGAAACAATTTTTCCACTCCAATTGAGATACCTCCAAAACAGGGTTTTTGAACGCTTCAGCAGCATGTTCTGGCGACGAAAATCGTTGACCACACATTTTTTCATTGATATGCGGGAATAAAAAGAAGTCATTGGGTGCCAAGACAGGGCTGTACGGCGGATGACTCATCAATTCGGCGTTTTGGCCGGTCAAAAAGGAGCTGGTTTGAGCCGATGTGTGAGAGCTCGCATTGTTATGGTGAACAATGTTTTGCCGAAGAAACAGGCGACCATTTGCTTCGAAGTGCTTCTTCCACGAACAACTTTTGTTGGATTTGGCTCGTCTTCGAAGACCCACACGGTCGATTGTTGTTTTGTTTTGGTCTCATACGCATAGATCCATGAGTCGTCACCTGTGACAATCTTATAAACGTCTTTTAAAGCACCGCGATCGTATTTTTTTTAACATTTCTTTGCACCAATCGACACGAGCCTTTTTTTGAGCGATTGTCAAATTGTGAGGGATCCAACGAGAACAAACCTTTTTTACGGCCAGGTGTTCATGCAATATCGAATGTATGCTGGTGGAAGAAATGCCCAGGGATGCCTCTATCTCACGGTATGTCACACGACGATCTTGCATTATCAGTTCACCCACGGCATCAATGTTCTCTGGCACAACGGCCGTTTTTGGACGACCTTCACGGAATTCGTCTTTGAGCGAGCGTCGGCCATGACTGAATTCATTAAACCAGTTTTTCACAGTGCTATAGGATGGTGCTTCATCGCCATACAAAGATTTAAGTTCATCAATGCATTCTTGTCGTGATAATTCCACGTCGAAAGTTGTGGAAAATGATCGCACGAAAGTGTTCACGAGATGAATTTTTCAAGTCTCTGTAAATAAAACAATTCACGATTAAATGACAACACGTTCTGAGTGATGTTATGCTAAAAAATGTCAAACTTTCCAATGGAAATGTCAGATTGCACCTGGCAACACTTAGTGTTGCCTAGGCCAGAAATATATCTAGCAGCCTACGTACCTTAGACCACCCTTTAAAACTACATCGAATCCTTAGGGGACCAGAAAAGTACACCATTTGTAAGTTTAGACGTTAGACTCCACCCTTTTGAAAAGTTCGAACGATGGTTCTAAACTAGTTCGCCATTCGATGAGCTTTGCTTTTGGATGGCTCCATATATTCATTCATTCATTCATTTATTGTTCATTATTCTCAAACAGTTTACATCTTTCTTAAACATTAAATATTTATTCTAATCTAGCTATAATTATAGGACTATTCTATGAGAATTGTTAGTGACATTTTATATTTAATAGAAAATAGAAATAAATGCCACTTCAATTTATTGTAATTCAGTGTGGGGTGTACAAAGGCAAATATTAGTTAAATATTTATTGATAACATCTATGTTCAATAACAATTAAAAAAAAAAACAAAAAAATATACAATTTAAGCGTGCGGAAGCAAATAATGATCTTGGAAATACTATATAATAATTTCGATATTTAATAATTCAGATATTTAAATATGGAAGCGCAACAGGATTTCGATTTGATTATGGTCAAAGTTTAGAAGCCACAACTTTAATTTCTTCAAAAGCGCGGTCAGATTCCTAGTTATTTTTATTTCTATAGGAAGGCTGTTAAACAATCTGCATGAAATGATTGATTAGAAGTTTCTGTAGTTAGTAGTTTGTACTACTACGAAAGTTCTGCCGGTCGAAGATTGGGCTTTGCATGTAACCACCTCTCGCAAAGAAAACTTTCGTTACTTTATAGTAAAACAAATGTTTCACAGGCAAAATATTCAAGGCCTTAAATAGATGCATAGTATGAGAAAAACGATTAGTTTTACAAACTTTCCTAATGGCACATTTTTGAAGGACAGTTAACTGTTGGAGTTTATTGCGATACGCACCACCCCAACAGCTAATACCATATTGCATTTTTGAATGGAATATGCCATTATAAAAAAATGTTAAGGTATTTATGGAACAGTACTTCATGAGCCGGTATAAACAACGAATGGATGATAGTAGATATTGCTTTAAACACAAGATGTGTTTGGACCAACTCATATTTTGGTCGATGATGACGCCAAGGTATTTAAAATCCGCCACAATATCAATTTTAAACTAATCTCGACTACAATTAACTTCATTACTATTGTTATTATTGTCATTAATTTTCCTACACTTACAGTCAGACAAATTTTGCTTATTACAATCAGATGCATGCAATATAATGTCTAAGTCCGGGGGTTCTTGCAAACTTAGGCTAAAAAACCTTAGCTTAGTTTTGTTACTAACGATCAATTTGTGTTTCGCAAACCAACGTCTTAAGTCTTAAGACGTGCACATCATGCTTTATATCGGCAATCAAATTCAAGAGATTAAGCCTCTAAGGAGAGCTAAAGGCAATACCAAGATCATCTGCAAAAGCGCTAATTTTGCCCACGAATGATTGCTCGAATAAAGAGTTTATATAAATAAGGAACAAGATTGGGCCAAGCACAGATCCTTAGGGTATACCAAGATTGGTCACTTTCAAGTTACTGGTATTTTCTCCAATTTTAACTCTTTGTGTTCTATCTTTAAGATACGACTCAAACCATTAGAGGATAAACCCACGACAACCTACTTTTTCCAATTTATCCAAAAGAATGGCATGATTTACCATGTCGAAGGCTTTTGTTATATGTATCAACAAAGAGACCAGCACAAGATTTTTTGCCATCCAAACCCATATGAATATATGAACAAAAATCTAGTAGAGCATCTTCAGTAGAAAGGCCTGCCCTAGACCCAAACTGCAAAGGACTAAAAAAGCGTATTCTATTAAGAAAAGATAGAATGCTAGTTTTAACTGCTTTCGCGAACACCTTTGAGATTGAAGACAGCAAGGAAATTGGTCTGTAGTTTGTTTTATCCTTCTTCTTACCCTTTTTGAACAAAGGAATGACAAGTGCACATTTTAACTCCTCAGGAAAGTTGCCGGATTCAATACTCAAATTGAACAGATGTGATAAAATATCTACAATGTTAAGCGCAGTTTTCTTAAGAATAAAATTAGTGATCCCATCTATGCAACATGAACCCGAGTTCTTAAGAGAATTTATTATTTTTAGAAGTTCAAACACTCTTATTGGCCCGAAAAAAAAAACTGTTCCTGGTGTTAGTGTTTTCATAAAGCCCATTCCCAATATTGAATCCGAAATATTTATATTTCCGTTTTTCAACATGATCGGCTCGGCAGAATTGCTAACATTACGATTGACAATATTATTGACTACTTTTGGTCCTGAACAATGAGCTTAAATAACGAAAAGGGAGACAAGGTCCAAGAAAAGAAAGTAGGTCATTCGATGATAAAAGGCAAGTGAGAACAGTCGCCCAAGAAAATAAAAGGGAAATAAGTGAAAAAATAGAAGAAAAAAAAAAATTAAGTGATGTGCAAACATGAAGGGTTTAGGGCCCCTTCATGGGACCAAGAAAAAAAAAAAAAAATTATTAGAGACCGGGACACCAAAACAAAGGGAACGGTGGGCAAAGCCAAATTCGTGGGCCGGGATAGATTTGGGGGTGCCGCAAACTTAGCGGAGGGTGAGAACAGAACAGAGAAGACAAAGACCGGACAAACGTACAAGGGGGACAAAATTCCTTGGGCGGTCGAAGAAATCGGGGATTGTGTCAAAATTTTTTTTCATTTTTTTGGTTTTCCTTTTTTTTTCTGAAGAATGTTTTTTTTTATATAGCGTTAGAGATAAGTGCAGTGACCTTTCCCGCATCGTGCTGCCGACAGGACAACAGGGGATCTAGATATTAACGAGTGAGTCGATTTTGGAGAAATAAGTTAAAAGGATTTTTAAGCCTTACTCAACAAATGTAGTTTTTGTTTTGTGAGACGTCAGAATCGCAATATGATGAGCGAGTTTCATTTGCTGATGGTGGTATGTGCATCGATGGGAAGGTCGTCCATTCTTAAGTCAGGGAGATTGTAATTCCACAGAACAGCGACTGGGACCAGGATTTAGAAACGGACATGTAACTTTTGGACTGTGTCCGCCTTAGGGGCTCCCGAAATTTCTGGCCAGGGAGATAGCAACGGCCTAGCCAGACAAACCATCCGATAGTTGATCGTGAGGACCGTGCGACCCTGGATGATGGGTATGAAGTGGAAGGGTGGGGGTCAACTTAGCTTAGACTCCTTAGGTAGGATTAAGTTTGTTAAAGCTTAGCTTAAGTGTTTATATTCTTTTAGGGTTATTTAGAGTAGTTAGGCTTGTTAGTTTAGGTAGCTAGGATTGGTTTAAGGTAGAAAAGGATTTATATAGGTTTATAATGGTTATTTTTTGTTAAGGGGGGAAATCACAGTAAAATTTTTAATTTTTCGAAAAAAAATTTTATCGCTTAAATGATGGTTTAGGGTATTAAAAATAATATACCAAATAATGAAATACGGCAAAAGTGCCCGAGTGACCAAATTTTTCACTCTGCGGTTACGTCTCTCCGGTATGCTCATATATTTTCATATGGTTTCTTAGTACTTAAAAACTTTAAACGCGTTTTTCTCGAAACCACTTTTTTTGAGCTCGCCGAAGACATAACTCGAGCAAATCTTTACTGATCGACTTGAATTTTGACAGTAGCTTCGAAATATCTTTCTCCAAGGAGCTACGTAAGATTTTTTATTTTATATGGCTTAATTTTTTTTTATCGACGATTTTATGGCGTTTTTTTTTGTTAAAAATGTAACTTTATTTTCAAACGTGCACCATTTTGTAAAAAATCAATGTATCGAAAAAGTCCTACGTAGCTCGATTGCTGTTGTTATATGAAAACCAAACAATTTTGGTGTTTTCTTCCAGGTCAAAAATTATGGAGTTTACGTCTTCGGCCATCGACACCCTTTCAAAAATAGGCGCCTTAGGGCATATGCTGCGCAGCCGCAATTTTTGAATATTTTTTATTGAAAAAATTAAATTTTGTACTTTTTTAGTATTGCTATAAAACCTACTTTACAGATTTTCGATTGATACTTTTATTCAGCCAAAAATAATTCCCGAAAATATGCCTATTTTTTTGTGTGCTACTGTTATTTCCCCCCTTAAGCATAGGGATAGCCTTTTTTCGCTTTCTTTCTATCACCTGTCTCACCACTCTCTCTCTCTCTTTGGCACAGCTCTTCTTTGCTGATGAGCGGGAGATGTAAGGAAAGAAGGACAAAGACTACCCCGTCCGACGAGCTCAGCCGAGCAACCACAAGCGTGCCGCCGTCCACCTGACCCATATCGCAGATGCCTCCGTGGCCTTCCATAGCTCACAACAATTCCGGGAACTCTTTGATCAAGTGGTATCTAACTTATATTCGAATAAGTCAGTGACACGACCATCTTACAGAGATTTTGAATGGAACAAAAAACCTGGGTGAAAATCCGCAATTTAAACACTGATGAAGCGGTCACTGAAGCGGTCAATCGGCGTTTTTTCTCCGCATTTCGTAGTAAGCTGGTTTCAATTTTTGAAGAGTTGAACTGCAGCTAGGATACAATTCAAACCACAAACTACTCCATGATGTGCCGTAAGCCAAGTCTTAATCCTGTTCTCGGCGTGAATTCGTTAGATTTGGATGTTCTTCAACACAAACACTTATGGCGACTGATGAGAGCCAGTCTGCAGTATCTGCTCGTAGACGTTAACGTTCTCACAATCTTGTCTCGCTCCGAACAGTACTTCAACGATCCTAAGTGTAAAACGGCAAAGCTAAGACTCAACACATAGTCTCGAATGACAGTTCGGTTTGATGTGTGTGATCGAAAGAGGGATGCCATATTCGGCCATAAATTGGATCACCCTTTACCTTTCCATTCACAACAGAACAACAGGGTGTTTTGCAAAAACGAAAGAAATATTCAATGAAAGTAATTCATGAACATAAATAAATTTTGTTTAAACAATTTTTATTAGTTGCAATTAGATAATCTTACAACGCAAGTGTATAAAATCGTATAAAAAATATTTCTATAATCTAATATATATCTGTATAAAAATAGAATCTTACAATTATCAGTCAAAGTGACAGCAGTTGTTTTAATTTTTTATTGATTTATAATTTTTGGGATTGTTTTTACTGGAAGGCTTTTTGGAATTTTTTCTTGAATGCTAGGGATACTCAGATAGACATATTTAAGGGCCCAAGAGGCTGAAAACATTTAACATGCCCATTATGTCAAAGTGACATTTGATTAAGTCGCTAAAACAACACATACTTTGTATTGTATCAATAGTATTACAAAAAAAAACAATTCCATCAGCCTTCCAAAAATGCTGGGGACTTTGTACTAAGGGATCAAGGCTGTTGCCTAATAAATAGGATATTTTTGTTCAATTACACAAGTAAATTGTTATAAAAATGTTTAAAACTAGTCTTATGATGTACGAAAATATTTAAGTATAAGAAAATGGTATCACAAGCGGTAACTTGAACCGCGTTCAGGCGCTTATAATGCGTCTGCATTATTGTAAAATTCTAAGGGTTTCAGGGAGGATGTGAAGACATCACGTCCAACACTGGAAGTGCGCTTATTAAAATTAGGAATATGAATCTACAAACACCGACATACATCAACTAATACAATATACTATTATATTTATGAAATTAAATCTAGGCGGTCACCATCAGCTTTGATGTTGACCGTTTAGCTTTTATCCAGTCTATGAAGATGCCCTTGTTTTTGTCACCTGAAACGAGAGATGGGAACTTATGAGGGGGCTGCGAGAAAAGTGGCGTTTGATGTGGAACTTACCACATGGATAATTATGTTTATGGTTTACGTCACAGCTCGGAGGGCAAAATCGCACTACGAGATCGAACGGCTCCATTGCAGTTATTTTTAATTTCGGTAACTCGCCCGAACCAACAGCGCTTGAGTCAGATGATTCCGATGGTGAATTTGTGGGTGGTGCCATTGTCAGTGATCCGGAAGGAGGGGGTGGTGGCGGCTTTATGGTTATTGCTGGTGGTACAGGACATGCAATAGGAGGAGTGGTTGCTGTAGGTGGTAAAGTTACATAAGATGCCATCGTCGTTGGCGTTGGCGGCAGTGGAGGAGCTGTTGTTGGAATTGGTGGAGGAGCTGTTGTGGGTGGCAACGTTGTTGGAGTTGGTGGAGGGGCTGTTACAGGTGGTAGCGTTGTTGGAGCTGGTGGAGGAGCTGTTGCGGGTGGCATCGTTGTTGGAGTTGGTGGAGGTGCTGTTGCGGGTGGCAACGTTGTTGGACTTGGTGGAGGGGCTGTTACAGGTGGTAGCGTTGTTGGAGCTGGTGGAGGAGCTGTTGCGGGTGGCATCGTTGTTGGAGTTGGTGGAGGTGCTGTTGCGGGTGGCAACGTTGTTGGACTTGGTGGAGGGGCTGTTACAGGTGGTAGCGTTGTTGGAGCTGGTGGAGGAGCTGTTGCGGGTGGCATCGTTGTTGGAGTTGGTGGAGGTGCTGTTGCGGGTGGCAACGTTGTTGGACTTGGTGGAGGGGCTGTTGCGGGTGGCATCACTGTTGACGTCGGTGTTGGAGCTGTTGCGGGTGGCAACGTTGTTGGAGTTGGTGGAGGGGCTGTAACAGGTGGCATCGTCATTGGAGTTGGTGGAGGTGCTGTTGCGGGTGGCAACGTTGTTGGACTTGGTGGAGGGGCTGTTACAGGTGGTAGCGTTGTTGGAGCTGGTGGAGGAGCTGTTGCGGGTGGCATCACTGTTGACGTCGGTGTTGGAGCTGTTACAGGTGGCATCGTCGTTGGCGTTGGTGGAGGAGCTGTTGCGGGTGGCATCGTTGTTGGAGTTGGTGGAGGTGATGTTGCGGGTGGCATCGTTGTTGGAGTTGGTGGAGGGGCTGTTGTTGGTGGCACCGTTGCAGGAGTTGGAGGATGAGCTGTTGTGGGTGGCACCGTTGTAGGAGTTGGAGGATGAGCTGTTGTGGGTGGCAGCGTTGTTGGAGTTGGTGGAGGAGCTGTTGCGGGTGGCATCGTTGTTGGGGTTCCTGGAGGAGCTGTTGCGGGTGGCACCGTTGTTGGAGTTGGTGGAGGGGCTGTTGTTGGTGGCATCGTTGTTGGAGTTGGTGGAGGAGCTGTTGTGGGTGGCACCGTTGTAGGAGTTGGAGGATGAGCTGTTGTGGGTGGCAGCGTTGTTGGAGTTGGTGGAGGAGCTGTTGTGGGTGGCACCGTTGTTGGAGTTGGTGGAGGGGCTGTTGTTGGTGGCACCGTTGTAGGAGTTGGAGGATGAGCTGTTACAGGTGGCATCGTTGTTGGAGTTGGTGGAGGAGCTGTTGTGGGTGGCACCGTTGTAGGAGTTGGAGGATGAGCTGTTGTGGGTGGCAGCGTTGTTGGAGTTGGTGGAGGAGCTGTTGCGGGTGGCATCGTTGTTGGGGTTGCTGGAGGAGCTGTTGCGGGTGGCATCGTTGTTGGAGTTGGTGGAGGGGCTGTTGTTGGTGGCAGCGTGGTTGGAGCTGGTGGAGGAGTTGTAACGGGCGGCAACGTTGTTGGAGAAGATGGAGGAGATGTTGCAGGTGGCATCGTTGTTGGAGTTGGTAGAGGAGCTGTTGTGGGTGGCATCATTGTTGAAGTTGGTGGATAAGCTGTTGCGGGTGGCAACGTTGTTGGAGTTGGTGAAGGAGCTGTTACAGGTGGCATCGTTGTTGGAGTTGGTGGAGGAGCTGTTACGGGTGGCATCGTTGCTGGAGTTGGTGGATGAGCTGTTGCCGGTGGCAGCGTTGTTGGAGCTGGTGGAGGTGCTGTTACAGGCGGCATCGTCGTGGGAGTTGGTGGAGGAGCTGTTACAGGTGGCATCGTTGTTGGAGTTGGTGGAGGAGCTGTTACAGGTGGCATCGTTGTTGGAGTTGGTGGAGGAGCTGTTGTTGGTGGCAGCGTTGTTGGAGCTGGTGGAGGAGTTGTTGCGGGTGGCATCGTTGTTGGAGTTGGTGGAGGAGATGTTGCGGGTGACAGCGTTGTTGGAGCTGGTGGAGGTGCTGTTACAGGCGGCATCGTTGTGGGAGTTGGTGGAGGAGCTGTTACAGGTGGCATCGTTGTTGGAGTTGGTGGAGGAGCTGTTACAGGTGGCATCGTTGTTGGAGTTGGTGGAGGAGCTGTTGTTGGTGGCAGCGTTGTTTGAGCTGGTGGAGGAGTTGTTGCGGGTGGCATTGTTGTTGGAGTTGGTGGAGGAGCTGTTGCGGGTGGAAGCGTTGTTGGAGCTGGTGGAGGTGTTGTTGCGGGTGGCATCACTGTTGACGTTGGTGGATGAGCTGTTGCGGGTGGCAACGTTGTTGGAGTTGGTGGAGGAGCTGTTGTTGGTGGCAGCGTTGTTGGAGCTGGTGGAGGAGTTGTTGCGGGTGGCATCGTTGTTGGAGTTGGTGGAGGAGCTGTTACGGGTGGCATCGTTGTTGGAGTTGGTGGATGAGCTGTTGCGGGTGGAAGCGTTGTTGGAGCTGGTGGAGGTGTTGTTGCGGGTGGCATCACTGTTGACGTTGGTGGATGAGCTGTTGCGGGTGGCAACGTTGTTGGAGTTGGTGGAGGAGCTGTTGTTGGTGGCAGCGTTGTTGGAGCTGGTGGAGGAGCTGTTGCGGGTGGCATCACTGTTGATGTTGGTGTTGGAGCTGTTGCGGGTAGCAATGTTGTTGGAGTTGGTGGAGGAGCTGTTGTGGGTGGCACCGTTATAGGAGTTGGAGGATGAGCTGTTGTGGGTGGCAGCGTTGTTGGAGCTGGTGGAGGAGCTGTTGCAGGTGGCATCACTGTTGACGTTGGTGTTGGAGCTGTTGCGGGTGGCAACGTTGTTGGATTAGGTGGAGGAGATGTTGCGGGTGGCATCGTTGTTGGAGTTGGTGGAGGTGCTGTTGCGGGTGGCATCGTTGCTGGAGTTGGTGGAGGAGCTGTTGTGGGTGGCACCTTTGTAGAAGTTGGAGGTTGAGCTGTTGTGGGTGGCAGCGTTGTTGGAGTTGGTGGAGGGGCTGTTGCGGGTGGCATCGTTGTTGGAGTTGGTGGAGCAGCTGTTGTGGGTGGCACCGTTGCAGGAGTTGGCGGATGGGTTGTTGTGGGTGGCAGCGTTGTTGGAGCTGGTGGAGGAGCTGTTGCAGGAGGCATCACTGTTGAGGTTGGTGTTGGAGCTGTTGCGGGTGGCAACGTTGTTGGAGTTGGTGGAAGCGCTGTTACAGGTGGCATCGTCGTTGGAGTTGGTGGAGGAGCTGTTGCGGGTGGCATCGTTGTTGGAGTTGGTGCAGTTGTTGTTGCGGGTGGCAACGTTGTTGGACTTGGTGGAGGGGCTGTTACTGGTGGCATCGTTGTTGGAGTTGGTGGAGGAGCTGTTGTGGGTGGCACCGTTGTAGGAGTTGGAGGTTGAGCTGTTGTGGGTGGCAGCGTTGTTGGAGTTGGTGGAGGAGCTGTTGCGGGTGGCATCGTTGTTGGAGTTGGTGGAGCAGCTGTTGTGGGTGGCATCGTTGTTGAAGTTGGTGGATGAGCTGTTGACGGTGGCAACGTTGTTGGAGTTGGTGGAGGAGCTGTTACAGGTGGCATCATTGTTGGCAGAGCTGTTACAGGTGGCAGCGTTGTTGGAGTTGGTGGATGAACTGTTGTGGGTGGCATCATTGTTGAATTTGGTGGATGAGCTGTTGCGGGTGGCAACGTTGTTGGAGTTGGTGGGGGACCTGTTACAGATGGCATCGTTGTTGGAGTTGGTGGAGGAGCTGTTGTTGGTGGCAGCGTTGTTGGAGCAGGTGGATATGTTGAGGGTGGCAGCGTTGTTGGAGTTGGTGGAGGAGCTGTTACAGGTGGCATCGTTGTTGGAGTTGGTGGAGGAGCTGTTGTGGGTGGCAGCGTTGTTGGAGTTGGTGGAGGAGCTGTTGCGGGTGGCATCGTTGTTGGAGTTGGTGGAGCAGCTGTTGTGGGTGGCATCGTTGTTGAAGTTGGTGGATGAGCTGTTGACGGTGGCAACGTTGTTGGAGTTGGTGGAGGAGCTGTTACAGGTGGCATCATTGTTGGCAGAGCTGTTACAGGTGGCAGCGTTGTTGGAGTTGGTGGATGAACTGTTGTGGGTGGCATCATTGTTGAATTTGGTGGATGAGCTGTTGCGGGTGGCAACGTTGTTGGAGTTGGTGGGGGACCTGTTACAGATGGCATCGTTGTTGGAGTTGGTGGAGGAGCTGTTGTTGGTGGCAGCGTTGTTGGAGCAGGTGGATATGTTGGGGGTGGCAGCGTTGTTGGAGTTGGTGGAGGAGCTGTTACAGGTGGCATCGTTGTTGGAGTTGGTGGAGGAGCTGTTGCGGGTGGCAATGTTGGTGGAGTTGGTGGAGGAGCTGTTGAGGGTGGCATCGTTGTTGGAGTTGGTGGAGGAGCTGTTGCGGGTGGCATCGTTGTTGGGGTTGGTGGAGGAGTTGTTGCGGGTGGCATCGTTATTGGAGTTGGTGGAGGAGCTGTTGCGGGTGGCATCGTTGTTGGGGTTGGTGGAGGAGCTGTTGCGGGTGGCATCACTGTTGACGTTGGTGGAGGAGCTGTTGTGGGTGGCAACGTTGTTGGAGTTGGTGGAGGAGCTGTTGCGGGTGGCATCGTTGTTGGGGCTGGTGGAGGAGCTGTTGCGGGAGGCATCGTTGTTGGAGTTGGTGGAGGAGCTGTTACGGGTGGCATCGTTGTTGGAGTTGGTGGAGGAGCTGTTGCGGGTGGCATCGTTGTTGTAGTTGGTGGAGGAGCTGTTGCGGGTGGCATCACTGTTGACGTTGGTGGAGGAGCTGTTGTGGATGGCAAGGTTGTTGGAGTTGGTGGAGGAGCTGTTGCGGGTGGCATCGTTGTTGGGGTTTGTGGAGGAGCTGTTCCGGGTGGCATCGTTGTTGGAGTTGGTGCAGGAGCTGTTGTGGGTGGCATCATTGTTGAAGTTGGTGGAGGAGTTGTTACAGGTGGCATCGTTGTTGGAGTTGGTGGAGGAGCTGTTGGTGGTGGCAGCGTTGTTGGAGCTGGTGGAGGAATTGTAACAGGTGGCAAAGTTGTTGGAGAAGGTGGAGGAGTTGTTGCGGGTGGCATCGTTGTTGGGGTTGGTGGAGGAGCTGTTGCGGGTGGCATCGTTGTTGGAGTTGGTGGAGGAGCTGTTGCGGGTGGCAACGTTGTTGGAGTTGGTGGAGGAGCTGTTGCGGGTGGCATCGTTGTTGGAGTTGGTGGGGCAACTGTGGCGGGTGGCATTGTTGTTGGAGTTGGTGGAGGAGCTGTTGTGGGTGGCATTGTTGTTGGAGTTGGTGGAGGAGCTGTTGTGGGTGGCATCATTGTTGAAGTTGGTGGATGAGCTGTTGCAGGAGGCAACGTTGTTGGAGTTGGTGGAGGAGCTGTTGCGGGTGGCAAAGTTGTTGAAGTTTGTGGATGAGCTGTTGTGAGTGCCACCGTTGTAGGAGTTGGGGGAGGAGCTGTTACGGGTGGCATCGTTGTCGGAGCTGGTGGAGGAGCTGTAGGTGGCATCGTTGTTGGAGTTGGTGGAGGAGCTGTTGTGGGTGGCACCGTTGTAGGAGTTGGAGGATGAGCTGTTGTGGGTGGCATCGTTGTTGGAGTTGGTGGATGAGCTGTTGTGGGTGGCATCATTGTTGAAGTTGTTGGATGAGCTGTTGAGGGTGGCAACGTTGTTGGAGTTGGTGGAGGAGCTGTTGTGGGTGGCATCGTTGTTGGAGTTGGTGGAGGTGCTGTTGTGGGTGGCATCGCTGTTGGAGTTGGTGGAGGAGCTGTTGTGAGTGCCACCGTTGTAGGAGTTGGGGGATGAGCTGTTGTGGGTGTCATGGTCGTTGGAGTTGGTGGAGGAGCTGTTGCAGGTGCCATCGTTGTTGGAGTTGTTGGAGGAGCTGTTGCGGGTGGCATCGTTGTTGGAGTTGGTGGAGGTGCTGTTGCGGGTGGCAACGTTGTTGGACTTGGTGGAGGGGCTGTTGTGGGTGGCATCGCTGTTGGAGTTGGTGGAGGAGCTGTTGTGAGTGCCACCGTTGTAGGAGTTGGGGGATGAGCTGTTGTGGGTGGCAGCGTTGTTGGAGCTGGTGGAGGTGCTGTTGCGGGTGGCTTCGTTATTGGGGTTGGTGGAGGTGCTGTTGCGGGTAGAATCGTTGTTGGGGTTGGTGGATGAGCTGTTGTGTGTGGCATCGCTGTTGAAATTGGTGGAGGAGCTGTTGTGGGTTGCATGGTTGTTGGAGTTGGTGGAGGAGTTGTTGCAGGAGGCATCGTTGTAGGAGTTGCAGGTGGAGCTGTTGCGGGTGCGAGCGTTGTTGGAGTTGGTGGAGGAGCTGTTGTGGGTGGCATCGCTGTTGGAGTTGGTGGAGGAGCTGTTGTGGGTGGCATCATTGTTGACGTTAGCGGTGGAGCTGTTGCGGGTGGCAACGTTGTTGGAGTTGGTGGATGAGCTGTTATGGGTGTCATGGTCGTTGGAGTTGGTGGAGGAGCTGTTGCAGGTGCCATCGTTGTTGGAGTTGTTGGAGGAGCTGTTGCAGGTACCATCGTTGTTGTCGTTGGTGGAGGAGCAGTTGGAGGAGGAGCTGTTGAGGGTGGCATCGTTATTGGAGTTGGTGGAGGAGCTGTTGCGGGTGGCATCGTTGTTGGAGTTGGTGGATGACCTGTTGCGGTTGGCATCGTTGTTGGAGTTGGTGGAGGAGCTGTTGTGGGTGGCATCATTGTTGAAGTTGGTGGATGAGCTGTTGAGGGTGGCAGCGTTGTTGGAGTTGGGGGAGGAGCTGTTGTGGGTGGCATCATTGTTGAAGTTGTTGGATGAGCTGTTGAGGGTGGCAACGTTGTTGGAGTTGGTGGAGGAGCTGTTACAGGTGGCATCGTTATTGGAGTTGGTGGATGAGCTGTTACGGGTGGCAACGTTGTTGGCGTTGGTGGATGAGCTGTTGTTGGAGGCATCATTGTTGGAGTTGGTGGAGGAGCTGTTGGAGGTACCATAGTTGTTGGAGTTGGTGGAAGAGCTGTTACGGGTGGCATCGTTGTCGGAGCTGGTGGAGGAGCTGTTGCGGATGGCATCGTTGTTGGAGTTTGTGAAGGAGTTGTTGTGGGTGGCATCATTGTTGAAGTTGATGGATGAGCTGTTGAGGGTGGCAACGTTGTTGGAGTTAGTGGAGGAGCTGTTAAAGGTGGCATCGTTGTTGGAGTTGGTGGATGAGCTGTTACGGGTGGCAACGTTGTTGGAGTTGGTGGATGAGCTGTTGTTGGTGGCATCGTTGTTGGACTTGGTGGAGGAGCTTTTGTGGATGGCATCATTGTTGAAGTTGGTGGATGAGCTGTTGCGGGTGGCAACGTTGTTGGAGTTTGTGGAGGAGCTGTTGTGGGTGGCATCGTTGTTGGAGTTGGTGGATGAGCTGTTGTTGGTGGCATCGTTGTTGGAGTTGGTGGAGGAGCTGTTGTGGGTGGCATCATTGTTGAAGTTGGTGGATGAGCTGTTGCAGGTGGCAACGTTGTTGGAGTTGGTGGAGGAGCTGTTGCGGGTGGCATCGTAGTTGGAGTTGGTGGAGGAGCTGTAGGTGGCAGCGTTGTTGGAGTTGGTGGAGAAGCTGTTGTGGGTGGCATCGTTGTTGGAGTTGGTGGATGAGCTGTTGTTGGTGGCATCGTTGTTGGAGTTGGTGGAGGAGCTGTTGTGGGTGGCATCATTGTTGAAGTTGGTGGATGAGCTGTTGCAGGTGGCAACGTTGTTGGAGTTGGTGGAGGAGCTGTTGCGGGTGGCATCGTTGTTGGAGTTGGTGGAGGAGCTGTAGGTGGCAGCGTTGTTGGAGTTGGTGGAGAAGCTGTTGTTGGTGGCAGCGTTGTTGGTGGCAGCGTTGTTGGAGCTGGTGGAGGAGTTGTAACGGGTGGCAACGTTGTTGGAGTAGGTGGAGGAGCTGTTGCGGGTTGCATGGTTATCGGAGTTGGTGGATGAGCTGTTGTTGGTGGCATCATTGTTGAAGTTGGTGGATGAGCTGTTGCAGGTGGCAACGTTGTTGGAGTTGGTGGATGAGCTGTTGCGGGTGGCAACGTTGTTGGAGTTGGTGGAGGAGCTGTTGTGGGTGGCATCGTTGTTGGAGTTGGTGGATGAGCTGTTGTTAGTGGCATCGTTGTTGGAGTTGGAGGAGGAGCTGTTGTGGGTGGCATCATTGTTGAAGTTGGTGGATGAGCTGTTGCAGGTGGCAACGTTGTTGGAGTTGGTGGAGGAGCTGTTGCTGGTGGCATCGTTGTTGGAGTTGGTGGAGGAGCTGTAGGTGGCAGCGTTGTTGGAGTTGGTGGAGAAGCTGTTGTTGGTGGCAGCGTTGTTGGAGCTGGTGGAGGAGTTGTAACGGGTGGCAACGTTGTTGGAGTAGGTGGAGGAGCTGTTGCGGGTGTCAACGTTGTTGGAGTTGGTGGAGGGGCTGTTACAGGTGGCATCGTCGTTGGATTTGTTGGAGCTACTGTTGTTGGTGGCATCGTTGTTGGCGTTAGTGGAGGAGCCATTGTAGGTGGTATCGTGGTTGGACTTGGTGGAGAAGTTACTGTAGGTGGCGTCGGTTTTGGATTTGGTAGAGCAGGTGTTGTGGGTGGCATCATGGTCGAAAAAATGGGATTCGGACTTTTTGTTGGTGTCGGGAAAGGCGTTACTGTTGGACATGTGGTTGATTTCGCTGTAGTTGGCATCTCTGGTGGCGGAGTTTCATGAGAGCCTTTATATGTAAAAAGAAAAAAATAAAGGTTTTTGCTCTTAAATTTCTGTTTGCAAATTTTTTTTTGTGCTTTATTTATTTATTTTTTTTTTTGCTTGTAATTTGGAAACATTTTGTTTGTGTCTTGTGTTTGGTGTGCCAGTGGTGTATTTCTCATTGGCATTGTTGAAGTTGAAGTGAAGCAAAGTTTGTCTTCTTGTGTGTTGTTACTCAGTGTGTGTTTGGAGTGTTCGCTTTTTTCAATGGGATCCTTACCATTTTTTAAAGCCATGTGATTCCTGAGGGTTACGTGAGCATTTTTAACTTCCCGTTTGTTTTCATCTTTTTCTGTATTAAGCCAAACACGCAATGCACAAATAATGTTTATGGGTAAAATATTAGCATACCGTTTTCAATTCAAAAATGTTGTTAAATTTCCGTGAATTACTAATCAGAATCACGTTTGGATTCCGATCAATAAAAACTTACCTTCTTTCGGCTTTCGGGGTTCTGGACCTGCTAACAAATCTTCCCCACTCTCTAGACCTGTGGAGGTTTCGGCAGATTCTGGATATTCGTATTCGTATTCCTCGGATGAGCCCAGAAGGTCAGCCGCTGTTAGGTAATCGCACTGGACTTCTGACATAGGTAGACACTTTTTCTCGGGAATATCGAAGCATGTGTCTGTTGGACACCTATTCAAACAAAAGACCAAATAACATCGGATCCAGTGCTTAAGGCAACAAGCTGACTTACCTGTGTTGGGTTTGAACGAAAACGCCATCTTTTTTTGTGCTGCAAGTGTAGTAAAGAGCGCAATCTGCAGACGATCGGAATGTACCTGGCCTTGTGCATGGCGGGAATTTATCTTTATCCTTAGAATCTGTTGCGACATACGTGCTCTTGTCGGAGATCTAAAGAAAGTAAGACAGGGCGTTAATTGAACGAATGTCAACAGTTCATTTGAAATCTCAATTAATTACCAGCGTTGGTGTGCATTTGTTATGATAGGAGCACCTTCGTGTCAATGGCGAATAGGTTGACGTACCGGGGCAACAGAAGATTTGTTTCTTGTATTCCTGTCCATCCGTTTCACAGAGGTAGAACAAGGAACAGTTGGACGGCACCGGGAAACGTCCTGTAAACATATAACAAAAAGTGTAAGCAGGGGTGAAGTGTGTGCAAGCCTGGACGTGTGGTTACCTTGTGATTTACAGGCCGGAACAATATCACTTCGGGGGAATGTCACGAATTTTTGCTTTACACATTTCTTCCGATTGTCGTCGAAGAACTATAAAAAGAGTAACTCGGTTAGTTATTCAGTCGGTTGTCAAGTTTACAAAAATTTCTTACATATAAATCTGGACATTTTCCAAATACTACCACGTCTTTCTTACACACATAGTAGTATTCCTTTTGCTCTGGATGAGATTTTGCTCCAATATAGTTGTTGGCGCATCGTTTATTCTAAAACGAAGAAAACCTTATTGTTAAAAAAAAATCTCATTGGTCGGAGTCAGGGCTTCAAACTTACGTAGTCGAGGAGTAGTGCTTTACCACCGCCGGGGAAACTGCGAAACATTTGCTGACGGTAATCATAGAACATACCAGGTAGAGTATACTGCAACAAACAAACAAACAAAAAAAAAAAAAGAAGTAAAGATTATTTTTTGTGTTCAAAATTATGATAAAACGAAGAAATCGCACGGTTAGCACGTTCTTGGTCAAAGTCAAGGTTTCGGAATTGGTTTTCAACAGTGTAACCGAAACAGCGAAAGAGATACAGAAAACGAACTACAAAGAAATGATTGTGCTGCTTGCATGCATTTTTCGCCATCCATAGATTTCAGTGATGTTGTTGCGTGGTTTCTTTGTTGTACGTCACCGGCAGTAATTGATGAGGCTTTGAACATGTACGAGTGTGGAACATTAAAGTGAATGTTTTTATTGTTTTACGTCTGTCATTTTACGCAGTCAACAATTATTTAACAATGATTTATTCAATTATTAGGATTGGAATTTCTTCTTTTTCATCAGAAGAATATCCGTACGACCGAAATAACGCTTGAGGGCAGTCTGATGGGCAGCTAGCTGAGCGTAAATACCTGTGTTCTAATCGGAAAGGGAAACCTGACACTTTTTTCAGCCCTACACCAGGATATATATATTTTTTTTTCTACTTTGACGAGTTAAAGTCCTCAGTAAGTTTTACTGCACGCTTTGGAACTTTAGTTAGAAGGTGCCAAGTGGGCTTTAGTACACCTGGTCAGGAATTTGTGGTGTTCTAAAGCTTTTGGTTTGGGTTAAATATGTTAGTGTCTTGGCAGCATTCAATTCTACACTATTGTCTTAGTTTCACATGCAGTCAATATCATAAATTAAGATCGAGTTCAATGTCCATGAACGACGTGAATCGTTAAGCGAAACTGAGGATAATACTATCATCCACGAAGGAATTATTATTCAAAATAAAAAAGAGATTCGGTGAAAACACGGAACCTTGAGGCACACCATCATTCGTTTAATGAATTGTTGATTTGAAATCGTGTAAATCAGCTACTATTGAACGGCTTAAATAATTGTTTATAATTCGTCGATGAAGGTTCTCCTCGAACTCATATGAACGCATTAACGACACAAAAAAAAAAGATTTCCTTAGAAATATCCAGCTTTTTCTTACACGGAAATTATGTGAAGTTATCTATTAAATCACTCGTGGGCCTATTTGCACGACAACTCTTCTACCGGTCATTTAGGAGCCTCTTTTGATTTCACAAGCTGATGATTTATTTACATAATCTTAGAGAGAAGGGATGTTCGTACATAATGTTTGTAATGGGAGGGAGCAGAAGTAGTCGTCTTTTTTTTCTTGGGGCACGCTGGACAAATGATGCCTTTTTCTTATTTTGCCCGGCAAGCCTAGGAGCGCCAGGGGGTAATGTGATTTGAAAACACTTTCTAATTTTGACTCCATGCCGATGATAGGTCTCAGAAAAGCATGTTATTCACAATTCTTAACGGTTTGGAAGCAACCTTCTACACTTTTTTGAATAACCTGACATCTCTATGCCGAAAGGTTTTTATTTTGCGTGGAATCCCAAGTAGGCATCGGCTCGTTTTGACTGAAACGAGTTCATGTACGAAATTGAAAATAATACCCACCAAATATGCTAGAGACATGCATACAGTGAAGGAACACCGTATGAACTAGTCAGATGAGGGGTCGATGTTTAACTTTGAACTGATCACAAATTTCAATATCTAAAGAATATTCACAGAATTGTTGGATAGTACTTGAGCGAAACGGTATAACGCATCGAAGATCAATGGGTGTTCAGCAAGGATGCGTTGCGGATGAAATAGATTGGACAATCTGATAGGATGGTCGGCAGATACTCCTGGAATCTAAATTGAAGATGTAGAAAAGTACAATTTCACTGAACAAAAAACTCCAGAGTTTCCAGCTATGTATGTCGAATATTTTTTTTTCTACGGTATCTTTTCCTCCATAAACGTGGAGTAACTCCTGAACATCTTCATCAGGCGAACGTTAAAGAGAACAATGCTTTTTGCAAATGATTGAGGAAATGAGGAGAAGACATTGACAAGCGGTTGAACTGATCGAATGAAAGTGATTCTATACTTCAAAATACACCACAAAGCAGCCAACAACTTTGCTGCAACAAAAATTAAAAACCTGTTGGAAGAAAACATTGTTCATACTCGCAGCAGAGGAATAGCTTATAACTTTTCACTGTCACTTCTGATAATGCTTCGAGACTTGAAGTATCACTTTCATTGGAATCTGGACAGTTGTACGGAGGCGGCAATAAATTGTCAGTCCAGTGGTCAGCATTTGAGCTTGTTCGTTCTACCTCCAGGAAGGGACAGTGTCATAATTTGGAGCTTATGTCTACCAGCATTGATATGGTGATTTGTAGTTCTATGTTGAATGATCCGGACTTGGATCTTGAACATGACCCGATCCCGCATATGCTCTGCCAATGTATTTGCGTAAACGTAGCTATCGAAAACATTTTTACGTTGGGTCTGTGCAATCTAGTGTGCCAGGGCCGATCTACTATTTTGAAAAGTGGCCCACGGATGAAAAATGTTTTCAAGCTTTTGTCTGAAGGCAAAGGAATTAGCGCAACATAAAAAGTCGAGAAAATATAAATATAAGAATCTGGATAACTTGCAGAGCTCAATGGGTAGTTGTTTCTCATAGAAAAGAAAACAGATCTTCGAATGCTTTATCTTGTACGATGGAAGGTGGATTTTTCCATACAAGAGAAATATAAGCAAGTTTATTGTGAAATTAAATTTACTAAAATAACTAAAAACAATTTCTTCTTCTATTTAACTCATTTAATTTGTCAATAGTTTATGCACATCTGTTGCTAAAATAATTCTCAACATTTTCTCACATATTGAGATAAGACAAAAAATTGTTTTATTTAATTTAATCGCCTTAATATTTTTCCCACAGAAACTGAAAACAAGTTTCAAAAGATTGCGGATTTTTTTTTTTTTACTGAATTGCATTTTTTAATTATGAAGCGAGAATTTATGAGCGTGACCAAAACGTTTCCGTCTTGTCATAAAAAAATGCTCCGATTTATCATAAAAAAAAATTCTTCTGACTCACGTACATTTTTACATATTTGTATGATTTGAAAAAAATTATATGCAAATTTTAATTGTAGTGACGATTTAGGCTTAGTATTGTTACGAGGGCGCCAAAATTAAGGGGCGCCACCGTTTGAACATTTCTATTAGATTCAAAGGTAAGCAGTAAGACAGAATAGAGGAATTTGATCGAATAAAGGTTGAGAGTGTAATGACCGAGGTTGTGCGGCGTTGTTGCTCGGCTGTTTTTTTCTGTGCGTTGCAAGAACGTAATAAATTTTGTCTATTGCCAAACAAAATCTTTCTACTCTTATGTGATTGGAATCTCAGCACGTTTAGTGTAAAAAAACACATTTTTTTAACTGTCCTAGTTCTGGCGGTAAAATACATGTCACGGAAAATGTGAATTGGTTTCTGTAGTTCCAAAATTTTATTCAAATCTTCATTCAGAAGCAGTAACGAGAATCGCTCAGATAGTTAAAAAGAAGTATTAGTGCACATTTTTTGTTTGAAGCAGTTGTAAGAATGAAGAATAAAGCTCTTCCTCAAATATATACAAATGCCCTGTTGCATTCGAGAAAGCTTAGCGATAATTATCTGAGCAAACAAATTGCTATTCCAGTTTGAACGATCATTTCTCATACAAAAAAGGGTTGTTTATAAACCTTGCATGGAAGTACTGATAATAACTCATCATAAATTATTTTTTATTCTTTCATAAACAAACTTTACAATATCTTGCTCATCCGTTTTTTTGTTATATTAAAGACTCTTATAATGCGTGGAGCACAGAGCGAGCGGAAGAATTGGGAAAAGAATGAAAGATTATGAAGTGGTTTGAGAAACTAGACCTATTAGCTTTCACCTAATTCGCAGGATTTTATTCGACATTAGTTTGATACGTGAACTTTTAAAAGTTTGGAGGATTTAGCTAAACACTCCGCTGTCGGTGTTATGCCTTCACAGCAGAGCCATCTACACACAATCTAAACAAACCACTATTTTGACAACACGAACTAGGAATTAAGCCTATACAACAGTGATAGTGCCATTAACCTGATCCCAATGGCAAATGGTGACTGAACCAGATTCGAAATTCTAGACCACGCTACGAATCGAACCTGGGACCTATCAATTGAATCAATTGAAAGGCAGGCGCTCTACCAACTTCGCCACCCAGCTATGTAATTTAATGATCATTGTGTTATTTTCCATAAGAACATATTTCTTTCTCACAGAAAATCTAGGACGAAGACCATGTTTTGATTTTTTTTATATTTTGATGCTTCATATGCCTGAGCTTAATTTCAAACGCATGATTGAAACTGTAACCAATTTATGTATTATAAGTGGCCTCGACACGCACTAGAGTCTAAGTCTTGAAGCAGTTGCTAGAACGTGCGAAATGAAGAGATCGGAGTGGAATGTTTAATACTGAAGTGAAAAGAAACAAAACAAGAATGTTAGAATGCAAAACCGTCTTTTTGTTAAAGTTTAAACAAGCTTTGAATCGACAAGCCTTGACAAGGTTGTATAATTCTGTTTATTAAAGCTTTGCCAGAACTGCGATTATTAAGATTTCCAGCTTAGTTGGGGTTCAAATCTCAAAATCCAGTTAGATTTGTCATCCATTAAAGTAAAGGAAATCAACATCGTTGAAAAAAACACAAAAATTCCACCCAGGATAACTTTTTTTTCCGAAAATAAGTCCCCTGTACCTGTCCCCTGTCAAACATTATGAAATGAAAGGCAATACTTTAAAATAATCAAGGAAGCCTTCATCAGGATGAGTATGTGACTCTCTTTTGGCTTCCAAAAAAATTAAGAAGTTTCATTAACGTCGTAGAAAAATGGAAAACTAAGTTCCAAGAAAGGTCAGTCTTAAAAACGCCGAGAAAACTTTTTCCCAAGTCAATAAAAGTAATTTTTGAAAATGATTACCGTCCAAAGTATTTCCAAAGATATTCGTTTAGAAATGTGCATGTTTCCATCTTTTGGAAGGAAGTGTCTTCCGTCTTTTATCAAAGACTGGAAGGAAGGATTGCCCCCGAAAATGTTATGTCGAGCTGCTTGTGCAAATCAACGTGCATATGAATATGGACCCCGAGGTAAAATAAAATAATGCCTCCTAGGATGCACACCAATGAGAAAAATGTCTGGCCTATCAAATAGTCTCATGGAAGCCTTGCTCAAATTAAGGAATACTTTAATCTTGGACGAAAGTAAATCAGTTTAGAGTTATTCGTTTTCCCCAGCTGTGGTTTATCCTCATGGGTTATTTTCAAGTTGCTTCTTGAGAGACCTTTTCTGTGTTGAAATCAGCTTAAAAGGAGGCAGAAAGCAGGTAAGAATACAATTCCAAATTTGCATTAAAAAGTTGAATAGATAAAGGGACTTTTATCTGAACATTCGCTTTTGACTATCTTGCATCGATGAGGTTGATGTTGATAGAACAATTTTGAACATAAAGTCAAATGCAGTAGGCTCAGACAAAATTGAGTCTAGGTTCGTTAAGATGTTGTTACCTGTCATCCTTTCACAAATTACGCACATCTTTAACACTGTGTTTACTACTTCAAACTTCCCTGACTGTTGGAAAAATGCTAAGGTGCTGCCAATGCCAAAGCCTTTGTCGTCTCAGGGAAAAGTTGAGTATAGTCCGATTGCCATACTTCTGAGAAAAGGTTTAGAGACAATTGTTAGTAATCAAACTAAAAAAAATATTTGAGGGATAGAAACCTTCCGTGAAAAACATAGTTGCACTACAGCTCTACTCAAAATCTGCGAAGATTTGCTTGGGGGCTTGGACCATAGAATGCTGGCTCTTATAGTCGAAGGCGTTCGATTGTGTCAATCATCAAATATTAATCGAGAAACTAAGAACGCAATTCCTGTTTGATAGCTCTTCTTGCAAATTTGAATCATCTCATTTATGTCATCATTCACAGTATTTGTCTCATGACGAAAAATGTTCTTCTTGTCATTTTGTTTCATCTGGTGTGCCGCAGGAATACGTCCTAGGACCTCTTCTTTTTACATGTTATATCAATGACTAAGCTGAACAGGTAACAAACTGTGAACATCACATTTATGCAGAGGATGTGCATATTTTTTCAGGACTTAAGCGAGCAACTATGTAACGTTTTTAAATGGGCATTCGAGATTTAACTCGAGAAAGACTTAAGCCATGATTATAAATGTCAGCCGAGAAAGACAAATAGCTCCACTATTATAAATTTAGAAAACCCCAATCGAGTATGTATATTTCAAAAATCTTGGGGTTTACTTAATCCATAACCTAAACTGGAATATTCATGTGACTAGACTGATATCAGAAATATGTAGAGCTTTGAGAGGGGTCAGTCAAACGTCCAAATACCTTCCAACCAACGCTTTTCAAGTCCAATAAAGCACCAATTTTGTTGTATGGGTGCGAAATTTTTTCTAATATGGACTTTTAAACAAAAGAAAGCTGAATGTTGTTGAATGTTGCGAGATATATTTTTGACATTGGTAGATATGGGAACATCTTTCCCTATGCTTATCAGATATAAGGATGTTCATTAGATTCATTCATGAAATATCATACTGTGCTGACTTTACACAAAAGATCCAGAGTATCTGTATACAAGAATTCAATTTGCGCGAAATCAAAGAATTATCCAACTTATCATCCCAAGATACAAATATGTTAACACCTCTGATCAGTTTTTGGTGTACAGGATTCGGCTTTGGAATCACTTAACCACAATCAACAGAACCACCTTCAGCAACAAATTTTTTAAATATTATTCAGATAATTCCTAACAAATTTGCCTTTCTATCTTCCTCCTCTTCTTCTTCTCTCTTTTTCCATCTCTCCTCTCTCACCATTCAGTGTCTTCTTTGCACAAACTTGTTAAAATTTTTAAAATTCATTTATTGTTTACTACTCATAATGTTTTTATACTTGTTATAATTTAAAACTATTGTAATATATATAAGCTTGTTCTTTTAAAAAAAATGAATTTAAATAAAGAAATTAAATAAAATTAACATCGAAATGAATTATTTATGAAAAAGATGAAAAACTATACGGGAAATTCGAGGAAGGATTTTTAGAATACAATGAGTAAAATGTTTTTTTTTTAAACGAAAAAAGGTAAGCAAAGATCGACGATCACTTGTGTGCTCCCCAAAAATTGTTTGTCACATATTTTGGGCGAAAATCTTATCTGATGTACAATTATGTAACAAAACTGAGACACTGCTCCATCTTAACGAAATTCAAATAATGAAGCCAAGAAGGACAGATGAAACTTATAAAATCAATCAGAATAAGACTCCCTGAAAAGTAATAGTATTCTTAATAATCAGATTAAAAGAAGCAGCAGGTTTTTGATTTAAATATGACAGCCTTAAGAGAGAAGCCTAGAAAAAGATGTGAATCAACATTGTCGAACACAAGTTCTATTAAGTTAGCGTGGGACAGAAGACGTTAATTTTTAAGGCCATGCTAAAAGACTTGGGCTATCCAAGTAATACTACACTACAACTTGGTGTTTCAAGACTCCAAGACTCCATCGGGGTGCCATATTTGTTGTATAAAGGTGGACGTTTTTGAGAAAAGAATTTGGGTCTATGTCCATCTATGAAAAAGAGCTCGTGATAGTGTTATGAAGCCTGCATTGGTCTACACAACAGTGTGCATGAAAGAAACATCAGATTATAAATCAATTTAAGCCTGCTAAGCAATGTTTTAAGTAAGAAGAACACTGTTCTCTTAACTTCAAAATGTGTACCTATTATCCTCTTAAAGCTAAGCTTCATCATAATGTTGTCTTGGGATGGAATAATGTAGAAGGACTTTAAGTGTTTTAGTCTGAAAGGTTGCATAAATAACATGAATTCCATATAAACATTTCTGCGCCCATTTCAAACATTAAGTTTTTAATGAAAAAAATACTGTCATCATCGTATCCACATTGAATTGAGTTTGAATAAAAACATTTTTTTTTTATAAAACTTACGCTTCCAACAGGTGACTGGGCCAAATATCTGGCTTCTGTCATCAGTAAAAAATATCCCAAACTCACAAGGACTGTGAGAATGGACATTTTCGAGTCCATCATTTTGTCGTTCACACTTAAATCCCCTTTTTCACTTCTCTTATATTTTTGTTGTTTTTTTTTTTAAAATACACTTTACACTTTAAAAAAACCAATCCACTATCCACATTCTCAAATCAGAGCAGTTCGTTACAGGACACTGTTGCGTATCGTATCAATTGTTTATCGCGTATATCCCGGTTAGTATCCACGAAGAAAGTTTAAGGCCTGCAGAAGCAGCTGTTTGTACTGGCCACTTCAACTTCTCGTTCGATTATAATGCTTTTTCGAACTGTGACCCCGATTTAATTACGAAATCTAGCTGGCATTGGTCTTGAGATCGTGCTTTGTTTGAGCTTCAATGAATGGTGTCAATCTTACCAGCACCAAGAGACATTGCACATGTCTTGGTTATGCATGACAATATTGTCAACAAAAATTGCCAATTTTGTGAAAGAATTTCTCTTTGGTCTCCGGGTGTGAAGTGTAACACGTGATTTTCGAAAGAACGAAGCTTTTTAAAAAATAAAAAAAAAAAAAACCTTTTAATGGCGTTGTCTGGGCACGACACCTGCGATGACATTCTTTTGGTACGTTTTGGTACCAACGTTTATCGACAATGGCTGAGAACATGATAGAATTCTAGCTTTGGCGTATCGTGCGTGACTGAATTTCATCGTTCGAACTTGATGATGGCAGGTGCTATTGTTCTTGAATGTAGTTGGGTGTTTTTATTTTTTAAATCTTTGAAAGGTTATTGATAGAACGAGGGCTTAAAAGTGGCTTGTAGATAAAGGAAACCTTTGAGATAAAATTGTCTGGAAAAAAAGGCTTCGGAAGAGGCTTATCTGCATATGCGTGTAAAAAGCACGTTTAAGACAACATCAATGAAAGTGGTTTGTTAGACGAGATATTTGCTTTCATGAAAATATCACGCAAACGCTTCGATTTTTTTATGAATTTTTTCTAATGGTTCAATAAGAGTGGAAGTGCGGATGACCACTTAATGCTTCCGTATCTGATAGCCAAAACTGCGGAAGTAGACCGCATATGTTCAGTTGGTTTTGGGTGCGAAGCAGCCAACTGACACCATCGACTTGTCAGTTGGCTTATAATGTTTTTAGTGAGAAGGTTAAATCTTCTTTTGGCTCTAAGATGTTTCGATAGATCGAAAGTCTATTAATAAAATGTTTAAGAAGTCGATATTCATTTTAAAAGCTTGACACTGTCGTCTGTAATATTGATTGATTGAATGATGTCCTTATTTTTTAAGCTTCGGCGAAAATCCACTAGAAAACAGTGCTTTTGGTAACCTTTCTGAGAAGGTTTAAAACTGAATAGAAACACAGGCAGATTGAAAAAAACAGATTCAAACTTTCAATTGGATCAATTGATAAATCCCAGCTTCAAGTTTTTGCCTAAATTTAAATTTCTTATCAAGTTTTCGAATAAAGAGTGGCAACCAACGATAAAAGTCTGACTAATGGTGGAGTTCCAAGATTTTTTCAGTCGTCAAAATAATGGTTCCTGAATATTTAATCTGTCATTGGTTCTGCTAGGGATAACACTGACAGCAGAGTGAGGAAGCAATTTTCAAAAACAAAAGCCAGAAGAAAGATACTGCGAATTGAACGAATACAAAAAAGTCAAATAAATAAGTAAGATACACTCTGTCCCCATTTGAACTTTATCAATGGAGAAATCAAAGCCTAAATATAGATCTGAGGTTCAAATCACTCTACGTGCTGCTGAGTTTGAGTGAGATGCATTATACGGGTGGTCACATTCCCTTTGTCCCTTCTTCTGTATTCCTGTATACATTTTTTACCGCCCTTTTCATAAGTAACAAATTGGATACCCACGCGCAAATTGCGTCTTGTCGGCATACTATGATACAGCAACAAAAAAAAAATGTTCCAAAGTCCTAATTAAAGAAAGCCTAAGAGTGTCTCAGACAAATGAGTCATACGCAAGAACAATTAAAGGAAAAGGAACCTCAAGTGGATTATTTCTATGTACAGGGTGGTCCAAAAGTCCCTTTCCTTTGTAAATCTGGAACAACTTTTGAACGAAAAGGGAAAAGGGAACGAAATATATTTCAAATAAAAGCTTATTTCATTGGATTTTTTTTTATTTTGTATGGAAAACTGCATCGGTAAATTGGCCGCCATTAGAATGCAGGCACTAATGGGCTCTGTTGACAGCTCTTTCCATGATTTTTTGATATGTTGCCGATATAATTTTCGCGATTTCTTCTCGAATGTTAAGTTTCAGCTCCTCGATTGTGTTTGGTTTGCTTATATAAACCTTTTCCTTCAGGTAACCCTATGAAAAAAGTCTAGACCCGACAGATCAGGCGACGGGACGTTGATTGAGATTTTTTTAATACTGCCGTAAAATGTGCATTTTTGCTTGTTTACAAATCTACTCAGATGAAAATGTCGCTTATCATTAAATTTCCTAAAAATTCTTGGTAATTTTCGGACATGTTACGGACGGTTCTGTAGTACTCCAAACGTTTTCTTGCGTCACCGGGATTGAGTTGTTGGGCCAACTGGATTTTGTTAATGTATGTGTGCAGACCTTTCCTAAGGATCATGCAATGGTATTGAAAGTCGTCGTTTCATTGTTTCAGGATCGGCTGTAATTCTTTCACTAACTCTTTTCGATCGGTCGCCCATATCGAGGTCTACGGGTACGCCTCACATCTGAACCTATAGAAATAGAAGAATCTGTATAAACGTACTCCTACGACTAAAGTAGGAGTAGGAGTAGGAGTCCAACATGGACATGCTTCTGGAAAATTTATGACAAGATGTTGGATGGTCTCATCATATTCTAATCAGAGAAGCTTTTGCAGCTACGAGTATCACTGTCCACCAAATTTCAACTGAGTGAGCATGCGTATGGCAGACTTATCTAAGGTCGAACACACTTTGTTCTCGTTTTTAGTTGAACTGAGGTCGTAAAGTACTTGAAGAAGCACAGTCGCTTCTGGAACTCCATTGTGCGTTGGCCTCGTTAGTCACCTATGGCTTAGGTAACTATGTGCAGATTTAAAATCATCGGCGGCTTAATTGAATTGTTTGCTTTTAAAATTGTGATTGCAAACCATTGTCCTACCATTTTTTTGATAAAACTCTGCCTCTCTATAAGAATAATTACTCTTGCTGCTCTTTTGACTAAATAAAATAAATTTCGCAGAACTCAGACTTTTTCTGGTTATTTTTCATCTGATTGACTTGCATTTAGTTCCGCACACTGCTGAAAACAGATCATCGTTTTTCGTGTAAAACGCCTCCGCAGACTTTACTGAACTTCGTAAACTTAACTGTGGACATTTTACTTCACCGACTTTAAAGGTCGCATAGACTTGAAGCTTGAGGTGTCTTGCTCAAAGCAATTCATCGGTTTCGTTGGAAAAGTTCACGCAGCAAACGCTTGCTGATTCTGACAGAATGTGAAGTCGCTCGATCTTGCTGAAACCAAGTCTGTTACAAGGAAAATGCGTTCAAATTTTTTCACTGTTCCCAATTTTGGCTAACTCGCTTTAACTTTCCGATTAGAAGTTAGCATTATTTGATAGTTGAATCCAGTATGTACGGTCTTGCTTATTTCCGTGGACATTCAGGTAAAAATAAGCCTCATCGCTTCAAAAGATCCAGTTTACAGTATTAACTCTCTCCATTATTGTTTCACACAAGTTTTAAGTTTTTGCCAGACGCTAGAGCGCTTGGTCTAGATGACTGGAAGCAGCTTTACCGATTTCGTCAAGAGTCTCTTTGTGGAATTTGATGGTGAATTTATTTTGGAAGTGCCAAAGCGACGGGTTGTTTCACCGCAAATATTGGGGTTATTTGATATTATCCGAGGCGGTAGTTGAGGGAGAACTTTGATTTAATGGAATCAGACCGTCTATGCTCGATGCACATCTCCTCTGTGCAATAAATTTATTGGATCAAGCGTTCTGTCCTCCACAATCACTTGGGCCTTCAGCCGGAGTTTCAACAGGTCGGAATTTGTAGAATTTTTGAATGAGGGAATTATCTTTCATATTCTCGATGTGTTTATGCGGATTAAGTCGACATGATTTAGATATTTGGACAATATTTGCGGTTATTTAAAATTAGCTTTAAAATTAAAGAAACATCAAAATGATTTTCATATCAATTTTCAAAAACTTACAGGCCCGTATAAATATTTAAATTTTCTCTTTAATAAGGATAGCAATCAATTAATATTATGTGCTTAAAAAATAATATCGTGCTTATTCATATTACCGGCTATTTAAATACACCACTCGTAAGTTCTTTACATTGAATTGTATTTGATCACGGACATGGACTTCAAACCAACCATAAAATTTGCAGGTTTGAAGTAATTTTTAAGTTTTTTTCTTAACGCCGCCCGCAGAAATAATTTTTACCACAATAAATGCATATTTATTACCATATTTATTTCCATTAATGTACCTTAAAATTTAAAAACTAATTTAATTAAAGAACAATTGATTTGTTTTCTTCTTGTCAAAATACGAAAAAGACTTTTCTTTGGTTCATTAAAAAGAGAGAAAAGCATGATATTTATGAATGTTAATAAAGGAGATATTAAATTTGTTTTTAACAAATTTGATCTTATATACTATAAATATTTTTTTTCCACAGACCTTTTTTTTGGTGCAAGTATATATTTTGTGCAAAGGTAAGCTATCTGTTGTTCTAAAAAGTAAAAAAAGACCAAAACAAATCCTCATAGATTAAGAACTTGTCTATTGAAATTTCTGTTCAGCTTCATAATCACAGATGCAAACTGTATGAGCTGCCAAGGTTTTCATGGACAAGAAAAAAAACTAAAATATTTTCGATTTACGTAACTATTCTTAAATACTAAATATAAAATGCTCTTCATTTAAACTATTTAAAAAAAAATAAATTCAAAGTTGAATAAAAATATAGCGTTGGTTCGGTCTGCAGTTCTCGAGATGCAATCTAGACTTGATTGTTTTCATCTTCCACAGAGAGGCTTCGGAGTGACCTGTAAAAATAAATAAATAAAATCATTTCGTTGTTATTAAAAAATTAAAACAATCAAATTTATAGTTTTTATTATAATTAAAATGATGCTTTTGATTTTTAAATTATTTTATTATTTATTTTACAGAATTTATTTACAGAATTATTCATTGAATAATAGATTTCCTGAGAAGATTGAGTTTCAAAATATAATCTGCTTAAAGTGAGCTTAATCTTTCAGTACAATATTTGAATTTAGTTTTTTGTTAGCAATATCATTGATTTAATTTTAGGCATACGAACAAAAGATACAGTATATCGAAAAAAGATTTGTTAAATTCAAGAACTTGTAAAATTAATTCAATTTTTCAAAAGTTTTTTCCTTAGATTAATAAAGTAACACTTTTCAAAGCTTGTGGAATCTAGTTCAGTAGAGTTGGAACGCAATGTGTAAGTTGTCTTGTACCATAATTGTTGTATGGGAATGGTACTTTCAAGAACTTTGAAGTTTCTCCTTGCAGAGGTGTTGTGCAGATATCCTTTAGTTATTGTTTTAACCGCAGTATTTTGAAGTTTTTGAAGTTTTGCAATGTGACTATCCGAACCGTTTCCCCATGCAAGTATACCATACCTCAACTTTGATTCAACTATAGCATAGTAAACTTGTCCTTGAACTTCTGATGCTGAATAATTTTGTAAGTACGATAATGCGAATAGTGACCTCTTGAGATCCGAGCGAAGTTTATCTAAATACTTGTCCCATATAAAGTGGCTATCAATGTTTACTCCCAGATATTTGAATTCCTCAACAATCTCAATAAATTGTTTACTATGAGATGTTGAGCAAAAATTGTTTTGCAAGAATATCCTTTGTTGTGTACGTTTTAGGTTTGTTCCTCGGATGAGCATCATTTTTGTTTTAATACCATTAATTATTAAACCATTGTCGTGGCACCATTTAACGACATTATCAAATTCTTCTTGCATAATCATAATTGCAGTATGCAGATATTTATGACGTACAACTATAGCTGTATCATCAGCATATGCGAAAGTTTTTCTTAGTGTGAACACTCGAAGTAGTTCGTCAGTGAATGAGATAAAAATGATTGGGCCAAGTATCGATCCCTGTGGGACTCCGTGCAAAATAACCTTGAAATTGCTGAAGACATCGTTGATTTTAACTCGGAAAGTTCTTGAGCGAAGATAATCTCTGATCTCCAATCTGAAATAATTCTACGGCCGCCGTTTTAAAGCTTCTATTATTTTTAAGTGGGTTAGAGTGTCAAATGCTTTACTTAAGTCAATAAATAAATCAATAACATGATGGTTTTTATAAAGGCCTTCATTGACAGTTTTGACAAATTCCCCAAGAAGTTTACCCGTGATTTTATTTTTCTGGAAGCCATTCTGACTCTCATGTATAGGAGAGTACTTTTCTATAAAGCTACGCAACCTTCTTGTATTTACCTCTTCTAGACACTTTTCAATGACTGGTAGATATGATATACATGAAGCGAAAACAAAACTTATAGAAAATGAAAACTTCGATAGAAAATTTTCCACAATTTATTTTTCGATCTCATTTTCACGATTATGCGGTTTTGTGCTCATAACTGGTAAGAACTTCAATGTTATGGGTTTTAATGAAGTTCTTTAATTAATACATTCCCAAATCCAAAAGTATACTTTTTTTAATGGAATCCAATTGTGAACCAGGTATACTTTCTTTTATGCTCTGAATTCTTACTGGACGTGCGCAGAAAACTATTTTTTTTATATCTGCCCTGAGCTCTTGCTGATCCTTATGAAATTTTAGCTATAAAGCGACATATTCAATAAAACATATCTTCTGTTGTGCTTTCTTCTGTTTAAAGTTCCTTTCCTCGAAAGGAAAAATTTAACCATTTAAGGATCTCTTTGTGTGCATATCATCACCAGGAGCGCGTGGAGGTATCAAGTTGAAATTAATATCATACCCCTTGATCAAGAAGTTCTCGGAATTTATCCAGGAAATTAAAAATACAAGTTTATTCATCAAAGTCTATATTGTCCCCCTCAAAGTAATCTCCATCGAGTGCAATACAGTTATGCCAGCGCTTGATCCAATCCTCGAAACATTTTTTATATTCGGTTTTCGGTTTGTCCATCAGTGCATTACTTCCTCTCGGCTGCTGAAGCGCGTTCCACGTAAGAAGTGCGTTATCATGGTGCAAAATTCACGAACTTTCTGCCCACAATTGTGGTCTCTTTCGGCGAATTGCTTCACGCAAACGTCTCATAACGCCCAAATAATACTCTTTCTTTACTGTCTGGTCTTCTGGCAAGAATTCATGTTGAACTACACCGTTGTAATCCATGAAGATCGTGAGCATTGCCTTCTTTTTTGACGGAAAACGACGTGGTCTCGGCTCATTTGCTAAACGCCATTCACTTGCCTGATGTCTGAATTGAGTGTCGTACTCAGAAACGCAAGTTTCGCCTCCAGTGATGATCCTTTTGATCAACGCGGGATCGGATTCAGCCTCGAAAATCATGTCTTTTGCGACGTCCAATTCTAAAATTATAAAAAATCGCCAACACATAGAGATATATGTCCTCTTGTCTATGTAACTTTTGCAAATGTCATGCTATGACGCTAAGATTAAGAGGAAACTTAAGAAAAAAAAAATAACTCAAATTGGAACGACGGGAGCGCCACACGGTGGTATTTTGGGAACAGTTTGATCAAGGGGCATACTTATGACTGCAGTCCCTTAAAGCTGTAAATTGACGCACTCAAACGTCATGGCAGTGTATGCCGCATATTTTGATACTCGCTATGGTTTCAAAACTCAAAGGTTGCTTCATAAAAACAGCAGGAAAAATTCTTCGAGACATGATTTCCATATTGGACTAACTGTTAACTTCTTATAGGTATGTACGGAACCTTCGTTGAACGTTCGCGAATGGTTTTTCTCGGTCTGCTCTTTGAATCATTTGATTCACTTACTGCACCAATATCCATGAACATTTTTTTGAAGTCAGTCTTGATTATTCAGAATATTTAAAAATATTCTTCACTTTTCTTGAATATCCTTAAGAAAAACACTTTTTCTAAGATTAACTGATGCCTTCGGATCAATGATGCAGAACTGTTTAATGAAGGTATACCAAGCTGCGTTTCTTATTGCTTAATGAATTTATATACAATTTACTTTTTCGTACATTCAAATGTTTGTACCTACTATATGAAAAGATATTTAGAAAATTTTAAATTATATGAATGCACAATGGAACGAGTAGAGTATATTTAATTACATTTTCTATGCAAATTAAAAAAAAGAACCCAGAACACCCCATAAAAATAAATCCGAACAAAATTGGCAAAGTAAGATAGCTGAGTCTTAAATATTGTCTTACAAATACTCAATATTCCCATTGATTTCAAAATAAATGGCCACGTTCAGAATTCTAGGCACTCAAATTTCAGTCAAAGCCTAGAATAATGAACGGGAAACTGACTGCAAATGCAGTTGACATTTCCATTTGGCATTAATTCAATTTTACTTTCAATTTATTCGTTCGTAAAGTTGGCGGGAGAAAATATTTTCACAAACGAATTCATTGTTGATAACATTCAATTCTAGAAGATAAAACGACTTAAATGGTCGACACAGAAGACGATATTTTATGTGAGTTTAATTTTGTGCATATGCAAATTCAGCAACTAAGAAATCGTAATGCTTAGAATTCTTCGTTCTCAATAATCTCAGTTGACCAAAAATCGTGAAGTCCAGCCGTTTCTTAAATAATTTTACGGCAAACCAGCTGACTTTTGTTGTTTTGTCAGTCAACTGCAAAAGCAGTCAAATATTTTTGACTGCAAATCCAGTCCACTGATTCACCAAATGTCAACTTATTTTGCAGTCAAATTCACGGGCTCTCGACCAATCAAAGCCGGTTGACTAGCTAGTGGCTAGAATTCTGAACGAGGCCAATATATTTAATTTTTATTTGAAAGTTGTTTAAAAACGCCAAATGAGGGTTGACTCGGAAAGGAAGGGTTCCGCGCCTACCTCGAGTATGCAACACTATATTTCTTTAATTTAATATATTTCATAGCATAGCATCTCGTGGTCATTCAATTCTTACATTTTTCGTTATATTTCTGACCGCTTTTTTAAGTGATTTATTGAAATGTTGGGACGGTTAAATTTTTTTTTTTAAATTCTATTATTAGAAAACGATATTGTTATTAATGTTGATTCAGAAAAATTTCGCCACGGAGACAAAATACGTATAAATTGATGAGACACTTAGGTTGGACAGACAACTATACAACATTCAATTCGCACTGACGTCACTACATTTTGACATTCAATATCGTCAGCTGCTCCATGAACCGAGATAATTGTCTACTTTTAGGTGTAAAGTTGGCTTGCGATTTTATGAAACACGTTCTTTATATGGTGGCCATAACCATATTTATTTTATTATTTCTTGTCTAAGCAGCAAAATCTGTTCACTTTCTGTGAAAATTGCAAGTGTCTCCCCATAACGTTTTTGAAGAGACACTTCTGTGACAGACGGATGGACGGGGCAGCAGAGGCATAGTATCAGGGTATCTTAAGAGCCGCGAATATTGGCTTTTCAGAACGAAACTTCTTTTCAAAAATCTCACATTTCGCCAACATTTTGGAAGTAACTCCATTTCCTGCCACGAAATAATAGCTGCCATTGAAAGTATCCCTTTCAATTTCTCCTGACTATATCCAAATCAAGCAAATCTATGTGTCAAGGTGTCAAGCGCATAAAAGTTGAATTTAATGCGTAGATTAATACAAATTTGTATAGCTGCAGGTGTAAGCAACAACAAAACGCAGTTCGCATCTGGTCTTTTTTAATTATTGTCACGTTTTTTACGCTCAAATGATAGTCGCACGCGTGCCATTCGAACTTAAGCTCACAAAGATGCGACTATCGGAGATATTTGGCACACGTTGAAAGAAATTCTTAAGAAAGTCTTCCGCCCACACAAGAACTTCACAACTGGCAAGCCGTTGCTTCCGTTCTACAGAAGAATGAAGTTCACCGAATATTAACTCCAAATTCCGCAGGGCATGTGTTAAAAATAAAAAATAAAAAGTCACTATGCATTTTGACAACTGATCTTCTGGACGATTAATTCATTCTCAAGCTTCTGCAGGCGTTTAGATCCTTAATCCGGTGGCAAAGGCTCTAATGTGGGGCTATCCAACAAGAGTCGACATTTTAAATTTCGGGACATTATTGAATTGTCACCAACAGGCTGCCATTGCGATGACTTTTGATAAATACAAACTTATGCGGCTTGTACTGCTGTGAGAAATCATCAACCGCCTTCGCACACAGCTTAAGTGCATAAAACCGAACAATTTCGGCCGTCTCGAACGGATAAGTGATGTTAAGAATTCAACTTTTGGCTGAGAACTCAGTTCATTTCAGCATCCACATTGATACCGTCTCAAATTAGATTTCAATAGTACTCTCTTCTCAAACATTTCTTCTGAGAGTCTGGTTTGTCGTAGAAGATACGAAAAACTTTCTTTGATTTATCTTGAAAACTTTTAGGTGCCTCATGGATTTCTTTGCTTACAGCAATTGATTTGATTTGATTCCATTTATACAAGCCATTCAGTTGTTCTTGAAACCCGGGATAAGAGACTGAGCTACCTTCGAGGAGATGTCAAAGAATGCAGAAAATCGCACTTCCACGTTTTTTGAATAATTCTCTGCAATCATATAACATTATATCACATCTTTTACAATTTTTTTTTGTAGAGCTACTAAACTAAACATGGCAATAAAATACGGTAATAAATATCTTGTTCGCCTTGTAATTTTCCAAGGGCCTTTGTGAATGGTTTTGAACAGCGCAAGTATATTCATTTATGTATTGCAAAGCAAAGCAATTGTACGTAACACGTTCGTCAGACCCAGTGCCACAAATGCACAGTCTTAGCCTGCAAAGATGCAATTTGTTTAAGTCCATCATAAAGACTGTTCCATCGAGCAACTCGCGATCTGGAAACGATATACTATATGCCCAACAATGCCATGAATTATTTCAGTTGATTTAGAGTGTCTGGCGCATTTCCATTAATTCTTCAATTTTTTAATAATTTGGTCATGAATATCGGCAATGCCAAATTGGCACTCACTTCGGATGATTTTAATACAAGCTGACTGAACATTTCCATCTGATTACAAAAGTAGATTAGTACACCGAACCGTATTTGCATATAAACTGATTTCGAATAAAATGCTTCGAATTAAGCGAATGTAAATAACTCGATATCAAATTTTTCCGTCATAGTTCGGACGCTAACCATGGTGCATTTGAAACCAAAATACATCCAAGTTTTAAACCACTAAGCGATCTTTCTACTTTGTGCAAAATGCTGTCGTACCTTCTTGAGAGAGAACAAATAATAAAAACAAAACGAATCCGGCCAAATGCGAGTCGGATTCGCTAAACGAAGGTTCAGTATAAACCTAGAGGTATGTAAAATATGCGACATACACAGTGGTAGATTTTGACTGCGTCGATTTTGAAGCCCGGGCTTGATACAGCTTGAAGGGTCATAAGTATTTGGCATAAATTTCAACTTAATAACAACGAAGTAATCCTATAGGGGTTTCGTTTTTCCTTCTGAGGTATGGAACCTTAAAAACAACAGAAAAATGGGCCAAATTATGCCTTTGCATGCAACCGCCGTCACGTGAGGATTGTGCTCACTCGAAAAACTTATTCACCGATCGTAAGACGTAAACGATGGTCTATTGGCTCCAATCGCTGCCGCCATTAGATCTTATGCAGATGTAGGCCATAATTGTTGCTCAAATTTTTACACGCATAAGTTGGGACTATTATATTGAGGTAGTAAAGGCGTTAATCTATCTCGGGACATACACCGAATCCACGACGATTTATCCTAGGCGCTGTAGTCCTCCTATCCAGTTCGAAGGACAAACATAATGTTTAAGAAGATACCCATCTTGCCATTTCTTCCATCCGGAGCCAACCGTAAGACAGTTAAACAGCTTTAAATATGAGAATCTAGCTCGGAAGCCAAGAATCCGTCAAATAAAATTGCGCAATTGAACTAAAGAAGGGAGAGAGGATCGAACCTCTGGTTCAAAAGCAAACCAGTCGCGGAAGCAGTCGAAATGAAGGGCAGCTTTAATTCTCGCGAAGATGAGCTCCTAATAGGCAAGTAAGTGGATTGACAGAGGCCAAATATCGATGAATCTATAAATATGGGTCGTACTTGGTCAGACTCATGTTTCATGTCCTCAAGAGCATATTAAGACATAAATTGATCCATGGTATTGCGCACAAGTTACACACTGTGTGGACGCTTAAAAGCACCTTGAATTGGGAGTAGTGGCTTATGCTTTGACGCGTAGAATGCAAATTTCGGAAACGAAGTTACACGATCTCTCAACGTTGCTGGGGAGTAAGATGACCTTTTCGAAAATTCTATAAGCCTTAAGGCAACACCCTTTAAAAAGACGCACCAATTCCGATAACAAAGCAGCGCTAAAGTTTCCAAAACTTCCACAACAATCAACCAAATTTTTAAATCAGCCGGAAACGTTTATCCCCCGGCTTGGCGCAACTTTATTGCGAATTAACACCGAATGACATATTGCATATGTCAACATGTTGTTGATAAAACCCCTCCTGATACCTTGACATTGCGTCATTTCGTTTGAATTAATGATCTCCGATCACCTCAGCTTTCTTATCACCCGTGATTTTGTTGTTTTCGCATGTTCCCCAAGATAATTTGGCGTTCAAAAAATATAGTCGCCGGGCTGTGTCAATTATCAGTTGGAAGACAGCCTTTGAAGTGAAAGTTTGTTTACCTTTTTGGAACGAATCCAATTCTAAACAATTCAAAATGCGTTGTTTGTGTCTATTTTTGATAATTTTTGTGGCTTTATCTATTTCCACAGAATCCAGTGAGTGTTTAAATAATATTTTTTATGAAGATGTTCAATTTAAAGAATTGTATTTTGTTTTTGTTAACAGTTTTGGGAGAAGAGTCCTTAACGCTGTGTGAAGTCACTGGACAGGGGGATTTGTGCTCGGCGCAGTGTATAGCCGAGGGCGGACGTGGTGGCTTGTGTGATAAGGCTCATAATTGTAATTGTCAACGGTTGTAATGAGCCTGGGAATACTGTCGGTTTTCGAAAATCTGTTTTTGAAAAAAAATTGTGAAATAAACTTTATGATTTAACAAATTAAAAGCCCACGCAGTTGAATATCCTGTAGTTATTTTTTGACATGATGTAAAGCATTTGAAAGAGTGGTAAATTCATGTTCAGTTGAGCCTTTCCGATGGTTTACGAAAAATCATAAGCGCGATCTAGAAATCAATCAATTGAACATAATTTTTCCTGGATAATGAAGGAGTCTTCAACAACGTGAGTACTGAAGCCATTCTAAGCAGCTATCCCTGTAGTCTAAAGCTTGAGCCACTGGACTCGCAACATGCTCTACTAACTCGACGCAGGTGGGTAAACTCAAGAGAAAAAGGATCAAGGCTGTGGCTGCACAGTATAGAATATGGACTACGCGTAAATCGGAATGAATACGAACTAGTTCTCTTCAACAGGAGAAGGCCATTATCAACTTTCAGCTCCCAAAGTTAAGTGGCATTAAATGCAACATGAAAAGGGTGATTTAATACTCAACTAGTAGACTCCAAACTGAATTAGAAAGACGATGCCACAATTTGTGTTGGGAAGGTTAGTGTAGCTTGCTATGTGCCCAAGAGTATGTTCGCCAGGGAAAAGGATCGTAATCATTGAGTGGATAAACACAGAATTCTAATTTGCTCTTTCACTGTTTGGTGCAAGATACTTGAGTAGAAATATTATCTTTCTATTGTTTGGCTACTAAGAGTGAAGATTTTTTTTTAATTTGCTGGCTCTTAAGGGATGATGAAAATCCTCGTAAAGCTTGAGGCAGCAGATTGATAACGATAAGAATGGACAGTTTTTATAGGGATTTGAAAACTTAATGTGCTTGCTTAAGATGTGTGTCACAGGTGACAAGGATTATGAATTGTTTGAATTGTTTTTATTCGCTCAATTCGCAGTATTTTATTCACCATAGCAAGAGTAGCAAATGCTGTAAGTATTTTGTTTTCAGAGCAGAGAATATCATTTTCTCAAACTATTTTTGTACTGTGTGAACATGGATCTGTTGCATGGCAAGCAGCTTAGTCAAACAACAATATATGAACGATCATTTTAGCAAGAGCTCGGTTTAATTCATTCCAACGGAAAATGGTGGCTGAATCAGATGTACAAATTTGACAAAAGATGAAGACTTCCAAAAGGATTTGAACCAAGCAGCAATCAATCCATTCAATTGAAAGGTAGGCACTCAACCCACTGAGTGGTCCTGTATATGAGGTAAACACTTGATAAAGCTATACTCAAGAAAACTAAAAATTGGTTAAGACGGCGCCCAGAATGCCTCAAAGAAAATGATAAAAACGGACCCATTTCGGACTTCGACAGAAAATTTCATATAAAATTTAAACTGGGAGAACCAAGATGGTCTCCGGTGCACAAGTTGGTATATTCCGCGCTAGAAGATAAGTCCGTAGCTCCATCAGTATATTATTTAACTCCAGAGTCTTTCAGGACGAAATGATTATTTGAGAAAAAACTTTTGACAATTTCGTTGCCGTCAAATCCGAGGTCATCAGGAGATGCACCCAACAAGAGAAGGTATCAGAAGTCATCTCAGTGATCAAAAGTTTGATGCAGGACCTGAAGATGTATCCGGAAAAAAAATAAGACCAATATGCCTACCCTTGCATTTTGAAAGTTTCTTCGGCAATCTTCATTTAGAAATAAATAAGGAAACAGCAACCTTGCCTCACAGTCTTCGACGGAAAATGATTTCGTCAAACAAAGTAGTTAAAGCATCCGAAGTAGTAGAAGCTACAGGGTAGGAACGAATAAATAGTCCGTAGGTCTTATGCGAATATCCTCATGAATAGAGGGTACTCTAAGCAGTCGATTGACTTGAAAATCGTACAAAGTTTGGATAATTTCAAAGATTCATACTCAAATTTGGATGAGAGCCCTGAAAACCCGATGGCACTGTCTCCTCTAAGCTATTTACCACATTCCTGTCGTACAGAGGGCGCCTGTCCGCGGCGAAAGTGGTAATTGACCGGAGTCCCGGTTAAACCCATTTTATTCAAGAAGAGGAAAGCTACCGGCGGAAAAGAGTCAATTTTGTATCAACCCCCAGTTATCAGTATTGCTCTTACGACCTGCCTTCGAGTCAAGGCAATGGGGAAGACAAGTTTTAAGACATCGTCATTTAATCACCCGAATCTTTTCCATATCGAATGGTGCTTCATTTAACCACACGGGACAACCATAGGATATAATTGGTTTCTTTAGGGCCTTGTAGGATATTACCTTCAACCTTGAATCAAGTTGATTACTTTGAATTAGTCTCCTTCTCAAGGCTTGAGTTTTTTTGGCCCTGACAAGTGAAGACACAATATGTCTTTTGAAATATAGATACTAATCGAGCCAGACACCAAGGTGTCTCACTGTGTTTGTCCGTGTTGTCCCATGACAGTAAATTTACGCCAGTTTTTTCTGGTATCCGTAGGAGTCTTGTAAAATGGTGGCCTTAACCTGAATTTTGAACCTGATCTATTCACCATCAAGCCATCTATATAAACTATACCGTGTTGGAGGGTACCAACAAGACCGCTTGTGAAAATGTTTAAAAGAGTTGGAAAAACGACCACCCCTGTTGTTTGTTGTTGTTTTTCATTGGAAAGACCTTACTTGAAGTAAGCCCATCATATTAAACCACGAAGCAAACAAAAGCACGTTTACCACAAAGGTTGTTACTTACCCAGCCTTGCTAGCTTGTAGAAAAGTCTTTCTAACCATACGTAATCGAAGGCTTTTTTAAAGGTAATCAGACTTGCAGAGGTGCAATGCTTTTTACTTCTCTTCCATTTGTATGTCAGAAACCAATTTGGACACAGCAGGAATGGTGTCATGTCCTGTCTTAAAACGAAATTGGTTTTCCAGTACTTTATTATTTTCTTCTGCCTATGTTATTCACGCCCCATTGAATACTTGTTCGAAGACTGAACTTACATTCGAAAGCAGCCTTATTGATCGCAAATTAGCTGGGTTGCCTTTGTCCTTACCTTTTTTAGGTATCACATGTACCACAGCCATTTAGTACCGCCATATCAGAACGGGACAAACTCGAGATTTAAACAACAAATGCAAACGTTTATGTGGCTGAAATGAAGCTAGTTAGGCGCAGTACTTCGGAGTCGGGGCGCTAGTTTGGTAGTCGCCTGTGATCTTAAGGAGCCTACAATAAGCTTACGTATTCTGTCTCGGCAGTGGGACGCAATCGGGTTGGATAGTACTTCTCATACTCCTTCTTATTTCTGTTAAGTCCCGTGGTGCACCCCGGACTTTTGAGAGAGGCTTTCGAGAGATGGAAGTCAAAAGAGCTATAGGCTTTGCGCAGCTTTCTTGACATAGAGGAGGACCTAAGGTTACGTGGATTGCTGTTAGAAAGGAGAGTCAATTGCACCGGCTTACAATTGATGTATGAAGTGTATATCGGCAATTTCTCGTCGTTTTACAAGGGTTTGTAGATCCAGGGTAAGCCACGTAGAGCAAAACGGATATATCTGCGTTGGACTGCTTCTTTGCTGACGGTATTTGCTTCATAATGGGGAGACCAAACTTGGCTGGCATATTCGAGAAGTGGTCGGACAAAGGTGAAATAAGGAGACGTAGAGACATAAGGATTGATGAAGTTTTTCGACCATCATTTTATAAAACCAAGGGTGGAATTCGCTGTACATATGACTCGCTCGATATGTGACCGGGAAGGCTCAAGTTTGTTTTTGTTACACCAAAGGAAGAAACTATTCAAATCATTTTAAAGTAAACTATGATCATTTGGGGATAATATGTGCTTAGAGATACTCATATAATCAGTATAAATCGATAGGTTAGAGTCTTTACAAATGCATTCAACATCGTTGATAGTAAGAATAAAGATAATGGGTTCTAAATGACTACCTTGAGGTACTCCAGAGTTATGGACTATAGGCTCAGACACTGAGGATCTGAAAAGAACCTTATACAGCCGATTTTCTAGACAAGATATTAAGCAGGAGATTGAGGATGGAGGAACCCCAAGGGCCTTAAGTTTCAGGTAAATGATTGATGAGAGATTTTATTAAAGGCCTTGCTGAAGTCAGTGGCTATAGTATCAACTTCTTTACCTTGTTGAATTGCTTGCAAGGCTTAAGATAAAAATCCGGTATGATTTATTTTAGTAGATTTACCTTTTACGAATCCGAATGTTTAAAATGAAAAAACAAAACACCGTCTCTTCCTAATTTTTGTCATAATCAATGCGTGTATGCGGATAATGGGCCCGAACTGTGGTCAAAGGACGACAACCAACCGAACAAGCTCTGATCTTAAGAGTCTGTCTTTGCAGTGTCAAAACAGCTTAGCAAACCTTGTGAATAAGAAATATCCTTTGTGTATATTTGGCCCTAATTGTGAGAAGAATAAGGCATAACCATGAGCTTTTAAAGGATGTCAAAACGGTCCAAAAAGTAATAAATCCGTCGACTTCAGTGGCTCGGCCAAATCGGGAGAATGTTTCTAGGTATTCAACTCAATCTTTGGCTGTGAGAAAGTTAATTGACCAGGTTCCTAACTCAAATCAATTGACTAAACAATACGAGCATAATTTGACTCACCTTGATCTTTCGAAAAGTGACGGATCCGTGTAGATCGGTTCGCTTGGGTCGTCAAATTGATTGTTATTACTCGACGAGTTATTCCGAATGGGATTCATTACTGGAATCTGACACATTCTCGCCAAATTGCTGCAAGTAAAATTAAAAATTATTTATGCCGAAAGATTTGCATCGCAAGACCCTACCCCGTTGCGAAAGTCTTTTGGAGTCCACCTCCAAACATTGACATATTCGGACGGAACTGGTTCGACCGTGGACCTGTACCATTAGCCATCGGACCAATATCACTGAATCGTTCGTGAGTTCTCATGGAAGACGGGGCAAACGATGTCACTGGTGAGTTACGATCTGCAATTCTGTTCTTTGACATTGTCTTCCAATAGCGTCTACAAAAGTAAGTGTCCTTTTTAGCAGATCTTTATGTAAAATCCAACAGCTTACCTGTAGGCTAATCCGGATACAAGACTGATGCTCATGAGAAGGATCATTAGTAGAACCACTGCTGTGAGCAATCCATGGTATTCCGAGGGAGACATGCAAACCGTCTCAACAGGAGCCACCAACTTCCTTGGATATGATTCCTTTTCGATCTCTTCTCTAGTTTCAAAAACCTGACAGAGAACATGTTTGTCAGATGTCTTTACACGTTTTCCTCAAGAAACTCACCTCAATCATTTCTCGAACTTGTTCGGGCTCCTCCACCTCGATTGCCTCCACCTTCTCGACACCTTCTTCCGATGAAGCTGAAAGGATAAAGCAAACATTTTTAGAAATAAGCGTTCGGGAATGCTTTCACTTCTTTACTTCTATTAAACTCTGCACTGTTAAGGGTTGTTGAATTGCTTCCATCGCCTCCCTCGTCAATCACATTCCCCTCCGTCTCATTCAAAGATCTTCTGCGACGTCCAAATGAGGGCTCCTGCCGCCCAGATGGTCCGGGACAGTATGCCGGCTGGCAGCCTTCGCGACACGATCGCACCGTTGCTTCAAATACCAAGAAGTTCGACTCCGGAATCTTGAATGCGTTGAATCTCGCTTCGAGGGTGTCTCCATCCCGCAGTTTGTCAAGCTCAGGGAAGACGTATGGATCCACTGGACAGCTACAATCCGAGTGAAATATTACTGGACTATTTCAAAAATTGCTGAGCCCAAAAACCTACCCGAAACGATCTATAAGTTGAATACTCCTTCCCGAGTACGGATCCCTGGCTACGACATTCGTTGCAAAGATGTCTGTCACGTGATTGTAGCCATCCTGAGCCTCTAGACGGAATGTCAGGGGATCTCCGACGGCAATCGTTGTTGTTGGTCGGCCCTGGTAGAGGATCATCAGGCGAACCTTGGAGCTGAGCGTGTTCTCAGCTGGCAGATACTCGATCGGAATGGGACTTCCAGATCTGTCGGGATCAGAGAGGCTTCTTTAAAGGACAACGATTACACAATTAAGAGTCGTTCAAAATGTTGCATATGTGATTGCGGCATGCCAAATGGAACTTACTGCGTGTGTGAGTGTGCTGTTAGCTAATTAGTGGCAACTCTACGTAGTTAGTTAAGCGTCTGTTCTATTTATCTTTAACTACGTTTAGTAAAATAAATCAAATGTTACGAATGCGTTAGGAGCAAAATAAGAGAACGTTCAAGAAGGCGGGAATTTTTCGCGACCCTACAAATATGCAACGTAAATAAATGATCAGGTTGAGCCTGAATTTGGTTGTATACTCTTAGGCACTCGAAAGTTTTTAAATCTTAAGAGAGACCGCTGGTATTGAAAAATTTAAGAGAAAACTAGATGCTAGCAGTGCTACCACTGCATAGGAATAAAAGTATTAAAAACAGAGAATAAAAAGTCACCAGCGGATGCTCGTGCCTTGTTTTTTTACGGATTTAATTGACAGTGATTTGGTCGTACGTCAGCGTGTAATACAATCTTACCTCTGAGACATTTATAGTGAAACATGGACAGAAGCGGCATTAAAAAATATCTTAGTGCTCCGTTCGACGGGAGTAATGTCGTTTTTTGCTAAAGATGCTCTGCATTAGCCGTCAACACTGACCAGGCGACATGTCAAGCGTATTAAAATTCATGTTCGTCTCTGAAGCACATTTACAGGTCTACAGATATATCCTTATAGAGTGCATACTTTTCATCTGCGTGAACTATATTCAAGCTTTTCTGGATATCAACGACGAAGTGCACGGTTTTCAGTACAAAGCATCTCGACAGACTATGTTCATTTTCATCTCAGCGGATACCCGGATAGAACAAACAAAACGCCTCTGGGGTCTTGAGAACCTGCATCAGAATGACATAGAGACCCACCAACATGTTTCTTAAACTCTTCTTCTTTCAACCTATAGTAAAACGGCATAGACCCTTATTCGCCACATCAAGAGAAATGGTTAAACCATTTTTGTAAATGCTTATTATTAGTAATTCGACTCAAAATAAGTAACAAGTGAGGCCTTCAGCTCTCAAGTATCATCACCTGAATCCATGTCCTTCCAGCAAAAATGGTTAATTTTTGCTGTGAACCGCACGTCTCCAAAAAAAATTTTCAAACAATGTATCCATTCTGTTTAAGCTATACTTTAAGAGCTATCCCTCTGGACGGAATGAATTGTTGAAGCCGAGAAAACGACACTCATGCTTTCAACGAGGAGAAGAAGGAAATTGTTACTTTTGAGCTTTTCCAACTAAGAAGCTTATCAGTAAAACTATTCAACAAAGACACCGAAGGAAGTCCATTTATCCTACACAGATGAAGCTTACCTGAGAGTACTTTCGCACCTTTTTGGGAGCGATTGAGAACGTCAATTACACAAAGTACCTCAGATGCAAAGATAAGTATGCTAAAACACTACAGAGCCTCTCAGAGCCTATAAACCTGCCAACCTTATTTAAACCAGCCACATCCGCCCGAAAACTGGTATATCGAAGTCAAAAAGGCTGACTTATTAGTCAGAAATGGACTGGCCTTAGCCGATCTCTTCAAAAATTCACTACACACAACAACTAAAAGGATCAACTGATCTTTGCTCCACAGCGCCAGATTGGATTGTCAGAGACGATGGCTCAACGGTCAGAGGAGTTGGCATTGCTACTCTAAACTTTTGCAGGAAAAGTCTTGGCGTGTTGCTAAAAAAAAAATACCTCCTTTGCGAATGTCAAAATCTCCTGCCATGTCTTATTTGGAATTGTAGCTTCTACACTTTAAATTGGTACTAATCGGAACCTTACTGAAACTCATAAGTGTGACTTAAAAGTCTTTCATAAGCGTATCTTTAAGACCTCTCTGATAGTTAAAGGTAGTCCAGTCAGTTGAAAGCATGAGTGCGGCTACAAGCCTGAAGATATCACGATTAGAGGACCTTTGGATTCAAAAAACCTAAGAGATCGCGACGTTTCTATGACGTTAAGAAGAAGGCTTAAGGCTTAAATCGGTACCATAATTTTGGCAGCACTACTTTCAAACGTATTGAAAATTTCAAAGTTATATCTCTTTGGCTGGTAATGCAAGGTGGGAAGTGGAACAATTTCAGTTCATGTGCTTCCCAAGTCAGAGCAGAGAGAATGAGGTGCATTCTGGCTAGATTTTTTCAACCCTAATAAGAACATACCAAAACGAGAAACGTTTTAAGTAAACGGGCATTTTTCTCGTCCAAGTACTATAATCATGAGCAGTGCAGGCAGTCTTAACGTGATTAATATCGCAAAGATTATGGAAATGAGACCAGATTGAGAATTTTCATGAAACCCTAGGTTATGTGATCCTTGTAAAGAGGCGATCGTCCAGTTACAGCACGTACTTATGCCACAAATTTTATGGAGATGGCAACACCATTAAGGAAGTTGCAGATGGCGAGTATAGAGACAAGGATTCTAAGGAAAAGTTCTCTTAAGTAAAACCCCGAAATTTCTAAGAAACAAGGTCATGGACAGATGAAGTTAAAGTAGTGAAACAAAAAACAGTAAGTTGAATTCAAAGCTTAGACATTGTACCCCTCTCATAAGAGATAAGGAAGAGCTCGCCTCAAAAAATATCATCAAATTACCGCCGAAAAAAAAAATAAAAGGAAAAGATTTATTGGCCAAAGTTCAGTAGCAAAGCTTAAGGCCTGAATCTTGTGGGGCAGGACAAAGTTGTCCACAGAAAGCGCAAATTTCAATCAATGTTGGCGTACACCAGGGGACTGTCTTTAGTCCTTTGCTTTTTATTGTTTTGCTTGGTAAGCTGCTTAAAGGAAAAGTAGTAGATTCTTAAGTGTTTTAGTAATACTTTTTTTTGCGGATGGAGCTATGATAAATGAGCATTAAAGACCAGGCAAAGAGCACTTGCTGTATGGTTTGATGTTAAAGAGGGAACTGGGAGTGGGATCGGTTCAAGAAAGAAGGAGCATCTGCGCATAATCAATTGTGAAAGAAAATAGATCAAATGGCGAGGAAACTTCACTATCTTCAGAGACAAGAAAAGACCGCAGCAGCATATGTCCAACAATTTGTTCCAATATAAAAAGTATGATACCAACTTGACGACAGCTGAAATGAAGATGCTTCGAATGACAACTTGACTTAGGTGCAAAAGAAAGATTTTGTCATATCATGTTAAAAGGGCAAATCTTTCGGTCTCCGCAGGAAGAGTGGAAGGGTTATGATTCATGAAATGTAGGTCACAACCTCGAGATAGCACCTTAGCTCGTAAAATTTTAATTGCTGAATAGGATGCGAAGTTACAACTTCGTGATAGTGCTGCGTACGCCCAGCTTCTAATGACACTCCTTCAGAATTACCTCCAATGTTTCAATGCTTAGGAAATTAGTTTTAATGTATATCTACAAGCAACTAGTCCACCGTCGACTAATAGTCGAGCTAAACTGGCCCACCACCTCTCAAAGCTTATACCATACCCAGCTCCGATGTATCCTGATGTAACAACAGCTTCTCCGGGACCTCGGAATACACAGGTCAAATTGTATCGCTTATCGCGGCTTGTCTGAACGTTATCCGAGAATTGCACGACCACGATGTTTGTTAGTGTATCGCCATACTGAAATGAAGCGACGTTATCAGTATGACATGTTCAAAATCGATTGTAGTCATCTCTGTCTCTCTTACCCGTTGTGTTCCGCAATCGGGATAACCTTGCGGGCCGCTGATACGCAGCACATTAACAGTGCCACCATTGCCGCGGAAGAAGCATCTGAAAATTGCAATATGATCAATCGAACATGAATCCGAACGATCACAAACCTGTCATAGTATCCGTAGGTGTAGATGCGTCCGATAAATCCCTCTGGCGTTCTTATAGTGAACTCCATTCCCTCCTCATTGCACGTCTGCGAAACTGCAGCACATAAAATAAAATCAAAATGCAAATAATGGACCTCAGAGCATCGCAAAACCATCAATTACCATCTAAGCATTCGCCGTCGCTGCGGCCCGTACTGCGCTCATAAAAGTCATAATTTCCTGGATCGAATACGTTCGGATCATGTACGTCCAATTCACGGGAATCGCGATCGCTTAGCTCACAGTTCGGCAGATCTCGCTCCTCGTAAGCGGACGCAGCGGCATCTCTGTCAATAGATAAGTGTAGAAGACATATGACCATACAGACTGCGATACGTTACCTGTAGTTGAAGCTCCTGCAGACAAAATCTCGGGATTCGATGCACTCGCGTTCGCATTGGATAAGTGAGGGCACGATCAAGGCACGCCGAACAAAGTGTCGTCGCATTTTGTGCCTAGCCGCCACTTGTTTGAAGTTATCGTTCTCATCACATCTCGTATTCGGTGGTCTTGCCGATCCGGCAATGGAGCCTCCGCCACCACCGTATGGTGGATGGCTGACACCACTGCCGCCGCCGCCGCCAAGTGCTTCTGGTGGGATTTGATTGATGGAACTGCCACCGTACGGTGGACGACTGTACGGGCTCTCGTATGGGGGATAAGCACTGCCATGACTGACTGGTCTCCGATTGTAGCCGCCATCGAATTCGCGGTCATATGAAGATGCGTATGGCGGTGGTGGACGATCACCATAACGATCCTCATACTCTAGGTCATAGTACGATGGTGGTGGAATGCGATCGTAGCCTAGATTGATGAAATGAATTCGGAATCAAAGCAAGAGGAAACATAAATACTAAATGAGAGTTTGAAATGGAGTTTTGACAAGGCGATCGTTATTGGAGATCGGCGGGACAAAAGGATGCGAATCTATAAAATCAAAACGACGACAAGTCAAAGATTTTTAAAATTAAATCCTTTTGTGTAAAATAGGTGTTAGAGGGGATCCTTAAACCCTTCTTGATCTTCTCACAATTCCTTGAAGTTATTTCAGGAAGGGTAAACAACTTTTTAAGAGGAATTAAAAGTCGACTTTTTTTCAAGGAAGTTTTTTCTAAGGATCGCTAGAGAAGTCAAAAATAATCTGCGTCTTTTAATTAACATCAAGTGTAACAAGGTTAATGATATTAATAAGTGCTCAAACTACAAGTGATATTCACCTGGGGAAGGTCTTCGGCCGCCATTGCCGTATTTGTATATGTCAATTGGGAATCGATCCGTGCCCACTGGAAAGCGATTTGGTGACGTAGGATATTTGTTTGTCGGTGGGACTATAGGTGGATATCGTTTACTTGAGTCTGGTTCTGGGCGTCTAGCGTTTATGGTTATCTCATCTGGAGGATACTTTCCGGAATCTGTTGGTCCGTAACGTGATGCATGTCCTCTGGGTCCATCCGAGGGATAGCGTGAGTCAAACGACGATGGACGAAAGCGACGATCGGGAAATATGTTTTCAGGAGAATCTCTTCCAGGATATCCAGGCTCTCTGGCTGGGTAACGATTTGGATACCTAGAACTATAACCATCATCTGGATAACGTGGTCCACTTCCGTGTGGTCGGTATATAGGTCCATCCCCCGGCGGATATGGTCTTGTGTGAGGTATATCCCTGTCCGGCAGATTATTGTCTGTTATTGGTGGATAACGATCGATCGGGCGGTACGGTATATACCGATCACGATCTCGGGGCGGATAGCGCTCTTCTTCAACAGGATACCTATCACGGTCACCATAGGGCGCAATGGGATATCTGTCTCTATCCCTATCGCCTGGATACGGAAAACGATCAGCGTAACGATCACGGTCAGGATATCGATCGCCATCTGGAAAGCGATCTCTGCCTGGATAACGATCTCTTATGGGATAACGATCTTTGCCTGGATACCGATCATCATCGACTGATGGATAACGTCCGCGATCAGGAAATCGATCCCTGTCTGTATCGGGATACTTGTCACCTCCCAGCGGATATCTATCACGATCACCATAACGATCTTCTTCCGGATAACGACCACCACCGCCGACTGGTGTCGGATAACGATCAGTTGGAGGATATCGATCGCCTCCAGTTGCAGGATAGCGGTCTCCACCGACTGGCGGATAGCGATCACCACCACTAGGATAGCGATCACCACCGACTGGCGGATAACGATCACCACCCGGATATCGATCTAAAAATGTTAATTGGTTAATGGTGAATGGTTAGACCGTGCAAAGCATGCAACTCATTGATATTAGCTCGAACGCTTATTAATGAATAAAAATGAATGCTGAAATAACTTGCCGTAGTCAGTTTCGGGATATCGATCATACGGCTTTCCAATATCTCCAGCATGCGGGTATTTTCCACCTGCTCCTTGGCCATAACGATCCTCGTTGTTCTTGTCCCGATCCGATGATGGTCTCCAGTTATTATGTCCTCCGCCACCATCTGGCCGATTATGACCACGATCATCATCACCACCACTTCCACCGCTGCCGCTGTTGCCGCCCGTTCCACTGCCACTGCCAACCACATTCACTGTAAACACCATCGTCATCGTCAACTTTACCCAGCACGATCGCTCCAAATAATCACAACTTACGCATTAGATTCTCATAGTAATCATAGTCAGCATCGTAGATAATCCGCATACCATCCTTTTGATTATAGCGACTTAATCGACAGGTCCTGAAGCGATCGCTATACACAGCCGATCTATGAAAATGAGAAGCATTAAACGATGACTGGCATTCAGTAAAACGGTAGCAGCTTGGCGTTCAGATACGCCGTTAATTGATACCCAGCACCTCTTCTGTATACCTGCATTGAAAGCTTGTCTGTCGCAAGCACTCATCCAAGCATTCACTCAACGATCGTCCAGTGATCTCCGAATGGAATTCCCCACCGAGACGTGAGTTCCTATAACGCTGGAATGCAGTGTCCGGTCGACGGCCGCTAGAGAATAGGTGTGAAGTCACCGAGTTATCGGGATAATCAGTTGCCCGCTCTGCTCGAATTGCGAAAAGTAATCAAAAAGATCAATGGATGATCGTGCTGCGAATATGGCTTCTATTATACTCACGATTATCTAGACACACTAGATCGTAGAAATGATGCGTTGGGCTAGAACTAATGCTGATATCATCTTTCTGCGAGATCGAATCCTCCTCAGAGAGAATACATTGTTTTGTTTGATCATCAAATTCAACCGATCGGCAAAAGTATCTATGGGGAATTCAATGTGAAGTCAGGAAGAGAGATAAGTTTCTATTTACTTTTCAGCTCGGAGGCACATCGTTTGACACTCCTCAAGGGTCATGTTGTTGAATATATCGACTTCGAAGGGTCCGCCGAGACGTTTGTTTTCCTCTTTTACGAATACGGCCAGTCCATCGCAACGGCGTTCAGCTATGGATAGAAGGAATGATAAAAAAAAGTAATTCTTACGAAGAGGCGCATACCGTTGAGACACGTATTCTCTAGGTAATCCGAATTGGGATCATCTTCCATGAGTTCCGGATGAGTTCGTCTTGTAAACCTTAAAGAGGGAAAGAGCAGTAAAAGTGTTGAACGTAAGTTTTTTTCATCAAATGAATATGATAAGGGCAGCATCGCCTTACCTGCTTAGTGTACAAGATCGCATAGTTGAGTCGAAGTTAGCTGATCGACATACAAATGAGAACTCATTCAGACACTTGTCCTCGCAGTCTGATCTGTTCGCAGCTGTTATCTAAAAAAAATAAAAAAACTGAGAAAAAACCTTCTCAATTGAATAAAAGAAAAACCTCTTTAATGTCTGAAATTGGTAGTTTTAACTTCTTCCTTGGATGCCTTTCATAGACATACCTCCGGCTTGGACATTCCCTCTCAGGCCTGCTTGCTACAAAAAAAAAAAATAAGATCGCATCAAGACTCAAAAATCAAACCCATGAATCCAACTTACAAGTCAAACAGATTTCATTAAAGTGGACACTGTTGGGCACCAACATAAGGCTTCCGATACCCTCAGGCCCGGCTTGTTCACTGGTGAGGTAACAAATTGATTCCTCATACTCTGCATTGCCGCCAAATGATGCGATACGACTGCCGGGTTGAAAGTCGAAGCTTGTGCAAGTTCGCACGAGATTATTGGTGCCAGTGCGATCTCTAAGGCAGAGGTCTTGACATTTCTCGAGAACTCTAAATGGCGGTGCCGTGTCCCTCACCTTGATTCGAAGATACGAAAATTGATTGAAATTTTTTGGCATTTTTGTGGCTTATCATCTTACCACATCGTCGTCATATCCTTGCAGCTGCTGATTTGGCAGTCGCTCATATAAAACTCTTCCGAGCCCGTTTTTACATGTTGTTTGTGCTGAATTGGGTGCATTTAGTCCAATATTGCAATATTTTGTGGTTAAAAGAACTTACCCCATATACTGGACAAGTTTATGATTATTCCAAATAAATATGCGAGTCTCAGGAGTTTTCGGTTTTTAAACATGTTTTCAAAAATATTTACACCGAGGCTTTACGCTAATAAATGCTCAGGCAGTGTAATTCTAGTGTATTTGGCAGCACTTTTTAGTAAGTTGATAGCATGGTTAAGGGGCTCTGTTGCTAGAAAACTACAAAGAAAGAAAAGTATTACTTCAAAATTTACAGAGGAGTACAGTCTTATTTTTAAAAACTGGACTCGCATTGCGTGCCTCAGGTCAAAGTCTTTTGGGAAAAAGGTTCCGCGAAACGTGGAAGATCAATGGTATCGCTTACATATTTTGGATACGACCCTTAATTTCGAAGAAAGGATGCGCCTCTGAAAGAATTTAATCGATGGGATCAAAGGCCCCGGTCATAGAGAATTCCCCAAAGAGCAGAACTGTCCAACTTTGTTTCAAAATAAAGGTTTGACCAAAGTATGGGTTCTTTGCCTTAGACCGTCTACTTCCACACCGGGATCATAGCCATTCCATAATACCGCACTTACCGATTGGACTTAAAAAAGATGGGTATTGTTGCATTCTTGCGATTCAGGTGCTCTTGTGTGATTAATATTGACTTTGTTACGTGATTCGTCAGATATTTCCTTGGAAATTGGACAGCATCAACTGAGTCAGTCGCATTCGTAAATGGACTACCTCCATTTCAACATTATCGTCAGCAAAGAATAACCATGCCTTATTTTTCCTTCAAACAGGTAATCAAGGACAACAGTGAAGAGCAAAGGACTAATAATACTCCCCTGGTATACTCCAAGTTTGAAATGGTTTTTCTTGTGAATTTTGTAGGGTCTCTGGCTCATGTTTTTGCACACTCATGCATACACACAATTATCAGGGCTTCAAGAACTTCGTGTTCTCCTAGCGCCCATCACTTAAGATCGCTTGGTTGTCTATCAATCAAGGGGATCATTTTCCATCTCCTTTCAAGATTCAGAAGGCATGTTCTCTTAGGCAGACGTTTTTTGAATTTTTGATTTGTTGACAGCCTTTCGGACTTCAAAACTCACCAGACGATTAATTTAACTTTTCAGTTTGTCCAAGAAGATGTTTCCAGAATGCCAATTCATTTTGCCCTGGCAGTTCATAGATTTTGACATCTAGAAGAAAATGCTCCTTCAACTCTTATCTGCAGGCTTGAATTTTAACAGTCTTTTTGCAATTTCTTTGATTAGCAAAAGACTGCAGAAATCTTTATTTATTCAAAATAATTTCTAACATTTATTTATAATAATTGTTAATTTTTGTCTATTTCAGGTACGTTAATGGATGATATCATTTGGAGTAAGTTTAACTTTTTATTCTCGAGCTTACGGGATATGAAATGTCTTTTAAACTGTAAGACGCTAGGTAAGTCCTGTTTCGTACATCGTTAAAGAAGGCTGCTTAAGAACTTCGGCTGTGATTGGTATGAAGGATCTGTAATCTAGTATATGAACCTTTCGAAGGCTCCTGAAGAGCTTGCTTACATGTCACAAATGCTTCTGGTGGTCATGACTTGAACGATAGATTTCTCAATTTTCTGTAATCCCTCAATGACTTCATTTCTTCATCACACCCTCAATAAATCTTTCCCATCGAGGACTCTCTTTGATATTAAAACCATCTCTGCTGAATTTTTGGAACCACCATTGGGACTGACGTTCCTGAAATGCATTGTCACGGCAAATTAAATGCAACTTTTCAAAATCTTAACATAAGTAAGAGTTTTAAGGGCAAAGTCCACTGTAACCTTCCTTGAGCACGGCGCGTAGATCTTTTTTGAACTTTCTGTTTTTATAAAATTGGGACCAAATTACGAAACAATATTCGAGAATTGGTCTCACTAGGTAGAGAATTGAGTAAAGTCTTTTCAGCTTATATGGAGAACGAATATAAAACCAAGCATTAAATTAGCTTTTGAGATGATATAGTCCAAGTGCATATTGAACTCGAATTTAGGGTCTAAGATGACACCCAAGTCCTTTTGGTTAAAAACTCTTTTCGTCCCATTTGATAACAAAAGAAAACAGGACAAGGGATTCTAGCGAACGTAAGGATAGAAACTTAATCTGTGTTAAAGACGTGTATTTCTAAAGACTATCCAAGTTATCCGTTAAGGAACCCACAGTGAAATTTATTGCCAAAAGTGGATCGTCAGTGAATTCAATCCAACGAGGATTCACTCTTAGCAAAAGCTCGCGTTACTCTTTGTCTCCGGATAAAAAAGTCATAAAGTTTTTCTTTTTGTCTGGCATTTTCCGACACATAATCCAGCATCTGGACAATATCGGTTTTCTTCACTTTTCAAAAATCCACACACAAAAGAAGCCCGGTGAAGTCAAATCCGGACATATCGGTCGCGAGTCGATTCTTTTTCCGACACCACATGTCTTAGGAACTTCCGACATAAATAAGTCGATATTTATTCCACAGTTCGGCATTTCGCCCCATTTAGCTGGAAATAGAATTCTTTGTGATAGGAGTCTTGAAAATATGTGAACGCGGTCCAGTATATGGTTGGCGACTTACTTCAGACCCGAGTTGGGTAAGGATTGAGGTTAAGTGACGAATTCACATTTAGGGGCAAGACGATTGCGACTTGTTTGATGACTTCGACACGATCTTTCATCGAAATTCGACGGAACGGGCATTTCCAAAACATGCTTGATGACGGCGATCGGGCGAATTGTCGAAATTATTAAATAGTTCCAGGGATCAAATTGAAGCGACGCACCCTGAAAAAACAAGCTGACATAAAATGTATCACCCTAGTGGAAGATGCTATGCATTTTACAAACGGCGGTATATATATATATATGGCCGACGCAAAACACGCTGACAAGATCACAGAACACGTCATCATTTTGTTGACCGAAGTATAAGTCAGTAAATGTTGGCGCAATTTTCCCGGCCGTCGTACGCCAACTGGCCAAATATAAAGGCGTTTAGCCGCTTACACCGAAAAGGCGGGATCAACGTGTGACAGTAAGTGTTCGTTCTGGCGACGTCACAGACGAGTCGTGAACCTTTTATCAAACCACATGCCAAGCAAGTGTTTAATAAAGAGGATAATCCTGCAGTGAAAGTGAAAAGAGTTGGAGGTGATCACTAAGAAAGTGCTGACTGCATTCCTGAACCTCGGTAACGCAGTCGACGACTCATCATGAGCGACGAGCCCTATTTTTATGTGAACGGAAACGAAAACAGACCAATATTGCGACTCTTAAAAACTGACAATCCTCGTATGGTTCAAGAGGGGTACTGCATGAAACGTTGGGACGCCATGGAAGCAAGGCTTCTATGATTGGTGAACAATACGGAATCCTTATCAAAGAGTTCTTACAGCCATATTTTTCACCTTATAAAATTGGGGCTTGTGGGCGTCCGGCTCCATCAGGACGGTGGAACCTTACAAAGGTCCCGTTCGAAAATGGGCAATTTGAAGGATGCCTTTCCTGTCGCTTGAAGTCTTGTTTTAACAGCATGCACTGGCCGGTAAAATTGGTCTATTCGACTGCTTCAGATCACTTTTTTAATGCCAGCGGTTCATGAGAACAACATGAGACAACAACAACATGGAAGCCCTTAAAACAAGGGTGTGAGAATTTATCGCCAAACCGATTTAACCAGTAAACCCAAATGGTTATCAACCAAAGCGGACAATTGTTGACCAATGTCATCCTCAGGAATTTATGGAATAAACCTAAAGGCCCAAGTAAATATTTGATAAAAAATGCGTCCAAGTGCGATTCGGATCCGCACAGGAAGGGTTCTGTACCGCCGTATGTATTTCAAATTTAAATGTTGCGCAAAAATTGATTTGCGATTGACAAAAAAAAACATGATCCTCTATTTGGTTTTATTTAAGGCGTCCATAGTAAATCACATTCCGTGAAAATTAAGTGTTTATTTATTATGACTCTGTGATAGATGAAGGGACAGCAGAGCGTTAGTCAATGAGTTCGTTGCCACCATTTGGGTACAGTACCCTAAAATTTGTTAAACTTTATCATTCTATTTTAAAGATAAAGCAAAACAGTACAGTGTTTGTGGGTCTGCCTTTATAACAAGACCTATGTCTTAGCCTTTTGTATGGAAAATAGCGCGGCACACGTCGGAAAGGTTGGAAATCAAAGTTCTTCCTACTTGGAGGGGTTGAAGTGCCACATCCAAGTTAACTTCGAAGGCGGCTTGGCATGGAATTTCGTGCGAAAAAATTGGGTGGATCTCTAAATGACATGGTTTTGATTTCAATTCCATTTCCATCCCATACGAATAGCTCACATTAAGGTGTCTCCAGACAAGCCCACGAACGTGCGAGAAATTAAAAGCTGCTATCACTTTGGAGTAGAAACGAAACCGACACCTGAGAGCTCAGTTTTCATTTCCCAGTTGTTGTTATCTTTTCGCAAAATGTCTTTAAAAAAAAAAATCTATCGATTCAAATTGATACCTGTTTTCAAAGTCCGAAGGAATCACCCAACAAAAAAAGTTTTAGAACAGATCCATACACGAGGACAACCCATAAAAATGGCACAAATCCGATAAGCCAGATCCAACAAAAAGTCTGCTAAAATTTGCCAACAGAGTAGATTGTAATCCAATCTTGATCTACCTACTCAAAGGTGGCCAGCCACCTGATCATGTCAAGCGACAAGCGACAAGCACACACAAAAAACCTCACATGATCGCGCTGTCATGCTCCAACGATTTTATTTGTGGTCGATTTTTATGCCGATCGCATGTGTCAGAGTTTCGGCTTCAGCAGTGCTTAGGAGCTATTGAATGGTCGTACATTCTAAACGTAATTGCAAAATTACTCCCAATTCGGCGTATGGTGTAATTGGAGACGAGTTTCGAACGTGGAGATTTTTGACCTCAATAGTTTTTGTGGACCGGGGCCAGAAAAGAGGGTTGTATGATAGACAGAAGCGCACGATGCGTGACGAATCTGATAGTCAGCGTTGCGGAAGTATGTTCCGGTTTTTTTTTTTGTTTGGTTTTTGTCTTTTTTGTCAAACGGAATCCTAAATCAGTTTGTTGTGCCAACGAAACCATAAATGTCGAGGCGTTTCATTTTGGAATTTCAAATTCGGATGTCATTGGCATTAAAAAAAAAACGAACTTAATGAAAACAAACCTCTGCCGATTGTCTGGAGTGAGACGGAGGGGCAACTGCAATGGCGCGAATGGTAATTATATCGTCGGGAGCTATGAGACCATGATCTGAATACTGGTCTAATGGAATTGACCTCTTTGTTAGATGGTGCGGAATGTCCTACCAAACAATATGAGGAGATGGAAATTTCTTTTAGACTGTTTGTTTTTTTTACAACCGTTTTAATAATTTATTCAAAAGCGTTTCAGTTGCGTGAGAAGAGTCGATAATGACCTGTTTGCTGGTCGTGGTTGAGCTAACGAAAATACTTTTACTTTGCTTTGAAAAAAATTGAAATCAATTGAAAACAAGTTTTCAAAAAACAAAAATTTGAGGGCAATTTTTTTAAGAATGAAAACGCGTTGCGAAAGTTCTGGCCACTTAAACTGAGCCTATATGTAAACGTTTTAAGTTCTTCATTCGGGAGCAGAAACCTTTGCTTTCCTCGTATTCTTTCAGTGCACCCAATTCAGATTGACTTGACATTTTGCAGAGGTCATTTCTAAAAGTTTATGGTCCATTTTCAACCAATTGTAATCGACCACTTGAATTGAAGGATCTAGGCACACAAATTTTACACGCAGTTTCTAAAAAAAAAAAAACCGAAAGTCCTATCTGCGACTTGCCAACGATCAGGAAAGAATGATCGGGAAGGCTGAAAGCCCAACTCCAGCAGATAAAGAACTTCTCCACTGAAAAAACCTGCGTACAAGTTGAAGGTAGCTGGTAGGGACCATGCATCAGATCATTTGTAAGGCTTGGGAGGACGAGAGAATGATCGACCACAGGAATATCAAAACTATTTGTTCTATCTTCAAAAAATGCGTCACTTCCATGATCTTATTGTATTGTCTAAACGACTGATGCCGCACAATGCCAATGTGCCTTCCGGCCCTAGAAGAAACCAACGAATTTCAAGTCTGTGCTTACCAACCATTTATCACCTCACGCATTCACCGCACTTAACTATAAAAAGCGATGACTGCATTCGGGATCCTAGGGAAACTGATCAATTTATGTTGCACAACGCTCATGAGCTGTGCAGTTTGGATCGACATTTTCTGAGTTATTCCAAACCTGCACTGGATCTCGAATAGAATGTGCGATGTCATGTGCTATCGTCAACCTGGTTTTTGAACACAAATCGTGGCGGGCAGCTATTACCATAGAACGTTATGCCCATCTGTCGGGATTTGTAGATGTCATTGAAATCATTAAATGCACCCAACGTTACCTCATGGAAGAATCCGGGATAGCTGTAGAATTTGCCAAAAGAGTTGGCCTTCAATAAGGTTTGTCCATGCAAGTGGGTTCAGAACTCCTTACTCAAAAAATCAAAGTCATGTTCTACATGTTGGACAATAAGTAAAACAGCAGACTTGATTTAAGTGAAAAAATATTCTGTCGGAAAAACCGTCCCAGCTTGCGAGTGGGTAAATGAAAAAGATATTTTAGCCGCAAACTCTACTTGCTGTACATAGATGTGGATTTAGTCGAGTAGGCAAAACTCTATCGGCTAACCTACGGCTAAAGAAACAAGAAAAGAAGATGCCAGAAAGCTTGGTCTTGATGTCAGAGGGATTATTGTGGATTGTCAGGATTTTTATAATTTGTGTGCCATGTTAACAGTGCCACCAGCCTTAGATTCCATTTGCTGGAGTTCAGAGCTCGTTTCACTACCTTGTTAGTCCGTTTTCCTATCATCGATTTTGCTGTTCTGCATGTAGTAAGGTTGCCCCAGTGTTTTTAAAATTCCCGATTTGCCCATTCGTTTATAGCTCTTTTAATAGTTGTCAGCGGGACGCCGTTTTCCTTTACAGGATTTTGGTGGCTGTTTCCTGCTCCTTTCCCAGCCAGTTCATCAGTGTCAATACTGAAAGAGGGTTTGTAATAGCTTTGATAGCTGCAGTACTATCGGAGCAGCTTAGTATTTACTCCTCCTGTATGTTGAGTTCGGTGAGTTTTTCTACTCCAGTTGGTATTGCGAAAACTTCTGTTTGAAACACCGTGACGAATGATTCAAGATGTTTTGAGATTTCTATCAGCGGGTTTGAACAGTAGATCCCTACCCCTAATTCATACGATATGTAAGAAGCGTCCGTATACTTTTGTCGTGTTTCCATTCGTCCAAGAAGTTTTGGTTGGAAAAATGTTCTTGGAATTGTTTTTGATGGTGAGAGTTTTCTCCTCTAGGTCGCTTTGTCGATCTAGTAGTAGTGTCATCGTTCTTACAATGTTCGCAATTTTCCTATGCCCGGTGGTTTTCCTGTCGTCAAAGTGACCCAGCGCCTTGAGTCTTGTGGCCGAGAGTCCTGCTTGTTTATTCACTTCCAGTTGTACTGGTCTTACATTGAGAATTGCTTTGATGGCATCAAATCGTATTCCATCATACTATGAAGCCGTAAGGAAGGGTTGGTTGCCTAAAACAGTTGTATATCCAGTGGACTTTTTTTGTTGTAATCTTGGCTTTAGCAGTTTTAGTACCTCCAATCTCAGGGATGTTGTTTTGCTAGGGCTAACATTTAGTCCGTTTTCAATCGCCCATATTGTAACGGTGTTGAGAATGTCCTGGTGTTTCCTTGAACTACGATTGCTATGTCGTCTGCATTGCTTTGCATTTGGCGCATATTCCTTCTAGTTTTAAACTAATTACATTTTTTCAAAAAATAACATTTTTCTTCTTTTTATAAATATTTAGGGTTATTGGATAATAAGGACTTGAAAACTTTTTTTTTAAATAAAACGCAAGCCATTTGAGGTATTTCAAAAGCTTTATTATCGGCTTGGAGAACAATGAAAACATTTACGAATACCAAAGAAAATAATCGAGGCGGCCAATCGACTTGCACATTTTTTGAGATAACCCGCTCATCAAGGTGTGCTGTGGCACCATCCAATTGAAACCACAAGTTGTTTGAGTCCATATCTTCAAATTCGGGCCAAAAATAATCGGTAAGTATGGTGCGATAACGCTAGCCATTCACAGTAACGTGATGATCGTTATCGTCAACGAAAATATATTACGCAATAACGCCGCCGGCATGCGAATCTCACCAAATCAAGTGCGGATTTACACCCGACCAGTTACGCATATTTTGCTTCGTTACTGATTTTGCAATGAAATTCTTCATCTTGGCGCATCTTCTCCAGAGCCCGATCGAAGGACGTACGTCGCTTCAAATGGTCGATCGGCTTCCATTCCTGAGTCAGCTTGAACTTGTATGGGTGTAAGCCAGGATCCTTGCGCAAAATACGCCTAATAATGCGGTCTGAGCGATGCCCAGTTCTTGAGAACGCCGAGGAATTGACTGATTTGCTACGGACACCTGAACGGCAGCGATATTTTCGACACTTCGACCAACCAGTTATCTCCTCACTGATACGGCAACATCACTTAACGAATAAGTAGACTCGCACTAAACTTGTTATTGTCTGTCTACAAGGACGAGAATTACGACCGACAATTGGAGTCACCGACTCCGAATTTCGGTGCAAAATTTTTATAATTTTCAGACGTTGCTCGTTCGTGTACGTTACCGCGATGAAAATGTTGAGTTTACTAAATAAATTGATTAGTATTATATATATACTATTTTCACAATACGAACTAGGAACTAAGCCGATACAACAACCACTACAATAACGCCGACCATTAGTTAGACAACTACCGCTGGTCGAACAATGATAATGCCATTAACTTTACTCCTAAATGGCAAATGGTGACTGGACCAGATTCGAAAAATAAGATCACTCTAGGAATTGAACCTGCGACTTATCAATTGAATCAAAGGCAGGTGCTCTTATTACTTCGCCACTCAGCTGTTACGAAGACTTAGTCATTAAACTAAACAAGGTACAGAGAACAGCATGCAAAGGCATCACAGTCGCTACAATCGACTCTGTCAGATGCTCTGACAGTTATGCTGCATCTTCTTCCTTTGGTCCTACAAAAAAAACACTACAGCACACAGCGCCATCGCGCTCAGAGGTCCTGGATGCTGGACATCAAAACCCTTTGATCATAGCACCTAACTTGAGATTTGACCAACGAACTATACGGTCCCTAGAATTAATCTATAAAATGATTTTGAAATTCGAATCCCAAAAAAAGCGAAATGGCATAGTGGCAGATGTGCAGGGATTTTAACTGAACAGTTTACACTGACAGCTCAAAGACGGGCGGCGGAGTCGGTGCGGGTTTATTTTCAGAATCCATGATCATTCGCAAAGCCTTTAGACTGCCTAACAGTTTCAGCGTATTCCAAGCGGAACTATTTGCAGTCTGGGAAGCGTATCGTCACAAATTTCCTGCCAAGCCAGAAGATTGCCATATGCCTTGATAGTCAAGTAGCCGTCAAAGCTATTGCATCCTCGCGCTCGCTTTCAGGGGAGGTCAAAAACAAAAACAAAAGATCTCCTAAAATCAGTGGCGGTCATCATGCCCTTAAACAAGGCATCCCAAAAACTTACATTGTCGCAGCTACCATAATGTAGTCGAGAGGGAGACCCTTACACATTTCATTTGCGCCTGTCCGGCTCTTGCTAGACAGCAAGCGCTTGGTAGACTCTGTTTAAACTCAATTGATGACATTTCTGTGAAGGATGTTAAGGAACGAAAGGAAACTTACAAATTTAACGTCCTTAGAAGAGTGAATCTACGAGGTATTGCAAAAGCCCGAGGGTTTATTCGGAATAAAGATACCCACCGATGTTTTAATATTGCTACCGTCCGTTTGGAAAATTGTAGCAATTCTATTTTCCAAATTTTTGTCCCGACAAGCCGTGTACATAGACTTAAAGCAAAAAACTAAAGCAGGTGTGCCTTTACTAGAAAGTCTTTTGCTTTTAAAAATTAAGGAAATTTAGTTGCAGTGATTTAAATGGGCACGTCTCCGCTATGAGGTCGCCATTTTGTTCATGAAGTATTTCTCCTACGCGTGTAGAAAATTCGAGCTTTGGTCTGTGAACTTGTATGTGCTAGAGGAATCTTCTCATTCCAGGCCAATATTGTTTATTACAGATCATTACTTTGAAAGAATGTGTATTTTACTGAATCTAATATCGCATTTTTTACATTAACACAATTCGCAGTAATTTAATCTTTCATATATTCAAAGTGCAATTTTAATTTTTTTGGGAGATTTGGTCATCGTTCTCTGGTCAGTCTTATGACGTTAAAATAGATCGTATGACACGTGATCTATAGAAACAATAATTTTGACGAAACGGACTTGGAACTCCAGTATGACCACCCACTTAAGTCACACCCATATCGGTAGCCGACTACTGCAGTGATGGCATCGCTTTTTTGACTTCAACGGGCAGTGGGGACTGAACTAGATTCAAAAAGTTCATAAAGAGTGCAAGACTTAAACGGGGATTCGAACCCATTAATTGATCCACTTGAAATGAATGCGCTTTACCCTGTAGCCTTAATGTAAGCGTGTATTTAAAGTTAATTGAAATATTTCGAAGTATGGACATTTAGGAATTATGCTAATTGTAGTACAGTTTGTAACATTCCTTAGTTAATTTTTTTTTATTTTTGAGTTGAACCACGGGAGATCAAGGTTTTTGTCGAATCCTTGGGCGGTCATATAAAAAAATCCCATGTGATATTTTGTTTTTAAAAAAAATTGTATAAAAAAAAACACTCACTTTAAAATAAAATATGAAATCGACTGATTTAAAAATTTTATCCAAAATTGTCATCCACTGAAGCGAATTCACTTTAATCCTCAATTTGTAAAATTTTCCTTTATATTTAAATATGCGCACAATTTTTTTTTTTCAATTATTTAATGATTAATTGAATTTTTTGATTTTTTAAAAAAGACACTTTTTCACAAAGTCCCAAGCTGTATGAATTGTTTGCAGGAGTATCCCTTGCATTGCACGAACTGAGGATAACCACCGAAAATCCAACCGATTTATCCAGTAATTCGCGGCGTACTAACTCGATGATGTTTCCGATTTTCAGGAATCACTTGATGATGGACAAAAAACTCCACATATCGGTCCCCAATCATAAAGAAGTCCACGCATTCTGATTTAATTAGGTGTGTTCAACCAAAGAATAAATAAACACATCCAACCGATCCACAAACACGTTGACAAAAATCACAAAAATCCAAATTCAAATCAGTCAACAAAAAAATCAACCTGACCATATAATGAGTACGAAGAGTGTAGCTGTGCAGGTGGTGGTGTTGGGAGGCACTCAATCAAGTCAAATGTTAAAGGTTTCAATCTGGTCTCGCGGGTGTTATAATCGCATACCGCCCATATTGGTCACATATAGGTACACCAGCACACACAAAAGCAGCATTGTTATGGATTTCCCTTGATCCCAAGGCCTCTCTGCCTGGTGATCTCTGTCCATGGTGCTCTCCAAACCGAACCAAACCGACCGGCGGATCTCGACAGCTCAGCAAGCGCTGGTGGCAGTTTCACGTATCGGTGAACTTCACCGATTGCGTGCGTGCGGCCCAACTAATTTTTTCCTTCGAGAATTCAACATTATGGATGCCAGCATAAAAACTCCAGCGTCGGGGTAGTGATGGTGGTCTACGCCGTGATTCTAATGCTGCCATGTTAATCTGACCGGAACTCTTTTGTTCCGACGACATCCGGAAATCACATACAGGTTGCACACACAACAATTGGACATTCCAAGCTTCCACCCATGGAGGGGTGGTGGAGCTGAATGTACTCGAGGAGTGCCTGGCTTTTGATTGTGCAAAGCAGTTGCCATGGTGATTGGTTTTCTTGGCGTGATCAGTGAGGCTTGAAAGCTTGCAATTTTTCAAATGAGCTTGAATCATTTACAAAGCATTGGGAAAGAAAAAAACAAAAAAAAAAAAGCTCTGAGGATCTTGCGAAATGATTTGATTTTGAAAAATACTGGACAGACCTCGAGTCTACAAGTTCAAGCTGGGACCAGCAGATTATTGACCTTTTAGGCCTGTCGGAACAATTAAAATTAGTTTCAGTCGTTAAGTTTAATGTTGCTGGTTTTCAAATTGTACAATACTAGTTCTAATTGCCGGCATGTTTGATTGCGAATATTCCTCGAAACTGATTTACAATTCGATATTGTTTTTCGAAGCGGAACTTGTGTCAATTTTTCGGGAAAACCTTTCAACCCCAGCCTCAGTAAAAACAAAGCCTTCAAAATTTTATTATTTTTGCTACACTTACTTTCGGTTTTTGGGAATTTGTAAAGCACGACTTTTGCAGAGCTATGATCTCATCCTGATTTTCCAGAATGTGACCATGAAGCTCTGAGCGGAGGAACAGAAACAGAGTGAGTGGTAGTGGTTGAGCGACACAGTGCGTCTCTAGTTGTAGCTGCAACAAGCAACATATCGAAGTAGAAGTAAGTTAGACTCCTTAGTAAAAATGGAGATGGAATTTGGAAGAGAGAAGCTCCTGAAGCTTTAGTGAATCTTTTAATGACATGGCTCGGCTTGGGAAATCGGTCATCGGGATATCTGTCGATGTCTACGAATAATCTTAGGAAAACTGATGGTGCTTTGACAGCTTCAAAGGAAGCAACTCTTGAGGCAATGATTAAATACTCGTTCTACTTTTTGACATGTAGAAAGGGACTAGTCGAAACTTTTTTTTTTTTTAAATAGTGCACGTGCTCAAGGGATTGGTTGGACCATTATTGTGAGCTTACACAGCATGAGCAGAAGGGAGAGAAAGGAGGTAGCTGTGCACATTGGTCTTAAATTGCTGTAGGTTGCAGTGCAGAGGAAAAGTAGAGCGAGGTAACGCATTCCACATGCGCGATGTTCAATTCAATTTTCAATTCAATTATTTCTTTATTCTCACTTAAAATATCATTTACTATTACAATACTAGCATCAGTTAACAATGTGTTGCTCGAGATGATGCCACATTAAAGTGTAATTTCATTTGTGGGCTGAATACAGAAGGATGAAAGGGAACAAAAAATAAATAAAATAAAGTATATGGGTACTATCAAGAGACTTAAAGAAATTCAAATTATTGTACTTAAGATTAGCTGAACTAATATAAATTTAAAAATTGTAGTTCAAATATAAAAAACTGATAACTTAACAATTCATTTCAAATATTCTATTTCTTTTATTAAATGTTAAATCACACAGCGAAGCAGATTTTCTAATTGTAGGTGATCGAAACCGAGAAGCCAAGTTTTAATTTTTTTTAAGAAGGTGGACAGATTTCTTATGCGTCGAAATTCAATTGGAAGTGAATTGAAAAGTTTACATCATGTTATAAAAGTTTCTATAGCTTGTTGCGATGAAGGATGGAATATTTACAACGGACATAAAGTTACTTCGAAGGTTCCTTGCATTAGAAATGGGGCTCTGTAAATAACCACCTCGAATGAAGAACACTTTTAAGACTTTGAAGTAATAAAAATGTCGTAGTGGAAGAATTTTTAAGTTTCTAAAAAGATCTATTGTATGAGCATATCGATAAGTCTTTCAATTTTTTCTGATTAGCGATTTTTCGATGATTGAGAGTTGTTGGAGCCTATTTAAATGAGCCCCACCCCAGCAGCAGAGACCGTACTGTAGCTTTGATTGAAAGATGCCATAATAAACTGCCTTTAACAGATTTATAGAACAATATTTTTGCAGCCTGTAAAAGCAACGAGTAGTATGGAGCAGATATTTTTTTAAGTTTAAAATATGTGCGAACCATTTCATATTTCGGTCTATAGTAACACCGAGGTATTTAAACTCATTAACACATTCGATATTGAAACAGCTGCCACTGCAGATGGCGTTACTATTGAACGAAAACATTAATTTAGTCTTATTACTAACAAAAAGTTCGTGTTCGGAAAACCAACATCTTAAAAAGTGAACATCATGATTTAACTCTGCAATAAGATTAAATTTACTATCAGAGCAGTAGGCAATCCCAAGGTCATCTGCAAAAGTTTTAATCCTACCAAAAAATGGAAGCTTAAACAGAGAGTTGATAAATATGAGTAACAGAATGGGACCAAGAACGGAACCCTGGGGAACACCAATGTTACTTGTTGTTGGTCTACTAAAACTGCTACCAACCCTCACATACTGTTTCCTGTTTATAAGGTAAGACTCAAACCATTTGTACATGAACCCTCTGAAGCCCACTTTTTGCAATGAATTCAAAAGAATTTTGTGACTGACCATGTCAAAGGCTTTCATTATGTCAACAAATAGGCCAGCACAACAGTTTTTATTATCTAGACCTTTTTGCAGAATACAACAAAAATCCAATAATGCGTCTTCAGTTGAAAGACCAGTTCTGAAGCCAAATTGCAAAGTACTAAAAAAATTAATTTTCTTTAAATATGAAAGCGTTCTAACTTTTATGACTTTTTCAAAAACTTTAGAAATCGATGACAACAAAGAAATTGGCCTGTAGTTTGAAATGTCAGATTTATTTCCTTTTTTATGCAGAGGGATAACCAAGGCATATTTGAGGTCATCTGGAAAAGTTCCAGATAAGATACTCGAATTGAAGAGAAAAGCCAAGACATCAACTAACGTGGGACCAATACGTTTAAGCAATGAATTTGAATTTGAATTCGGCCTATAAAAGACTTTCTAAATTTCATAGTATGCCCGAAAATAGGCTCAAGGGTAAACTGATGAGCATTCAATGATGTGCGGGTGTTGCGAATGAACTGTTGGACGAAAGGAATGCAATTAGCTATTTCTTCGGAGCATTGGTGGGAAAAGTAGCGATAAAAGCAGGAAATATTTCTTCGATGTTCCAGCGAGTGTATTGAATTTGCTTATAAGTCTTAGTGCACGCTAATAGATGCAAGGTGGTTTTGGGCGCACCTGCCCAGATGTGAGCGTTGTACTCCATTTTAGACCAAATAAAAGCCTTACAAATTGTAGCTTAGTCAGAAGGGGTAAAGTATTTCTTACACCGGCTTAGGAAACCTAAAGATTTCGCTTTGATGACATAAGACAGCATTGTGTTTTGGAAGCATTAAACTCTACTCGGTTAGCAAGACCCCATTTGATTATGCTGTCAATATCAGAATTGAATAAGTAAAGCATACGTTGCCGCCCGTCCGAAGAGCAGGCGCGTGAATCATTAAACGAATATGTGAATATGGATTAGATGTGATAGACAAGAGATCGTTAATGAAAATTAAAAAGAGAGTCGGAGACAAAACTGAGCCTTGGGGGACACCAGTATCTATATGGTGAATTTCAGACTTGAAACCATCTAATACAACTTGTATTGTACGATTCGAAAGGTAGTTTCTATTCCATCGAAGAAGAGACTCACCGATCCCATATACACGCATTTTCGACAAAATGCCGGATGCCAAGCTCTGTCAAATGCCTTTGAAATATCGAGTGCAACTATCTATGTTTCACCACTTTTCAGTGCGACAGGTCATCAAATCACCTGTGGACCTGTTGTTACGAAAACCATATTGCCGGTGATATATTTTATAAGCTGACGGTTAATCAGCGTTTCCATGACCTTGGAAATAAGGGACGTAAGTGCTATGAGTCATTAATTGTAGGGACGAGCTGGACAAATGCAGTTTTCCATCTGCTAAGGGAAGAGACCTCAAGAGTAGGACAGATGAAAAAACTTAAGCAGTGGTTTTGCCAGCGTAGAAGAATACCTCTTAAGAACTAAAGGGGAAATACCATCTGGCCCAGCGGATGTATGTGTGTCTATGATAGATCTTTCAGTACTGTTGCGACTGTGCGAGTGCGAAGATATATTTGTCGCATTGAATGTTCAACGCTCTCAAGCACAGGTGGATGTAAAGCGCAATCTGCAAGTGTGGAACTGGCTGAAAAATGCGCAGCAAAAAGATCGGTTTTGTCTAGAGTATTAATGACGGGAGTGTCAATCGAGATGAGCATCGGCATCGAAGATGTGGTGAATTTGTAAATATTTTTTAGGAAGGGTTTGTCTAATAAGGCCGAAAACTCAAGTCTCTCACCCTGACAGCCTCTTTGCAGCTCGAGTCGAACCATGAATTCTCTTTTGGCCTGACTTTCTTCACCTTGAAGGGCTGATTTGTAGGCATATCAGCGGCGGCGTCCACGTCACTATCGAGGAAGCAAAGTGTCTACGAATAATCTTAGGAAAAATGATGTTGCTTTGACGCTTGAGAAGTTGATTGAAACTCGTATTACTTTTCATTCTTCATGCAGATAGGGGCTCGTCGAAACTACAACTGAAATATTTTGAAGGGACAAAACACCATGGACATGAGCTCATTTGCCCCTTTGAGGTACCGATGGTATAAATATATCTGAATTTAGCTCCGAAAACATTTTATTGACGAAAATATAGAAATCTGAGATCCGAGGCTTTTTTGCAAAATTCTGCTGGACTATAGCTCATGATTTCAAAATGCACTTTTTTGCCGAAATCGAAAATTACGATTTCTGATACGCTAATAATAAAGAGTATCTATAACTAAGTACATATTTAAAAATTTAGCTCTGAGAACCTTTTATTGACAAAAATATAGAGAAATGAAATCAGAGGCTTTTTTGCAAAATTCTGCTGGACTATAGCCCATGATTTCAAAATGCACTTTTTTGCCGAAATCGAAAATTACGATTTCTGATGCGCTAATAATAAAGAGTATCTCTAACTAAGTACATATTTAAAAATTTAGCTCTAAGAACCTTTTATTGACGAAAATATAGAAATCTGAGATCCGAGGCTTTTTTGCAAAATTCTGCTGGACTATAGCCCATGATTTCAAAATGCACTTTTTTCCCGAAATCGAAAATTACGATTTCTGATGCGCTGATAATAAAGAGTATCTATAACTAAGTACATATTTAAAAATTTAGCTCTGAGAACCTTTTATTGACGAAAATATAGAGAAATGAAATCCGAGGCTTTTTTGCAAAATTCTGCTGGACCATGATTTCAAAATGCACTTTTTTCCCGAAATCGAAAATTACGATTTCTGATGCGCTAATAATAAAGAGTATCTCTAACTAAGTACATATTTAAAAATTTAGCTCTAAGAACCTTTTATTGACGAAAATATAGAAATCTGAGATCCGAGGCTTTTTTGCAAAATTCTGCTGGACTATAGCCCATGATTTCAAAATGCACTTTTTTCCCGAAATCGATAATAACGATTTCTGATGCGCTTATAATAAAAAGTAACTGTAACTACGTATATATTTGAAAATTTAGCTCTGAGAACCTTTTATTGACGAAAATATAGAGAAATGAAATCCGAGGCTTTTTTGCAAAATTCTGCTGGACTATAGCCCATGATTTCAAAATGCACTTTTTTCCCGAAATCGAAAATTACGATTTCTGATGCGCTAAAAATAAAGAGTATCTATAACTAAGTACATATTTAAAAATTTAGCTCTGAGAACCTTTTATTGACAAAAATATAGAGAAATGAAATCCGAGGCTTTTTTGCAAAATTCTGCTGGACCATGATTTCAAAATGCACTTTTTTCCCGAAATCGAAAATTACGATTTCTGATGCGCTAATAATAAAGAGTATCTCTAACTAAGTACATATTTAAAAATTTAGCTCTAAGAACCTTTTATTGACGAAAATATAGAAATCTGAGATCCGAGGCTTTTTTGCAAAATTCTGCTGGACTATAGCCCATGATTTCAAAATGCACTTTTTTCCCGAAATCGAAAATTACGATTTCTGATGCGCTGATAATAAAGAGTATCTATAACTAAGTACATATTTAAAAATTTAGCTCTGAGAACCTTTTATTGACGAAAATATAGAGAAATGAAATCCGAGGCTTTTTTGCAAAATTCTGCTGGACTATAGCCCATGATTTCAAAATGCACTTTTTTCCCGAAATCGAAAATTACGATTTCAGATGCGCTAATAATAAAGAGTATCTATAACTAAGTACATATTTAAAAATTTAGCTCTGAGAACCTTTTATTGACGAAAATATAGAGAAATGAAATCCGAGGCTTTTTTGCAAAATTCTGCTGGACTATAGCCCATGATTTCAAAATGCACTTTTTTCCCGAAATCGAAAATTACGATTTCTGATGCGCTAATAATAAAGAGTATCTATAACTAAGTACATATTTAAAAATTTAGCTCTGAGAACCTTTTATTGACAAAAATATAGAGAAATGAAATCCGAGGCTTTTTTGCAAAATTCTGCTGGACCATGATTTCAAAATGCACTTTTTTCCCGAAATCGAAAATTACGATTTCTGATGCGCTGATAATAAAGAGAATCGAAAACTGAACACATATTTAAAAATTTAGCTCTGAGAACCTTTTATTGACAAAAATATAGAGAAATGAAATCCGAGGCTTTTTTGCAAAATTCTGCTGGACCATGATTTCAAAATGCACTTTTTTCCCGAAATCGAAAATTACGATTTCTGATGCGCTAATAATAAAGAGTATCTATAACTAAGCATATATTTAAAAATTTAGCTCTGAGAACCTTTTATTGACAAAAATATAGAAATATGAGATCCGAGGCTTTTTTGCCAAATTCTGCTGGACTATAGCCCATGATTTCAAAATGCACTTTTTTCCCGAAATCGAAAATTACGATTTCTGAGTTACTGATAGCCAAGAGAATCGAAAACTGAACACATATTTAAAAATTTAGCTCTGAGAACATTTTATTGACAAAAATATAGAAATATGAGATCCGAGGCTTTTTTGCCAAATTCTGCTGGACTATAGCCCATGATTTCAAAATGCACTTTTTTCCCGAAATCGAAAATTACGATTTCTGATGCGCTGATAATAAAGAGTATCTATAACTAAGTATATATTTAAAAATTTAGCTCTGAGAACCTTTTATTGACAAAAATATAGAAATATGAGATCCGAGGCTTTTTTGCCAAATTCTGCTGGACTATAGCCCATGATTTCAAAATGCACTTTTTTCCCGAAATCGAAAATTACGATTTCTGATGCGCTGATAATAAAGAGTATCTATAACTAAGTATATATTTAAAAATTTAGCTCTGAGAACCTTTTATTGAAAAAAATATAGAAATATGAGATCCGAGGCTTTTTTGCCAAATTCTGCTGGACTATAGCCCATGATTTCAAAATGCACTTTTTTCCCGAAATCGAAAATTACGATTTCTGAGTTACATAACTAAGTACATAGTTAAAAATTTAGCTCTGAGAACCTTTTATTGACAAAAATATAGAAATATGAGATCCGAGGCTTTTTTGCCAAATTCTGCTGGACTATAGCCCATGATTTCAAAATGCACTTTTTTCCCGAAATCGAAAATTACGATTTCTGATGCGCTGATAATAAAGAGTATCTATAACTAAGTATATATTTAAAAATTTAGCTCTGAGAACCTTTTATTGACAAAAATATAGAAATATGAGATCCGAGGCTTTTTTGCCAAATTCTGCTGGACTATAGCCCATGATTTCAAAATGCACTTTTTTCCCGAAATCGAAAATTACGATTTCTGAGTTACTGATAGCCAAGAGAATCGAAAACTGAACACATATTTAAAAATTTAGCTGTGAGAACATTTTATTGACAAAAATATAGAAATATGAGATCCGAGGCTTTTTTGCCAAATTCTGCTGGACTATAGCCCATGATTTCAAAATGCACTTTTTTCCCGAAATCGAAAATTACGCTTTCTGATGCGCTGATAATAAAGAGTATCTATAACTAAGTATATATTTAAAAATTTAGCTCTGAGAACCTTTTATTGAAAAAAATATAGAAATATGAGATCCGAGGCTTTTTTGCCAAATTCTGCTGGACTATAGCCCATGATTTCAAAATGCACTTTTTTCCCGAAATCGAAAATTACGATTTCTGATGCGCTGATAATAAAGAGTATCTATAACTAAGTATATATTTAAAAATTTAGCTCTGAGAACCTTTTATTGACAAAAATATAGAAATATGAGATCCGAGGCTTTTTTGCCAAATTCTGCTGGACTATAGCCCATGATTTCAAAATGCACTTTTTTCCCGAAATCGAAAATTACGATTTCTGAGTTACTGATAGCCAAGAGAATCGAAAACTGAACACATATTTAAAAATTTAGCTCTGAGAACATTTTATTGACAAAAATATAGAAATATGAGATCCGAGGCTTTTTTGCCAAATTCTGCTGGACTATAGCCCATGATTTCAAAATGCACTTTTTTCCCGAAATCGAAAATTACGATTTCTGATGCGCTGATAATAAAGAGTATCTATAACTAAGTATATATTTAAAAATTTAGCTCTGAGAACCTTTTATTGACAAAAATATAGAAATATGAGATCCGAGGCTTTTTTGCCAAATTCTGCTGGACTATAGCCCATGATTTCAAAATGCACTTTTTTCCCGAAATCGAAAATTACGATTTCTGATGCGCTGATAATAAAGAGTATCTATAACTAAGTATATATTTAAAAATTTAGCTCTGAGAACCTTTTATTGACAAAAATATAGAGAAATGAAATCCGAGGCTTTTTTGCCAAATTCTGCTGGACTATAGCCCATGATTTCAAAATGCACTTTTTTTCCGAAATCGATAATTACGATTTCTGATGCGCTAATAATAAAGAGTATCTATAACTAAGTATATATTTAAAAATTTAGCTCTGAGAACCTTTTATTGACAAAAATATAGAAATATGAGATCCGAGGCTTTTTTGCCAAATTCTGCTGGACTATAGCCCATGATTTCAAAATGCACTTTTTTCCCGAAATCGAAAATTACGATTTCTGAGTTACTGATAGCCAAGAGAATCGAAAACTGAACACATATTTAAAAATTTAGCTCTGAGAACATTTTATTGACAAAAATATAGAAATATGAGATCCGAGGCTTTTTTGCCAAATTCTGCTGGACTATAGCCCATGATTTCAAAATGCACTTTTTTCCCGAAATCGAAAATTACGATTTCTGAGTTACTGATAGCCAAGAGAATCGAAAACTGAACACATATTTAAAAATTTAGCTCTGAGAACATTTTATTGACAAAAATATAGAAATATGAGATCCGAGGCTTTTTTGCCAAATTCTGCTGGACTATAGCCCATGATTTCAAAATGCACTTTTTTCCCGAAATCGAAAATTACGATTTCTGAGTTACTGATAGCCAAGAGAATCGAAAACTGAACACATATTTAAAAATTTAGCTCTGAGAACATTTTATTGACAAAAATATAGAGAAATGAAATCCGAGGCTTTTTTGCCAAATTCTGCTGGACTATAGCCCATGATTTCAAAATGCACTTTTTTTCCGAAATCGATAATTACGATTTCTGATGCACTAATAATAAAGAGTATCTATAACTAAGTATATATTTAAAAATTTAGCTCTGAGAACCTTTTATTGACAAAAATATAGAAATATGAGATCCGAGGCTTTTTTGCCAAATTCTGCTGGACTATAGCCCATGATTTCAAAATGCACTTTTTTCCCGAAATCGAAAATTACGATTTCTGATGCGCTGATAATAAAGAGTATCTATAACTAAGTATATATTTAAAAATTTAGCTCTGAGAACCTTTTATTGACAAAAATATAGAAATATGAGATCCGAGGCTTTTTTGCCAAATTCTGCTGGACTATAGCCCATGATTTCAAAATGCACTTTTTTCCCGAAATCGAAAATTACGATTTCTGATGCGCTGATAATAAAGAGTATCTATAACTAAGTATATATTTAAAAATTTAGCTCTGAGAACCTTTTATTGACAAAAATATAGAGAAATGAAATCCGAGGCTTTTTTGCCAAATTCTGCTGGACTATAGCCCATGATTTCAAAATGCACTTTTTTTCCGAAATCGATAATTACGATTTCTGATGCGCTAATAATAAAGAGTATCTATAACTAAGTATATATTTAAAAATTTAGCTCTGAGAACCTTTTATTGACAAAAATATAGAAATATGAGATCCGAGGCTTTTTTGCCAAATTCTGCTGGACTATAGCCCATGATTTCAAAATGCACTTTTTTCCCGAAATCGAAAATTACGATTTCTGAGTTACTGATAGCCAAGAGAATCGAAAACTGAACACATATTTAAAAATTTAGCTCTGAGAACATTTTATTGACAAAAATATAGAAATATGAGATCCGAGGCTTTTTTGCCAAATTCTGCTGGACTATAGCCCATGATTTCAAAATGCACTTTTTTCCCGAAATCGAAAATTACGATTTCTGAGTTACTGATAGCCAAGAGAATCGAAAACTGAACACATATTTAAAAATTTAGCTCTGAGAACATTTTATTGACAAAAATATAGAAATATGAGATCCGAGGCTTTTTTGCCAAATTCTGCTGGACTATAGCCCATGATTTCAAAATGCACTTTTTTCCCGAAATCGAAAATTACGATTTCTGAGTTACTGATAGCCAAGAGAATCGAAAACTGAACACATATTTAAAAATTTAGCTCTGAGAACATTTTATTGACAAAAATATAGAAATATGAGATCCGAGGCTTTTTTGCCAAATTCTGCTGGACTATAGCCCATGATTTCAAAATGCACTTTTTTCCCGAAATCGAAAATTACGATTTATGATGCGCTGATAATAAAGAGTATCTATAACTAAGTATATATTTAAAAATTTAGCTCTGAGAACCTTTTATTGACAAAAATATAGAGAAATGAAATCCGAGGCTTTTTTGCCAAATTCTGCTGGACTATAGCCCATGATTTCAAAATGCACTTTTTTTCCGAAATCGATAATTACGATTTCTGATGCACTAATAATAAAGAGTATCTATAACTAAGTATATATTTAAAAATTTAGCTCTGAGAACCTTTTATTGACAAAAATATAGAAATATGAGATCCGAGGCTTTTTTGCCAAATTCTGCTGGACTATAGCCCATGATTTCAAAATGCACTTTTTTCCCGAAATCGAAAATTACGATTTCTGATGCGCTGATAATAAAGAGTATCTATAACTAAGTATATATTTAAAAATTTAGCTCTGAGAACCTTTTATTGACAAAAATATAGAAATATGAGATCCGAGGCTTTTTTGCCAAATTCTGCTGGACTATAGCCCATGATTTCAAAATGCACTTTTTTCCCGAAATCGAAAATTACGATTTATGATGCGCTGATAATAAAGAGTATCTATAACTAAGTATATATTTAAAAATTTAGCTCTGAGAACCTTTTATTGACAAAAATATAGAGAAATGAAATCCGAGGCTTTTTTGCCAAATTCTGCTGGACTATAGCCCATGATTTCAAAATGCACTTTTTTTCCGAAATCGATAATTACGATTTCTGAGTTACTGATAGCCAAGAGAATCGAAAACTGAACACATATTTAAAAATTTAGCTCTGAGAACATTTTATTGACAAAAATATAGAAATATGAGATCCGAGGCTTTTTTGCCAAATTCTGCTGGACTATAGCCCATGATTTCAAAATGCACTTTTTTCCCGAAATCGAAAATTACGATTTCTGATGCGCTGATAATAAAGAGTATCTATAACTAAGTATATATTTAAAAATTTAGCTCTGAGAACCTTTTATTGACAAAAATATAGAAATATGAGATCCGAGGCTTTTTTGCCAAATTCTGCTGGACTATAGCCCATGATTTCAAAATGCACTTTTTTCCCGAAATCGAAAATTACGATTTATGATGCGCTGATAATAAAGAGTATCTATAACTAAGTATATATTTAAAAATTTAGCTCTGAGAACCTTTTATTGACAAAAATATAGAGAAATGAAATCCGAGGCTTTTTTGCCAAATTCTGCTGGACTATAGCCCATGATTTCAAAATGCACTTTTTTTCCGAAATCGATAATTACGATTTCTGATGCGCTAATAATAAAGAGTATCTATAACTAAGTATATATTTAAAAATTTAGCTCTGAGAACCTTTTATTGACAAAAATATAGAAATATGAGATCCGAGGCTTTTTTGCCAAATTCTGCTGGACTATAGCCCATGATTTCAAAATGCACTTTTTTCTCGAAATCGAAAATTACGATTTCTGAGTTACTGATAGCCAAGAGAATCGAAAACTGAACACATATTTAAAAATTTAGCTCTGAGAACATTTTATTGACAAAAATATAGAAATATGAGATCCGAGGCTTTTTTGCCAAATTCTGCTGGACTATAGCCCATGATTTCAAAATGCACTTTTTTCCCGAAATCGAAAATTACGATTTATGATGCGCTGATAATAAAGAGTATCTATAACTAAGTATATATTTAAAAATTTAGCTCTGAGAACCTTTTATTGACAAAAATATAGAGAAATGAAATCCGAGGCTTTTTTGCCAAATTCTGCTGGACTATAGCCCATGATTTCAAAATGCACTTTTTTTCCGAAATCGATAATTACGATTTCTGATGCGCTAATAATAAAGAGTATCTATAACTAAGTATATATTTAAAAATTTAGCTCTGAGAACCTTTTATTGACAAAAATATAGAAATATGAGATCCGAGGCTTTTTTGCCAAATTCTGCTGGACTATAGCCCATGATTTCAAAATGCACTTTTTTCCCGAAATCGAAAATTACGATTTCTGAGTTACTGATAGCCAAGAGAATCGAAAACTGAACACATATTTAAAAATTTAGCTCTGAGAACATTTTATTGACAAAAATATAGAAATATGAGATCCGAGGCTTTTTTGCCAAATTCTGCTGGACTATAGCCCATGATTTCAAAATGCACTTTTTTCCCGAAATCGAAAATTACGATTTCTGATGCGCTGATAATAAAGAGTATCTTTAACTAAGTATATATTTAAAAATTTAGCTCTGAGAACCTTTTATTGACAAAAATATAGAAATATGAGATCCGAGGCTTTTTTGCCAAATTCTGCTGGACTATAGCCCATGATTTCAAAATGCACTTTTTTCCCGAAATCGAAAATTACGATTTATGATGCGCTGATAATAAAGAGTATCTATAACTAAGTATATATTTAAAAATTTAGCTCTGAGAACCTTTTATTGACAAAAATATAGAGAAATGAAATCCGAGGCTTTTTTGCCAAATTCTGCTGGACTATAGCCCATGATTTCAAAATGCACTTTTTTTCCGAAATCGATAATTACGATTTCTGATGCGCTAATAATAAAGAGTATCTATAACTAAGTATATATTTAAAAATTTAGCTCTGAGAACCTTTTATTGACAAAAATATAGAAATATGAGATCCGAGGCTTTTTTGCCAAATTCTGCTGGACTATAGCCCATGATTTCAAAATGCACTTTTTTCCCGAAATCGAAAATTACGATTTATGATGCGCTGATAATAAAGAGTATCTATAACTAAGTATATATTTAAAAATTTAGCTCTGAGAACCTTTTATTGACAAAAATATAGAGAAATGAAATCCGAGGCTTTTTTGCCAAATTCTGCTGGACTATAGCCCATGATTTCAAAATGCACTTTTTTTCCGAAATCGATAATTACGATTTCTGATGCGCTAATAATAAAGAGTATCTATAACTAAGTATATATTTAAAAATTTAGCTCTGAGAACCTTTTATTGACAAAAATATAGAAATATGAGATCCGAGGCTTTTTTGCCAAATTCTGCTGGACTATAGCCCATGATTTCAAAATGCACTTTTTTCTCGAAATCGAAAATTACGATTTCTGAGTTACTGATAGCCAAGAGAATCGAAAACTGAACACATATTTAAAAATTTAGCTCTGAGAACATTTTATTGACAAAAATATAGAAATATGAGATCCGAGGCTTTTTTGCCAAATTCTGCTGGACTATAGCCCATGATTTCAAAATGCACTTTTTTCCCGAAATCGAAAATTACGATTTCTGAGTTACTGATAGCCAAGAGAATCGAAAACTGAACACATATTTAAAAATTTAGCTCTGAGAACCTTTTATTGACAAAAATATAGAAATATGAGATCCGAGGCTTTTTTGCCAAATTCTGCTGGACTTATAGCCCATGATTTCAAAATGCACTTTTTTCCCGAAATCGAAAATTACGATTTCTGAGTTACTGATAGCCAAGAGAATCGAAAACTGAACACATATTTAAAAATTTAGCTCTGAGAACATTTTATTGACAAAAATATAGAAATATGAGATCCGAGGCTTTTTTGCCAAATTCTGCTGGACTATAGCCCATGATTTCAAAATGCACTTTTTTCCCGAAATCGAAAATTACGATTTATGATGCGCTGATAATAAAGAGTATCTATAACTAAGTATATATTTAAAAATTTAGCTCTGAGAACATTTTATTGACAAAAATATAGAAATATGAGATCCGAGGCTTTTTTGCCAAATTCTGCTGGACTATAGCCCATGATTTCAAAATGCACTTTTTTCCCGAAATCGAAAATTACGATTTATGATGCGCTGATAATAAAGAGTATCTATAACTAAGTATATATTTAAAAATTTAGCTCTGAGAACCTTTTATTGACAAAAATATAGAAATATGAGATCCGAGGCTATTTTGCCAAATTCTGCTGGACTATAGCCCATGATTTCAAAATGCACTTTTTTCCCGAAATCGAAAATTACGATTTCTGAGTTACTGATAGCCAAGAGAATCGAAAACTGAACACATATTTAAAAATTTAGCTCTGAGAACCTTTTATTGACAAAAATATAGAAATATGAGATCCGAGGCTTTTTTGCCAAATTCTGCTGGACTATAGCCCATGATTTCAAAATGCACTTTTTTCCCGAAATCGAAAATTACGATTTCTGATGCGCTGATAATAAAGAGTATCTATAACTAAGTATATATTTAAAAATTTAGCTCTGAGAACCTTTTATTGACAAAAATATAGAAATATGAGATCCGAGGCTTTTTTGCCAAATTCTGCTGGACTATAGCCCATGATTTCAAAATGCACTTTTTTCCCGAAATCGAAAATTACGATTTATGATGCGCTGATAATAAAGAGTATCTATAACTAAGTATATATTTAAAAATTTAGCTCTGAGAACCTTTTATTGACAAAAATATAGAGAAATGAAATCCGAGGCTTTTTTGCCAAATTCTGCTGGACTATAGCCCATGATTTCAAAATGCACTTTTTTTCCGAAATCGATAATTACGATTTCTGATGCGCTAATAATAAAGAGTATCTATAACTAAGTATATATTTAAAAATTTAGCTCTGAGAACCTTTTATTGACAAAAATATAGAAATATGAGATCCGAGGCTTTTTTGCCAAATTCTGCTGGACTATAGCCCATGATTTCAAAATGCACTTTTTTCCCGAAATCGAAAATTACGATTTCTGAGTTACTGATAGCCAAGAGAATCGAAAACTGAACACATATTTAAAAATTTAGCTCTGAGAACATTTTATTGACAAAAATATAGAAATATGAGATCCGAGGCTTTTTTGCCAAATTCTGCTGGACTATAGCCCATGATTTCAAAATGCACTTTTTTCCCGAAATCGAAAATTACGATTTCTGATGCGCTGATAATAAAGAGTATCTATAACTAAGTATATATTTAAAAATTTAGCTCTGAGAACCTTTTATTGACAAAAATATAGAAATATGAGATCCGAGGCTTTTTTGCCAAATTCTGCTGGACTATAGCCCATGATTTCAAAATGCACTTTTTTCCCGAAATCGAAAATTACGATTTCTGAGTTACTGATAGCCAAGAGAATCGAAAACTGAACACATATTTAAAAATTTAGCTCTGAGAACATTTTATTGACAAAAATATAGAAATATGAGATCCGAGGCTTTTTTGCCAAATTCTGCTGGACTATAGCCCATGATTTCAAAATGCACTTTTTTCCCGAAATCGAAAATTACGATTTCTGATGCGCTGATAATAAAGAGAATCGAAAACTGAACACATATTTAAAAATTTAGCTCTGGGAACCTTTTATTGACAAAAATATAGAAATATGAGATCCGAGGCTTTTTTGCCAAATTCTGCTGGACTATAGCCCATGATTTCAAAATGCACTTTTTTTCCGAAATCGATAATTACGATTTCTGATGCGCTAATAATAAAGAGTATCTATAACTAAGTATATATTTAAAAATTTAGCTCTGAGAACCTTTTATTGACAAAAATATAGAAATATGAGATCCGAGGCTTTTTTGCCAAATTCTGCTGGACTATAGCCCATGATTTCAAAATGCACTTTTTTTCCGAAATCGATAATTACGATTTCTGATGCGCTAATAATAAAGAGTATCTATAACTAAGTATATATTTAAAAATTTAGCTCTGAGAACCTTTTATTGACAAAAATATAGAAATATGAGATCCGAGGCTTTTTTGCCAAATTCTGCTGGACTATAGCCCATGATTTCAAAATGCACTTTTTTCCCGAAATCGAAAATTACGATTTCTGAATTACTGATAACCAAGAGAATCGAAAACTGAACACATATTTAAAAATTTAGCTCTGAGAACCTTTTATTGACAAAAATATAGAGAAATGAAATCCGAGGCTTTTTTGCCAAATTCTGCTGGACTATAGCCCATGATTTCAAAATGCACTTTTTTCCCGAAATCGAAAATTACGATTTCTGATGCGCTGATAATAAAGAGTATCTATAACTAAGTATATATTTAAAAATTTAGCTCTGAGAACCTTTTATTGACAAAAATATAGAAATATGAGATCCGAGGCTTTTTTGCCAAATTCTGCTGGACTATAGCCCATGATTTCAAAATGCACTTTTTTCCCGAAATCGAAAATTACGATTTCTGAGTTACTGATAGCCAAGAGAATCGAAAACTGAACACATATTTAAAAATTTAGCTCTGAGAACATTTTATTGACAAAAATATAGAAATATGAGATCCGAGGCTTTTTTGCCAAATTCTGCTGGACTATAGCCCATGATTTCAAAATACACTTTTTTTCCGAAATCGATAATTACGATTTCTGATGCGCTAATAATAAAGAGTATCTATAACTAAGTATATATTTAAAAATTTAGCTCTGAGAACCTTTTATTGACAAAAATATAGAAATATGAGATCCGAAGCTTTTGTGCCAAATTCTGCTGGACTATAGCCCATGATTTCAAAATGCACTTTTTTCCCGAAATCGAAAATTACGATTTCTGAGTTACTGATAGCCAAGAGAATCGAAAACTGAACACATATTTAAAAATTTAGCTCTGAGAACATTTTATTGACAAAAATATAGAGAAATGAAATCCGAGGCTTTTTTGCCAAATTCTGCTGGACTATAGCCCATGATTTCAAAATGCACTTTTTTTCCGAAATCGATAATTACGATTTCTGATGCGCTAATAATAAAGAGTATCTATAACTAAGTATATAGTTAAAAATTTAGCTCTGAGAACCTTTTATTGACAAAAATATAGAGAAATGAAATCCGAGGCTTTTTTGCCAAATTCTGCTGGACTATAGCCCATGATTTCAAAATGCACTTTTTTCCCGAAATCGAAAATTACGATTTCTGATGCGCTGATAATAAAGAGTATCTATAACTAAGTACATAGTTAAAAATTTAGCTCTGAGAACCTTTTATTGACAAAAATATAGAGAAATGAAATCCGAGGCTTTTTTGCCAAATTCTGCTGGACTATAGCCCATGATTTCAAAATACACTTTTTTTCCGAAATCGATAATTACGATTTCTGATGCGCTAATAATAAAGAGTATCTATAACTAAGTATATATTTAAAAATTTAGCTCTGAGAACCTTTTATTGACAAAAATATAGAAATATGAGATCCGAAGCTTTTGTGCCAAATTCTGCTGGACTATAGCCCATGATTTCAAAATGCACTTTTTTCCCGAAATCGAAAATTACGATTTCTGAGTTACTGATAGCCAAGAGAATCGAAAACTGAACACATATTTAAAAATTTAGCTCTGAGAACATTTTATTGACAAAAATATAGAGAAATGAAATCCGAGGCTTTTTTGCCAAATTCTGCTGGACTATAGCCCATGATTTCAAAATGCACTTTTTTTCCGAAATCGATAATTACGATTTCTGATGCGCTAATAATAAAGAGTATCTATAACTAAGTATATAGTTAAAAATTTAGCTCTGAGAACCTTTTATTGACAAAAATATAGAGAAATGAAATCCGAGGCTTTTTTGCCAAATTCTGCTGGACTATAGCCCATGATTTCAAAATGCACTTTTTTCCCGAAATCGAAAATTACGATTTCTGATGCGCTGATAATAAAGAGTATCTATAACTAAGTATATATTTAAAAATTTAGCTCTGAGAACCTTTTATTGACAAAAATATAGAAATATGAGATCCGAGGCTTTTTTGCCAAATTCTGCTGGACTATAGCCCATGATTTCAAAATGCACTTTTTTTCCGAAATCGATAATTACGATTTCTGATGCGCTGATAATAAAGAGTATCTATAACTAAGTACATAGTTAAAAATTTAGCTCTGAGAACCTTTTATTGACAAAAATATAGAGAAATGAAATCCGAGGCTTTTTTGCCAAATTCTGCTGGACTATAGCCCATGATTTCAAAATGCACTTTTTTTCCGAAATCGATAATTACGATTTCTGATGCGCTAATAATAAAGAGTATCTATAACTAAGTATATAGTTAAAAATTTAGCTCTGAGAACCTTTTATTGACAAAAATATAGAGAAATGAAATCCGAGGCTTTTTTGCCAAATTCTGCTGGACTATAGCCCATGATTTCAAAATGCACTTTTTTCCCGAAATCGAAAATTACGATTTCTGATGCGCTGATAATAAAGAGTATCTATAACTAAGTATATATTTAAAAATTTAGCTCTGAGAACCTTTTATTGACAAAAATATAGAAATATGAGATCCGAGGCTTTTTTGCCAAATTCTGCTGGACTATAGCCCATGATTTCAAAATGCACTTTTTTCCCGAAATCGAAAATTACGATTTCTGAGTTACTGATAGCCAAGAGAATCGAAAACTGAACACATATTTAAAAATTTAGCTCTGAGAACATTTTATTGACAAAAATATAGAAATATGAGATCCGAGGCTTTTTTGCCAAATTCTGCTGGACTATAGCCCATGATTTCAAAATACACTTTTTTTCCGAAATCGATAATTACGATTTCTGATGCGCTAATAATAAAGAGTATCTATAACTAAGTATATATTTAAAAATTTAGCTCTGAGAACCTTTTATTGACAAAAATATAGAAATATGAGATCCGAGGCTTTTTTGCCAAATTCTGCTGGACTATAGCCCATGATTTCAAAATGCACTTTTTTTCCGAAATCGATAATTACGATTTCTGATGCGCTGATAATAAAGAGTATCTATAACTAAGTACATAGTTAAAAATTTAGCTCTGAGAACCTTTTATTGACAAAAATATAGAGAAATGAAATCCGAGGCTTTTTTGCCAAATTCTGCTGGACTATAGCCCATGATTTCAAAATACACTTTTTTTCCGAAATCGATAATTACGATTTCTGATGCGCTAATAATAAAGAGTATCTATAACTAAGTATATATTTAAAAATTTAGCTCTGAGAACCTTTTATTGACAAAAATATAGAAATATGAGATCCGAAGCTTTTGTGCCAAATTCTGCTGGACTATAGCCCATGATTTCAAAATGCACTTTTTTCCCGAAATCGAAAATTACGATTTCTGAGTTACTGATAGCCAAGAGAATCGAAAACTGAACACATATTTAAAAATTTAGCTCTGAGAACATTTTATTGACAAAAATATAGAGAAATGAAATCCGAGGCTTTTTTGCCAAATTCTGCTGGACTATAGCCCATGATTTCAAAATACACTTTTTTTCCGAAATCGATAATTACGATTTCTGATGCGCTAATAATAAAGAGTATCTATAACTAAGTATATATTTAAAAATTTAGCTCTGAGAACCTTTTATTGACAAAAATATAGAAATATGAGATCCGAGGCTTTTTTGCCAAATTCTGCTGGACTATAGCCCATGATTTCAAAATGCACTTTTTTTCCGAAATCGATAATTACGATTTCTGATGCGCTGATAATAAAGAGTATCTATAACTAAGTACATAGTTAAAAATTTAGCTCTGAGAACATTTTATTGACAAAAATATAGAGAAATGAAATCCGAGGCTTTTTTGCCAAATTCTGCTGGACTATAGCCCATGATTTCAAAATACACTTTTTTTCCGAAATCGATAATTACGATTTCTGATGCGCTAATAATAAAGAGTATCTATAACTAAGTATATATTTAAAAATTTAGCTCTGAGAACCTTTTATTGACAAAAATATAGAAATATGAGATCCGAGGCTTTTTTGCCAAATTCTGCTGGACTATAGCCCATGATTTCAAAATGCACTTTTTTCCCGAAATCGAAAATTACGATTTCTGAGTTACTGATAGCCAAGAGAATCGAAAACTGAACACATATTTAAAAATTTAGCTCTGAGAACATTTTATTGACAAAAATATAGAAATATGAGATCCGAGGCTTTTTTGCCAAATTCTGCTGGACTATAGCCCATGATTTCAAAATACACTTTTTTTCCGAAATCGATAATTACGATTTCTGATGCGCTAATAATAAAGAGTATCTATAACTAAGTATATATTTAAAAATTTAGCTCTGAGAACCTTTTATTGACAAAAATATAGAAATATGAGATCCGAGGCTTTTTTGCCAAATTCTGCTGGACTATAGCCCATGATTTCAAAATGCACTTTTTTCCCGAAATCGAAAATTACGATTTCTGAGTTACTGATAGCCAAGAGAATCGAAAACTGAACACATATTTAAAAATTTAGCTCTGAGAACATTTTATTGACAAAAATATAGAAATATGAGATCCGAGGCTTTTTTGCCAAATTCTGCTGGACTATAGCCCATGATTTCAAAATGCACTTTTTTCCCGAAATCGAAAATTACGATTTCTGAGTTACTGATAGCCAAGAGAATCGAAAACTGAACACATATTTAAAAATTTAGCTCTGAGAACATTTTATTGACAAAAATATAGAAATATGAGATCCGAGGCTTTTTTGCCAAATTCTGCTGGACTATAGCCCATGATTTCAAAATACACTTTTTTTCCGAAATCGATAATTACGATTTCTGATGCGCTAATAATAAAGAGTATCTATAACTAAGTATATATTTAAAAATTTAGCTCTGAGAACCTTTTATTGACAAAAATATAGAAATATGAGATCCGAGGCTTTTTTGCCAAATTCTGCTGGACTATAGCCCATGATTTCAAAATGCACTTTTTTTCCGAAATCGATAATTACGATTTCTGATGCGCTAATAATAAAGAGTATCTATAACTAAGTATATATTTAAAAATTTAGCTCTGAGAACCTTTTATTGACAAAAATATAGAAATATGAGATCCGAGGCTTTTTTGCCAAATTCTGCTGGACTATAGCCCATGATTTCAAAATGCACTTTTTTGCCGAAATCGAAAATTACGATTTCTGATGCGCTGATAATAAAGAGTATCTATAACTAAGTACATAGTTAAAAATTTAGCTCTGAGAACCTTTTATTGACAAAAATATAGAGAAATGAAATCCGAGGCTTTTTTGCCAAATTCTGCTGGACTATAGCCCATGATTTCAAAATGCACTTTTTTCCCGAAATCGAAAATTACGATTTCTGATGCGCTGATAATAAAGAGTATCTATAACTAAGTATATATTTAAAAATTTAGCTCTGAGAACCTTTTATTGACAAAAATATAGAAATATGAGATCCGAGGCTTTTTTGCCAAATTCTGCTGGACTATAGCCCATGATTTCAAAATGCACTTTTTTTCCGAAATCGATAATTACGATTTCTGATGCGCTAATAATAAAGAGTATCTATAACTAAGTATATATTTAAAAATTTAGCTCTGAGAACCTTTTATTGACAAAAATATAGAAATATGAGATCCGAGGCTTTTTTGCCAAATTCTGCTGGACTATAGCCCATGATTTCAAAATGCACTTTTTTGCCGAAATCGAAAATTACGATTTCTGATGCGCTGATAATAAAGAGTATCTATAACTAAGTACATAGTTAAAAATTTAGCTCTGAGAACCTTTTATTGACAAAAATATAGAAATATGAGATCCGAGGCTTTTTTGCCAAATTCTGCTGGACTATAGCCCATGATTTCAAAATGCACTTTTTTTCCGAAATCGATAATTACGATTTCTGATGCGCTAATAATAAAGAGTATCTATAACTAAGTATATATTTAAAAATTTAGCTCTGAGAACCTTTTATTGACAAAAATATAGAAATATGAGATCCGAGGCTTTTTTGCCAAATTCTGCTGGACTATAGCCCATGATTTCAAAATGCACTTTTTTTCCGAAATCGATAATTACGATTTCTGATGCGCTAATAATAAAGAGTATCTATAACTAAGTATATATTTAAAAATTTAGCTCTGAGAACCTTTTATTGACAAAAATATAGAAATATGAGATCCGAGGCTTTTTTGCCAAATTCTGCTGGACTATAGCCCATGATTTCAAAATGCACTTTTTTTCCGAAATCGATAATTACGATTTCTGATGCGCTAATAATAAAGAGTATCTATAACTAAGTATATATTTAAAAATTTAGCTCTGAGAACCTTTTATTGACAAAAATATAGAAATATGAGATCCGAGGCTTTTTTGCCAAATTCTGCTGGACTATAGCCCATGATTTCAAAATGCACTTTTTTTCCGAAATCGATAATTACGATTTCTGATGCGCTAATAATAAAGAGTATCTATAACTAAGTATATATTTAAAAATTTAGCTCTGAGAACCTTTTATTGACAAAAATATAGAAATATGAGATCCGAGGCTTTTTTGCCAAATTCTGCTGGACTATAGCCCATGATTTCAAAATGCACTTTTTTCCCGAAATCGAAAATTACGATTTCTGAATTACTGATAGCCAAGAGAATCGAAAACTGAACACATATTTAAAAATTTAGCTCTGAGAACCTTTTATTGACAAAAATATAGAGAAATGAAATCCGAGGCTTTTTTGCCAAATTCTGCTGGACTATAGCCCATGATTTCAAAATGCACTTTTTTCCCGAAATCGAAAATTACGATTTCTGATGCGCTGATAATAAAGAGTATCTATAACTAAGTATATATTTAAAAATTTAGCTCTGAGAACCTTTTATTGACAAAAATATAGAAATATGAGATCCGAGGCTTTTTTGCCAAATTCTGCTGGACTATAGCCCATGATTTCAAAATGCACTTTTTTCCCGAAATCGAAAATTACGATTTCTGAGTTACTGATAGCCAAGAGAATCGAAAACTGAACACATATTTAAAAATTTAGCTCTGAGAACATTTTATTGACAAAAATATAGAAATATGAGATCCGAGGCTTTTTTGCCAAATTCTGCTGGACTATAGCCCATGATTTCAAAATACACTTTTTTTCCGAAATCGATAATTACGATTTCTGATGCGCTAATAATAAAGAGTATCTATAACTAAGTACATAGTTAAAAATTTAGCTCTGAGAACCTTTTATTGACAAAAATATAGAGAAATGAAATCCGAGGCTTTTTTGCCAAATTCTGCTGGACTATAGCCCATGATTTCAAAATACACTTTTTTTCCGAAATCGATAATTACGATTTCTGATGCGCTAATAATAAAGAGTATCTATAACTAAGTATATATTTAAAAATTTAGCTCTGAGAACCTTTTATTGACAAAAATATAGAAATATGAGATCCGAGGCTTTTTTGCCAAATTCTGCTGGACTATAGCCCATGATTTCAAAATACACTTTTTTCCCGAAATCGAAAATTACGATTTCTGATGCGCTGATAATAAAGAGTATCTATAACTAAGTATATAGTTAAAAATTTAGCTCTGAGAACCTTTTATTGACAAAAATATAGAGAAATGAAATCCGAGGCTTTTTTGCCAAATTCTGCTGGACTATAGCCCATGATTTCAAAATGCACTTTTTTCCCGAAATCGAAAATTACGATTTCTGATGCGCTGATAATAAAGAGTATCTATAACTAAGTATATATTTAAAAATTTAGCTCTGAGAACCTTTTATTGACAAAAATATAGAAATATGAGATCCGAGGCTTTTTTGCCAAATTCTGCTGGACTATAGCCCATGATTTCAAAATGCACTTTTTTTCCGAAATCGATAATTACGATTTCTGATGCGCTAATAATAAAGAGTATCTATAACTAAGTATATAGTTAAAAATTTAGCTCTGAGAACCTTTTATTGACAAAAATATAGAGAAATGAAATCCGAGGCTTTTTTGCCAAATTCTGCTGGACTATAGCCCATGATTTCAAAATGCACTTTTTTTCCGAAATCGATAATTACGATTTCTGATGCGCTAATAATAAAGAGTATCTATAACTAAGTATATATTTAAAAATTTAGCTCTGAGAACCTTTTATTGACAAAAATATAGAAATATGAGATCCGAGGCTTTTTTGCCAAATTCTGCTGGACTATAGCCCATGATTTCAAAATGCACTTTTTTTCCGAAATCGATAATTACGATTTCTGATGCGCTAATAATAAAGAGTATCTATAACTAAGTATATATTTAAAAATTTAGCTCTGAGAACCTTTTATTGACAAAAATATAGAAATATGAGATCCGAGGCTTTTTTGCCAAATTCTGCTGGACTATAGCCCATGATTTCAAAATGCACTTTTTTCCCGAAATCGAAAATTACGATTTCTGAATTACTGATAACCAAGAGAATCGAAAACTGAACACATATTTAAAAATTTAGCTCTGAGAACCTTTTATTGACAAAAATATAGAGAAATGAAATCCGAGGCTTTTTTGCCAAATTCTGCTGGACTATAGCCCATGATTTCAAAATGCACTTTTTTCCCGAAATCGAAAATTACGATTTCTGATGCGCTGATAATAAAGAGTATCTATAACTAAGTATATATTTAAAAATTTAGCTCTGAGAACCTTTTATTGACAAAAATATAGAAATATGAGATCCGAGGCTTTTTTGCCAAATTCTGCTGGACTATAGCCCATGATTTCAAAATGCACTTTTTTCCCGAAATCGAAAATTACGATTTCTGAGTTACTGATAGCCAAGAGAATCGAAAACTGAACACATATTTAAAAATTTAGCTCTGAGAACATTTTATTGACAAAAATATAGAAATATGAGATCCGAGGCTTTTTTGCCAAATTCTGCTGGACTATAGCCCATGATTTCAAAATACACTTTTTTTCCGAAATCGATAATTACGATTTCTGATGCGCTAATAATAAAGAGTATCTATAACTAAGTACATAGTTAAAAATTTAGCTCTGAGAACCTTTTATTGACAAAAATATAGAGAAATGAAATCCGAGGCTTTTTTGCCAAATTCTGCTGGACTATAGCCCATGATTTCAAAATACACTTTTTTTCCGAAATCGATAATTACGATTTCTGATGCGCTAATAATAAAGAGTATCTATAACTAAGTATATATTTAAAAATTTAGCTCTGAGAACCTTTTATTGACAAAAATATAGAAATATGAGATCCGAAGCTTTTGTGCCAAATTCTGCTGGACTATAGCCCATGATTTCAAAATGCACTTTTTTTCCGAAATCGATAATTACGATTTCTGATGCGCTAATAATAAAGAGTATCTATAACTAAGTATATATTTAAAAATTTAGCTCTGAGAACCTTTTATTGACAAAAATATAGAGAAATGAAATCCGAGGCTTTTTTGCCAAATTCTGCTGGACTATAGCCCATGATTTCAAAATGCACTTTTTTTCCGAAATCGATAATTACGATTTCTGATGCGCTAATAATAAAGAGTATCTATAACTAAGTATATATTTAAAAATTTAGCTCTGAGAACCTTTTATTGACAAAAATATAGAAATATGAGATCCGAGGCTTTTTTGCCAAATTCTGCTGGACTATAGCCCATGATTTCAAAATGCACTTTTTTCCCGAAATCGAAAATTACGATTTCTGAATTACTGATAACCAAGAGAATCGAAAACTGAACACATATTTAAAAATTTAGCTCTGAGAACCTTTTATTGACAAAAATATAGAGAAATGAAATCCGAGGCTTTTTTGCCAAATTCTGCTGGACTATAGCCCATGATTTCAAAATACACTTTTTTTCCGAAATCGATAATTACGATTTCTGATGCGCTAATAATAAAGAGTATCTATAACTAAGTATATATTTAAAAATTTAGCTCTGAGAACCTTTTATTGACAAAAATATAGAAATATGAGATCCGAGGCTTTTTTGCCAAATTCTGCTGGACTATAGCCCATGATTTCAAAATGCACTTTTTTGCCGAAATCGAAAATTACGATTTCTGATGCGCTGATAATAAAGAGTATCTATAACTAAGTACATAGTTAAAAATTTAGCTCTGAGAACCTTTTATTGACAAAAATATAGAGAAATGAAATCCGAGGCTTTTTTGCCAAATTCTGCTGGACTATAGCCCATGATTTCAAAATGCACTTTTTTCCCGAAATCGAAAATTACGATTTCTGATGCGCTGATAATAAAGAGTATCTATAACTAAGTATATATTTAAAAATTTAGCTCTGAGAACCTTTTATTGACAAAAATATAGAAATATGAGATCCGAGGCTTTTTTGCCAAATTCTGCTGGACTATAGCCCATGATTTCAAAATGCACTTTTTTTCCGAAATCGATAATTACGATTTCTGATGCGCTGATAATAAAGAGTATCTATAACTAAGTACATAGTTAAAAATTTAGCTCTGAGAACATTTTATTGACAAAAATATAGAGAAATGAAATCCGAGGCTTTTTTGCCAAATTCTGCTGGACTATAGCCCATGATTTCAAAATACACTTTTTTTCCGAAATCGATAATTACGATTTCTGATGCGCTAATAATAAAGAGTATCTATAACTAAGTATATATTTAAAAATTTAGCTCTGAGAACCTTTTATTGACAAAAATATAGAAATATGAGATCCGAGGCTTTTTTGCCAAATTCTGCTGGACTATAGCCCATGATTTCAAAATGCACTTTTTTCCCGAAATCGAAAATTACGATTTCTGAATTACTGATAACCAAGAGAATCGAAAACTGAACACATATTTAAAAATTTAGCTCTGAGAACCTTTTATTGACAAAAATATAGAGAAATGAAATCCGAGGCTTTTTTGCCAAATTCTGCTGGACTATAGCCCATGATTTCAAAATGCACTTTTTTTCCGAAATCGATAATTACGATTTCTGATGCGCTAATAATAAAGAGTATCTATAACTAAGTATATATTTAAAAATTTAGCTCTGAGAACCTTTTATTGACAAAAATATAGAAATATGAGATCCGAGGCTTTTTTGCCAAATTCTGCTGGACTATAGCCCATGATTTCAAAATGCACTTTTTTTCCGAAATCGATAATTACGATTTCTGATGCGCTAATAATAAAGAGTATCTATAACTAAGTATATATTTAAAAATTTAGCTCTGAGAACCTTTTATTGACAAAAATATAGAAATATGAGATCCGAGGCTTTTTTGCCAAATTCTGCTGGACTATAGCCCATGATTTCAAAATGCACTTTTTTGCCGAAATCGAAAATTACGATTTCTGATGCGCTGATAATAAAGAGTATCTATAACTAAGTACATAGTTAAAAATTTAGCTCTGAGAACCTTTTATTGACAAAAATATAGAGAAATGAAATCCGAGGCTTTTTTGCCAAATTCTGCTGGACTATAGCCCATGATTTCAAAATGCACTTTTTTCCCGAAATCGAAAATTACGATTTCTGATGCGCTGATAATAAAGAGTATCTATAACTAAGTATATATTTAAAAATTTAGCTCTGAGAACCTTTTATTGACAAAAATATAGAAATATGAGATCCGAGGCTTTTTTGCCAAATTCTGCTGGACTATAGCCCATGATTTCAAAATGCACTTTTTTTCCGAAATCGATAATTACGATTTCTGATGCGCTGATAATAAAGAGTATCTATAACTAAGTACATAGTTAAAAATTTAGTTCTGAGAACATTTTATTGACAAAAATATAGAGAAATGAAATCCGAGGCTTTTTTGCCAAATTCTGCTGGACTATAGCCCATGATTTCAAAATGCACTTTTTTTCCGAAATCGATAATTACGATTTCTGATGCGCTAATAATAAAGAGTATCTATAACTAAGTATATATTTAAAAATTTAGCTCTGAGAACCTTTTATTGACAAAAATATAGAAATATGAGATCCGAGGCTTTTTTGCCAAATTCTGCTGGACTATAGCCCATGATTTCAAAATGCACTTTTTTTCCGAAATCGATAATTACGATTTCTGATGCGCTAATAATAAAGAGTATCTATAACTAAGTATATATTTAAAAATTTAGCTCTGAGAACCTTTTATTGACAAAAATATAGAAATATGAGATCCGAGGCTTTTTTGCCAAATTCTGCTGGACTATAGCCCATGATTTCAAAATGCACTTTTTTGCCGAAATCGAAAATTACGATTTCTGATGCGCTGATAATAAAGAGTATCTATAACTAAGTACATAGTTAAAAATTTAGCTCTGAGAACCTTTTATTGACAAAAATATAGAGAAATGAAATCCGAGGCTTTTTTGCCAAATTCTGCTGGACTATAGCCCATGATTTCAAAATGCACTTTTTTCCCGAAATCGAAAATTACGATTTCTGATGCGCTGATAATAAAGAGTATCTATAACTAAGTATATATTTAAAAATTTAGCTCTGAGAACCTTTTATTGACAAAAATATAGAAATATGAGATCCGAGGCTTTTTTGCCAAATTCTGCTGGACTATAGCCCATGATTTCAAAATGCACTTTTTTCCCGAAATCGAAAATTACGATTTCTGAGTTACTGATAGCCAAGAGAATCGAAAACTGAACACATATTTAAAAATTTAGCTCTGAGAACATTTTATTGACAAAAATATAGAAATATGAGATCCGAGGCTTTTTTGCCAAATTCTGCTGGACTATAGCCCATGATTTCAAAATGCACTTTTTTCCCGAAATCGAAAATTACGATTTCTGAGTTACTGATAGCCAAGAGAATCGAAAACTGAACACATATTTAAAAATTTAGCTCTGAGAACATTTTATTGACAAAAATATAGAAATATGAGATCCGAGGCTTTTTTGCCAAATTCTGCTGGACTATAGCCCATGATTTCAAAATGCACTTTTTTCCCGAAATCGAAAATTACGATTTCTGAGTTACTGATAGCCAAGAGAATCGAAAACTGAACACATATTTAAAAATTTAGCTCTGAGAACATTTTATTGACAAAAATATAGAAATATGAGATCCGAGGCTTTTTTGCCAAATTCTGCTGGACTATAGCCCATGATTTCAAAATACACTTTTTTTCCGAAATCGATAATTACGATTTCTGATGCGCTAATAATAAAGAGTATCTATAACTAAGTATATATTTAAAAATTTAGCTCTGAGAACCTTTTATTGACAAAAATATAGAAATATGAGATCCGAGGCTTTTTTGCCAAATTCTGCTGGACTATAGCCCATGATTTCAAAATGCACTTTTTTTCCGAAATCGATAATTACGATTTCTGATGCGCTGATAATAAAGAGTATCTATAACTAAGTACATAGTTAAAAATTTAGCTCTGAGAACCTTTTATTGACAAAAATATAGAGAAATGAAATCCGAGGCTTTTTTGCCAAATTCTGCTGGACTATAGCCCATGATTTCAAAATACACTTTTTTTCCGAAATCGATAATTACGATTTCTGATGCGCTAATAATAAAGAGTATCTATAACTAAGTATATATTTAAAAATTTAGCTCTGAGAACCTTTTATTGACAAAAATATAGAAATATGAGATCCGAGGCTTTTTTGCCAAATTCTGCTGGACTATAGCCCATGATTTCAAAATGCACTTTTTTCCCGAAATCGAAAATTACGATTTCTGAGTTACTGATAGCCAAGAGAATCGAAAACTGAACACATATTTAAAAATTTAGCTCTGAGAACATTTTATTGACAAAAATATAGAAATATGAGATCCGAGGCTTTTTTGCCAAATTCTGCTGGACTATAGCCCATGATTTCAAAATACACTTTTTTTCCGAAATCGATAATTACGATTTCTGATGCGCTAATAATAAAGAGTATCTATAACTAAGTATATATTTAAAAATTTAGCTCTGAGAACCTTTTATTGACAAAAATATAGAAATATGAGATCCGAGGCTTTTTTGCCAAATTCTGCTGGACTATAGCCCATGATTTCAAAATGCACTTTTTTTCCGAAATCGATAATTACGATTTCTGATGCGCTGATAATAAAGAGTATCTATAACTAAGTACATAGTTAAAAATTTAGCTCTGAGAACCTTTTATTGACAAAAATATAGAGAAATGAAATCCGAGGCTTTTTTGCCAAATTCTGCTGGACTATAGCCCATGATTTCAAAATACACTTTTTTTCCGAAATCGATAATTACGATTTCTGATGCGCTAATAATAAAGAGTATCTATAACTAAGTATATATTTAAAAATTTAGCTCTGAGAACCTTTTATTGACAAAAATATAGAAATATGAGATCCGAAGCTTTTGTGCCAAATTCTGCTGGACTATAGCCCATGATTTCAAAATGCACTTTTTTCCCGAAATCGAAAATTACGATTTCTGAGTTACTGATAGCCAAGAGAATCGAAAACTGAACACATATTTAAAAATTTAGCTCTGAGAACATTTTATTGACAAAAATATAGAGAAATGAAATCCGAGGCTTTTTTGCCAAATTCTGCTGGACTATAGCCCATGATTTCAAAATACACTTTTTTTCCGAAATCGATAATTACGATTTCTGATGCGCTAATAATAAAGAGTATCTATAACTAAGTATATATTTAAAAATTTAGCTCTGAGAACCTTTTATTGACAAAAATATAGAAATATGAGATCCGAAGCTTTTGTGCCAAATTCTGCTGGACTATAGCCCATGATTTCAAAATGCACTTTTTTCCCGAAATCGAAAATTACGATTTCTGATGCGCTGATAATAAAGAGTATCTATAACTAAGTACATAGTTAAAAATTTAGCTCTGAGAACCTTTTATTGACAAAAATATAGAGAAATGAAATCCGAGGCTTTTTTGCCAAATTCTGCTGGACTATAGCCCATGATTTCAAAATACACTTTTTTTCCGAAATCGATAATTACGATTTCTGATGCGCTAATAATAAAGAGTATCTATAACTAAGTATATATTTAAAAATTTAGCTCTGAGAACCTTTTATTGACAAAAATATAGAAATATGAGATCCGAAGCTTTTGTGCCAAATTCTGCTGGACTATAGCCCATGATTTCAAAATGCACTTTTTTCCCGAAATCGAAAATTACGATTTCTGAGTTACTGATAGCCAAGAGAATCGAAAACTGAACACATATTTAAAAATTTAGCTCTGAGAACATTTTATTGACAAAAATATAGAGAAATGAAATCCGAGGCTTTTTTGCCAAATTCTGCTGGACTATAGCCCATGATTTCAAAATACACTTTTTTTCCGAAATCGATAATTACGATTTCTGATGCGCTAATAATAAAGAGTATCTATAACTAAGTATATATTTAAAAATTTAGCTCTGAGAACCTTTTATTGACAAAAATATAGAAATATGAGATCCGAGGCTTTTTTGCCAAATTCTGCTGGACTATAGCCCATGATTTCAAAATGCACTTTTTTTCCGAAATCGATAATTACGATTTCTGATGCGCTGATAATAAAGAGTATCTATAACTAAGTACATAGTTAAAAATTTAGCTCTGAGAACCTTTTATTGACAAAAATATAGAGAAATGAAATCCGAGGCTTTTTTGCCAAATTCTGCTGGACTATAGCCCATGATTTCAAAATGCACTTTTTTCCCGAAATCGAAAATTACGATTTCTGATGCGCTGATAATAAAGAGTATCTATAACTAAGTACATAGTTAAAAATTTAGCTCTGAGAACCTTTTATTGACAAAAATATAGAGAAATGAAATCCGAGGCTTTTTTGCCAAATTCTGCTGGACTATAGCCCATGATTTCAAAATACACTTTTTTTCCGAAATCGATAATTACGATTTCTGATGCGCTAATAATAAAGAGTATCTATAACTAAGTATATATTTAAAAATTTAGCTCTGAGAACCTTTTATTGACAAAAATATAGAAATATGAGATCCGAAGCTTTTGTGCCAAATTCTGCTGGACTATAGCCCATGATTTCAAAATGCACTTTTTTCCCGAAATCGAAAATTACGATTTCTGAGTTACTGATAGCCAAGAGAATCGAAAACTGAACACATATTTAAAAATTTAGCTCTGAGAACATTTTATTGACAAAAATATAGAGAAATGAAATCCGAGGCTTTTTTGCCAAATTCTGCTGGACTATAGCCCATGATTTCAAAATACACTTTTTTTCCGAAATCGATAATTACGATTTCTGATGCGCTGATAATAAAGAGTATCTATAACTAAGTACATAGTTAAAAATTTAGCTCTGAGAACCTTTTATTGACAAAAATATAGAGAAATGAAATCCGAGGCTTTTTTGCCAAATTCTGCTGGACTATAGCCCATGATTTCAAAATACACTTTTTTTCCGAAATCGATAATTACGATTTCTGATGCGCTAATAATAAAGAGTATCTATAACTAAGTATATATTTAAAAATTTAGCTCTGAGAACCTTTTATTGACAAAAATATAGAAATATGAGATCCGAGGCTTTTTTGCCAAATTCTGCTGGACTATAGCCCATGATTTCAAAATGCACTTTTTTTCCGAAATCGATAATTACGATTTCTGATGCGCTGATAATAAAGAGTATCTATAACTAAGTACATAGTTAAAAATTTAGCTCTGAGAACCTTTTATTGACAAAAATATAGAGAAATGAAATCCGAGGCTTTTTTGCCAAATTCTGCTGGACTATAGCCCATGATTTCAAAATACACTTTTTTTCCGAAATCGATAATTACGATTTCTGATGCGCTAATAATAAAGAGTATCTATAACTAAGTATATATTTAAAAATTTAGCTCTGAGAACCTTTTATTGACAAAAATATAGAAATATGAGATCCGAGGCTTTTTTGCCAAATTCTGCTGGACTATAGCCCATGATTTCAAAATGCACTTTTTTCCCGAAATCGAAAATTACGATTTCTGAGTTACTGATAGCCAAGAGAATCGAAAACTGAACACATATTTAAAAATTTAGCTCTGAGAACATTTTATTGACAAAAATATAGAAATATGAGATCCGAGGCTTTTTTGCCAAATTCTGCTGGACTATAGCCCATGATTTCAAAATGCACTTTTTTTCCGAAATCGATAATTACGATTTCTGATGCGCTGATAATAAAGAGTATCTATAACTAAGTACATAGTTAAAAATTTAGCTCTGAGAACCTTTTATTGACAAAAATATAGAGAAATGAAATCCGAGGCTTTTTTGCCAAATTCTGCTGGACTATAGCCCATGATTTCAAAATACACTTTTTTTCCGAAATCGATAATTACGATTTCTGATGCGCTAATAATAAAGAGTATCTATAACTAAGTATATATTTAAAAATTTAGCTCTGAGAACCTTTTATTGACAAAAATATAGAAATATGAGATCCGAGGCTTTTTTGCCAAATTCTGCTGGACTATAGCCCATGATTTCAAAATGCACTTTTTTCCCGAAATCGAAAATTACGATTTCTGAGTTACTGATAGCCAAGAGAATCGAAAACTGAACACATATTTAAAAATTTAGCTCTGAGAACATTTTATTGACAAAAATATAGAAATATGAGATCCGAGGCTTTTTTGCCAAATTCTGCTGGACTATAGCCCATGATTTCAAAATGCACTTTTTTTCCGAAATCGATAATTACGATTTCTGATGCGCTGATAATAAAGAGTATCTATAACTAAGTACATAGTTAAAAATTTAGCTCTGAGAACCTTTTATTGACAAAAATATAGAGAAATGAAATCCGAGGCTTTTTTGCCAAATTCTGCTGGACTATAGCCCATGATTTCAAAATACACTTTTTTTCCGAAATCGATAATTACGATTTCTGATGCGCTGATAATAAAGAGTATCTATAACTAAGTACATAGTTAAAAATTTAGCTCTGAGAACCTTTTATTGACAAAAATATAGAGAAATGAAATCCGAGGCTTTTTTGCCAAATTCTGCTGGACTATAGCCCATGATTTCAAAATACACTTTTTTTCCGAAATCGATAATTACGATTTCTGATGCGCTAATAATAAAGAGTATCTATAACTAAGTATATATTTAAAAATTTAGCTCTGAGAACCTTTTATTGACAAAAATATAGAAATATGAGATCCGAGGCTTTTTTGCCAAATTCTGCTGGACTATAGCCCATGATTTCAAAATGCACTTTTTTCCCGAAATCGAAAATTACGATTTCTGAGTTACTGATAGCCAAGAGAATCGAAAACTGAACACATATTTAAAAATTTAGCTCTGAGAACATTTTATTGACAAAAATATAGAAATATGAGATCCGAGGCTTTTTTGCCAAATTCTGCTGGACTATAGCCCATGATTTCAAAATGCACTTTTTTTCCGAAATCGATAATTACGATTTCTGATGCGCTGATAATAAAGAGTATCTATAACTAAGTACATAGTTAAAAATTTAGCTCTGAGAACCTTTTATTGACAAAAATATAGAGAAATGAAATCCGAGGCTTTTTTGCCAAATTCTGCTGGACTATAGCCCATGATTTCAAAATACACTTTTTTTCCGAAATCGATAATTACGATTTCTGATGCGCTAATAATAAAGAGTATCTATAACTAAGTATATATTTAAAAATTTAGCTCTGAGAACCTTTTATTGACAAAAATATAGAAATATGAGATCCGAAGCTTTTGTGCCAAATTCTGCTGGACTATAGCCCATGATTTCAAAATGCACTTTTTTCCCGAAATCGAAAATTACGATTTCTGATGCGCTGATAATAAAGAGTATCTATAACTAAGTACATAGTTAAAAATTTAGCTCTGAGAACCTTTTATTGACAAAAATATAGAGAAATGAAATCCGAGGCTTTTTTGCCAAATTCTGCTGGACTATAGCCCATGATTTCAAAATACACTTTTTTTCCGAAATCGATAATTACGATTTCTGATGCGCTAATAATAAAGAGTATCTATAACTAAGTATATATTTAAAAATTTAGCTCTGAGAACCTTTTATTGACAAAAATATAGAAATATGAGATCCGAGGCTTTTTTGCCAAATTCTGCTGGACTATAGCCCATGATTTCAAAATGCACTTTTTTTCCGAAATCGATAATTACGATTTCTGATGCGCTAATAATAAAGAGTATCTATAACTAAGTATATATTTAAAAATTTAGCTCTGAGAACCTTTTATTGACAAAAATATAGAAATATGAGATCCGAGGCTTTTTTGCCAAATTCTGCTGGACTATAGCCCATGATTTCAAAATGCACTTTTTTCCCGAAATCGAAAATTACGATTTCTGAGTTACTGATAACCAAGAGAATCGAAAACTGAACACATATTTAAAAATTTAGCTCTGAGAACCTTTTATTGACAAAAATATAGAAATATGAGATCCGAGGCTTTTTTGCCAAATTCTGCTGGACTATAGCCCATGATTTCAAAATGCACTTTTTTCCCGAAATCGAAAATTACGATTTCTGAATTACTGATAACCAAGAGAATCGAAAACTGAACACATATTTAAAAATTTAGCTCTGAGAACCTTTTATTGACAAAAATATAGAAATATGAGATCCGAGGCTTTTTTGCCAAATTCTGCTGGACTATAGCCCATGATTTCAAAATGCACTTTTTTCCCGAAATCGAAAATTACGATTTCTGAGTGACTGATAACCAAGAGAATCGAAAACTGAACACATAATTAAAAATTTAGCTCTGAGAACCTTTTATTGACAAAAATATAGAAATATGAGATCCGAGGCTTTTTTGCCAAATTCTGCTGGACTATAGCCCATGATTTCAAAATGCACTTTTTTCCCGAAATCGAAAATTACGATTTCTGAGTTACTGATAACCAAGAGAATCGAAAACTGAACACATATTTAAAAATTTAGCTCTGAGAACCTTTTATTGACAAAAATATAGAAATATGAGATCCGAGGCTTTTTTGCCAAATTCTGCTGGACTATAGCCCATGATTGCAAGATGCACTTTTTTTCCGAAATCGATAATTACGATTTCTGATGCGCTAATAATAAAGAGTATCTATGACTAAGTATATATTTAAAAATTTAGCTCTGAGAACCTTTTATTGACAAAAATATAGAAATATGAGATCCGAGGCTTTTTTGCCAAATTCTGCTGGACTATAGCCCATGATTGCAAGATGCACTTTTTTTCCGAAATCGATAATTACGATTTCTGATGCGCTAATAATAAAGAGTATCTATAACTAAGTACATATTTAAAAATTTAGCTCTGAGAACCTTTTATTGACGAAAATATAGAAATCTGAGATCCGAGGCTTATTTGCAAAATTCTGCTGGACTATAGCCCATGATTTCAAAATGCACTTTTTTTCCGAAATCGATAATTACGATTTCTGATGCGCTAATAATAAAGAGTATCTATAACTAAGTATATATTTAAAAATTTAGCTCTGAGAACCTTTTATTGACAAAAATATAGAAATATGAGATCCGAGGCTTTTTTGCCAAATTCTGCTGGACTATAGCCCATGATTGCAAGATGCACTTTTTTTCCGAAATCGATAATTACGATTTCTGATGCGCTAATAATAAAGAGTATCTATAACTAAGTATATATTTAAAAATTTAGCTCTGAGAACCTTTTATTGACAAAAATATAGAAATATGAGATCCGAGGCTTTTTTGCCAAATTCTGCTGGACTATAGCCCATGATTTCAAAATGCACTTTTTTCCCGAAATCGAAAATTACGATTTCTGAATTACTGATAACCAAGAGAATCGAAAACTGAACACATATTTAAAAATTTAGCTCTGAGAACCTTTTATTGACAAAAATATAGAAATATGAGATCCGAGGCTTTTTTGCCAAATTCTGCTGGACTATAGCCCATGATTTCAAGATGCACTTTTTTTCCGAAATCGATAATTACGATTTCTGATGCGCTAATAATAAAGAGTATCTATAACTAAGTATATATTTAAAAATTTAGCTCTGAGAACCTTTTATTGACAAAAATATAGAAATATAAGATCCGAGGCTTTTTTGCCAAATTCTGCTGGACTCTAGCCCATGATTTCAAAATGCACTTTTTTCCCGAAATCGAAAATTACGATTTCTGAGTGACTGATAACCAAGAGAATCGAAAACTGAACACATATTTAAAAATTTAGCTCTGAGAACCTTTTATTGACAAAAATATAGAAATATGAGATCCGAGGCTTTTTTGCCAAATTCTGCTGGACTATAGCCCATGATTTCAAAATGCACTTTTTTTCCGAAATCGATAATTACGATTTCTGATGCGCTAATAATAAAGAGTATCTATAACTAAGTATATATTTAAAAATTTAGCTCTGAGAACCTTTTATTGACAAAAATATAGAAATATGAGATCCGAGGCTTTTTTGCCAAATTCTGCTGGACTATAGCCCATGATTTCAAAATGCACTTTTTTTCCGAAATCGATAATTACGATTTCTGATGCGCTAATAATAAAGAGTATCTATAACTAAGTACATATTTAAAAATTTAGCTCTGAGAACCTTTTATTGACAAAAATATAGAAATATGAGATCCGAGGCTTTTTTGCCAAATTCTGCTGGACTATAGCCCATGATTTCAAAATGCACTTTTTTCCCGAAATCGAAAATTACGATTTCTGAATTACTGATAACCAAGAGAATCGAAAACTGAACACATATTTAAAAATTTAGCTCTGAGAACCTTTTATTGACAAAAATATAGAAATATGAGATCCGAGGCTTTTTTGCCAAATTCTGCTGGACTATAGCCCATGATTTCAAAATGCACTTTTTTCCCGAAATCGAAAATTACGATTTCTGAATTACTGATAACCAAGAGAATCGAAAACTGAACACATATTTAAAAATTTAGCTCTGAGAACCTTTTATTGACAAAAATATAGAAATATGAGATCCGAGGCTTTTTTGCCAAATTCTGCTGGACTATAGCCCATGATTGCAAGATGCACTTTTTTTCCGAAATCGATAATTACGATTTCTGATGCGCTAATAATAAAGAGTATCTATAACTAAGTACATATTTAAAAATTTAGCTCTGAGAACCTTTTATTGACAAAAATATAGAAATATGAGATCCGAGGCTTTTTTGCCAAATTCTGCTGGACTATAGCCCATGATTTCAAAATGCACTTTTTTCCCGAAATCGAAAATTACGATTTCTGAGTGACTGATAACCAAGAGAATCGAAAACTGAACACATATTTAAAAATTTAGCTCTGAGAACCTTTTATTGACAAAAATATAGAAATATGAGATCCGAGGCTTTTTTGCCAAATTCTGCTGGACTATAGCCCATGATTTCAAAATGCACTTTTTTCCCGAAATCGAAAATTACGATTTCTGAGTTACTGATAACCAAGAGAATCGAAAACTGAACACATATTTAAAAATTTAGCTCTGAGAACCTTTTATTGACAAAAATATAGAAATATGAGATCCGAGGCTTTTTTGCCAAATTCTGCTGGACTATAGCCCATGATTTCAAAATGCACTTTTTTTCCGAAATCGATAATTACGATTTCTGATGCGCTAATAATAAAGAGTATCTATAACTAAGTATATATTTAAAAATTAAGCTCTGAGAACCTTTTATTGACAAAAATATAGAAATCTGAGATCCGAGGCTTATTTGCAAAATTCTGCTGGACTATAGCCCATGATTTCAAAATGCACTTTTTTTCCGAAATCGATAATTACGATTTCTGATGCGCTAATAATAAAGAGTATCTATAACTAAGTATATATTTAAAAATTTAGCTCTGAGAACCTTTTATTGACAAAAAATATAGAAATATGAGATCCGAGGCTTTTTTGCCAAATTCTGCTGGACTATAGCCCATGATTTCAAAATGCACTTTTTTCCCGAAATCGATAATTACGATTTCTGATGCGCTAATAATAAAGAGTATCTATAACTAAGTACATATTTAAAAATTTAGCTCTGAGAACCTTTTATTGACAAAAATATAGAAATATGAGATCCGAGGCTTTTTTGCCAAATTCTGCTGGACTATAGCCCATGATTGCAAGATGCACTTTTTTTCCGAAATCGATAATTACGATTTCTGATGCGCTAATAATAAAGAGTATCTATAACTAAGTACATATTTAAAAATTTAGCTCTGAGAACCTTTTATTGACAAAAATATAGAAATATGAGATCCGAGGCTTTTTTGCCAAATTCTGCTGGACTATAGCCCATGATTTCAAAATGCACTTTTTTCCCGAAATCGAAAATTACGATTTCTGAGTTACTGATAACCAAGAGAATCGAAAACTGAACACATATTTAAAAATTTAGCTCTGAGAACCTTTTATTGGCAAAAATATAGAAATATGAGATCCGAGGCTTTTTTGCCAAATTCTGCTGGACTATAGCCCATGATTGCAAGATGCACTTTTTTTCCGAAATCGATAATTACGATTTCTGATGCGCTAATAATAAAGAGTATCTATAACTAAGTATATATTTAAAAATTTAGCTCTGAGAACCTTTTATTGACAAAAAATATAGAAATATGAGATCCGAGGCTTTTTTGCCAAATTCTGCTGGACTATAGCCCATGATTTCAAAATGCACATTTTTCCCGAAATCGAAAATTACGATTTCTGAATTACTGATAACCAAGAGAATCGAAAACTGAACACATATTTAAAAATTTAGCTCTGAGAACCTTTTATTGACAAAAATATAGAAATATGAGATCCGAGGCTTTTTTGCCAAATTCTGCTGGACTCTAGCCCATGATTTCAAAATGCACTTTTTTCCCGAAATCGAAAATTACGATTTCTGAGTGACTGATAACCAAGAGAATCGAAAACTGAACACATATTTAAAAATTTAGCTCTGAGAACCTTTTATTGACAAAAATATAGAAATATGAGATCCGAGGCTTTTTTGCCAAATTCTGCTGGACTATAGCCCATGATTTCAAAATGCACTTTTTTCCCGAAATCGAAAATTACGATTTCTGAGTTACTGATAACCAAGAGAATCGAAAACTGAACACATATTTAAAAATTTAGCTCTGAGAACCTTTTATTGACAAAAATATAGAAATATGAGATCCGAGGCTTTTTTGCCAAATTCTGCTGGACTATAGCCCATGATTTCAAAATGCACTTTTTTTCCGAAATCGATAATTATGATTTCTGATGCGCTAATAATAAAGAGTATCTATAACTAAGTACATATTTAAAAATTTAGCTCTGAGAACCTTTTATTGACAAAAATATAGAAATATGAGATCCGAGGCTTTTTTGCCAAATTCTGCTGGACTATAGCCCATGATTGCAAGATGCACTTTTTTTCCGAAATCGATAATTACGATTTCTGATGCGCTAATAATAAAGAGTATCTATAACTAAGTATATATTTAAAAATTTAGCTCTGAGAACCTTTTATTGACAAAAAATATAGAAATATGAGATCCGAGGCTTTTTTGCCAAATTCTGCTGGACTATAGCCCATGATTTCAAAATGCACTTTTTTCCCGAAATCGAAAATTACGATTTCTGAGTGACTGATAACCAAGAGAATCGAAAACTGAACACATATTTAAAAATTTAGCTCTGAGAACCTTTTATTGACAAAAATATAGAAATATGAGATCCGAGGCTTTTTTGCCAAATTCTGCTGGACTATAGCCCATGATTTCAAGATGCACTTTTTTTCCGAAATCGATAATTACGATTTCTGATGCGCTAATAATAAAGAGTATCTATAACTAAGTATATATTTAAAAATTTAGCTCTGAGAACCTTTTATTGACAAAAATATAGAAATATGAGATCCGAGGCTTTTTTGCCAAATTCTGCTGGACTATAGCCCATGATTTCAAAATGCACTTTTTTCCCGAAATCGAAAATTACGATTTCTGAGTTACTGATAACCAAGAGAATCGAAAACTGAACACATATTTAAAAATTTAGCTCTGAGAACCTTTTATTGACAAAAATATAGAAATATGAGATCCGAGGCTTTTTTGCCAAATTCTGCTGGACTATAGCCCATGATTTCAAAATGCACTTTTTTCCCGAAATCGAAAATTACGATTTCTGAGTGACTGATAACCAAGAGAATCGAAAAATGAACACATATTTAAAAATTTAGCTCTGAGAACCTTTTATTGACAAAAATATAGAAATATGAGATCCGAGGCTTTTTTGCCAAATTCTGCTGGACTATAGCCCATGATTTCAAAATGCACTTTTTTCCCGAAATCGAAAATTACGATTTCTGAGTTACTGATAACCAAGAGAATCGAAAACTGAACACATATTTAAAAATTTAGCTCTGAGAACCTTTTATTGACAAAAATATAGAAATATGAGATCCGAGGCTTTTTTGCCAAATTCTGCTGGACTCTAGCCCATGATTTCAAAATGCACTTTTTTCCCGAAATCGAAAATTACGATTTCTGAGTTACTGATAACCAAGAGAATCGAAAACTGAACACATATTTAAAAATTTAGCTCTGAGAACCTTTTATTGACAAAAATATAGAAATATGAGATCCGAGGCTTTTTTGCCAAATTCTGCTGGACTATAGCCCATGATTTCAAAATGCACATTTTTCCCGAAATCGAAAATTACGATTTCTGAATTACTGATAACCAAGAGAATCGAAAACTGAACACATATTTAAAAATTTAGCTCTGAGAACCTTTTATTGACAAAAATATAGAAATATGAGATCCGAGGCTTTTTTGCCAAATTCTGCTGGACTATAGCCCATGATTTCAAAATGCACTTTTTTCCCGAAATCGAAAATTACGATTTCTGAGTTACTGATAACCAAGAGAATCGAAAACTGAACACATATTTAAAAATTTAGCTCTGAGAACCTTTTATTGACAAAAATATAGAAATATGAGATCAGAGGCTTTTTTGCCAAATTCTGCTGGACTATAGCCCATGATTTCAAGATGCACTTTTTTTCCGAAATCGATAATTACGATTTCTGATGCGCTAATAATAAAGAGTATCTATAACTAAGTATATATTTAAAAATTTAGCTCTGAGAACCTTTTATTGACAAAAATATAGAAATATGAGATCCGAGGCTTTTTTGCCAAATTCTGCTGGACTATAGCCCATGATTTCAAAATGCACTTTTTTCCCGAAATCGAAAATTACGATTTCTGAGTTACTGATAACCAAGAGAATCGAAAACTGAACACATATTTAAAAATTTAGCTCTGAGAACCTTTTATTGACAAAAATATAGAAATATGAGATCCGAGGCTTTTTTGCCAAATTCTGCTGGACTATAGCCCATGATTTCAAAATGCACTTTTTTTCCGAAATCGATAATTACGATTTCTGATGCGCTAATAATAAAGAGTATCTATAACTAAGTACATATTTAAAAATTTAGCTCTGAGAACCTTTTATTGACAAAAATATAGAAATATGAGATCCGAGGCTTTTTTGCCAAATTCTGCTGGACTATAGCCCATGATTGCAAGATGCACTTTTTTTCCGAAATCGATAATTACGATTTCTGATGCGCTAATAATAAAGAGTATCTATAACTAAGTATATATTTAAAAATTTAGCTCTGAGAACCTTTTATTGACAAAAAATATAGAAATATGAGATCCGAGGCTTTTTTGCCAAATTCTGCTGGACTATAGCCCATGATTTCAAAATGCACTTTTTTCCCGAAATCGAAAATTACGATTTCTGAGTGACTGATAACCAAGAGAATCGAAAACTGAACACATATTTAAAAATTTAGCTCTGAGAACCTTTTATTGACAAAAATATAGAAATATGAGATCCGAGGCTTTTTTGCCAAATTCTGCTGGACTATAGCCCATGATTTCAAGATGCACTTTTTTTCCGAAATCGATAATTACGATTTCTGATGCGCTAATAATAAAGAGTATCTATAACTAAGTATATATTTAAAAATTTAGCTCTGAGAACCTTTTATTGACAAAAATATAGAAATATGAGATCCGAGGCTTTTTTGCCAAATTCTGCTGGACTATAGCCCATGATTTCAAAATGCACTTTTTTCCCGAAATCGAAAATTACGATTTCTGAGTTACTGATAACCAAGAGAATCGAAAACTGAACACATATTTAAAAATTTAGCTCTGAGAACCTTTTATTGACAAAAATATAGAAATATGAGATCCGAGGCTTTTTTGCCAAATTCTGCTGGACTATAGCCCATGATTTCAAAATGCACTTTTTTCCCGAAATCGAAAATTACGATTTCTGATGGGCTGATAATAAAGAGAATCGAGAATCGTATAAATTCAGAAATTACTTATTCCGAGGCTTAAATCCATCTCATCTGAATGCCATAATAGAGAATCAACAGTGATCTTTATACAAAAAGCAGCGGAGGCATGTCGCACTACTGTCAAGGATTGCAGTATCATTCGACATCCTATCTATTTCCATTTTTATGCAGAGGCACATTTCAGGTCATCTGGGAACGTTCCCAAAATACTTGGAACCAATGCGTTTAAGGAATGAATTTTTAATGCCATCAATTCCTTTTGAATTTGTGCTTTCAAGGGAGTTGATGGTTTTTGAACAAATCAAAAAAGAAGCTGTTCCTACAGTTTCTTGAATACCTGATTCACTGCGTCATTTAGAGGAAAGTATTATGGTTCCTTAAACTGGAAATTGCTGCTAAATTTATTAGCTCCTACTTCGGTATCTGAAATATTCCGGGATTCCAAGGCTTCACATTTCTTTCAAATTTTTTTGAGCTACAATCTGACTAGATGCTATGAGATGATTCTTAAGATTCATCAAAAATCTGTCCAAGTTTTCTGAACACAGTTTACTGACAAGAAGGCGATATTTTTTTCGGTTAAGTTGATCCAAGCATTTTTACTTGGCTCTCTATTATTTAAAAAATTGTTGGTTTACAATCGATCCCTACGGAATCCTTTTTTAATTTCAAAGGAAGTCGAACAAAACGGGGGAGTGAGGTCTATTTCTATACAGTTTGTCAGGTGGCTATTGCAATCATATGGTGCTGATGTAAGTGCGTTAGACTTATGCTCCAAGAGCAGACTAATTCTATCAAAACTTTGGAGGTTAAGGAACAAATGGACACTTGTACTTCAGTCGTCAAGGTGTCCCACTCTTGAGAAAAACTGGAGAAATCCAAGAACGACCATCGCAGAAGCGGCACAGGTAAGGAGGTAAATTCAGAGCACTGGCAGAAGCTTCTTCCAGAGACTAGAGTATCCCTACAGCGTTAACCCGAGAAAACTTCTGATTGTCACATCTGGATGGGCCATGATTAACCGACATCAGGTCTAAGTGAGAACGCTCACATTTACACTATACACTCAAAACATCCCTGATTTAGGGTCTTTTAACTTATTTTTTTTTTCAACCATCAAAAATATAATACGTGGTCAGCGACTTTCGACGCAGGAAGAAGCGGTTGATGCGTCCCAAAACCATTTTTCAGTAACTAAATCAACCAAAATAACAACAAGTGCAAAAATGGGTGTAACCGTTAGCATATGGTTCATCGTGGAGAATACTTTGAAAAATATTTTTAGGGTTCCGTACCAAAAATGTGTCAATAACAAAAACTCAAATAAAAGGGGTTCCGAACAAAAAACGTGTTTTTAAAAACAACAATTTTATTTTACCCTTGAATAAGGCTATAATGAAGAAGATGAAAATATATTGTGAAGGAAGAGAAAATTTAAGGTTTATTTGAAGAAAATTAAGCAATGTTTTCTTCGCTACGCAGGGAAATCTGTCAAACACCATTGATTTTGTTTGGAACAAGACCATTGTATGGTGATACGGAACCTTTCGTGTACATGTCCGACTCGCATTTGGCGGATGTTTTAAACCTATTTCCTGTGTATGTATGTATACTTCATATCCTATCATATAGTCTAAGGGGATCTTTAGAGAATCAATGACGCACGGTCTAAGCAGACTTGCTGCTCTGTTTTGAAAACTTGTAGTTCGACTATTTGATAGTATTTATGTATTCAACAACCTTTATATATGAGGTCATATTTCTTCAAATTCCAGTCATTAAGTGCTTTTAGTTTTGTTTAAAAATCACCTTCAGTTTTCCTCAAAAAATTTTAGTCCGGAAAACAATCATTGCCAAATAAATATTATAAATATTATAAAAAAAAAGACGATTATTCCTTCTAAACAACAAACTCATTAAGAAAACCTCCTTCCTCACAGAGTAACGAAAAGCATGTCAGATACTCTCGAGTTCATAAAGATCAGCAAATCGTTCACAACCTAGTTTGTAAAAAAGAGCGGTTGCCTCCTGCAGAGATTCACAATTGACCTAACATACTCATCACTAACCCTTCTTAGCCGCACGTAAGTATAAATTTACGGTAATAATTTTCAAATATATTTTAATTTGAGGCATTTCTCCGACAATTGCGCTTCCTTCGCAGTAAGTTCACCTGCTGCTTGATTTGTCTTGCCAAACCTAGTCATTATGTAAATTGTTCATCTTTTATTTCCGATTCCAGCCTTCTAGCTGCACGCCAGCTACTCAAATATCCCCTACTCAGTTGTCATAAATTGATTGCTTCAAAATAGATACCACTACTGTTGGTGCAACCAAGCACCCACGGAAGACGCATAAACATGTTAACCACTCCAATTCCCGGCTGCACCAACGAGATTCCATTCCGAGCCACCAAATTGAAGAGTTCGCCACTAATTTTATGAATTATTGATCTTGAGTGCTAAATTGTGGTGCAGTTTTGCGAAAATTATAGACTCTTGGCGGAACACACCACTCTTAAGATTGGTGCTGGGCTTGAACCAATTGGTAGGAATAACCTGCTCTTCATTGCAGAGAACACGCGCGCTGAGCTGTGTTGTGCCCACAAGGTCGAATCGGAAGGCTGGGCTAATTGGCAGGTACCCAGGGTAATTGATAGAATCTTCATGAATTAATAAAGACCACAAATAGTCGTCGAGATTGGAATTCAGTATTTGCTTCTGGGTTTTGTAATAAAAGCCGGATTTGTCCGCCCGACAGTGGATTTCAATTAATTTCTTAACGTCTTCATTTGAACGCGGATTGTGTGTGTTGGTGACGGTCGGCGATTTGAGACAATGGAATTGTTAAGATCTATCTTGAATGGCTTTTTCCTGTGGCATAGAGTCACTTTCCGAGCGGAACAACCCGATGAGACTTCATTTAAGTTGGTCTTTTCATATTTGCGGTAAGAGTTTGAAGTTTGTTGGGCATCTAGAAGACTCTAAGTTTTTATTTGGAGCCATCAACAAATTCAATTTGGGTTATTAAAACATCTTTCTTTCCCTAGGCCAATATTCCCTGCACTGTATTTTCTCTTCAAACAAACTAAAACGCCTTCATCCGCTTTTGAGAGTGTCCATGCTTCTACACCATGTAGCAGGATGGGGATGATGGTCATCTTGTAGAGCGATACTTCATTGCTTAGTGATAGGACTTTACTCAATTATTTTTTAAGCCCAAACAGTTATAAGTTTGAAGACTAGTTTCTTGGTGACACAAATTAAATTTTGAACACGATCAAAAGCTCGATCGCCAATCATACCTGGAACTGGATTGCATTTGGAATTAAATTCTGCAATTTCTTTCCAAAACTTTCTCGTCCTCAGAAAACATTTTATTTAAACTTATGCTGAGCTATCACTGAAACATCAACCAATTATTATTATTAGTGCTAGTCTAGTGAAAAAGTTTTGAAATGTGAAAAAGAGAAACTTGTGAAATTTTCAATTATTAAAATAAATAAAATAAAGGGATCGCCAGCAACTGCTCCATGGTATAATCACCGACTACGTTGTCTTCGGAATAGACGGAATAAAGCATGGAAGAAGTATCTTCCAAGCAGTAAATCCGATGATCACGATCGTCACTGATCCATTCAAAGGGAATTTCAGTTCAGTTCAGTTCAGCAGCAGCAAAAAAAAATCTGATGGCTATCCTTCAACACTTTCATACTTGAATTTTTCTACCAATAAGCCAGATACCCGACCCAAAAGAGTTCACTCACCTCGAATGCTTTTGCCTCAGTTCCATGAGTCTAAAAGCAATAACCTCTAAAGACTTGAACTACCATCTTGCTCGACGTGCAAATGACACCACTTGCGGACCTGATGGAATACCTCCAACTTTTTTTAAGAACTTCGGCAGTGCCTTCATATTCCAGACATCCATTCAACAAAGAGTTTTCCCAAAGTTATGGAAAAATTGGTTTCATAATTCCGGTACACAAAAAAGGTTGATGTTACTAATTATAGACCTATAGCTAAGCTATTTTGTTTGCCTAAACTCTTTGAGGCTGTCATCTTTGACAGCCTTTCCTTTCCTCACTGACAAACAGTTTGGTTTTGTAAAAAACAAATCCACTGTGACTAACTTGCTGGAGTTTACTTCTTTTACTAATAGAGCATTAAAAAGGGGGTCAAGTTGACTGCATTAACACCGACTTCAGTAAAGCATTTGATAAGCTTTTGAAAGACCTTTGTTTCCTTGCATCCTTTGTGGATTGGATATGCTTGCATCTTGGCGGGCGAACCTATCAAGTCTTGTTTAGGGGATCAACCTCTAAATCAATTCACACTACTTCAAGTATGCCTCAGGGTAGCCACCTAGGTTCTCTGTTATTCATTATATCTATTAACGATGTTGTAAGTGTGCTCAAGAGCTCTAGAGTTCTAATTAATGCCGACGACATGAAAATATTTAACGGAATTAACTATCTTTCAGACTGCTGGGCTTTGTAGGATGACCTTAACTTTGCAAAATATTGCTCCAACAATAGCCTTTCATTAAACATTTCTAAATATTTTAACATGTCATTCTTTGGAGATTTTGAAAGCTGTTTCCATGTCGATTTCGAGAGATTGTTTATCTCTATGTCATTTTCTTGAAAGACCTCTAGATTTTGGTTCTAGTAAGAGACCACAATAGTTGTTAACAAACTAAATCTTTGGGTCTTATGATCTTCCTTGCAAAACTTTTTCTTTACGGGTAATGCAATTTTCAGTGTTTCAACTTTGTCACTTAGCTTTTTATTAATGCTTTTTCTTTGCATTTCCTTGGAAACGTGGGTCAAAAAATCGAGAAAGGGGCACATCAAAGCCTTGCAACCACTTCAACAAGGCAAAGAAGTTGATTCTATAGCCACTGACTTCAGTAAGGCCTCTGATAAAATTTCTCATCAAAGCATTTACCTGAAACTTAAAGCCCTTGGGGTGCCTCCATCCTCAATCTCCTGGTTATTATCTTATCTAGAAACTCGGTTGTATAAGGTTTTTTTCAGATCCTCAGAGCCCGAGCCTATAGTCCCTAGCTCTGGAGTACCACAAGGTGGTCATTTAGTACCCATTATCTTTATTCTCACTAGCAACGATGTTGAATGCAATCTTAAGGACTCTGACCGGTCGATCATAGTTTACTTCAAAATGATTTGAATCTATTCTCTCTTTGGTGGAACAAACCAATATGACAGTTTGGGCTCCCCATTATGAAGCACAACGCAGATTTACCATGGGTTAATAGATTCAACTTGCCTCCGTACTAAAATCGACTTAAATTGATCTACATATCTACAAACGACGAGAAATTGCCAATATGCTCTTCATACATCAATTATTAGGCGGTGCAATTGACTCCCCTTCCCTATTATAAATTGTCCTTTTTGTCCGGTGCACCCCGGGCCTTTATAATAAGAAAATAATTAATTCCCGAAAATTAGTAATTTAATAATTTAATTTAATAATTTAATAATTTCAAAGGAAAAACCAGATTGAGTTGTCGTGTCTTATGCTCTCGAAGCAATCAAAGACGACAACTTTTTCGTTATCGAAGATCCTCAGGAGAAAGTTGAAGTAGTAGGCGCGATATTTCAAGATGTGTTAAAGAACCATGTCTTGGAAAATCGCGTCCTCATACACAACTCCGACCTTCATAATGATATTGAGAACTGGCAATCAGAGAACACTGGTTTTACCATGTTCAGTGATCATAACTTGACAAATGATTTTATCGCCAATGAGGGGGTTCATCCTCCGTACATCTCAAAGGAAGATCTCCTGGTTATCTTCGGTTCAATAAGAAGTAAAAAAAAAATCGTTTGGGAATTGAAGAACTACCAAACACTGTTCTTAAACACCTTCTTCTAGAAGCTGTTTACATTTAAACTATCCTGTTTAACAATTTGCTGAATAATGTAGTTTATCTAGCTCAATAGAAGACAGCAGTGGTCTTCTTAAACGGAACAAAGACACATTCAATCCGGCAAATCTCCGGTCGAAAGATCTCCTTCCTAACATCAGCAAAGTGTTTGGAAAAGTGATCAATAGAGCCCTGACCAAGTGGGTTGAGGACAAAAATATTATTCCGGATAACCAATTCGGTTTCAGAGCGGGGCATGGTACCATTCACGTCGCGTGTAAACTGGTATGGGTTATCCAATGGACCAAAAACAGGAAACAATGCACGGTGCCTGATTGACTTGGAAAAAGCTTTTGCCACCGTAAGGTTGCAGGGGTTCTCTTTCAAGCTTAACCAGCTCGGCATATACAAACTGCTGCTGTACAAAATCTCAGATGTGCTTTATTTTGAAAAATGGCAGTGAAACGTGTGATGGGACTTTTGAAATTAACAATGGTCTACAACAGGCTGTAGTTATTTCGCCGATTTTATTTAAGATCTTCACAAGCGATCTTATAGGATCACTCCACCACTTCATAGCATGCGCAGATGACTTGATCCCGTACAAGTCAAGCCCGAAGATCGATGTCATCGTAAGTCTTTTGCAACGCGATTTCGAAAGGAAGATCAACTTCTACAAGTACGAGACCATTCTGTTCAGGACTACGTTGTCTGGGGCTTCTTGAAATACTAGAAAGAAGTAGCGAACCTTTTCTATCGTTGGACAAAACGGACAGTCACTGGCGAATCGAAGTGTTGTCAGTTACCTTGGAATCTGGCAAGATCAGTATCTATATTTTAATAAACATATTGATAGTGCTCTGGCCAGAGCCAAAGCGGCCTTTGCCTTGACAAATGGACTTTTTCACAGCAGTCAACTCGATGCCAAAAGGTGAAGTTGATGTGCTACGGTCTCCCCTCATTTGGTCTGTCCTTGCTAACAATTTAAAACCAATGTGCACTGGTACCACCTTTCTCTCCCTTCCACTTCTGCTAATGCTGTGTAAAAAAACACTTTAAGGGTACTTAAAATCCCTTGAGCACTTGAGCACTATTTAAAAAAAAAAAAAACGTCAAACCTAACGGAAATGATTTGGGTTTTCGAGAGAAGATGCCTTAGGGATTGTCTCCACTTATATTGAACTCCAGAGTCCTGTACATGGGGCCATCCTGATCAGAGTGGATAACTTTCTAATAAAGCTTATTCGAAGTCATATTGCAAGAGCAATGAATTCGAACAACAGCATGATCTTCGAGGCTTTTTACCCCGATGATATACACAATGAGACAATGCGCCTTTACGGCCTTATTACCCCTGAAGCTTTCCTCTATATTGATAGAAAAGGTCTGGTCCCGGATAGATAAGCGGTGACGTTGATCTTCCACGTTGGTCGAAAAGCTGTGGACGGGCTTAGGTTTCAATTTAGTTCATAGTTAGTATTTAGGTCTAGTATAAGGCTTTTTAAGTAAGTTAGGGAAGTGAAAGTTGTCTTAAAATTTGACGCTCACAAAAGTGTAAAACTAATTCCACACCTTTGCTGAACTGATTCAATTACTATAAGCCTTTCAAAACAAAATCAATCCGTCGACTGTGCAGTTGATTATCTTTTAGCGCAATTGGATTGTGGCCATCGAAGCCAAGTGAGGAATCCTATTCGTACACCATCTTCAATGCAGTGATGATGATGGGATTGCTAAGCTTTGTAGCCACCATCACATGTGATCTCTACGAGGCATCTTCAGATTTCGTTAAATTCGGAGACGATCTTTGTGTTCTGGTTGGGGTAAGATGTGGAATAATTGAAAGGATCAGCTCAAAACATGTTTCCTTTAAGCTCTACTTGATTCTCTTCAAAACAATCTTGTATCGGATTTACAAGCCAAACATCAAATGGATCATAAATGAATATGAATGTTTGCAGAAAAAGTTCTCCACGTTCTCCGAAGGCGCTCGAAAGATCCAAAGGAATAGTTTCACTCAACAAATCTTAGTCTTTTACACGTTCGTCATGTTGGGGAATTTCCTCTTCATAGCTGTTGGCTTTCAGCCTTTATTTTCCGGCCAGTCGGGAACACTGCCCTTTCGAGCAAAGTTTCCATTCTCCGTCGAAGACAATCGGACCTTTGTGGCAGTCTACATTTTCCAGTGTATCTGTACAATGGTCAACATCAAGACTATTGTGTATATTGACAATACCGGGTGCGTTTTTATCGATCAAACTTCTGTCAATTTGAGGATCATCACTCAGAGGATTCGGGATTTTTCGCAAAAGGGAATGAATCGTGATGACCTGCGGGAGATCATTGGCGATCATCAGAGGATCATCAGGTGAAGGACAATTTCATTAGATCTATTTTTATTTATTTTTTTTTTTTAGGTTGATTGACTATATCAACGAGTATTATTATCTTAATTTTGTGGCTCAAATTGCGGCAAGTACGTTCCTCATTTGTCTGACAGCTTTTGAGTCGCATTTGGCTCATGATCAGCCGCTGGTTTCGTTGAAGTTTCAAATTTATATGCTGTCATCGTTTCTGCAGCTGCTCTATTGGTGTTGGGCCGGCAACAGAGTCCGATTTGACGTAAGTTGAAAGGGATTGTGAAAATGATTTGAAAGTTTGTTTATGTTTTGAGAAGTCTATGGAAATAGCAACAGCGGCGTATGAATGTAACTGGTTGGCCGAGTGTAAGGACTTTCGACGAGACTTGGCGTTTTTGATACAACGTGCGCAAAAGCCACTCACATTTAGGGCACCACCTTTTTATGGATATGATTTTCAGTCGTTCGCAAGGGTAAACAAGTCACTTGAATATTGCTGATTTTTGAAGTTGAAGGTTCTGTTTTCTTTTTCTGTACTTCTCAGATACTTAGCTCGTCTTATTCATATTTTACACTGCTCAGGACTCTTAATGACTAGAGTGAAAGAGGTTTTACAAGGATGCACGCTTAACAGTTTAAAAATGACACCGCTAGACTCATGATGGGCTTGTCACTTATTTATCTGCCACAGATGGAGTTTGTGGGAAGAAGATCGATTGTTTTCGTGGTGAAGGAATTTTAGCAATGTTCTTGTTAAGTTTAAAACGCAATAAAAATAATATATAATGGGCTTTAGTTAATCCAATCTATTCGATGATAATACTTATGGAAAAATAAAAAGGGATTTAATGATTGACCTAAAAGTCAAAACTAAAAAAAAAACAAAGAAAAAAAAAGTGTTTTTGTGGGAAGAAAGAACCTTTCATTGTTTTCAAATTTTTCAAAAACTGCGATACCTTTTACGATACCTTGTTTTGAATTTGATAATCTACCTACCAGAGGATTTTCTTGCTTAGACCATATATTTATATGATTGCATAGGAATAATGTTATTGCTTATAAAACAGAAGCACATGATCCTAAGATAACTGATCATAGCTTAACCACCATTCAGTTTGAGAGTTTTGTTATGAGGAATAAGCCGTCGTATACAAATACATTTAAAAAAATTGATTTTTCAGCACTTACTTCTGCTTTGACCTTTGAGTTTTGAGAAGAAGTTTACAAAGTAAGTAATCCATCGATTGCTTTTGATATTTTTCTACAGAAGCTTCAATTCCACATTTCAAATTGTAGCACAACAAGGGTGAATCAAAACAATAAAAAGTTAAAACCATTAAAGCAGTGGATGAATTCTTCACTGCTCAAAAAATTAATTTAAAGAACAAATTACGTGTTTTAGAAAGGAAGCATCCTCACAACAGTAGACTCAAAAGATGTTATAATAAACTTTCTGGTGAACTAAAAACTCAAATTCCGCGTTGCAGAGATAATTATTTTAGTAAAAGACTTTCGGATAATTTTGGTAACCCTAAAAAGGAATGGGAAGTCATTAACCGGATCTTAAATAAAAATAAGCCAAAGGATGACATTTCTATAAAAAATGGGAGTACTCTAGTTACTGACCATTCAGAAATAGCTAATTTATTTAATGATTATTTTTCCAAAATAAGTGATAACATTAATAATACTCCCCTTCCGAGTTCATGTCGATGTTCCGATAGTATCATTAAAGATTGCTTTTACACCGATAGCTTTTTTTTTGAAAATTTTTCATCACATGAGATTCATAATATTATAATATCTCTCAAAACTTCTAATTCTACATCGAATGATATGATTTCCAGTAAGATTTTGAAGAATATTTCATACTATGTTTCTGATGTCTTGAAGTATATCTTTAATCTAAGTATACAAAAAGGGGTATTTCCAGATGCACTTAAGCTAGCAAATTTTTATTCCGCTGCACAAAAAGTGTGGAACTACGTGTCTCAATAAATACCGTCCTATTTCACTTTTACCAGTATTTTCTAAAATTTTTGAAAAAGGTATGAAATCAAGAATGTTGTCCTTTCTGGATAAAAGTAATTTCTTAAGTGGTTCCCAATTTGGATTCAGAAAATGTAGATCGACAGAAGAAGCCGTTTTGAAACTGTGTGGCGAACTTTATCATAGCTTAAACGAATCTGAGATTGCATCAGCCCTATTTATTGATATAACTAAGGCTTTCAATATGGTGGACGATGTTTTGTTACTCCAAAAACTGTATAGGGCAGGTTTTCAAGGGTCTGTTTATGATTGGTGTGCATCTTACCTAAAAGACCGAAAACAAAAAGTTAAAGTTAGGCGTTCCTCAAGGTTCCGTTTTGGGCCCGATCCTATTCCTAATTTTTGTGAATTCACAATTCCTTCAACGTTTTAAAGGCCAAATAACAGCCTTTGCTGATGACACTTCCTTATCCTACTCTGAAAAAAAAAATATTTTAACTTTTTTATTGCTCTCAATAATGATTAAGATGTTCTGCGCAGATCATATTTTATATTTGAAACAATAGTTTAATAACCTTTTGAGACAGTCCTACCACCTCAGCCTTTATTGCAGTCAACATATTTTAAAATTAGTTTATAAAATAAATAAAAATAAACTGCAATATGGGTTGACTTGTTGGGGTGGTACTCACTCTAATAAAATTGAACCTTTGCTTACTAAACAAAAACATTCAATTCGTATCTTGTGTAGAGTTAACCGCAGAGCTCATAGCTTTGAGTTATTCAGGAGCTTCAAGATTCTTCCTGTTAAGCATTTATATTTTTATAAAGTTTTGAAAACATTTTTTGAAAATTCCGGTTATTCCTCCTCAAGATTGTACGATTCCCATAATCTACGTGTAAATAGCCAGAATTTAGTAAATGTACCTAAAATTAGAAAATCACACTTTTCACTCTTCTACAAGGTCACCGCGCCTCGTTTATTCAACAGTTTGCCTGTAAGTCTGAGATGCGAGAGACGTGAATCAGTTTTTTTTTACATAAATTTAAATCTTTTCTTTTTTCGTTCAAGCATGAAGAAATAAATTCGTTATTAAATGTAATAATTTGATTTGTTGAACAATAATAATTCGATTTCCTTTTTGCAAAATTTGTATTTAACTTTTTTCTTTGTTCACAAAGTAGTAATAAGAAAAATGTTAGCTTTGAATTCTTTCATGAAATAAAGTTTAAATAAATAAAATAAAATAAAAAAAAAATTAATAGGACTACCGGTTGAAAATGTCGTTATTGCAGACAACTTCATATCTATTACTCTGAGGTGAATTTTGACCATGACAGCTGTCACATCAGAAACTTCATATCATTGTCTAATTATTTCAGTCTACGTTATTGCTCATGAGTGAAAACACACAAGTTTTTGTAAAGCCGTAAAATGTCTACAATCGTGCCATCAAAACAACATTTGCGGGAAGTTTCAATATGCTTCTTTCATTTAAAGAAAAAAGCAACCGAAGCGCATCAATTGCTTACCGAAGCTTACCTGGACTATACTATAGACATTAGAATGTGTCAGCGCTGGTTTAAGCGGTTCAAAGATGGTGATTTCGACACCGAAGACAAAGAACGCCCCGGCCCACAGTGGTTTCGAAGTGGAAAAAACCCCCGAATATAAAAGATTTTTCGCAGAAAATTCAATGTTATTTTTCGATTCTACATACATACATATACAAAAAAAAATAATTTTATATTTTTATATGACTCAGGTTCGTAATACCGTTAACCCAAAGTTGCTTTCTTTAAAATTTCTGGATTTGAGAGAAATATGTTGTGAGCTTTTATGCATATGTTTTTCTAATCGGAATATTTTTTGGTAAAACAAAAAAGGGTTTATTTAATGAAGACAATATTTGGCATTAATATTCTATAAGCCGTTTGATAAATTTCTCTTTAGGTTTGCAAATAAGTAGCTCTAAAGCAAAACCACCTCAAGAAAAAATTAAATTCGTCATTTATTGGAATATATTTTATAGAGCTAAGCGTTGCTAACTGCTGACACTTATATTCCTAGTTAGCTTATCTTATGTACTATCTCTCATGTTAAAACAAAAGGTCACTTTTAGTCACTTTACTCGTGAGAGCCTTTTAAGTGCAAAATCACGTGTTGCTCAAAAGGAATGTAAAAATTTTTATTGGCATACCAATTTTTATTTTTAAAGCTATTTTTTCTGAAAAAAATTGTTCCGTATTAAAAAACTAAAGAGATCTTCGTTGCAGTTGCGTTTGAGCTTTCTATGAATTATAACGTGTTAATAAAGTCTTATCATGAATAAGTTTGAAATAGAAAATAAAGTGTTATGTGATTTTTTTTCAATCAAAATATTAACAATCTCGGAAACTTTTTAAATGAAATTTACCCTAATTTAGAACCTTACAAAATCAAGCAAATTGTTTTTGAAATAAAAAAACGATTCTTACCACATTTTAAGAAAAATTATAAGTCGGCTCGTTACCTAAGTTCAAAATTTTTAATAAAGCATAAAGAATGGGTCAAAAGAAAATTCTCGGTGTATTTTAAGCAAAATGAAGAACTCTCTCAGTCAAATTAGACAAGTACAAGTGGAAGACCGAAGAAAGCTTTTGAAGAATGTTGTGCAAGGACTCAAAAAAACAAAGTGCGAAAATTATTAAATACTACATCCCAAAATTTTATAAACGCTGTTGCTTCTTCTTCACTTACTTCAGTCCCCCATTCATTTTTCAGTCCTGACGAAGCATTGGCTCTCATAGTCCAAACCAAACTTACAAAATACCAGTACGAAATCATTAAAAGAGCAACTGATGATATTGGATATTATTGTCAAAAACAAAATGTTACCCTGAAAACATTGAAGTGGCGGAAACATGCGCCCAAATACCGTTGCAAAATTTACTTGACCACACAGCTAAAAGAATCATTAATGAGAATGAGATAAATGAAATCAAAGCCCAAAACAACTTTAGTCTTACTCTTTTTACTAAATGGGGGTGTGATGGTTCTTCGGGCCAAAGTGAGTTTAAGCAAAAGTTTTCCGACAGCGCTTCCGCCTCCTCAGATTCTCACTTATTTATGACGTCAATTGTACCATTACAATTAAACGTCACAAGTTCGGAAACCAAAATTTGGTCCAATCCACGACCTTCATCAACACGGTACTGTAGACCATTAAAATTTCAACTAGAAAAAGAAAGCCTTGAATTTATAAGTAAAGAAAAAAATAAAGTAGAAAATGAACTACAAAATTTACAAGAAACAGTCGTCCACTTTGAATTTAATGTTATCAAAATTAAGCACGAACTACATTTTACGATGATAGATGGTAAGGTGGCTCAGGCAGTAACGAACACTTCCTCGGCAAGCAATTGCGTTATTTGCCTGGCGAAGCCGACAGACATGAACAATTTATCTTCATTGCGAGTCAAACCATCTAATCAAGAAGCCCTTAAATAAGGATTATCTCCGTTACATGCACGTATTCGGTTCATGGAGTATATATTACATTTGAGCTACAATTTAAGTTTCAAGTCTTGGAGAACCACAAAATCTACAATTGATAAAAAATTGGAAGCAAAAAACGAATTCAAAAAGAATTTATAGAAAAGTTGGGTATAAAAGTAGATATTGTGAAACAAGGTGTAGGCACGACTAATGATGGTAACACCTCACGTAAATTTTTTGCAAACGCTGATATAACGGCCGAAATAACTTAAGTAGATATAAGTTTGGGGCTTATACTGAAGAAACTGCTATATTAGCCCTTGAATTATACCGTTGGTATTATATTCCCTCAACTCTACACAAAATTTTATTACACGGTGCTGAAATAATCAAAGCAACTGCATTACCTGTAAGATCACATTCGGAGGAAGCACAAGAAAGCCGAAACAAAGACTACAGGTATTATCGCATTCACAACACAAGGAAGTGTTCACGTGTGGCAACTAACCAGGACGTTTTGCATTTAATACTTTTATCGTCAGATCCCAAGATAACATATCTAAGACCTGAGCCCAAAACAAAAGATGCTAAGTGAAGAAGCACAGCAACTTTTGTATTAATATTATTTGTCCAAAGACGGCAAAAAAATGTCTAACATTGATATTATAAGAGTTATGAAGTGAGTATTCAATTTTTTAAATCACTTTTGTATTTTTTTTTTGTACATACATGCATAATATGAAAAAACTTCTTCTTATTCTTCTTATTTATAATCATATTTTAGGTTCACTTTAAAAACAAAAAAAAATATTCAAGGTTTCATATGATAGCTAGAATGATAGTTTAAGGGTTAAGATGGATTAATAATTTTCATTTGGTGTTGAGAACGCATTTCACTGAATTTACATACGAAATTTCAAATAGATTGGACCACCGGTTCCGTTTTTATTGAATTTTTTCCACTTCGCTCATAGAAAGAAACCACTGTGCGGCCAGGTGAAAAAGTTTGAAGACTATGAATTGGAGGCATTGCTCGATCAAGATCCGTCACAAACGCTAGAAGAACTTGTAAAATCACTTGGCGTCGCTCAGTAAATTCAATCAACGATGTCGGATATTCTTATGTCAATAAAAATGAGCAACTGCTTCACAAACTAGTTGGTAAAAATGAGCGGTTTCAAGACTATCATTTCATTAACCTCATCTATCCAACCAGAATTTACGGTAGGATTTTTTTTAATAAAAAGACGATGGTGTGGGCAGGCCAAATTGCACCCAAACAAAATGTTGGAGTTATGTGAAAGTAATTGTCAAATCTTACAAGAAACTCAGTATTATAAAATATAATACTGAGTTTCTTGGAAGATTTGACATTATCCTTAAATGAGAATTCTACTTTCAGTTTACCTCAAACAAACGACATCATAGATGACAACCTTCCAAAAGGGGATCCTCACATCTGAAACTCCATCTGGTGTTTATCATCGAATGTATACTCCTTCGAAACCTACACACATTCAAGATCAATCGGATTGTATCATAAAATAAACCAACCTCAACGAATTCAGTATCGATCGCATAATCCCTTCCAGCAACTCACATAAACATAAATCCACTTATACATCCACAAACCGTTGTGCTGCTGCACCCAAAACTCTCATGGCAAAAAAAAAAACAAAAACCTTCTGCCTCAAAGGAATCCCAGATATTCACCACCAATGCCAATTGGTATCTAGAATCTGTGAATCTTCTTCAACATCGAGTTCCTTATCTCGAACATTATCTCAAGCTGCAATTGAATATATAGAAGAGGTACGTTTGCAGCGGTACCAGAAACCGCAAACCCATCAACTTGTCAGCATAGCCAAACCGGCTGCTGCTGCGGCGACTCCGTTCGAGCCACAGTCTGACGGCACACTGTTCCTCAGCGGTTCTTTTCTTCGCCGTTACCTTCTAGCGATATTTATTCCGCCATTAGTTCCATCCCAAAATTAATTAGTTGCATAATATTGCATCGTAAAATCGCCACGACCAGCGAGGAGTCCTCAGATGGCGAAGACCGAGAGGAAAATCTTAAAAAAAAGTGGAAACAACAGCAAGCGCGCACGCGGAACCCCATTGTGGAACCAGTCAGCTCCAGTTCTGGACACATGCACAGACACATACCTGTTTGGGAAAATTCCTAGCGTCAGATCCGCCAACAAGTGACCGTGTGTGCCTGCCTGCCTGGGGTCTCTGTGTTAAAAGACAAAAGTTTTGTCTGCCAACAAATGGACGGAAGACCGGAATCCACCATATAAGGACCGAGCTCATGAGTTTGCTGTTCAGCACTCTGCTCCGGTGTGTTTAGATGTCAAGGAGTGCACCCGATGATTTGGGCTTTGTCACGAATGCCCTGAGGGAGAATTGATAGTTGCCCGGGTATCTAATAGCAGAACCAGTTCAGTTCTCTCTCTCATGGCAGCATGAGGGATGACTGCTGTCAGTGGAATCCATGTCCTGCAGTTGTCCCGTGTACAGCATGAAGGTGCTTTTAATTCATTTTAACAACTAGCATATGTAACGAGAGTATAATTTGAGATGACAATTGCAATTTCTGATTAATTATCCAGCGCTGGAGGTTGGTTAGCCGAGAAGCTGGACGTGGAGTGATTTTGTCGTGCATCTTGTTTGTGGATTGTTTCAGGAAAGCTCATTTTAAAACGGAATTGTTTTTAGAAAAGATTCTGCAATTGTGCAGAAGAACATGGGAGCTGCGGATTTTTGGGGAAAATAATGGATTAATATGCTTAGATCTGTAGTTTAGGGCTGCGGGTGTTACTTGACATTTCCACAGTACAATTTTGTTTTTTAGCTGGATAAACTTTTTCTAGCGGTGCTCCATCAATTTGTTAGCGCTTTCAAAAAATACATTTTGTCGAACTTTGCGAAAAAAGCCTTGAAGGCGAAGATCACTTCCATTGTTCGACTCGAATTCTAACCCCCGAGCCATGTTTTGTAGTCTATGAAAAAATGACCATGTCTTGAGAGCATGAGGCATGAAATATTGACTTATTTGGCTGTGATGATTGCTGGGATCTGGACATTTTTTTCTTCGCTAAACGTGACCAATCTTTCCTCGATTTCGAATCCAATCGGACTTAAGTTTTACGAATAAGTTTTCCCAGTTCCCTTAGTCTAAAGAATTCAAGCTTATCATAAAACTATGTAAGCCATTATGCTCCAAAACTGTGAGTTCTGCCTAACCAGTTCATAAAAGTCAGTGATCCACTCTTTTTCGAGCAAACTGCCATTAACTTTAAAATAGAGGAAAGCATCTGATTTGATCCCAAAGATGTCCTCATTAAAATCGTTTCCCACTTTTTAAAGTTGATCTTCAACCTCAAGAGTCATTAGAGTAACTCTTAATCTCATCGAAATCGAATTGCCGAGCATTGCGGTTATATTCGGGGATTGCCCGAATACTCCGGGGACTTCCGGGAGGAGCCACAATACTACCGGGGACTTGCGGTTATATACGGGGACATCCCGGATACTCCGGGGTCTACCGGAAGAGGCTAAGGCTGAAATAATCGAGCACTTAGGGACACGAAGTCTTTTTGCTTTCAGTGTTGTTCTCGGCCAACGTGACTCTTCAAATTGCCTGTGTCTCTATAAAACACATGTCTCTATAAAATTTACTTACGTACGTCATTCATGTTGTCGTACCTCTCTGTGAATCCGATCGCGCTTTTTTTGTGTTCTTTTTTTTACCTTCTGAGAAGCTCGCTTCTTTTTTTGCTCGCCGAGCTCGCTATGATCTCTATCAATTTTTTGCTGCGTCGCTTCATATATTTCTTGCACTCTTCGTTGAAGCATAGGTTTTTTGGCCGACTGTCAGCGTAGCGACTGGTCTTCTGCAGTTTCTCCGAGATCGGGAAGCTTTCATTCGAATTTTGGTCTTGACTTTCTAGTGATCCCAGGCTATGTGTGCCTCCTGGGAACATCCCAAATGCTTGAAGATTTTGGTTGAAAGTTTTTTTTTTTTATCGGAAGACCATCAGGCCCTTTAATGAATGAAATTTCTGCGTGCAGGCAATTTTGAGACAATAATCAAAATTAAACATAACCTGCGTATCAAAGCAACATTCGCAAGGTATAGGAATCTGGGTTCCCATTTTTTCACATCTTTGATAGAGCTTGCCAGGCTCATTCGAGAAACAAACTGGTTCTCCTAACCTACTCTTTCTTCACTATAAATAAACTGAGAGGTGAAAAATTTGAGCGAATTGTATACCTTTGTTCCTTGTGACCTTTACTTTGTCCAGAGCTTTTACTTGACTAGGGTTTTATCATTAAAAGGGTTAAGGAAAGATTTACAACTGAAATAAACTCTATCGAAAATGAAAACCTCAAAGAGTTTCGGCTTAGCTTACCTTTAGATCATCCCCGCAGCCTTTTTTGTGCATCGGAGTTATGGAACCAGTTTTCCATTATAGAATAGAAGCTGAGCCTCCTGGTTCGACAAGAAGAGGAAGACCGAACCTACGGTATAAAGACCAAGTCACCGCTGATCCGAAACGGCTTGGTGATGGCATCTGGAAGCAGCGCGCACAGTCCCGTGCTCAGATCCTCCATGGGGCGCTGGCCTGAGATGTGCGTTTGTATGTAGAGCGCTAAAATATAAAAGCCATCGAAGTTGCAGGAGAGCTACAGTAGTATTTTAAAATTATTGGAGGTATCCTATCAGTTGGTCAAATGGTGTCATGTCCAAGTCGAGCAAGACTGTGTTCCACGTCATCAGGAATTACTCCTTACTTGACAAGAAACTTTGGACAAGAGCCAGAGAGTATCGAAGTCTTCTCATCTGGATCATTCAAATTGGCTATGCTTTTTGTAGCCACAAGTTTGTATATAAACGCATGTTTCAATATTCCTTTAATTTGTAGGCTTAAACAAATCTCTATAAAACTTGTTTGGGTCCAATGCTTTGTCTTCGAACTCTTGTCTAACACTTTTGATTGTAAATTTAGGACAAAGCTTTACACCACAAAGCCTGGTTTAAATTTTAAGAGCACAGTATTCCTAAGTTGGTTACATGTCTCAAAGAAGCTTGAGCTTTTTTAAAACGTTCCGCAAACTGTACGTTTTTGATTGTGTACGCAGCAGCTGTATTATGGTGCCCTTAAATTGGGTCCACAAAGCTTCCAAGCATGTCATGTCCAAGTCACTGATATCTCTCTGTCTGCAGTATATTTCTCGAAGTTCGCGATGAGTCACTGTTCGATCCGAATTTTCTGAATGAATCATGCCTTTGTCACCAATTGGCGCCAAGCCCGCTCTTGCTTCCTCAGCATTTTTGTGGAGGCATGTCCATTGAGTTCACATTGTATTTGTTGATAAGCAGATTGGCTAAATAAAATTGTCTGCCAAATGTACACTAGCCAAAACAACATGCTTAGCTTGACCCCCATGCATATTTACTAACGTTAACAAAGTATTGTTTTTTTATGCACAATTTTAATAGCTAAGCTCAAATAACAGTCTAGTGAGAACCATAAACCTAGCTCAAGCATTTTACATCTCCGAGAAGACAACGTGCTGGTAGTCTAACACCGCAATCTAAATTGAATTCACATCACAATCTTAACAGCTGGGCACATTAAAATTTTTATCTTCAAATGTGGCGGAACATTTATAGCCAAGCATTAAATTTTTAACAACCCTAATTCGGATCATTGTATCTGAGAAAATTTATTTACATTTTTTCAATAGGTGTATAGTTGGAGCTTCATGCTGCTATCGATTTTTTTCTTATCTTGAACGCAAATATTTGGATAAGCTGGTGGACTAATCTATGATCGGTTGGGCTTCGTAAGCAACGAGCTAAGGCTTGGCTTTATTTCTCACATAAAAGAGGCATAAATGCCTTTTTATTTGACTTTTACTGGCTTTGCGGAATACATTATAGAGCAGATGAGACATACATGCAAATACTCCCCCAATATTTTCGACGCATGTTGTTTCCTTCTTCGGGGCAAAGGAAAGTTGTAAATTTTTAGAGAAGGAACACCAATCAGCAGTTTCGCCACGCCACCTGAAAATGGAAAGTCGTAAATATAGACCCCGGCGTCTATCAGCCATCAAGTGTCGAAATGGTTGATCGTTTTTGTTGAAATTGAGGCTTGAGAGGCTTAATGAACACACTCTTTTCACATCACCATCTAGAACAGTCTGGCACTGTCAAGATCGTGTGACGTCAGTCAGAAGGTTTGGAATATAAATATGACAGTTGATGGAACAAATTTGCTGTGAATTTTAAAGGACTAATAGAGATAAGTTTCAATTCATTGTCATGAACAAACGGAAAGTTTTTAGGTGCTTAAGTGGAACTTGAAAGCTTTCATGAAAAGTTACCGTCAGCCTTTTCACTGAAACTCTAGTTGTGTGTGGCTAAAATTGGCTCAGTCTTGTTCTTCGCTGGTTAAAAAAGTGCGGCCAAGTGCGAGTCAAGCATGCGCACGAAGGGTTCCGTACCACCGTTTTGACAAATTTTCAAAATTGAGTTGTGTTTTTTAATAAATTAAAAATATTTTCAGTGTAAAATCGAATTGCGATTTAAGAAAAAATCTAGTTATAATTATAGTGGCCGTTAAAGCTAACACTCTGTGACAATTAAAATTACTATCATGGTTCGACACTTGATAAAGCTTTGTGACGGAGGACATGGGAGCCTTTGAAATGAGGCCTTGATTAAGTCTTTGCTAGATTCGATAATATTTCTTAAGATATGGTTACAGGAATTAATCTTGATTTATAAATCTATGATCACGGTATGACGGGGATTTTTTTTTTTTGAAGTTTAAATTATAAAGAGCCAAGTTAAAATGCTCAGATCAGCTTAACAAAAAGAAAACGATTGCCTTCTGGTCAGTAAACTGCGTTCAGAGAACTAGGACGGTGTTGATACTGAGCCACAAAGTTTTGCTTCGTGTAGCAGATGTCCGACGATTCTTAAGAATCATCTAATAGCATCTTGAATGCAGCTCAAAAAAATTTGAAAGAAATCTGAAGCCATGGATTTCATGGAATTAAGTTGAAACATAAATTAAACAAATATTGTCGGAAACATCCATCGAATAACAATTTAAGAAGCCACTTCATTAGTTTCTCGAAAAAAAGTGATTAAATTCGGGGCGCAAAGGAAAAATATGGTGTTAGTGTTCTAGAATTAATTTTGCCAACGGAAATCTCAGAAAAGAGTGGAGTGTGATGGACCCAATCATCTAAACACCTTAAAAGATGGAAGTTCGAATATTTCAGATACCGAGGTAGGATCCAATATATTAAGCAGCAATTTCCAGTTTAAGGAACCATAATACCTCTGAATGACGCAGTGAATCAGGTATTCAAGAAAACTGTTGACACAGCTCCTTTTTTGAACCATTTACGGGCCTTGATTTGTTCAAAAACCATTAACTCCCTTGAAAGCACAAATTCAAAAGGAATTGATGGTATTTAAAATTCATACTTTAACGTATTGGCTTCAGGTATTTTATCAGGAACTTTCCCAGAGGACCTAAATTGTGCCTTGGTTATCCCTTCGCCTAAAAAGGGAAATAAATCTGACTTTTCAAATTAAAGGCCAATTTCATTGTTTTCATCAATTTCCAAAGTCATAAAGGTTAGAATTCTGACATATTTAAATCAAATTAATTTTATTTCTTCTTTGCGATTAGAATAGGACTTTCAACTGAAGACGCATTGTTGATTTTTGTTGCATTCTGCAAAAAGGTCTAGATAAGAAAAACTACTGAGCTGGTCTATTTGTTGGCAAAATGAAAGCATTTGACATGGTTAGTTACAAAAATTCTTTTGAAATCACTGCACAAAGCGGTACAGTACAGGATACAGAATGTGAGGATTGGTAGCAGTTTTAGTAGATCAACAACAAGTTTCATTGGTGTTACCCAGGGTTCTGTACTTTGTCCCATTTTATTCCTAATTTTGATTAACTCTCTGCTTTTGCTTCCATTTTTTGGTAGGATTAAGGCTTTTGGTTTTTTTATAGTAAATTAAATCTTATTGCAGAGTCAAATCGTGATGTCCACTTGTTAAGAAGTTGGTTTTCCGAGCACGATTTTTTTGTGAGTAATATAAGACTAAATTAATATTTTTTTCCGAGCGGTACTGAAAATTTGGAAATCTGAAAATCATTCATTTGACTTTAAGAATTTCATTCTCATTTCATTTCATTCGCGTTTAGTATCGAATGTGTTAATGAGTTTAAATACCTCGGTGTTACTTAATACCGAATTCAGAAATGGCCTGAACATATTTTAGACTTAAAACATTATGTGCTCTCTACTACACGTTACTTTTACAGGCTACAAAAATATTGCACCATAAATTTGTTAAATACAGTTTAGTATGGCATATTTCAATCAAAGCTGCAGTACGGTCTCTGCTTATAGGATCTGTTTGCCTTGAGATATTTGTGCGAGTCAGTATTGTATTTTTTGAATTACAACTTGTAAATTTAGTTCAGGTAATCTTAGTTATACGAGTTTAAATTTGTTTCGATATTATTTGTTCTTTTTGTGATCACATGTAGCTTCTCTTTTTTTATAGTCTTTTAACATATAATTTTTTTCTTTGTTTTCTTTCATCCTCCGAACTTAATGTGATATTTTAGGTGAGAATAAAGAAATAATTGAATTGAACAAAAACCAAACGAAAAAGCTTCCGTTCACACACTTTGGGTACGGAACCCTAAAAAAAGAATACCGAGTTGTCATTTTTCAACAATGCAGACGTTTTTGAGTGCGTTTCCCAGGACAGTCTGCCAGTAACTCTTAATAAGTTCATTTAGATGTTTTAAAATGTTCCTTTTTTAAAACTTTGATTATTCATAATTTTGGATCGAACTAAAACCACAGACTCCAGCATTTGATGTGCCTGGAGGATTTTGTTAAGCTTTTCAAAAATTTTGTACGCGTAAACAAAACGCGCCTTTTGCTGCCGACCAGGACAGGACGAGCAACCTCGCTTACCCTCTGTTTGGTGCAGTTGGTTAAGTGCCTGCTTTTAAATGGTTCAGCTTATAGGTAACAGATTTAAATCATAGTGTAATTTTGAACTTTTTTCTAGATTTGAAACTGGTCCAGTCACTATTAGCGTTGGTATCAAATGAAACCAGTGGAGTGATCGACGAGAGATGGTTTTACAAATCATAAAGCAATCATAAAAAACACCATCAATTGTTAGCGAATAAAATACTGCGAATTGAATGAATGCAAATAAGTCCCTCTGCACTCAAGAAACCAAAATATCATCTAAGATTCAAACATCTCAATGGATATTTATTTTTGGATCAAAGTTCCTTCTTTTCAGTGATCTACCTGGTCCTGGTCCATGACATGACCTGCCATGGGAATGTTGCATCTGCTTACCGCGATTTCGACGAGCTTAACCGAAATATGGATAAAGTGGAAAACTAAAGTATGACGACCACATTGGCCCGGCACATCCTTTAAATGGACAAAAATGCTTCAGCTAAATGATTTCTTAGACAAAAGCGCATAGGTTTGAAGGACCAAGCCACGTTCGCGAGACAGAAGATGGAGGAACTCTGCTGTTTGTCAGACAGAGACACTCCAATAGTCGAGCCGAAGTAATGGATTAATTCAGGAGAAGGATCCTAGGACACTCCGATTTATCCAGAGATCATAAGTAGCCCTTACCCATACCCAAGGCTCCAACATTTTATATTCTCAAAGTGTCGAGTTCCGAAAAGGATTCAACGGATAAAGAGGTGCAAGTCCACACCTATAAAATAATGTAGCTTGCTTAAGAGGAACGAAAGTGGCATTAACGTTGCTTTTCATACGCCTTCAACACGAGATGCGACGCGATGGCAATTTACCTCCACGCCTCTCAAAGTCCGGTTATGCGGGAATTCTAGCGCGACGGAACATAACATCTTCATAAATATATGCAAAATATGTCGAAGCTCAGCACTTTATAATTTTGATTGCCTTCGAGCATAAACACGGCTTTACATGAGCAATTCTTCTCTTCATCAATATCGACATCAGAATCACTCACAGACTTTGTTGCGAGGAGTAATTATTTTGCGAATAAAGCTGAACACGAACTCGTATCGAACTTGTTCTATCCTAACCTCAAGTATTTAATAAATTTATTAGAACATGGGCAATTTTTGTATTTTATCTGGACGCACACATCAACTCTTTAGACACGAGCTGTGTAGCAAGTTGCTTGAAGGCAATTCGATGAAAGATCCATCTAAGTGGTTCAATACTCGTCGACGGATGAACAAGTGAGAGATACAAGATGCGTGTACCTTAAAGAGATGTTCCGATAGAATTAATTGCTTTGAAGGAATAAAGTTATTATTTTATTATTGAACATTGTTGCTTGAGGGAAAATTGTAGGTGCTGTTGGGATTCATAATAATATGACTTAGCTTAGCTTGGAATCTCTTCCATCTTGGGGATAAGGAAGCCTGATTTGGGGAATCAAATAGTTCAACTTTAAGCTGGCTCACAGACGAAATCTAGAAAAGAGGTGCAAACACTACCCAGATAGAGCAAGTGATACTTTTCAATCCTTTCTTCACAACTCTCCCAGCTTAATAGTAAAAGGTTCATTAGTCAGGCATTTTTGGAGATTTTTTTACCTTTTTAATGCAAACAGTGAGCTCAAGGATTAAGGGAACAATCGAAAGATTGTGTAGTGGTTTGAAACTCAGATATAACATGAATTCAATTGCATGCATGGATGGATTCCGAATTGGGACGGAAAATTCTAAATAAACATATTTGTATTAGTTTAGTTCGCAGAATTTTATTTGACATTAGTTGATATTCTATAGAATGTTGTATTCTGTGAAAATGGTTCTTCACCCTGCTGTCAAAGTCAATGACAGATCATCTACACAAACCATTATTTTCACAATACGAACTTGGAACTGTAGCAGGACAAATATTCGAATAAAAATAGTTTTGGCTTGTGTGTCGAACATATGTTAATTTAATTGTGTATTCTCTATTTTAAAATATTGCTTTGTTGAGTAAGATGTTGTTTAAGATTTGAGATGTAGAACAAAGATAAGAAACAATGCACGGTTGTCTGTCTTGTTGACTTGGAGAAGGCTTTCGATATCGTCGATATCGTGTGGTTAGAAGCGCTCTTTTATTAGTTGAATAGGCTTGGCATAAACAAAACACTACTGTACATGCGTATTATATGCTAACCAAAATACGTTTCGTTGTGAAGAATGACAATGTTACTTCTTTTTGTATTTTTGAATTAATAAGAGGTCTAAAACAAGGTGCGGTAAATTCTCCGACTCTTTTCAGCATTTTCACGTTTGATCTTAAAGATTCTCTTCACTATGCTATAGCGTACCCAGACGACTTGATACGGACATACGGACCGGGAACAACGATTAAGATCATCAGATTGAACTTGCAATGTGACTTTAAGACTTTCAGCGTTTTTTTGACGACTAGAAGCTAAAGATCAACTACGAGAAACCGGAAACTATTTTTTTCAGGGGCCAATTGTCTAGTTCCTCTAGGGATATAAGAAAGAATTGGCAAAAATTCTTGATTGTGGGACAACATGGACAACCACTAGCCTAGGACTCTGGCTTGACTAATATCTATATTTTAACAAGCATATTGTATCGCTCTAGCCAAAGTCAAAGCGGCTTGTGCCACTGTAATAATTTTCTGCTATACGGACTTCGTCAGGCCTACGGTTACTTATGGTTGCCTAGTGTGGTTCAACGTAACATCAAACTCGAAGGAAAGGTTCGAGTTTATATAAAACTCCAGAGTCCCAATATAAAAAATTCTATTGCAATGAGGTCCTATACAAGGAAGTCAAACTGCTAAGGGTGGATAATTTCCTCATTAAACTTATCCGAAGGCACGAAGGCAAGGTTCAATGCATTGACATCGATCAACAACCTGATCTCCGGGGCATTCCACCCCAATTGTTTGTATCCCGAGAGTGTGCGTATTAACGGCTTTGTCCCTCCAGAACCGTTCCTCTACTTCGATTCAAAAGGTTTGATTAAGATTCTAGAGTAGTCTGGCGGTGCCACTTATCTTCCATGCCTCCCGTCTTAGTGCAGCAGGTCGGTTTCAATCCGCGATTTTTCAGACACACAAAGCCAGCACCATTTTTCATCGGTCGCAACGAAAGACAATTTCTTATAGACGAGATAATTATAGCCTTTGGTCATCATGAAGATACCATTGTAAAAAAGGTAAGGCATTTTTACTTATCTTTTTATAGCACTTAGGACAGAGTAAACGTTAAATCAAAAGTTAAGTGATGGAACGGCAGAGTTTATAATCTTAATTTAGTAATTTTTAGAATGATCATTCGATTTTTCAAATCTTGAATTCTTTTAAATATCTGTCAATCACTAGTTATGTGAATTTTGTGACGAAAATGGTTCAATTTCATTTAAAAATACAACTCGGGTCACGACAACCATGTTTTGGAAGATACCTGAAGAAAAAACAGAGTGCTTCGCTGAATTTAGATAATAGCCTTCAGATGTTCCTTTAGATAAGCGTTGTAAAGCTACTTAAGTGCCTCTCTTTCTGCCTCAAGTGTGGGACATTCATGAATAAGGAGCTTCCACCGAATTTTTGAGACTTTGACTAAAAACATAAATTGATCTTTTTCCGCCTAGTTTTGATCACAGTAGTCCAGCTGTGGCGCAGTCTTCTCAATGGCATTGGCTGCTGCTTCCTTACCAATTTCTTTATAAAAAATTGCTAATTGATGCTTGACAAGAGAGGATTGGAGATATTGACCCCCTCCTCTCGGCTTTAAAAATACTTCACTTTAGTTATTTTCAGACACGTCGGTATGTCCTGGCACCCAACTATTGATCTTGTGTTGTTTGGCTTTAAAATAAGAAACAATATTACCGTACTGATCAATTTTGAAGCCTGACTATGATTTAAGCGTGAAGAACCCCTTGTTTCCTTAAAGAACTTTTGCCCAAACTGTCTTCGCAGAAGTCACAAACTCAGTGCATGAGGCCAGCTCTGCATACCTTCAAACAATATTTTCATCTCACTTCTTTTTTACTAAGACTGGGAAGAAGCCTATTTCCGTCATTATCCGTGAGGAATTCCATCGCGATGAGAAATATTTAAGCTCGTAGTACACGACATGAAAATCGTTTCATGTACATGCGGGCTTGACGTAATTTCGTTGAAATATTATTCAGCTTGCGATTTCGACGACTGTTCGCACAATGGCATCGGTTCAGATTTTTGGATTAAATAGCATCTAATCGAATTGGTCCGCTTAAATCTTCTCCAATTCTTTTTCGACATTTTAAAATTTTACAAAATAGCAAACTGAAACACACTTCAATCAAGTGTACAAGTGTTAAATATATTCGCATGGTTACTTCTGGGAACCGCATGCGAACCGTCTTGCATGTCGTGTACATGTGCGCACGACGCATGTAAAAATACATGCGAATAGTTTCCATGCGAGGGCCAACGTGGCATGCAAATATGCAACGTTTTGGGAAAAATTGGACGACCGATAATTTTTCAATGCAAGGACATTCGATCATAAGTTTCCTGCAACAATTCCCATGTCTACTACGTAGGCTGCTAGATATGTTCCTGGCCTAATTGTGAAAATGCGAATATTTATCATCAAAAGTGGTTTTATTGTTTTTCAAAGTATTCTCCAGCATGATTTATACACTTTTGCATGCGCTCAAATCAATTGTCGAAACACTTTTTCCACTCCGATTGAGACACCTCCAAAACATGGTTTTTGAACGCTTCAACAGCATGTTCTGGCGACGAAAATCGTTGACCACGCATTTTTTTCTTGATGTGCGGGAATAAAAAGAAGTCATTGGGTGCCAAGTCAGGGCTGTACGGCGGATGACTCATTGATTCGACCTTTTGGCCGGTTAAAAAGGCGCTGGTTTGAGCCGATGTGTGAAAGCTCGCGTTATCATGGTGAACAATGATTCGTCTTCTTTTGTTCGTTTTTCGAATTTCTCCGAAAACTTCAGGCAAACAAATTGTGGTGTACCACTCTGAGTCGACCGTCCTACGTTGCTAGAGCGGAACAGTCTCCACATGACCAGTTTTGCAGAAGAACCAGGCGACCAGTTGCTTGGAAGTGCTTCTTCCACGAACAATTTTTGTTGGATTTGGCTCGTCTTCGAAGACCCACACGGTCGATTGTTGTTTTGTTTTGGGCTCATACGCATAGATCCATGATTCGTCACCTGTGACAATCTTAAAAACGTCTTTTAAAGCACCGCGATCGTATTTTTTAAACATTTCTTTGCACCAATCGACACGAGCCTTTTTTTGAGCGATTGTCAAATTGCGAAGGATCCAACGAGAACAAACCTTTGTTACGGCCGGGTGTTCATGCAATATCGAATATATGCTGGTGGGAGGAATGCTCAGAGATGCCTCTATCTCACGGTACGTCACATGACGATCTTGCATTATCAGTTCACGCACGTCATCAATTTTCTCTGGCACAACGACCGTTTTTGGACGACCTTCACGGAAGTCGTCTTTGAGCGAGCGTCGCCCATGACTGAATTCATTAAACCAGTTTTTAACAGTGCTATAGGATGGTGCTTCATCGCCATACAAAGATTTAAGTTCATCAATGCACTCTTGTCATGATAATCCATGTCGAAAGTTGTGAAAAATTGTCGCACGAAACTGTTCACGAGTTAATTTTATTTTTTTGCCGAGAATTTTTCAAGTCTCTGTAAATAATACAATTCACGATTTAATGACAACACGTTCTGAGTGATGTTATGCTAAAAAATGTCAAACTTTCCAATGGAAATGTCAGATTGCACCTGGCTACACTTAGTGTTGCCTAGGCCAGAAATATATCTAGAAGCCTACGTACGGGCTTTAGAATCGATCTTAGAATCCAGAGAACTATTGAAATATCTTCCGAGCATAGTTCGGTTTTATGATAGAAACCTTTTGTCAAGTTAACCTCCTCATCAGGAAATCAAGATGAGATTCTTGCATGTACTGGAACAATGCTTCGCCTCTATCATCGAAGTTAGTGTAAGTATGATGGTCTCTGCCTTAAGACCATACTGATATGGGCCAATCATGCTAGGAAGGTTTCCTTTCTTAAGATTCGGACACTCGATGCTGAAGTTCCATTCACCAAGCATCTTTCCATCTGATTTGAAAAATTTGGCACCGGTGGGCTTATTGAACCTTCACTTCATTATAGTCTGTTGCGTGGGATTAACACCAGTAGGCTGTTCTTCATGACTCAGTTAAAATGAAGAGCAATCTTAAAAGAAGTAAAGCTGAAGTACAAAAAATAAGAACTTTCCACAATTTATTGACGATCGTCAAAGTTGTCAATAGATCTATTTACCATATTAAGAGGCCGCACCCGTTTTGAGCCTTACAAGGACTACACCTCCAAGAACAAAAAGACTTTGTTCGAAATGAAACTACACAGAAACGAGACATTTTGTCCAAAAAAAACTTTATAAGAAAATCGATGCCTTGTCAGATGTCACATCAAAGTCCTCCTCTGCTGACTCAGATTTGCAGCTTGGGCCTTACTTTGAAGTATACGGAAATCTTAGAAAGCTGTGCAATAAACAGTTACGCCTCAGTTTTATCGATCGCGAATAAAAAGCAATGTGTCAATTTAGAAATAATAAAACACGATCATTAGTTACCAAAAAGAAAGCAACTTTCTTCAATTGACACTGATGGTGTAGCGAGTTGTTTCACATTTGTCCAGCTTAGCGTGATATCCTTAAGCACATCATTTGTCCACGCTCTGTACCGTAACCAAGTGATTGTGGGACATCTGTTGCAGCAACGTGAAAAACCACTTTGTGCGTCAAGTGAAAGTAAATGATCCTCGATGCGATACCTCGCATCAAATAAATCGTCCTTGGCCACATCTGTGCTGCTGTGAATAATTTTTCCTGTCTTTCCTGAATTAGCTCGCCAATGTTTCTACAATTTATTCCGCCTACCGACCTGACAACCGAGGCGATCGCAGGTGATCTTGATCAATCTTAGTAGCACCAGTGCCATGATATTGGACATCGCCTAATGAACGCATCCGCCGCTCCGATCGGTGAAATCGGAAATGCTCATTCTTGCTTTGCCTCGATAAACCGTGATGCGTATCTCTCTAGCGAAGATCGGGTAAAGACGTTGCCACACGCTATCAGCGATCACCGGCAATGTCTACACTTGTGGCCATTAGTTCTGGTGTTAAGGTTATCTCCGGTAGTCCACCTACAATCTCTTCATCTGCCGCGGTTGGTACAGCGTGTAGTGGCCTCGATGATTCCAAGATCTACGAGTCACGATCACGAGACCTCTTCCCATTCTTTATTCTCTCCTTCATCTCGACATTGTCTCTTGCCGGCTGCTTGGTGCACGAGTATTGCCAATGCCATGATCGAACCAAGCGTGCGCATGCGCAGCGGTAATCCTGCTGTGAGTATGAAAAATTGCCATAATCTCCATAGGCTATTGATTGGAGTTTTATTGGAGGTACACTCGCCTCGAACTCTTGGCCAGATGCCCTGCCTGGGACGTTGTTTAGGTCACGGTACCTGGGTGGAGCTTTGTTTGTTGCATTTGTTTTCAGTTTCTTCAATTTCAATGCAAGCTCTTAATTTGCATTGATGGTGTTCACACTCAATTAATATTGTTGCAGTTGGCAAGTGGATTTAATTGAGGAAGTGGATGAGGCACCGTCTTGGTGGTGAAGAGGAATTCCTCTGATTTTATGGTCAGCAATGAGAGCTTTATGACGGTCATAAGACTTACATTTAAATCAACGTTAACCATACGAGTGTCATGATAAAATGGGATACAAATGAATGCTAAGCTTCTGTTGGGCAGACATGATCAATGAGCATCGACTCCAGTGGGTCAGCTTGGCCATTAACTTGAAGTATGGATGTAGTTGAAGGTGGAAGTTCCGACTCGATTTACTGGCTAATCAAAACTGTTTTTTTTTTATTTGTTTATTCGACATTTTAATGAACAAAGAATTGTACCAATCGGCTCGCACCGGACTTCCTCGGTTAATTATTTTGTCCGTTTCTCCGCGTCTCATTGGCAGCCTTGTACGGAGTGCAATTTGTTTAACTTACTTCTGTTCAAAAAGGGCAATCATCCTCGCGTCAAGATCTTTATGCATGATTGCTTATTTTTTACATTCTTTTTTGGTGATTCTTCAAGGTACGGAATCAGCCAGGTAAGTCTTCCAGAAATTGATTTCAACAAAGTCTTTCGTTTTCCTATTCTTTCTGTAGGGGCGAGCAAACAGAGCTGACGTCCCATTCATCAGGCACACTTTTATCCGAACAAGGGAATACTCACTACAAGATCAGAAAAGATCTGCGACAAAAAGTCCACGAGTATCACCAAGATGATCCGAATATTTAAGTTTTCCTTTCACTGCTTTGTTTAGTTTTGACGGTGTCACTTCTTAACGTTGTCGTCTTAAAACCACACAAGCTTCTGTTTATGAAAATCATTCCTGACGAAGAAGCCTTCTATGCATTCGATCGGACGCTTTTCAAGCTCTTTCAGGTCCTGGTGTATCCTATCTTCATTGCTCGAAGAGCTCTCGAACATCTTCTGCTGTTTACTTGCGCAAGCTTCGTCAAACCCTCAGTGCTGCAAATGGTCCCCTTTAAGTGATGGTGGTAGACCTTCTAAGATGCATTGGTTGCGTGGTGGGTGAAGTTGTTGGCGGGCAGCCAGAATGCATTGGTCAATTTGGTCATCGGATTGACAGGTTTCCTTGTGGATGTAGAACAGTTAATTAGAATAGAAAAAAAGCTCAGCTTTGTTAGGAGCTATCCAACAGGCACCCAGTCCCTGAAAGAAATCTTGCATCACATTCGTGAGGAAATGTTGATGTAATCATTTCCAGCAGAAACTTAAAAAGTGTGAAGATGGAGTAGTTCTGCAACCGACTGCCGAAGTAGTTGGCAGGGAAGTTGCCCCTTCTTCAGCCAGCTAGCAACTGGCTACCTCCAGCCACTTAACAACCGGCTCCTACTGCAGCCATCTACCAACTGATTATCTCCAGCCAATTTACAACCTGTCCCTACTGCAGCCAGCTAGCAACTGACTACCTCCAGCCAGCTAGGAACTGACTACCTCCAGCCAGCCACCACCTTGCTACCTCCAGCAACTGGCTAACAACCAGGCCCTTCTGCAGACAGCTAGCAACTGACTACCACCAACCAGTTACTTGTAGGTGTGCACCAGGGCAGCGTCTGTAGTCCTCTTCTATTTATTGAAATCAGGGATTTTTTCAATGAAAACATGAATTCTAGATGCGAGCCATCATTTATGTTAGGGCACTAGACTTCGCGTACGAAAGGCGGGGGTCGGGCGATAGTCCTCAGGAGCTTTTGCATGACCCTCGGAGGATTGCCATTTACTCGAAAGAGACGGGGCTTTCCGGATTTCGGATTCGATCCCCTTAAGTGTCACAATAACTTCTGAACAAGTCACCGAATTCGACAGACATCGAGGATTTTGATGTCTCATCGATTTTTTGCTGAACCTTCAGTTGTGGGAATCTGAGGTCGCTGCTACCAGGAAACGATGCATTGTTGGAAATTTTGGAGAAGGAGAAGTTGCAAGAATACTCCATTACCTTTTCTGAAGAAAAATAATCTTAAAGAATGGCTCTTTTCTGATGAAAGATGCTCGCACATTTTCTGATAAGTTTTGAAGCAAATTGAGAAGATGAAGACGAAAGAAGCCTTCGTGATGTACAATCTCAAAATTGAAAGTGTTTTCCACAGTCCGGCAGTAAATCATCATTTGTTGTGCCCTTATTTATTTGATTGTTTACAAAAGCACTTTCACAATTCCAGTTAAGAGACTCAAGGCTTGAGTTTGAAAGAAGCTAGCTTGGTAGCAATACATCATGACCATCAAATTCGAAAAGCTTTGTTCCCATTTCTCCTCAGAATGAGGCGATAAATTTTCGAGGCACGCCCTTTGCTCGCTTTTATTGATTCCATAATCAGTGTCAGAATCTCCTCATTAAAAAATGTGATCATAAACAGACAAGAGAATTTATGAATTAGTAGATCGGACGACAGGTAGCGGTCTGAATTACAATTCAGGTGAAAGAGTTTTAAATAAAATCATCGAGCACGTCTTCAAAGCAGCATCAGTCAAAGCAGGAAACAGCGTTTTTGATGACCAACTATAATCGACTTTAAATGCGACTAGGATCGAGTTGGCAATGAAACAATAACAATAATGCCGAAAGTAGTTGGAGCGAAACATCGTACTAGAAGTCATATCGATGACAAAAGTGGAAGATCAACGACCCCGCGCGGCTTGCGTGTGCTGCCCCTATTCACACCTGCGCAAATATTAATTACACTCCGTAAACAATAATTATTTGCTGAAATGACGCCGCCACAACTATTCCAGATCTGTCCATAGTGATTGCCGAAAAAAATTCACTCTACACGCTTCACGGTCATTTGCACGGATCATGGTGTCGCCCTCGACCAGCACAGGGCGGTGTAGTCATTAGGGTGAAAAATCGCGTGGTCTTTCAGTCGCCCGCCAGATTTTGTTGTGATAGATCAATGTACTTGGACGATCAATGACCTCTTCCAAGATTCTTGACGCGCGCAAATGCAACATCCCGAAAGACTATAAATTTCTTTGGCTTAATGTTTGCATGATGTATGCTGGACCGGAGGCGAACATGTCACCTAACAAGCATATGCGTCCGCCGCCGAGTGACTATTAAAATGTAATCACCGCACGATGGATGATGTGGTTTTGGATTACAGCAAGGAATTTGCTGATGCTTCCGAGTGTTAGCAGCGGTCAGGTTTCGTGTGTTATCTTGCAATTGCTTCAGAGGCAATAACGTGTGGAATGCTGTTGCAGGCAATGTGCGGATTTTCATAGCGGATTCACCCTTGGATTGACCTGTGCTTCAATCAGCAAGCCACCTACGGAAAACATTTTAAAAGCAATTTGGAGGCGCGTGCCAGATGGGTAAGCGAGTATCATTAAATGTTTGACACAGCAAAACGTCGCGTCGCGTCAGTGGGCTTGCTGGTTGTTGCACTCAGTGAGCAGGTGTTTCAGTGCAGTAAAAACAGCGGGGTCTTGTGTTAATTTCTTTTAAATGAAAATGAATTAAATGAAAGGAATATGACAATGATCAAATGAGCGTTTTTGACCGTGCAACGAATGCGACCGCTTTGAGTATATTTGTCAGTAAATTCCGCAAACGTCTACAAATTCATTGAAATCGAAATATGCTTTGTCGCTGCCCAATAAATTGCTGTCAACAACTCTTTACGAACATCAAATACCAGCTGGATAATCAGTCTATCAAGCTGACGTCTGCGCAAGGGGAAGGTGTATGGAACAGTCATGATAGGACACCTCATCTGTTTTCGAGCATCTTCTTTGATACCGATCTTAAACTGGCGACTTGCTATGTTTCCTCTTCAGATGCTCGCCTAAATATTTCACATCATTTTCTCTACCGGGAGGAAGCTTGCAGACCCACAATGTTCCATGGCAGTTCCGTAAGGTTCCAATTTAACTGTAACACGTCGGAGCTTCATAAGAGCTTAGCCCGATGGACGCAGCGGTGGAGCTTCACATCCCTGTTTGAGACCGGACATTGTCTGAATATTTTCCAACGTACACACTGTCGACTAAGAGCTGTTGATAAAGTCTTCCATTTTCGTCCATGTTGCATCGTTAAGGGGGTATTCTAGTCTAGAGGCATGAATTTCATGTAATTTTTGAAGTGTCATAAAAAAGAGGCAATTAATATTTTTAGTATCAATTATTTTTAGTTATTTATTTACATACCAAGAATACAGAAAAAAATCAAAAAATGATGAAGTGGGGTGTCAAAAAGTTGGCGCGTAACCATACCCACGATTTCAACACTCCTAGCAATCTGAACCCAAAAAAAAAAACATTATTCATCTAGAATAATGTTGCAATTTCTTGAACTACGGAAAAGTTGGAAAGATTTTTTTTCACAAAATGGCGACTGCCTGAAAAAAAAACAATTTTTATACCACTTTTTTTGTCTGTTTCGAATTTAAAAAAAAAGGAATAGAAATTTGGGGATGGGGATAGTTCCAGATATAGACAAGTCTATAAAGAAGACTCTCTAATAACGGTGCAGTAGAACCTGAGAAATCGTGGGGATTGTTTTGAAAAAGACAGTTTCGAGAAAAACTCATTTAAAGTTTTGCGTTAAGTTTTTCGCAGTTTAAGTCATAAAATGATATTGTAGACTTACATTTATTCAATCTGCCATTCCTGTTTCATACATCGGACCTTCATCGACTTCGAAAAAACTATTTTCCGTGTTTCTCTCTTCATATCAAGCAGTTCTGGCCTCCTTTGATGCGTTGGATGCTCGTATCTTGGAGCCGTTAATCCGGGCGTTGTCTCGTTTCACAGCATATGAATGGAATGAAGCCTTCATTAAAAATACAAACAGCAATAAATGTCGCTATCTCAATCATCTTAGGTCCGGAATGAATATGCTTGGATCGAAAGTGCAAATCAAAGAGTTTAGAAACTCATTATTATTTTGAGTTTTTGAACCTAAACATCGAGACAATAATTCCTCTGACGATAAAATTTTTCTGCTGATGCACTCGTTAAACTGGTGGCTTCCTGTGCCGTGAAATCGCCTTTTTGTTTGTCGATCTCGACGCGTAATCCTTTGTGCTGAGGATTTTTTATCCATTTTATTAAAAAAAAATATTTTACAATATTTTTTTTTTCGCTCACAGCACATATGTACCTACGTCCACGTGGTTTGAAGGTTAGAATTTCGCAATTCACTCAACCTGGACAACGTAAACAGTGTGCAGTATTTAACGCTTCTACCACTTCATCAACGTCAAAAGTTAATCTGACGGCTACCCATCAACTCTTTAATATCTCAACTCATCCTCAGTAGACCTTTATTTAATAGCTGATTTTTTCAGCCAATCATTTGCTGACCACAAGGTAGAGCCCTATCATGATTTCTTCCATCCATATATGAACAACTACACGCAAAAAACTCTAACATCAGTTGATATAACAGAAGAGATAACTAAACTTATGTTTGTGTATTCGCCAGGCAGCGGCGGTTTGTCCGCCAAAGTGCTAAAAAAATCAATCAGATTCCTTGTTCAATCTCTAACCGAACTTTTTTAAGTTTGCATTTCTCAAGGAGTTTTTCCTAAGCTCTTGAAAAGTTCATACATTATTCCCACCCATAAGAAAGGTCCTAAAAACGATGTATCAAACTACAGAACATTTGCTTAACTCTCATGCATTCCGAAGTTGTTCGAAAATATCAACTACGATTATATTTTTCCATGGCAAGTCACAGATTCCGAAGAGGTAGGTCAATAACACCCAACTTAATTGAATTCGTATCTCGAACCCTCTGTGCCCTGGAAGAAGAGAAAGAAGTCGATGTTGTAGCCACTGACTTCAGCAAGGCTTTTTACAAAATATTCCACAATATCAAGTTCCTCGAACTTAAGGCTCTTAGTTTTCCAGCAGGCTTTATCGCGTGGATCAAATCCTACATGGAAGATCGTCAATAAGTCTTCCTTTTCAAATCTTCCAAATCCAATCCAATTATAGCTTCTTCAGGAGTCGCTCAAGGTAGTCATGTTGGCCCAATGATTTTCATCTTGACAATACATGATGCCGATCTTATCATCCAAAATGCGTGTGTATCTATATATGCTGATGACATGAAAATATTTACGAACATATCATTCACCGCTGACTCATGCCTCCTGCAAGACGATCGAATTTCCTGAAGCTCAATATCGGTAATTGCCAGGCCATCGCATAGGCACGTAAGCGTCTACCACAACCTCCCAGAACCTACTTCATCTGCAACGAACATGTTCCTTCAGTCTCCTCCCCTCGCAATCTGGGTGTAATCTGTGATCCCGAACTTAATTTCCACTCTCACATCGATAACATTATTAGTAGAGTCAACTCAGCGCTTGCTTACGTCAAACGATGGTCCAAGGTATTCTCGAACCCCCATGTAACAAAATCTCTTCACATCACCTTTGTTAGACCCCTCCGGGAATACGCTTCCCAAGTCTGGTCCCCTTACTACGAATTCTATATCGAGCGAATTGAAGCCGTCCAGCGCAGATTTATTCGTGGCGCTTGGGCAGACAGCCTGCAACATATCAATGAAATCAAATAAAACAAACAAAAATAGCTCCTTTGACTTCCATCTCTCTAAAGCCTCTCTCAAAAGCCTCTTAGTGTTAAGAGTTTTGGGCTCGAATTAAGCTGAATAAAAGTCCCGGCACATGAACTTATTGTCTTAAGCTCTCTTCAAATAATTGAAAGTGCGTTGAGAATCACCCAGATCTTTTTATTGCTATTCGGCATTGAAGGATTAGGAGAAGAAATAAAAAATTGTGTAGTGGTTTGAAGCTCAGATATTTTCTGCTCCATGGTTGGAGTCCGAATTGGGATGAAGAAATTAGCATCGACTAACTTCCTCACGCTTAATTCAGTGAATTTCATAAGAAATATTATTTAATAAACTAGAAAGTTTTATTTTTGAAGAAATTACCATCACCTTACCGATCATCCACACAAACTATTTTTTTTTTTTGACAAAATGAACTGAGAATTCGAGCTTTACGAGCCGATACAATAACCACAACTGCAAGGCCACCTTATTGGTAATCCACCAAGCAAATCGACGTGAGCTGTATTCGGTTTTTAAGTGCGGGTTTGACCTCACACGAAGGGTTCCGCACCACCCTGCATTATGCAATACTTTATTTTATTATGATTTTTGAATTCTCATTACATCGTACCATCGCAAGTAAACCAATTGTCGAGTGGAATTGTTGTCATGCGATGTGACGTCTGGTAGTGATTTTTTGAACCGTATTCAGCAAAAAGTAAAAGCTCGGTTTCCATGCAATAACAATAAGACTTTTAAAACGATCATTTATGAATCAAATGGTTTTTTGATGCAGACTTATTCAAGAAACATGTGAATTTTTGATTCCTGTCGGACGGGCAGCGAAAGCTTAGTAAAAGCGTTCCGTTGGCAGCCTTTAAGTACGGAACCCTAAAAAGTTATGGAAATTCTTTCGTTATATTTTGTCATATTGTAAAACATCAACAACATAATCGATGCCAATTTTTTTTTTTCTTAAACCAGCTGACAAGGCCAGAAGTTTATTTCGAGTAATTTCTCCAAAACCTTGTTTTCCGAACGAAATTAAAAATTGCGTATCATTTCTTTTAGGCATCTTTGCGCTATTAAGACACTTTGTAAACTTGTAACAATAGCTTTGGTCAGATTTGTTAATGAGCTTATCTATAATCACAGCCACTTTGTTCTGCTGGGCAAAAGTGCTTCCTGAAATATTTAGTTATCTAAGGCAATTAACAAACTCTTCTAAGATCAAAAAGTCATCTCCAAAGATAAAAAGCTTGTGAAAAAAAAGAAACTTCCCCTTAAAACAAACAAAAAACAAAAGACCCATGGGCCAAGAAGAGGATTCGCAAAATGTTCGCATTGCAATAACGTCCACAGCTCCAAAGCCATTGACCTTTCCTGCTTTCGTTTTTTTTTTTGTTTCATTGTTTGTTTTGAAATAGCTTCTTTTGGGGCGCTAACAGGTTAGTTGTCGAACAACTCTAACGCCGCGACGTCTCTGACACTCTGACTCTGACTCAAAAGTGAAATTAGAAATTTCGAGCAACACACAAAATTGTATCTTGCACCAAATGTAGTCCAGCTTAAGTTTTACCTAACCAGCCAAATGACTTGGTTATTCAATCTGGGGTTGTGCCTTTGATTTATATGACACTCTTTTCGGCTTTTATTGCATTTTATAGGCCCATTAGCTAATGTCAATTATATTCACTTGTTGGCAGCAGGTAAAACAAAAAAATGCAAATTAACGCGAGAGCATTACGAAACGGACGAACGAAATTCTGGCCTCGGGTGAAAGCAAGTGGCGTTTATGTTTCACATTTCTTCCAACTTATAACTTAGGCTATGCAAAAGAGTTTTCGATTGGCTATTAAGTGTGACATTTCGAACGACATTGACAAACGACACGGAATAAATGTTGAACCCAACAAAGACTTGGTTTCATTTACATTTGGACTGGTCTTATGTTTTGGCAAACGACAGCCAAAGGCTAGTCGAATTTTAAACAAACTGTGTGTAGGTGCAAATTTACATCTTTTTACTAATTTATGTTTGAAGTTTTGCGGTGCGAAAAAAGATTAGTTCGCTTTCTGTCAAATTTCTCTATGAACCTCAAACCTGACTGGGTTGGTCCTATGATTTGCAAATTCCGAAACAGCGAGTCAAATTTCTATTAACCGGCTTTGAAAATATTTTATTTAAATAAAAGATCAATGGTTTATGTGAAATCATTTTATCTAGGATCAATTTATGGCATCTTCAAATATGGGACTTTCCAACATATTTAGGCAAACAACATACTATCCGCCAAAGATGTCATTGCCGCCGGAGTTCCGTACCTCAAAAGAAAAAACCGAACCCTTATACTTTATAGGATCACTTAGTTGTCCGTATGTTTGTCAAAGTCCGTTGACAGGAATGCATGGTGGCATCAAATTGAAATCGAATGGAATACTTATGACTGGCCTAATAATGAATATGCAAATATTTATCATCAAAAGTAGTTTTATTGTTTTTCAAAGTATTCTCCAGCATGATTTATACACTTTTGCATGCGCTCAAAACAATTGTCGAAACACTTTTTCCACTCCGATTGAGACACCTCCAAACATGGTTTTTGAACGCTTCAACAGCATGTTCTGGCGACGAAAATCGTTGACCACGCATTTTTTTCTTGATGTGCGGGAATAAAAAGAAATCATTGGGTGCCAAGATAGGGCTGTACGGCGGATGACTCATCAATTCGACGTTTTGGCCGGTCAAAAAGGCACTGGTTTGAGCCGATGTGTGAGAGCTCGCATTGTCATGGTGAACAATGATTCGTCTTCTCTTGTTCGTTTTTCGAATTTTTCCGAAGACTTCAGGCAAATAAATTGTTGTGTACCACTCAGAATTGACCGTCGTACGTTGCTTAAGCGCAGCAGTCGCCACATGACCAGTTTTTCCGAAGAAACAGGCGACCATTTTCTTCGAAGTGTTTCTTCCACGAACAACTTTTGTTGGATTTGGCTCGTCTTCGAAGACCCACGCGGTCGATTGTTGTTTTGTTTCGGGCTCATACGCATAGATCCATGATTCGTCATCTGTGACAATCTTAAAAACGTCTTTTGAAGGATGCCTCTATCTCGACGGTATGTCACATGACGATCTTGCATTATCAGTTCACGCACGGCATCAATGTTCTCTGGCACAACGCCCGTTTTTGGACGACCTTCACGGAATTCGTCTTTGAGCGAGCGTCGGCCATGACTGAATTTATTAAACTAGTTTTTCACAGTGCTACAGGATGGTGCTTCACCGCCATATAAAGATTAAAGTTCGTCAATGCACTCTTGTCGTGATAATCCACGTCGAAAGTTGGGAAAAATGATCGCACGAAAGTGTTCGCGAGATAATTCCATTTTTTTGCCGAGATGAATTTTTCAAGTCTCTGTAAGTAAAACAATTCACGATTAAATGGCAACACGTTCTGAGTGATGTTATGCTAAAAAATGTCCAATGGAAATGTCCGATTGCACCTGGCAACACTTGGTGTTGCCTAGTCCAGAAATATATCCAGCAGCCTACGTAGAGCTTCAAAAAACATCAAGCTTCTACAACGAAGCAATGAAAAGATGCGGCTTAATTGATCAGAATTGACCAAGAATCATGATATTAAGACAAGTAAGGGGAAGCATCGGAAAACCATAAATTTGTAGTTACATCACAATCTTTTTCTTTTATAATTCACTTACAACAGTTTATTTAGAACCTTCTTTGCGCGAGTCCGACTCGCACTTGGTACGTTTTGTCTGACATGTAGCACCATCTTTTTTTTTCATCTGCATTTAAGCAAAAACCATTCAAAAACGGTTGCCTTTGACGTTTATCAAACGGTCAGCTTTGAAAAAATATGGGTGAATTATTCCTTCGGACCAAAAACCATAGGTACCAAAGAGTGCATTTTTCCGGTTGTCATGGTTCCTCATGAAAGAAATGAGGCTTGCGCTGAAGACAATTTTACAACAAAATTTAAGAATTTGTTAGTTTAGACGCAAGTTTATCGAAGATGACACAAGTCACGAATCATGCGTGTGTTGAAAAAAAATAGTAGACTCCAAAAGGGTACCAAAAAGTCTCCAAAAACAATACAGCGGCTTGCTAGGTTTCGAAGAGTACCTTCACTATTTCAAAAGCATCGCCAAAAAAGCGATAGGAATTAGAAGAAAAACTTAATAAAGGAACTGAGACAATGCAGGCCGCCGATGTTGCTTGGAGAACTATTCACTTCGAAAAGAAGAAATCGGATCCAATGAATCTCTATATACTCACCTGCGATTGTGTGCCTCCTAAGAGTATGCAACGCTATGTTTATTTTATTTTAGATTCCGTACGACTACGAGTAAGCCAGACAAAGTAAAAGACAAGTACAAGAACTTTTAGATGGGAAATTCAAGAGTTTAATGTAGGGTTTGAAACGATCACAAGATTAAAACATTATTTGATGCAGAATAACTAAGAAATGTGTGAACCGATGATTCTGAAATTTTTTTTGGCAAAATTATGCGAGGAATTCATTTCAAACCGAGGGAAAATTCGTTCGGAATCCGTTGATGAAGGCTTAAATGTAGCAGAGTCAACTTAAGATTCTGGTAATAATGATATTTTCTAGAAAATAAATAATGAAACACAAGCGTATCGTGTGATTAGGGAGCGTTTAAGTTACAGCTGTCAACGTGTTGAAGAAATTTATCTTAGAAGGGATAAGAAAATATTGAAAAATAAGGAAACATATATCCAAACAAATGTAACATAAAAACAACGTCATTCAATACTTACAATTGCAGCTCAAACATACATCAAATTCACATAAAATACTTTTTTAAATAATTTATTTTAAGTTGCAACATTTTTATTTTGTTTTGTTTTTGGAATCCGAGCTTTTACATTATGTAGAATGGAATGGAATGTGTGGATGGAAGTTATCATTGCATACTTTAGAAAGTTGTTAAGTTTCTAGATGAATCTTATTGCCCAGTATTAGGTGCTAAGTTGAGTTGCAATTTCATTAAACACTTTCTTTGTAATGATGACCTCCAATTTTTTACTTTATATCATTTTTATTATTTTTTTTGTAGCGGCAATAGCAGCAGACCTTCTGTAAAAGTTGCAAGTATCTCCCCATAATGGGTAAGGAGATAAAGCTCTGTGACCGGCGGACGGATTGGAGGATATCGGAGGCTTAGTAATGGGGTTCCTTTGAACCCTTTAGAAACGGAACCTCAGAAATAATATCTCGTCATCTCGCGCACCTCAAAACACAAAATGCGTTCGAGCACTCTGGACAATAAATTAATAAATCATTAGTAGTATTAAGATTTCTAAACAAAGTTTAACTAGTTAATATTTAAAAGTTAACTATACGTAATATTAAATTGATAAAAATTAAATCATTTTTATTTAATAAAAGTTTACCAACTTAATCATCGAACCGTAGAACCACAGAACTTGTCAAGACAATTAAATGTTAATATGTAAGGAAAATTTAAATGTGCGCCATTAAGTCCCAAGATTTGATTACAAGAAGTCACCAGGATACGTGGCTTTTCAAAAAAGTTCTAAGCGGGATTTCAAACACCACGATTTTTTTAAATTTATTAAGCGTAAAAAGGACCATTTACTTACTTTTTAAAGCTGTGACACGTATCAAAAAGTCGCATTTACAATCCCCCTCCGATCAATAAAGACAATGGTAAATTGGCTTCTTTAAAACGTAGTTTTGATCCGAACTTAATGCATCAAATGCCTTCACAAAAGTTTCGTCCATTTGGCGAGCCGCCAGGCATCTCGGTCTTAGACCAATTCATCCCTGAAGGCAGTGAAACAGGCATTCGCCTTTTAAGCGAGCGTATGGAAAAGGTATTGTTGGGATCTCTCCTTTAAACATGATAGTACAAACTTCTTTGGCACCGTTCCATCACAGGTCTCTTCACAATTGATCACTATCGCAGTTGTATGATTGTTTACTCGGGACGAGTTTTTCCATTTAAAAAGATGCCTGGAATAGAACCAGGTACAGCGCGTTGCACGGCAGATTGATCCTCGCAAATGATGGCTCCTACATCCGATAAGAGTGACTGATTATGCACTTGTGAATTCGTCAGGTTAAAAGGACTTATGACTATACTTCCCTGGTACTCACAGAAACCGTTTGGTGACTCCCGTGGAGTCGTAGCCGGCTATCTTACACGTTCAACAAATTCAGGGATGGCATCAGCTTTAAAGTTCTAAAGTCATAGTTCCCCTTTTTTCATGCAATGGTAGAGAATAAAAATGAGGAATTGAACCATCTCTTTTCGGGCCCACTTTTTTCGGCCTTTGTAATGTCTGCATTTCATCTCAAAGCGAACTATTTCCTTGCTTTTATAAGAGAAATACTTTGACGAAACATTGTTTGCCATTCGCTCTTCTTTTATTCTTCTTTGGCCACATTGGCTTGTGGCGAATAAAATACCGCGAATTTTAAGCGAATGAAAACAGTCCCAATCGGACACCACCTTAGGAGTAAAAATCGAAAACAATTTCATAATTCCATTGCTTTCCTAATCCTCTTGGTTGGCGTTTATAAATGCAGCTAAAGGGTAGACATAATCCCTTAAAAGCCAGAAAATTATTTAATAAAATACGTTTATCGTTGTCGTTAGATTGGGATCAGCAGCAAGATAAATGCTCACTCAATTCAGACACCAAAACTCCTGTTTACATAAATTTGGCTAAATCCAATCGCTAAATTAAAGCGTATTCAAAACTCATTTCATACAGTTCTATGTCCAAAAAGGACTCTCCTTCGCTACCATGACATCAGAAATAGCTTCATCAACACTGTCCACAGAACTATGATCATAAATAGGGGCTGAGCCGCGTTGACAGGAATGAGTTGAAGGCGATCGCATGCCTTAAGAACCTTGTTCAACAAACCATTACACTGTAAGAAGAACGTGCTAAAGCCGTGGACAGGTAATCTCCTGTCCAGCCATACCTACCCGCTGTTATCAAGCTAAATTAGCGTCAAAGTCGATAATTCAAGTTGCACGCGACGACTGACCGACGACATAAATCTACTAAAAACCAGAATAGATCCGTTTAATCGAATGATTCATTGCCTATTATCGCTAACAACCCAGTCCCACAAAGAAGTGGAGCCACGCAAGAACCGTGTTCGTAATCATGAAACCTGAATTCCATTATACGTGCCACCAACCACCAACACCGGATTAAACGCCACTCTGCACTGCGATGACGTTCTCAAGCTAAACACTGTCACGATGATGGCCATCTGCCGACTTAAGGGCGTGAAATTAAAGAAGACATCTACATCGAATCAATTTGTCGTCATTGGGTCCGAGTAGAAGTGCCCAGCGGCGGCAGCCACTCCGCAAACGTTTTAACCTAACAATTAACGCCGTATGTGGCCTAATTTACATGTCCATTCCGAATTGTGTGCCGGATAAATTTTCGAAACCGATTGTTATTGCCGCACAATATTCGCTTTTATTAGCCTTCGGATGCATAAAATTCGGGCTCATAACTGGATCCCGGAGTCGATTGAGAAAGGATCAAAGTTGTGAATCGAATGAAGTTTCTTTGGAAAGGTTTTGGTTCGGCTAATAACTTTGAGCTGTGAATGGAACTGGATGGAGTTTTTTTATTGATCAAGTTTCATCTGAACACCTATGATCGTTAAGGAAGTGAAGCATTTAAAGCATTTGGATCTCTTGAGAAGCGGCGATCGAAGGTTTAATAAAACTAACATAATCAGTGTGGTTGGCCACAGTAAAATGCAATCCGACAAATGAGGCTTGGCGCCATAAAATAAAGCTCCAAAATTTTAAGATGAAGAAAGGAGCAAAGAAGTCTTTCAATCTTTTAATGTCCTTAAGATAACTGTCGCACAGTTGTGCACATTGAGTTGCCGCAGGCTGCAAAACTCACACCTGTTTTCCGTGAAAGATCCTCAATTTTCGCAGCGCCAATTCTTAACGATGAAAAGAACGATACCAACGTTCGACTCATGAAAGATGCATGGCATTACTCTGAGTCATTCTAGACTCAAAACTGAGCTGAAAAAACAACTTCGAAAACCGCGTCAGAAAGGCATGTGCATGTGGGTCACACGTCTAGTGGAAGGCACTTGAGAAGAAATATCATCTTGCAAGAGTCACGGGGGTTCATAAATGCATAAATGGCTCCTTCCGTATAGGATATAGCTGCAGCGTCTTCCAGGCCGAGGTAACTCCTCGTACAAGACACGGAAATGATCATTGCAAATAACTTAGTCGGCAACGTCATAGACGGCTTTGAAATCGACAAAGATAAAATCCAAGCTTGTTAAGATGAGCACGGTAAACCTCTGTTGGATGCCAGATCACCAGCAGACGAACTTTTTTCTGACCAGATCCTGCCCCGAAATTAAGTTTTCTGAGATATTGATAACGACGAGTACCACTAACTGTAGATAATTTTGAAAATTGAGCTCAGAAAACCTTCAAATGACAAAAAAATAAACCGAGGTGTTTTTGAAAAATTCTGCTCGTTTTCGATTATTTTTCGCCTCACCGGAAACGCGACTGGGCCATAAGATTGCTTAATCTTTTTGGGACTTTTGATACAATCCAGCGACTCTATCAAACCAAGCGAAAATAGGATCTTCACCTGATCATAGTTTGCTTTCTAATTTTGATCACTGACACACAAACTGAAATACCTATTCGTACAGAAGTCAGTATTAGAAAGGTTCGTCTTTAACTCCATTCCGATCTCTCTTACTTCTTATGCAATCCTGCAGCCAAGGCGACACATTGTCAAGATCAATAACACGATCGATCATCCAGTTGCATTTATCAATCGATCGATACATTCTAGTTTTTGTTTGACTCTAAAGTGATGTTCTCCGCTATCCTTAACACTGTCAAAGGTTTATCGTTTGTGCCTCGGACTTAAATTTACAACTAATTATCCAAGGCATGTCTAGACCATGGATCTGGCCGATCGATCAAAGCATCTGTCATCATAAGTGTCGCCTGTTATCTAGAAACTGAAACCAAACACTCAATCGACTTGGTGTACTCATTGCATTTATTCAACTCCCATTAGAGACCCACTGCTGACTCAAGACAAGTTATTGGCATATTGCACCGCAGTTTCATCACAAGTGCAATTGCAAGCCAACAAAAAGATGTATCTGTGCCACACTAGCCCGTTCGATTGACCCCAAATCATCCATTGTACATGGACTTGAATGTAAACAGATCCACTGGTACGACGAAACAAAGCTCAGCGCAAAATAAAATGCAAGTCTTAGCGGATTGTTGCGGCCCACAAAAAACAACTTTTATCATCTAGCAGCAGGAAAATTGTGGAAAACCTGATGATAGAGCAGGAAGAAGCAGCTAGGAACGAGATTGCGCTGGTGCTGTTGCTGGCTGTTAGCTCGTGGATGGATGGATACGTATTTCCTAGCTTGGAGTGCACTGCACTTAGAGTGTGGACTCCAGGACTGGTTGCTGGACGTAGCACGCCACCGCAGGATTTTCTTCTTTTTTTTCATGTTTAACATGGACTTGATTTTTTATTTTTTTTTGTTGTATTTTTATTTCTTGCCGCCACTGTATTTGATCGTAAATTAAATGATTAGTTTAATGGAAAAGGAGTCGACGGCGACGGCGACAGCGACGGCAGGAGGTGAATTGCGGGAATTCAAAGAGACACATTCTGGAGTACTAGGTAAACAGGTGACAAGTGAAAACGCGTGCGTGTCGTTAAGTGCGCAACGCATAAAATTCTAGTATAATTGATCCTCAGATAAAGACGTTGGCTTGGATATGAAAATGCACCTTGGAGGTAGTTGCAGTGGCCTGCCGAGGGAATGGCTAATGGACGGTGTTGTGCTATTTATTTTTTATTATAAACGCGGGGAGTGCGAAAATGATATACGCAAATGTGTCGTCATTTTCATATATTAGAACAAGCCTGAAAGAGCAAAAAAGGGGGTAGTTTAAGGAATGACGCACCTATGGAGGGGTCCAAATGTAAGTGGATAAATCTGATGTTGACTTAGCAGATTGATGGAGATTGAATTTGGGAAACACTTCTTAAGTGACTGTTTAACGAGGTGGCTACAAAAACATGTTTTTTTTTGGTTTGCTGAGTAGTTTTTTTTTTAAATATTTATTTATTATTTACTCGCTCTCAAGGGACTTTGAAAACCCTTATAATATATTTTTCGCTTTATACTGAAAGAACGTTTATTCTTCGTGGGTGGATTACCATTGTTTTAAGTATTTCAAGATTCGCTGTATTTTATTGATCACTCGAAAACACTCACATGAATTTGTATTTGCTTTAAAATGAGACGATTGAAACAAGCTTTTTTTGTGTCAAGGTCTTTGCTGTGATACATAATTAAAGCCAGTTGCAGATTATGCTCCCAAAGACCCATACTCTCAGCTTCATTGGAATTGTACGGCCTCATCAAAGGGTCACAATGCTACCTCTATAGCGACTTGGTTACTGATACAAATATGATCACAAAGATTGTTCTATCCATTATGAACAACTTCTTCCCTCTCTGAATGAAAAGAATAAAACAAACGGCGAACTTAAGATTCCACTTCAGCCATGAAGGAGCTTTTAGGCTGATGAAGTTAAGTAGAGTGGGACTTTAAAAGACAACCCATCCGAGGAAACCCGAAAAATGTACAAACAAATAAGAAACGACTGCAATGCTTTAGATCAATGAACAAGAACTTTCGTTAGTCCAAAGGCATCTTCGAAATAGTCCGGTAGGATGGCGGCACGCTTGTAGTTGCTCGGCTGAGTTCGTCGGACGGGGTAATCTTTGTTCTCCTTGCCTAATTACTCCTGCGCATCAGTAAAGAACAATCGTGCCATAGAGAGATAGGAGAGAGAGAGAGAATGGGGAGAAAGAGATAGTTTGAATCCGAAAAATGATATTTAAGGGTTCCTGCTGCATGGAGACCCAAGGAAAAGAACCGAGGACATATTTAGTACTTTTATCAAACTACCCTAATCCTTACTACCAAAAATCTATCCTAGCTACTGAGAATCCTAGCCTAGTTTATCCTAAACCTTCTATCTTGGACCCGTCATCCAGGGTCGCACCATTCCACGGATCCACTAGCAGCTGCCATTTCTGGTTATACCTTTAATATCTCCCCTGTCCAGAGATTTCGGAGTCCATGCGGTGGCCTCCATCCTTGTCGTTGTCCTATATAAATGCCCTAGTCTACTAGGGCGACCATACACACCCTCACCATAAAAACCTTGCGAATCCTTTTAATTTTCAAACAGCTGGGTGGCGGAGTTTGTAGAGCGCCTGCCTTTCAATTGATTCAAATGATAGGTCCCAGGTTCGATTCCTAGAGTGGTCTAGTTTTTCGAATCTGGTCCAATAACCATTTGCCATTGGGATCAAGTTTATGTCGCACTATCACTGTATTTGTCGACGTTGTTGTAGTGGTTGTTGTATAAGCTTAATTCCCAATTCGTGTTTTCAAAATAGTGGTTTGTGTAGATTGTGTCTTGATGGCTCTGCTGTGAAGGCATAACACTGACGGCGGAGTGTTTAGCTAAATCTTCCAAACTTTCAAAAGTTGCGAGGTAGGTGAAAGCTAATATTTCGATATCGAAATCCTCCGTCCCATTTTTCGGGCTCTACTACACTACAAAAATCATTCATTCTCCTTCTAATTCTTCCGCTCGCTCTGTGCTACACGCATTATAAGAGTATAATTAAAAAAAAAAGAACAAAATTAATTTTGGTGGATACATTTAATGGTATTTATGCATTTTCTTTTCTTTCCCAAATAAAATATAAAGGAATCTTAAAAAAAAAGATTTCTGAAATTATTATTAAAAATTTACTTCGACTTTACCTAAGAAAATTAATTTTAAAATAAAAACACTTCTGAAAGGTTTGCTTTCCTCAAGTAAATGTTCGTACAGGGCAATGTTTGACGAGTCCACTAGTAAATTGTAAAATACTCGCATTCTTGGACGATTCCGGAATTTATGGTAGAATTCAAAAATAAAAAAACCAAAATTTTTGAGCCATCAAATCGCAAAAACTTGACATTAGTAGCTCCGGATATGCAATCAACAAAATGTCCATTTTTAGCAAGCTGTTTGTGCGTCCTTTTGAAGCCACATACCCTCTAGGCTTTGCAGTTGTAAAAGTTCGTTCGACCTGCCTCTGCATCGGTAATCATTCACATTACGAGTAGACGTGTTATTCACAGTGTCCTTAGGACCCTCATGCAGTGGCTGTAGTGGATGTAATGGTTCTTCGTTATGATGCGAGCACATTTTGCGTTCTTATGTATACATACATTCGAGGCTGTTTTCATTTTCGATGAATTCGATCGTAGTTCGAGGATAGTTCAACTGCGTTAGATCCGTGGCAACCAAGTAACATTGTCAAAGGATTGATTGCATATTTATTGATCGGTTTTTAAATAACTTATTTTGCACATTACCCCATCTTGCTTGAACCATAGATCACCCATGTCCCAATTATTCTTCAGTTGTGCTCCAATCGAATGGCCCGACTGTTCAATCCAAACACCATGGTCAAGTGCTCACGTGCATTGGCTTGCGGATTTTGTGAGTTCTAACTACCTTAGTTAAGCTTGATTACCACCGCTCTGAAAAGATGATCTTTCAAGCGAAATTGTTGCGATCTTGAAATGCTTCAAAGCCCAAACAGTGGAGGCGGTCATTTTGCTTCGATTCCTGATTCAAATAGACCTCTTTAGCGAAATTCCAATAATTTTACGAAAATCTAAAATTTCTACGCGCACACTTTCGAAAACAGCTGCAATGTTCTCCTTGGAGCGTAAAGGACAAACACGAACCTTCCTCGGCGTGCCTCACTGATATTCGGTTCAAGTGCAGACCGGATGCAGATTATTAGAATTTTCCTCTCCATTTCTTCCAGCTTCTTCATATAGGCGTTCGGGTTACCCATCCGAAAGCATGCATGTGATCTGAGGCCGTTTTACTTCCGCATTCATGTGTTGACGAGGTGACACCGAAGTTGATCCTCTTCAGCGTAGACTTCATTAAATTCCAATCACTCGTTGAAATTAGATCCCTGAAAAACGGGTATTTTGAAAAGTCTTGATCACAGAGTCATTTTGCGTTTTTTGGAGATAACGAGTTGGCACATGTCGGAAAGACACCAGCGTGGAGTCAGCAGACCATGGTCAGATATTTTCCAGCTATCCTTTTAGTATAACTGATGATGCGTCAGCCCGAATAAATGCTGATCGCTAGTTGCTCAATGGTTGAAGAAGAACCACCGAATATTGAATTCCAAGAAACATCACTGTTTCTCAAAATTGAAATTGATGGTGATCAAATAAGTTATTTCAAAAATGTAAAAATCTAGGCCTTATTTTTGATCAAAAGTTAACTTGGGCTGACACATAGATTTGGAAAAAAATGTATGCTGGACTGCGGGCTCTTTACCTCGCTGGAACTTGCCTTCCAGTGAAAATTTAAATGAACTTAAATGGAATCTCTTTAAATACCCATCCTGTTTTAGCTCATGTAAACAAAGAATTGAAGTATCGTTCAACAACACCGTTTGTATTTGTATTTGTATATTATTTTCGAAAGTTCCAAAATGTCTCTAACCGTTTTTAAAATTTAAAATAAATAATTTTATATAATTTTCATATTTTGTTTTTATACCGTTTTTAAATTAAAATTATTTATTTCATTTATTATATTTAATTTTTGATCCAACGCACTTTAAATTCTTTTTGAAATTTTCTTTTTTAAACACCGCTTAATATTTTAACTCTTAATGAAAAAACAATGCAATAAAGTCGAATTGCAATAAATACAAAAAAATACAAATCATTTGGTTGTTTCTTCCTACATTTGTCATACGTCATTTCTGCGACTAGTTTCGTATACTATCATAAGATTCCCCCTCTACATCTTAACTTCGCTTTTGTCTCTTGTCGCACACCCAAAATTTCAGAGACTTTCTATCACTTTAATTTCCGTTAGGCAAAGCCCAATAGCCTTCTTAGTAAACTTGACATTGACACTTTCTTAAAAAAACAATAAAAATGTAACAATTGACAAAGCAACCGAGTCCTTTTACACAGAAATATTCAAATGCCTAATACTTTCGGTTCCTTACGTAACTACAAAAAAACTGTCTGTCGTCGCCACCTTGGTACAATAGAGAGCTACGTTCACTGCGCAATCGCTCATTTACCTGCGAACTCAATCCATGCAAGATTTTTACAATTATCCACAGATTTACATCCGTTTTTCCGAACTTTGCGAATCTCTGTATCATCGTTATATCACCCGAATGCAGGCCAACGAAGGACGACTTTTCTCCTGAGCCTGATGGTATCCCCCAAATTGTATTGAAAAAATGTGTTATCGCAATATCTAAGCCCCTTACCACTCTTTTCCAACTTTCGCTCGCACAATCCGTTTTCCCGAAAGCATGGAAGGACACGTACTACTGTGTCCAAAAAATAAGGTGACATATGAATTTAAACTGCGCGCGTCGAAGGATTTGGAAATTCTTCTTTCTTTTTAGGTTAGTAGTACTGTCAGTGATATCTATGTGAAATTTCATGTCAAAATATATTCATAGTGTTTGAGATACGCGTCGTTTTGTGAGCTGCTTAAAGTGAGTTTTTCGTTTTTTGCGATGTCGAAATTTATTGAGCAAAGAATTTGCATTAAATTTTGTTTGCGGAATCAATTTTCTGCTGCGGATACATTGAGGATGGTGCAGAAAGCCTTTGATGATGAGGCTATGTCTAAAAAAAATGTTTTCAAGTGGTATAGTGATTTCCAAGCCGGCCGTGAACGTGTCGAAGACGAAGAGCGTTCTGGACGACCATCAACCTCAACCGATGAAGCTCACGTCCAACAAATCAAAGATTTGGTGTTGAAAAACCATCGATTAAGGATAAGAGACCTTGCTGACGAAGTTGGCTTATCGAAAGGCTCAATCAACACCATTTTGAAGGATGCTTTGGGCCTCAAGCGCGTCAAATCTCGACTGGTACCGAAAACATTGAATTTTTTGGAAAAAATGCGTCGCGTTGAAGTGTGTGAAACAATGCTTTCCGACTACCAGGATGTCATGAAATACATTATAACTGGCGATGAGACTTGGATCTATGCTTACGACCCCGAAACAACCGATCAATCGAGCGAATATCGTGCCAAAGGAGAGCCGAGTCCAAAAAAAACCGCGCCAAAGTCGCTCAAAAATCAAGGTCATGTTGACTGTTTTCTTCGATTATCGTGGTGTTGTGCTTTATGAATTCCTTCCAACTGGCCAAACAGTCAACAAGGAATATTATTTGAACGTTATGCGTCGTTTGCGTGACGCTATCCGCCTAAAAAGGCCGGAATTGTGGAAAGACAATTCTTGGTCTTTACACCAATATAATGCACCATCCCATACCGCACTCGTAATTCGTGATCATTTCGCCAAAAACTCAACCCATATCGTTCCGCAACCACCGTATTCACCTGATCTGGCGCCGTGCGACTTCTGGCTGTTCAACAAGCTCAAAAGACCGCTCAGGGGACACCGTTTTGATACGATAGAGGAGATTCAAGCCGCAGCGAAGACGGAACTGAAGGCCATCCCGGAAAGTGACTACAACCAGTGTTTCAAAGATTGGAAAATCCGTTGGCATAAGTGCATTGCATCGGGAGGGGATTACTTTGAAGGGGATGCAATTGATTTGGAAGAATAAATAAAGAATTTTCAAAATAAATACAATGTCACCTTATTTTTTGGACACAGTAGTATATTATCCCCGTTCATCCCCGCCCCATTGCTAAGCTCTCATCCATCAACAAGCTCTTTTAAAGTATTGTCTATGATTCAGTATACTTTCACTGTAAATCCATTCTTTCCACAAAACAACACGGATTTATAAAGGGAAGATCCACTACCACAAACCTTATCGAAGGGAAAGAAGTCGATGCCATTACAACCGACTTTAGTAAAGCTTTCGATAATATCTCTCAGCGAATCATCTCTCTCAAATTCAAGGCCCTCGGATTCCCCCCTGCCTTCATTGATTGGATATAATCATACCTTCAATGTCGGCAATATAGGGTCCTTTTCCGCTCGTCACTATCCAATCCTTTCGCTGCTACCTCAGGTGTTCCCCAAGGCAGTCACTTAGGCCCTATTATTTTTATATTAACGATTAACGATTTTGAACACATTTTAACTCACTCCGATCTGTCCATCTATGCCGATGATATGAGAATCAGCAAACATACTACTGTGTCCAAAAAATAAGGTGACATTGTATTTATTTTGAAAATTCTTTTTTTATTCTTCCAAATGAATTTCATCCCCTTCAAAGTAATCCCCTCCCGATGCAACGCACTAATGCCAACGGAATTTCCAATCTTTGAAAGACTGGTTGTAGTCACTTTCCGGGATGGCCTTCAGTTCCGTCTTCGCTGCGGCTTGAATCTCCTCTATCGCAGAAGTCGCACGGCGCCAGATCAGGTGAATACGGTGGTTGCGGAACGATATGGGTTGAGTTTTTGGCGAAATGATCACGAATTACGAGTGCGGTATGGGATGGTGCATTATCGTGGTGTAAGAATTGTCTTTCCACAATTCCGGCTTTTTAAGGCGGATAGCGTTACGCAAATGACGCATAACGTTCAAATAATATTCCTTGTTGACTGTTTGGCCGGTTGGAAGGAATTCATAAAGCACAACACCACGATAATCGAAGAAAACAGTCAACATGACCTTGATGTTTGAGCGACTTTGGCGCGGTTTTTTTGGTCTCGGCTCTCCTTTGGCACGATATTCGCTCGATTGATCGGTTGTTTCGGGGTCGTAAGCATAGATCCAAGTCTCATCGCCAGTTATAATGCGTTTTATGACATCCTGGTAGTCGGAAAGCATTGTTTCACACACTTCAATGCGACGCCTTTTTTCCAAAAAATTCAATGTTTTCGGTACCAGTCGAGATTTGACGCGCTTGAGGCCCAAAGCATCCTTCACAATGGTATTGACTGAGCCTTTCGATAAGTCAACTTCATCAGCAAGGTCTCTAATCGTTAATCGATGGTTTTTCAACACCAAATCTTTGATATGTTGAACGTGAGCTTCATCGGTTGAGGTTGATGGTCGCCCAGAACGCTCTTCGTCTTCGACACGTTCACGGCCGGCTTGGAAATCACTATACCACTTGTAAACATTTTTTTTAGACATAGCCTCATCATCAAAGGCTTTCTGCACCATCCTCAACGTTTCCGCAGCAGAAAATTGATTCCGCAAACAAGATTTAATGCAAATTCTTTGCTCAATAAATTTCGACATTGCAAAAAACGAAAAACTCACTTTTAGTAGCTCACAAAACGACGCGTATCTCAAACACTATGAATATATTTTGACATGAAATTTCACATAGATGTCACTGACAGTACTACCAACCTAAAAAGAAAGAAAAATTTCCAAATCCTTCGACGCGCGCGGTTTAAATTCATATACCTTATTTTTTGGACACAGTTGTATAATCAAAACTACTTAGAGCTGAATATTGCTAAAGAGTGTTCATCTACCTGAATCATAGAGCTTGATGCCTGACGAAACAACTCATGAATCCTGCATCAATTCTTTGACTTCTAATAAACATGCATCCATGGCATTAAAGACTGGTCTCAATGAAAAACCGTAAATCATCTGCTCGTGTTCCAAAATGCTACCATGCCCGGCACCCTTGCAATTTAAAACGCCCAAGAGCTCGGCGAGGATCATTTTCACAGTCCATGAGTCAATTACGACTCAATAAAAGTGTCGCCAAATGTCGTAATCAAGCGATCTTTAACTCCACGCAACTAATTCAAAAAAGTCATCTCCTGTGCGGATCGTGTGCTTCCAGATGAAGGAACAAAAATTATTAAACGACAAGACGCCGCGCCGTGCCAAGAGCCATCTCCACCAATAGTGCTCCATCTAAATCAAATCAAGACCCCTGATGAGAGATATGATTGCAATCCTCCCTAATTGGCGAGCATTTGCTTTCGCATTTGCCAACATCAAGTTGCTACCAGATCGGCCCTCGCAGTTAGACGTAATCGTTGGAAATATAAAACGCCATGCCAAAGGCCCCACAGTCATTCGGGACATTATAATCTGGATGTCCATGTCCATGTGCATGTCGGACAACGGACTAGCGCTATCATTCGAACCAGATCAGTGATGAATGGAAACGATGCAGCGAGCAGAGCAAAAACAGTTGCGTTTTCATGCGAATGCCAATTCAGGAATTTTCGCTGCGAAAATTGTGGAAAGTATGGCGTTTACCTCTTGGTGGTGCATGCTGCCTGCTGCCGTCACGTCACTCGCAGCGTCCATCCGAAGGATTGAACACAATGTAGTGCTTTTGACTGCAAGCTTCCTAATATGATGCTGCCGCATGAACCAGTTCTAGATTGTTTTTACTGTAACCAATTTATTCCACAACAATCGCAATGTTGCTTTTCATGTTTTGTTGGACGCATTAAGGCCCGCGGAATTCAAATGCTCCGAGTGGAAACTGTGCTCAGCGAGTCGAATGACAAGATTTTTGCTATTGTATCTGGTGCCGTCCTTAAGGATGCACGACTACGTGTCTTATGGTGTGTACGGGAATTTTTCTTCTTTCAACCTGTTTGCATCGAGAGAATGTCTGACGGGATTGATTGTCAGTCATTAGACAGTTAGAGTTGATGACAGGCAACAATCCATGTCAACACTTTATTTCCCGATTACATCAAACAACAAACAACTGCGTCCATGACCGCAAATCCAAAAGCTCATTACGAACAATGCGCCTCCGAGCAAGGCATTATCTAATAAGATTATGAAATTGGTCAAATAACCTCCCGAAGCCGATGGATGGCCACAGGTATGCTGACGCTCCCAAAAATCCAACCATCCAATCTAACATTCATCTGCTCGCGCTGGACGCAATGTACGCGGCGGAGTATCTTGCGAATTCCCTTTGGAACGCAAGCCACATAGACCAAAATTTGAATTCCCATCACGAATGCAATTTGCCCGGCAAGCGTGCTGGGATCACCATCGAAAGATCTTCCCATCGACAAATAACAGAAAGAAGCCCACCAAAGACACAGCAACGAAGTTGCGTTCCCGAGCACCTCTGGGATAACAAAACGACCGACAGCACAAACTCGTACAAGCCCAAATGCCATCCCTAATAACTCCCGTCCGTCGTCGGATGCAATGCGGCTCTCAAGGCAGCACGTCATAGACTCAGGCGAAGATGACTGTTGCTGTTGCTGGTGGCTCGGGCATAGCCACAGACACGGGCTTAACCGCGTCAAGCTAATTCAAAAAGCGTAATTTCTTCCGGTGCATTGGTCACCCGTGTTTACACACATCAAACATCTTCCAATCCAATGCGGCGATGCGGCGCAACTACGAAGGAGAATCCAAGTGTTCAACCCGAGGCGATTGGCAAGTTGGCAGGGTTGCCATGTGAAAGCATTCAACGAATTTGCGAAGGAAAAGACGTGACGCATTTTGAGGAGATTTTAAGGGTGCCGTAACTTTTCATAAATATTGTTGTAGAGTATTTGAACGAACCCATCCAACAAAAATAGTATCCAGACCTTGTACGAGTTGAATAACGAAGATGCAAGACCGCACACCAGTTTGACTTATTGAATAAAATTATTTTTTTAAACTTTCCCGCAATAAATTATTTGTTTGAAAATTAAAACCCTCGGTGCATTTTGCTGCCAAAAATTAATATTCCTACGCATTGATTTTTATTTCTTATAAAAGTAAACGATATTTAATTAAAAAAAAATACAGTCAAACCCGCTAATACGGAATCCGTTTAGTTGCGAAACCCGCATAAATAAAAAAAATTAATCTGTCCTCGTCACTAATTTGGCAAAAGACGTACAAGCGGCTGTCTAATGGAAAAAGCCTTCGACACGTTTTGGATTGACGGGCTTATTTATAGATTAATCATATATGGGTTTACAGGTCATCTTGTTAGGATGATCACATCTGTGATAAGAGAAAAGAAAGCACACTACGACAATGGTTTTTAACGCCATTAATGGTCTGCCACAAGGGACACTTTCAGCACCAATACTCTTTAATATTCATGGGTTTGGATAGTTCAATGGCATTCGCTGACGACATCATCCTGTACGCTCATTCCGACTTTCGGCATTACGTCTCTAACAAAATACAATGGGATGTTTGGGGTATTCCTGACCTTATGCGGAATCATTTCGCGCTGTCAGGGAATGTTACTGCGAATGAGCTCATAGCGGGTTTATTTTATCATAACCCTATGTATTGGAAAGTCAACGAATACCTCTTGAGGCATTTTTCTAATAGACAACTCCGCTTTATTGAAGTAAGAAGAAGAAGCTTATGTATTACTGAAAAAAAATCTATAAAACTAAAAAAAAAAAAACCAACATATCATCACTCGGCGAAGAGTGAAACTTATTGGTCATCGTTCAGCATGGTTCAAGGCGTCCTTAATGAGCGGATTTAGCAGTAGAAAAAAATCCCTCCCAGCCTTGTTGAAGTTCATTAGATCATTCTTCAGATGCGTGATATCTACGGGACTATCATCATCTCATTCACTAAAATGTGCAGCTGAGTTAAACGTGTAAAAGCTTGTTGTTTGGGACATCGCTGTCTGCTCATCCGCACCATTTTCGGTATCCGTATTCATCTCGGATCGAGCATTATTCAGCCTTCCGACGCACATCGCCCAATTTGACTGATTTAGGCGGTCAAAAATGAGCTATTTGGGTTGTAAGCCGGGTTTCAAATGATTACACATGTTTTCTAAAATTTAAGCAAATATATTTATTTATAATTTTAAGTTCGAATTATAATTTTTGAATATTGTATAATAAAACATTTATTATTCAAATAATTATTTTATCGTTTTCATTTCATAAGTTCAGCGAATATCAGCAGATCAATTGTTTCAGGTGAGAACGATTTTTAAGATGTTGTCACTCTCTCATGTACGAACGAAAACGTTAATTTCCGGCTTCTGCAACCTTTTCTGAAAGTTGTCCTATGGAGAGTGAAGCATTTTGTAAAATTTTTCAACAGTGAATCAAATTTTTATGCCTGGTAGGAGTCACGGGCTGTCACTAAAACAATTCACTGCACAATTGCGCAGTCGCATTTATCGTATTTTTCGTATTGCCCACTTGAAATTGTTGCCAGCATGACTTTAAGTCTATAAATTTAATCACAACTGGTTCCTGTAAACTCAGTAGCTAGTTGTGGGCTATCAAAAAATTGCCTGCTAGTGTTCCCGTCATTTTTATTTCCAGACTAAAATACTTGTCTGTAAATCTTTTCTGAATATAAAATGTTCTTTAATTTTTTAAGAGCTTTTCTCCTTCAGTCCATTTTTCTTGATGTTTCTTAACTTATAAACTAATTGCAGGACACTTTCAAACAGCCGGATTATAGCAAGAAAAACTAAAAGTCCAAAGTCGAGAGCAAAATTTAAGTCTTTCGTTGTAGCTGCTGTAACACCGACTTGTTGATGTTGTATTCGTTGATGCAGGATAAAACTTTCCGTCCACCAGGGTCACTTTTAAAATATGCTTAAAAAGAATGTTCCGCATTCAGTTATTCTACCATACTACCATTATGTACTACCATCTCGTACATAATTTATTTCTTCTTTTGTTATATCCGTACTTTCATCTGTTCGAATCGGAGTCTAATGGAATGGCACAACGTGAGGAGGACGGTGTTGGAACTTGCTGATTTCCTTCCTCTCTTTTCCATGAAGATTTTGCAACGACACGAATGAACTAAGAAAAACAACTTATGTCTCATTCCGCTTCATTGTCAAATATATGCTTAAATGAGTTCGTTGAGAACCATCACATCCCCATTTGGTGGTGTTAAAACGAGCGAGCCCTCTTTACTTTCACGTATCGAAACAATACCAAAGTTAAGCCATCTTCTGATAGTGTGACACATTTTGGGCCACTTTGAACTATTACTTATTTAAGATAAATACTTTTTGAAATGTATGGGAAGAATCGATCGAAGCTTTTTCGAGAAAAATGAAATGTTTGAAGGCAATTGTTGTACAATATTTTAGGTTTAAAGTCCCAAAATCGATTAACCCGCTGTCGTTCGTAGTTTAGGTTAGGTTGTGCAGGGTTATGAAGTGCTTCACAAGATACTAGGCACCATAATGAACCCATCGCGATCTCTGAGGTGGAGTAACAGCCTAAACGCTTTCCTCGAGACAGTTTATTTCTCTACAAAATTTCAAAATTTGTCCTACTTCCTCTAGGGTTTCAAAAAAGTTGTTGTCCAGACGTTTTCCACGGCTTTTAGCTATATCCTGGCATTCACATAATAAATGAGTAATATCCTCTGCAGTATCTGCATTCTTTCGCGACCGAGAAACCCAGTCTCCTTAGGAGGCAGTGCTCTGATGGTACGCCCAACGCTATCAGCTTGCTTTCTGCTCAGCTTAAGAATTTCGTTTGCCGAATGTAGGTCAAATGGCTTTTGATACCCTGTTTTGTCTTAAGTTTGACTAACTTTGGTCGGTTATTTTCATTGTCTTATCTAGCAGTGTTGCCTTAACGGCACAAGCAGGACGTTTAATGGAAACACTATTGGCCGGAGGTAGTTTACCCCCATTTCTGGCTAATTTCGATTTCGGAGTGTCCACGCACCCAACATAATTTCAACTGACTCTACGTGCACAGTGCGTTTAGCAGTGTTGGGCAGTTTCTGACCATTTCCGATTTCGTTTGGCACGATTCTATTGCCTGTAGCGCAGCTTGACTGTTGACGTAGATAGCAATATCCCGGTCGGAGACCTATTTCATTTCTAGTAGTTCTGATGCCTTAAGGACTACTAGAACCTCTGCCTGAAAAACGCCACAAGCATCCGGCAGTCTTAAAGTGACTCTAAGGTCTTGGTTTGTGAAGAAGATTCCAGACCCTGTTCCCTCTATGGTCAATTTCAATTTCAATTTCAATGCATTTTTATTAAATAAATTCATGACCTTACGTGCTAGACAAAAATGCTTAAATCTAGCTTAATTAACTTAACTATTTCTTAAATAACTTACTGGCCCTCTGCGGGCGCTCTAAGATAAACTTTACAACTTAAAATATGTCTTTCGACTTAAATTCCCTCTATGGTCTTAGAGCCATCAATGTACACTTCAGTTTCGTTTTGCTGCATCACAACTTTTGCTTGTCATTCATCTCTTCCAGGATACGTTATTTCGTATGGCGAATTGAAGTCTAATTCAGGAAGGATTTCGTCCATTCTTTTTAGCTGTAGTGCCTATGGAACCTTTTTGCATAGCCCTGCCTTGTCGGACCTACAATAAGGAACAAACAATTTTACTCACGAAATATTAAAAAAAAAAATAACTACATTTATTTTGAAAATAAGCTTTTCGCTTGCTCTCCCACCTGGCAACCCTTCTCTCTCTGTACCAGCCGTGTGCCAATTTTCCAAAGAGTCAGCGACTAACGCACATTCGCACGGCAATTCTTTACAAGGGTGGGGGCAAGGCAAACGTTTATTTCCCCAAAATTGGATATCACATCAGAAGACAGATTGGGTTTCTAGTCGCACGACGAACGCCTAGAGAGATATTATCGTTGCAACTGCCGCCGCCGCGCCATAGTCGTACTTGAGTCGCGCATCGAACAGGTACACGTTGAGCTTCAAATAATTTCTTCCCAAAAGCATCATCGTCTCGCTGCAACGCTTCCATCCAACAATCCAATACAAAATCACAACACCGCAGCTCGAAGAAGAAGAAGCCCGCCAAACCAAACCACCGGCGCGCTGCCGCGCCGTGCCGTGCCGAAGAAGAAGAACAACACGAAGACTCGACAGAGCCAAAGTTTGTTTGGCGTTTGGCCGTGTTTGCGTTGTCGTAAGCCTTAAGTCAGGCGAACAATCGTTAGACAATTACAAAGCTATTGGTTCGCTTGTTGTGCAGATACTTCTTGGCCAACCGTTGTTCGAGAAGTCGAAACACACAGAAGTGGAAGAAGAAGAAGTGTATCTTCTTCATTTGGTCTTCGAGCACGATGTGGATAATGATGATGATGGTGATGGTGGGAAAGCCATATCCAATGTTTGCTTTGCATTCGGTGCCTCGACAGCGACCTTGATGGACGCGTACAATACACTTCGCTTGTCTTAGAAAAACAAAAAAAATAGAATAAGATACTTTTCGTGTTTCTATCGGTTAGTTTTTTTTTTGTGCCTCCTTTTTTAGTGGCAATCGTTGTATCTATCGCGACGTGACTTTATCTATCGGCTCTTTTTTTTTGTAGAACAGATCCATCCTAGGGCGGGAAATAATTTTATATAAGAAAAAAAAACGGTTTGCAGATACATTTCGCTTGCATGTAAGCCAAGTCAGCCTCATTCATTATCATTTCCTTGAGAAAGTGTCCCGCCGCACAGTGTTTGTTCCGCAAATTATTTCAAAAAAGAGCTCTTTCAGGGCTCCTCCTTGTGGACCCTTAAAAAAAAAGCCAAGCTCATTAATTAATGTGATATAAAAAAAGAAAGAATTAAACTTGTGGATTATGTGTGAAGTGTGGTTTGTTTATCGTGTCTATTGAAACCGAGGGTTTTTTTTTTTGTTGGAAGCAGACAGAGTCGGAGTCGGAGTCATCAGTCTGCCGATTGAATTACCATTTTGATGGGAAAATCTCTCAAAAAAAAAGGTGAGAAAAACAAAAACTAAAAACTAATTTTAATTATGACACACCGACAAATGAAGCACAAAAGTGACTGACCTCAGGGGTACCCTTTTTTATTCATAAGTATTTTTCTTGCGCTACAATTGCGCTGTGATTGAGCAAAGCAGTCGTTGTTGTGTTATAAATTTGTTTATATATAATGAAGATGGCGCTGCCGGTTTGTAATTACTTTTTGTCGGGTGGTAAAGCTTTTTTTATGGTTGGCAATTCCAGGGATTTCTAGAAACCGACTCTACTGATTAGGATTGATGTTGAAAGTGCTTATGCTGAATTTTAGGACTGGATTGATAATCCAGTACCGTTTGGTTCGGTTAATTACACAATTATAATAATTTGCGGTAAGAAATTTATTGGATTCTTTGTTTTTTTGAGTTTCTCCCACGGATATGGAGGTATTTAAATTTCGACAGCCAGGTGATTACTCCACTTTCTTTGGCAGAAGCCGCTATTTTTACTCATTCGATGAAAAGCTAGACATTAAAAGATAATAATGTTGTACCATTCATCTTGTTGTGATTTATGTGAAATGAGGCTTAGGCTAAGTATGACGGAAATAATAGATTTAATTAGAAAAAAACAAAACGAATTAATAAATCGAGCGAAAGTGCATTTTATTTTAGTGAAATAATTCTATCATGAGAAATACGTGTATCTATTTTTTGGACGCCTTTTTTTTATCTCTGAGTGCATTTATATTGAATGTGTAGAAGGATAAGAAGATTGTGTAGTTTGAATTCGATTAATTCCTATGAAGGGAGGAATTCAAAATCAAATTCAAAAAAATTTCATTCATTCAGTTCGCAGTATTTTTTACGACAGTAGCTGATTTAGTTCTATGGGGATTTTGTTGGTTTTAAAAATGAACGTCATCACTCAACTGATAGTGCTTTGAGTTTATACAATGGCATCATCTTTTCATGCCATTTGTATGAATGTTTGGTTTTCGAGCATGGAACTACAGTAGGAAAAAATGTTGATGGAGATATAACTCTTTTTAGTGAATGGAAAGACCAATGCTTTTATTAGCTCGCAAGTTTCTAACATTAAAAAAAACCTGGAGGTCGAAATTTTGCACGACTTCGTCCAACAGAGCCGGACCTACTTCAGCAATTACTCGCCGATTTCGGCTCATAAGTTATCAACAGGAGCTTGGTTACTACTTAGTATGAGTGACTTGACAAACCCCTAAAAACAGCAGTCCAATGGTTCAATAAAGACGATTTAGGCGCCCCATCGATATGGAATTTTTTAACACTTAACAAATGTTTGTTCCAATGGTGATTTTGAGGGTCATGATGGAGATGCTCTGGTGGATAATTAGAAGCTCCGGAAATTGTGCCCAGTGCACGATAAATTTGGCGCATTGAAAAATAATTTAAGCAAACATTTTTTATAATTTCTAAACGTTGTTCAGGTGTGAGTCTGAACGCAGATGCCCAGTCTGAGTGCTTCAAACTTGCTTAACAAAAGCCCCTTACCTGAAAATCCAACATATTTCCTTATCTTAGCTTCCTTGAAAAATCTGACGTTCATGATGATGTCAGATGATCTCCACTTTCTCAGAGATTCCAAGGATATCATTTGGAACTCGTCGCCAGTCCAGTCAGAGCAGAGTCCTGTGATGACTTCGAAGACCAAAGGTTCGACTTTTTTTTTTTTTTGGTACAGTCGCCTCTCCAGGCCCACATTACATAATCCTTATCGCTAACTTTTGTCCCACTAATTCACTTCACTTCATTTTGTAATTTAATTAACTTAAGAGCGGATTGTTTGTCCACCAACATGATACTCTTAAAAAGGCTGAAGATTATTCTTGCTGCTTTTTCGATTGCATAGACTTTCGCTTGAAAAAAAATTGTATGTATCTGGATTATTTTTACAGGCCAGAAATTTTTGAACCAAATTCTCTTCTATAAATTCCCTATTGCATGAGCATTTGGAATCAAGATGATTCCGAGGTATGTAGCCTCAGTCGGGAAGTTGATAGTTGATCGATGGACATCCAGCTCTGGTAGGGTGCAGTTCACGATCTAGGTGAATTGTAGCAGTTCGGTCTTGGAGGGGATCACTAGATGACATTTGTAACCTTTTGGTGTCCTTTTTTAGAAAAACTTGAAGCATTCGAATCAAGACAAGAATCACGAGATTTTATCTTATTTAGCTGTGACCTTTCGTGATCAAGTCCAGCCTAATTTTTGGATCACAGTAATGGGAACGCACAACTGCCATCTGGTTTGGTGTAGAACCCGCCCGAGGGTAGCCTCATTTCAATAACATTTACATTGGATTATACCAATTTCCAAAAAAAAAAGAAAGCCCATTCACACCAGCAATGTTACATTTAAATATTATAATCATTGAATGAAGCAAGCGACCTGTCACCGCTCAAGTTAAATGGCTTCTTCCAGCATTTAGCAGCCTCTAGAAATTATCTTTGTAAGTACATCTTCACCATTCGCATTTTCATTAATGTCGCAAAAACGTTTAAAGTCACTTCCACTTGAGATTCCATTGATGTTTTATCCAATGACAAACGTACTCGTGCATAATTTGCTTCCAGAAGTGCTGAAACAACATTGGGACACTATTATAGAAAGCCACCTCAATGGGTCTGACATTTAGTACCTCCTCTGGAGTGAAATTTCGGATTTACTACGGCTTGTACGTGACAACATAATTACGAATATAAGCGGAATCCACTAGTTTTTTTTTTATTGGCTTTCTCAATTAACGTCGCTTAAACGAATCAAGACGATGATAGTTTTCGACACAAGCGAATCTGAATAGAAATAAGAATGAAAAGTTAGGTTCAATATCATTATTCCAAGAGGGGATTCGATTTTGTGGACATTCTTCTTTAGAACATCATGAGCCTGTTTCAATGATACCAACATAAACTGCTATTAAGATGGCTTTGCTTACAACAAGACTGAAGAGTTACCAAACTTTTGATTGACAAACTTTCTGTATGGTCCCCAAAAACTGAGAAAACGTGCATCTCACTCACCCATACATATATAAAGAGTACATAAATTTTTTTAGCTACAACTCTGGCAAAGTTAACGTAGTAGCCAAAAATCTTCCAGAAACTTCTTATGAGTCAATGACTCAAATATTGTGAAGTTTCTGCGTGCCACCGTCGATTCGATGCTCTTCTTGGAATGCAAAAAATTTTATACCTCACAGGTATCCATCCTAGGGTAATTTCGAGGTGCCACTTCAGCTGTAAAGAAACTACAAGTATTTATTGTGGACTGCGCAAGAGCTCCCACTCGTCTTCGAGTTTTATTTTAATTTGCTATTCTCAGATTCGCATCACTTCGTATCTTTGGCCATACAAATGAAGCTGTTGAATGATGCAGTTGGTAGAAGAGCAGCCTTTTATATAGATCAAATGAAAGGTCAAAGTTTTCAATCCAAGTGGGATGTTGAACTTTTATCTAATTGAAAGTCTAGTCCGAACACTTTTTGCAGGGTAGACCAAATAAACAGCTTTATCACTGCAGTAGTCGACTAACATAAACTCATGAGATGCTTTGAGAAGAGGATTTCATTTGTATATTTATATAAAAAACAAAATTCGTCCAAAAGAAACTTCGTGGTTCGATACAATAAAGACAAGTTCAAAGAAATTGGTCCCAAGAAGATTCCTTGAGAAATAATCTCGAAAATCCTTTTTTTTTGGTGAAGTTTTTGAAATATATTAGAAGTTCAGAAATTTTGTTTACTAGGCTAGCTTTAGTCTGTCATATATGGAAGCTTTAACATTCGTTTTAAGCTATTAAATAGAGCTCGTTTTTAAGGTTCCGTTCCTCAAAAGGAAAAGCGGAACCTTTATATGGTCACTTTAATGTCCGTCAGTACCACTACCCTTTTTTAAGGAACGCGTGGAGACATACAATTAAAATTAACATCGAATACTTGTGACTGCGGTGCCTTAAAGCATGTAAAAAAACTAAGCTCGAGTAAAAAGATCCGTCCGTCCGTCAGTTACCACCCTTTTTTAAGGAACGCGTGGAGACATACAATTAAAGGTAACATCGAATACTTGTGACTGCGGTGCCTTAAAGCGTGTTAAAAAACTAAGCTCGAGTAAAAAGATATGATGACCTGTTGACCTTGAATCATGAAATTTGGCAAAAGGTTATTTTTTTGAAAAGTCCGAAAATCATAAATTTGTACTAAAATCTTAAAACAAAAAGCCTTTAAGTCGCAACTAAATTTTTTTAACGCCGTGATGGATGAACTATTTCCATACCGTATGGAACCTTCGTTGCGCTAGTCTGTCTCGTACTTGGCCAGTTGATCTCTAAGGTCTGTGGTCTTTGCATTTGCTCTTGCAGTAAATTGTAATATTACTTTTTTCAGTCAATCGACATCGCTGGAGATCTTAAGCACACCGAATCAAACGACAAACAGTGGATTTAGTTGGATCAACATGATATACACTTCTGATTTTTGCTGTCAAAATAGCTTAGCTCAAATTCCATTGCAACTTTCCTAAATTTTAAGTTCAATAAAATAATTTCTTACATCATGACCACAACGGTTGATCGTTTTCCCGAAAGTAAGCTTAAACAAACTTTCCGAACAATAAACATCACTTTATGCCATCTTTGACAGAATGTCAAAATATTTGTTTAACTCATCCTTAAAGAGACCAAAACAAAAATATTTTTGTTTATGTTAAGTTCACATCGAATGAAAAGCCAAGATTTCTGTTTTCGAAAAGCTCTTAGAACCAGAATCATGTTTCAACACAACTTTCTCATATTCAATCTAAGATTTTAGCGTCGAACGTCACCTTCATTGACTCACGCACCACTGAGTCATTGTCAAACTGTCAGCCATTGAACTCATTCCAAGACTAAGGCCAAGTTAGACCTTACCAGCTGAAGCTATTGGCAAGAAAGAATTTTCGGTTTTTTAGTGTGAAATTTATTATTGTATTTAAAAGATAAACTTAAATCACTTATACATTTTCCATTATGTTCGATCAGCTTCTGCCGTATATCTGACAACTTCATGATTCCATGGTCACAGAACTTCCTGTCCTCATTAGGACAAAACTGGATCAATTGCGATTCCAGGTCGTCATCAACTTCAATTGTTCAACAATAACATTAGACATCTTTGAGAGAAAAGTCTCCAGAAGGGAATTTTTAAATCGATTCTGACAAGTGCTTTCTGTTCAGTAGTCAACACCATAAACTTGACATATCACTTTGTGAACGAACCCGAGCATTTTTTTCGACTTTACGGAGATAAAAAGCAAAATGTCGAAACATTTTCGCTTGGGCACTGTACCATCAGGCGTGAGGAGATTTAAGCGCAAGATTAAAGTGACAGTTATCAAATATCAAAAGAGATTGACAATGCTGAGAAATAAAATAAAATGTTTTTATTTCTTGATTTGAAATTTGATCCAACAGCCAAAAACTCCGGCTGTCAAAATTTGTTTCCTTTTTCTTACTTGTACAAATTTGAAAACCTTGCGATTTCCTGCGGATAAAACACAAATCAACCATCGGTACAATCACATACATATACAAAAATATTTGCAGTGCAGCGCCCTAAATTATTGAATGTTCAATTTTTACTTTTATGAAGAAAGTTTGCCGCCAGTTTTAATTGTATGAAAAGTGTAGCTGTCAACTTAGTTGACAACATGTAGTTAATATGCTGGCGATTTGTATTCCAAAAGTCGGAGGGTATCTTAATATTTAGTTCTTTCTAATCCTGACTTTTGAGATACTCTCATGTTTTTACAGATGTCAAATTGTGACAGCCGAAGACATTTTGTTTTTTGTTTTGCAGTGTGAACAGGTTTTCGGTTTTTTTGTGAATTCTGAATTTTCCTTTCGGTCTAGACAAAGTGAAACCTTTTTTAAATTTTTATGCGAAAAACATGACATCGCAAATACAGGGTTGCCATCAAACACATTCAATATTTCATAATTAAAAATTATGTCGATCAATTAAGCGCCGTCATTTTTGAAGACCATTTTGGCCCCTTTTCGTTACAATTTCAATCGTTTTGCTGAGTATTCTTGTCGGATATTCCCTTTGAGAGTTTTTATGGTCTACAGCTTTTTCTCTGAGACCCGTGAATCCAAATAGAGGGGTGTGAAGCTTTCAAACCAAGTGATCTCTTCTGTCACGATTTGTACGAAGCTCTTTGAGGCAAGGGGCTTAACGTCTTAGTCTTTATTTGACAATTGCGGAAAGAAATTTTGCAAGTGCTTTAGCACTTTGATATTGTGATATAAAGTATATTGTTTTAAAAAAGAACAAGGAAATGGATCTCCATTTCAAAGGCTGGAATTATCATTAAAATGTGAACAACTTGTTAAATAAATTTAACCGGGTCTGTTTTAAATTCATCAAAGTTCGAATTATGATGCAGAAAGAACTTCAATGCGAAAAGGATTTACGCTTAAGATGCCGCAAAGAACATTCCTGTTTGTTTTCAAACGTTTCAAATGAAGCAAATTCCAAGTGAATTAAAGATTATTTTTTCAGCATCGATTCCATTACCGAATGACTCAATACTAAATCCCATGTATGATGTGTCAATTCCTTGCACAATGGAAACTTATTTTTCCATTCATTCCCACAAAGAACCACATACAACGAAGAAGGTCTTCCATCAATGAAGATATCAAATAAGATCGATTGTATGTCTAAGCGTAGCTGACAAGATAATATCGCAGCCGACTGGTCGATTCCTTGTTGTAGAGTGAACATAACTCCGGGCAATTATTTGCAAATTTTCCACGTCCCGATTGGTAGACGCTCATACAATTCTGTAAGAATCTGATGCAACTGGTGCAGATACAAGTACTCCAGATACTTTGGACTTTGTTGGGTCTTGAAAATTGCCATCAATTTAAGACAGCTTCACACTTGATATACATAATTCGCGTTTATTAACTTATCACGGCCGTCCGATGGTGTGATGTTAAACGAATTCCGTCCGTTGACAGTGGTGAAACGAGCTGGAAACTTGACACTTTAATTGAACCCTAGACACGGTCAGAGGAATTGGCAAAAGTATACGTTCTTGCAGTAAATGCACTCTTGAAGCGAGCGTGACTTACACAAGTATTGTAGAAACTAGAGTGCAATAAATATAGCTCTGCTTAGTTATGAGTTCAATTAGCTCGATGGTGAAAAAGTAGATCAAATGGAAATTGTTGCTCCTTTGAAGAGACAAAAGAAAGAAATCTGGAATAGTCAAATCCGTCAAAAAATCAATTATTTCGCGACTTCCGTGTGTGCTTCACCATTTCTTCCACTTCCAACACATCAATTTGCGACAGTAAAAACTCGTTGATCATGCTCATCAGTCACAGTAATCGTGTTTTCCAAATCAAAGGATATCTTCGGAATGAATGTGACGCAACAGGTAGTGGGTTTGAGGAGATGTCAGGGTTTCCAATGCCGCAAAAGCACTTCTTTCAGGTGGAAATGGACCTCGTCACTCATGCTGAATTTTCACTATTTTGTTTAGTCAGGATAACTTTGGCGTCGCTGATGGACTCAGCGTTTAATTGTTGGTTGCGCGGTACGACGTCTGGTCGGCTTTGACGAACGATCATACTTTCGATGTTTACTGTTTACTGTTTACTGTGCAGCTTACGCTGTGCATGGAGTTCTCATGGACCTGGTCATCCAGGTTGAGAGTCATGCACTGGGCTTACCCGGAACAATTAATAGCCTTGGATATTTGTTGATGTCCCTGCAGAACAAAACAAGGACGATTATAAGGCAGATACCGCCCCTTCCCAAAAAGTGCGTTTGGATAAGCCGGACAAAAAAAAGGATGCAACACTTCGATATCTACTAGGGAAAATGCTATAAAGATCATAATCAACGGTAATTTGAAGCGGATTAGCTATATGCGGCATAATTAGGCAAAAAGGCTTGGGTTTTTGGCAAGCACACGAACGTCTAATAACATTCCGCATCTAAGCTTAATTCTCTAAGAGTAGCTTAACTTATGTTCACGCTAGCCATGGGCAAAAGACGACGCCACTTAAGACTGATTCTATGAGCTCCTCGACCCAATGTACGAAAGAGAACATCTATTGTCCGACTCTCGGAAAACCAAGCCTATATAACACCACGTCTTTCAACAAACAAGCACTAAGTCTCCACATTTCGATATCCACAAAGGGACTTGGTGATCACCCGATCAAGATACTTTCATGAAAATGGATCATATGCGATCGACGTGAAGTTTGCATGTATTATTTAGGATGTTCGTTCGTTCCCAAATGCCAACATCGTCTCGGACCACTATCAAGATGCTGAAGCTAATGTGGAAATTTGACGTTAAAAAGCTACAATCGCAATAGATCACCGGAAATTCTCAAGGATCAGAAGTGTCGCACACAGGAACCCAGAAACCCCTGATACTTCGAAGATTGAGTGCTGGCACCAGCAGCAAAACTAAGTCAGAACTTCCCGAGCTCGATTGGTTCTCTCACATAACAGCTAGTGTGAGTTTAAATCTTAAGTAAGCGTCTTACAAGAAAAATGGTTCATTAAGCCCAGTCAAAAGTTCAGGCTTCATTGACTTCTCTGTAACTACTATGAACCGATGTAAGCGAATAATCCAACTGATATTTGCTTGTGTCTTACGAATCTTTTTCACCAACTTTCGTGCATTATTTTGACAGACAGTTCTTTTCGAAAATCGCACTGTTCGATATGACGACCCGGCTCGAAGGACCAATATTCGTTTAATTTGTGGTGCGAAAGTAGAAAGAGAAAGAGACTGGACCATACTTTTTCGCAAACGACGATGAACTTGAACGGTCAATAATTGACAATTTGGTGAGGCCAGATGTGGGGAACAATCCAATACTATGGCTCAAACAAGATGGAGCCACAGCTCTCTTGAGTAAACAGTTCACATATTTTTACTAGCCACGAGGTGGGCCTATTAACAAACACCAAATTTTTTTCTGTACAGAAAGAAAATTCTGGAAAATCTTGTTAGAAAATGGTCCACTTAAATTATTTATTGCTGTGAAAAAAAAACGGAAGAAAATATTCCAAAAAAAGGCTTCTTAAATTCACTTCAATTTTTTCACGCTTCAAATGATTTCCCCAGGACCGTTTTTTTTTCTTGATCCACTCGCACTTAACGTGAATTTAGGTACCTTATGACCAACTACTCGTAACTTTGCACTTAAAATCATCATTTTAATATTCGTCCTTCTTGCTTTATGAAAATGTCCACAAGAACCGGAACCTAGTTGCAGCAGCCGACTCCCAGATTCGAATCCCCATGAACTTCAGAGTTTGTCCTGTTCATGGTTGAGTAACCATACGGATATGTACAAGAAGCTCGCAAGTAAAGCGAAATTGAATTACGATTAATTTTCAATACGATAGAACCCATGTGGGTGGAAATTGCCACCGGATCAATTTAATCTGGACATTTAGTGTGAGAAAATTCGAACTGCTCGGGTGATTTATGACCAAACGAGAAGGGAAAAACACCGGCTTATCTAAAAGAAAAAAACAAGATCGAGGACATAAAAGGACTCTGGACTCCAGTAGCAAACCAACCAATCGACTTTCGATGAGTCCAAAAGAGACCCACCATCAAGTAAGCAAGAGAAATCACTCATAAGTCCGCACTATGTAAATAAAATAAAATGAAAAGCTCCCAAAAATAAAAACCAAAACAAAACCATGTCAATACTTGAACTCTCCAACAATAAAACAAAAAAAAAAAAAAAACTTCAATCTTGGCCAGAACTCAACCATTCGCAACCGCGCTTTGCATTTAAATTCACCAAAGTTTCTCTTGCGCAAAAAAAAAAAATGCTCAAGAAAAAAAAACAAGAAGGAATTACGACACTCTAACCTAAATTGAATGTTTCCTCATCTCTTTCCACTTAACCTGCCGAAATGAATAAACAGAATCGTTCTCGTTAAGATGCAGAGCACCATACGTTTAGGTTTATTACCTTCCGCACCATTGTTCCCATACCCTTTGCTGCTCCGGCCGCACCGCGCCAGCTCCAAGTCACGTTCGTAGGTACTCGTTCCTTAAAATAGAACAACGCGCGTCTATGGGAACCACATATTCAACCGGTCTGAATGAACTTCTCGCTAAAAATAAAGAGGTACCGGGCACTTCCGGGCGCTGGCAGGTTTTTTTTTTTTTTTTTTAAACTCCGACTTCCGCGTATGGCACACTACAGACGCACACACAAGCCGAATGGGAAATGAGAAGAAATCTATCGAATTCCGTGTTCTTTTCATTCATTGACCTCGAAAAGGGTCCAAGAATCAAAAGTATCTGAGTCTCGATCGATCGGTCGGTCGATCGATTTGAAGATGAGAGAGCAAAGCAACGGACGAACGTCAGTGACTTCTTCACGTGCTCTTCAATGATTATGACGAGAATTGGAAACAAAAAGAAAGGAAAAAAAATTGAATCCCCAGCAGAGCAGAGATTCATAAACATGTTCCATGCGGATACGGACAGGTGATCACTGCTGGGTTAATTCTAACTTCCATTCCCCTCGTGCGCAGCAGTATTCCAACTTGGAGCGCAACACCTGCTGTTGCTGCTGTTGCTGCTGGAGTGAGAGTGAATATCTAGCTTATTAGAGATGCAAGTCTAGTACCTGCGACTGTGTGCATAAATTAGGCAGAAACGAAAAAAAAAATAAGGCGGGGGCCTTAGTTATAGCGAGAGAAAACACCGAAACCGAATTAGAAATAGATCGTTCCACCTGACGGGGTTTTTTCTTCATTAGCAATCATAATTTGAACGGCCGGCCAGCGTCCAGTGCAGGGCAGAGCAGACAATGTATAGATAGGCTCACAACAGCAACAAGACAATATTTACTAGCGGAACTGTGCAGTAAAAGGTTCGGGTGGAATATGGCGCGCGTAATGCGCATCAGCGCGATCAGTAGTGCGCCGGACAAACTGGGTGTGGATTCTAAACTCGATGGTGATGCGTTTAACCATAGAGCACATTAAGTGCATCGAATGCGCCGTGCCACACCGTGCCGCCCCAGTTTGAATTTGATTCCATTAGGCTTTAATTATCTGGTAAAGGGTCTTTGGCGCAGTGTTTACACCTTTGGAGTCTTTGAACTTTTCAGACGGCTGGAGGCAGTGCAGCGTGCCTTATGGACGTTAGAAAGGGGAGGACAGCAAACTTATTCGAGATAATTAAAGAATAATTCTTGAAGAAAGAATAATTAATAGGTTTCGCCTGTGGTAGAGTATAAGGATGATGAATTGATCTTTTTAGGTGCTGTGGTCTTCCACGGTCCGATGACCGCCGACAGACGGGACGCGACGACCGAAATGCACTCAAGGCAAGAGAGAGTGTGGCACGTTATACACCTTGGGTATTGATTGCTATTCTTATCTCCTTAGCATGGCCGTTAGTTAATTCTTGGTATTCGGGCTTCACACATCAATCGGCGTAAACGTTTTCACGCACAAACGGTAGATGGGCGCATCATACTCGGTGAGGAAATTAATCAGACTTACGAGAAGTAAGTTATTATTCACCCTGGAGAGGGAATCTTCTTATCTGCAGGCACGAGCTGCTGAAAGAGGCCATTAGAACTGTTATGCGAACCGTGAGGGCTTGATTGAGGCCAATGATCAGTTGGATAAGGAGCTGATGTTGGTCGTCTCCGGTCAAATTGACTGGAATTCTAGTTCAGTGTCATTCATTTGGTGGTAAGGTTAAAGAGAAAAACTGCAACATTTTTTATCGCAGAAATTCTGAATGGAGCAGCCGCGGACATTTTCAGAGTATTCCGAAAAGTGAGCATATCGAGATAACTGATAGATTTATCTAACAGCTTCATTAAATGCTGCCTGAATCTTATGTCGAGATTCCGAATCAGGTTTACAAAAAACGATTTCAGAATACCTCAAAATTGGGACTATCAACGGCTTTACTAATTTCAACTGGAGTTAAGTATGCTGAAATCCATTGACAATTGAGATTTGAATTAATTGAAAAGCCTTATATCGTTACGTGTTCAACAAGTTGCAGTCTTGTATCAAACTAGACTTTATTTTAGCGGGGCTTAAAAGCAACCCATTGGAAATCGACCAGTTGTAAACAGCCAGCAAATCACTGTTTAAAAGCAGAGCAAGTTCTTCAATTTCAAATCGGAATATCGTCAGCATACGTTTGAATAAAAACATTTCTTCATATAGAAGAAAGAACGTTAATAAATATACAAAATGGTATCGGGCCAAGTATAGAGCCTTGAGGTACACCCATGCTTACCAACTTGAATGCAGACATTTTCTCGCCGACCACAACTCTTCGAAACCTGTCAGGTAGACAGGTACTGCAGTCTTTAAAAAAGAAAATAGATTTTTTCTTAGTTTCCAGAGGAGCAATTCATGATTTACTATTTCAAAAGCATTTTTTAGAAAAAGCGCGAACCTAGGAGTGTATCGAATCCTTGATCATAATCTCGTCTCATATCTTCCAGAATATTGACCATAGCTGTTGCACAACTATGACCTGCTCTGAAGCCAAACTGATGTGGATATAAAAACCTTGAAACTATTTAGCCATACTTTTGATAAGCTTGGAAGAATACTGATTAGTCTGTAGTCACTGGCACTCGTGGTATTTGTTGTTTAAGCAACAGGAATGACTTTTGCTAGCTTCCAACTTGCTTGGAAAGTGGACTGCATTATACATGCACTAACTATAAGGGGAGAATACGATTTATTAATTGTATCGACGTTCCATCTTCCCAACATAAAACAGCTGGGTGGCGAAGTTAGTAGTGCGCCTGCCTTTCAATTGATTCAATTGATAGGTCACAGGTTCGATTCCTATAGTGGTCTAGTTTTTCGAATCTGGTTACCCTTAGCCATTGGCATAAAGTTATTGGCATTATCACTAGATTTGTCGACCAGCGATAGTTGTCTGACTATTGGTTTCTGTATCGGCTTAATTCCTAGCTCGTGTTGTCAAAATAGTGGTTTGTGTAGATTCTGTGTAGATGGCTCTGCTGTGAAGGTATATCACTGACAGCGGAGTGTTTAGTTAAATCTTCCAAACTTTCAAGGTTCATATATCAAACTAATGTCGAATTGAATCCTGCGAATTAGGTAAAAACGAATAGGTCCATATAAAAATCCAACGTCCCAGTGAGTTAAAACCAAAATCATCTGAGTTTCTCAAACCACTCCATAATCTTTCATTCTTCTCCATATTCTTCGGCTCGCTCTGTGCTTCACGCATTAAAAGAGTAGTCATATCCTAAAAAAAAAAACTGCGCTAGATTTAACTTTGCTTGAAATTCAATCTAATTAGGGCCCTCATCTTTTTATCGTCTTAACTCTCTAGTAGTCTTCCTTAGGAAGCGTAAGAAAGAAATTTATCGCTCATTTCGCCGGGATCATATTTACAGCTTTGACTGTTAAGTCGCTTTTCAAAATCGATTTTGCCACATTTTCTTAGGCGGCAGTAACGTATTCAGTTCAGTGGAGTAGTAGTTACTCTTGGCAGTTCAAATTATGGACGTTCCAAAATTACGCGCTGTCTAGAATTGTAATTAGTTTTCGGAAGAAGGATTTCGTTTCGATTTTCTATACGATTTATTTCTGCATTCGAGAGCATTGACTATTTCAATCGAAAACCCAGGACATACATTACCACGCACATGTATTATTTAAATAGATGACAAAGTCTACAAGGATACTTAGATTTTCGTAAGGACATGGCTCTTGTTGAATACACTCCCAAGGTAAAGAGCTGAACTAAGAACATCTCTGTTAACAGATTTAAAGTCAAGATAATACGTGACAAATAACAAATCATGATCAGAGACACCATCGAGTGATTTTTGGTCAAGGAAAAGAACAGAGGATGGATTAGATAGTCACAATTGCAAGGACAAGCAGACTAGAAGCAGAATTTTTGGAAAATCGAGTTGGAAATTCATATTCAGTTAATAATTTTCTTACGTATCCAAATCATAGATTTGAAGCCAATAAAGTGGGGAAATGTGGTCATCAAAACATAAGAGAAAGAAATGCAACTGACACCGGTTTAAAAAAAAAAGAGACGAAAGCGAGATGAACACTCGAACAAGAGGCTTCCGACCCACCGTCCAACATTTAACACTATACTTTTTTTTTAAATTTAAGGTTAAACTGAATCAAAACTACGAGGAAGCAAATTTTCTAATTTTGAATGTATGAATAAAATGAGGGTGCTTTTTAAAAATTTAAAAACACTTTTTGGGTATGGGGAACGGCATCTTTATTTATATTTAATTTAATATTATTTGTATTATTTTAAATATTATGTTAAAAATAATTTGATGCAGACTTACTGTAGTAATGTGTGAATCTATGGAAAATTCTTGCAAGGAATTCATCTCAAGCCGAGTGAAAAGATAATAAGATCCATGTACGTGTTTTGCTTTCGCAACTAAAGACATTGATTACTGTGGTCTTTTCTTGAATGTAAATACTGAAACACGTGTGATTCTGGAGTGTGCCTAAGTTATAGTTGTAAACGTTTTCAAGAAATTGCTCTAAAGAAGGGATCGGAAAACAAGAATAAATGTAAACATAAATTATTATTGTTTGAATCAACACACACAAAGTCAATCAATGATTACGTTTTTCATCATTTTACAACCCTCTCATCGAGTGCAAAGTGGTTTCATTTGGAGCGAGTTCACATAAAGATCAAGTTTTTGGTTGAATTTGACAAAGGGGTTTAAGTTTTATGAGAACAGTATTAATTTGAGGCCGTTTCATATTTTGATGTTCCGCTTTCTCTTGATCCACATTTCCACGGCAGTGCTTGGAAAATTGTTTAACATAAGACATGTGAATCCTATAAGTCTTTTCCATTTTTCATGATTCAAAATGATGTTAACAACACTGACACATGAAAACATCCTTAGAAAATTATGGAGCCACCAGTTTCATTGGTTCAAAACCTGCTCTACTGTAGCTTGACGCTTTTTTAACACTTAACTATATCAGCAAAGTGAAACTCATGGGGCAACTTATATGAAGGAATAGATTTCGTAGAAAAAGCATCAGAAGACAGCTTAATGATAACTTGTTTATTAAAAAGCGTTGCAACGAAGATCACATCCGAAGATTTAGTTTGTTTGTCACTATTGTGGTTTCTTATCACGAACCAAAGTCTAGAGGTCTTTTCAGAAAAATCGGTCTGAAAACTGGACGGAATGTGATCCTCTTGAAACTATTTATTAACCAGAAAGGTCCCTTTCTGAAAGGACTTAAAAGAATCACGCTTTAATATTCCGAGCGATGGTAAATATCTTTAAAAAAAAAAAACAATCTGACAAATGAGATTTAGGTGCATCGTACAAGGTCGTAAAAATAATTCCGAAAAAAACATTGGACAAGGAATTGAGATGAGCGGTCTTTCACAATGTTTATATTGAAACAAATTAAATTCTGGAAACAAAAAGTAAGCAAACCATGGTCACTAGTCTCTCTTTTGCTGATTTGAAAACAACATTTTTCTATGATATTCTTTCCCCCTATTATAGCACTAAAAATAGTAATAACTTGTAAGTGATGTTTTAGTTATAACTGAGCACAAGTTTTAATAAAGAAATCGCAGAGTTCAACCCAATCGGAAAAATTTTAGTTCCACAAATAAAAAAAAAAACAGTTCCAGTTTAGGGGTTGCTCGAAATTTAGTTTGTGTCACCATGCAACTGGGCCTCAAACTTTTAAGATATGAAACCCTATAAACAGAATTCTTACAAATGTTATACTCTTGAAACAAAGCTACATAATATTTGATTATTTTGGCTGTCTGGTTTATGAAACTTTATTGGCGAAGAATAAATAACAACTTCCAATATAATGGAATCGATTTTTGCAACTCTAAATTTGAATCATCTTATCTTCAAGTAGAGTTCGATACTCTTAGAGCGATGAGCGTGTGCTATTATGTGCCTACAGAGGACTGAATTTTTGATTTAAACGGCAGGAGATGCTTACTTTGAGTTGTATAATGCAAGCCATGGACAGCCAGCTGGCTTCAATGTGAAGCTCGACAAGATAGAGTTCGTGCTTTCTCCAAAATGCTTTTGTAAGCCAAAGTGATTTCTTACAGCCAAGACGCAACTTAACAAAACGAGGTCAAAAACGTTTTAAACTCGTGGTGGGGCAAATTACATAGCAGCTTAATTTTTTTTTGTCTTGAGATGGGAAGTTCATGTTATGAGCAAGTCTACCCGCACTCAATCCAATTTTTCTTTCCAGCTTTAACATTGTGTTGAATGGAATAAATGATTGCATACTTTTAAAAGTTGTTAAGTTGCTCCATGAATCTAATTGCCTACGGTTAGGCGCGGAGTTGAGTTGCGATTTCATGAGACACTTTCTTGTACGGTGACCTCCATTTAATTTAACCTTCTGTGCAGGTGTCTCCATACAACGGTTAAAGACAAACAGCTGTGTGACGGGCGAACGGACAGTGGAGGCTTAATAAAAAGTTTCCTTAGGACCCTTTGGGAATGGAACCTTAAAAAGAGAATTGATATGAAAAACTGCCTCAACTCGTCGTTTGATAAGACAGAATACCATTTATGAGAGAGACAAAATAGAGTCCTGCGGCACACCAGCATTTTTACAGACATGATTCCACCAAAAACCACTTGTACTGAAACGCTTTGAAAGTTAGATGCTTATTCATTGAAAAAGAGATTCGTCCTTCTACACGCAAATGGATAGAGTGGTTTCATTTCTTGGTGAGATCTACCATAAAATAACCAGCGCATCATTTTGCTACGAGAACGATTCTGCTGGTCATTAAGGAGGCGTCATGATGACGAGTTATCAGCGCTTCTGTAAGTTTAGAAAAAAGGGGAATTAGTGTTTAAAGTCAAAAAAAGAGGGAGAAGAAGATTTTGAGGGACGGGCTGGACCAATGCCGCAAAGAAAAGTGCAGATGAAAAAGCTTACGCAATGATTTTGTCACCACGAAAGAACTCCTCTTCAAAAGAAGTAGGAGCAGCGGACTTGTAAATTTCAAGACCTTTGAGTGTCTAGAATAATAGACACGATCTAGCACAGGAAAATGAAAAGTATGTCTGGAACTGTTGATCTAGCAAGAAAATGGACCGGAAGCAGATTAGCTTTGTCCACATAGATGACAGCTCGAATTTCATTGTAAACGAAACTGGGGATAACGAACGAATAATCTTTGGAAAAGCACATTTTTTAAAAATTATTGTTCAAGAAAATGACCATTTTCGAAAATGTCAAAAAGTATTTCCATTGGTCATCAATTCGTCTTTTTTTTCACGCGGAAATTGCAATCATCAAATATGCTGTCATCGTATGTCATATATTTGCACACATGCTTTGATCACCGTGAAATGATTTCTTTTTTTCAAACGTTTTTGACGTTTTTGAACATTTTTTTGACATTTTGTGTTTTCGATCATCTCGCACAAATGCAACGCTGATGATGTTTTCGAACAAATGAAACTGCATCATCATCTTCAATGCAGTTCAAATTCATGATTGTATTGTCAAACAAATGACTTTTGCAGTTTGCGTTTAAAAATACCTATTTTACGAAACGCAGATGATGTTTTCGAAAACAGTCAATTTAAGCATTGCAGTCGCTCAACTTAGTGGCTTCCTTACAGCTCAAGTAACGCCATAATTTCGCTACAGGTTTAATGGCTTAAGCCTCATTCCGATTGAAGTTTCTAATCCCAAATTTGTAAAATTTCTGCCTTGTGAGTTATGCAATCAAGTTAAGCTTATGAAGTTTTTAAAAAGTATATCAGCTTATAAATTTTATTCCACTTTGTAACATCGTCTTAGAAATAACCGAATCTACATATCTTATCTCAGATACCCAAAAATATGGATCTTCAACTCATTCAGTGGGTATTGAATTTCCATTATCTGCGCCCAAGAATTCTGTTTACCAATACCATAAGTCATGTCAAGTTTACGTAACCTACTTAGCTCGAAACCGGCTTTGGTTGGAATTCCAATGGTAAGCCGTTAAGAATGTTTCAACTCCCACTTTGCTCCACAATAACAAGCGCCTTATCAAGAGCCTCAGTGATGAAACAACCAGATCGCAGCCTAGCCTCATCTGCTTAATCATTGGTCACGCTCGACCTGAAAACTGCTTAAGTAACATAAAACCAAGATTGTCGTCTCTTTTTAAGGGCCTCATCTCGACTGGTTTGTTATTTATGCTTCTCCCTTCGTCACACACGCTTATCGGAGCAGTTCAGGCCTAAATTATGCACATTTCGGATCAGTCACATAACACGACATGTAGGAGTCTTCAAACCATCACAAAAACAAGATAGGTATACTCAACCAAAAGCCGACTTGGTCGTCAACAATTCTTAACTGATTTGCATAAGCACCAATAAATATGCCAGACGACAACAGGCCGCCTCTTAAGACTAGATTCTGTCAACTTGTGAAAGAGGGGATTCTATTTCTCTGCATCTGACTCAATCAAATGCAACCAGCTGACTTGGTCACTTTCTGAGCCTCGACTGCTTGTCGCTGACAGACGTACGCCGTGGACGTCAAAATGTTTGTACGCATAAGCGCGGCTAATTATGATTTACGACACCTGAAACCGCCGACGGTGTCGTTGTTCCCAGTGTTAACAGTCTTTTGGGTAATTACCATTGTTAAGCTGCTCTGCAGAGATTTGTATCTTGGACCCTAGAGCTGTAGGTCTGCACCGTTCTCTTTGACCGCAGGAGGACTAGCTATCATTCAACACCTGGACGCCCAACTGGGAAACCAGGTCATGTCTTCGGACGCACGTTTTCCCATCACCTTAAACGGTTGGCATAATAATGACGTCGAAGACGTCAGTACAAACAGTGTTATAGGTCCAAGTGCTGTGTGGTGTGCAATCATTTGGACTACAGCGGGTTCGTTTCGGGTCGGGAATGTGCCTTTGATTACGAGCATATGCAATTGGGCAAATGAGCTTTTGATTTGTATCAGGGCACACGGGGTAACATTCGAGTCTAATTAATCATTTGCGGCTTTGCGGTTACGTTAAGCAGTTGTGGGTCACATCGAGGTTTGTTTATGTTCTGGGAAATTACCAGTGTTTTGTTTTTCGAGTGACGCTTGCAGCAGACTATTAATTTCAAATGGAAGTCATAACAATTTTGAAATTAGTGCTTGTGGAAAAAAATAGGGTTGCATAGAAATAGCGGAGACTATGCAATGAAAGCTGGAAGCATGATTCTGAACTATTTGAATATAGGTCGAAGATGAAATTTTTTTTGGATAAAAGCTTTATGTGAATTCAAAGACCAAATCGTGTAATTTTTCTGTGAATATTGTTTTCTAAAATTTTCCTCAGCTAAGGCAAGCTTGCAGAGCTTAACGGTCGACGGCGTTCTCAGCAACAACAAGTCCGTGGAAAGAATCGGCCAAGACACACCTAAGATCCAACCGGTAAAGCAATTAAGCCAATGAACTATTGTGCATTCGGCGAATTGGCTGAAATTCTCATGCCACATTATGCTAACTTCATTTGGACAAACTTGAGCGAATCTTCCCGAGAAATGGATTTGCAGGTTGGTCGCCCTTGATTTGCCTTCTTTGGACCTCTTGATGTTTGAGTATGTCAAGTATCCCTTTATGGATGATGATGAACAAGTTAAAATAGACAACTAAGAAACCAACATTGGGTTCACTGTTGCTGATAAAAAAAAGCTCGCTTTTCTGAATGAGTGATGTAAAATTGAACCGATACGAGGGCCTTGATAACACGCAGCCGCGGTATCCTTATGCCAAAATTCATTGGTCGTTTCGTTCATTTTGCTGTGTTCTATGTTAAAATAATCAATGCTTTATTGAGGAAAAATAGATATAAATTCAATATTCAAAGTATTGCCCATCGCTAGCCACACATTTTTCCCATTTTTCTGGCAATTCATGGATACCCGTTCTGAAAAATTCGACCGGTTTGGCCGCAATCCACGAATCGATCCATTTTTCGACATCATCGAAATGACGGAAGTGCAGGTCAGCCAGGCCATGTTGCATCGATCGAAAGAGTCGAAAGAGTGGACGTCGATGTTGAGGTATGTCCGTGGTATGCATACGTTGCCCGACGTTTTGGATTATCGTAATGTACCCATTTTTCATCACCAGTGACGATTCGATGCAAAAAAGACGTATTTTTGTGGCGTTCAAGCAGCATTTCGGACATGCAAAATCGGCGTTCGACGTCTCATGGCTTCAATTCATACGGCACCCAATGTCCTACCTTTCGGATCATTCCCATTGCTTTCAAACGATCGGAAATGGTTTGCTGAGAGACGCCAACTGATTTTGCAATTTCTTCTTGCGTTTGTGACGGATCTTGATCGATCAATGCCTCCAGTTCATGGTAGGGGCGTTCTTTGTCTTCGGTGTCGAAATCACCATCTTTGAACCGCTTAAACCACCGCTGACACATTCTAACGTCTATAGTATAGCCCGGTTAAGCTTCGGTAAGCAATTGATGCGATTCGGTTGCTTTTTTCTTTAAATGGAAGAAGCATATTAAAACTTCCCGCAAATGTTGTTTTGATGGCACGAATATAGACATTTTACGGCTTTACAAAAACTTATGTGTTTTCACTAGTGACCAATAACCTAGACTGAAATAATTAGACAATGACATGAAGTTTCTGAAGTGACAGCTGTCATTGTCAAAATTCACCTCAGAGTAATAGATATGAAGTTGTCTGCAATAACGACATTTTCAACCGGTAGTCCAATAATTATATTTTTTTTTTATTTATTATCATGTGCTTTAATAACAATAAGTTGTAGAAATTAAAATTAAAACAATAATAAATATAAATAAACGTTATAAAGTTCGTGTTTATATAGAATAAAAAAAATAATTTAAGATTTAATAAAATTATAATTCAAATTTTATTTTATTTTATTCCTAATAATTTTAAATAATAAATAAGTTCACAAAAAATTAAAAATAAAAAATTCATCAAATTTTTCGAGCTGAATTTGCTTGAATAGGAATCAAGTTATTTGAAAGCTTAAATTTTGTCGCCCTGACCGATAACGTGTGTCATTCAGTTCCCTTTGGTTAACAGAAGAGAATTCCAGAAGCGAGTAGCAGCAATCAAAAATGATCTTTTAGTAGTAAGGCAAGAGAATTTTGTAAGAATTAAACAAGCAGAAAAACTTATTTTATATAAGAAATCTGTCGGATGCCTTATATTCATGATACTACAAAGTATAACGAGCGTACGCAACTTGATGTTGTTCTTAAAAGTCATATTGAACGAATTTTATGCTTTCTGGGAGACAAGGTCAACCTGAATGCAGCCAGAAGCTTCCTTTTACTGGCAGCATCATAATAAAAGAAGATTTCAAATCCATAAACTTGTAAAGGAATAACCACGATTGTGGCAGGTACGAGCCTTGTTCTAAATGGCGTAAACTTCTCTGCCGTCCATGAAGTTGAAAGAACGCCGTTTACTTAATCCGTTATCGCATTTCTTTGGTTATTTTACGTGAGCATTCCATTGAATACCAAGTCTTAGGTTTTTTGAAGATGCAATAAATTCTTTTGTCAAATCGCTTAACACTAATATTATTTGCATTTGTTTGGATTGAGTCCTTAGCAATTTTTCAAAGACCAATCTGGAATCAGTTGAAGATCTTCATTCAGATCATTAGCGCAATCGTCAGTAAAACATTTAGCACAGCTTTTATATCATTGGCGAAAAAGTATTTTGATGAATTCTCAATTGTCGATCCTTGATATATGGTAAAAATAAAAGAGGCCCTTAAATCGACTCTAGCGGCACCCCATGCACTTCAGGGAGAAATTCCGATTAGGCCCCATCCAAAAACACAAAATATTTACGTTCTTATAGCTTTGAAAGAAGAGATACGATAAATACAGGCCTAAATTCTTAACAGGCAGAGTTCTAAGTGAGGTGAGGCCTACAGGATCACTCTTAGTCTGTTTTTCTAATTCTGATTAGCTGAGGCTATAGGATGAGGAAGCGATAAGAACTTGCAGTATAGTTCATTGCGACCGATTTTATTTGAGCAGCTGATGTTTTTTTTGCCAGTCCCTAATTCACACATGTTTCTCGATAGCTTCCGGCCATCTAAGCTCAAATAAAGGCGTTTTGAATAAAACTTCGTTTTTGCTTTTCTTATTTCACAAACAACACTATTCCTTGATTATTTGAAAATTTTGTGAAGGTCTTGCACCCGCAGCGTTTCCATCGGCGGTAATTCTGTTCGCGTTGCATCATCACCGGCTAATTTGGCATAGAGTCGGACGAGAAAAAAGGTTAGTCGTCCCTTGGCTCCATCAAGCAGAACGTCCTGCTTCCGATTTTTTCAAAACTGTTAGCACTCACTAACTATTTATTCCGCGATCTTAAAGATTAATAACGTTGTTTGTTTTTTGACTTATTTTTATTTTCGCAAATGTCAAAACAAAACTGACAGTTGTCGTCAATTGCAAAACTTATAGCCCCTTCCGGTCAGGTAGGACGCCTTTTAATAGTCAAGGGATTGAGAAGGAATATTTGTACGGTTCGTTTTTAAAGCGCACAATGCATTGTTATATTTTTTAAAGATTAGGCTAGGTGGCAACTGAATGGATCCCTAAAAACTGAGGATCGTTTTTTATTTTCCAGATCATGGCAGTGAATCTCTTGAGGGGGTTATTTATACTTTAAAAATTAAAGCGAATATCTAGAAGTGAGGAAATAGACCCAAACTATACATTTTTTTAAAAATTGACATGACCAGGCATTTCCGAACGGGCTTCAAAGCGAATTAATGAGCATCTTTGTCAAGGTGTGTGAGGAGACGCTTGGCTCACTCCCGTGAGCACTGTTAATAAAAATATGAGTTATACGTTTGAGCCAAATTCAAGCTTTAAAAATAGGAGCCAGATTTGATGGCGTAGAGTTCTTCTGACACCGCTTTCGGAAACATTCGTTGCGTTTTCGGCGACATCGAAGGTTGTTCTTGATGCACATTTCGAGGAGGACAAGTTTTTCGGTTTTAGTGATGCAAGTGCCATTCATTGATAACGCCATTGGATTGATATAAAGCTTAAGTGAAAGTACTGTTTTTTGGAGCCATTAGATTTCACTCCGTCTTGGAAGTTCATGAAAGTATGCTTCTTTCAAAATTTAATGAGTGTTTAATACGCTACTGTTGCGTTTCGACGACCGAAAAAAGGGACGTGCATTCGGAGAAGAAACAAGAGGAGCTGTCATCTGTAAAAAGCGAAAATAAAAAAGAGAATCGGGGACCAAATAGAACCCTGCAGCACACCAGAATTTTGATGAGAGATTGCAAACCTGATAACGTCCAACATAACTCGTATTGAAGCAGTCTAAGAGGTTAGTTGATTGGTTGGTTAGTTAGGGTGAGCTTTGTTAGCTCTTAACTTAGGCCTCTGACTGGGCCCGTTGTATTCCCCCTATTTCCTGTGTGGAGAAGATTTTAGTCAAAGTGGGGAAGTTGTAGTGGAAAGAAGGTGGGTAATGTCAGAGGGATTACTATTGATAGTTTGGATCTGTATGGCCGGGAAATCTTTTTGTTCGTTTTGCGAACTTTATGATCTCACCGATCTTGTAGGTGCACAAAATCCGGGTTCAGTGTTGACCCCAGTATTTTGTTTCGCAGTCTTGCTCTTGCTATGCAGTGGAAGAGGAAGTGCTCCAGATCTTCCTCTTCCTTTTCGCAGCTTTGGCATGTTGAGGTTAAGATTAACCAGTCCCACCATAAGCCTTAAATTCCTTTTGCTGGAGTTCAGAGCTCGTTTTACTTCCTTGTTGGTCGGTTTTATTATTTTATTTATTATTATATTTATATTTATTATATTTAATTTATTATTATTTTGCTCGATTTTGCTGATCTGCACGTTGTAAGGTTGCCCCAGTGATTTTTAAATTCCCTGTCCGTCCCTGTTATCGGGACGCCTATTTCCTTTACAAGGTTTTGGTGGCTATTTCCTGCTCCTTTCTTAGCCAGATCGTCAGCTTCGTTTCCCGTTATATCTTCAAGTCTTAGAGGTAGTCCATAATCAAATAAAAAAGAGCTTGCGAAAAAAAATTCGGCGTCAAATTTACGGTTCTGGTTGCATGGCGGGCGCATGAGGGATAAGGTACAACCGCAAAATCCTTTAGCTATACCCTGTAGGATAGAATGCAGCTTAAACTTGGGTACAGAAGCTACAAGGATCGGTAAGCAAAATGAATAAATAATCCAGAAACTTTTTCTTCAAACTTAACATTTTTGCAGTTGACAAAAACAATAATTTCCCGATAGAAACTCGCAGCTCAAAAACTTTCTTAAAAATTGAAACAATAAATTTGTTTAGACAACATTTATCAATCTATCTTTATAGGCCATCAGTGATTGGTGACCAACTGAGTTACTCGATTGCCCCAAGACTTATTAAAAAAACATTTTACCCTAATCAGCCGATCTCGAAATATTTTTCAAAACTTTTGTCATGAGCGATAAATTTAATTCTGAACTGTGACTGTTTGTCACTTGACCTGAATCTTATTCCTCGAAGCCTCGAAGTTCTCTTCATTCCATTCCTCAAGAATGACATTCTTTCGAAGAGCAAGTTCAAAGACTCTACCAAAACAGTTACTCCCGATTTCCATAATAAATTCGATTGTTTTCAAAACGTGATTAATATTTGATTTATCTTGATTTCCCTCCACCAATCCAAAGGGTCATTAGTCTACGCATAAACTAGCATACATTACGCAGAATGATGACAGATATTTGCAGAAAAAACAAAAAGACATGGGACCATATCCTGCTTACGAATGAAGCAACTCATCCGCAGACAAAATTTGTTCACACTCGAAAACGAATTGCGAACATCCGTAGACCAATCGACCAGCCGACGAATTGGATCTATTTAATTAGATTCAAGATTTAATGAATGCATAACACCTTGACGGGGCCTGCTTGGACGAGACTACTGCTGCGGTTGGTCCAGGTGCCATAAAGCTGATGTTTGATGGTTATGGCTTGAGGCCTGCGGTAACTTGAGATACTTCTTTGGGGAAGACAATTTGTATGAACATGATCTTAATTTGCTCTGCACTTAAAGTTTCTAATTGGTAGTCGGTAGTTGTTTGGCTTAGAGGCAGACACTTGTAGCAAGCGTAATTTACAATCTGCTAGTGGGTATTGGAGGTGGATCGAGCAGACGATTTACCTAATTTTCCTTAGGCTTTTCAAGAATCAAGAAAGCTGAAATCGTGCCAGCGCGCAAATGGTAGTCTTTAAAGAGTACTTACTTCTTTATCAGGGCATCGATCCTTGGAGGATTCTTTTTTATATTTGAAATGAAGATTCAAACTACACTGAAGGCTCGGAAATGCTGGAAATAAAAAAAAGAATTGATGTATACAATTCAACGATGTCAACAATGGTTTATTTGTCAAGCCTTAGTCATCTGCAGACGACAGTTTACATTTAATTTGACATGCTGTTGAATTTTTTATAGATTTATAGATGTCGGGCATGACTTTGGATTTTTGCGCGTTGATTATTTATCCATGGTCGTGACTACAACTCTTCTTACAATAGTCTTCTTGCAGCCTCCTCAACCTGCCTCAAACGCCTGTCCCGCACAATATTTTATCACAAAAAAGCAATGGACTCATTATCGATCCCTTTGGGACTCCATACAAGAATTTTTCCTCGTCACAGTTTTGCTGTCTCAATCTGACTTTGAAATTTCTATTGCTTAGGTAGCTTCCAAACCACGCCAAGATGTTCACTTTAACTGCAATTTTGTCTAGCTGCTTTAAGATTTCCGAGTACTTGTTCCAGAACTTTCTCTCCGCTGATAGAATGAAAAGAGGTGTATAACTCAGGACTTCATTTCTTGTCCCACTTTGATATTTTGGTCGAACTATTGAATTTATCAGGCGTTCGGGAATGGACGCTTGATCTATACTCAAGTTAACTTGAGAGTCTTCCGAAATTTGACAGTTGATAGCGGCCATATTGGCAGAGCTACATCTATCACATTGGCTGTCATTTATTCAGTCGAATTCAAGACGAATTTTGCGTCGTGATTTTGGTCTGCACTTGTAAAAAGTTTTAATGACCCAGTAGCTGAAATTAAACGACCATAGACAGCGTCTTGTATCCGCTCATTGGGCTCTGGAGCAGTTGGAAACGGACCCCAATTTTGTTTCTAGATGAATGGGTATGTCAACAAACAAAATTGTAGAATTTAGGACGAAACCAATCCAAATGAGAGCCAAGTCACTGTTCGGTGTGGAATACTTTTGGCCTGAATCGGATCATGTAAACCAACAACATATGCTCACACAGCTCACGCCACTTTGCAAATTCTGCACGAGCGATTCGAGGGCATGGTCATCTCACGTGGTGGTGATGTGAACTGGCCACCGAGATCGTCCGATTTTAGCTCGTTTGACTTTTTTCTTTTGGGATTTTCTGAAGCCGCAAGCCTGTGAGAAAAACCCACAAACCAGAGCGGCTCTCAAAACCAACATAACCAATGCCCTCGGTTAAATTCAGCCTGATTTATTCGACAGAGTCATTGAAAATTATTGTTGAAAATTGTTGTAGTGGTTGTTGTATCGGCTTAGTACCTAATTCGTGTTTTCATAATAGTGGTTTGTGTAGATTGTGTGTAGATGGCTCTGCTATGAAGCCATAACACTGACAGCGGGGTGTCTTGCTAAGTCTTCCAAACTTTCAAAGTTCATTAATCCAAAATAATGTCTAATAAAATCCTGCGAATCAGGTGCAAACTAAAAAGTCGATATCAAAACCTGCCGTCTCGATTCGGGCTCCACCCACGGAAGAGAGTTTAAACCAAATACACCTGAGTTTCTCAAACCACTACAAACATCATTCATACTCCTCCTAATTCTTCCGCTCGCTCTGTGCTACAAACATTATAAGACTATAAATATCCCCTTGAAGAGCTTAATTAAGAAAAAAAAAATTGGATAATTCGGATGCGCGCCACCCAAAGAAGCCGTGGCGGACTTTTGAACGATATTTTAATCCATACCTTATGGCATCAATGGGTCTTCCAACGAATAAAATATATCAATGATTTTTCACAAACACTTTTTTATTTAAAATTAAAGATAGGAAGCGCTTAATGAGAGACCCTTTAGATTTGCTATCACTGGAGAGAGTATATGGCTGTACTGCAATTTATGTAGACAGTTCTGCAATTTCTAACTAGCTGGCTTGCCATCGACTCCAACTATCAAAGATCAGCATGAAACACTACAAGAAAGCAGGATCTTTAAAAGTTTATAAGAAGCAGGTAAGAACAGCGACAAGTATCGTGTTCGGATAATACACATACTTTCGTGAGAATATATTTAAAAAGTCTACAACTTACGATACGAATCTGTGCAGATACTATAGCCTAGGAGCCATAGAAAGCCAGAGGATCACCGGGGTCGAACGAAATATATAAACAAATATCTTTTCTTAAGTATTTTAAGGAAATAAAACGCAAAGAGACACTTCTAAGGTCTTGCTTCACAGATCTGCTTCACCTTACCCTAACCTCATCTAACATAACCTTAGTTACTGTACTCGTTTCTAAGGACCTTGTGGATGAATTACTTAGTTGTCAAATTTCAAGTTTCTACCTCAACCAAGAGTGTTATTTGAAGCTTAAGAGTATATGAAACAGAAATCCTTCGAACTCATAGACGGAACCTGTGCAATGTACGACATCAAAATCATATTCGGGACCTCAATGCTGAATAAAAAACATCTAAGGTGAAATTTAAGGAAAATAAGGCTACAACAAACAACAATGGCTTCTGACTCACAGGCTTTGCGGGACCTAACAATGCAGTTGTAAATGTTGTGTCGCGCAGATACCTTGCATACCAGGCAGTAAGACATTCGTGCCACATTCTGGATTTTGCACTCTCTTTTTTCGGAAAAGCGTGATTTCGAGTCCAACTGTTCAATGCTAGAAAGCTGCACGTCGCCGTAATACGGATGCTAACCATTGGCGGAAATAACCAAAGCCTACCTACAGAATCTGATCGAACGACTAAAAAGCAAAAGGCAGCAGATGAGGTGCATGAGAACACTGGCTGCAAAAAAAAGAAATGTGCGGACTCAGTCCTTGAAATATGAATAAAACGAGAAATTTAAAAGAGAACCTAATTTAATACTTACAAAAAAGCACCCAGTCTATTCGTTATTATGAAGGAATTCATGCCAATGATTTGCAGCGAATTGTGGATGAATTCAAGTAGCATTTTCAGTTGCTGCTAATAATGGCCAAAACAAAGAACGCATTTATCATCCCTTTTCATAAAAAGACCGTTTAGGTGACATCAAATAATACTCGCATCGCAAAACTCTCTTCTGTCCCCAAATTGTTCAAAAGTATTGTCTACGACTCTCTGTTATAATCGGTAATTTCCCCAAATTCAAATTCTTTGCAGATCCCCTGTTCGACCCTACCTCAGGAGTTCCTCAAGGAAGCCACTTCGGACCCATTATCTTTATTCCTGCTAATAATGACGTTGAACGCGTTCTCAAAAGCTCTTACTGGTCCATTTACGCCGTTCATATGACAATATTTAAATACATCGGTTTCCCTATCGATCACTGTGTACTGCAAAACGACTTAAACCCGTTCTATACATGCGACAAAAAACTTTTTCGAACTCAATGTTGGCAAATGCAAAACCCATTCTCGCAACCGTCTACGACAACCTCCATGATTCGATGCGCAATCTTGGTGTCGTTTGCAAGAGTGAGCTCAATTTTCGACCGCACATTAATCCAATCATAAACAGAGCAAACGCAACCCCCGAATTTAATAAACGATGGTGGAAAGAGCTACATAAAGTTCCGTTCTATGAGCGTTTTTGTTTCCTTTGTTCGCCCACTCCTCGAACACGTCTGCCAAGTGTGGTCGCCTTATTAATGTGCACATTCACTAAGAAGATACTACTCGTATTGAGTGTCTTGATTGAACATCTAAAGCCTTTTTGCAAAACATGACCAGCGTGGCTTCCGGCTCAGCAAATCCTGGAAAAGGCCACAAAATTTTAAATTAATACTTACCACCTTTTCATCGGCTTTAAAGACGCAGAAGACAGCAATCATCGCACTGGACTATACAAAACGAAATTCAGAATCCCGGAAAACCTGATCCATGTTGATGTTGAACAACGAACAAAAAGAACTCGGGACAACCCCACAAACGAAACGTTGCTGCTTTGATTTGTCCAGAAATGAATCAGAAACAAAACTCCCAAATCGAAGGACGTAAATCATGCTCTGCAAAGCTCCAACTTACCAATGGTGAACGAAAAGCAAGACAGCTTTCCTTTATAGAAAAAAGTCCGTTTGTAGGGCGGACGAAACATACTGGAAAGGCGACTACAAAGATACTTCAGCTAAAAGTGACTTCGAATCACATCCAGCAAAACCAAACCCTCCAGTTCAAAGTTCAATTCATCTTGGATGCCGTAAAGCTTGAAGGATGGAAAGTAGCTTTAGCTATGGCTCTGATCCTCCAATAAGCAAGTACCTGCTTCAATCCCTCGATTACACTATTGATTACCTTGTAACCACACTGCACTCATTTTAGATCTGCTTTTCTTAGAGACTTCCCAAAATTCCGACATCGATGTAAACGATTCAGCATAACCTACAGTTAAATCATTCATTTATTGATTATTGTTTTAGGTAATGAATAAATAGTCTCGCTGGCATAGAACTGCAAACAAATGATGACATAAATGAAAACGATGTTCATTGTGCACTCGAACCAGAATTGTTGATTGATTTTCAAAACCCCGACCACTTCTGAATTCAGCTCAAAAATTTTGCTCTGCAGCATCAATTGATCAATCTTAAAAAAAAAAAAAACTATTAGAGTCTATTTGAAAAAATAAAACAACTTTAACCTCTGCGTCCAGAGCTGTTATTCGCAGAAACTTCTCCCTGCAAGCCAATAGCAGAATCCTTTCTTCGAATGTCCCCTTGGAATAAACCAGCAAGTCTGAGAATTTGCCAATCAAAAAGATGTCATATGAGGCCATCAAAGTGAGAAACGGCGTCCACGGCAATTCATAAATCACTTTCAGCAGCCTTTTGATCCAACTACCAGAAAGTTTGTCATACAGCACAAGCTTAAGAATGCCATACAGATGACTTATGTCCGAAAAAAGACTAAAATAAGTGGCTAGATAAAGAGCCGAGAAGAACGTATTGAAGACTGTCTTGACTCGATGTATTCGATACGATAACAGAAGCAATTCGCGCACATTAATCGTAAACCGGTCCTTATCCATTTGAAACACAGCGACTTTTAGGAACTTGTTCATCTTGTTGTAAAAACAAATCATCACCACCTGCGCGTAAAGGTATCCTATGAAAGTCAACAGGCCCAAAATTGTAGCACATAAACCGGCTAGTTTTAAAAACTTGCCCGAATGTACGATAAATTCACTGACGATAAAAACGAAACAAAAAATGATTTTCAAAACAAACAGACACCCAATCAACATGGAGGGAAAATAAATAGTCGGATCGGTCTTCCTTCGAAGGCACTTGTAGATCTCAATTGCTTCATTCAAGGCTGGCATCAGCGTGTGCCCCAGATTCAGGTAGTTTCTCGTTAAAATTAAAGCAGCCACGCACTTTGACTCGTTTAGAAATATCGTAAGGACAATCTCCTGAGCTTCAACAGACTTCCAAGTCACAACAAATTGTAGAACATCCAAATACCGTAGTAAGCACAATACCGCCACCAAGCTCATGAAAAACGCGTTAAATATTTGAATGGCGTTAAATATGCACCGTGAGATCTGAGTTCGGTTCGGGCTATGTTCGAGTTTTCGAGATGAGGGGCTAAATTCGAAGCTCGAAAACCCAACCAGTTGAAATAGTTTGAAATAAAGTTCTATGTGCGAACGGAGGTCCGCTCGAACTGACAGCGAGTTCATGGTTGCAAGAATACTGAGGAAATGATGAAAGTACCCTGAATTCCGGGTCTGGTTTTTCCACTTTACATAATTACAGAAGCATAGAAAATATTGATTTCGACCTAAGGAAGTGCGTACGTCTATTATTTATGTTGAATCAGTTATTTATGTATTGTGCGTACATATAAACACTGCCCTTCGAATGATTGAGGTCGTTTCGTTCTGCATTTTTTGTTTTACTGGCTAAACTGATTAAAAAATGTATAGGATGAGCTGTTCCATTAGTTTTTGTTTTTTATTTAAAGGCAATCACGTAATATAATCATCTGCCTGTCTATCTACCCGTCTGTCTGAACGCGATAAACTCAAAAACTATTTAACGGATTTTCATACGGATTTCACCAATGAACTGAGTGATTCAATATGAAGGTGTTTAACCCATTTAGTTGGATGAAACATCGAGATACCAAGAATAATTTTGCAGTGATTAGTACGTGTCCTAAAAATGTCTCATTTTTTTATAAAAGTTAGATTTCTCTTTTTTCAATTACCGATTAAAAGATGAATTGGAGTTCAAGCTTTAAAATGTTTAAAAAATGCTTTCCAAATCAGTAGACGAATCAGAATAACGATGTCCGAATATTGTGTCAATAACTGTATAGCTCATAGACAATTCGAAAATCGAAAAAATTTTTGCTGAAAATAAGCCAACATTCGGACAGGACAACGTTTGTCGGGTCAGCTAGTGTTCAAAAATTTTCAGCGAAAATCGCTTAATTACAGAAGAATATTTGATTCAAAAGACAGCATCGGCTCACTGACAATTTGAATGAAAGCTGTCAGTGTCAAAATAGCACACTTTTCAAAAAGAAACATTCAAATGGTCCATCCAATATATGCTCCGCAGGCCAGAGATTCGAGGCCACATACAGCAAAGGAGAGTACAAGTTACGCTTAAAGTACTTCCCCTTAAACGCTTGATCTTTGGGCTTCTAAGACATCTTCTCTGGAGTTTTTGAGTCGTTTTCGTTCTACTCTTGTTCAAAAACTCACGAAAAAGGATAGCATTGTGAAATCGCAGGCTGTCGATATGCAAAATCCATGTACTGATTGATCACATATCCGGTCTTTTTTGACAAATTGCTGCAAGCCAACATGTCATTATAAACAAAATAATAATTGTTGACTATCTGACCATGGGACCAAACGACGTGTTTTCAACTTCGAGGTTGCATGAGGGAGATTCCATTGTTCTCGTGATTTCACAAAAAAAGTGCATTTTAAAATCGCGGGCTCGGTTTTCAAATTTAAATATTTTTGTTATTGAATGGTTTTCGTACGTTTTTTCTTCTTAACATCTGAAACGGTTTTTTTTAAATTTGACTTTCAAAAAAAGGGACGAATTCACAATTTCAAAAAAAGTTTTCGAATACAAAAAGTTCACTTTCAATTTGACTTATAGTTTTCAAGTTTCTTATAATTTAAAAAACACATGAAAAAGTTTTCAAAAATTACATTCTTTCAGAGAAATTCACATAAAATTCCTCGAAATTTTTCGAAAACAGCTTTATCAAGATAAATTCACTTTACACAAATGACCAAGTTAGCCTTAAACATAAAAATAATTGGATACAAAAAGAAAATTCTGACTTCTTGTCGTTAAAAAAACTCGCCCATTCCTATACCAATTTGGCCGTGAATCGAGACACTTTATCGATTAACTTCTTGATGTTTTATTTTGTTTTTTTAGAGGCAAAGAAATCAAGGCTCAATACCATTTACAGACCTTCAGGGGAGACTGGGATTATCCAACACTGCCTTTGTCTCTCTGACACAAATCATGCAATCAAAAAGGTAGCAACATAACAATATAAGTGAAGACGAAGTGAATTGGCTTAGGCTATATAGACAAAGGAGTATAAAATGGCAATCCAAGAAGAAATCAATTAACTTCAACCTATAATTTAAAATCTGTTTAAAAAACACCATTGACTGACCTATGTTAAAAAAATAACACACATACCCTTAAATAATGACCACAAGTATGCTCGATAAAGAAGCAACCACGATGGACCTTTCCATTTGTTATGCGCCCCGTAAATCATAGACCATGTAAAACGATATCTGCAGAAGCTCCGTGTATGAATTTGAAGATGAGACATAACCCAGAAGAGTAAAGCCAGATTAGACCTTACGTTCTTTAATTAGAAACTTAGACGTTTAAAACTTTGAACTTCAAGCCCAATTTCTAAATTCGCAAATAGGTTCTTCGAAAATTTAATAAAAAAAATAAGAATAAAGCGATTGTGTTATTTACTAACTTAGTCTATTCTACCGATCGTGGAAGTATCAGAGCCTTCCTGCCTTTACGATCCTTAGCAAGCTGCTTGCAGTTGGTTTAAATAAGCTTTCTAGCGCCCGCGATTGCTTGGTCTTTGAACCGCAACTTCACTGTTCCCGATCTTCTGGAACCTGATGGCTCGGATTGGAAGACTCTCTTGGCTGGAGAATTATTGTCTTTTTCTCGATTTATCCAAGCCAGTGTTGTCGACGCATTTTTGTTCAGCTCCTAGGTTTTTCGGTTATGACTTCTCCTCCATTTACTCTTTTCGCAATTTCCATCAAAATTCAGACCTGGCAAAAGCAATGTTTTGAAGAACATTATTTTTTTCTTTCGTGTTATGAGTTTAAATTTAAGTTGTTTCATCGAACCGAAGAAGCAGCGGTTGCCAAGGTTTTTTCTCCGACGGATCTCCGAGGTAGGTGAACTCCTTTAATACCTCAAAATTGTAGCTGTCAATAGTATAGCCGGTTTGACAGTTTTACAATCGCTGTGAACGCTTCAACAATGGCAAATTGGAAACGAGAAAAGATGTCGGTATTGTATGCGTATCCGAAAACTGAGTAGTCTTCTCCGTGTCCATATGTTCCAAGGCCGGATTATAGAATTCACATGGAAGTGCATCTCTCTTCCGAAATCCGGTGCATATCTGGAATAGTTCGGAAGTTTTGCGGCCAAATTGCACGGTGCATGGTCTTTTTGTACGACATAATTATGTAGTGGTTTATGTATTGGATTGAAACTCAGATCAAACAGAAACGAACAGAATTTTTTCACATACGCTTAATTCGCAGTATTTAATTCTCCATTTGTTGGAACACTAGACTGAAGACATTCCTTTTTTTTGTTGGACGACATTATCATCACTCTGCATCTTCTTCATTAGCTTTGAGGAAAGTGAACCAAATCTCTGCACAAACAATATTTTCGAAAAATTATATTGTACATTTTTTGGGCACAACAAAATGTCTACCTTTTTTATCGAGGTTCTTTTTTACATAGATTCAAAGTTTCGAAATTTTTATTTTTGAGATATGTGTATACAAAATTGATTTTTGAAATATCTTCCACTTTAGATTTTAGACTTTAAGTCTTGCATACTTTTTTTTTAAACACTTAGTTTTACTTTTGCTTTAAGCTAAATTAAAGAATAAAATAAAAACGCAAGTTTTGAAAACATCCATTATTTAGAATACGCTGCTTCCTTTTGAATAAATAGTTTCACTCGCATAGAACTGCAGGCACATGATGACGTAAATAAAAATAATGTTCATCAAATAGTCAAACGAGAATATAAGATCAAATTTAATTGTCACACAGGCTCGAGAGCTCAAATCATATAACCTACTTTGAATCAACACCATATCGACCTGCAAAAACAAATAAGCCAAAGCCATTAGCTTGTCATCAACTGGACTCCATAAACTTACCTCCCATTCAAGAGTCTTGCTCTGTATCAGTTTGTCCTTGCAAACAAGCACCAGAAGTCCAATTTTAAAGGTCTTCTCGGAACGAATCAGATTATCCGACAACCAGCCGATGATGTAAATGTCAAAGGACGCCATCAACGTCACGAGGGGAGTCCACTCATATTTAAAAATAAGATTAATCAGACTGATTCTCCAATCATTGAATTGCCTGTCGTAGAGCATGAACTTCAACAGTCCATACAATTTGTTAATATCCGCAAACAGGCCCAAGTAGTTTGTCAGAAAAAGGGGTGAAAAGAATCGATTTAGAACACCTTTGACGCGATGGATGCGATGTGATAATACCAACACCTCTCGCACTATATTCGTTAGTTCCTCATGCTTTGTCCTCTCAAGTCCAACCATTTCTAGGCACTTGATAAGCTTCTCATAGAAACAGATCAGCACTAGCTGAGAATAAACGTGGCCCAAGAGAGTCATCATGTCCAGCACCGCCACAAACACATTAATCGGATTCGTAAAAACAAAGAAAGAAATCATTGATGTGATGAAGTTCGTAAAGATTTTCATGGAATATAAAAATAATTTTAAGAGCATCAGAAATGTGGCTTGTCAAGTTGGAAAGAAGAGCGTCGAATCGGTCCGCCTTTTGAGACACTCAAAGATCTCAATCATTTCGTTGATTGCCGGCAAAAGTGTTGAGCCGTATTCTAGGAAGTTATTCGCCAATATGACTGCCGAAACGGATTTCGATTCACTTAGCATCAGGAAAAGCAAATTTTCCTGAGCCTCAATTGATTTCCATGGTATTCGTACTACAACGAGATTCAAGTAACCAAGCAAACCTGTGGAAATTGTCACACTGAGCAGGATTGCGTGAAACGCTCGGATGATTTTGAATATTAAACGCGTACACCAAAGACGCGTTGCGTTACTTTCAAAGCGTCCATTTGACAGTCTGTAGTTAAGACTTGAGACATACATGGTTTGACACAACTGGTAATACACTTTTAGATGTGAACGTAGGTCCGACAGGACCATCAGCAACTTCATCCTTAAGTGGCAGCAAAATATCAACAACTGAAGGACATTGGAAATGAAGCGTTCGGATATATGTAAATGTCTGCCATTAGCATTAATTGTGTACACAAAATGTTAACATATTAACTCATAAGTGTTATGGCTTTCCTGTTGATTGCCAAATAGCTTTTACTTTAGTTGATTAGAGAAAAGCACTTCCACAGGGAAAAATAGTGAAGAAAACCACAAGACTAGAGCCAACAATTATTTAAAAGCATCTCAAAAGAATAATATTAAAGTTATTAAAATATTAATAAAAATAATAATAATAATAATAAGTAAGTTAAACCAAACCCAAAGACAAAAAAAAATTAATAAATAAAGTGATACACTGCCATCTATAAGTTTTTCGACAACAAATTATACCATTAATGTCTTTTTAGGGTTCCGTACCTCGAAAGGAAAAAACGGAAAATATTTTTTTTAAATAAACTTATTACCCTTTTCCTCATGAACGCGTAGTTTTTAAGATATCAAGTTGAAACTCATATCAAATATAAAATAAAACACATTTGTAAGTCAACGCAAAAACGCAAAGGTGCAACCATTTAAACCGCATATTTTGACACTCGCAACTAGTCGCAAGGGAATCAAAACCTTAATTTAAATTGTGATTATAAACATAATTGTTGTTACTGCAATGACCGCGACTTATCTCGTTTTATGGGAAGGAGACAAAATTGTTCGAAGAGCATGTCATACTATATTATAATATTGCTAAACATATTATTAGACAGCTTGCTTGTATTGCTCCTACAACATTTTATTTTGCAAGGCTAGTGTAGGTATTTCAGTTATATTGTAAACTATATTATATGTGTTAATATAAAATAACGGATTACTGAAAGGATAAAGAGACCTCTGTTTTTATAAATACCATAATTATGACTCCATTGTCGTAAAAGTTCTTTCATCTTTTACTTATATACCTACAGGTTTGTACAGAACCCTCGGTGCGCGGGTCCGACTCGCACTTGTTCGTTTTTTTTTTATAATAATAATAAAACTAAATTGTTAATGGATCAGAATCCGCCTCATACCTTGACATTGACATTAAAGCAATCTTCTTCTTGACAGTTTTCTATGCAATAAGCCTCTAGGCTACTCGAGATACTTTCCAAAATTTGCCTTTCGAAAATGTACGCTATTTACTAAAATTCTCTTTCAAGTGGGTCATAAAGCAGCTCTACTGGGTTTGAATATCTATTTTTCAGTGTTCGCTTGTGTTCATCATTATCAAGTACTTTTGTGAAACCAGGGACTATAAAAGTTATTCATGATTCCATCGATACAAATATGGTTTCCAACACCGGCGAAAAAGTAATCTTTTTTTCGTCCGTTCGTCCGTCTGTACGTAAGTTTTCGATCAGCCGACTGACATTTATCTTGGTGCACTTTTCCTCCTGTTCTCAGATCGTTCTTTACGAACACGGGATGCAAGTGTCAATTGAAGGAGCGAAGATAAAAAGGTTCGCCCATTGTATTATTTTGACAAGGGCAACGCTAATGCATTCGAAAAATTTGGCAAAAACTCAGGGGTTTTGAAACCGATGCAACTTGAAAGTGTTACGGATGTGATTTTTGGATTTCCATTATCGGCCTATATTTCTTCGAAAATAATGGACGAAACGTTATAGTTAATGGAACGCAACCAAAACATGATAAACTATTTTTTTTGGCCAGAAATTGAGAATTTGGAAGTACGGCACACAGCCCGCAAAACAATCGAGTTATTCAATACAAAGTATTTTTTTAAATAAGTTGTTTTAGTGATGCCGATTGGCTATGATGGAGCTTTAATTCCAATATTATTTTAAATTTTGTTATAACTTTTTAGTGCTCCATACCCAAAGGGTGTCGGTGAAACCCTATTACTAAGCCAACGCTGTCCGTTCGTGCGTCTGACCGGAATAATTTTTTCACACATTTCTACATATGAAAAAACCTTTAAATTATGATACTTTTGGTTCATAAAAGATTGCTTGAAAAATGTTTTTTTTTCTTTAATTGGAATTGCATGTAAACCGAGATCGAGCTTTGTGTCGAATAGGTTTCAGAGAACGCATCTAAACATTACCAATCGTAAATTGATTCAATGGTACACTGTCCGATGCTATGAGAAATCTTAAATTAAAGATACCATGTATAAAGTGTTGCATACTGTAAGGTGATATGGAACCCTTCGTTCGCGCGAGTGTCAAACTTACACTTGGTCACTTCTTCAAAATGCGTCATAGTAGTCGAGGAGGCCTATTGCCCTTGTTTTGAAATCTGTCCCATACTTAGCCTAGTTTGAATATTGTTGGAAAACTCGTTCGCATGAAGTTGTGGGCTTAATTCTGACTGAAAAGGAAGATATTTTTTTGTGAAAGACAGACGACAAATTATAAATATAGATTTCCGGGCCAACGCTTTTTGTATCATCACCCAAATGTTGTTGCAAAGAATTTGCCCAATCACTCGGACTTACGCCCACTCCAAAAAATCTATTCTGGCATATTTCAAATTTCGAATTTTAACCTAGACATCTCCAATCGTAGGCTTGAATATAACACGAATCGTTACAGAGTCATTTCGGTCAATTGAATTCGATAAAAAATTCTCCTTCGACTTTTTAAGGAATATCATTTTTGTTAACGTCATCATTTACTTGGAATTTAAACTTTTTCAATAAAACTGAGTTTTTTCAATCCAGTTCAAATTGGCCTTTCGTTGGCTATTTTTCAACGGTTAAAGATTTTTCACGAATATTTCATAAACACTTTTATTATTTTTGAGTGTACGTATTCTATTTCTGTATTATTTAATATATAATTTTTAGCCACTTCAATAATGATTTTTTTGTGGCTCAGAAGCGTTCCCCAGTGACTGTAAGGTTTCCTCTAGGCTTGAAAGAAAACTGCGTCAATAAGGCTGACACTCGAAACATTGCATTGAACAGCCATCCGAAATTGGTTAAATATCGACTGAAATTTATTTTAGCTCAACGACTTATCATCCACTTCGCCAATAAATAAAAGAATTTAAAAACTCTCAGTATCCAAATGTACGACTGGCTTATGGATTGGTACGAGTGAAGTTAATTGTATTATTCTGTTGAGAAAACTAAAAAAAAAAAAAAAACAAATAGGAATTGGGAGTACCTCAAGGCTCTGTTCTAGGGCCGATTCTGTACTAGATTTACATTGATTCGCTGTTTGCACTGCATTTGCGGATCACATATGCTATTCGAACTGCTTGAATAACAGTTGTGAACTATTCCCAGATATGAGTTTAGGTCTTAATTAAATGCGACACTGGCTTAGTAAAAACTTACATAATATTGGTCGGTTTTACTTTCAATAATAGCTCACGCCGGAGTGTCAAAAATACACTCTAAATCATAACAAAATTAAATCACTGCTGATTTTGCAGAAATGATTTTGAGAACCATATGCCGAACAAATGCAAGATATCCAAAGTTTTCTGCTTTTGTGTTCTTAAAATTTACTCAGTTCGTTTTTCTTTTTTAAGCTGTTGAAAACTTAGGTTTAGATATCTTAACTTGCCAGTAATTTTAAAATATAATCTCTCTCGGAAATTTGTTACCAATTTTCTTACCACTGGTTGCCTTGTTTTTATTCAGTTCCATCCGTTCAGTTCCATCCGATCGAAAACAGGTGCCTGGATCTTTCAGAAAGCATGTCAAGCATTAACTCCTCAATTTTAAGTACTCAAGAAAAGAAGCTCATAAATCTATCTAAATTATGATATACGAAAAGTTCTTTGTTACAAATTCGTTAAGATTCGAGCCTCCAGATATTGTTTAAAAGTTTGTTGCATAGTTAATCTTAAGAACATCCTTAAATTAACGTTCACAAAAAAATAGCTCATTAGATAATTACGCTTCAAGCAAGGTCGCCGAACAGCGTTCTGGCCTTAAGAGAGTATTCTAGTCTAGGCATGAGGCATGAATTTCATGTAATTTTTGAAGTGTCATAAAAAAAGGCAATTTATATTTTTAATATCCATTTTTTGATTAATTATTTATTAACATAAAAAGAATACAGAAAAATATCAAAAAATAAAAAAGGTGAAAATTTCAAAGTGGAGGTCTCAAAAAATTGGCGCGCAACCATACCCACGATTTCAACTCTCCTAGCAATCTAAAACCAAAAAAAAAAAGATTATTAATCTAGAATAATGTCGCAATGTCTGGAACTACGGAAAAGTTGGAAAGATTTTTTTTCACAAAATGGCGACTGCCTGAAAAAAAATAAACAATTTTTGTACCACTTTTTTTGACTGCTTCGAATTAAAAAAAGAAAAAAAGGAATAGAAATTTCGGGATGGGGATAGTTCTAGATTTAGACAAGTCTGTAAAGAAGATTCTTAAAAAATTTTTGGTTAATCGGTCCCGTAAAACCTGAGAAACCGTGGGTATTGTTTTGAAAAAGACAGTTTCGAGAAAAACACGTTTAAAGTTTCGCGCAAAGTTTTTCGCAGTCTAAGTCATGAAATGATATTGTAGACTTACATATATTCAATCTACCATTCCTGCTTCATACATCGGACCTTCCTCGACTTCGAAAAAACTGTTTTCCTCGTTTCTCTCTTCATATCGAGCAGTTCTAGCCTCCTTTGATGCGTTGTGTGCTCGTATCTCGGAGCGTTCAATCCAGGCGTTGTCTCGTTATACAGCAAATGAAGCTTATTCATTCGGGCCAAATTTCATTCCCATAAGCTTCATCATTTTTTAATGAATGGAATGAAGCTTTGATTAAAAATACAAACAGCAATCAATATCGCTATCTCAATCATCTTAGGTCCGGAATGAATATGTTTTGGATCGAAAGTCCAAATCAAAGAGATTAGAGACTCGTTATTATTTTGAGTTTCTGAACCTAAACATCGAGTCAATAATTCCTCTGATGATAATCTCTTGTAAATGTTTCTGCTGATGCACTCGAAAAGGCTTCCTGCGCCGTGAATCTATTACCGTGAAATCGCCTTTTTGTTTGGTGATCTGAAAATATAAAAAAAAAGATTTCTTTAAATTTCTGGACTTGAACTTGACTTGCGTCATCCATAAAATGTTTAATCTAAATTTTCGACCATTTTTCTGAGCATTAATGCATACCTTAAGGTTCGGGTATTGGTCCAATTTTGTACAGTTCATGCCCATCCGATATCCCAAAAGCAATCTTTTCACCGGATCAGTTCGGTCTCAATATTGACTCTGATTTACGTTTGGAAAACATAACATTATGATCATAATAAATTTTTATTGGCATCATTCTGCACCGTGCAAAGTAATTTCGCTTATGGCAGGAAGCTCCGCAGCAAAAGCACTTGCGAATAGCATCATTAGGATTGTGGTATCCAATGGCTCAATTGAGCTCTTTCGCTAAGAAGCTCTTTTTATGCTACTCCTATTTCCGAAGTGCTGAGGCGTCCTGTGTTGAACTTCATTATAATTGCCTAGAACAGCAGGCCTCTTAATCGTGCAGCTCGCCAACATAGACTCATCTGAATACTTTCGCGCATCCAGAACGTTTGACGAGTGTCTTGCGTCAGTCGGCACCGATTTTTACCACTGAAGTCTCGAAGTACGTCATACTTCGGGGAGTAGAGTCTTAAGCCCTATCGATGGGGGCACATGTAGTATTTTCCCTCGATGCAGATCATCTCAGCTTGAGATCGATGACCATCGTTTGACGACCTACGACGAATCCGCAAGCCTTTTGTGACAGCTGTAAAGTCTTTCCTCTTCACAGTTCTAACAGCGTTCGCAGTAATTGCCACCTTAAAATGCACGAGGAAAGCTTTTATTTCTCTAATATGTTAGCTGCCTGAGATGAACACAATCTACGAACATATGGTTGTCCTCTTTCGAGCCGTTTCGTGTTCGTTTTTAAAGTCCGCTTGTATCTGAATCTGATTGCTCTCACAGAACAGATGATCCTCTACTTGGCTGGGCACAGTCGGGTTTAGTGCACTGCATACAATAGTTCAGCTTGAATCGGCGAGGGACAGTGATCAAGTCTTCCACGACACTTGGGGAGTTGAATCCTTTCACCCACCCAAAGGTGACTTTTTAATTGTCCCAAGAGATCAATTAGAAAAAAAAAACAATAACTCGCTTATTAAGCCATTGACGGAGCTGCTTTCCACTCTTCACTGTTGACAGAGGCACAGAACATAGATTCTTATAGAATTGTCAAGATTCCAAATAGAATTGCATCAAAAGAGCCACGAGTACGAGTCTTTCAAATGCGAATACCTCATCGATGGAGGAGCACCTACCACCTAGATGCGCGGCATCGTAATGCTGAAACCTGTCAATCAAGGCGGCTGTCGTTTTCCATCATCATATCGAATAAATCCAATGAAAAGAAACATTTGTTTGCGTCTTGACAGGTTTCAGCTGCTGGCCAACATAAACTGCATCAACACAAATTAAGATTTATTTATCCGCATCCATTGGCTGCCTCCTTTTGCCCGCTGCTCAAGATTTATGTGATTTTCAAGCCGACGCACGATGCAAAAATATAGGTTATCGTTCCCTTAAATTCATTCCGCCATCTATGACAATCTCAGAGCTTCTCATAAGCTTTATAGTTCCAGCTGATTGACACGGAAAAACGTCCCATCAAAACCAATCAAACGTTGTTACCGAGTGCTTAATTTAAATAAACTATGCGTCCATCATTTTTCCATAGTTTTAAAGAAACAAGCTTAAATCAATTTTATGGCATCGCGTTCGCATTCAGGATGGCCGGTACAACTGGTTCCGAATTCGACTTGGGCTTTGTTTATATTTTATTCATCTAAGCCCAGGTGACAGAGGAGGAATTTAAGGTATATAAATAGAACTGGACCATAATTTGAATATGTATCAGATTTACGGTCCAAGTTCCGTTGTTGTTCTTAAAGTTCAGAATCGATTGGTGACTCCATGGGGATCAACGGTATGGTCGCTGCATGGGATTACACGGCTTGTTGGTTCACTGGATATTGGAATGTCAACAGGCTTTGTTTATCGAGATATTAACGGGCTCTTAAATATTCAAATTTATCTCTTGTAACGAATTAATCTGAGGGTCTCTATTGCGTCTGACATTTAGCCTATTGTTGGGAACAAGTTGTAAGAATGAATTTGGGAAAAGGTATTAACAAGTTCACTAAAGTGGGTCGAATAGAAAGGGTTTGGTTGATGGTGCAGGCAGGTTTATCTTCTACCGATCCTCATGACTTTTCATCTGTTGACGTTTTTCATTTATGTTTGTCGATGAGACTAACCAGTAAACTTTCAAAATTTCAGTACATAAATCATCGCACGATTTTTGAAGATAATATTTTTGAAGTCGGACTTTGTATGATTCAGAGGGATTCTTAAATTCCAAATTTACATAGTGGGAATGCTGCATACATACTCTGTCGCCGATGCGGCTTGGAACGAGCGAGGGGGACAATTTTTAATTACATGCTTTTAAAAACTGCTTCAGAGTACAGCCCAATACAGAAGTAGCTTGTTTAGAAAATAAATCATACTTCCTTAGTCCATGAATGTATCTCACAGAGTCAGTGCTTAGATAGAGAGTTCTTATTACTATGGACTACCTCAGCGTGTGTGATAATGCGGATAATCAAGGCTTTAACCAATCTACCTCGAGACAACCAAAGTTCCCTTTGATGTCCGTAGATACACAATTTTCTGTTTAATCTAAAACCAAGGCTTGTATCTGACTCAACATATTTAATTTTTGAGGACGAAATAAAAATGACCGGCAGAATATTGAAGCCCAAAGTTTTATTGGATATTGTGACTTTGTTGGTTTTGATAGATCCTCATGGGTGACAAATCCTCATATAATTTACACGGCAACTCAATTAAGTTGGTCAAAGGCCTAGACAAGTACAATTGGACGTCGTCAGTACACAAGTGAGCAATTACGTAATGGCAGGAGGACGGCAGATCATTTATAAAAATACAGAGCAGTATTGGTCCGAGAATCGAGCCCTGCGGTACTCCTTGTCAGATAAATTTATAAATCGAATATCTATTACCAACTGACACCCTCTGCTGTTTGTCACTTAGATAGCTGCAAAAAAGACTAACAGCCCACCGCACTTTCCAACACAGAAGTTGATTGTTGATTATGATTAACCGAAACAAAGGCTTTGGTGAAGCCTTTTAAGTACATGATTGAAACAAGGCTTAACTCAACATTCTGTATGATGTTATCTTGAGCATAGCTGTTGAGGAACTATGTCCTGCTGTTAAATCAAAGAGTAAAGAGTGATAGTCAATTTGCTTGGCTATAAGCTTTTCAAAAACCATTGATAGGCCAGATAAAATGCTACCTGATTCCTGCTCTTCCTCTTAATCGTTCAGATTAAAATTTATCCGGTCAAGTAATGACAGAAATATTTAGAAAATTACTCTGTCAGAAACGAATCCTGTCTCGAGGAGGACATTTGAAAAAATTTTTGTTCTAAACGACAGTCCTACGAGCAACTTATTACGCTCTTCTTAAAGAGCTATTAAGCCGCCTTAAAGGCTTTAACTTTGTAAGTCACTTCTACCACTGGTGGTCATCGATTTGCCAAGCCGAAAGGGATTCTCGACCTTTGTCAGGCAATTGCGAACATATTGTTTTTAGTTACCAGTTTCAAATTAGCTGTCGTTAATTAAGTCTGACTTGCCAATTCAACATGGAGAGTTATAGCTTCTAACAACATGTATAAATGTCTTGTGTTCGAGCAACATTTAGCGCGCTTTGCCTATTTTACCGTCGCCATTATCTTCGATCTGAGTGGACTCTTCTCAATGAATGCCTGTACGTCAACAAAACGCAAGACCTACCAAAAATATCGCAGCTGTCCCTGAGAGTGTGCAAGAGAGAGAGAGAGAGAGAGAGAGAAGGCCACTACTTGGCGAATTTTGAATCATGACCTACACCCGTACCATTTTCAACTGAGCTCTCGAGCTGTTGGAAGTTGAACTTATTTCGATCGAAAAATCATTCTCAACGATGAGGGCGATTGTGGAATATTGGACAACCACAATCCATACGAGATTCACCAACTTGCAATGCATCCAGTGGAAGTCACTGTTTGGTGTGGGTTTTCGGCTGGCAGTATCATCGGTCCATAATTCTTTGAGAACGACGTTAGGCTGGCCATCAATCATCAACGGCGAGTGCTTTCAGTTCATGAAGACCTCTTTTGGCTCGAATTGGATGATAAGGATGACAGGTAGTTTTAGCAAAACGGCGCTACGTTCACACAGCCCGTGCCACGATGGACATTTTGCACGAGCGATTTCACAGCAGGGTGACGCGGTTTGGTCACCGATTCTTACGGTGTTCTTGAGTCGTTGGTCAATGCCAATTAACCATGAACCACGACTTCCCTGAAAGCCAACATAATATCATTGGTCAAATTCAGTCTGATTTCTGCGCCAAAAAAAATGGAAATTTGGACACTTCGGACTCGCGCCACCCAGCGAAGTGTACATTTGAATGATGTTATATTCTAAACAAAACGCCATCCTTTTTGTCCTTTCAAATAAATAAAATGTCGATGATACCTCGCCCATTGTTCGTCCTATTCGAATTTAAGGTAGGAAATGCTTAATGGAAAACCCTCTAGCTCCACAGTACTCTGAATAGGACCTTTAGTGGCTCATTCAACAGGGGTATGGCACCAAAGATCCAATATTCATTATTAGCTTCATCTTCGATTGCCTTTGTGTCGGTAACTAGGTTTCCATCAAAACGTAAGCTTGACTTTTTTATACTTTTTTCGGAGGACAGGTTAAAAGACTCTTCGAAATATAGTATATCTTTTGGCTCTGAACTGTTTTTCGGCAAGTTTCTCGTATACGTCAATTTTGACCGTGCGACGGTTTAGTCAACCATTGTGTCATGGTATGAAGTCACTAAGCTGAACTAGCCTAGACGTTCGACATTGAGCCTTCCTCATTATTTGGGTCGTTGTTCCTTCTTATTTCAAAGAAGCTTGAATAGAAAAAAAGGATGTTGTATCCAAGACTTCTTTTACCCCTCTAAAAAATAAGATGGGTTTTCTTGAGTAGCAGTTGAGTAGCATATTTAAAGCACATTATTGCGTGATTATTTAACTACTGCTAGGAAAAATATCAGTTCTCAACTCTACATTTTGAAAAATTGATTTTTGCGCACTTTTTTAATGCAACAGCGAGCGTAGAATCCCACTGAGTATCGTTCTCGAGCATGCCTCACAATTAGTTAGACACTCTTATCCCTCTAATCTAATCAAATTGCAAAGCATGCTGGTCCACGAATTAGTCTTGAATTACATGTGTCCGTAGATTTCCTTCAAGATATATAAATGTGTATTCTTGGAGACGTATTGTTGACGTCACCAACAAACGGAACGTTGAAGCCATGTTTTGAAACAAGTGATTCTCTTTATTCCGTTTATATTTCGGAGTTGTGGAATCCGTATTACTTTTCAGTTTATACGACAATCTTAGTTCTTTTCACGAACATTTCTGGTCCTTCGAGCTGGAGGAGTACCGCCTTCGGCAATATTACACGAACGATTATGGTGGCAGGCACCGAATTGGAATTTCGAGATTTCCCAATCAGCCAACGGACTCTTCAACAGAGGAAGGTAAAAACCAGGTTCACCGAACGGATGTAATGGAAAACCCCATGGGTCGTCTTATAGGTAGGGGTCTCCACTTTCCAGAAACTAGTCAGAACAGTTGCGTATTGCTGTAGGTCTGGACACAAAGGACACAAAGTTTTGCCACTACATCCGAAGTCTGAAAAAAGATATAAGCAAACAGAGAAGTAGGCCCTTGACCCCGGCGGAACTCGAAGCATAGACAAGAATCCTTTTTCGAGTCGACCAAAAGGAAATGTTTGCAGACGGAATCACCAAGGCAAGAGGTACAGGCTCCCTACATCCATTTGTCGATGGCAACGTTATCATTCGTGTGGGTGGAAGACTCAGGCATGCCAACATTCCCTACGACCACCAGCATCCCATCATATTAAACTTGCAACCCACAATTTCAAAACTGCTCATTCGGGAAGATTTCGTAGCAAACCGCACAGCAGCTAAAGGGAGAGTCGCCAGCGCCTCGAGTAAGAGCATCAAAGCCTTTTACCAATACAGTCATCGATTATGCAGGGCCAATAAACATCCGTGCGTGGAAAGGACGAAGAGCTAAGGGCAACATGGGATACTTTCCAATACTTATCTGCTTGGCCACTAAGGCTATACATCTCGTGGCAGGGAGCGACCTTACCACACAGTCTCTACGCAAGTAAACAGCGACTGCGGGAGAAGAGCAAGATCATGATTTGCTTTCGTAAAATTTTTTGAGAATATTGAGCCTCGATTTTATTTATCTGACTCCGTAAGGGCAGAGTGATGTGGTTTTTAGGCTGGCATTGTGCTATATATTTTTCGAAAATGTGCATAAAAGCTCTTAACTTAGAAACAGCAAATGGAAGAGTAATGGCGTAATCACTGCAGCTCTTCACTGGATCATGGGAAATCAAAAAAACAGAACAAAAAAGGGTCATAAGTTAATGAAATAGTACGCCGGATGAACGGAAGGAACTGAAAAATTGAAAAATGACGGTTATTGAAATTCAAAGTTGTTTATTCGACCGAAATTTCATTCAATTTTTCGGCTTTAAAAATCATAAATAAAATAAGTGGGAAAAATTTAGAGCTTATCTTGAAGGCCGTTTTCAAATTCAAGTTTGAAGTTCAAAGCATGGATTTGGGAAACACGCGTCTAGAGTTTTGAGTATGATTTGCATGCAGATCAAAAATTTATTTTGGAACTTACAATGAATTGTCCTAGAATGGATCAATGGAAGTACAATTATAGTAATAGTAAACAAATGTTTATACATAAATATATACTATAATACAAGGTGCAACAATAGGGCTTATAGTTCCTCAGATAGCTGCTGCCTGTCTACTTTTAAATATGAGAGTCGGCTCAATCTAAAGCTATTCATCTCTAGAAATAAGAGTCTGATTTATCTAAAAAAAAAATTTTTGAAAATACTCTTGAAATGTTCTTCTTTTGGAAAATGCAAAAAAAAGCAGAGAAATTGTTCAAAATTCTAGATTGGGCAGCCCCGACTTCCGAAGAATTTTGATGAACTTTTAGCTTAATTAGAGACATTGATTGAAAGCCGAGATCTTCCGATAAGGGTTTGTTAAGGACGCCAATGCTCCATCATTGTTTTTATGTTCCAAAACAAAATATCAGAGCTGTTAAGGGCAATATTATGCCAAAACGTGATGATTATTCGCTTTCGTTATAATCAAGCTCCTAGTTTAAATCACTTCTCATAAAAATGTTGCATTTTTCTATTGAGTTCAAATAGCCCTTCTTATCCACACGTAGGCTAAAAATTTGTGATCTTATATTTGGTCGATGATGGGTAACGAACCAATGATGCTTAAGACGATACTAAGAAGGAATTTTATAACGCGTACAGGCAGTTTGCATGCTTAAATCAGCCAGAATGACGTCTCTGCAGGTCACTCGAAAAGCAGAGTTTTCGAAACACAACATAAGATAACGATTTCCGATTAATTGAACTCGCAGTTTTATATAATACTATATATATCACGAATGCACAACAGCCTGCCTTTTTTTCCATCGAATCCAAGAAAGTCACAACTAGAGCCACTTTTGTCGATCGTATGTAAATAGGTAGACAATATTCTGCGTGAGATTTTTACAAAAGAAAAGATTGTCCGCAACATAAATTTTGCAAGGAACAAACATCGAGGACATTTTCAAATCTAGTCTGATTAACGAGTACGGCATTGATCTTTTTAGAGAGGTGTTTCTTACTCGCTGACTTACCAATTTAGTAAAATTTTTCATCAAATTACACTCTCATTAAACTGTTTACAACATACCTCAACACGAGAAAAATTTTGAATGGCAAAGGGTCACTGATATTTTGATGACAATTTTCACAGAAAAAGGGACTCGTCCTTGACAGTAAGCCTTTTCCGCTTCGTAGGGGCAGACGCGGAGCTACGACGACTGATGAATGATTGGATTAATAACTCGTAGAAAAACATACCCCTTTACGTTCCTCTCACGAACAGTAAGCATTTTCTTTTTGAAAAAAAAGGCCCATGTCCTTCTGATTGTTTTTCTGTATAGTCAACTTCGTTTTATTTTATTTGTTATAGATTTTAAAAAAATTTAAAAGTCTACAAGATTCTGCGAATCTGACGCACGAACAGGCAATTTTTGTTGATGCTCTTGGTATGACCTCACTTTGATATAAATCAGCCAAGACGGCACCTTAAATGAATGCTATTCGAATTTAAAAAAATAAATTTTAAACTTCTGCTAAGACAAAGAATCTCTGAGTAACAAATTTATGAAAAAGATTCAAAAAACATTTTCAATTAATTCAAATGCGCATTTCACACAGCATAATCCCAACCAGTAAACTTCTCATAAATATATCTGGTTTCGTTTTATAGCGCATATTTCCCATCTGCTTTCACTAAAACTGTGCGTTGTTCGTTGTACGTCTGCAATGAGCCTACGAGCCTCATTTAACGAGCCCAGAACTCCAGGAGGTGCTTAAGCTTACATTACATTTTACAAAACGCATTTTCATATGCGAAAACAAGCCAATGGGGGTTTCATAAACGCTGACTAGTAATACCATCGCAAACGGGGCCAAAACGGAATCATCATATTAAATTTTATTTGATGAGCTGTCGATAAGACTAAACAGAAGCCCAGCCTAGATTTCTCTGCACAGTGCACGGTGAATAAACTATTTGAAAGTGTGTACGAAAATAGTAATAGCCATGGTAATAAGAGATTGGAAAATGGTCGATTTTTGTTTTTGACCTGCTGCGCTCGTTTTGTGTAGCACATCAAATATTTATTTAGCCGTCATCTGAAAGTCATAAAAATTCGAGAGCTAAAAAATATGAGCTTGAACTTGAGAATGGTTTATGGTATTTATGGGTTGTTTACTATACTTTTGTTGTGCTATTCCTGCGTCGGAAGTGAAAGGGGTTTGCCTATAAAAAAAAGAAAGAAATTAATTAATGGGGCCATTTAAATTTATAGCCCGTAAGTTGCGATGTTTACAAAGATCGAATTGTAAACATTTACAAAGTATCGAGTTAACGATTTTTCAATAGTTATACAAATTCGATAGATTTTGATTGTTATTATTAATTGGTTCATTTTTCATTTAAACTTTTATTTGTTTAACGACTTTCTTGCTTAATTCAGAAAATAAATGAAAAATAAGTCTTTTTAAGTGGTAAAAAGTTAACACCTGGGCTACAAGTTGTGGCCTAAGTATTAACCCTAGCAAAACGGAAATGATGCTTTTCACCAAGAAAAATGTAATACCAACCTTTATTCTCCCCCGCCTAAACGGTCAACAACTGTCTCTAGCGCACAGCGCAGCTGGAAGATCAACCTTAATCAATGGGTCAAGAAAGCATGCACAGCTTTCTATACCTGTAACAAAACCTTTGGTAAAAAAATGGGGCCTAAGGCCTTAAATGGTTGAGTGGATGTACACTGCCGTAGTACGACCAATCCTCACTTACGGATCATTAGTTTGGTGGCCGGCTCTTAAGAATAAACACAATATTGCAAAACTCAACAAGGTACAAAGAATGGCATGCAATAGGGACCACAGGCGCTCTTAGGACTACCCTTACGGATGCTATGACAGTCGTGCTCCATCTGTTGCCTATAGACCTCCACATGCATAACATAACTACACATAGTGCAGGTAGACTCAGAGAATCTAAGCTATGGACCTCAAAACCATATAGACACAGCTGTATCCTAGACTCAATACCGACAGACTATATACCGACTTATCATGATTTTGGAAAATACGTAAGCGTAGTTCTTCCGACGAAAGAAGACTGGAACAGTGGACGCATTAATTTCATCTCGGATGTGAGAATCTACCCAGACGGTTCAAAGATGAATTGCGGAGTCGGGGCTGGTGTTTTCTCAGAGGATCTGAATATATGTACAGCCTTGAGACTGCCGAACGACGCCAGTATCTTTGAGGCAGAAATCTTCGCCATTAAGGAAGCGTGTCTTCTAATCAGATCAATCAAACACACAGACTCGATACAAAGAATAGCTATTCTCGTTGATAGCCAAGCAGCTATAAAAGCTATAGTATCGACCACCATATCATCGAAAATTGTTCAAGACTGCCGCGAACAGCTTGTTAGTATAGCAGAAATAATCAGAATAACCATTATTTGGGTTCCCGGGCATAGTCACATCCCAGGTAATGAAAGAGCTGACGAACTAGCCAAGCAAAGTGCAGCAGTCGATAGGTCACATGCCGCGGAGGTGCATATACAACTAGGACTAGTCAAAGCTAAAATCGATGCACATTTCCGGAAAATTACTGGCTTTAGGTGGTCTCAACTTATAATCTAACACGGACTGAGGATCTTTTTAGTCGGACCCGCACTGACATCGTGAAAATAATAGCGGTCATCACAGCGTACTGGCCGATAGGAGACAATACACACTGTCGCAGCTGTAACGACACTTCAGAAAAGGAGACACTTACTCATTTTGCCCAACGCTGGTTACAGTCAGACAGCGAACATTAGGCAACGCCTTTTTCAAGTCCCTCGATGAAATTTCCACTAAAACCATAAAGCATCTAATAAACTTTCTTAATGCAAACCCGATGGTTGTAAGAAAGCATTTATAAATTACTCAATTATAAACAAAAAAGAGCTGTGGTATCAAAACGGCACATAGTGCTAATTGGGTTCTCCTTATACCGCCACTACACACACACACACAAGTGGTAAGGTCCTTTCTCGAAAAACTTAAATGTCGGTCTATAAAACGCTTTCAAAAGTAGTTTTACCTTGTTCCGTGGTAATAATTTGGCAAATTATAATTTTTTATTTACTTTAACATTTCAACATTTTTGGTTCACTTAGAAGAAAGAAGTCTAAAGGAATTGACGGTATGACAAACATTGTAAAGGGTGATGAACATTTCGTATCAATGTGGCTGAATTTCCGCCTAATTTCCTTTTTCAAGGCCTTGAAAGACGTGGGCTTTCTTGCGTAAGCCTTTGACTTCAAAAAATTCCCCAAAGTTAAAATCCAATGACGTTAAGTCGCAAGATCTGGGTGGCCTATTCTGATCACAAAAATGGCCGATTAAAGTAATTGAATTGCTGCTCTGGCTGTATGGCATGTAGCACCGTCTTGTTGCAACCGCATCTTGGTCACGTCTACATCTTGTAATAAAGGTAGTAAAAACTGCCTGACCAGCCGCATTTTCGAAGAAGAATAGTCCAATAGTGTCACTTGTCCAAAATCCGCACCAAACAGTCACTCGTTGTGGATGCATTTGATTCTTAAAAATTATTCGTGGGTTTTCTTAACCCCAAATGCGACAATTTTGACCATTAACGGAGCCATCAAGATGTAAGTCAGCTTCATCATTGAAGATGATTTTGTTCGAAAAATAAAAATCCACTTGTTGTTGTCAAAAATCCATTCGAAGAACTCTCTTCCCAGATAACCAATTCGGTTTCGGAGCGGGGCATGACACCGTACATGCTGCGTCTAAACTGGTATCGGATATGGAACAAATGCAAGAATCAACGCACGTATGCATGCCTGATTGATTTGGAAAGAGGACGCAAAGGGTTGCGTGAGCTTTTTTACAAGTAAGACGGTCTGGGCATAAACAAAGCACTGTTGTACTCTTTAATATGCTCAAAAGTAGAAAACTGTTTGTGAAGAATTGCAATGTAAATTTTTTACTTTGGGGCTGTTTTTTCCGAAAACTCGAGCATGGGTTTACATCGTGCTCCAGACAGACTCCACGGGCTTAATTCTAAAATTCCTCTTTGGTGAAATCCTCTGCTTTATCGGTTTGGGCGTGTGCACCAACGAGCCTGATTTTGAAGAGTTCCCCTTCGATTGCCAGGCGATCACTTATCGGCTTAAAGTCGATGACCCTCGATCTTAGCCTTTTTCCCATGACGAATCCGCATATCCAAATGTATGCAGCCTTTTTTTGACAGCTTTAATATTTTTCGCAATTATTCTTTTTCAAGATTTCTGCTCCTATCAGTCGCACTTCCATGATCACAGTTATATTCGCCTCATAATGCGCCCATTTCAGTTTTCGAGTAGCTCCCGGAGGATCCTTACATTCCAGGATCACATCCTTTAATCATTGTCTTTTTTCGCAGCGTGTCATCATCGTTTGGATTCGGTGTAACCCGAGGCTTCTGTCGCTGTTGTAACGTTGTTGTTTTTTTATGTAGTTGCGGTGTCAAACCAAAGTAGAACCGTCTCTCTGACCGGATGAAGGAAGCAACCATTAGCCTAGACCACTCGCTGCGTATTTTGATTCACCTTTCAGCGGCTGCCGAAATATGATAGCTATCCACCAGGGGCGCCACGCAAAGGCTTCATGTTAGCTTGAATTGGATAGGGACAGCGACCATTATTGCGACTCACCAGGATGACAGCAATCCGTAACTTTTCGCTGTGGAACCTTTTCCGTGCCATTGGAGGAGTTGAATTCTCCACGTACTTGGCAATTATCTTGACTCAAAATTTCATAACGAATTGGGTGTAACAATGTTGCATCAAATCTCCTATTTATGGTGTAAAAGAAAGGGTATAAAGGGTACGCGAAAAAGTGCTATTAGCAAATGTTTAGGGTGTCGAGCGCCCTGTGGCAAGTTTCGCCATCTTCTTGAAACCAAAATTCTGACAGGTCAATGCCATTCAACTGAGGAATTTTTTTATGGCGCTCTCCATTGACGGTAACATTCTGGCCGGCATCGTCCTCAAAGGAATGTGAGCCTATGATTCCGTCAGACCATATAGCACACCAAACAGTGAGTTTTAATGGATGAAAGAGCGTCTCGGGAAAGGCCTATGAGTTCCCGCCACTCCAAATTCGATAATTTTACTTGTTAACATATCCATTTAACCAAATTGGGCCTCATCGAAGAACAAAATTTTGCGTTGCAAATAAGGATCAACTTGAATCATCTTTTTGGCCCATTCACTGAGTCTTCGACGCGTACAATGGTCACGTGTTTTCAACTGTTGTACAAGCTAGACCTTATAAGCTTTCAAGCCACACCGCAAAATCTTCCACGAATTGCTGTGCACGATGGCGAATCGACTTATTCGGTTTCTCCTCAAACCTGCGCCGCTTCACAACGGCAAAAACTTTCTCTGTTCGCACTTTTTGTCATCTTTGGGGAAGCGTATTATCCACTGGAGTGTACGTGGTGTGAACATAATTCCTCGTGCTTCGAAAAACTTGCTCAGAAGGACGAATATGTCGACCATCAAATATGCCGAACCATAGTTTTCAAAATAAGTTTGCACAATTTGCACGCTTTGTTCTTGCGTAAATCCATTTATTATAAAGAAGTATTGATCACAAATCATTTTTCAACTGTCAATCAAATTAACAATCTGTTGAAATAGTGTTGCCAGTTTGAAAAACAAACCTCGAAAAAAAAACACGCTTTAAAAGGAACTAAATGCATTTAATGGATGTTCTGAAAAAGTGGAGTCTCATTTCCTCGGACTTCCAGCCACATGAACGGCTTTTTATTTGGATATCTATGAAATATAAAAACAAGAACACACACACACACGGAGGGTTCCGTACCACTTTACAAATTTCCATTTTTCTTGATGTAAAATTGAGTCACGATTTGAAAAACCAAATTGTTTGTGATGTAACTAACCCCTTATCTGTGCTGTAAGACATTGCTTCTTGCCATATTTCAAGATTCTAGGTAAACAGGTAGTTCCCTTTAGGTTTTGATTCCCCTTGCGAGCTACATAATATGCACCATCTTTTGACCGTGTCGATTTAGAAGCCTGATTTATTTACAGCTTTAAGGGGACATAGACAAAAGAATAAGGTATTGATACATGATACCTGCATGCATTCCTTAGAAAAAGGGTCTTGACGGACAGAGACCGACAGTAAAGTGATTTTATGATATAAAGTTCCGTTTTTCCTTTTGAGGTACTGCACCTTAAAAGCAACAAATATCTTTTTTGCTCTGGAATAATTTGACGAACGTACGAGCATGGGAACTGATGGAATCACAGTACAATATGCTATTATAAATATCCACGTAGAAGATGCGCTAATGAATATGAAGATGAAACAATTCAACATCGGCCTCATGCACTATGTACCAGAGTAACGCCAAGCAAAAATGCCGGTGAAGCTCTCAAATTCCTCAAGATCAGCAACCGTTTCACGAACTAGTTGGTAAAAGTGAGCGGCCAAAGGTATCTCCGACTGCACAGTTTCGTAATTCGCCTAACGTTCCCCGAATGGATATAAGAGTGACATTCTTCATCCGCTCTTATAACACCTCTTCACATCGGATAAAAACGTTAAACTCTATTTTTGAATCATCAACTGGAATTCTTCCCTTCAAAGCGGAGCGGAAACCTATGATGAAACCTAGAAACTTTTGTAATTGAGAGTCATATTCATCCCATTTTGCTCCCATTTGTCGCAATCTAGAAACGTAAACTTAAAGTTGTTAATGAAGCTGAATGCCCGCAAACCTTTGTCTGTTTTCTAAAAAGCCACAATCATATCGGTTTCAACCTCATTTTTTACTCTTCTTAAGGACCTTAAAGTCCACATTTCCTGGAAGTTTCTTTGTCACCTGATGAACTCGTTTAAAAGCGGGCAAGGTGTACAAAACCCACAGCGAGTCTTCGCACTTCCCATCCCAGGAAGCCGTTTAAACCAATTTTAGCGCTAAAAGCTTGTCTACGTCGTCGTCGCGTCGCCGCATAATTCCATGTCCAAATTAGACTCATGTTCTTCTTCCTTCTAATTAATTTTTATTCCGTCGCATTTTTTAACCCTTCTATTCAATCTCCGCTCTTTTTCATTCCAGTGCTCCTGATCCAGCAAATGAGAACAGCAATTAAATAGCGTCACGTCCAGCACGCGAAATGTAATGCAATCCGCTGACGTACGAGCAACAACATCATATCCACAGGTAAGTGTTGACTACAGCTCCTGAAGAAGATGTTCCATTTCATTGACCATAAACGTGCTGTTGACCACCCCAAAGGTGTATGCTAGTGAGTTCGGTTAGAAAATAATTGCACTAGCGGTGCAACGCATATCAACTACACAGGTGCGCGTTAGTAATTTAACTAGTGGCACAACAGACGGCGACCAGCGAGCGGCCGGAGTGGCGCGACGCATTCTCCAATCGATGATGCTGATGATGCGCAGGCGCACCATATTCCCTCGGTGTCCTCATCATCTCTCCGAGATATGATGAGTCTCGTAGACCACTTGTTCTTTGTTTGGCTATGCTGTGACAACATTAGCATTGGGCTCACGTCCATCGAATTCTTAAGGACGCGACTGACTATCTATTCAGCTTCCAGGCATGGTGTTATGATAGACAGATTGAATTTTATCGGTGGCGCGGACGCTGGACGCGCCGCTGGCCAGCCGGTGGGACCCACTGATTCCGGTGGGCTAACATAAAACACTGCGGGCAGGAGTTGCTACCTCGAGCGTCACAGTAATTGGTTGCGCGCACACAGATTATTGTTGGTTGACTGCTTATGGTGTTTAGCGTTAAATGTTCCTGGTGGGTAATGGACGCTGCTGGCTGCGCGTTGGTTAATGGGCAATGGGCAGTCAACATGGGTAAGTGATGGTTTTGTGGCTTTGCTGTTTTGACTCGGCCTAGCATGTGTGTTCGACATGAGTCCCCTAATGAGTGGTTTCATTTGAATCCAACGGATAAGTGGCTTGTGTGTCATTTTACGGAAATTTACTCAAGAGGCAAGAGGGCTTGCAACTGGTAGCTGTGAATAATTGATAAATGATTTGGACAATGGGACAAGTACTGTTGGCCAAACGGATGCTACCTCATCAGCGAACACTGTCGTTGTTTACTTTGAGCAAATTTTAAGGGTTTCCAAGGTAAACAACGAGTGAATGTGCGCGAATGAAGCAAACAGGAGACTGAAGGTGGTGTTGTGGACACAGACGCAATGAGAAATTAATCAAACAATTTTGTGCAATGTTGCCAGCGGATTCCGTTACTTAGTTTGACAAGACTTTGGCCAAGTGTCAAAATGTAAACAAATGCAAACTTCGTTAGCGTTGGTTTGGAAATTCAATGCAAAGACGAAGCTTTGGTGTAAGGAGTTTCCAGCTGTGAACTTATGAATCATTGTCAGCGGAAGCATGTTGCCATCATCGTGTGAACGTTTGAAAAGTGGGATTAATGACGTGAACACGCGTTGAGTGTCAGATAATAATATCGACACAGTGACAAGAAATTCACCGCAAGTAAGATGGTCTTTAAGCTTATGTACCCAGGTACTAAGTAAGGCTCGGTCCTCTGGCATTTTTAACCTAAAATTGAACATCTGTTAACCCGGCAAGTTCCCAGTATAGTCTTGTCAGGAAATAGAGCAAAAAATCCTTGATCAATTTAAAAATAAAAAGAATTCAAAGTATTCCGATTTTGAGTTGAAAAATCTCTTCGACCAGGATTTCCAAACCTCAAGATAAGCCTTTTTCGGAAAGTCGCAAATTCGTTTAACTACTCCGAAATAATGTCTTTTCTGAGAGTGTTCACATGCGGGCCTCTGGGGGAGCTGGCACATTTTCAAAGTGAAGTCTCCAATCGTCCGCGATATCGGCCACAGACGCGATAAGCCCTTTATTTATTTCTTTTTAGGCTTTGGAGTGTAGAAATATAATGAGCATGTCCTTCCTTAGTGAGAGACGGCGAAGTGTCCCACTTGGCACATCTAATTTTTATTTAAAGTTCATATTCAAAAGCACAAGACTCATCACCTGTCCAAAAAGCAGCAGTCACTCTCACAAAAGTCGAAAAGTCCATGGCAAATTTTCAACATGTCGAAATTGTCTGTAGTCCGTTAATGTTTTAGAAACAATCGGCAGATGATTCAGGAGTACGGGACCCTTCTTATAGGAAAATTGTTCTTAAACTTCTCGTGAATGGTTCTTCCACGATATTCGGAGTCAGCAAAAAAATGTCCCCCAATTCTGAGAAAAATATAAAAAGCACGAATATCAACGGTGCGATTCCAAAAATATGTGGCACCAAGAATAAAAAATTTGTTATGTCTATGCCGACGCAGGATCAAACTAGGGTCTGAGTTCAAGAGCTTGTTTCATCATTGATGGTGGTCCATAGTTTTCCAATAAGCAGCTAATCACTGCCCTCTCTGTTCCGCAAAGGCATGAGGGGCTGCATTGAGTTTCGAACTCATTGTAAATTTATGAAGTCTTACGTGCATCAGGGCCTCTATTTTTTATTCCTCTTTTGTTCTTTCCATCAGTGTTGTATTTACATTATAAGGGTTCTCCTAGCCCCTTAAACGCGTAAAAAGAAAAAAAAAGAAAATAAAACGAAAAATGAAAAAGATACAAACTCTAAAAAGTCATAAAATGTTTGCGGAAAGTTTCGTTCTGTTTTGCCTGCCCACGCTGAACACTCGGGCAGGAATTTCAATCCCTAGAAACTAGGGACAAACTTTCCCCTTGCAGACATCTAATCTTCTGACTATTTCGTTACTGTTTTTAATTAAAAGGCATTTGTTGTGACTCATTCAACTGACGATAGAAGTAGAGAGAAAATGAGGCTCCTTCAACACAAGACCCCGAGTAAACCGACCTCCACAAAGCTTGCTTCGAGGGCTGAAATGCACCTTAGAAGTTCATCTGTCCAAGAACCCAGAATAAATATACTACCTGATAAGGAAACTCGGTTGTGGAACCACATTAATGGAAGGTAACTCAATGCAATCAGCTATTTGTAGCAGTGGGCTTGCTGCGTTTTGGAGTGCGCAGAAAAAAGGTTCGCACGTTTGTCACATTAGTTTGCTATCCTATCCTCGGCGATAATATGTGCAGTATTGCAGGTTACTAACTTTTCTGGGCCGGACAGTGATGATTGTTCCGCGAACTATTTATTTATCCACATAAGTGATGGTATCGAATCCACTTTATTTTACAGACCACACGGCCGCAATGACATTTCACTTGTCTTAAATAATTTATTCTTTTGTGGTGACTTGAACTCCGATTTTTTACAGGCTTGCATTTCCAAAAAGCGTTTAAATAGTCTCAGGTCCATCGACTAATTGCCAGTAAATCAATGCTCAGCTAAACACTTCATGAACAAATTCGCAACTACTGCTGGACGTTTATTTTGATATCGGTTAAGCCTTGACTTTAAGTCAACTTCCAGTACCCGGTGTACTATATTTTGTCGACGTATAAAATGAAAGACACGCTTCACAATTGTTTCCCAGCATCGTATTTGTTGCTTGAGTGTTAGATTACAAGTGACGTGAGACCAGCAGGTTTGCCTGACTGGATATTGTGCGAGAAGGAGAGCTACACAATACGAATTGTTAAACTAAACAGTTTACAGTCTCGTTTACAATTCATTTGAAATAATAAAGTTCTTAAAATAACAGTGGGCTTATTCAACTTATCCCAGACGGTAGAAACTTGGCTTTTGGATAGTTCGCCCAAACTTTGTTGCGGTTCGGTGCTCGATGGAAGCGATAAATCCTTTCCAAATTTGCTTTCCTTACTCGACGATAGCGTACCACTTTTATTCTGTTCAAAGTGATTACCTATAATTTTTGATGATGGGTCATTTATATTTTCAGATGCAAAAGGTCTTATCCTTTTGCGGGAATAGGCTGTTTCTTATCTTTTTAAGCATTGATTTGGCAATGTGAACTGCCTTTTCTGCCAGCCAATTTGAACGCGGATATCGTGGGCTGGTATAAATAAAGTCAAAGTTTCCGGAGTCTGAGGAAACTGCATTGTGGTTCCGGGTTCGATGCCATTATATATGGAACTCGATTTCTTTTGCATGGCCACCACGGGCACACTTGCAGAAGTCCAGACGCTGAACCTAATTTTCGACGGTTTTCAAGCATAAATCGGCCGAAACTGCTACAATTTCACGTTCGATATTCGTACGAAGTTCATCAATCGTCGCTGGCTTATTGGCATAGACCATAGACTTGACGTAGCCCCACAGGAAATAGTATAACAGCGCCAAATCGCACGACCGAGGCGGCCAAGCGACTGGACCATTTCGTGAGATAACACGTTCTCCAAGCTTGGTTTCCAATTTACGAACATACGACGCTTCTGGTGGTTAAGCGGCTTCAGTTCTTGGGTCAATTTAATCTTGTAAGAATGTAGGCCAAGATCTTTTCGCAAAATTCGCCACAATGACGTCACAGAGATGCCCAACGCTTGAGAACGACGTGTGAGAGACACATTTGGACTTTCTGCAACTGAAGCCTCAGCGGCAGCAATATTCTCGACACTACGAGCACTTCTTTGTCGCACTGTCACGGGAACATTTTGTACTGTGCCTATGGATTCAAATTTTTCCACTAGACGCTCAATTGTTGATCTGCTAGGACGATTATGACGACCATAAATTGGACGTAGCGCTCTTAACGTTGAGGCCACTGACTCCGAATTTCGGTAGTAAATTTTAATAATTTCGACTCGTTGTTGGCTCGTATATCTTTTCACCATGAAATGGCAAACATTACTGAAGAGAAATGTCAAAAGAATGGCAAGAAATATGGCTGCGTTTGCTGTCCCTGTCGCTCTACTTTTGAAGCATCCCTGTTGAAAAACCTGTTATATTTCATGATCTCTGTTAGCCAACAGATTGACTTTCTTTAAAGAAAAAATATAAATCCATATAAATCTATTCGAAATTAAGTTGTTCTTATTGGGTTTTCTTGGCGGAAACTACGGAACCTGGGACAAGGCAAACAACCTGATGCTGCCGAATCTTCGCAATTGGTTGGTTCTGTAAGTGGAATCTCTAGGCTCCGGCTTCGGTTTTTTCGATTAACAAATGAAGATTTGCTTGAGACTTTTCTATCTATAAAATCTAATATAATAGGCTTAAAAGATATAAATCCCAAATTCCTCAAACTTCATCACAAATACATTCCTTCAACTTGTGAATACTCGAAATCATGGTAAGAAGCCAAAATTATTTCATTCCCTAAGTCGCAAAGTATGGTTTATTCTGAATTTAGACCAAATGCAATATTGTCATTTCTGTCAAAAGTATTCGAAAACGCCTAAACAACTTTATTAGTTCCGCCCAAACTTTTGTGCGAAAAAAAATTGGAAAACAGCACTCCTGTTTGTGGTCGATGTCATCCGACGAGGTCTAGATTTGAAATGCCCACCATTTTTAACCCTGTTGGAATTTTTTACAGCGTTCAATTTCTGTAGACTAAACTTCTCCGCTCTTACCTAAACAGTTGAATGCAATGTGTCTTTTCTGGAAGCCGCCTTCATAGTCGCCATCATTGAGAAAAATACCTCCGAACATCGAAGAAGGCAAGTTCATTGATCCATATTTCATTGCCATGTGTCCACCTACTGCCACGAAATAACGATACGCGGTTGGGCTAAAAGTCGTTCACAGAGCACTGACCGTGCAAAAAGCGAAACCCACATCACCCATAAACGATGTTAGGACTCGCTTGAAGTCAAGACTAAACAAGAAATTATTTTATGTCAAGAAAAGTTCTGGCCCCAAAACAAAACCTTGAGGTAACTCCATGTTCAAAAGCACTATTTGACTTTTGATTCCATCAATGATCACTCTCTGCGACCAAAACCAGTCAAGAAAAAAACCCCAAAAGCCTGTTTTCTTAAGCTTGCCTAGCAATAAACGCTACAAAGAATTTTTCAACTAGGCGGCTTAGACTTTGCGGGCAAAAATATTACAGATCATCCTCTGTAGACGTTTCCTTCTGGAATCCAAATTGGCCAACACTGTAAAAGTTATTTTTTACAAAAATCTCACAATTCTATTTTCAAAAACTTTTTCAAAAACTTTACTGGCTAAAGTTTGAAGTGAGGATTTTAAGCTTTTCTATGAAGCAGCAGGTTTTTCAAACGCTTAGTTCGCACATCCAAAATTGAATTCCATTTAGAAGTCCTTAAAACAGATCAAGACTTACTTATGATGTGTGATGATGCCGCGCTTCAATTCTTTTGATTTTTCAAAACACAGTTAGTGAGGATCATGAGCCCTGCAATGCTCATAAAGCCTGGCTGACAGAAGCCTGTCTCCTTATGTCTAACCTGGAGTACATTTTGTTTCTTTGTCTTTTGACATACTTTTTTTTAAAGGTGCTCATCGCAGTCGCTTCAACTAAAAAGCAAAAAAATTAGCCTTTACGATTCTTCTTCGAACTTCGGGTAAGACCGCCACATACTTTCTTACTGAGTCCAAAGCTGTTGACGTTAAAGCAGCAAACTTCGCCACCGTTTTAACTTGTTAAGTCGTAAACACTTTTTTTATACTTCATAAATTGATTTCTCAGCTTGTGCACATATATGCGCTTCAATAGCCTCAGGAGATTTCACTTAACTACACGAGTGTCCCGGAGGCATGTTGATAAACCGACCACTCTAAAGCAGCATGCTACAATTCGATCGCCACCGCAGTCTAAATTGCTTCTTTACGACCAGCCGATGTATCAGATGCTCCTCTTCCGCAAAGCAAATCTGGTTTGAATGCAGACGCTATAGAGTCAGGACTTTGCCTACACATGGCTACTGGCCTCAGTTGTGGTTCTGTTAACACCCCTCACTCCATCATTTCGACCATTAACTTGCCAGCGGCGTGTAACAACAGTAACACCCTAATTTTCAATACGACTAAACATATCCAGTCCTCCCACATGATTGACCGCCTACCTCTTCGGAACAAGTCCGAACGCCCGCACTCATCAATCGATCCTTACGTGCCCTCATGGACACCAAATCGGTTTAATAGCTGCCATAACATCATGAATTCCCAATAAATAAGCCGCAACGCAATTGCCTCCACGAGTGCACCTACAATTAAAATTGCCCCCGCTCGCAGCAGGTAGCAGGCAGCAAGACCAGCTTCCCCGTCCAATTTTATGCTCGTCGAGTTATTACTTGTGCTCGTGAGTGCCCGTTCCCATCTCCTATTCGAGTTCGGGATGCTGCTGCAGCCATTCCATAATTTACAGACAAACCAGTGCCCATGCTCCCTGTTCAGCGCCTGCCGAAAGCATTCCAAGACTTGGAAGGAAGCTATAAGGCTAAATGATCAACAAGCACCATGGACCATAAATAGTTAAGGCGGCAATTAATTTCCGCCTGAACCGTTCCTTGGTGCCAGATTGTGGGCTCCATCAGCTGGACAGCGTTGTGATTATGGGTTATGATGCGCGAAGTGTGACAGAAAATGACAACCAGATTGGCACTCATCGATCATCGTGGACGTGCTTCCTAAGCAAAATGTTAAGTAGCCTTTGAATGGATGTCGCTGCGCGTTGGCATCCTGGTTCCATGTTTGTTCAAGTGAATCGCTTTCAATTAGTCGTGCCATCAGCGCAGCCGACCAGAAAAGTGATCGTAAAAATTTCGTTATGGACTTCCAATAACCGATGAATAATTGGTTCATCGGGGAGGACTTGGAGATAGCTCGATAATGGCTATAAATGTGGTCAGTAATTAAGTTGTTATTGGCTTTTACCGCGATTTAAGAGCACCCATGGAAGCGAATTAAACTCAAATCAGATTTTAAGATCTTGAGTACATGTGTTGACTAGAGAGCATGGTTTTACGAGAGGCTTACGTGCCGTGCAAATAGAATAAACTCGTACATCACGTCCTGGGCTCCGATTAAGTTGGCGCAGGCGCATTTGGCAGTGTTCAAAAGCTCAATTAATTTATTTAGTTGCTAACATAATTGTCAGATTTACGGAGGATCTAATGTAAAGGTTCTTTTGGAAAATGACTTTGGAATCAATTGCTTTTAAGTAGCCGGGAAGAAGGTGACGTCCCGATCTTTTAGGCCCCTTGAAGATCACAAAAATACTTCACTGAATTTACAACAAAAATTGAGAATACATTAAATTTTATAACTCGAGCTGATCATGCTTAAAGTATTAGCAGGGTTAAGTATAAGGTTGTTGCTTTTAGACCATAGAAATTTTCGAGGGTCCTTATATACACTGGTACCGTTATTCTCAATTGACTAAGCTGGAAGTAATACGTCGTCAGAATAAACATGAATGTTGCAGTTTTTGATTATGCTAAAAACACCTTTGTACGTCAATGGAAATAGAAGTGGACCCATGACGTCTCCCTGCGGTACACCTTCCTTAGAAACACTTACATTCGAATCCGATGATATGGGCGATTCCGGAAGGGGATATTTTTGAAATAAAAAATGGTTATAATATGTTTATCAAAACTTTTGAATTGAAAACTAGTTGGCCAAGAAGGCGCAGAGCATAAAAAAAATGTTATGCACCAAAAAACAGTTTTTAATTTTTTCACTCAGACGGAGTGGACGCTGATTTCGTGGACGCATTGCTCACTCACTTCTATGTGCATACGCGGTACGCTGCTACTATGGGGTGTTCCGGTCGTATTTAGTGGAAGTTGAAGAGATGATATCGGTGCTTCAAGCTCCAAACAATGAAACGCGCGCCGTTCGTCAGCGGTCACCTTGGCAACCCTCCGTTGCCAGCGTTGCTCGGTTTAGTGAGAGACAGCAGTCACATGTGATGCTTGCAAAATATTTTTTGTTTTCTATTACCAATAAATGACGCCGGGATAAAGTGATCAAACGTTTCTCTTTTCAATAATTTTAGTGCTGGGAACTTTTCAGCTTATTTCAAAGTTTCTCCGTTTAACGCTCAACAAAGTCTCCCAAGCTTAAACTCTTCGGGAATTCAATCAAGACGTTAAGGACGCGTTAGACTTGCAGATGAATTTTCGACAGTTGACCGGTGTTCCATTTTCCGATTTTGCTTGAATTGAACACATTTTTTTCTATTTTTTTCTATCCTACAATGTTGAATGATCTCAGAAACCTCATAGATGGCGGCAGGAATCGCAAATCACAATCTTGCCGTCACACTGATCGCATAGTTTGCGATTTTGTCATAAAATAGGAGTCAAAATTAAAACATGTGGATACAGAATATTCTGTGTAAATTGGCTATGTTGGAAGAGGCAAATGGTTATTCAATCATTCGAAAAGAATACCTGATTTTACTTGATAACATGGAAATCCCTGGATTCAAATGACGTGCCAGCAAATCGAAGAATTTGCATTGGCGACACCAGACGGAGTGCAAATTTTGGTCGAATTTTGACCGTTTCTGAGAAAGTGATGCCAGTTTCGAGCTTTCTGTATGGTGCCAATGAACCTTGGGATGGTCACTTATCAGACGGGGTTTTTAGAATCTAATAGAGCAAGGCCAAAGGCGACGGTCATTTGCGGTTTTCGCCGGAATCGCCCATTTAAGAATAAACTTCTGTGCTATGACTGCTTGATCTTTCAAATGTTTTTGACAGGGTCTATCATTGCGCAAAAAAAAAACAAAAGCTATAATTCGATTTTAGGGTCTTACCGCTCAGTCCGTCACTCTTTTGCGGATCTAGTTGAGTGAAAGATGCCAAAGGGTACTAGCGATGTAAAAAATATCTCTGCCATAGAACCCCACAGCTGAAGTACCTCAGGGCTCAATCGTAGGTCAAATTTTGTTGTGCTTATTTGTAAATGACGTATTTCTCAGTATGTTCTCATGTATCCGTTTCTACGCTGAAATATTAGAGTGATTTTTGAACAACGGTCTTTCACTTTTCCAGTCAATCATTATCTCGAGACACAAGTATATTACGGAAAGTCTACCGGAAAGTGGATACTGTTTCAAACCTTGGCTTCAATTTGAATCGCACCCTATCATCACCATGTCCATTATACCGTCGCCGTCGGTCAAAAATACGGTGGGCTTCGTGAGCTTTGGTTGACTTCAAGTTTCACGCCATAAGCAACAAGACTCAGGCTTGTTTAAACCTTAAATGTTCCCGTTATTGACGCAGCTAAAGCACTTGACTTAATAACATTTTCTTCATATTTGAATACTTCCCGCCTGTTTTCCATCTCAACAAGCAATAATTAACATGACTCGATTTCTGAGTATGCCCTCAGTGACTTTACAGATCCCGCAGAACACCGAACACCGATAAGTACCGAGTGAACAGTCTCGTTGATATCCAAAGCAAAGATTAAATGATCACACAGATCACTATGTTAATTTCGAAAGCCCAATTGCCACTTAACCATCTTGTGGTTAATACTCACTTACCATTGAAACTGATCTTTTCGAGTGTTTCGAACAGAAAACAAATTTTAAGCCTGTTAAGCCATTTGACTCGATTGATTTTAATTGCTTTGAAAATGTAAAATTCCTCAATGCAACTGAAATGAAAACTTTCCGATGTCAGCGAGATTGGATGAGTTTATTTTAGAGTAGCCGTGTCCTTCGATTTCGTCCGCGTAGTTTTCGTATACATAGAAAACTTGTACGACTCAAAGAGGTTTACTCACCGCCCTGTGATGCCAAAGCGTATTGATTGTCCAAAAAATGTTACTAAATTGCAAGGCTACTTATAATTACCATGACAGATTGAAATTAATTTTAAATATATTTTTAGTCACATTTTTACAATTTGTGTGTAAACCTTAACATATTGAGATATGTCATCGCGGAGTTTTTTATAGCAGCTTTTCAGTTCTAAAACTTTTCTGCAGAAAGCAAGTAAATATTTTTAACCGTTACCACAGCATTCACTACCCACTTAAATAATTGTTCACCTATGTTCATTCAGAAGGTTCGTTGTAATTATTGGTGGAAGAATTTTTGAAATCGGATGGGTAGTTTCGAAAATTACCTCTTACATACAAACTAAAAAAACATTAGCTATGAATAATATTAGTATTTTATATTTATAAACAGTAGCCAAGCCTGCATTCAGCTGTCAGTTTAACATGGTCAAAACGAAGTATTTACACAGTTGAAAAAAATTAAAAGTGGACAGAAAATTTTTTTAGGGCCCCAAAACTAGAAAGTATTCCGTGGCATAACATGCTTCAATTTTATTGACGATTTTGAGCCGTTTCAGTAGTTTTTCATGACCATCATTAGAAATTTTGATTTCACTTCATCAGATTCAACCCAGATTGTGTGTTTTGAATCATTATTTCACTGAAGAAGTCATAAGTGTCGACAATTACATTGTATATATTTTTGAACATATCTATTTAAATCGGTGAGTCACTTTCGATAATGGGTCCGACTACGGTGTTGATGCGAAATTTAGGGACTCCTTCGAAGAACATTAATGAGCTGTAAAAAAGTGGTCTTAATACATAGAATCGGAATTGATTTGTTGATTTTTTTCCAAAAAGAGTTGGAATTTTAAAAGAAACCTTAAAAAACTGTTCCACCTACCAATATGCCCATATTTTCGAACACAGAAGATAGTAACAGAAGTTGCATTATTTACAAAATATGTAGGTTACTATTCTTCAACACAAAGATGTTTGTCACACACCCACAACAAACATCTTACTTTGGCGATAAATTTCAAGTAAAGGAAATAAATTTCTTAGAAATCGAACATCGATACAAAAAATCGATACGATATTTTTGTTACGCCCAAATATGGGGGCGTTTTAAAAACAGTCAATTGTAAAACATTATTAAAGCAACGTAGTCCATCGGACAGATGAAGTCTTTCACAGGTCTGCATCTTCTGCACGTAATACGTACACACTTGCAATTTTCACAATATAAGAATGTTCTAGATAGATAGATAGAAATTTTTATTGTGGCCAAAATATGTACAAATTAATTTTTCTTTACAAAATAAAGTATGTATAAGGATTTGGTTGACATACCTAACAACTAAAATATTTGTATAAAGCTTAAATATATATCACAGAATAAAATGTTTGAAGGTAAAGCCACTAGAAAAACCTCCATCAGATTTAAGTTACCTAGAGCAAGATAGAAGAGGATTCAGATCAGTTGCGGTGATAAATAAAACTTGATTCCAATCACAGAGTTGGTAAATTAATCAATAAATAAATAAATAAATAACTAAATTAATTAATGAATAAATAAATTAATAATAAATAAACAACTTAATTTATTAATAAATAAATAAATAAATAGACAATATAACAAATAATTGATTAAGTATATATTTATAGACTAGATGATAGTAGTTTTACGAAGTTAGATTTGAAATCAAGTCGTTATCAGCTGATAAACAAGAAATATTGTATTTAGCGGCGAGTTGTGCGAGAAGCTTTCAATTTGCGCCAAGGAAGGTTCAAGATCATTTTGAGTATCTTGTTCTGCGCGACTTGTATTTTACGTAAATGTGTGTCTTAGCACATTTGCTCCATACAGGGGATCCATGAAACATAATTGCTTTAGAAATTGCTTTGAAAATCAGCAATTTGTTCTCGTTGCCGAGCTTTGATTTTCTCTTAATAAAATGATAAAGAGTTTTAATAGTGAAATAGTTTCCCACTCCCCCGTCTGAATGAACAACCGCTTTCTCTGTCTACCAGCGCCAAGTACCTAGGCGTTACCTTAGACCCTAAAATCAGCTGGAAGCTAAACGTTGATCAGCGAGTTAAAAAGGCGTTATTTTGGCAAAAAATGGGGTCTCCAATCAAAGCTGATCCTATGGATGTATACGGCGGTGGTTCGCCCGATACTAACATACGGATCACTAGTATGGTGGCCGGCCCTCATGAAAAAATTCAATGTCATCAAACTTAATAAGGTACAGAGAACTGCATGCATAGGCACCACAGGCGCTCTACGATCGCCGTCGGATGCTCTGACGGTAATGCTGCATCTCCTACCTTTGGACCTACACATTAAAAACACTACTGCTCACAGCGCCATTAGGTTCAGAGAGTCTTCACCTACGGACCCTAGATATTATCCATCAAATAACTTTGACACTCTAATCCCAGAAAGAGCGGAATGGAATAGTGGACAGATATGTAAGGACTTTAACTGGACAATCTACACTGACGGCTCTAAGATGGGCGGCGGAGTTGGTGCGGGTGTGTTCTCAGAATCTCTGAACATCTGTAAAGCCTATAGACTGCCCGACAATTCCAGTGTTTTCCAAGCCGAACTATTTGCAATCCGGGAAGCATGTTGTCAAATCAAATTACGGGCGCTTGGTAGACCCTTCTTCAACTCAATTAATGAGATTTCTGCTAAGGATATTAAGGAACTAATGTCCTTCTTAAATACCTCGGGCTGGATTTAGAGATATCTCAAATGCACCAAATTAAAATCATAAATAAGGTAACAGAGCTGTGGTATTAAAACGGCACTTAGTGCTAATTCGGTTCTCACTGAACCACCACTTTTACCTACCTACCAAAGGTCAAGCGTTTGTCCAAGTGAACTTCGTCCAAGATACTTCGCTCGTAAAAAAGATAACTTGGACTGTATTTAAGGCAAATTGTAGATTGGTTTCAATGCTAAGACCAAATACATCTGACGAAAATATACAAGAATGTTCTACTATATCAACAAGTATAACAACAAATAACCCTTTTTGGGTGCGTGTCGCGTGCGTGTCTCGCACTTGGCCGCTTTTTTCAAAGTGCTCAATCTGCCTGCGCCCGTGCGCTGGCACTAAGTGTGATAAGTTCCACTCGTGGGTCAAAAGGTTCACCGAATTACAGGCACCTAAACACCATTCAACCAGAGCACAGCAGAATATCAAGAACCACTGATAACTTCCTGCAGGTCGAGTGGATATTCGAAGAAACCCTACTTTTTACGCGCAAAGGACCGCTTTCTTTTGCAATCTGTTCAAGTGTTGACTTATGTTATTCTTAAAAAAAGGGTCCTAAAAGAAAATTTCGCACTGGAGATTGCATTTTATTTTAAACTGATGATGCTCACTTCCACCTCAATTTATAGAAAATTTATGGACTTTTTGGACTTCTAGCCTCAAAGTCGACGACTGCGCCTATAAGCCGAATGGAGTTATTCCACCTTAATATTTATTCAAAGAGACAGTTTTTTTCTTAACAAATTCACAAAAAAGATGAATCTAATCAGCGTAATGCAGGAAGCCCATCAAAACTTGGGAATGCTTTAGGCTATTGTCCAGCAGTCTTTTATGGATCAGCTGTGATCCATTGACCCAACGATGCCCTAACGACATCGTGACTAAAGTGACTTCAAAGCCCAGAAATGTGTTCCTATCCACTATCACGTTCATCTCATTACGTTCACATAAAAGATCTTCCACCAATGATGCCATAGATCATCCCAATCTAATCATTCACTTGTTTCGCGTTTAGCATACCTTTTACCAAATGTCATTTATTGTTTCGCTCTGATATAATCCCATTAATGTCTCGACATCTAACAGTAAGCCACTTTGTCATAGGTGCTTGTCTCCCCTCGAGGCTCGAATCCGAAAATCTCAAACTCCAAATTGTGCCAATCAATTTTGAAGCTGTTAACGTGTTGATTAATACTTTGAAAAAAAAAAATAGATATAAGCCCGCTGCGTATTTCCAAAAACATCCGTAAGACCAGTTAACAGTTAATCCCTTGCTTTATTGAACTTGTATAAATAATTCGTTAGATATGCAAATGACCACAAACATGAAGATACATTTGAAGACTGTTGTGTTGTGGTGATGAAAACAGTAACCCTACTGGAAGACGCGGATCCCCGGAGCCATGTTCCATTATTGATAAAGATCCATAAATAAAACAAGGTCCAGAACGGTACAACTGAGAGTGACATAAGACGCAAATTTATGGAGCTTCTTGGGGCCAAATGAGGGAAACCCACTGTAATGGACGCAGACGAAAAGGCGGTTAGCGGAAATAGCCATGCGCCGCAGAAGACGTGTTTTTTTCGTTTGTTTGTTTGTTGGTTGCCTATGTAGATGTCGTCGGGTTCGAAGCATTTGGTTTGGATTCTGGTATTCTGTGCCTACAGAAGTGAGCCTGCTTCGAATGGGAATCCAGTTTAGTTGAACGTTTCTCGAGATGATTTAGCTTTAAAACTGTTTAGATTGATTATTATTATGTAACTGATAGTGTGGAGTAATGTGCCTCTTCGAGGGACCGGTATGCGGAAACTGGATTCAAAGTCGAAAATAGGTTACTCGGTGTTGGAGAATGAATGTGTTATAATAGCACACTGCAGTTAGGCCAAATCAATCAGGTGTTATAGATCGATTGCGCAACATTATTTTCTTGAGTTAGTGATGATCTAATGTGCTAACGGGGTGGCTTCCTATGAAAATTTGCAGTCAAGCTAGAAATTTGATCTTAAAGAAGTGATCATCGGCACCTAACACATAATAAATTAAGGACATCTCTTCTTGAGCATATTTTCATGTTTATTCTCTGACATGCTTCCACAGCGACAATCACTTCACTGTTGTCTTTTAATTTCTAACCACTGAGCTGACCTTAAGGCCGGGGCAAGAGATAGAAGTCGTTGAGGGGGCCAGATCAGGAGAAGAAGCTGGATATTCAGTTCAAAAACTAGGTTTTTGTATATGAACGACGCCGCGCTGCTTGGCTATCCAGAGGGCACCCCGGGCAGGTAATTACCATATTCCTTTTTACCCACCTTACTTTCAAGGGAACGACCTGAAGGATTAAATAAGAAGAATGGAAACTGAGAAACTGTTTCTGGTTTAGATATTAATTTTATGGTTTCGATTTTCGCTTTTTCCTTACATATTTGCATTCGCTAAAAATTCACAGTTTATTTTTCAAGATATAAGCAGCTTCAGAAGACTGGAAGATTGCTCCATTATTCTGCTATCAATGTTATGCCTTCACAGCTGAGCAAATGATATTATCGTCTCAAGCCGTTTGACATTCTGTAACTCCAGTATGACAAGTCGATAGAGTACGTCACAGCTACTGACTTAGTCAAATAAGTTTCCCTGTTCTGCCGCGCAAGTGATAGAAAATTCGTTCTATTCCAAAATTGACGACTAGACCGAATTCGAAAACCAGATAAAAGTTCAAGGAAACTAGAAGGGCTCGAATCAGAGTCAAAATGATCGAATGGAGTGGCAATAATAGAAGAAACTTATGGTTTAAAAAGGGGTTCCCCTTCGCCAGCCTTACACTCTTGTCAGTCCCGGGCATGCTGCTTGCAGTTATCCAGACCAAGCTCTTCGAAGATCCTCTATGCTGGAATATTATTGTCCAGTCGCTCGATGTAGCAAAGCCAGTGTATTCGTCGTATTTTGGCTTTTTGGAGTACATCAACGTCTTGATACAACTCATAGAGTTCGAGCTTATGTCTTCTCCTCTATTCGCTCTCCAAACATACGGGAATAAATATTCGACGAAGAATTTTTCTCTCGAATGTGCTCGAAGCCTGCTTTGCCTTATTGCTTATTGTCCAGTACCCGGCTCCATATTGTAGTACTAGCACGATGGACGTTTTGTAGACCATACATTTTTTCTTCTTGTTCCTCTTGTTTAGGCAAACCGAAGTAGCAGCGGGTTCCAAGGATCAGTTTTCGCCGAATATCCACTTAGGTGTCATTCAATGACAATTACTCCGAAGAGGATAAACTCTTCCTATGCGGTGGACAGATGTTTCTTTGTTTCTTGACAACATGTACTTGGTTTTGTTCTCGTTTACTTTAAGGCCAACTCATTTCGCCTGTTCTACTGTGAGAGACCAATGATGCAATATCGTCTACATACCCCAGCAGCTGGCAGATTTTTTGAAGCTAGTCCCTTCCGACGAGTTTGTCACATGATAATGCATGCGTATGTTTACGCGGCACAGTTGGAGCAATTTTGTCGGAATCCCGAATTCGGCCATTTGTAGAGTTCAAGACGATGAATGCTATCTTTGAATAGGCTTTAAAGTCGGTGAAGTGATAGAGAGTCTGACCTCTCGGATTTGCTTTAGTGTGAATATTTTGTCGATCGTGGAGCTGCCTAGCCGGAAACAACACTGATACGTGCCAATTAGTGTGTTGCAGAAAGGCTTCAGACGTTCACACAGTACTTCGGATAGGATCAAGATCATCGTCCAAAAAAAAAAACATTGTTTGAACCCTAAGATAATTCCTAATGTCCTAATTCTTCATTCAATTTAATTCATTTGCTTATCTTACAGTTTTGCAGACTTCACTAAAATAATTACACTTTCGAATTGGAAATTCATTAAATTATGAATCATTTGAAGCCATCGAATTGCTTTAAGTAAAAAAAATTCCATCCAAGCTTGAATTCTTTGAAGTCTTTTTGAATTCATTAAAAATTCAGTTGAAGTCTTTTGACTGCGCAAAACAGTCTCATGGAATGTGTGAAGCGATCAAATACTTAAGTAGGAAAAGCATGATCATGATCACAAGCATGAGCTTGTGGTCAAATGGTACGCGAGGTTATTTGCTTTATCAACAGACCTTATAGCTGGAATATCTTTCCTAACCAGAATTAGTTCAGTAGAAAAGGCACTATTTTTTTTATAATTTTCACTAAGGATCGAAAATTTCTTTGGATCTTTGAAACACTTTTTGTCCTTAATTTTGTTCGTGGCTTGATTTCCTAGACCGTAGACTTCCATACAGCTTAAGTCGCATCACGAATCTTACTTTGGTTCGGTACTTTTCTCCATGTGAGGGACAGTGTTGAACATATCTAGGAGGTAAGTGCTTGCGATCATATCGATGGCAAAAAACATCGGTATCCAGGAGGCATAGCGACCTAATAAAACTCCTTAGGAAATCGTTGAGGTTATGATATGAGACCAAAGCCGATACAATACGGTAACCCGACGAGCGTAGAGGCGAAAATATATCCGAGGTATATTTTCCATGGTGAGAGGTAAGAAAATAGGTCTGCGCTTAGAACAGGGACCATTTTGTATCAGAATTTGGCGGGCAACTTCTTTGCGGGGTAAAGAACGAAACCGCAATGAGGAAAGAATAATACTCAAGAACTAGCAAGAACTATGTTAAAAAATCAGAACAGCTGTCCTGAATTGACAGGCGCAGAAATGATAATGATCCTCACATCAACTCTGAGTTCTACACTCATTAAGAAAAAGAAGTTACAGCTGGGTGGCGAAGATGGTAGGGCGCCTGCCTTTCAATTGATTCAATTGATAGGTCCCAGGTTCAATTCCTAGAGCAGTCGTCTAGTTTTTCGAATCTGGTCCAGTCACCATTTGCCATTGGCATCAAGTTAATGGCACAATCACTGGGTTGGTCGACCAATGATAGTAGTCTGGCTAATGGGTGGCGTTGTTGTAGTGGTTGTTGCTTCGGCTTAGTTCCTAATTCGTGTTTTCAAAATAGCGGTTTGTGTAGTTTGTGTGTAGATGGCTCTGCTGTGAAGGCATAACACTGACAGCGGGGTGTTTAAGCTAAATTTTCCAAACTTTCGAAGTTCATAGATCATAACCAATATCGAATAAAATCCTGCGAATTAGGTTAAAGCCAATAGGTCGATATATAAATCTTCCGTTCCGTTTCGGACTCCACCCACGGAAGTGAGTTGAAACCAATTACACCTGAGTTTCTCAAACCACTACACAATCTTTCATTCTTCTCCTAGTTCTTCCGCTCGCTCTGTGCTACACGGATTATAAGAGTCTTAATATCCTCTTGAAGAACGAGCAAATAATTTAAAAAAAAATTAAAAGTTAGTAAAGTAATCGCGAGACTTCAAAGCGAAGCTATGACGTGAAAATTGTGTTGTCTACTCGCAACAGTTCATTGGGATAGGATAACAAGTTGTGGCTCTCACTGAATCTTAAAGGCCAAACGATACCTTTCATTCTAACCTTACCACTCTTTATTTTTAAAGCTTTCCAGCGGGCACGCTTAACAATTTTAAGTTGAAAAGTTTTCTTCGATCCTCTAAAGGCCAACATTTCTTGGCCACGCGCTTCTTTTCAAATTTAATAATTTTTTTAATTGAAATTTTTTGCCAAATGACATTCACTTTTTCTAAAAATAAAATCAACCAAGTTGTGCTGGAATTCGATGGACAATTGTGCCACCAAGCGGTACAATATGCTTAACAAAATGCATAAATTTAGTAGAATCAAATTAAGAACATTAATATCCAATTGGACCGGTTTAAGCTCTCAAGCTCTCCCTTCTCCATGCCATGCAACTGAATTCGCTGCGCATCATTTGACCAAATATAAATCTCCAACAAAAGATTGCTTCCATTCCGTTAGTCGTCTTGTGAATACACAAATTAATTGCATCCCATTATTGGTCCACCCAATTCTAATTCACAAACACTCACACACAAGAACTAATCATCAATTAAATGGAATCCAATGTCCAACGCACAAAGCTTCTTCAAAGCAAACGGTCCTCCACTTGAATGGAACTCGAAAGATAAAGAACAGCAAAAACCAGCCGCCAGAACACTACCAAAGCTGAACAGTTAACAGAATCTCGAACGGCTTGCCATTGAATAAAAACATAATTAAATGGCTCGATTATGAGATACATTAATTAAATGGCTTCTCTGGGAGACAAAAAAAAAAAAAAGCTTTACAGTAATTCCTGCGGTTCGGATTGCGTTCGATTCCATGTCGTACAACCGGGACAACACTCTCTTCAGACATCTACAGCTACTCGAGGCACACACACCGTCACCACCTGTGGCGGCAATAATGTTCAACTTTCAACTTGTATCCGAACGGATCGATCGGGCTTCTAATTGCAGAGTCTGCGGACTACGAAGACTGCCCCGATGTTTTGTAATCTAAAACGGCGATTCCCAATAATTCTGCAGCATCTAGCGATCGGGAATGGATATGTGTAGTACGCACATGTAACATGGGGATAAATAGCGTGGCCGATACATAAATTACTGTGCCGCCGCATATAAGTGGCTCTAACTGTGTTTGATCTGACATGGCGTAAAAAAAAAATACGCCAGCCTCCATTCTATCGTCTCGTATCCAAGTTGTGCTCTAAATGTGATTGGAATTCGTGCTACCAAGAAGCGTTGCCATGTATATCAGGCTCTAAGAGATTATTAGCCAAGCCAATGGGGGGAGACCAGCATGACCACGAGAAGCCAATCACATACAATTTCAGTCCAGCTGCGACTGCATCTTAACTTGGATCTGCTTTTGCTTCTTCGGCTTTTTTTGAATTTGAGTGGTAAATCCAGTTGGGCCGGAATTACGAGCGGTACTGTGCTGGACCTAATGATGCCATTGGAATTCAGGAAGATCGATGGCGATACTCATTCAAACGCAGGACTGTGGCCGAGCCATCGACGCTGCTCATCTGTGGGGTGGTTCTTCTTCTAGCCGCTGTGTGCTGTGCGTTGAGTCCACATGGTTAAGCTGGTATTTATTGTGAATCGGCAAGATTCCGTTTGATTAAGACTCGCGTAAAAGTGCAGCAGTGCAGAGCTACGGCTTGAGATCGTTGAGGACGATTTATTGAAAGTAAACAAATGATTGGAAGAACGCTTGGAGCAGGAGTGCGCTCATTTGGAAAGGGAGTTTGCATGCAATCGATTGCAAACAACTGGTGAGCATTAATTATGTCAAGGGCGATGTACCACTCTCGCAACTGGGACTACTTTATCAGATGAGCACGTATTTGGAATAAGGAAGAAGACTGCAGATGATGTTTTTGATAGGAAAATTGTTTTAGTTTTCGAAGCCTCTAAAATGATGGGGAGTGTGGGGGGAACTCGGTTGAAGAACTCAGTTGGTGTACGCAAGTTTGTGGGATTCTTTTGCTGGTTAATAACTGAACATGTTCCTTCTGTGTAATCGATGGAGACTGTAGCAGATGTTTTCGAAAGCGTGCGCCTACGACCGAGAGCCCAAACTTGCAAAATATGTCATGTCAAATATTCCATTTCGGCGACAACGTAAAACTGCCATTTTTGAGGCTCAAAACATTCACACGTAGTCACAGAGACGTCAATGCATTCTAAACTTGGGACTATTCGGAGTGGATGCATTTTTGGCTCAATTTTCTTCCACGACGACAACGGAAGAAATGTTTCTGTCAATATTGAGCAAAAGCAAGGTATGATGACCGTTTGAAGCTACGTGCCACAAAAGTCGTTCAACGGAGCTCCCATTTGACTGCTTTGGAATTTTGTTGTTTTTTTAAAGTAAAGTTATTTTTATGACCCGGGAAAAGTATCAGAGACGACGAAAATTCAATATGGTTCTAGTCCGACTACATCAATCTGAAGGAAAGGAATAATCCAGCTAAGATTGTCTTCAAAAACCTTGGAAGGAAAAGGTTTGTCTTTTCAATGTATTTAAGGCTCATTTTCCACGTTTAATCTTTCGATCTTTCTGCCGCGTTAGGATCTGTGTGCGTCGGTTACTTATCATCAGGTCTCGGGTCCAATCTGGAAAGAACCATCAGGTTTTTTTTTAGAGCGCCATCTCGTGCAAGTGATTAGCAGTTCTCCAAATAGTGCTAGGTCTTAACCTTAGTTCTCAATGGATGGCCCAACAGTAAGTGCTTGTTGATTTTGACATATCCAAAACGTCATGAATCGGGCTCATTGTTTGACACAAGCTGATTTTGTTTTGTCTGATTTTGTGCCAAATAATCGTCATTTGCGGGAAGTGTTGATTGTAAGAAACGTAGGCTGAAGCACCTTGGAAGCTCCAAAAAGTTTACAGAGATGCTGCTCTAAATGAAACAACATGATATGAGTGGTGTCGTCGTATAAAAGACGGTGATTTCGATTTTGGTGGCGTGTAGGAAGGCCAAAATCCTTCGAAGATCCTGATATGATTATCCGTGCCGAATGCAAGACCACCTTACTTCAGCATAAAGAGGCACCCACAAATTCATTTACAAGCGATTCCTGGTGATTTGAAGCCAATGGATGTCGAGCGTCGTTTTTTCGCATGAGAAAAACTTCATCGCATCGTGACGGGTATTGAAAAATGATTTCATAACAGCAACCCAAAGAAAAGAAAGTCATGGAGATGGCTTGGTCATGCTTCTACGTCAAATATTCACGCTGTGAAGGTTATGCTAGATGAGACCAAGTCAGTGTCGTTAATTATGAACTGTTGAAACCCAACGAAACCAACCTCAAGTTGCCAAAACCCTTTAAGCCTACCTGGAAATTATCACATGGGAAATCTAAGTCCACCCGCCATATTGCGCCATCCGATTGTTTCTTGTTCCGTTCAATGGCGCATAATCTGGCTGATCAGTAGTTCCGCTCATATGAAGGCAGAAAAAAATAACTTAATTCGTGGATAGCCTCAAAGCCTTATCGGTATTCGAGCTCTGTCAGAAAGTTGGGAAAAGGTACTTTGAATGATTCAGTTGCAACCATTTTTCGTAATAAAATAAAAAAAACAAAGTGGACTTAACTGCGCGACTCTTCTTCTGTGCTGAAGCATTCTGGTAATGGAAGCTTAGATTAGAAGATTACTCCACCTCAGCAAACCTTCGATCAATTAATTTCTTGCTGAAGCTGAAGCCACAAAATTGCATTTCCAGAGTATCTTTGGTAAGATAAAGCGTTATTGTGATGACTTGAAGTTGAAGATAAATTATCAGAAATCGAGTCAAGGGCTTCCTGGGACACCGGAAATAATTGGAGAAAGTTCTTGTTCGTGGGACAACATGGGTAACCAACCATTAGCCAACAGAAGTGCAGTCAGGTTCGTCGGCTAGACCAATTTTTATATTTCAACAAACATAGCCAGAATCAAAGCAACTTTTGCCATGACAAAAAGATTGTTTTCTTGCAGCCAACTCAATGGTGGGGTGAAAGTCATTTCCTTCATGGCTCTTGTGAGACCAATGACTGGGCTCACCCACGTTGTTCAACGTGACAGCAACTTCGATGGAATTATTCGAGTTTTTGAAAGGCGATATCTCGGGGCAATCACAATGAGGTCCTTAAAAAAGAGCAAACTTGATCAGTGTGGAAAATTTGCTAAAAATGATAATCCGAAGGCATCTTGCATTACTTTCCATATCTCCAGACGGGGGTTCCTCTGCTTCGATTCTAAAGGTCTGATCCATTGCAGTCTGGTGACACCGCTAATCTTCCAATTCGTTCGTTCAAGTGTAGACAGGCGACTCATCTTTAATAGAGACATCGCATGCGGTTCTGAAGAATGTCTCCAATTCAGCCGGTCGGTAACAATCCGCGAAATGGCAGATGTGAAAAAAACAGCTGCCAGAATATTTAGGAAGAACTCACTCGTCGATTTCTTGCAAAGTTAGGTTTCCGTCCGAGAAAAGTTCGTCTTGTTTTTTGTTAGTTTTTTTCAAAACGCCTACGGCGGTTTATATAGATTTGATTTTCTCTTATTTGCAGCTAGGGTTGATTGAAAAATCTATGCAGGGTGTCCGGTAATAAGTCAAGGAAAATTTAAGGGGTGCTTTTTGGGTATATTATAAGAAAAAAAATATTCTAAGGGTCAATTTTCAAAGTTGAAGAATACACTTACTTTGGTATACCTTGAGCCATGTTAACAAAACCTTCTCTGATAATGATAATGATAGAAACTTTATTAAATGCTCTTTTTTAAAAAGAAGAAATTCCCTTTGAAATTGCACTCAAATATTGTTGATATCTTTTTTGGTTGCTCAGATATTAATTTTTCAAGGGTGTTGCATTTTTCTTGGCCCGTGGTTATTTTTGATTTTGAGGTCAATTTATTTCGAAAAATTCATTACAAACATAAAGTATTATTAAGTTCTTCAAATGAACGAAACAATGATGCAGGAATAAATATTTTGTGGTACAAGGAAAAACTTAAAAAAATGTTTTTTTCGCCTAAACCTCAAAAGGCTTAGAAAAAAATAAAAAAAAAAAATATTTTTTAAATAAAAGTGCAGTTAAAGCTGTCCTTCCTGGTTTTGTATGCATGCTAGAGTCAATTTGAGGATATCATTACGAATATTACTTGATGCTAATTGCTGACCCGCTTTTGATAACGCTTCGAGAAAATGGTCTTCTAGTTTCAATAGTGTTTCAGTGGAATAAACGATGTTTTTCGGTTTTCTCCATACAAAACAAAAGATCCAATAAAGTCAGGTGAGACAGAGTTTGGCACCAGGCTCTTTTGTCGAAAATGCGTGCATTTGGTATCGGCGAATCTCTTATTCAATGGATTAGAAACTTTCTTCAAGTCTGATATCCAGCATATAAATGCTGGTGTTCCCCAGGGCTCCGTTTTGCCACCGACTCTCTTTTTAATTTTCATTAACGATCTTCTGTCTGCTACATCCAATCCAATACACTCATTCGCTGATGATAGCACTCTCAGTTTTTCATATTCGTTTTCAAATTCATGTCCCTCATCTTCGGCCGCATATAATTAACTCATTAAATTCCGATATTAACAGCATACTATCATGGGGCTCTACGAATAGAGTGGAATTTAATGCCTCCAAAACTCAATGCTGTCTTCTGTCACTAAAGCGAAACGGAAACCCTCGACCATTATCCATGAATTGCGCTTGCATTGCTGAAGCCGAAAAACTTTCAGTACTTGGTATGTGTATCAATAACAAACTCGGTTGGAACTTTATATATAAAGCGTATAGTACATTCACTCCAAACTGGAGTACAACTCCCACTTATGGGCAGGCGCTCCAAAGACCATCTTGAGCCTGCTTGATAGAATTCAAAATCGAGCGATAAAACTCATAGGGGACAAAAATATAACAAAGTCAATTGACTCTCTTCACCATCGTCGTAACGTCTCCTGTCTTACCATTTATCGCTTCTACCATAAGCAGTGCTCTAGCGAATTAGCCAGCTGCATTCCACCCTCTTATCACTTTCACCATAACACCCGTCTCGCCAGGAATGCTCATCAGTTCACCCTCAAGCCGCACTTCGGTCGTACAGTCAAGTATAGAGACTCGTTTATCAGCCGCACAACACGAATGTGGAACGCTCTACCACGCTCGGTATTTCCCACTCATTACAATCTGCAGAAATTCAAAAACAATGTGCATCAGTACTTATCCCTTTTTCCTCCCTGATCCCTTCCACTCCGTTATGTACTAACATTTTAAGGGTAGTCATAACCCCTAGTACGCGTGTGTTCTTTTTAAAAAAAAAAAGGAGACCTTGCAGGCCAACGAACTTGTCCCGTTTTTTATCCAACAGTTACCGTGTTCTTCTAGCCAATTCTTAACTTCACGTCCGTAATGGGCTCCATCTTGTCGACAATATGATGAAGCTGGTTGAATAAGTGGAATATCTTCCGATAGATCTGGTAACTCATTTTTAAAAACTCCAGATAGTTTGTAGAATTCAACCTGGGTGGTAATTTGAAGGGCCCGATCAACTTTGTATTGATCTAAGTCTTCAAATATGTAGAATTTTCCGCAGGCCCTATATGGAGACTATGGGAATTTGTTATTCCAACTCTTATAAATTGAGATTCGTTCGTCCAAAGAACTCTACTTATAAGCTGGTTGTCGTCCGAATTCCGCTCCAGCAACCAGTTAAAAAAAAGAAAAGAAAATAATTTCCTTTTTTTGGGGATGACTTATCAGCAGCGTTTTGAGTTAGACTTACCTGATCGTTATTTTATGCAAAGGCTTCGGTTAATTTAAGCTGATAGATCTCTACCTAAATTTATTAAAGAAATAACAATCAACATTTCATTTTAAAAGCTGTAATATTTTAAAAAAGATCTCATCTTTTTAGGTCAAAGATTCTTAATTATTTTAATGTATTAAACCAATAAATATGAGAGCACGCGAAAGCCGCTTAAACTAATCTTTATTATATTGAAAAGTGTGGCTTCTATCGCATAAAGCGCCAAAAAATTCGCTCCACCTATTAAATAAAAATTCGCCAAGTTAATAATTTAAGAACGATTTCGGATGCTAATGAAATGGCTCGTTCTGCTAAACCGTTAAAATAACAAAGAACAAAAGGTTAATCCCCGCAAAGAATGCCAGATCCTAAGGCGGAAAAGGCGATTGATTTAAATATTTGTCGTTAGGGCCACTTAAGTTATGCTTATAGAATTCGTAAGCCGATGAGAAAAGGAACTCGTTTGAATTAGACACGGAAGTTACACGCATCTTACTCGACTTGATTCCCATGGGATGCCAGACAACACAGTTTATAGTCAACAGTCGACCTATTAATTATTTGGAAATATTTTTTTTAACAATCTATGACCACCTTACCAACTTTATTGGCTGTTATCTTTTGCAAAACATCGCCTTTCACTTTGACTTGCTGCCTCTGGCTCAATACGACAACATATTTTGCGTGCTATTTCAATTTACCAATTTAAGCGCGCTTTTCATGCGCTAACAACGCGATTAATCTATTAGCAAGTGCATCTCCTTCAGCTTTCCATTCAATTTTCCTGCGCGTAGTTTATCTATTTGTTGACTGGGTAATCGAATATTACTGGCACCTCTGTCGATAATCAATAATTTCGTGCCTCGTTTCGAATGTTCACAATTGTTCATGGGTACAAAGGTTCAATGAAGATGGACGCCAATGTTCTCGCGTGGTTATTAGTCATAAAGATACGGCTAACCTCTGACTGTTTACAAGCTAACCGAGGCATACTTCCAACACATAACGTCGTTTGCATTTTCGTATTCCTATTTTTTTCCTACTAAATATTGTCCGGTGAATCCGATTAGAGTAGTTTAAACATTCGTTGCATTCTCGACAACAACACCGAGGCGATGTTACCTCATATAACGTTGTATAATCGATGATCCGATGCAGCTTTGTGAATCCTTTTCGTGGCCCCAGAACCCGAGGAGAACTACGAATAAAGAGAAAAAGAAAAACGAAGATTCAAAAAGGAAATTTATTGAAATGTACAATATCTGTTGGATGTTGCTTTGGTTGAGTAGCCTGCAATCGTTCTTCTTGCGTCGATTTCTTCTTGTTTTTCTTCTATTTTTATTTATGCGTCTTGCGATTTCATTCACTATGCTGCAGCTTTGTTAGTCTTATTAACTGCATCTCGTTACCCATGGATCGTCGCTGCATGTTTCGTTTTTGTTCGACAAGGAGAACCTTTCTTTGGATATGGATACTTATAGTCATGTGTGTTGTATAATGATATAACATTGTCGATGAAAAATTGTTGTCAAGGAAATTCAGGCGATGTCGAATGCGTGGTTTACGGGATCGAAACAAATAGAAGAGGAGTGGAAACACCATCCGCTTAGTCGCTTGGTCGCTTGGTTGGCTTCCATGGTCGTCGATAATTTGTGGAACGAAAACAAATCGCTATTCGAACTCTTTCGTAATTCAATAAGTATATTGAGATTAAAATGTGTAAGGGAATGAGAAGTTAGACAACCAATGTTTTTGCAAGAAAGCTACATGAAATTTGAAACTTGATACAAAACAGATCTTACAAGGAAACCTGTTCATATGTGAAAACGAGAGCAACTTAAACTTTAGCTTATAGCTAACTTATTTGCTTTTTGAATAACTCGCATCATCATCAAGAAATCACTCTTCACGGTGGAAAAAAAAATAATATGGCCAGTTTCTCGAATCGATATTAGTGCAAGTTCGTTACTCAACTCTTTTGATTACGTTTTACTTCACAGAAGGAAATTTCAAAATCGTTGAATAATTTAAATTAACTTGGTGCTTCCTCTTAATGTCTCGAGTCCCTGTCTAGTTTTCAGCAAATGACTTATAAACTGGAGCTGTACTACAAGAAATTGGACCTTACAATAAATAAAACCAAGAAAAAAATCATGGTGTTTGGAAATCATCGTGCTTGTCAGAGAAGGAAGTTGTATGAGGATCTGAAAGTTGAACGGGAGTTTTAATACGTTTTTGTTGTTTTCCTTAAACCTAAGTTTCAAAGTATACATTAAGGCAAAATGCTCTGCGACGAAAATGGCAATAAGCAGGACGTGAAAAACAAGAGAACAATGAAAAATGATGATGATTTTTCAAGAGTTATGGTACACCAATCTTGCACACAACGCGGTATATTTGAAGAGCGATGTCAATTTGCATCTTCCGTAAAATATGATCTGATAGCGACAATTGATGAAAAACTCTTCTATAAGAATACCCTAAGAGCTTCAGATTTAAGCAAAAGGCTTGTTTACACAAGACTTCACCACCAGCTCGTACCCAGTAATTTTTTCAGGGAAGATGTTCGAGCTGTAAAGATAAAATAAATGTTTGTATATTCCGTGCGCGTTTTGAGTTCAATTTTATTTCTCATAGAAAAGACAGTCCTGTGCACTGCAATCTTTGTAACTAAATATTGAAAGGAGTTGTCCTGCCTTTAATAGCCCAATGTTTCCAATTTTTAGCTAAATACTCCACCCTTATTTTGAAAAAACAATTTCTCTCTCTACGAATGAAATCGTGATTGGCTCTATAATTTGGAGAACTTTATCCAAAATGTTTACGCAAGCAGTAAAATATGGACCTTTTGCTAAATAAAGATTTTGTTTAAATACTTATTTCCAAGAACTTTGTTTTTGATTTAAAAAATTATTTGTTTGCTCAAATATATTCACAGTTAAATTTAAATAATTGTGCACTTAAATTTTGTTCAACAAAACGATGTGCTCAATCCGGCAGACTCCAGAAGCAGTCGAGTCCTTTTTTTCATGTTGTATTGTGTAACTGTAATTTTTAATTTTAATTTATCTATCCATCTTGAAATTTTAAAATTGAAGTGATACTAAAAATCGGATTGAATGGTTTCACAAAGGAGACGCTTAATTTGGCCGTAAAATGCGATTTTTATTAAAGAATGTAAAGGCTCCAGTAACCACACATCTATACACGCTAATCAAAAGAAGCTTCAATGGTTCGATTCCAATCCAAACACTTTTTACGTCCCATTCGGTGACACCAAGCGTTAGTGATCTCCAGGCAAACACAGATTTCTATTACTATTACTATTATTTATAGCCTTCAATTTTTTACGTTTATCGTTCTAATCGAAAAAGAGTAGGTAAAAATTCCTGTGTTTAAAATTATTACGTTCTACTATATTTCGAGTAATGACTTACTCCTATATTGTTACTTCCTCAATTCCTAACCCATTAGATCTAAGTAGACTAGAGATTAAATTCCTTGCTCAACACTGCTTATTTTTCTGTTCATACTATGACTCTGGACGATTTAAATCAACCAAACAAATAAAAAACCCCACTACAGCAACTCTTCGGAATACTAGCATTCGACATTCAACCGATTTTTTCGACCTACGTATATTCCCCAATCGAAAACCTTTGTAAAGGGTGTTCAGCGGAATATTTTGTATTTAATTTGATTTTATTATTTGTTACTAAAATAATTATTCTTATTTTTTATTTTAACAAAATGAATTCTTACACAATCTTGCGATTTGAGAACGAGCAAATCGTTGGTTCGATGGACTTTTTCTTAAATTGTATGAATCGTTCGAAGATCGTTGTTGTAAATCGACTCATGGTTACTCCCTTGAAAACCATGAAACAGTTGAAAATGTGGTACCGAAGACTCATACATTATTCGACGACAAACATTAACAGTGATTGTTTCTCCAATTATTGTCTCGGACAGAAATTGCATAACAAAGAATCATTTTTGCTCCATGCTTGTTGATGGCATTTCGTAGGACTGACGCGAGTGTACCATTGAAGTGAATAACTCTGCTCGAAAACATTCCTGTGCGATTCCCGTCAAGATTTCTCATAATAATCAAATGTGTTGAAAATTAGAATGATGTGCGTTTTGAATGAGCACAACTTAAGTATCTTGTTCAAAATAATTTGCGCTCTTGAGTTCTTTATCATTGCCGATTTTTCCAGATAAACAATAAACTTAAATCAATAATATATTTTCCGTTTTGTTTGATTTTCTTTTGCCATTTTTATGGCAACTTCTATTTTCTCGAATCAAGTGTGATCATAACAGAGTCATCACCATTGAAAGTTTTACCAACCAGAGAGCTTTGCAAAAATCGAAATCAGATGGAGCAAGGTCAGTTAGATGTTACATCAATTCCCAACCTAGCTCCAATAATTTTTCGCGAGTAACCAAACAGGAATGTGGCCTAACGTTGTCCTGGTGAAAAATTACACCTTTTCGATGGAAAAACCCGTTTTGCCGGGTATCGTTGCATTTAATCTGTCTAGTAATTAACAGAACACATCCGAATTAGCAAAATCTTCTTTTGCTGATATGCACAGTTTTCGAGGTGGATTTCGAGAACTAAGATCATTTTCGATTGACGTGACTATAGACAACTTATTTTTTATCGTCAGTGATGTTACATTTCGAAAAAGGGTAGGATTCATTCCGTCTGAGATGGAAATCGCAAGCGCTGATGCACTTCTTTAAATGAATTTCTTTCATTTCATTTGGAACCCAAGTATCTATCTAGCTTTTCAACGAGTTTCCTACGTTTTAAATGTTTCTCAATCGCTCTATATGAGACATTTAACTTTTCAGCTATCTCTCGTTTAATAACGTCATGGTCCGATTCGATTTTGGCATTAATATGATCATCATCAAGCTCATCTGGTCGACCTGAATGTTGTCCATCTTTCGGTGAAAAATCTCTGGAACAGAAACTCGTCAAACTAAATTTTTTCAGGCGTTTTCATCATACACATTAGCCAACTTGTAAACAGTTTGCGCTACGTTCTTATCTCTACGTTAATAAAAATAAAGGGTTTTTCAACAGGAACGCTACAAAAGTATAGCGACAGGGAAAGCAAACGACGCCCTATTTCTTGCCGCTCTTTTGACATTCCTCTTCAGTAAAGTTTACCATTTCATGATGGAAAGATATACGAGCCAACAACGAGTCGAAATTATTAAAATTTACTACCGAAATTCGGAGTCAGTGGCCCCAACGTTAAGAGCAGATCAACAATTAAGCGTCTTGTGGAAAAATTGGAATCCACAGGCAGAGTACAAAATGTTCCCGTGCCAGTGAGACAAAGAAGTGCCCGTAGTGTCGAGAATATTGCTGCCGCTAAGTCTTGTTGCAGAAAGCCCAAATGTGTCTCTCACACTTCGTTCTCAAGCGTTGGGCATCTCTGTGACGTCGTTGTGGCGAATTTTGCGACAAGATCTTGGCCTACATCCTTACAAGATTAAATTGAGAGAACTGAAGCCGCTTGGCTGAGCAACAACTTGAAAATGATTCGGATTTTCATCGAAACAAAATATGCGGTATTGGTCAGGCAGCAATACACACGTACTCCATGAGTCATCATTGCATCCTGAAATAATCACGGTTTGGTGTGGTTTATGGGCCGGCGGCGTCATCGTGCCGTACTTCTTCCGTGATGATCAAGACCAGCACGTTACTGTGAATGGGGGTCGCTACCGCTCAATGATAACCGAATATTTTTGGCCCTAATTGGATAATATGGACTTGGAGGACATATTGTTCCAACAGGATGGCGCCACAAGCCACACAGCGAATATCACAATCAATTTTTTGGAAACCAAATTTGGAGAACGTGTTATCTCACGAAATGGTCCAGTTGCTTGGCCGCCTCGGTCGTGCGATTTGACGCCTTTAGACTATTTCCTTTGGGGCTACGTCAAGTCTATTGTCTATGCCAACAAGCCAGCGAAGATTGATGAACTTCGTACGAATATCGAACGTGAAATCGCAGCAGTATCGGCCGATTTATGCTTGAAAACCGTCGAAAATTGGGTTCAGCATTTGGACTTCTGCAAGCGTGCCCGGATTTCATTGATATCCAAAACCGTTTTTGTTTTATTTTAAAAAAAAACTTTTGTAGCGCTCTTTTTGAAAAACACGATATATAATCACCTATCGGACTTTCCGCAAGGTAGTCCTTTAGGTCCTATTGTAGAGATAATACAAACGTCAATTTTTGATACCTGATCACTTCGCGACCGTATACCAAAAATTAATTATAAAAAATGCCACATTCCTACCGCATCCATTTCAGATGCCAATTTAAGTTCATGCAACATAAAGCCTCGAACAAATGTCAAAAGTGTCAAACAGACTTATGTGGCGGAATTGAATAAAAACAAAAAGGTTCCAATAGCTCTGTTTAGACCATCTCGAGAGTTTTACAATGGTCTCTTATAATCTGAGAGCAGAGCATGATTTCCTAGTAATGGTCATAAATCCGATTGACGTTCATAGCCCATGACGATTCAGAAGCACACTTCTTTTTGCAATTTTACGACCACACAGCTAACGAGTAGAAGAAGCCCAGAAGAGCTGACTGGACAAATTACAATCACTATCCTGTGGGCCGACAAACGAACACATAATTGATGGATACTGATTATGACCCCAGCAGCATGTCTAGCTTTTACATTTGCCTCCTCGTAGAGATCCATCGACTGGTGTGGTCAAAGCGCTCTTCAATTCTAAGAATGATTTGGCTGCAAACCTGTTTAATGGCCAGCTCTTTGAACTACTCACCTACTCGCTCGTTTTGCCAGTTAATAACAAGCATCTATCCGTTTGGCATGTCAATATATCATCTTGAGATTATTTTGACGGCGTGGGCTGGCCAAACTTGACACATACCTTGGGTAGAGTGTGCACATGGATCCACGCCCGCGTCCGCGCACGCAACTCATACTTCTTTTGGGCCGAAGAATGAAAATTGAGAGATAAATTCTAGCCGTTTGGGTACATTCATATTAGCGGTACTTACTCCTATGGGCAAATGAGTACGAGCCCGTGATGGGTGCATGTGCAAATGATTTAATGTAAAAATGACCGACTGGACATTGAGTAATGGCTCATCACATGTGTGACGTGAAAAATGATGGGAAGGTGTTCAATTTCTGCGTGAAGATTTACGAAGCGATATGACCCGGTTGCATGATGGCAATTCGCTGAATCACTGCTGAACGAGTGCTTAATTGATTTTACCTGTTTTGCAATGAATTGAAAATGTGTCTTTTTCTCTTGAAGGCGATGCAAGTTTCTAGAACTCATTGATTACCTTATAGACTTGTTTATATGGAAAACATCTGAACACAAAAAAATTTAGCACAAAGTCGGCTGTAGTCCCGTGTCCATTTTAATTTTTTTGATAAACTCCTGTTCATTTTAATTTGAATGCTACAATTTTCCTCTTGATGCTTTTGTTGATTGCAGGAGTTTCACCGGACTCACAATTGTTTCTTGAAATATATTTAAATTGGTGTTAGTTATAAAGTTGTTGGCTCAACAATAGGAGCCGAACGGTTGGATTGAAATTTACAGAAATGTTTTACAAGAAGTGGTGAAAAAAAATGATTTTGAGCTTACTTAGAATATTACTGCAGTGTTCAGGTCTGGGCTTCGATTTCGGTCCGTTTTGGTGGTGAAAGAAGTCATCCTTGATGATACCTGAGTCTCATTTCTTCGAAGAAAACTAATTCTTCATCTGCATCTGGGGGAAAGAGGTCCTCTTGCAGCACTGCCATTGCGTTGAGGTATCGGTGTTCGGGTATGTGTTCTTGGCTGGTCATGCTGGATGGTCCTTTGTGGTGGCTATAATTTTTTGGAATAAACCAACTATGTGCCGGGCTATGGGCGTGATTCCTGATTCTCTGTAGAGTCTCCTTCCTCTCGAACATGGCAAGTTTCTTGATGTACGTCTTCGAGGCTATGAACCATATGAGGAGTCCATATGTTATCACCGGCCTAATGAGCTGTTTGTATAGAAGCAGCAGAAACAGAAGTTTTGCTTGCGCATCAAAGTGCAAACCCGATGGAAGACTTCGACAGGATTCCATACTAGGTCCCTTTATATTTCGTATTTTTATGTACGACTGACTCAATGTTTCTTCAATCTTTATGCTGAAGACATACAAATTTAGTTGTCAAGGCCAACTGATCTTTTCTATCATTTGCCTGAAAGGATAACCAAAGATAAGTTCATCAACAATGTCTGATTGGAGGTAAATAACAGACTACCGGTTGAAAATGTCGTTATTGCAGACAACTTCATATCTATTTCTATGAGGTGAATTTTGACCATGACAGCTGTCACATCAGAAACTTCATGTCATTGTCTAATTATTTCAGTGTAGGTTATTGGTCATTAGTGAAAATACAAGTTTTTGTAAAGCCGTAAAATTTCTACATTCGTGCCATCAAAAAAACATTTGCGGGAAGTTTTAATATGCTTCTTTCATTTAAAGAAAAACGCAACCGAAACGCATCAATTGCTTACCGAAGCTTACCCGGGCTATACTTAAGACGTTAGAATGTGTCAGCGGTGGTTTAAGTGGTTCAAAGAACGGCCCGGCCAGGTGAAAAAGTTTGAAGACCATGATTTAGAGGCATTGCTCGATGAAGATCCGTCACAAACTCAAGAAGAACTTGCAAAATCACTTGGCGTCGCTCAGCAAACCATTTCCGATCGTTTGAAAGCAATGGGAATGATCCGAAAGGTAGGAATTGAAGCCACGAGACGTCGAACGCCGATTATGCATGTCCGAAATGCTGCTTGAACGCCACAAAAAGAAGTCTTTTTTGCATCGAATCGTCACTGGTGATGAAAAATGGGTACATTACGATAAACTAAAATGTCTGGCAACGTATGGATACCCCGGACATGCCTCAACATCGACGGCCGTTCAGAATATTCATGGCCTGAAGGTTATGCTGTGCATTTGGTGGGAACAGAAGGGTGTTGTGTATTATGAGCTGCTAAACCGAAGGAAACAATCACAGGCGTGGTCTACCGACAACATTGATACGGTTGAGCCGAGCACTGAAGGAAAAGCGGCCGGAAACGGTCGCAAGACAAGTTATTTTGCATCATGAAAATGCCCGGTCACATGTTGCAAATGTCATCAAAACTTACCTTGAAACGCTCAAATGGGATGTCCTACCCCACCCGCCGTATAGTCCAGACCTTGCGCCATCCGATTACTATCTCTTTCGATCGATGCAACATGGCCTGGCTGACCAGCACTTCCGTCATTTCGATAATGTCAAAAAATAGATCGATTCGTGGATTGCGGCCAAAGCGGTCGAATTTTTCAGATCGGGTATCCATGAATTGCCAGAAAAATGGGAAAAGTGTGTGGCTAGCTATGGGCAATACTTTGAATATTGAATTTATATCAATTTTCCCTCATCAAAGTGCAAATCCTCCATCGGAAAATTGAAAATTGATTTTTGAAAAAAAAAAAACGACATTTTCAACCGGTAGTCCTATTAGATTCACTTTGAACCTAACTAACACACAAGTTTTTGTGACTTCGAAAAAGGACTATAATTCTGACGACTTTCCTTCAGTTTGTATCCAAATTGGGCGTCAGGCAATGCAGTAAACCACTTCGCTATGTTAATGTATAAGCTTAGTAGTGAGCGGCGTTTATGAAGCATTAAAATATTCGGAGAAAGACAGCGAAAAATATGCCTTACCGTTTAAGTCCTTTTCGGATATATAGTAGTTCATATATGTCAGATAACATAAAATATTATCTCTGAACGCAAACTCCAGATTGCATAAAATGGAAAACTCGATATGCTTATGGTCTACGAAAATATGATCATACAGAGAGTGGCCCAAAATTACTCATCTGATACAACTGATGATTTCATATTTTTGTTTGCTTGGCTTTCTTCGATAACTTTTAAAGGATAATATCAGTCACGTTGGCGCTTTCATTGTTAAAGTCTTTTAGGACCCTCTTTTCTGCTGCATTCTCAATTGCTTTGCCAATAAATTCACTCATCCGCTGCTTGCTTACTTAAGATGGTTTATGAAAATCATAGAGGAGCGCGAAGCCGATAAATGGGCAATCTTTTATGCCAGTGCAAATCAGACAAGCACGAAACTCAGCCTTCAACCCGGAAATGTCAATTTTATTTGTTTGCGGAAATGTTTTAATAACTCCGGCCGAAAATCGGCAACTTCATCAATGAGGATTAGAAAAGTGAGCGAAGTTTAAATGCAACCGACGGTCTACAGACAGAAACTGATGAACTTGGTTATGGAACTTCTTCAGCCATGGCGGTAACAGTCTCGTCAACCTCTACAAGGTCTTCTTGTACATGGTCTGTCAAGTGTTGTCACAATTTTTTCAATGCGAGCAGTATTGGACCAATTTTCAAAATCCATGGCCACCGAAGTATTTTGGGCCGCCGCATATTTTAAATTTGAATTTACAATACAGAAACCTTATCCTTACAACTTTTTTCCGGACATCTGTCCGCTTTATTGAAGCTACAATAATAAATTATAAGAAACTGCGAATTATAGAAAACAAACGAAAAAAAACAAGTGAGCTTTAAAACGTTTTGTGGTCCTACCGCACGAGTTGCTTCTCCACGTAGGCGATGATTCAAGAGTCGCTGATTGTCATTTGAACACATAGTTCCATGTGTTGGTAAAAAAAATGTGTTAAACGTCGTCTTCGGAGCTTAAATTTAATAAGTGCAGTCTAACCAAGGATGACGTGAGCGTTGCGTCATTTATTTCGTCCTTTTCAAAATAACTTGGTGGTATTTGAGAGACCTCAGTTCTATAGAAGTCACCTGTTAGTATTACTGATCCTTAACCAAATAAAGAAACGTAACTTTGTGGGCTGCCTGGAGTTAAAGACCAAGTTCCAACACAAACTGAAGCTCCATCGATGTGAATAGACCATGGCTCAAGCCATCAATTTGAAAGGTCTAAAAAATGTTATTCGTGATAAATGTTATTCGGGCCTTTTGAAGTGCCCATTTCATAAGGATCATTATATTTCGAGATTTCTTTTGAGCCTACTTACGTGGCAGGTGAAGCTATGAGTTTTGCTCCATGACAATGGAAATTGTTTATCCGCTTATGCATTTTTCGGTTGGCTTTGTGTCGCTCACTTATTTCGATTCTATTCCAAGCGGTATCAAATCCTCATGTTTTCCCGCCATAATTTCAGCTACGATGCAACAAATCTGCGTTAAAAGCGTTGCCTTCTTATAAATCAATACACCGTAACCGCCAAGTGATCGATACTGTCCCACGGATACTTGCTAGAATTTATACCCACTCCCTCAATTTGCCATTGAGTCTTTCGACATGCAGCATTTGTGGATAGGGCCACAAATCAACTTTGAATAAACCGCTATCTTCCAGCCTGATCCGCAGTCAATCTTTACAAAACACGCCCATCAATCAATGCCCAGAGCAAACAAGTCAAGCCCACCAAACAAAAGAATATAAATTTTGTTCTCTTAGTCAGGCGACTATCCCATGGTCCATGTCACGTGTCCAAAACTGCCAATTTGCCCGAACGATCCCTCATCAAACAAACCGTCTTGAATCGTTCGCAAGCCTCACTGTAGCATATGTCGACACGCGGGCATCATCCTTGGGTCACGATAATCATTCTAATGACACACAAACAACTAACCCATTTCCGTATCCCCCTGTTTAACTTTCATTTTCTTCTTCTTGCAGGTTCCACAAAGAGCATCATCAGCAGCAGCCGACCGCAATCGACAATCGACATCCAGTCTAAGTGTCACGTCACGACTTCTTTTGCACCCGCTCTTCTGTGGATTTAATTTCATCGGCTATGCCATCAGCGTCGCAGATACCATTTAACTCATCGTTGGTCCTTGAGCATTGGCTGCAATTAGCATATCACCCATAGTGGATCACCAGCACCAGCACCAGTACCAGCTTCACAGCTAAATACACTTAGAAGAAGGAAGTCTCTGTCGAACGCTTGATCGTTGCGGACCTCATGCTTCGCTGGCGCTATGCCAGCATGTTACCACGTGCAATTATTCACCACTGGATCCTGATACTGATGATTATCGCATCGAAATTAAACTGCCAACTGGCAATACCAACACCGGGCATCATCAATGTACCACCGCTGGTGGATGTAACCCGACGAGGTGGCGGCGGTGTTGCTGGTACTGGTGGGATTGTTGCGGGCACCGATAGCCGGATCGCAGATGAGCCGCTCTCGGGCCAAGTCATCAATTTGACTAGACAACATGATGGTGATGTCTTTCGGACTAATGGTAAGTCTGGCTATAGCAGAGGAAGAAGGGCATGATGGAGATGTTGCATGTGTATGCCAAATTTGGAATAGTGTTCCGTATTTGGAATCGATGGGATTGGGATGCGCTGCTGGCAGGTGAACAAGCTGTACCTTCCGAAAAGGGGCAACGTCAACTGACAGTAGGCTTTGTTCTGTACAGATCAAGATTTAAATGTTCAAAGACATTTCCTGATCCTTTGATTATGGAGGCTACTTCTAAGGAAGCCTCGTATTTGTATGGAATTTATTTTTTTTCTGCTTTAATGTTCGTTGCTAAAAGGGGAAAATGTTTAACAAATGCGTCAAACATCAAATAAGCGTAAACAAAACAGGAATCGTGTAACTTGCTGGACCTTAAGGCTTTATGGCCACTAAAGGAAAGAAAAGAAGAATTCGATCTGATTTTTCCGAAAAGGAATGGAAAATTTGCTTCCGATTTGTTTACATTTGTTCATAATTCGCAGTTTTTTATTCGCCATTAGCCGCTTTTTCTAGTTGTACATATTTTTTGCTTTTCTCATTTAAAACAATTCGTTGTCAGTGGTATGCCTCTACAGTAGTACACCTTTAATCATATTTTCAATCCGTTGACTCTGTTATGAACATGGAACTTCAACACCATTAGCCGAGGATCAATTATTCAATCAGACTATTACCGCTGATCGAGCATTCCAGCGATGCCGCTGATAGATTTGATACAATTTTAAGATCTCTACCAGGACTTAAGCATGCCAAGAGTTGTCTCCGGGATCGTCATCAGCAAAGTTGCTGGAGGTCTCTTGCGATTGCAGCGAAGTTTCATTAGATCACTTCATGGTGATTTTTTGGGTCCTTTTGAGTTCCGTCAATCTGCATTCGAACAGAGCAACGAAGTAGTGAACGAAGTCAATGTCAGACGTCCTTGATTTTTAAAGAGTGTCATCTGTCGATTGCTTCTTTGATTGATGGTCTGCTGATCTGGATACCGCATGTGTCTTGAAGCCAAGTCGTTCAGCGTTTGTTTGTTAATGTTATGATTTTAATTTACATGAGAACTTTTACGTAATGGACCAAGTAGATAAAAATAAAGCAGCCAGTTCAAAGTTCGACTCTCACACGAAGGGTTCCGCGCTGTTCTAGAGCATGCAACACTATACATTTCTTCAAGTTTAGATTTCTACTAGCAGCGTACATACGACCTTGACCGCCATGTGGCGCTCCCATCGTTCTGATTTGAGTTCTGTGTTTTTTTTTTTTTGTTAAGTTGGTTCATTTGTTGTTGATATTCCCTCTAAATCTAAGCGGCATTACTTGACATTTGCAATGGTACGCGGACATTGGAAATGTTGGAAAAGTGTTTCGGCAACGATTCTCTAAAGCAAACAGTCTTTTACCAGTGGCACGAGCGGTTCAAAAGTTGTCTTGAGTCAATCGAAGATGATGAACGCAGTGCTCACGGTTTTCATGGATTACAACGGTGTAGTACATCATGAATTTTTGCCAGAAGACCTGACTGTAAACAAAGAGTATTATTTTGGCGTTATGAGACGTTTGCGTGAAGCAATTCGCCGAAAGAGACCAAAATTGGGGGCAGAAAACCCGTGGATTTTGCACCATGATAACGAACCGTCGCACAGTGCCATCATTATTCGTTATTTTTTGACGAGAAATGCAACAAATACCATCCAACAGCCAACGAATTTACCTGATTTGGCTCCCTGTGACTTCTTTCTGTTCAATTGAGTTAAAAAAACTATTACGGGGAACGCGTTTCAGCAGCCGAGAGGAAGTATTGTATAAATCGCAGGAAGCACAAAATGTTTCGAGGATTGGATCAAGCATTGGCATAAGTGTGTTGCACTCGATGGGGAATATTTTGAAGGGGACAATATAGATTTAGATGAATTAACTTATATTTTTAATTTCCGGAAACCAAGGTGGTATATACGAGTTAACCACACACAGTAAAAAACTCGATATCGGTTTACTTGTAATTCAATTCAGAGAAAACATTAAGAAACAAAGAACTTAAAACAATCACAATTTAAAGCTTATTTGATGCAGAATTATTTTGAGTATGTATGACTTTAAATGTCCTCTCACTACGAAAGTCATGTGAAAAAAAACTACCAATTACTTTCCTAAAGTTTTGCATGCACTGATTAAAACGAATCAATTGAACCACATGTAATTCTTATCCTCTTTCGTTATTGAAAGGGATTTCATTATTTCATAAATGTAATCACCAGTTTTCCGCAAAAGTTCAATTGGTGGTACACACTTTTTTTTAGCTGTAGAGACACAGCTTCGTCCTTATTTTCACCATTTTCATCCGGCTGGCACTGCAAGGAACTCCAGTAATTATATCTGAAGGTCTAATACGAACTGGCACCGGGCATATTTTTCCGAATCCTTTTATCTGTGAACATAAAAAAGTTCTCGGAATTGGCGGCTTAACGCGTTTTGCAAATGTTCCGATTTTCACGGTACAACAGTGATCGTTTTAAATCCTTTTATCTTACTATTTTTATTTCCCATCTGGAAGTTCTTGTTCTTATTGGAATGACAAGAAATCCGAAATCGAGCTTTTACTCTGTGTCAGAAAATTACTACTAGATATGGAGTCGCATCGCTTTTTTAGTTTGAGGACATTATTTACAATTTAATATTTATCTTTTATGATTGAGAAGATCCATCCCTGTGACAGACGGACGGACGGACACCTAAGTCTTAGTTTTAGGGATCCGATGGCACCATTAAAATAATTAGACGTCATCTTAGATGCATAGTTTCATGCACACCTACCAAAACATATTCGTTGCAGGTAGACCCAGAGACCAACTTTGATGTCATACCTATTTTCAATTGTCAAGAGCAGTCGAGCTCACCGAGCTGTGTGGATGCAGGGCTGTGAAAACCCCACCAATCGGAAATTATTCAGATGCAGGTCGCACGAGTGAAGATTCGACAAATTCTTAACTTTTTTATTACTCGTTGACATTTCACGAAAATTCGAAAATGTTTCTACAAGCGGTTGCATGTGAACTCGCCCGCGAACATTTTGTGTGCGTAGATAAGTTGTAGAAATCAATGTTCGCAACAAATACAATCGCTTCACTGTTTTGACATTGACTTAAGATACAAAATTGATTTCCATGAAAGGCACTTTTATTTAAATACTAGGCAAGCATTAATCAATAAGGGTCAAAATGTGTCTATGTATGATGATAATATTTATCATATTTGGCTTGAAACAAAATTCACAGATTTCATTAAATGACCCACAGCTATGTTCACTAACATAGTTTGACTGACGAAAGATTGCATTGCTCTGATATTTGCAATTCTAATGCGGTAACTTTCAAGTTCTAAAGCATTTGATGCTGAAGTTCGAGCAGCTCTTAAATCTGCAACTTATTCTCGAGTCTTTTCTTTATCTTGAACAATCTATTCTTGTGAACGCTGTGCTCTCAAGCTCGCAAATCCATAACCTTTTCTGCTCGAGTCTAAGCGGCTCTACGATCTTCCTTTCTTATAGCATTTTGGCGTCTTTTTTCTAGAAGATGCTCCTCACTCATTGGCTGTGCTAGTTTTAAAAAATGAACCAACTGAGTGGAAGATACTTGCATTAGAACTCACATTCAAAAAAATTTTGCATTTCCCACACTTTATACATTCACCGTCTCCAGTTTGAAATTCAGTTCAGGAAAACTGAACTTGCTTAAGCTACGATTAGGTTGTTTAACAAAATGACCAACATTACATTTCACACTTGCCGAAAAAGACCTTTTTTATTTTATCACTATTTTTATGCTATTATGATATTTTTTTTTGAAAGGCCGAACGATCCTTTGTTTTCATTCTAGTCACTCCCAACCATCGCATTCGGGGAAATTATTTTTGAACGCTTGGGATCTTTCCTTACCTAGTTATCATGAAGCTCCCTTTGCACCACCCAATCATAGATCTTTTCATCTTACTGTATTCATTTGCCGAAGGTTTGTAGTGTTTTGCTATCGAACCTTATTTTCGGACATTAGGTATTTTTTGATTCTACGACAAATTTCATCATTGCATACAGAAGACTTCGAAAAGCAGAATTCGAAATGGCTAGTCATGCAAAACAAATTTAAAAATTAGTATTGTGTATAGAATAAAGGGACAAAAAATAAAATTCCAATCCCAGTTTGCACCCAAAATCTGCAAATTGCAAAAAGCGTAGACAACTCATCAACCCACTTCGCCAACGAACCCGATAAGTTTCAACATTTTTCCTTCGTTGGCATTCAGCAAAGGTTTGCCATGTTTACATACACAGGACTTCATTATATTCAGATTTGTGAAAGAATTTCTGAAAACGGATGAGTTGTCTTAAACATCACCTCCGAGAAACAAATTAACAAACTTAAAAATTTTAATTCTAAATAATTAGGCAGCGTTTGCTAAAAATTAAGTCGCTTGACCATTTTTAAATCGACCTAAGTTCCAAAATTGTTTGCCACGACAGCAACCAATTAAAAGTTAAAAAACGGTGGTCCCCTTAAAAAAAAAACCCGGTCAAGTGCGAGTGAGACACGAGCAACGAAGGTTCCGTACAAAATTGTTGTATTTTAATAGTTCGTCCATCACTAAAATCGAGTCTCGAAGAGTTTTCCCGCCATTTTTTTATATGTATTACCCGCAAGGTTTTGAGCCCCTACACTTTAAAAGACACAATTTTTTGAATAATCAACTTTTTAAATTAAAGTGTTGATTTTGTTTTTATTTTTGTTAATTGTTCCTGGCGAATTATCACCGCACCACACTTTAGCTTTAAAACAGTTTAAATAATTTGATTTACGTTTATTTTTATCAGTTTTGAGACACCAGTAAGAGACGTCAACGTTTTTCCATAAAGCCGTCAACGAGCAGTAAGTTTCCAACCTCTAGAGCTGTTAAAGACCGTTCCAGCAGTTCCAGACCATTTCTTTGCCTTCATTAAGTGCGTTGTTGATTTTTAAATTTCAGTTCAGGACGTAATCATTCTTACTGAATCAGGTTGATTTCACTTTATTTTGTCTCGATTTGAAGCTACTCATGCTGGTATCATAACTTTCCTTGCTTGAATTATTATTTTTCTTCTCCTTGAAGTCTGCACCTACGACTCAACAATAGTTGAACGACGAAGTCGAAATGCATAAGAATTCACATCACACTTGTAATCTGACGCAGCCTCTTTTAAGCCTACACTTTTATTCACCCACGTCACCATTCATTCCGCAGTGGTTCACAATACGAAACAACTCACTTGAAGAAACCTTTCCTCAAGTGTCAAACGCAACCAACAATAAGGAAAAAACATTTCTATCGTTCGATTCCATGCCAACACCAAATAACTTCTCCGCCTTTCGAATTGCCAATTCCATCGATAAGCGGCACTTTAACCTTCAAGGCGGTACCTTTCTCGAGTCTCCTCCACAATTAAATGGAAAACTCCTACTACCCATCTGCGGCTACGCATTCCTCTGGCATAGGAACCATTATCGCGCTCACTAGAAGAGTTACTGTCTGTCCGTTAAAACAAAACGCCTTAATTCCTCGTTTAGATAACATTAAACAAACACGACAAATAAATCGCAACAAAACATGCAAGCAACGAAATGACATTAACCCACTACCATGCAACAATCCACGAACACTCTGCAGCTCATGTAGCCACTCCTTGGCTATCTTTTCCTGACCACATTTCCATCGCGACGTACTAAACATTTTCCTGTACAATAATATTTTTATTCTTCATTTTATTGTTGTTGTTTTCTTTTGTTTAATGCAGGTATGTCATCGTGTAACGTTGACACGTGCGTGGGACTATCCAGTGGTACGGCAGGACTTTTTGCTGTTGGCACCGATAAAACCGGTAAGCTTTGAACGACCGATGCTTAAGAGGGAGCCAAGAAATGTCTGGGATTCAGAATTTTCACTGTAATAAAATGAGTTTTCCTTTTTGGTTAGATATGCTGCGGCAACATGACAAAAGTAAGGATCCCGAGGAGGTGTGCGACTGTCGATGCTTGCCTTACCTGAGGACCTACCGTGAAGACTTGGGAATATGCGTGGACGACATACATGGTAAGTATTTGATATGGATTTTCAATACCATTTTTTTGTCTTTATCTGGCGAGGAATGCATTCATTAAGATTCGAATTATGTATGAGTATTCGCATACAGGGTGACCGTCATGAACATTTGGCGTTAGTAATCGCCTTAAATATCAAAAAGCATTATGAAATAAAAAGCAAATTAAGACATTCTAATGCGACAACTTTTTGTTAACTACTCTCATGGTGTAGCCTTCATCGAGTCTTATATGATTGAGTTTGAAGAAAAAAATGTGCTTCATATTTTTTGGTCACCCATAATGCTTTTTGATATTTAAGGCGATTACTAACGCCAAATGTTCATGACGGCTTTGACAGCACGTATCACTTCATTTGTCCAACTTTAGGCAAAGTTACTCTCATTTTAAGCAATGAATCTTTTGCCTGCACATTGGAATAGAGTCCTTTGATACAGTTCCAAAGAAAGAAGTTTGCAAGATCTGCAAGTGGCCAGGGTAGGACCTGATATTTTATCTTATTTTCGAATCTGGTCAAGTCGCCATTCAAATTAATTATACCCTTGCTGGGGCTTACACCTTGATTGCACTTTCAATAATTTGTGGCGATTATGCCATTTGTTCTGCTCCGAAGGCATTTTACTAACCACAGAGTGACGATTCAATTAAAATATAATAACGAATAAAATACTGCGAACTAAGTGAATGCAAATAACTCGCTATAAGATTCTCCTCGAAGCGGGTAAAAAAAATTAAATGTCTTCAGCAGTCTAAAAACCAAACCGAACCATGAACGAAGGCACAATCACGCGAAGAATAGAGAAAATAAAATAATAAAGAAAAGAGCGGCGGCCATATTGAATTACAATATTGAGTTGTGAAAACTCGAGTTGAAATCTCATAGTAAACTAAACTCGCTAATGAAAATTCTGATAGAAATAACTGACGAACTGGGAATATTTCATGAAGTACAAAACTTGATTTCTGAGTCTAGACACTGAAATCTCAAGCAATAAAAGAAACCTACCACTAGTAGCCTGGCTGCTTTGGCCTATTTTTTGTTTTTTCTTAAAAGCCAAACCCCTGCCTAAGCGGCAGACACTGCGGTCCGAAGGAATAGACCTGTTGTTTAGGCTAACAGACATTCCATCCTTCTGATGAAGGTCAGAATGCTTTTAGCATTGGATTGTCTTATGTCCAATGGGGAGCATATCTCTTTGAGGAAGATATGCCTTCTTAATCAATTTAGAGCTGGACATTCACTAAGAATGTGTACAGCCGTTTCGACGTCTTCTAAATAGAGTCGCCATTCGTTGATTGAAGTGAGTCTAAAGCGGCAATGGCCTGAGAGGAAGCTCACAAGCTTTCTAACGTTCTCCTTGTTGAGTTTAAAGATTTCTCTGTAAGAGTAGCGATTGACTAGTAATTTAGATTGTCTGAGTCCCGGTAGATTTCTTCAGTGGGCAATGCGTAGTTTGATTTCCCACTTATTGGTCAGACCTGTGACTGTAGCTTACACCACAGAAAAGTTCCGGACCAAGTGAACGCGGTTTTTGAATTAGCCCTGACTAGTTCATCCGATATTTAATTACCTTCGATTCCATGATGACCAGGAACCCATTCTAACCTTACTTTGTCAGCTTTTGTCACATTTTGATTCCTTCAGACTGGATGTCAGTGCATTGAGCGCTGCTTGGCTGTCTGAGTCTATAAGGATTCTGGCCCCTTTTGGCCTTTTGCAAGGCTTTCTATGGCGCAGGATTCGATGTCTTGTAGCTCAGTCTGGAAAACACTTGGATCCTTTTTATGTTGGGTCCATAGACAACGGCCTTCTCCATTTTCCGTTTTTGAACCATCAGTGTACCAGATTAAGTTTCTGGGGTCGGGGTCTTGGCTCGACCAATGATAACGGTTAGGAAGAAAGATGACAAAAGCACTATGTTGCCTTCATGCTATCATGTCATTACCAGTGATGAAATTGATTATTTTCAAGTGCTCCGTTTGGTCACCTGGTTGGTATTTCATTCCCAGTTGCATCTTAAGTGCATTTCTGGTGGCTATTTTCCACATGAAAATGTCAAGAGAAGACAGCCTCAGGGGTTTATTTGTGGCGTAGTGCCCCAGCGAAGAAAACCGGCTAAACTTCAAAATAACTTTTCGGAAATCGGTTTTTTATTGAACATACTCTCAATTTCGTTATCTATTTCTTGAAAAATTCAAATGGAACAATGCCCAGTATACTGGTTGGAAGCTTAAAAACAGTATTAAGCTTTTAGCTTAACCTTGTTTTTATTCTGTGTCCGTGGATATAATTATTGAAGTTCCGAGCATTTCGTGCTTTATAAAATCGTTCTCTCGACCTCTAGCACCTCACGATCATCTTATCCACATAAAAAAGGTTTCCGGAGTAAGAGTCGAGAGGCTTATTGACTTGAAATATTTTGCTTTGGGTATAAATATTACCCGGACTTTTAATCATGCATTACGTAAAGGTTGCAGTCCTTAAGCCTATACCTATCCGCGTTCGAAGTCTTCTAAAACAATACTGGCTTTGTTGTATGTATCTTCCGTCTGGTACAGGGGACTCTAGTGCTTCCAGCTTCTTCATATATTTTCTTGAATGAAGTTATTCATTTAGGGAACCCGTAAATACTCTGAAGAGCTTCTAAAACAGCAGTAGTTTGGTCAGTTGACTGAGGGGTTTTTCTTCCGAATTTATATTCAGTTTAAGACTTCACGTAAACTTGTCTCGTAAACTTGAAACCACATGTAATGGACATATTGAGACGTCTTGATGAAAGTGCCAAGATGAGAGTCAACAGTCTAGAGACAGCATTTGATGGTTGTTCGTTTGTCACTGTATATCACTCTTTTCTGGCTTCCATTTAAGACTCACTTCTCTCTTTGCTTAAAATTTAAAATATATAATTTGTGGACAAGCCCTTGAAATCAACCGTGGTTAAATGCTTTCAAGATAACCAGGAAACATACAATAGTGACTTGGTGGTTATCCAAAGCTCTCGTCACATCATATTGAAAAATCGACAGTGGATGAACTATAAAGCTTCCGAATGATGAACTCTTCATGCACTTTGCCTATGCCGGAAAAAAGTATAATGAGTCGATGCGATGGGAATTCGACAGGTCTTGACGAATTTTTGAAGTTCTCACATAAATTCTTCCAAAGTCTGGATTCCTTTCGTTGACGGATACTTAATGTCATTACAAGGTATAAAACTATTATGCTATAAGCAAGCTATTAATATTTTTATAGAGATGAGGACCCTTAAAATATCAGCCTAATACATATGCAATCTTATGAGTCTTGTTTTCTGGTGTTTTTCCTGAAAACTACCGACGTCCCGTGACAATATGAACTGGGTATACGTAACCATTTTCTCGAACTCCAAATTTAAGGCACCTAAACTAAAACGATTACAGCCTTTTTATTAGTTCCTATTAGTCCCCTGCGACTTCATCCGCGTAGATTTCGTGTGCATAGAAAAGTTGTAGAACTCAAGTCTATTCCCCGTCCTCTGACACCAAAGCGTCCTATTTTTCCTACACAATGTTGTGTAAAAGGCACTGTTTATCTCCATAAAATTTCCTCCACGATAAGCACAATGAATTTGAAAAGAATTTACCATTGCCTACCTGAATTACCCTACCAGACGGGACCCATATTTTTTTGCCATATTTAAGCAATTTGTGTATTAACCTTAACATATAGAGGTATGTCCTCGCGGACTTTTTTGTAGAACTGTTTGAGTTCTAAAACTTTTCTGCAGAAAACAATTAAATATCTCTTACCGTTAAGGCAGCGTTCGACCGATTTTTCATCGACTTTAGTTACATTTTTGATCGCCAAGAAACGCCCTTTGATTTGAACGCGATAATTTATAGTATATGTTCTCACTCAAGGTCCATTGTAAATACTTTTGAAAGAATCATATCGGATGAGTACTTTCGAAGAAAACCACATTTAGATAGATTTTTTTTCGACATGATTTTCTGGCATCAAACCAAAAAAAAACACTCCAACATCAACCATTCCCACGAAATTCATAACATTTAATTTTTTTATTTTTTTCCATCTGTCTCCATGAAACTCGAACTTCCATAAACAGTTTGTTTTCAATTTAACACCTGTCAGCGCCTTAAAAAAAAACTGTCAACATTCAATTGCACAATTAGCCGTGTAAGCTTTTCCCAAATTTAGTGAACTAGATCGGTTTCACTTTATAAAGAAAATTCATTGAACCAAATCTGTCAACTTAATGCTGCAATTTCAAAATTGTTTTTCGCAATTTTGGAAAACTCGTTTCAATGCAATTTTCCAAACTTAATGATAGGACATTGGCATTGCATTTGTGACAGGCTAATGACTTGTGTCTAGCAAATGAATCTTACTTCCTGATATTCAACTCCCTGTGTTAGTCTATTTATCACGACAAAACTCATCTCTAAATGGTGATCGGCTCCATTCTTAGATACAACTTAATCCACCTTTAAGGACAAAGATACATTCCATCATTTGCCAAGTTAGCACTCAACCGTGAGATCAACTCACCTGTTTAAGGCATACAGCAAGTCTTCATCCAACCGCAGAGCAGTTTTTTTTTCCAACTCTAAGTTTGTAAACAAAATGACACTTTAACTATTATGCTGCGACCATAATACAATCCCCGTTCCTCAAGACCGGCTATTAATTTCTTATTTGTCACAAATGAAAATACCTGGAAAATCGTTTCGACATCTCTGCACGTCTTCGAGCTTGACTCGCCACCTGGTGAAAGCACTTAGAACACCACAATGCGATGGCGCGGCGTGGCGCAGCGACCAAACAATAGGCATCTGTGATCCCTTAGCCCATTCGAGCGGGAAAAAATATGATTGCCCTGTTGCAGTGGTTCCTGTAAGTAATAACAATATCTAGTGTCACACAAATCCAATCCACTGGAACCACCGAGAGTAGGCTGTCTCGAGGTGCAAACCATTTCATGTTGTCCACTCAGCCAGAGTGCCATAACCCCAATGGTCATGGCCAGTGTCTCTGCTCCATCGTTGCATCGCCGTGTATGGTTTCTTGTTGTAAAACAACCCAAGAGAAATACGCGTGCCGCAAAAAATAAAAAAACACTGAGCACGGATAGTACTCGTAGAAATGTATCTGCAGCCATGTTTTGTGTATCTACGACGGCCATTAGCTATATGTGGTTAATTATAAACATCGGGCAATGTTCTCGAAGAAATCCGATGATGATTACGATGAGAGCGGGAATTTCAAGTCGAATCCAATGACATGCATGCCGCGCAAATCCGTGAGATTTAGACGCGACTCCATGATCGAAGAGTAAACACATGAAACTTCTAGATACATAGTTGTTTTTTGTTGAGTCGAAATTTTGAACGGTTATAGCAATTTGTATCCCCAGCAATCAGCCAGCCAGTTTTCAGGCAGCATCATCATCATCATCATCGTCGTCGTGAAAAGCCCCATCATCATGAGTGCACATTGCACACTCTTGCTCGTGGTCATGGCCTGGCTTAGATCCAAGTTCATTGTGTGTTTTTTACTTGTGGTTTTTCTTCTTTTGTGAATGGATCATGTAATTAGCAGGTTACGAAGGCGCATCATGTGAGTCCGCCAAGGATCCACCACGAGATAAAGGTTGATGTGGGACATGATAAATCAATTAAACGAGTTCGACTTTGACCGAGCATTTTGAGCGACGGTTCTTAATGGATTTGATTAGCTGGCCTTGTGTGCATTTTAATGCACTCTTGGGAACCATTTTTAAGCTTTCATCACGACTTTCCTTTCGGAAATTTAGATACTCGTTCGAATTGAAACTTAGCTGCTGCGTCATGATGTCTAGTCTAAGTGGTCATAATAGAATTAAACAGGAGAAAATCGAAGAGATTCAAAGCCAAAGGTTGATAACGATTGCCCTTTCAATATTGAAAATCCATGTGTGGTTTCTGTATGGGGAAAGTGGCAAATGGGACCGAATAACTTTTGTGGCACATTTCAGATAAGTAGGTAGGCCTTTCTATTTCGAATTGGGAATTCTAGCTGATAAAAGGACACTTCATCCAACTTCAGACCTTTTTTAAATTCAATAGTTTGGGTCGATAGCACATGTTTAGCTGAAAAAAACGTTCATTCTTTTCATTCGTCATTGTGTGATTCTTAAACTGTGATCACGTGCTGCATTATTCCTTCAGATCTTGCTCCATCGAAGTCTGTGAGTTAGTTATCGATACACGTAATTGCATTCGCTTATTAAGCAGTTTTTTTTTGCGTTTAAGAAGATTGATTAATTTTCCTGCAATCAGTGTTATGTCTTCACAACAAGCCATTATTTTTTTTACATTACAAACTAAGAATTCCAGCAGCTGATACAGCAACCACTACAGCCAGGACACTGATTAAGTCAGGCTAATATCGCCAGTCGATCACTCTGGTGATTGCGCAATTAATTTGATTCCAATGGCAAATGCAGACCAGAAGATTCGAAATCAAGATCTTTTCAAGATTTGAACCTTGGACAACATATCGGGAAGTCATGTAAGGGCATTTCGACAGTCTTACATTTTATAATGTTTGATTTAATTAAATGTGAAATGGTTTGATTGTCTACTTTAACATTAATCTAAGAACTCTGCGTATGTTTAGTAGCCTGAGAGACTAAAATCGCAAATTTCTCCGAAGGTTTCTTCTTCCGAGATCTTTTTGGTTAATGGAACTCGTACCGATCTCGAAATATTTTGTTTGATGAGCTTGAGAGAAGTCATCTATTTTTATAGAATATCCTTTTCTATTGAGGCCTAAAGGCTTTCGTTCGTAAAATCTACAACAGTGGTTAGTTTATTCCTTGGAAATTTGTTTTCTTAACGGGCGAAAAGAAGAAGGTACTACGACTGCAGCCTCATCTGAATTTTATATAATTTCATTCTTAGAGTTTCAAAGAAAACGTGACAAGTTGATGTCTTATATCACAAATTCGTCTAAGTTTGTTGGGTGATAAAAATGGTGTGCGGTCATTTCTGTTTGATGGATTCATTTAAGTTGTCCAGCAAAGAAAAAACATCAGAATTGATTGTTTGAATCCTTGGAAGGAGCTGTAAAAATATTATATTTGACGTCTGTTAATATTCAAAGCGTATTTTCACACGGAAAGCGCACTTGCGTAATTTTTATTGGCATATCAAATGAACCTCAATTTCAGACTTGCTTACGTATCAAGCTCCCTCTGGTTGTCATGAATGCTTGAATAATCTTATCACTCCTGTGACGTTTGACTCGATCAGTCCCATTATTTCGCCATTGTCAACCTTGTTGGGACTTCGTAACCAAGAACGGTCCTCGAGATTAAAATCACCCACGCTGAATTTTTGGAAAAAATTGGTGTATAGTCTCGCGAAATTTTTTCTTATGAATAAAGCCCAAACTGTCAACAACCAAATGTTACAGCAGATGAATTTCTCATCCAGAATTCGACGTATGAAGCCGTTTTGCGTACAAATTGGTCTAATAGACTTTTACAGGATTTGAGCAAGGAGATGCCATGTGATGTAATTTCATCCGGAGTAGATTATGGTAGGTGTGAATATGGAAGCAAGCCTTTCCATTTGTTACATCATCGCTCAAACCAAATATGCCGTCATCAAAGAGAATTTCAGGGTGATTGATGAAATGGCCGAATGAATTGGTCTTTAAATTCATGTAGATAAAACATGCTGTTGTGGGATAAAAATTAAGTCAGTGGGGATCGGAATTCGGTTTGTCCAAACAACAAGTGCCCAAACTCCTAATTCGAAAGACTAAAAGGACGTCATGAGATCATCCTGGGTGAATCCTATTGGCCGGTCCATCTCTTTTACCGATTTATTTTTCTATCTGCACTTACGTAGTTTTCTGTGTATTTTTTTATTATTTGCTCGCTCTTTCAGAGGAAATGACTACTCTTAAAATGCATGTAGCCGAAGAACTAGGAGAAGAATGAAAGATTATAATATACGTTCTGTCAGTGGTTTTAGAAACTCAGGTGTATTTTGGTTTCCATTTAATTTCGTGGGTGAAGTAAGAAAAGTTTGATGTAAAGCTCAACACCCTGCCTATAACACTAAACAACAGAGCCTTCTACACGAACTAAAACTCTAGCCGATACAACAACCACTACAATAACGCCACACACCAATCGAACTACAATCGCTGTTCGACCAATCCAGTGATAGTGCCATTAATTTTATCCCAATGGCAAATAGTGACTGAAATTAGGAGTTGAATCTAAGACCCATCAATTGAAGCAATTTAAAGGCAGGCGCTCTACCAACTGCGCCATCAAGCTATTTTTCTTGTTCTTGTTGATCTCGAATCTCAGTAGTTTTGTCATGATTCGACATATCTGATTAATCCGTCTGTTTTTACTGCGCCAACTCGACTTCATTGTCGAAGGAGGATTTGTTGTTTCGTTCTTTTTACGCATTACGTCTCGTGTCTTCTTCACTGTCTCACAGTTGATGTTGACCGTTTCTGTATTTAATAGGACTAACATTTGGTGAGGTCTTGTCGTCTTATAGGCTCCATCACTTAATGAGCATCCCAAAATGTCTACTACAATATTTAACCTTATCATGCTTAACCCTAAATTTTTTGGGGCAATCGCTCCTGCACAGAAGTTGATGGTCATCGATTTACGCCTAAGCTCACCAGGACTCACCACTTCCACCTCAAGTAAACATACTTGAATTATCTTGGTTGGGTGATTTTGTCTGCCCTTCGCCTAGTTGCAAGTAATCGGTACAGTTCTCCGTTTGAACTCTTTCATTCCATTTTTTAAAATGGACAATGCAACTTGTGGAATACTCCTAGGACTCCGTAAGAAAAGACTCTGAACTTGAGTTAAGACTATTCTCTCATACACAGTTCCTTGTTGGAAGTTTCTAAACTGGCCTTACAAAGACGTTCCGTGATAGATAAAACTTGTCCAGGGTGGGTTGAACTGTTTTAACAACTGTTTCGCCCCCATCATCCCACTAAGAACCATCACAACTGCATTCCGTGGCTACAAACAAGTTTCGAAGAACCATTCAGTACCTGCCTGCTGAAGTAATCTCAAAAATTACCCCCCAATCAAACAATCTGCTTTATTACCTTACTGATTACAAGGAGTCAAAACAGTGCCTATCTTGCATCCTTGCCAGCAAGAAATTTATATTGCAAATCCTCACCCTTGCCAAACAAGTTATTTCTAAGCTCTGTTTCTCTCTCTTGCTGTTTTATGATCGTTTAAGATGGACGGGAATCGTGTGCCTTAATGAGCAGCTAACATATAAAGCGCGCGCAATAAAACAGAGGCACTTTAATTGATTCATAAAATGTACCGTCCAAAGACCAAGTCCAAGTCGTACATGAAGTACAAAATTATGTCCAAAGACGTAGGTTTACGAGGAGTTTAGTCAAACTTTGTAGCTAATGATGGCCTAGTTTCTGAATTACAAAACGAGTCCGAAATTGTAAACCATTTCATTAGACCACGCCGCAATGACGCTCCTCATGTACTATCTGAGGATGTAGCGAGGAATCTTTCACTTCTCCGGCGCCAATTGAGTCATAAATGTTATATCATCGACCTGAAGGCATTGTGTGTAAATCAGAGCTCGGTTCCCAAGGAGTTGAAGACACTAAAAATCTTTAACTTTCGCTGAAATATTTATGCAAATATACATCAAACAAGAAGTACGGACGCTCATCGAAAAGTATCTATTTGTCTGTTTGGAATCGCATTCGCGTCACACGATGCAATATCGTAAAAATTTATCCGTGTTTCTTTTTTTTTGTTTGTTTATTGCTTATTGCATGTGGTTTGTTATTTGTTTATTTGCAGAATGCATGCTGTCACCTTTTGTTAGCGGATCGTCTTCAGAGAAAATTCCATTTGTGTTTTTGCCTCTGCGGGGCCAAATCATATACCCCAGCAGAGAAATCAGTTTTTCTGGTAAGTTTCACCGGAGTACACGAGTATACGGTATTGACTTTTATTATTTGTTTTAGATATACGGACACCAGTTTGTGCGGTGACTGGAGCGCAATTCTTGACGAAGACTGGTTGGACAGATCTGAGGAATCCTATTGACACAGACTATCCGTTTCGGATGTTCCGCGATGAAGGAAGAACTTTCTTACAGGTGAGTGACTGTGGTGACAGATGAGTGAAAGCTTAATGGGATTCATGAGGATGTATGCGCAAACGTATTGGAGGACTCTTTAATTCATGCAATGTGCTTTTAAAGTCTAACTGATTGACTAAGAAATTCACCAATATATTTTGGCTCATACAAGAGCGGAATTGTATAATTAGGTTAGGTCAGAGCTTTCGTCTTTGTTTTGCCTTTAGGTGTGTTTCCCAGACTATACTGGTTAGATTTTTTGCAAGAATGTAGTGGATTCGACTTTCCAACACTTTAATGCGACAGAAACTTTATCAGTTGTACTCTTCGTTGGAAGGGTTGAGAAAAAAATGACAGAAGTTTGTTTCCAAATATGAACGCGGAACTTTATATCATACAATTGGGTGGCGAAGTTGTTAGAGCGACTACCTTTCAATTGATTCAATTGATGGGTCTTAGGTTCAACTGCTAGTTTCAGCCACTATTTGCCATTGGGATAAAATTAATGGCACTATCACTCGATTGGTCGAACAGCGATAGCAGTCCGACTGGTGGGTGGCGTTGTTGTAGTGGTTGTTGTATCGGCTAGAGTTTTTAGTTCGTGTAGAAGGCTCTGTTGTTTAGTGTTATGCCTATAACACTGACAGCAGGGTGATGAGCTAAATCTTCAAACTTTTAAAGAACTTATCAAAAACTCTTATATCGAATAAAATCCTAGGAATTAGGCGAACAGCTTATAAGTCGGTATCATATCCTCCGTCCCGTTTCGGGCTCCAAAAGCTGAATGAAAATTTAAAAAAGCGGGTTCAAAGCGATCATCACTCTCCAAAGCAGATAATATTTGGAGGTTAACTAGTTTTTAAATACATTCTTATCAAACAATTAAGGTCGAAATACGAAACTGCTTCTTAAGAGTTGTGATAGGACTTCTAGAGGATCAAAGCTACAAGCATGAAAATAAACACAATTTGGCAGCAAACAAGAAGTGAAATAAAACAGTCTAACAAAATAACCAACCTTTCCTTGTAGGCTTCCGAAATAACACTGTTAAAAGCACGAGGACAAAATTTTGTTTTCCAGAGAATGATACTTTTTAAACTCGTTTTTTGTCTTTCATTCAACATTTCATCATGTAGCATCAATTTAAGAATCTAAATCAAATACTATTTTCCTCTGATTGGAAAAGTCGTGTTCTATTTATTCATCTGATGCGAAGATCTCCTGAGGTTGCTGGAATTTCAATGCTCTAGCCTAGCCAGATATATCCTATTAATTTCGATCACATCATCCTGGGCAGTCTTTTTCAAAACGTAAAAATCAGTTAATTAAGTCTTTATTGCTCGAGGAGAAAAACAGGTCCCAAACTCTTACTTTCTTTTGTATCTCAACGTTCCAAATTGTAAGACCTAGATACACCGAAAGAAGTAAAATAAATTCAATAACTTATTTAAGTATAGTATGAATATTCTTTCTCCAGGTGATGCAGCTGAAATATAAATTGGGTAAATGATAAGTAAGGCAAACCTGATGATATCCTTTATCGTCAGCATAAACACCAGAGAGCAATCAGAGATGCCTCGACAAACATTACGAAACCTATGCTTGATGAACCCTGAAGTGGTTAGTGCTTCGAACTTTTCGTTCAGACCAATGATTGGATTAGGTAACTCTTTCTTTATCGATATCGATATCGGCCATTCCCAGTCGGCAGCAACTGTTGTACGAACGTACACGGAAAATTGCAAGTTCACAAAGACTTTTCCGTAACCAATCAATTCTGATAATGATCAACAAAAATGCTACATATTATATTATACGAAAGTATTTTAAAAAGAGTGACAGTCAAAGTCAATAAATTCAGCTTGTTCCGATAGACTTCTTAAGTAGTTGGAGATGGCGCTCGCAATTTCCATACGATCGGAAGAAAGTTCGCCAGATGAATGAAACATCAGCATCGTTTTCACGTTTCTAAGAAGAGGTAACCCCTTCGGTGAGCCAAATAAAAAGGAATGAGTCATCCTTTTTTCGCCTTCTGTCGATATTTTCCGTCATACATTGAGGTGGTCCAAAATCGGTGAAAGATCATGAAAAAATATCCTCACCGAGTTATTGTCATGGATGCTAGTGGCTCAGTGGTTATTGCGTCTACTGCTTAAAGTGTGGGCCCACGAACATCTCGCTTGTTTTTCACGGCCCAAACCCTCGCTAGTGACTAACAATACCTGCGATGAGTACAACCTGTCAAGAAAAAGCTTCTGGTGCCGTTTTGAATTGGCAAAAAACTGCAGGTCCAACCCCCGACATTTGCGAAATTAAGGCCCTCAAAGAGCGGTTCAGAAAATTAAATTTCTTTTTACATCGATTTGTAGTGAAGTTCTTTTACGTTATTATATACCTAAGAGCTGTGATGCGATGCTGTATCATTTTCTGCATTCCCGGAAGATCTAAGTCACCAACATCATAGAAACGATCTTTGAAAAATCTGTCCGAAAACGACATTAATGTAGGAATCAAACGAAGAATCACTTTTGCCAATCGCTGCTTCTGCTTGCATACTGATAAGGCCCCTTATTCGAATGGCCCAACTGACATTGTGTAAGACTGTCGCGGTCATATCCTATGGCGCAAAAACATGGATCTTTTTGGTCCCATTTCCGTTGTCAGATTTTTGAAAGAAAAATTCAACCTTTCGGTTAAAACAATCCTCAATTTAAGACCAGTAGGCTGAGTTTATTTGGACATTCCTCACAAAAGCTCTTTAGTGGAACGGAAACTCAACCTTCTATGATAATCTAAGTAACAATTGATTCAGCTTGGTATTCGTATAATTCATCTACGTAAAATTGGACCAAAAATAAAATCAAGTCGGCGCTTTCCTGTTAATGAAAATATCAAGTCGTAAGCTGACAACAGACGTTAAACAGGATCCTTTCCATGGCCCTGTAGAATTTTACATCGTTTACTTCTTCCTTCACAAACCCTTTTTCAGTAAAGTCAGCTTTTGAAGTTAAGGGTACCTCTTTACCCCAAATCGTTCAAAATGTCTTAAACAAATTTCGCTTAAAAGTTTTTATTGCGAAGAAGACTCCTCTTTACCCGACTGTGCCAGAAGGAGAATAATACTTTTCGAGTGTATAAATGTATAATCTTTTGGCAGGCCTTATAGCCTAAAGGGATTGATGGATCTCAGCTTGAGAGGTGTCATAAGATTCGTCTAAGCTGTGAAAGGAACACTGAGGCCCAGTTTTTCAATGCTGAGTTAGCTCTGAATTAACTCAGTATTAGCTAACTTCGGAATAAAATTAATCCCGAGTTTACCCATGGAGCAGTTTTCCAGTGCAGGGTTAAGTTTGACTCCTTGTTATCGATTAAGTTGTCAAAAAGCTATCGAATACTATCTATTCTGACAGATCAGTTGTAAATTGATAAAACAGGAGGATTTTTTTTTCTTCCCCAAAATAGTTAAATTAATTATTTCAAATTATTCCGCATCGCAAATCGCAGATTATCAGAATCTGAATTCAGCGAAAATAAATATGTTTTCTTTCTTTTCTTTAAAAAAAAATTCCCACAAATAGAAATGACGTCAATCTCTTTGCTTGATTTTTCAGTATCTGTCAAAAAACCTTTCTTAATTTAATCCGGAGTTAACTTCCAAAGTTAGCTGAGTTAACTCGGGGTTAACTCTTTACAGAAAAACACGTTTCTGGGGTTAACTCGGGTTTAACTCCGAGTAAAATTAACTCATAGTTAACTCGGCACTGAAAAACTGGGCCTGAGAATATCAAAATTATAAAAATTAAAATGGCCGATTTTCATAAGGCTTAAGTTTTAAGATTTGTCAAAATCCTATCGAGTTGGGTATCGAAATTAAGGGTTTTATTAATAACTAGCAAAAATTTACCGAACTTGTACATTAACTTACAATTTGAAATGAAAAAAGCTTAGAAAAACAATAAAAAATTCAGCGTTACAATAAATAATATTTATGCGCGGAAAAAATATTAAAAAATTTTGTATTACTTGCAATAAATTCGAACGTTATTATTTTCGAACCAGTGTTTATGGCAGAAAACGCTTAAAACATATCAGTTTGAGCACCATGATCTAGTGAATGTAGTTATGGAGGTAATTAGATAGTTTGAGTGGCCTGCTGTTCGCTCGCAGGGATCAATTGTTAGCTGGCGAGCAGTATTTGTTGATTTTGAGCACCTCACAATCAAAAATAATAATCATGAGTTGGTGTTCGGATTGAATTATGTACGATAAATTTTGAATGAACTCCAACATTTACGGGAATCTATGAACTGACGACCTAGAACCTTATGGTTAACATAAGGAAACTTTCACGAGATTGAAAATCGTTTTAATATCAATTTAAAAACTCTGTTTTTTACCTAATCTTACTTTGGTGGAAATTTATTAACATTTATTCATATATTTTAAAGATAAATTTATTTACAATATTATTGAAAAAAAACCGTTTGCGTAGACATAAAATTGTGAAGTTAAAATTTTCAAACTTACTTAATAAATGAGACTGATGCCTCCGACCGTGTTTAAGGATTCTGTTAACCATGATCATTCAAATAAAAAAAATATTTAATTTGAAATATAAATTTGAAAGTTAAAAATTCACAATTTTCAATTTACGCAGTCTTATTTTTTTCAATAATATTTTTTTATTACTTTAGCTTCAAAACGAACCTTATTACAGACCGCTTTTTGTGATTGTTTTTTAAAATATCAATTAAAAACGTAGGAGGTCCTCTTAGTAATTTTCTTGTTGCCCAAGTTTTACAATTTTGAGGCGGTAACTCTAGCGATTTCTCCGCGTTTTAAATTAAAGTTCTTTATTTGAAGAACTTAGTTTCCACGTTCATCGCTTTTGCCGGTATCCTAGAAATACACCAGAAATGCATTAGACTCTTAAATTAATGAAATAGAAACAAAATCCCTTTTAAGCCATTTCACGAACATGACCCATCAAAAGCAAAACCAACCTCTATTTACGAAGAGCTTTTAGAACGTCCTTTCAAAGAAGACCTATTTTTTCTTTCTAGTGGCTTGGTGAATCGGACTTACGCCTCAAAATGCAAGGCCGACTCATTGTTGTGCACCTCATGTGCAGGGACATGATGGTCGCGCTAAATGCAACAAAAGGTAAGCGAAATCCTTTCCGAGTGCAGACTATGTGACTTAATAAAATCCTTCCAAACAGAACCAGGAGCTGCAATTAAGAATGTTTTCTCTCCGTGTGTGGCATTTCGCGTTAGCGGAAGTCCAGTAAAATACTTCCACAGTAAGTTAATAACTTAAGATAAAATCTTGAATCATTTAATAGAAACAACTCTCGCTACTCTCGCTATTCAAATTTATGCAGATGTCTCAGAGGTACTCTTCCAATCGGAGGCAACATCAACCCTGGCCTCGACATCGGACGGTATGAGCGCCAAAGAGTACATTGTCATTGGAATTTGCAGTCTTCTACTCGGACTGATCTATGTCTCCTCGGTCTTCCTCTATTTGCACATGAAGAAACGAAAAGCTCAGACACCGGAGATACGCAACAGCTTGGACGATCTGGCCAATGAGATCAATTACCCCAAGAATGATCAGGTGACATTTGGTGCACCATTTCATCGAAATGGAAGCGTATACTCGGCTGGCAGTTTGAATCCGGAGCATCGACTCAGTGGTGCTCATTTGAAGGAGGAAATGGGCATCGTGAAGAGCAATCCACTGTTGCAGCATTTTCCCAATCTTAGCGATCACCATTCGGGTTTCACAAGTGATATTTCCAATTCAAACTCTGAATGCGAGGAGGCACACGATAAGATCAAACAGGTGAGTGCGAAATGTCACTGGGAGTAAGTAGGAAGTCTTCACGAGTAACGAGTGGCTTGTTTACATTTCAGATGCAGACATCGGTGCTTGTGCATAGCAATGGGGCAGGTGGTAACGCCGGTAATGGTAATCATGGGGGAGATTCTGGAATGGATCCATCAGCATCTCCGACGCAGGAAAATGAATGTATTCCGGAGGAGAATGTGTCCATTGTGGAGGACATGATGAACGACGAGAAGCTGGAAAATATGAAGGCGATTGTCAATGGGACAATACGCAAGAAACTATATTTCAATCCGGCCTACTTTGAACCACATTTACTACAGGTTAGTTGTTCATGTTTTTGTATTTGTATTCCCTTCAGCGGACACTCATTATTTTCTTTTCTGTTTCAGTCGCCACCTCCAGCTGCAATTGAGTTTTTGACTAAAATCCGAGAAGTAATTGCGATAGCAAAGTACAAAATGGCCACGAAGCGATATCAACCCTCACTTATAATGATTCCAGAGGAGTCTCCACTTAAGACACCCTCGCACACTGGCTCTTCACAAGTGCTTTACAGCGGCACCTATGGATCTTCGACGGAATGTCAAGGATGCGCGACAAACCGGTGCAGTGGTCATGTGAAAAACTGCGGCGACAAACGAAATAGCATAGAAAAATGGCTTGAAACTGTCCCGCACAGTGATGGCGAGGAATCGAAGAAACCGTCGCCAAGTGATCGTCCGAAGAATAGGAAGACAAGTCCCCCGAAATCGTTGAGTCCGCCTAAGCAAAGACCACCTCCTCCTCCTGTGCAAGCAAACGGAACTCCAAAAATCATCTCGCATTCCCTCAAACCAAACCTCAGCACGGTTGAGATAAATGTCAAAACTGGGGCTACACCTTTAGATCCAACAGCGCCCTCTGCCACGATAACGATCACTAAAAAGAGAAGTGACAATATTTACGCGTTTGCCGAGACTGGCGGAGAGATTTACAACAATCCCAAGTTCAGTCTTCATGACTCGCCTTCACCATCACAGAAAAGTCTTGCCTTGTCCAATCGATCGCAGCAACCGGTCAGGCAGATGAAGCAAATCGAATACCCGGATCCGTACGCGAAACCTAGTGATCGCAAGCACTATGAAATGTTGAGGAACATGAAAAAGATGCCCGACATGGTGTATGAAGCTTTGGCCAAAGACTACTCGAGGGGAAGCTTCTCCAAGACGAATGGCTATGGACTGGATATACCGACGCCCGACTATGACAGCACGATCGAGAAAAAGATCAAAGATATTTACAACTCAACTCAGAGTACAGCGCCATCTGTCCCAACGCCAGACTACAGTACATTGAGCAAAAAATCATTGAGACAGTGTCAGCCAGACTCGCCTGTGTACAGGCGACGATCGCCACAATATTTGATCGTCGACTACGAGACGGATAGTCTTGAGCGATTGGACACCAAGAGAAAGTCTTCCAATTCGTCATCATCGCCATCATCGGACGTGAGTTCTCAGCTGAGTCCGAGTCTGTGCACAGCCCTTCCGTTAGAGGAAGAAGTCGAGATCAGGCACACAATTTACGACAAGATCGATGGGTTTCGCAAAGATGGCGACTCGAACATCAAAAAGAAAGTAGCCAAGCCGATTGTAGGACCGTCACCTAAAGAGATCGCAGCAAGGATCAAATACGACACGCCATTTCGTGGCAGCATGACTATCGAGGTCGAGCATGAGCCACAAAGTGATCTCGAACTCTCCACAGATAGCGATCAGTTCGAGCCGGATACCCTCGATCGCAAACCAAAGAAACACAGCTTTTGCGATGTTAGCGCTTGGTCGGAACATTTGAATAAGTCAAGGAACTTTGTCAACTCTATTGATGGTCAGGTCAGCTACTCCTCGCTGGAAAACATGACGACCCTTCCCGACTTTGAGTCGAGCGAGCAGCGATCGAATCATTATGTTCTGCGATCGAGCAGCTCATTCAGAAATAGTGCCGAGTCAACAAGTGCCCTGTCCAGCCAGCGGAGAACTCCTACACCGGAGGGTCCCAAAAAGAGCACTCTTGAAGCTCGACCTTCCTTTGGAAGCCTCCGAGAGATCTATCAATCGAAAGTTATCCGATCCAGCAACCCTCGACCAAAACTATCCAATATCAACTTCACCGACCAAGGCAGAATCTTAACTCTCGAGGCCAAGCACTGCCGCCGGCAGAGAGTGATACCTCTGGAAGAACCTCGAGCCATGCCTCCCGACATAATTCCAGCGCCAAACGATGCCAACAACGATTCACCTGCAGATACCTACGAGGAGATCCAATCAAAAAACCCGAAGGGTTGGAACACCAATAGCAATTTCAGTGGAACAACAACGAAGCCACTTCCCGCGTCCAACTACGATAACGAAAAAAAAGTCAATGACCACGACCAGGATGACGAAGACGATGAAGACCAAGATGAACACGAGTCGACAAGCAATCATAGTGAATCCACGGAAGTTACTGGTGTTTCAGATACCCAGGAAAATTCGGAACACGAATTCAAATCCAATGACAGGAAGAAGCAATCATCGGGTGTCACTATGAGCCAGAAAGAGAAGAAGAGAAACAAGTTGAAGCAGGAACAGGATTACAGTGCCATGTACGGATCAAAGCTGAGCAACATGAGAACCGACTACAGTCTGGACAAGTATCTTCATCGAAAAAAGTCCAACGAGGAGGATGACGAGGAGTTCGATGCTACGGACAATGAGAGAACAGAAAACTCCAAATCGCCAGAGGATCCAAACAAGATCGAGATCCTTTCGATCAGTTCCTTGTCGAGTCGTTTGTCAGATCGCACCAAGGAGATGTATAGGAATGCTGGTGTTCCAGTTGGTATTGCATATCCACAGCGAAATGGAACGAACGTGCAAACAGTGTACCGCTGTGAGGTGCCTCCATTATCGAATGGAATGCAGATCGCGATGGGCCTAAAGGATCGTGCGAAAAAGACCAAGGATCTGAAGAACGCTTGGAAGAAATTTGTAAGCATGGCAACGTCAAAGTTTAGTCCCACGAGTAGCCTCTCACCGATCGATAAGTCAGCTGGCTTCTTGGACGCGGCTGACAAGGATGACGGCATCTCGTCCATGATCGATGATCAGACACGAGTGGCGAGCGTAAAGAGCAGCGCATCGGCGCCACAAACCTACACAAACTACTACGAGCAGCGGTATGGTCACCGGCTGCAGGATTTGGACAGTGGGTACATGAGTGCAGACTCTAGTGAAGTCTACAATAGACGCTTCTATGATCGATACAACTTTAAAATGATGGCTGGACGAGAACGTGTCATCAGAGTGGACACGATTGAGGACAATTCAGACTGTGCCACAGAAAGTAGCGATGAGAAGAGTCGGCCGCAGGACAGCAATCGAAATCTTGATAGAAACAAAAATGAACTCGAAGAAGAACGTGAAAACGATGAGGACCCCAATCGAACGTTGACTAGGAACAGTGGAGGACGTTCTTCGAGTAAACTTGTTCCTATCAGTGTGTACTCTTCGGAGGATGAAGATCGATCTCAGAGCCGAGCTTCTTATGTGTCACAGACCGAGACCGAAGAAGAAGACGAACAGAATGCAGAAGATTTGTGTGAATCAGGAGCTGAGAGTGTCGAGACTCACTCGGTATTGTACAAAAATATACGAAAAAGCTGAAGGTTAAACAAAAAGTACTAGATTAGCTTCTCAAACCTTTTGTAGAAAATTTTAATATTGACATTGTGTGCTCTTAAGACTTAAGACACAAAAAGGTGTCACTTTTTATGTAATTCGATCCCATTTGCTCTTTGTCTCCAAAAGTATAACATAAGCTTTCTTCATTTCGAGATGCAGCTCCGAGCGTCACTCGATGAATTCTGGAGAAAAGGGATGGGTATAATCTCAGCTGATATTTGTTGTTAAGGGCTACAATTCTGTACGTGCGACACTACATTTTCCAGAAGCTTCAAATATTATTCAGTCTTCCAAGGCCCAAAGTCAATCCAACCCAAATATCTATGATTTGGTTAGAGGGGAAGTTATTTTGTTTGAAACTAACGAAGGAATAATCTTTTCCCCTCAAGGAAATAAATAAGGGTATCCTCATCCTCATTCACACTTGAGCGTTGTCAGGGATAACCGTTCTTTCCGTGCTTAAATTTTTTATGTACGTAGCTTATGGCCGTCCTCAGCATGATCTTTAAAAATTGGATATTTGCTCATTTGCGGTGGGCTCAAGAAGAATCTTAATTGAATGCTTATAATTTCAAGAAATTGATCTTCTGCAAGAAGATTACAAACCCGGTCGGCTAAATGAAAAAAACCTTAACTCTTTTTGAGAAACCCATATTTATCTAAAAAAAAAAGCCAACCCTTAAAAAGAGCGATTGTCCAGCATTGTTCTATACTTTTCAGTAAGAAAATTGGCCTCAATCTTTTAGCTTGCAGTGTAGACATAATAATGTGTAGAAGATGCCTTTCCATCGGCTTAAAATGATTTATGCGGAGTTTTCCGTTTCAAGCTCTATTCCAATTTTTGTGTTTTCCCTCTGGTGCTGCAACTTCTGCAACTCCGGGGAAAGTTGACTCTGAGGCTTTTCAATCGAGAAGGCCTCGATTTTGATATGTTATATGTCATTAGGACTTTGTAGATTTCGCTGCATGTCATAAGATGTTTACGCCTTAGCCCCCTTACATTTATCGCTTTTCTACTGCACGCTGAAGTCATCTTTAGAGCTCTTGGACAAGTTCCACGACTTTTCTAAGCATATTCAGTGGTTTCAAAAACGACATCATCAGCTTTCCGTGCAGAGGATATCTGACCATACAATTCAAGATCGCTCCTCAAGCTTTAATTTTTTTTCTCCCCCTATCTTGAAATTTATTTCTAAGTTCGGGACATCGAATGGGCTTCCTTAGGCAATCAGGAAGTTGCTTCAATTGACAGAGCTTAAAGCATATCTTTAAGAATCTAGAATCTAGTTTGACTACAGTTCTCGAGTCGTTTTTATCGAATGATACTGGAAGCTTCTGAAATGTAATATTTCTGGAGTCATTCATATTGTATATTTAACAAATTAAAAAAAAAAACATTCAACTCGACCAAATTGTAAAATTTTAAAAGATTCAAAATTAAAATTGTAAATATTTAATTAAATTTAATCCAATCTGTGCATTTAATAAAAATAATAATTAAAGTTTTTTTCAAATAAATAAGATTAATTTTAATTAAACACAACACAAAATAATTGTGCAATAAATGTAAAGAAAATCGAATCCAAATCACTTGGTGCAATCATTTTTATAAGTATTTTAAATTTACAAACTAAAAAAAAAAACTATTGTTAAGGAATTTAACGAAAATGTGATATTTTTCCGTTGTCTCGGCCGGAAGTGCAATCTTAGAATTAAATCAAAAGGATCTGATTAAGGTTTATTCCAAAATCAATCCTAATGCAATACATAGAATAATTTAATTTATTTAAATTTAAGTAAACAAATTTATTTTTAGCTCAAATTCAGCTAAGAAATCCAAATAATGTTTAATCATAACAAGCAACAAAAAAACGTTGTATAATAAACAAATGTAATTATGAAAATATTTTATTAAAATTAAGAAAGCAATTTTTGTATTTTAAATAAGCTTAATTTAAATAACGGTGCAATTGAAAACCCAAGAAAATAATAGTTACAGGGCGGAGGTGCAATAACAGAGAAAAATATTAGAAATTAAAAAATACCATTGTACAATAATATATTTCTTTAATCATAGCGTAAATAATATTTATTTAAGTTTTGTAAAAAGTTCGTATATTAAATCAATTTATTTTTAAATAAATTTAATCTAAACGGAGATCGTTTTTCATTTAAATTTGTATAAAACCTCACGTTTCTGGCTCCGTTCAGTAAGTCTCCGACAATAGTTCCATCACTCCATCACTTACAAACATATTTATCTTCCCTGAAGTATGGGAGAACACATATTATGGGTGAAGACAACCGAGGCAGGCTTTTTTTTATAAATTTCGGGCTCTCAAGGGATAATGACTACCCTGCATTTGCACGGAGCGAAAAGAAGGATTGAAGAGAAATTGAAAGATTGTGCAGCGTTTTGAAACTCAGATGTATTGGGTTGGCAACTAAGTAATTGCGGATTTGACTCATAGACGGCTTTAGTTGAATCTTAAGGTTTGCTAACGTAATCGAAATGTCAAACACATTTTGTTATTTGATAGTTGGTACTTCAACTGTCAATCAGTAATTTTTGATCGGTAGCGTTGTTTTCGTAAGGCGTCTGTTGAAAAATATTTTGCTTTTAAAAACCCCTCGCAAGCTCACAAAAAGGTATGTGCTGTTCTTAGTGACGAAGCTTTAAAAGAACGGCACTGTCAAAATTGGTTTGCCAAACTTCGTTCTAGTGATTTTTCACTCAAAGGTGAAAAGCGCTCTGGTCGTCCAGTTGAAGTTGATGACGACCAAATCAAAGCAATAATCGATTCGGATCGTCATAGTACAACACATGAGATTGCAGAGAAGCTTCATGTATAACATATATGCATTGAAAATCGCTTAAAACAACTTTGTTATGTACGAAAACTCGGTGTATGGGTTCCTCATGAACTGAAAGAAAATCATTTAACACAACGCATTAACATCTGCGATTTGTTAAAAAAAAACGCAATGAAAATGATCCGTTTTTAAAACGTTTGATAACTGGTGATGAAAAATGGGTTGTTTACAACAATTTCAATCGGAAAAAATCCGAGGAACCAGCTCAAATAACATCAAAAGCTGATATTCAGAAAAGAAAGTTATGTTGGGATTACAAAGGAATTGTCTTTCAAGAACTTTTACCACCCAACCGAACGATCAATTCAGATGTCAACATTGAACAATGCAGTTGAAGAAAAGCGGCCCGAATTGACAAATCGTAAAGGTATTGTATGCCATCATGACAATGCAAGGCCACACACATCTTTGGTCACTCGGCAAAAATTATTGGAGCTTGGTTGGGATGTTTCGTCACATCCAGCATAAAGTCCTGACCTTGTTACATCTGATTACTTTTTATTTCGATCTTTGCAGAGCTCCTTGAATGATAAAAATTTCAATAATAATGATGATGTCAAATCGTACCTGGTTCAGTTTTTTGCTGATAAAAGTCAGAAGTTTTATGATGCTGCCTGAAAGAAGGCAAAAGTTCATTGCTCAAAATGGGCAATACATTACAGAATAAAGTTATTTCGGTCCATGAAAAAATTGTTTTTTATTTTCTTAAAAAAAATCCGTAAGTTACTTAGTTGCCAACCTGATATTTTGACTTCAATTGCTCCATGCGTAGAGTCCGAATATGGGCGGAGAATTTGATATCGATTTATTTACATTCGCTTAGTTCGCAGCATTTAATTCATCATTATTTGTTATACCAGAAAGTTGTGTTCTGACAGATTTATCACCCTGCTGTCACTTTTGCACCCTCACTGCACCCCCAATGACACCATCTTCACAAATCACAACATCATAACTGTGGTCAGACTGCTTTCGCTGGCCAACCACTCCAGTGGTAGCGGCGTATATTCAATCCCAAAAACAAATTCTGTCTTGACCAAATTTTAAAATCTTGATAAAAGTTCTAGACTTATTCTAAGATTCAAACCTGCGTCTTGCCGTTTGATCCAAATTTGAGGCAGATCCGCATCATGCTGTTCAATTGGACTATTGAGCAAAATCTGGCGGCCATCGCCCTTAGTTCTGGATCGAGAGCACAAAAAGGAATGCGTTCAGAAAGAAGAATGTGCCTTGTACATCAGAGTGAAACACAGCGTCTCTGAATGTAATTGAATGTTGGCACCCACAACAGAGTATGACCAACCAAAGGATGCCCCAGACCACCACAGAACGGACATCACCGCTATCAACCAGTTGCTATAGATTCGATGCGATCGATGTGTATTTGTGCTTAGAGGCAGATTCTGGAAAGAATTCCTGAGCTTAAGACGTGTTGAGTAAAGTTTTAAAATTGGTCCGCATTTACGTCAAATTCTAGCTTTATCTGTTCGCATGCCTCAATGGAAAGAAAGGAATATGCTACCAAAGAGAGCTTCTACGAGCTCTCGACAAGACCTTAGGGCAGTACTCCAATAACGATGTTTAAGTCGTACACGGCAAAGAAAACATTGTTGGCAGCGCAATTGAAAAAAACAGTCTTTCATCGGACACTGGACTAAGGTTGATAGACTCGCCTTGCAAAAGGGTCTCCAGATCACGTCTCCAGCCACGGTTCGAATCTTCCGGACTCGGAGAAACCTGAAACCATCATGACTAGATTCAACATAACTTGGCTGCAATCGCTATAGATTGCAGATAGATTCAGATCTGCACATGACAGAGTTTGCAGATCCGAGCTAAATTTTCGCGTCCGTGCCAAACTCGTCCGATTGTGCCGGATACAATAGGAGAATGATTGCCAAGCGCTCCATAAAGGTCGGTAACGATCTCACAAATACCTTTGATGCCGACAAAGGTTTCAGACAAGGTGTATATTGCGATTTTGTAACGTTAAGAATCTTGAAAGAATCGTTCGAAACTCAGATTTTTGGGACTCTGCGTTTTTGAAGTGTTTAGGAGAAGGCTTAACGAAGACCTGCAAGGATGTATGTCGGGCGGACATCAATGCTACGGCTCAAAGAGTGTTTTTTACATTCACGTTTCTGAAATGATTAGAGACTTGGACAACTCCTTAGCATATGCTGACGATGTCACCCTGGCTCTAAAATAATGGATATACAAAACGACCTCTAAGCTTAATTCGACAAACTTCAGACACTCTGCCGAGACTGGAAACTTAACATTAGCAGCTCAAAATGTGAAACCATTCTGCTCCGCACTCCAGCATGTCAGGGTTATTCAGTTCAAAGACTGTTGTGAAGGATTTGGGATTCCTTTAAATTATTTTTTGAACTTCAATGAACACGTTGATACTCAGTTTAAAAAAAAAGCGAAAGCAACATTTGTGTCGCTCAAAAGACTCATTAGCTTTCAAGCCCTTATGCGTCCAATTCTGACTTGCGCAAGTCCAGTATGGTGGATCATAAGTCCATTTTATATGGAAAATTATAGAATATTCCAGAGAAAGTGCCTGAGAGCTTGCACAGGGCTGTACAGAAGGGCACATTCCGACTTTCGGCATAACGTCTCTAACAAAAGTCTATTCGATGCTTCCGGCGTGTTTAGGATTGACAACGTTATCCTGAACCTTGTGAGGAATTATTTTAGAATAAGGACACAAACCACCTTAGATTTTTCTTTACTTGGACGAGCAATATTCCCATTATATATCAACGCACTCGGGGTATGCATCTGCTGTCTGTAGGTACTGGATAAGCGTACCTGAAAAATAAAATTAGGCTTCCATCCTCCCAAACGTGGCTGAAGATCTGGTGATTGATCCCAGCCAAAGTATCGCCACCACAATTAAAAAGTTCAGAGAAGGGCTTCTTGACTTCTTCTTGAGATCCAAACTTACTGTGCTGAAGAGTTAAAAAAACTTCTTTTACAGAGAGAGTTATAATTTTATTCCTAAATCTAATCTACTTTGTGTGTTAATAAAAAAAGACAAAAATAAATACATTATTCGAAAACAAAAACAAAAAAAAAAGTACTTCAGTTCGTCACTTATAGTGACCGTAGTCGGTGGCACTTATGGTTTACGTAAAGCTCTCGCCTGGGGAAGTGCTTCAAGCACGCGTTACAAATCTCCACCTTCGCATGAACTTTGCTCAACTGCTTCCGCAGCAGCCTGGACATCGCCCTTATCCAAGCGTAGTGGCATACACCGTTCGGCTCGTCTTCAAAGTACAAGAGATTTATGTGCTTTGGCTTCACCATTCTGGTCCTATAGAGTGGTCCCACAACCCTACTGGTTTCGCCATTCATTTCGAAGCCAAACACATTCACGCTAATACTGGGATTATTTCTTTCAAAATATTTCGTGTCCCAGACTTTCAATGGGAACCGCAGGCCCGAAAAGTCCAGGCTCTTCCCGTTTGTCACTATTTTATCTGCAGTTATGTCTGCAATTTCGTAAAGCGTCACCCTATGGCGATTGGAAGCCTTTTTATCAGCCATCGCAGCAATGACTGCCCACTTGAAGCAAAAGTTATCGAAGTTCTTCATATTCACGACGCCTCTTGATGTCCGAATATCCGCTGGCAACTCTATGAATGCTCCTTTCATCTTTGGCAGACGCTTGATGCAGACCTCCAGATGGATTATCTCGTTGACTACGCACTGGCTGTATTCCTCATTGCTTTCGACTGCAATAAGCGTGATGAGGACATCAATGCTATCGTCTATCTCGGACAAAGAACGCAAAGCGACGATTTTAGACGTATACGACTTGTTCTGTGGACTTGACAATGGAACAGGCGAATTCGCATCTTCGTGATTGTTCTGCTGTCGAGTACAATTCAGATAGAGCGATAAATAGTATGAGAGGCGCTGCTGATGGTTCATTGCATCCGTGAGGATGTCGTGAATGGTGGACTTGAGACTGACCAAGAATTTGCAGGTGTCCAGTTCCGTTGGGTTTTTGTTGAGAACCACGAATTTTGTTGTCCATTCTCCATACTGTGAGCCAGAAACAGATGTCACAGGTTGAGGTGCGCCATTTCGAAAGGATTTTTGTTTAATTCCAATAGAGTGATCAGCAGGAATATCCTTAGTTGCAAAGCATTCGAGGGCAGAACGGTGATGAGCTAGGGACAATTCTGAGGCGAAGCTCCGATTGCAAAGTACGCACTTGAATTGCTGTCCAGGTTCCATGGGTTGAACTTCCAAAGTTTCTCTTACATATCAAAAAATGTGAATTTAAATCGCTGGAAATATAAAAACACCGAATTAATGAAAACAAACTGATAAGAGCTGTTGTGACAGTTCTTCACATTTGCTCGAACTGTACAGAAGATGAAAGCAGCGCAATCGGCGTTCAGGAAAAAAAGGGGACACTTAAAGTTACCACTCTTCAATACGTTACCGTAATTATTATTATTTAAAATTGTTTCGTGGCTTGCGAATAAAAGTGCTAAAGGCAGTGGCGGTACACTTTAAAATATTTCAGAATTTCGCGGAACCCAACGAAAAAGATAAGTTTAATAGTTGTTTACTTACTTAAAGTCCGGGAGCTAGCAGCATTTTTCGATTAGTCAACTAACGTTTTATTAAAGCTCACATTAAGGTAGATGGTAGTTCTTACTATTTAAACAACAAGAAAAACGGTCAGCTGGCGGATCTTAACTGAAAAGTCCTTAAGCTGGTTCTACGATTATATGTAAAAAAAATATAAGTACCAGTTGTCCATTTATTGGAAGCTGACACTTACATTTTCGAATTTTTTGTGGAAAAAGTGCTGAAAAGTGTCTTAAATTTGCTATCATGTGTCGCATTAAAAAATAAAAGAATTTTCGTCAAAAATGTTTCTAAAGAGGTCTTTTTTTACGTTCAGTTAGCACCAGAACATTTCTCTATAAAAACCAACCAAATTGTCCTGTTGTATGCCGAATTTGGAACGACAAAATAACAGATTTTTAATTTAATTTCCGAATGAAGATTTTTCTGAAAAACTTAGCTCCTGGAAAGAACTTTCTTCAGGATCATTTCGAATCTATTAAATTTTTCAACATTTCGTTTTGACAAGCGCAGGAATAACATCTTGGTTGAGTTGGGTCAGTCTGAATACGTTTACAAACATGTATTTCCCAAATGAACCTTCGATCCATTCCGCAGAGCTATGAGGAAAATGTGTGTGTCGAGCAATTACAAGCGCCAATTGGTTAGGCTTATTCACAGCTTGCTTTCGGAATTCCTTCAACCTTAACTCGTTATCGGCAAAGTAAACTGTCAATTTTGTCCATTTTGTTGTTTTGATTTGTTTATTTTGAAAGCGTGGATTGCATTTGTATTTAAGAATGTACTCCTGCTCTATTTGTGCGATGCAATTCGTATCAAAAGTAACACTTCACCGACACAACAACACTGTAGAGAAATGCCTGACTGTTCCGTTGCAAAATTTCGCTTGCAAAGTCGATGGATGCAGCGCCAAGTTTCGTCGACGCGACTTCCTCCTTCGACATGAACGAAAGAAACATCAACTCTACACAACTAAACCCAAACAAAGAGCAGACAAGCTTATTCAACAATCTGAAGACACCGCTCCTGAAATGCCAGCGCAGGGCAATGACCCAATCGTTATCAAAGCAATAATCACAAATTATAGTCCGCATGAGCCAGATCCTATCAAGTTCTTCCAATCCTTAAGTCCAAGTCTGCACAAAATATTTACCGACGCCCTTTTGATGCATAAAAAAATCAACGCCGAAATTACTGTGCGACCAAAGCTAGAAGAACACAGCGACGACGGCGGGAATATTTCTCCAATCGACATCAAGGACATAAAACTTCATTCACCTGCAGACGTTGAGGACATCATTGAAGTGCTCGCTGGACTGATTGAAATGGAAATCAGTAAATCCCAAATAAAGGAGATCCATCAATTGGAGGTTGAAATTCGTGAAGCCAAAATACTGGCGGGTGGCTTTTTTCCACTTCATCCCGATATTGCAGCCACCAAAGCAGTCAGGAACGTCAAGAACTACGATTCATATTGCTTCAAATGGGCAATAATTTGCGGGCTGGCGGTTGAAATCAAGTTCCAAACGAACTCAAACTCGCCCTTCAGCTATAGGATTCCATCTATAAGCGATGATGTGATACATTTCCAGGGCGTGACATTGGACTTTTCGGGCTTGAGCTTCCCGATGGAGGTGAGCAATGTCAGGATTTTCGAGAACAACAATCCCACTTTAAGTGTGAATGTGTTTGGAGTAGAATCCAGGGGAAACAATTGTAAAATTATTGGACCATTATACCGAACACGGAGAGAGAGACAAAGGCATATAAATCTTCTTTTCTACGAGAATCATTTGAAGTCGCAGTGTCATTATGCTTACATTAAGTCCTTAACAGTATTGCTGAGAAAACAGCTCGCTCCTGGCACTTTTTATGTAGAAATCTGCAACACATGTCTCAAGCATTTCGCCAGTAACGAAGAACTCCAGCAGCACAGGGCTGATCCGGCCCAGTGTCAGGTTGTTTATACTTTGTAGTGTGAAAAACTTGATTTGTTTTGACTGATATTATATCCTTCGTTGTAAATAGATGACCTAATAAAGGGAAAAGACAGCGAGGTGTTCATTTCGAATCTTGTTTTCGCTATGATTTTATATCTTTCGATGATTTCGGTCTCCGAAAGATCACACGTATGATCTTGACGCAGCAATGAGCATTTTTCTGTGCGCTTCCAGGTAGAAAAAACGTTCCCTAAATCAAAAAACGAATATTTAAAGCCAGCAGCAAGAACTGTTAACACGAAGCAAATATATTTGTACAATAATTGAATTACATTACTAAACAGCTAGGATCTTTGCGACTTGGTCGGGATTCTTGGAGAAAATCGTTTCTGAATTCTCGAACCCATTCGCCGGATCGTGAACACGCTCGTAGATTTGCTTGTAGATCGCTACAATCACATTGAAAGCCCTCTTCTGAACAGTAGTTCTGTGATTGCTGGACAACAGCAGTTGAATTTGCGGGAGAAGCAGAATTTCTGGCATCTCCAGGAATGCATCCATTTTGCTCATGAAGATCTTTAACAGATTCGCCTCGATTTTCGCCTGGTTATTTTGTAAAATTGTATAGATCGGACCCAAGTTAAGGTTTGCCACAAGTGAGGAAGCCTGCTCCGAAGTGAGTGTGTCAATCTGAGCTTCGGACTGTGCCTGGAGGCGTTCGACTCTCTCGTCCATGTACTCGTACACAGTCAATGTGCTCTGCATATGGTAGAGACAATTAAGAAGGTATACTGCCATGTCAACTGTGGGCAGATGAGAGGCAGACTCCTGCACCGACTGAAGCATTGGATCGATGACACAGGAGACTATTTTGGTGATGTCTGACTGACGTCCATCGACCATTGTGGCGACCGAGAGAATCTCCTTCAAAATGTTTAACAGACGTCCCATGGACGATGGGGGTACTAGGTCTCGTTGAGGTGGTTCCAAGCCCATCGCATGCGAGACTGGACGTTGCAGAATTGTTTTCACCTGATTAGACAGCGAGTTCAAGTAGATTTGTTCACTGAATTTCTGCAGATCTGAGAGGCACACTTCCAGATTTCCGCCTTTGACGACCTGGAAAAGATGATGGGAGTAAAAAGGGCGTATGGTCAATGGAAAATCTCTTACCTGGTTGATAATGTGTTGATAGAACCGCAAAAGATTCGAAAGGGCAAACAGTATGATTGTATCCTTCTCAGAGTTGAGAATTGTTTCAACTCGCACCTTCAGGGGGTGGCAGACTCCGTCGGCAATGTGTGCCAATGCCGTCTGGATTTGATCAGAGAGATCTGCAAACTCAACAGTTGTTATGGTAAGAATGAAACACATCTTGGAGCTCACCGTTTTTATCACACTTTTTGACCAAAATCATCAGATTCTCCTTTTCACTGGGTATCGCTTGATGTAGCCATGCAAACATGTCGCCAATGTATCGTTTCGGGTCGTGTGCATGCATTTCAATGGGCTTTGGATTCCCTCCAGGTCCACCAACTGTCAACGCATCAATGAACATCCTGACCAGCACCGCCCGGCGGGAAATTGCATACTCGTCGATGACATATCTAAAAAGGACATATCATTACATGTTCCTCCACAGAAAACTTGCAACTCACTTGAATAGCACCGGACGATCCTGGAGGCGATTCATGGCTTCCACAACTAAGCCTCCAATCTCATTGTTGTCTAGGTTCCTGCAGTGGTTTTGTGTCCATCGATAAAGTCGCTCCAATGCGCCCTCCTGATGCAGCGTCATCTCTTCCATTATGTCCAACGCTGCTGTTTGATAGCCACATTGCATTAGCACCCTACAATCCGAATGAATGGCTTGAACTCGATCTAAGACTTTGAAGAATTCGGGGACTATCGATGCGTCCCTTGTTGTTCCGTAAAGCGTTTGATGCTCGGGAACACTCAACTGGAATCGGCTGAGGAATGCTTCGGCTATTTTCTGATGAACTTGCAGCTTGCTTCTTTCGTCTTGTAGGGAGTTTGTTTGTGTAATCAAATTGTGAGTGAGTGCCTTGGAACTCTCCAAATTGTCCTTCATGGTGCGAACTGATTTGGCCATTGTGTCGATTTCAGTACAAACGGCGTCCAGTGATACTTTGACTTCACGAAATGCATTGAGGAAGCTTTCATTGATGCCGACACTACGTTTCTCGATTTGACTACGGAGATTACGACGAGACGACAGTGTATTCTCCGTGAAGAAACTCGAAAGATCGGACAAGGCTTCCAAGGTATCCTAAATTGAAGTTTGGCTTCGTTTAAGTGTGTTTCGTATGAAAATAGCACAAATTATTTACCTTATCGTTGTCCAAACGAGTTTCTAGAATCTTGTTTACCCTTTTTTGGATACGATCCTCCTCGGAGGCAGAAAGTTCAGTCATTTTAAATTCAAGAATTATTTTCTTCAGTAAGATAAAATTTGTTGTTTTTTTTTTACACCGTCAACGTCAACAAATCGTCAGTCGAATGTAAAACGGGAAAGCACTGCCAGGTCATAACATTTTTTAGATTATTAATTCAATTTGCCTTAAAATGTTGGACGAGGAGTGTTGTTTTTTCGGATGATGTGTAGATCATGAACCGTTTATATCCTCTAGATAGCTCAGTTCCACACTGGGCGTTGAAAACGCAAATGATGGTTTTCTACACTTCGGAACAGAACAATCACATGGCTGTGATGTATTCATTAATGATTTTTGTACTTTGGGGCTGATGGAAAACCGATTCATGATTGGTTCTCCAATTCTACTTCTTACATTGATAATATTTCGGTCTTATACTGTCCACAATGGTATATCAATTATAATCATATGTCGAAGGTAGCGTTCTACGGTCTCTTCTCATTTCTGGTAGATCCCTTTACCATCGAGAAATATTTTCCTGTAACTTTAAATATTCTTGTAAGTGTTATTATTACGAAATTTTGATTTTTCGCAGCGACATTAATTTTTGTCTTATTCTATTGCGGCGAACGAGATTCGATAAGATATAAGGCTTAACATTTGGATGATGTCCTCTTCAAAACAGGCGTATATAATGCTTAAGTTATTTTAACAACTTTTTTCTGGATTTGATTTATAAATACAGAAAATGCAGGAGCCGCAGAAAAGGGTTTTAAACTGAAATCACGAATTATCGCTTTGAAGTTCTTGAAATAAGGGGAAATCAAAATATGTATTGTACTGGCGATTGAATTTTCATCAAAGACAAACGAGTGGTTTCAGCTTACATGCAAGAAGGATTGTAAAAAAGCTTAAATATGTTATTGAACTCATTTTACCAACTTTCTCTACCTAATGAACACGCTCCAAGCAAAAGATTTGACGACTTTCAATGTTTGACATTTGTCCTGCTGTCAATTTTTAGAAAACAAAACTTTGCTTCGAGAGTTCAAGCATCTCGCTTATTTTTATTTAAAACAAAGTAAAAATTAATTTTCGATCAAAATGAGTAATTCTGCTTTGGCCAGCCTGACAGCACAATATACAGACTCTGAAAATGAGGACGACAACAAGGATGACGACAGTTCCGACTCTCAAAATTCGTCCACATCCCAGGTTTGCCCTAAAAATGTGTCCAAAGACCGTAGATATAAATAAGAACGTATTTTAGATTGTTAAACCTTCAACACCAGTCGCAAGCCCGGAAAAACCCAAGCGACCAACTAAATCACTACGTCTAGTTAGCTACCAAGACGACACAGTAGTATCTGATGATGATGGATCCGACAGCGATACCAATGAAGCTGAGGTGAGCTTAGAAAAAGCAAAAGAAGAACCGGGGGCGATACCCAACGAAGAAGTTACAAAAATGGATGTCGACGAAGAGGCAGCCGCCAACAAAGCCTCACCTCATAAGGATGCGAAGGTGGACAAGTATGCTCACTACGGATTTTCCTTACCGCCGGAACCAAAAGGCAAACCTTCGCCAGAATTGGTCGAAAAAATACGCCATTTGTATGAAAAAATGGAAACAAGTAACATGGACATGAACAGGATCATTCAGGAGCGAAAAGACTTTCGGAATCCAAGTATCTATGAGAAACTGATCTCATTTTGTGATATCAATGAGTTTGGGACGAATTATCCCCCTGAGATCTACGATCCACTTCAATGGGGACCAGAGAGTTTCTATGAAGAACTGGCAAAAGCACAAAAGGCAGAAATGGTGAAGAGACAAAAGGAGAAGAAGGATAGTGATAAAATTGAACAGGCTACTGCTGCAGCTAGAAAAGTCGAAGAGGAAGCCAAGAAAAGGTAAGTATCGAAGCTATACAGAAAGATATACTAATAAATGAATTTGCTTTAGGAAATCAAAATGGGATCAGCCAGCTCCGGTTAAAACCGCGCCACCTGCTCTAACCACCACAGTCACAGGAACAAAGGGAACGGTTATTTCTGCATTTGGATCGCTTCCAAAAAAGACAAACGCTTAAATGTAGAAGTAAGAATAAAGAATCGAAATGCAATGACAAAGCTGGTTTTTATTTGCCTCAGCAGTTGACTTCCACTCAATTCCATGTGTGACTGTGCCTACAGCCAGCCGAGGACTGACTATGCCTACAGCCAGTCGAGTACTGATTGTGCCTGCAGCCAGTCGAGGACTGACTATGCTTACAGCCTACGACTGTGCCTACAGCCCGTCGAGGACTGACTGTGCCTACAGCCAGTCGAGGACTGACTGTGCTAACAGCCAGTCGAGGACTGACTGTGCCTACAGCCAGTCGAGGACTGACTTGACCTACAGCCAGTCAAGGACTGACTGTGCCTACAGCCAGTCGAGGACTGACTGTGCCTACAGCCAGTCGGGGACTGACTGTGCCTACAGCCAGTCGGGGACTGGCTGTGCCAACAGCCAGTCGAGGACTGACTGTGCCTACAGCCAGTCGAGTACTGATTGTGCCTGCAGCCAGTCGAGGACTGACTATGCTTACAGCCTACGACTGTGCCTACAGCCCGTCGAGGACTGACTGTGCCTACAGCCAGTCGAGGACTGACTGTGCTAACAGCCAGTCGAGGACTGACTGTGCTAACAGCCAGTCGAGGACTGACTGTGCTAACAGCTTGTCGAGGACTGACTGTGCTAACAGCCAGTCGAGGACTGACTGTGCCTACAGCCAGTCGAGGACTGACTGTGCCAACAGCCAGTCGAGGACTGACTGTGCCTACAGCCAGTCGAGGACTGACTGTGCCTACAGCCAGTCGAGGACTGACTTTGCCTTTACTCAATCAATACTGATTGTGCCTGCAGCCAGTCGAGGACTGACTTGACCTACAGCCAGTCAAGGACTGACTGTGCCTACAGCCAATCGAGGACTAATTGTACCTACGGACAGTCGAGAAGTGACTGTGCCTACAGCCAGTCGAGGACTGACTTGACCTACAGCCAGTCAAGGACTGACTGTGCCTACAGCCAGTCGAGGACTGACTGTGCCTACAGCCAGTCGGGGACTGACTGTGCCTACAGCCAGTCGGGGACTGGCTGTGCCAACAGCCAGTCGAGGACTGACTGTGCCTACAGCCAGTCGAGGACTGACTGTGCCTACAGCCAGTCGAGGACTGACTGTGCCTACAGCCAGTCGGGGACTGACTGTGCCTACAGCCAGTCGAGGACTGACTGTGCCTACAGCCAGTCGAGGACTGATTGTGCCTACAGCCAGTCGAGGACTGACTGTGCCTACAGCCAGTCGAGGACTGACTGAGCCTACAGCCAGTCGAGGACTGACTGTGCCTACAGGCAATCGATAAGTGACTGTTCCTACAGAAAGTCGAGGACTGACTGTGCCTACAGACAGTCGAGGACTGACTGTGCCTGCAGCCAATCGGGGACTGACTGTGCGTACACTTAGTCGAGAACTGACTGTGTCTACAGACAGTCGAGGACTGACTGTGCCTAGAGATAGTCGAGGACTGATTGTGCCTACAGACAGTCGAGGACTGATTGTGCCAACAGCCAGTCGAGGACTGACTATGCCTAGAGACAGTCGAGGACTGACTGTGCCTACAGCCACTCGAGGACTGACTGTGCCTACAGCCAGTCGGGGACTGACTGTGCCTACAGCCAGTCGGGGACTGGCTGTGCCAACAGCCAGTCGAGGACTGACTGTGCCTACAGCCAGTCGAGGAGTGACTGTGCCTACAGCCAGTCGGGGACTGGCTGTGCCAACAGCCAGTCGAGGACTGACTGTGCCTACAGCCAGTCGAGGACTGACTTTGCCTTTACTCAATCAATACTGATTGTGCCTGCAGCCAGTCGAGGACTGACTTGACCTACAGCCAGTCAAGGACTGACTGTGCCTACAGCCAATCGAGGACTAATTGTACCTACGGACAGTCGAGAAGTGACTGTGCTAACAGCCAGTCGAGGACTGACTGTGCTAACAGCCAGTCGAGGACTGACTGTGCTAACAGCCAGTCGAGGACTGACTGTGCTAACAGCCAGTCGAGGACTGACTGTGCTAACAGCCAGTCGAGGACTGACTGTGCTAACAGCCAGTCGAGGACTGACTGTGCTAACAGCCAGTCGAGGACTGACTGTGCTAACAGCCAGTCGAGGACTGACTGTGCTAACAGCCAGTCGAGGACTGACTGTGCTAACAGCCAGTCGAGGACTGACTGTGCTAACAGCCAGTCGAGGACTGACTGTGCTAACAGCCAGTCGAGGACTGACTGTGCTAACAGCCAGTCGAGGACTGACTGTGCTAACAGCCAGTCGAGGACTGACTGTGCTAACAGCCAGTCGAGGACTGACTGTGCTAACAGCCAGTCGAGGACTGACTGTGCTAACAGCCAGTCGAGGACTGACTGTGCTAACAGCCAGTCGAGGACTGACTGTGCTAACAGCCAGTCGAGGACTGACTGTGCTAACAGCCAGTCGAGGACTGACTGTGCTAACAGCCAGTCGAGGACTGACTGTGCTAACAGCCAGTCGAGGACTGACTGTGCTAACAGCCAGTCGAGGACTGACTGTGCTAACAGCCAGTCGAGGACTGACTGTGCTAACAGCCAGTCGAGGACTGACTGTGCTAACAGCCAGTCGAGGACTGACTGTGCTAACAGCCAGTCGAGGACTGACTGTGCTAACAGCCAGTCGAGGACTGACTGTGCTAACAGCCAGTCGAGGACTGACTGTGCTAACAGCCAGTCGAGGACTGACTGTGCTAACAGCCAGTCGAGGACTGACTGTGCTAACAGCCAGTCGAGGACTGACTGTGCTAACAGCCAGTCGAGGACTGACTGTGCTAACAGCCAGTCGAGGACTGACTGTGCTAACAGCCAGTCGAGGACTGACTGTGCTAACAGCCAGTCGAGGACTGACTGTGCTAACAGCCAGTCGAGGACTGACTGTGCCTACAGCCAGTCGAGGACTGACAGTGCCTCCAGCCAGTCGAGGACTGACTATGCCTACACCCAATCGAGGACTGATTGTGCCTACAGCCAGTCGAGGAATCACTGTGCCTACAGCCAGTCGAGGACTGCCTGTGCCTTCAGCCAGTCGAGTACTGCCTATGCCTACACCCAGTCGAGGACTGACTATGCCTACAGCCAGTCGAGGACTGACTGTGCCTACAGCCAGTCGAGGACTGACTGTGCCTACAGACAGTCGAGGACTGACTGTACTAACAGACAGTCGAGGACTGACTATGCCTACAGCCAGTCGAGGACTGACTGTGCCTACAGCCAGTCGAGGACTGGCTGTGCCTACACCCAATGGAGGACTGATTGTGCCTGCAGACAGTTGAGGACTGACTGTGACTACAGCCAGTCGAGTACCGACTGTGCCTATAGCCAGTCGAGTACTGACTATGCCTAGAGACAGTCGAGGACTGATTGTGTCTACAGCCAGTCGAGGACTGACTGTGCCTACAGCCAGTCGAGGACTGATTGTGCCTACAGACAGTCGAGGACTGACTGTGTCTACAGCCAGTCGAGGACTGACTGTGCCTGCAGCCAGTCGAGGACTGACTGTGCCTACAGCCAGTCGAGGACTGATTGTGCCTACAGACAGTCGAGGACTGATTGTGCCAACAGACAGTCGAGGACTGGCTGTGCCTGCAGACAGTCGAAGACTAACTGTGCCTACAGCCAGTCGAGGACTGACTATGCCTAGAGACAGTCGAGGACTGACTGTGCCTACAGCCAGTCGAGGACTGACTGTGCCTACAGCCAGTCGAGGACTGACTGTGCCTACAGCCAGTCGAGGACTGACTGTGCCTACAGCCAGTCGAGGACTGACTGTGCCTACAGCCAGTCGAGGACTGACTGTGCCTACAGCCAGTCGAGTACTGACTATGCCTAGAGACAGTCGAGGACTGATTGTGCCTACACCCAATCGAGGACTGACTGTGCCTACAGCCAGTCGAGAACTGACTGTACCTGCAGCCAGTCGAGGACTGATTGTGCCTACAGCCAGTCGAAGACTGACTTGGCCTACAGCCAGTCGAGGACTGACTGTGCCTGCAGTCCGTTGGGGACTCACTGTGCCTGTAGACAAGTCCACTTATTAAAGAACATCTCTTTCAACCATCCTTTGTTCCATTTTGTTGGCAGCTACAGAATTAAGGACACTTGCAAATTTTATTCATCAGTGGAACTCAAATCCTGTTTAAAAACATCATCCATTCGACTTATTTCAGTAAAGTTTTAATTCGACAGTGTGAACACATCCCATAGCCAAACCAGTGCCAACTTCACATCAAACTGTCAAACGACGAATTTATGCACATAAGGACAAATCTCCCTCGACGGTTGGCACCACTGTGTACCTCAAAGCAACATGTCGTAGTTCTGTGGAATTTTTTTTGATGTGTTGTACCTTCTGCTTTTTGCAATTTATTCATTTCACAGTAGTTTTTGGTTTTTAATTTCCTTCGAGTTTCAGTTCTCTCGACGTTTACTCCCTTTTCAAAATATACGAACGTTTCTTTCCCCCATAAACGACTCGAAGACGCGCTCCTCCGCCGTGTGGATTGTTTGTGGCGAACGAACTCAAGTAAAACTGCTCCGCCCGCAGTCTCTGCTGTGCTGGACCTGTGGAATTTCTTTAACATTTTTCTTGTGATTCCCTCACAAAAATAGTGTGGCTTTGTTTATTTGCCAAACGGTTGAATAAAATTGAGTTGAAATTTGGCCGGGCATTAGTTCGATGGACAAATCGAGATAAATCAAAGAAAATTGAGATTCATGAGAAGAATCCGAAGCGGAATCTACTATATTAGCATCAGCTGTAATCCGGGTAAGGGGAATACGAAACCACAGAACCGCTCTAGCGCTATGCTGTCTCTTAATGATACATTCACTGCCACCGCCGCCGCCAGCACCATCATTTCATCTTTATCGTCATCTATTCCATCTCTGATGTGTCTATAAATAATTCTCTGATTGAAGAAGGAGGAGACAAGAAAAAAACAAATACCAAGTGAGTAGCTGTAGTGAGTTGCTTCTGGGCAACAAAAAACAAAAAAAAAGTTGTAAATTTCGCGCCAATCATCAATCTGAAGCCACCCCTAAGCCGTGGGATAGTTTGCCCCTCGTTGCGGACATTGAATCAACTCACCACTCGGACCCTATTTGTGTTTTATCCGCATTCGCATTCGCGTTTTTGCCATTTTTCTCCGTTCAATTACTTTGACTTTGAGATATATACACAGAGAACGAGAAGAGAATTTGGGAGGCCAGGAGGAGAACACACTACACATCTCTAGAGCTGGAGTGTTGTTGGTTGTTCTTTCACGAAATAATTCCGTTTTGCGCGCGTGTCTTTGTGTCGCTCAGTGTTCGTGTCGTAGTTGACTCGCGGCGCGATAGTGTCCCATCCATTTGTGAACTGGAATAAGAGGTAGCACCTCAGAAGTACCAGCACCAGCACCAGCACCAGCTTAGCGACGACCATTTGGCTCAGTCAACTGCATCAGCAAAATGGCGGATTCCTACTATCAGGTAAGAAGTTAATAAAAATTTAAATTGTCTATTAGAGGGCCACCTGTTCCTGTGAGGAGGGTAGGTAAGCCGCCACACGGTAGCAAGCAGTGTAGCAGTAGCATCGGCGAATGGCTCCATTTCCACTTTCCACCGGAATTTCTATTGTTTTGGTTTTGTCGAGATTCTCGTGTCTCTTTTTGTGCGGCCGGCTTCCTGTTGTGCTGTCATCATCATCTTTGTCGGTCGTTGGCGTAGCGGCAGCACACGAAGTGGACACAAAAGTGCAGCAAACAGAAATTTGACGCAAGCGCGTCTGGTCTCTGGTATCTGGTGCTTCAGCACAGCACACGTTTCTTCTTATTATTATTATTATTATTACCCACATTTTCTGCTTGTTTTTCTGTTTTCGCTCGAAATTGGTTTCATGAATGAAAATAAATTTTTTGCCGGCTGCTGGCCAGGTTTTCATGTCTCGTGTTTTCTCACCGCTGGCGATGACGTGGTTCTGTTTCTTTTTTTTGGCGTAGCCTTGCAGTCCTTTGTTTTGCTTGGTATAGGTCCGGCTTAGCTGTCTGCACTGAAGATGGTGTGACTCACTCGAGTAGTGGGTAAACGTTTACCGTCAAGGATGTCCTTTCTTTGCCATCCGATCTCAGGTGGGCGCCTTTGTTGTTTAACCGTTGTGTGTGAAATGAAAACGAGTCTGGTTTAAATGCTTAAACAAATGGAAATACACAAGATTTGCAGGTTTGTGAGTAAATGCAATGAGTAGGAAAATAAGGAACACGAATCGAGAAACTGACGATTAAATTTTTTCGAAAAGGTTCCTATTCCTTGTTTTTTTTTTTGTTTTTGATGAAAATGCAATTTTATTTTTTGTAAAAATGGCTACAAATGAACTTTCCATTTGAGTGTTTCCAGGAAGGATTTAACGGGTTTGTCAACGTGAGGCTGTAGAATCACTTTTTTGTTCCTCTTCTCGTATTGTGGCCGTTTTTCGCGTAGTGCTCGATTGAATCGCATCAATTGAAGTCAATTCCGTTGCTAAGTGATGGTCGCCAGGATGGGCACCGACCTGGTCCCATCAAATACACAGCATTACTTTTGCAGCTGGAATATTCCGCGGAGCCGACGACCCAGAGGCATGACCCGGGAAGTCCCATTGACTTTCTTTGGGTTGCTGTAATGAATCCATTTTCCATCACCCATCACGATGCGATGAAGAAAATCCTTCCTTTTCTGCCGCTGGAGCAGTTGTTCACATGCGAAAAAAGTTGCTTGTTTTTGAAACATTCCCAACTTCAAGCTGTTCTTGTAGTTCTTGGGTTTGTCACGGATCCTCATCGAGCAATGCCGCCAATTGACCGTCTTTTAAGGATTTCGGCCTTCCTTCACGCGGACAGTTGTCAACATCGAAATAATCGTCTCGCAAATGATGATTATTTGGCACAAAATAAGATATTTTCACACAACCAAAAGTATATGACACCGAAACAAAATCACTAATGTATCAAAACAGTTTGTTTACCATTGGCCCCGTTCAGAATTCTAGGCACTAGCTAGTCAACCGGCTCTGATTGGTCGAGAGCCCGTGAATTTGTTAGATGTCCATTGTCCCTGAAAGGAGTCACCACATTTTCCAAAAGTGGGTATGCAGCATCACCCAGAGAATGGAACTGAGATGGTATCAGTTCGTCTATCTTCTGATACAGCAAACTATTTCTAAACACTCTAGCAACGTGCAGTCGTCCTGGTGCTCCAACGTGAATGTTTGTGAAGACCATGTTAGGATCAAATACGCTAAAAAAAAGTTATTACGCCTGTGTCATTAATTTAGAGTAACGTAATCGTACCTTGAAATATTACGGAATACGTTTTCTTCTGATTGTGGTAATTAATGGTGTTGTTTGTTGGCTGCTTGATTTGAATAGCACCAATTACTCCGGGAATATACCCTCCAGATTTCTCCTTGAAATTCTGAAAGAAAGTATCTGTTAATATCGTTTTTTTTTCATAAACAAAGTATCAATAATTACTCGTGCAATCTCCAGGTATTGAGTTCGCTAGGGCCACTTCACATAGACTTTCAGTAAACCGCACAGAACATCAAGGACTTCGCAAAAGCTCCAATGTGCTGCACTTTTTGAAAAATTAAATTGATCTCCAGCTGACAAAAAACTCTCCTGTTTACTGAGCATCCATATTGTAAACAAGAGCTTCTTTTCCAAATTTTCAATACGCGCAGTATTTCTAACCGTTTACATTAAATTCTGTAAGGTTTATTCTAAATTATTGTTAAAAGAACGGAATGCACACGAGACTAACCGAAAAGCAAGTCCGACTCATCCTGAAGTGGGTCCGAAATTCTTCAAGCGAGTACGCAGGAATAACTTCCTCAAAGTAGCTGGGATTTCTGGTTGGCCGTTCACTCAAACTAAAAATTGCAGAATTTCGCAAAATCAACGATAGGCTCTGCAACTTGACCTACAGATGTTTAAATAAGTTCACTTTCTTGGCACATGTGCACCCAACTTAACTCACATAAAAGTTCTTCTTCCGATCGCTCTTTTTTATTGTTTAATTCAAATTGAAATTGAAAGAAATCACAAAACGAATTTATTCCAAGTATAAATTGAAAGTAAATTTCCGAAAATAATATGTTTGACATATGAAACTGTCAAATGTTTGACATATGAAACTGTCAAACTGCATTTTCAGTCAGTTTACCCGTTCAATATTTTAGGTTTGACTGAAATTTTATTGCCTAGAATTCTGAACGGGGCCATTTATTTCAAAGCTCGGTTCATGACGTTTTGGATATGTCAAAATCTACCAGCAATTATTGCTGGAGCCCTCTATTGACAAACAGCGAGAACTTAGTTGTTAACCTAATATTTTCTGGTGAACCAAATTTACTCCTTTTTAGCTGGATTGACAATGAGTCTGCGTTTAATTGGATCCTTGCAAAAGTTCGTGCCCGATCTTTATACGTGGCGGAAAGCTTGCAACATGACGCAACCATTGTTTGTTTTATGAGCTTGAAGCATACTAATAGTCCGTCGGACTCCGTTGATTCAAGTCAAATTGTGTGTGAAAAAAGATTTCTTACACGAAAAACAAAAAGTTACACCTTCGCATTGTAACGCTGTACGAGTTTCGAAAAGGAGTGAGTGAGCTTGTAAGGTAGATTAAGAAATGGTGATATAACCTTGGACGATCAACCCGTTCTGAACAGCCTTCTAAAATTGATGACGACATTTTGCGAAGACCGATACGTCGGATTCGCATTGTTTGACGGAAAAAATAAGCTTCACCGCGTCTCTGTGGCCATTTTTCTGCTTAGACGCCATGAAAACGAACCCTTCTTGGCTCGAGTCGAAACAGGTGACGAAAAGTGTACAACAATGAGTGAATGGAAGTGAGCAAGTGGAGGTGCAGAACCCGTGCGAAAAGCTGGATTACATCCAATGAAGGTATTGTTATCTGGTGGTATTGCAGGGATATAAGCAATCATGGCGAATAAGTACTGTGAGCAACTCTCTTAGTTAAATGAGAAAGTTTTCTAAAATCGAGAAGACGTCATCTTCCATCATGATAACGCCAGAGAACATGTCGCCCGACAAACGCTTGAAAAACTGAAGGAGTAAAAATGGGAAACCCTTCAGCACCCACCGTGTTCCCCAGACCTTTCTCCTTCAGATTTTCCTTTGTTTTGGTTCCCTCGAGACAATTGTAGAAAATAAGGGGGATTTATAAAACTGCTTTCTTTAAATTGTAATCGCTTGTGCTTCATAATCAAATCAGGCACGCATTTTTGCGATGATCTTACTTGAGATATGCGTGTTGTGAATCGCATAGGTAGACCATTAATCCAGGAGCGTCTCGAGCAGTTCAAGAACGAACGATGAGAGACTTGTAGTCTATAATCTTTGGCCATTTTTTGGTATAAAAACAACAGTCACTTCCCTCCAAGCTAGTCGAATATATTCTTTTTTAAAGCATTGGTTAAAGATGTCTCCTAATTTATTGTTCCTGGCTTCGTTTGGTGCTTTTTGAAGCATGATTAGCATCAGGACATGGAGATTTGTACGTTGAGAATGACCGAGTGACAATCGCAGCTTCTTCTAGTTGACGTACTCTTCTATTCCACCATGTTTTAATGATATTTTCTGGTGTGTGGTTTGACACAAACTTGAACCCTGTTCTGGTGCCCTGCTTCCCTAGAAAGTGACTTTCTGTTGCCGGAAAACCGCGACTCAAGGTCCTAGATCTCACCCGAAGTTAAGCATTGCACGAAAACTGAGTTTCAGCCGATTTTTGACCGAATCCGATCATCCTGCAATTTTTGATTTGATGGCTGGGCAAATTGAGGATGTCCTCCTTCAAAATCGCAACCAGTCACAAATGCAGTCGCTATTCGCAAACATTTTCACTTGGAACTCAGCTAATTTAGCTCCGCAAGGATCTAATGACAGAACTTTTTTAGAAAGTCCTCGAAATCAAGATTTTTATTCCGCATATTCCAGGACAATATTCAAACGTGTTGTCTGTGAGTCGTGTTCACTGGATCAATAGAACAATGTTTCGTGACGGTAAATTTGTTATCCAACGTTATTCTACTTTAAGCCGAGAAAAAAATATTGGCTTAAGTGACAATGATCCCAAGCATACTCTTGAAGCTGACCGAGAGTAGTTTGAAAGCGATAGAGTTGATCTTCATTCTTGATCATCCCAATTTTCCGATTTGAATTCAAAGGAGCTCCTTTCGATGTAATCTTATCTAAATGAACCATCTTACCATCGGTTTTTTAAAAGTTGATGGGTTCTTTGCTATGGACGGTAACAGAAAAGGAATGAGAGTTCTCGACGATTCTTTGATCTATTCAGTTATTCGATCCTTTTTTTTTAAGGAAACTTGATGTGAAACTTCTTGTACCTCCCTTCATTTCATTCAGTATGATATGTTATGGGGACACTCCGCCTTTCAAAAGTTTTTAGTTAACAAGAGATTGATATGTCTTTGATTCAAGTGCTAACGATCAGACAATCTTTGGAATTGAAACCCCACGTCTTGCCAAACTTCTTCTTACTCATCTAGAAGGCTATACATGCTTTCCTGATGTCGTGAGATATTTGTCTTTCCAAATCCAAAATGACACTAAGATATTGTTCCACTAAGTTACCACGGCTGTCTGGCGTCAAATTGAAACCTTGGGCTCCAGTATTTTTTAGACCATTAGCAGGCATAGTAGCCGTAAAACAGCTCTATCCTCTGGAGTGTCTGCATCGGTTCTCTTTTTCCTGCATTGGATTTGTTGCTCAGTATGTGGTCAATCCAGTTCCTTTATCTCTCATCCAGTTGGACTTTGCGCAGGCTTATGAAAATACTTTCAGTGCACGACGGCTCGTTCTTCAACTACGAAGGCAACCAAAGTGAAGTCCTTGACGGCTTGGACTTATATAAAACTGTGTCAACCGATCAGCCCTTCAGGTTTAGATAACAAGTGCACAGTTGAGTCACAGTGGTACTGCCAGAGCACAACCTATCTGAGGTTATGTTGACAGAATTCAAAATGGCGGATCCAAGATGGCGGAAAAAATGTGTGAAATTGAACTTATCATTTCGACAAACCAATCAAACTTTATTCTACTGCATATTTTTGTCTAAATATCTGTATTCGGGGGTTTTCGGGACCGTTGATTACAAAACTACTATTGGATCCGCCATCTTGGATATGAAAAGTACCGGAACACTAACATTAGACTCGTGATCAGTGACCTTGATAACCCCTATAAAGCAATTTTTTTTTGGAATTTGATTGAATTTTACGAATTTAGTCCGCCATCTTTGATCCACCATTTTATAATTTGTAAATCTAACCTCAAATTTGTAATTAGTCACCACGAAAGGACAATGGAGTGCAAAAATTCAGACCAAAATATGCAATAGAATTATGTTTGATCGGTTGGTCTAAACGATTCAATTGCACAAAATTTAGGCTACCATCATGGATTCGTCATCTTGAATTTTGCAAATCTAAGCTCAGATTCGTGATCAACGACCCCAAAAATCACTGAGTACAAAATTTCAGGTCAAAATATGCATGACTCAAAGGGTTAATAAGTGTATCGAGTGAAATGCTTTTTAAACCCCATTAACATCGAGGCAATGTGTCTCAAGAGCTAAAGAAGTTAGTCAAAGTCCTTCCTATTTTGATTCTTAAAAGATGGCAAGATGGCATTTATTTATACAAAAATAAACATTTCCAGTTCCTTTTTATTTTTTAAGTCACCTAAATTAGTTCAGGCTGATGCTCCACGCGCAACTTGTATAAAATTTACGTTAAAACGTGCTATTTTTTCAAAAATAAGAAAAACATGTTTTTTATAGCCAAATATGTATCCACCCGAGCATTTGAAAATTTTAATTTGTTTGACGCCAACTGTTGGCGGTAGGCACGCTCGCATCACAGACGTGTTAATTTGAATATCGACGGCATGACGCTATTCTTTTGTTTAATCCACATCGCGCTGGTACTTTCCAAATTCTATAGCAAATTTAAGACGACTGGAATTATAATCATGATTATGACAACCTCCGATCTTGGCCAGTAGAGTCAAAAAAAAAAAACCTGTTGATCTTCTTTAACAACAATTTTTTTTATTTTTTCGGAACATGTGACAAAAGCTGTCTAATTGCAAGGCAAGGCAAGGCAATCATCGCAGATCTGACCCCACATTAATCGGTCAAATCTGCAAAACTCGTTCAAACAAGAAGAAGTGGAACAAAGTATCCATCAGATACTCGTGTTTGCTCTGTGGCGGATGCAAGAAAATTGAATTAGAGCAGCAGGAAGACAAGTCCCCAAACACATGCTTCTGTCGTTGGAATCCTAGTGGCCATTCGATGTGATTAACGGATTTGGTGGCCGCCCACGCTGATTTATAAATATATATTTCGCCTCTCGAGTGGCCACATTTATGGATCTCGGGCAATTTTTATTATTCTTAACGTCCACTTGCCGTGCTGTGCCACAAACCTGGCATCTTTGAAATGTCATAAGCTCCATCACATTACTCTGTAAGTGGTTCGTAAACTCAATTCACAGCGAGTAAGTGTCGTGGGGATTGTAGGAAGAACTTATTTTCGAAATAGTTTTCTTAAAATAAACCAAACGTAATTTATATACACTGCCGTCCATAAGTTACCGGACACTGTTAAGAGAAAATCATAAATTCTTTGTATAAACTCTTCCGCCGACTAAATCATCTCGATCGATCAACGTCTTGATATTCAAAACAACATTGATCTCCAGGTTACTTACAGGAACTGCAGAAATGCGTCCATCACTGTTTTAGAACTTCTCTGTCAATCACAGCTACCAGAACAGTTCTATTGGTTAAGCCATTCCAAATTCCAGTTGTTACCTCACAGCAAGGGAGTACATGTTCTTCGGCAGTTCTTCGTTGTAAGCGTAAGCTGATAAGACTGCAAAAAGGTGGAAGTCCTGGGGTTGTAAGAAGTTGATCTCTCACGCTATTTGAGTTATTTATTATTATAATAGTGTATTATTCTTTTATTATTTAAAGCGGCGTTTTGTATCAATTCTTGTCGACTTCTTACTGTAAAGCTCAAAAATGTAATTCAGCAGCTTTTTGTTTAATAAGGAACACGAAAGTAATCGCTTATCTTCCAAAAGACCTTGTTCATGAAGACACAACATCTAGCATTAACAAATTGGCTTCAATTGAATAAAAGGACAAGCCGCAGAAATATGGTGATCTCTGCAAATTCCATGTTCGTATCTTGTTTCATTACTGACTGTGAATCGGGCATTGCAAAGCCTGCATCATGGCTTAATACATAATTGCTAAAAATATCCTTGAAAGCTTTTTTTAACACTTTCTTAAATATTATAAATGTTGGCAAAAGCCTCACCCGAGTTGTTTTCTTTTTATACTCTTTATACATACTTCGAGTTTAGAAAATTCGAATAGACCTTCTAAATAAGCCTTACATTTTTTATGCTTTTCTTTTGGGAGAGTATTATTACAACCTTATGCTAATGATTCGCAGTGTACATTGCAGTTTTGAATATTATATTTAACATAAATCTTAATGAAGCCTGGAAATGAAATCTTCAACTAATTCGATCGTCCTATGGCCACATTTTTTACATACTTTTGTGAAGTTATTATAAACAAAATAGGCCCTAGAATAGATTCCTGCGGGACGCCAGCGTAAATAAGATCGGTTTATTCTCTTAAACTACGCGCAATATTTTTCCTGTCTAAAAATTGAGAAATTGTTGCAACGACAATGAAGAGTGCTACTAAGCTTGCGAGCAAAGTTTCTATTTTTATCCTAGCAGTGCCCTAATCCATCTGTGTCCTTAGCTCGTTGCACTTCATTTTCAAAAGATTGAATGATATGCGAGTTGCTTTGATGCGTTCAAACCGAAAAATCGAAAACCATAATTTCATAGGAATACATAATTTTAAACGATTTCCAAGGAGCCAGCACAATTCCTTGTGTCTACATTCAAACTTTTTACGTTTCGCCTTAACGTGGGCTTTCCATTTCAGCTGATCATCTAGACACTTAGCTTCATAAACGTACTGCTTTCGTATCGAATTAATTAAAAGGGTAGTTGAACCTTTAGAGTTGCTATAATAGTGCCTTCTTCATGAGGGAATTCTGTCGTGGACATCAGGAACAATACCGGACAAAGCACATTTCCATGTGGAACTCCGATGGCAATTCTAGTCTACTTTCTAGATAGAATTCTCTTGCATCCTGCACAATGGCATCGGAAGACGTGCAAAAGCGTCTTCATATCACACTTTCTCAAAGGCTTAAGAGACATCAAAGAAGCATCAAACTTATACTTTTCTCTTCAAATGCTTTTTGAGTTCGTGGGTTGTTCTGTAAACCTGGAAATCCGTAGCATCATTGACCTAGAAATCAAATTGATGGTCAAATATTTAAGACGGTTTTCTTTGGTTGTTCGACTTGACTTTTCAAACAGCATCGACAAAATTACCAAAAACGATATCGGTCAGTACAGATTTTACCGGTTTTTAAATCATAAACACTTGGCGACTGTCGCTTGACAAAGTTCGGACAGCACCACAGTTTTTTTTTTTTTCTACGAAAGTTGTCAGGCTCGCAAAGATCGTGCGTCAAATATCGTCCATAAAAAAGCTTTAATGTCTTCTTAAGGTTTGCTTAACCTTTATTTTATTTAGCACATTCGCCATTTCCTTTTTCAATTGGAGGCGATTGCAATTGTGGTTTTAAAGGTTCCGTTCCTCAAATGGAAAAACCGAACCCAAATTGGATCACTTTGTTGTCCGTCTCTGTCACCCGCGTGGAGATACCATGTTGAAATAAATATAAATGCTGTTTCTGCATCGATGAACTCACGAGAATTGGCTGTTTATGATGCATACTTATTTTTGATACTCGCGGGGAAATCTTCGAGACTCGTTTTCCGTGATGAACGAACTTTTTTCTTTGCCGCTGTTTTGATCTCGACAAAATTGCATCTCGTAGCGCCTACGTGACTCGAAATTGTTTTAGCAGCAATGAAGATGAAGACTGAGGCTTTCTATGAAACTTTCCAGTTATCAGGAAAGTCCCACATTGACATTGTCGATAAAAAATAGTTTGTTCGAAAACTTTTGGACCGCAGTGTATGTGTATATACTGGTTCTGGTCAAGTCGAACGACAAGTCCTACTCTCTCACTTGCATTGCAGCGCAAAGTCACTTGGGGTGTCCAGTTGGGTAAAAATACGATGTCGCGTTTTTTTTTTTATTTTTGATCCTAATTCCATTTTGTGTGTTATCTCTACGAGTGATCCGCAATGAAAGTGTGTAGGTAGATGGCTGCCTTCAGGTATTTTTACTGTGTGCCCGAGAACAAGGTCAACTGTGTGATTGCGGGCCACACTAGCACATTCATCTCGCATCAGGTGCACACGTTTCTAGGCTCTGCTGTACGTGGAGAAGCGTATCTGGTGGAGGCGATTTCAGCGACCGAAAACGAAATGCGCGAATGCAAATCTTTGTTTGTTTATTTTGTTTGTTTTTGCCTGATCTGGCGTCTATTTTTAGGAAATATCTGTGCCCGATGATTGCGTCCGTGTTGTGCCGTGTGCCTTGCGGCTGTGTGCATCTGCCATTTTAGATTTAAGCATGTGAGATGGTAAAGATGGAATTCAACTTGCTGTCTATTTAGACGCCGTAGAAAGCAGTTCGAAAATTGTAAATAGATAAATAGACATTTGACGATTTTCTTTCGGCATAACGCAAGGTTTAATTGTATTTATGTATTTTTCATTTTTTATTCTAGTGCAACTTTCACAAAATTTTTGCGCATATTTTATGCTAAAGCCTTTTCCAAATCTGCTTGAAGACTCATGCTATAAGTTTTCTATTTTATTGACCAAATATAATTATCAGATAATCATCTAGATTTCGAGACGACCAATTAGTTATCACTACACAGTTTTTGGGGTTCCGTACCCAAAAAACATCAACAGAACTATTACTACGGCGCCGCTGCCGAAACTTTGGATCGTTATCTTATCCAATTGTTATTTTAAGGTCCACATCAGAGACTCTGCAATCTTTTACTATAGATTTGTGGAAAGTTCTACGTTGACTCGCTGTTTCACGTCGTCTTGTACCGATTTTTCATCATTTCGTGAAGCTTACTTTAAAAAATCTTAATCAAAAAATGTTCACAGTGGACGGTCATCCAATCTCTCTTCAAATTCTGGGTTATTCTAGTCAATATTTTTTTCAATATATATATATATATATATTATGCAGCGTAGAGTGCTACTTTTTTGACAATTACATTTCTGTTTCTTTTAAGGGTTCCGTACTTAAAGGGTGCCAACGGAAATTTTAATAGAAATTTGAAGGGAATTTTGTCAAAGTTTTATCGCAAGATAATCTTCAAAACTTCATTGCTTTTGCTTGTTAAATTTAACGTCGCAACAAATGTTTTGCAGGTAAATTTTCCCGTGGCGTAGTTTAGCAAAAAGCTGCTTAAAAAAAAGGTCATTGAACAGTGATACGGAACCCTTCGTTTGTGTGTCATACTAACACTTTGGCGTTTTTTTAAAAGGTTGTCCGTACGAGGATCACCTCCATGTGCTCTCGCTTCAGATACCCGACTAAAGGTTATATTTACTCCGCACGACTTGTTTCATGGCTGAACCGCATCTGGTTAGTTCGTCAGAGCAACTTCCCCCTTTTTTTTTGTGCATATTCAGCGAGATCGATAACAAGATTCATCGGGAGCATGAACACTGGATTTTAAGGATCTAATTAGGGTTATCCGACTTTTTAGCGCTGAGATAACCCAACTGTAAGTGATATCACTCAAGTAACAACTTCTTCTATACCTTCAATGATTCCCCTTCGAGGATAATGACTGATTTGGAGTCAGACTTGAAGGCTTCAAAAATGGGTATCAAGATTGCATTCATAGGGGAAATGTTTTGTAAATTCATGATCCTTTCTGCCGGTAATCGGAATGAAAGCATAATTGTATTGTATTTTCAATTCTCCGGTCCATATTACTTGTGTGCGCACTCTTTATACATTCGCTTTTAAAGAAGAGGCTTAATCGAGCTGCGTGCCGGGTTATTATGAGGTGCTGTACAGGTATTCTTAAATCTTCTTAATGGTATTGAAAAGGCAAGTCTACGATCGGCTTTGCTTTGCGTAATCGACCACCAAATTATATAACAAGACTGTTAAGAGTTCAGTTTCCTCCCGGGGAGTAATTGACTTTTCTAAGATTCCGTACCTTAAATGAATAAACGGAACCCTTATAGTATCACTCCCTTGTCCGTCCGCCTACCTAAGAAGTGCCCACAGGTGCTCAATCGGGTTCAGATCGGAGGATTGAGCTGGCCACTGCAAGACCTGAATGCTTTGATTCTCCTGCGAACTAAAACTGCGTCAGGAGTCCCGAAAATCGGAAAAGTATTAAGTGTTCAGTTTGGGCCCATTTTTATTAAGGAAATATCCAGTGTTTTCGTAAATTCGCTTTTGATTTTGTCTTTAGAAATATGCAATGAACTTACCTCAAAATTTACTTCGTCTGATCGCACGGGATTGCTCCAATCTTCATGGCTCCAATCCTTATGTAATTTCAACCCACTTTAGACGTAGTTTTTTGTTTTCAGAAAGCTAGGGTATTTTTCTGGCCTTGCAACCTCTTGAACCGGCTTTAGGTTAGCCTTCTTCAAAAAGTTCTCGCAGATAGCGTAAAATGATAATGTTCCTGAAGTCAAGCAGCTAGTACTGAAGAGGCCTTTCGGCGATTTTTAAAAACTGCCTGCAAAGAATCCGATCTTCACGAGCCGAAAACTTCTTCTCCAGTTCTCCAGTCTTCTCGTTTTTGAAATTTTCTGCCAGGGACAGTTTCTGTTTTTTTGTTTATCATACGAACGATACGAACGTTGAATTCTTTTTAAACGCTTTGGCATGTTGGATTGCTCAAAAATATGTTCCAAACTCAGACTCTAGGAACTCCCGTTTCACTTTATTTGAATTGGCCTGGTCTTTAAGCAAAGTAATCAATTCAACCTCTGACTTGCATGACTGGCATTAATGCCACATTTGATATTAAAATCATATAGTTACGTTCCTCTGCTCCCATCGAACACCATTCAAGTCATCTAGTCAACATTGAATCCATAATCTCCCAAAAAGCATTACACTTAGCCCGCTTATCGAAAAATCATAGTAGTCAAAGACCCGCAAGCGTTAGCCTCACACACGCAACGCCTACCTCGATTTCGATAGCTCTTTATGGTTTATAAGGTGAAAAACCGCAATTTCCCCAACAGCAAGATAATATATGATATGCATACCAGATCCGAGCCACTCCTCGTCTCGCCACGACATCATCGCCATTCCGCAGCCAAAAGATGGCTCATACAAAGCCACGAACATACTCGTACTCTGGTCATGGGAATTTAAAGCCAGCTAGTCTCCCGGTGGATGACAAGCCAATAAATTGAGGAAACGTTAAAGTACCTCCAGCCCCAGTGTGTATCCATCTAGCAGCAGACAGTCAGCCAACCATTCACGCGTTTGTTTGGTAATAATGGGAAAATAATAGTTCCACGGGGTGGAAAGACAAAAGATACTTTTGTGGCGCGCGGTTTTTACTCTGCGGTCAATTGTTGTGCGTCGCTGTGAATTAATGGAGCGCGAGAAATATTGTGCTTCCCATTAAGAATATGCTCGTCCTTAAAATGGAACTGGACTGACATACTGGCGTGTGGATGCGGCATAAGTTTCTAGGTGCTACGGTTAATGTTGTGATGGTGTAGCGCAGCAGGATATTCATGATTCATGACTTGAACAATGCGCATTTGGTGGCTTTTTTATGCTGCTGTAAACCTCAAACGATTTATGTAAACTTCGTGACACAAAGGCACATTCTTCTATTGAGTAAAATACGAAAAAAAAAATCGCTTTCCCTAGACTCTTGCTTCGATTTAAACGTAAAGAAATCGAGAGTAATACTGAGTCGTTTTAAAGAATTTTGAAACAAGAAGAGTACCCTGAACATAAACAGACTTTCAGGCAGGACCAAAGGCTTGCAGCGGAAAAATGTGGGCACAGGTGATGCTTTGACACTCAAACCCCACTGGAAGATGCTATAACTTTAAAAAAATTGCCTTCAAAAAGTGTCAGCTTTGTTTTGATATTTGCGAAAAGAAGAGATGCAGAAAGCATGTCGACAAGGGACACTATACTCCGCAAGATAATCATTTCGGTGCAAATTTTCCTACTCGCTACTCGCCTCGAAGACGCAAGATAACAGGTGACTTCTTCCTTTGGGATTTTTTCAAGTCACGGGCCCATGAGAAGATAAGAGTGCGAGAACTTTTCCCCGAAGTTCTGGCCAAAACGTTTGAAATTGGCTCCAATTTTCGTTACCGATGGCGGCGATAACTTGACCGATCCACCTTGACTCAAATGCTTTATATAAATCAAGGACAAAAGTAGTGCCAAAAGACTTGGATCGCAGTCAAAGTTATTATTTTTTAAGCCCTGGATTCAGATTGACAAGGCGATAAAAGATAATAATCTGTTTTATCAATATTCGCTCCAAAACTTATGATACGCTGGGTAAAATGTTAACTGCGATAATCAAGTTGGGTTGCTTGCACCTAACTACCTGGAAAAGTTGATGAAGCATTTCCATGTGAGATAAGAAGGAGTGATTGCGAATACGTAATCGATTGATTTCTATTTTTTGCATAAAACAATGTCTTCCATATTTTTACCTCACTCTTTTGGGAGGTTTAGTTGAGTTTTTTTTTTTTTAAAACAAAAACGTATAATGATGCTTTTTATAATTTATAATTGGCTTGCTCTTCAAAAGGATATGGATGCGTGAAGCACAGAGCGAGCGGAAGAATTAGGAGAAGAATGAAAGGTTATGTAGTGGTTTGAGAAACTCAGATATATTTGGTTTCAACCTACTTCCGTGGGTGGAGCCCAAAATGGGACGGAGGATTTTTATATCGGCTTACTAGCTTTCATCTAATTCGTTGAATATAATTCGACATTAGTTTGATATATGTACTTTGAAAGTTGGGAAGATTAAGGTTAACACCTCGCTGTCAGTGTTATGCCTTCACAGCAGAGCCATCTACACACAATCTACACAAACCACTATTTTGACAACACGAACTAGGAATTAAGCCGATACAACAACCATTACAACAACGCCACCCATTAGTCAGACCACTATCGCTGATTGTTCCATTAACTTTATCCCAATGGCAAATGGTAACTGAACCAGATTCGAAAAACTAGACCACTCTAGGTAACTGAACCAGATTCGAAAAACTAGACCACTCTACGAATCGAACCTCGGACCTATCAATTGAATCAATTGACGGGCAGACGCTCTACTAACTTCGCCACAAAGCTGTTAGAGTGAAGTGAATTTATGGAAGAAAGGCTTTTCTGTTTCCAGAAAAAAACAACAAAGCAACTGGATCATTATATATTCTTAACCAAGAAAAAATAAGTAAACCAAATATAGTAGTAGAAGACCATTTGCAAGTGCAATGATTTAAAAAGATTTAGAATACATATGAAGGCTCTAGCTGCCAAGAAGACTTCTTAGTTAGAATAACTAAATAGGGGCTAACATTCCGTTTGAACATTCTCCCGGCGTTGAATCTTTAGGCAATGGAAAAATCTTGACCACGGTTCTCGTTGTTCACTTCAATGGAGGCAAATGTTCGTCGCGTGACTACGAGTACATCGTCAAGTTGTACTCTAATGCTGTGCAAGTATCCGGAATATGATGGTGACTGATATTTACAGAACTACCCGCTAAAATATACCCAGTGGTTTATACTTGAAAGTCTTTAGGGTCCTCTGAAAAGGGAGAAATAGGATGGGAATTGATGGGATAGCTTCAATTTGAATGGATCCTTTTTAGGGAAGCTTATCTTAATAATGGCTTCATTTGAGACTTGGCATACTAAGTAACTGCTTCCTAAATATCCCCGAAATGCGGTGATCGTGGTAAAATATTGCGCCATTGTTTGCCCTCCTTACTGCATGAGTCCATGATCGCCGTCTGACATTCGTACGAATTTAACAACTTGTATAGCAGCTCCTTAAGTTAGTTTTTAGCACCAACGTTAGTCGTACCATTATCCTTTAAATAATTTTTCTTATCCCTTTCCCACTTAAAAATTAGTGACAGGTTAGTATTTTTGTCCCACCAGCGCTTATAATGTCTGAGATCCTACGTGGTGGTATGTCGCATTATAGTATCGTTGAAGAGCTTCAGTTAAGAAATTATTATTCGGTAGAAGAATTGGATGTTTGAATTCGTATGCGATCCTAGTTTGAATCAGTCGTCCTTGAAAACGTAAGATACCTTCTTTGGGCCTTATGAGATTCTATGAGATCTCGGATTGATTTACTGGTTTCTCTCAAGTATATTGTGCTCCTTGCTGGATGCGTTCTTTTTGACAATTTTAACAATGGTGTTAACAGCGGTCTGAATTTCATCTGTGTTCAACACTGGGTTTGTTCGTTTCTCGACATGCGTTTTTAAATGAGTGTTAGAAAGGAATCGCAGCTTGAAGGCCCCGGTATAATCGAGGCCAGTCATACTCATTCGAAAGTAAACAAAATAGGAATGAGTGAGTTTCTTATCTAACCGATTGCATTTCACAATTATCCTCTCAGACGTCAGCAGTAGGACAAGTAGACCTGGGCCTCAACCAACAAGCGTCTCCTGCAAGCACGATCTTAAGCTAGCTGCCTCCAGTTTCGCGCCCATAGTTGGTTGACGTCCCTTTCCACTTACGTGCGCCGCCAGAGTCACAGTCGTCCTCTGCTGCGCGGTCCCTCGAGTGCGGATTCGTAGACTTCCCGGGCCGGATTATTGATCCCCATCCGCTTAACATGACCTAGCCATCTCAATCGTTGCATCTTCACTCTTCTATTTAAGTCAATGTCGCTGAACAGCTCATACAGTTCGCTGTTATATCTTCTCTTCCACTCACCATATATGCAGAAGGGTCCGAAAATCGCCCGTCACCAAATTGATTACCTCAAGGTTATAGCTGTCTACAGTGACGTTCTGTCCGAGACGTCGGTGTTGGGAGCCCATCCTCGTTGACAGGATATACTTTGTCTTGCCCTCATTTACCTATCTTCACTGCCTCCGTCGCTATACTCAAAAAAGTGTCATTCACATCACGCTGTGTTCTTCCGATAACGTCAGTATCGTCAGCATACCTATGCGAGTAGTTGGACGGACTTCTGAAAAATTTATCCTCTGGTATTGGCGTGCGAGTCTTGAACAATTCTTTCAAGAATGATGTTAAAGAAGTCGCAGGACAGCGCGTCGTCTTGTTTGAATCCTTTTTTGACACCAAAGGTCTCGATTAGGTCTTTACCGACCATGTTGGAGCAGCCTCTATTCTCCATCTTCATCATACACAAACGGACGAGTTTGGTAGGAATGACAAAAACTAGTCATTGCGCTGTATGGCTCGTCTCTACAGACTCTGTCAGCCTTGAGATCGAAGAAAAGGTGTTGAATATCGATCTATTGTTCCTGGTTTGTTTTGCTTCCAAAATTTGCCCTAGTGTGAATATTTGATCGATGGTGGATTTTCCTGGCCTAAAGCCACAGTGGTTGACGAACGGCTTTACGCGTTCACACAACACGGTAGCTAATATTTTGCACGCGATGTTAGGAAGACTGATGCCTTTATAGTTGGCGCGATTCAGAAGGTCTCCGTTTTTGTGGTTTTGCATTAAAATTATTAATTTCTTCAGCTTTCAGAGAACCATGGACAAAAGTTATTTGAAATTAAATCAAGTCTTTCTTCCCATTCAAAAAACTAAAGAACTTTCATTCAATGGAGCTGCTTCAAGATACAATGCAAGCACGCGAAAATTCACTTTGACACAAAGCGTTTGTAAGGTGAATAATTTTTGACATATAAAAATAATCATTTTCGGTAAAGCTTCTTTAAGAAAAAAAATATTAGCATGACCTTGACTCTGGCTTGTATAATAACTAATCTAAAGAAGTATGTTATGGTTTTATTTTATGGAAGGTTTTCGTCTGTGATTTCGTTCTTGCTTTTGTTTTCCTTTTCGTCCCCATGCCCATGCTTGCCCATCATTAACCATAAGTGCCCGATGTATGTATGCACTGCTGGAGCATAGTCCCCAAATGTGGGGCTTGGCCAAGGTGGAGCGTCCACCGCTCAGAAGTGGGGTACTAAGGTTCAAGCCCGGTCGGTGGTGTGGTAGTTCTTTTTTTTTTACCAGTGAGAGAGGATATTGAGAGGAGAGAAACACCTGCTGTATACATGTAGGATCCGAATTAGGCCATGAGGATCACGCGATTCAGCGTTATATACAAGGACAGTACAGAGGAGGTTCAGGGTTGTAACCTGGGTTGTTATCTGGTAAAAACATCATTCGAAGATAGTCCAGTAAAGAGCTAAACCGAAGTGTTGGATTAAGTGCAGTGCAGTACCGGAATCAAGTTAATTAAATATTTTAATCTTCCCGATTTTTTTTTTTTTTTGAAAGTGTTTCAAAGACAAGAATGTAAGAAGTTTTGGAATATGGTGATTTAGTTGAATAGTGCCTAACGTTATTCTTTTAACAGAACGATTTGTCGCCGGTTGGAGGTTTTCCTTCCCATTAAAAACGGCTCAAGCGAGTTATTACCAACATCGGAGACGGTGTAGCAAAGCGCGGATTGCTAGTTTGGCGCTCTCCTAGAAAAACAAGGATTGAGGAACCACTTATATTTACCTGCTATAAAGGAAATTATATTTCCCATCCCCGAGGTATGCGTCAACTAGAATAAAAATTATTAAGCCGATAATTTCATTTTATGTGAGCTTTTAAACTATCGCTTATAAAAGTCGGCGGTAGCCGAGCGGGTTTAATTTGCGACGAGCGTGTGTGCAGAACGCGGTTTCAATTCCGGGCGGGGATTTCCTTTTTTTTCTTCTTCTTTTTCTTTTGTAGTGTTTAAGAAAAACGAATTGTATAGATTTAAGTTAGTTTAGATACTAAGAACAAATTTTGGATTGTTAGTAAGTAAGTCAATGAATTAAATTGTAGCTTGATTAAATTCGGGCGTTTGGTTATTATTTTCCGGTGACAATCAAGACATTTTGCGAACCTCACAATTAATTCGCGGTTCTTATTGTGAGTTAGCCTGCGGAAGGGCAATGGCGTGGCGCCCATACTTATCACCTTAACCCACGGCCAGTCTTCGCAGCTGGTCGAGCACCCTTCCGTGTGGTGTCGCAGGGCCGGTACAAAGGCGGCGGTAACAAGTCCTTGTCGAAATCTTTTTCCAACGAAAAGCTAAGCCTGCGACAGAAGTTCTTCTTTCTAATATCCTTTCCGAATTTATTCATTTGAAGGCTTTTTCGAAACTGGTTTTTAACGAAGCTGAAAGGTCACTCTTTCTGTTAAATATCATTATCATTGTTTTATTTTTTTTACTTGTTTGTTTTTCTCCACTGTGGGTTTTTTTTTTGAACCAATGACTAGCCTGCATCCAGTCCAATGTTGTGTTGCTAGAAATGAGAACAAACATTGTTGTTAACAACGTTCATAATAAACAACAAAAGTATGAATCAACGAGTCTCCGCACAAGCTTCGCAATTTAATTCGTATTAATTTTACTGCCAGAAAAACAGAAACTAAGAAACAAAATGGCAACACTTTAGGGAACCTTAAGGTGACATCGCACACAACACCGATTAACGATGTACAGTTTAATGCGACTTGTCTCACGCTTGTGTTTTCTGTCATTTTATGGGCCAAAAAACTGTCGCCCAGAACTCATAAAAAGACAGTTCCTTATCGCAGTTGAACAAACCGATTGTTTCCATGAAATTTGTTAAATTTATTTCCCACCTCTCGCAAGAGTTCAAAGTCTTGCCTTAAAGGTGGGCCAAAGGCAAACGCTTTACTAATATAGAACAAGTTTCAAACCAACAGCTTTCCCGCCAAAAAAAAAAAAAACACTTTTTGGTTGCTGGTGCTTGAGACGAGAGTTATTTTCCTCGACCCAGAAATAGACAAAGATTAACCTGCAATTAAAGGGATGGACGGTTTCCACTGGGACAGTTTCATGGTACCGTACAGCGGCACATAAAATTTACACAAACTCGTGACGCTCTCTGACGGGTCTGGGTTGTTCCGAGCGAACATCTTTACACCGACTGAGAATCATTTTGGCGAGGAAATCCAACGACGACGAGCACGTCGCTCTCATTTAAATAAGCCGGATGACTACACTTTTCAGCGATTTGTCAAGGTGCAAGTTATTAACTCTTCTCCGAGGATCAATATCAGAGATCTTGCCAATTGTAGAGTATGACTCTTAGCCTCAGTCTGTTTGCTCCTGCTGGCCGATGAGAGATGCGCGCGAAGTGCCTAATTGACGGGGAAACCGTTTTAATAGCTGACAGGCAATCTGTCCGTATTGTGTCGATAGATTCCAATCGGACACTGATGCGAACCATGCTTCACGATCTCGCTGATGACGGCGGCAGGGGCTTTGCATTGATATAATTGACTAGAAGTGGCAGGAAGAAGCGTCATCAGGAAGAACATGGCCACGAGCCGGAGCAACTAAGGGAAACTGAATTTTCTTGTTTTGCTCTTGATTTTCTTTCTCTTCCTGGTTTTTAAACGTAAACAGAACTGCTTTGTGGCTTCACGTACTTGTCGGTCGAGATTTGATGAACGTAAATTGCGTAGTATTGTCGAAAGGAGTTCCATCGGTGCTGGCTTAAACCAGAATTGGAATAAGATATAGCTCGGGTTTTTAAGAAATGGAAAACCTAATAAAAATAAATGTTTATAGTGAACTGTAGTCTTTACGGCCTTAGAGTTGAATTCAATTCAAAGGACCTCGAAACGTACACACACATTTCTTCAGCCGATCGATCTGTATTTCAAAATCCTCTTTTTGGAGCTTTTCCATTTCGACATTGACTGCATTAATAATCTCCTCATTAGATGTGAAGATTTTTCCCGTCAAATCTTTTTTTATTTTCGGAAACAGCCAAAATTCACACGGCGCTAGATCCGAAGAAGGTGTTGGGTGAATTTCATTGGTGCCCGAGAGCCCAAGAAAGTTGGGCGCATTGTCGTGATGCAAAAAGTATCGGCGCAGCTTCTCATTTTTGTCGGTGTTGTAGTAAATTTTGGCAACCTTTCGGAATGCAAGCCTAAGTATATAAATAAGCAGTGGTAGCCTGACAAATTTAAACGAGGTAAGCGGCGATCATATTCGTCCTGATGAAGTACATAAACATAATTTTTGCGCAGACTTTTGTTGTTTGGCCTTCACTGGAGGATTTGTACCTTCCGGGTTCCGTGCCATTGACTGCGGTTTGGTTTCCGGGTCGTACTTGTAGAACCAAAGTTCATCGTCTGTAATAATCTTATTCAAGCAACTTGATTTTCTATTTTCAAACTTATCCAGGAAATATTGAGCAAAACGAACACGAGCCTCTTTTTGCTCTCCATTCAAAATTATTGGAACTCATCGAGCTGACTTCTTCGCATCGAGCTGACTTCTTCGCAGGTAATGATTTAAAATTCGTGTTACAGGCATGGCATTCAAGCCCAGTTTATCCGCTATTTTCTCCTGTGTCATTCTGCCAATTTCGTCGATTTTAGTCTTTGTGTCGTCGGTCGCGGATTTGGGCCAACTTTAACAAGATTCGTCCTCCACAGAAAAATGGCCAGTCTGAAATCTTGGAAACCACTTTTAAATATTAACAAGAATCAGAATGCATTTTGGCATGCATTGACATCGACATCCGAAGAGAGTATAACCAATTTTTTTCCTGTGTTGGGGGTGGAGCTTCAACCGAGCTTGCATCACGAATTTTTCTAGCTATTGTTCTCACATTTGAAAATAAACAGAGACGACATTGTTATTTTCAAAAACTACCAAATTGACACCAACTAAACCGAACTTTTGGTAGTTCCTCCGTAAATATGTTTCATTATTTGCAGAGAGAGAGAGAGAGAGTGTCAAGAAACCCTCATGTAAAGACATGCTACAAGGTGCGATCCTTAATGTGGCTCACTGTGTTTAACAAAATCTTGACAGCTCGCAAAGATTAAGTTATTACAGCACAAAGTTCCTTCCTGCCCTCAGTTGTCTTAGAAAAGCGACGTTAAACGAGCTTACCAACTGTGCGGAAATAAGCGGCCTTTTTACCAATTCCGAAACCAAAAAAAAAAAAACAATCTCATTCTTTGCACGATTAAAAAGACAATTGAGGAATTCCAGCATTTCGAATCTCAAAGGAAACTTTTCTAAAAAAACAAAGATCTGTTTGTCGCCTTAGATTCGCAAGGCAGAGACGTGTAGAAAAAAAGTCAGCAGTACCTAGAAACTCAGCAAATTTTAAAGGCTAAGGCAAGCAACTTCTTATCGCAGAAGCAATAACATGAAAACCAAAGTCAAGCCTTAGGAAGCTCGGATATCTTCAGTTATACACTGCACAAAAATGATTCATAAACAGTGGCTTGCAAGAGCTCTTCTTTTGCCATTAAGTAGAGCTTAAAGAATTAATTCTGGTGTTGGTCAGCAGTTAAGGCCATCCTCTTTTTTTCTTGATTGCATCGTAGGATCTACATTTGAATATGACAGTAAAAACTGAGTCGGTTTTGAGCTTAACGGCCTGCAGCTCAGGGGAAAATCTCCGCTTCAGTAGGGCAGTATCAATCCACGATAAGGAGGATATGTAAAGGTGTGTTGTGTGGCTTGTGGCACCATCCTGTTGAAACCACATGTCGTCCAAGTCCATATCTTCCGATTCGGGAAATCATGGCGCGATAACGCTGGCTATTCACAGTAACGTGCCGCTCGTTATCGTCCCAAAAAAAAAATATGGCCCAATAACGCCAACGGCATGCAAACCGCACCAAACATTTATTTTTTGCGGACGAAGTTGAAATTCATGAAGCAAATGCGAATTTTCACCCGACCAATAACGCATGTCTTGTTTATGAACGAACCCATTGAGTCCCTGAAGATGATTTCGCGATAAAATTCATCATTTTGGCGCACTTTCTCCAGAGCCCAATCGGAGGACGTTCGTCGTTTCAACTGACCGGTCACCGACTCCGAGTTTCGGTAGAAAATTTGTATAATTTACTGACGTTGCTCGTTCGTGTACTTTACCACGATGAAAATGTTGAGTTTGCTGAATAAATTGACAATGTCAGTTCGATGATTAGTGAAAGGGTGCGTTCACAAATTAAATACAAATTTTCAAGTCCCTATTGGAAATTTTGTTTTTTGAGACACTTCTTTTCTGGTTTCTTCTGTCATTGATAATATTTTAAGTGCAATTATTTACGTTCCTTCGTCGAAGGATAAAAAGTAAAGTTTAAGGTTAAGCTAAGAGTGAAGATATGAGGACCATGTACATCGGTTAGGAAGATTGTTTCCCAATTCCTTCCTACTAGAGACAAAGGTGGAGAACTATTTGGTCGAATTGTAAGAAGAGATCGCATAATCAGTCCTTGCTTTAATTTCAAACCCTGACTTATCTGAGTATTGAGCAATGCCTGTAGGATGCGTTCTTCCAAGTGTAAAATGCTCTAAGTCGAATCGTACTCTTAGTAACAGTGCTCTTCAGAAACTCGAAGTGATTGGAGAAGATAAGCATAAGGCGTTGATCTAAATACTCATAAAATTGTTTAACAGACAGGCTAGATTTTGTGCTTAATTTAGCTAACTCGAGCACGAAGTCCATTTCTAGACGACACATTTCTTATTGTCGAGGACACACATTAATTCCGGGTTACCAGTGGAATTTGTGTGGCCTTCCTTTTCATGTTTATTTCTTTAATTCTTTAAAAAATCAAGCAATTCCTAAGCAACAAAAGAATCAGATTTATGCGAAAACTTTTTTGTCTCTATTATATCCTTACTGCACACTTATACTCGGAATTTTGAAAAAAGACGAGATGAGACGACGCGTTCCAAGCTTGTAATACAACTCAGGCCTTTACAGTTAATTTTACCATTTTTAAGAATTCTAGAAATTTAGCTACTGTCCGGAGACTTTTTGAACTGTATGTAGATTCAGGCGCGATGTTTTTTACATCGATTTTGTTTTGGGTCACCTCACAGATTCCAAGCACACAAGATAAATTAAACCATTTGCTGACGCCATGCAAACCAACACTCGATGTTCAATTAGACAAACAAGGAAGCGCATTGCCATTTCTCCAGTTGATCTACATGACACACGCAATGAATGACAGCTAAGCATACGCACAGTCATCATGCGACCAGTTTAAGCTGATGAAGTCAACATAATAACAATCACTCTGATGCTTTATCGCCGCGGAGCCTTTTAACCATGTGTTCGCACTTTCACTGCTGTCAGCCGCAAATTTGAAACTCATGTTGAGATGTCAACGCTGTCACATGATAAATTGCATGAATGAAAAGCAAGAATCTTATAAAAAGCTTAATGATGTGGGCTTGAGGGCGAGGTTGAAAAAGCAAACAAAAAAAAAATATATCGCATCGATTGATGGGAAAGTCGTTTATGGGCGTTTACATGACGTAAGAGGAATTAAGTTAAAGCTTCCGTATCTGATGATGTCGCATCAATATTCAGCGGATAACGATTACGAGTACTTAATGCATCGAAACGAATTAAGAAACATTTTCAAGTATTTATTTAACAAAAAAAATGATAAAAGGCCTTAAGAAGTTGAAGCTAAAATGCAGAAATTCAAATTTGTCGCGAGGCTAACCCAATTCGAAAATGAGACGCTGAGAGAGTTCACTTAAGATTTTAAGTAAGCCACGAAAATTGCTCTAAGCGTGATAACGAAACTAAGTGCAATATCTTGATTGAAGGTGAACCAGCTATATACGGTTGGGCCAGCAATTGGGTAAACTGCCCCGAATCAAACCCTAATAATCTGAGTTAAAGGAACGCCTCTGGTGGAACAAAAACTGTTTTGACGCACCTTCTCGTGGTAAATGTCATGGAGATTGAAAACTCCTTTAATCAAGTTGTTTGATCCTTAGAGTTAGTTTAATGAGGGAATTATTCACATAAATATTGGCTTACTTTTCCAGCCCTCAAAGCACTTCTGATGTGCGCTCTTTAATGTGGCTTTTAACTCCTCTAGCGATGCGGTTTTTATTTCCTCAATCGGTTTAATCAGTTTTGGGAAAAGAAAAAGTCGCAGGGGTCCAATTTTGTTGTTTGCAGTGGCTGAGGCTCATGCTACAGTCCTTTTGTTGAATTTTGAAATTTTGGAGCAAACGTGTTACAGCACCGATATACCAAAAGTCTCAGCAACTTCCCTACCGGTGATTCGATGGTTTTCCGTACAAATTTTCTTCACTGCTTCAACGTTTTCATCGGTTGTTGACACGCTACGGCGTCCAGAGCGGGCACCATCGCTAAAGTCTTCTTGGATTTGTGTGTTAAACTAGCTTGTACAACTTTCTCTTAGCTCGAATACATCTCTTAGTTTTATTTTTCATACAAAATTTAATACGGTTTCATTAACTCATTTTCTTTCGATGGCAAAAAATCGGCAAGCAACATCAAAACACGACCTACCTTTATATCTGTCAAAAACAAACTAAAATCGCAAGACGACTGATCATGTCAAAATATGTTGGGAACATGCGTATGAATGCCTTTCAAAATTGCTTATTCACCTTTTTTAGGGTTCCGTACCTCAAAAGGAAACACATTAGCTTTTTAGGACCACTTCGTTGTCTGTCTGTCTGCCACCACCACCCTTTTTGTCAGGAACGCGTGAAGGTATAAGTTGTAATAAGTTCCAAATACTTATGAGTGCGATCCCTTAAACCTGTCAAAAAATAAAGATTCTAAATCGACGCAGTCAAACGATCAGGTTGTTTGTTCTTCATATTATGATCCTCGCACGGAATCAAAACCTTAAGGGTACTATAAACAAAAGTGGAAAAACTCTTAGAGACTCGATTCCCGTGAAGGACTTTCATACAATTTTTTACGGAACCTTCGTTGCGCGAGTCCGACTCGTATTTGGCCCCGTGCGATCTAGCTGCTTAAGCTAACATTCGCTCCAAACTGAAGTAAGAACCAAATGACTTCGCAGGTAAAATGGGAAGACCATAATGAGCCTGCTCCCCGGCGTTTGAAATCCAAGGAGTGAAGACACTTGACGCATACTGTTTTCCCTTGTACATTTTTCGCTCCAACGAAATTATCAGCTACATTTTTCCGCTTAATCATGTTCACGATAAAATTTGCTTTGCCAGGAACAGCCATCAGTTCAACTTCAAGTCCAATTTAAGTCGTGACATGATCTGCCACACTTTCCTACTCATTGGGATTTCTGAAAATTCAGAAACACACTATATTTTTTCATTATAAGGGTATTCATATCCCCTTGAACGCGTATATTACACAATTTTGGCGTCCATAAGTTTTTATATGATATTCCATGGTATTGAGCTCCTGGCTCCTTGGAGGATTGTCTTTCATTGTCGTTCGACGAGTAAAGTTTCTTTTCTAAGCAAATTTTTTCATTCCTCTTTGGTCCTTGCTTCATGTATCATTGGAAAGAATGTTCGGATCATTATCTATCATGGTTTAATGGATTTGGTGGAGGGGTAGCCACACTTGATTTCAAGCTAACAGTCAATCGGAAACTCTCCTTTTTTTGTCCGAAAGACTTGCGGCGAATTGGTTGATATCCAATCCTAGTGCCCGGCCATGAAATTCAGGGTAAGCTTAACGCCTTTAGAGTATATCTGCTTACATTGCTTTGATGGGATTCGCATATATTTTTGGAACTTAAGGACTCTTAAGACCATGCTTCTCTGCCGGGTCTCAAGAGTCGATGATCCTTTAAGGCAACGTACGTTGTTCGCGTACTGTTTTTAGCGCGCTTCCAATGTGAATTTAAACTCAAGACCAACGCTTTCTTTTTTTCATCAAATTCGTCTTTAATAACTTGATACAACTGGGAAGCTTTCTCCTACTGTATACAGTATAAATATCGAGGTTCCTCCGCAATAGTTTACTCACTCACGAATTGATTTCTTTAAAGAAGACTTAAGAGCCAACTCCTGCGGGTGAGCAATGAAATGTAGACAATTAATTTCTATCACTGCAACATAGTTGCACCTTTTTTCATTAATCCCAAATGGATTGCCTTTCACTTCAGGCTACCGGACACAGTGAATGGTACTTTTCTTTGACCACAATTCAAATATTTACGAAGCAGCGGCACACATGGTACGAGTTTGTCGTTGGCGAACCGGTGTCAGTGCCAACCTCATCCTTTTCAAAGTCAAGCAATTAAATGTGAGTGCATGCAACACCACTTGCTCTTGGGTGCTGTGCAACTTGAACTTAAGGAGATATCTACCTTCGTACCTTCGGAAATTGACACCTGGATGGAGGAACCGATGCCAAGATGTATAGCATCTTCATGCAGTTCGACGCCTTCTGCAAACACACGCTTGGACCCCTGCAGGCAGATCAATAATTGCAGCATTGTTGCAGGACACCCGCAGAGTTGGATTCAGTCATTAAACCTTTAAGAGTTGGACACCAAATCGTTTATGCATTCTCAAATGACATCTGGGGACAGGATTTTCACCTTTATATGTGAAACAAATGTTTATGTTGTAACTTTTGTTTTAGTTACGCTTGTTTGATTCAAGTTGGCGTCGGGCTTTTTTTTTCCCCAGCTTTGATTGGTCCTTTTAACTACCAGTTTTTTTTTAAAGGTTCTGTAATTATGAAGTTAAACGTAGTTTGAATACGTCTTTCCATTTGATGGCTCATCATCCTTTCTGTTAATCGTTTCATCCTTCTAATCGGCAACATTATTTCGAGACACTCATTAAACTACAAGATCCATGCTTATACCAAATACAATAAATTGCATACGAACTCGTTCCTCGCTCGTTTATTACATATAGTATAACTTAATTTCGAAATTGCAGTTAAATGGACTTATTAAGGCTTAACTTGTTCAGATCAAGAGTAGTCGAAATGCTCTTTCTCTTTTGACGAAGTTTCGATTAGCTAAACACATACATACATAGTTTATGGAGAAGTGAAGTGAGGAAGCTTCTGCAGATATCGATAAATTTTATCGGCTTTATTACTTAATTAAAATGGTACAATGTCTCTGCATTTTGGTCAGGACAAGATGTCTTCTTTCGATGGATAAGAGATGTCAAGACTGTGAGTCTTTAAAAGGAAATTTAAAACCATTCGTAACAAATTGGATCTTTACAGATTAGGTTCTAATATTTTTATTGTAAAACTTTATAGCCTCTGGATTGTTCGGAAAGAAACGATAAAAGAAGACTGAAGATTGCAGCACCGTGACGGATAAGCAACAACACTAAAAAGCTACTGATTATTATTGAACTTAGTTAAATTTGAAAATTCATGAATTTATGTTCACTCATTGCATTCCTTCCAATCTTTTGCATTCTTTGCATTCTTTTGAATTCTTTGCATTCTTTTGCATTCTTTGCATTCATTTTAATTCCATTGATATCGGAAGTACGTCAAGGATATTCGTAGTGTTTTCAACGTTTCAACTACTCGCCAAATACTTCAAGAACTTCAAGAAGAATAAGTTTTTCATTCATTTGGCTTAGAAAAGATTGTGTTCAAATATTTGACGTAAGATTACATGAATTCTTAAACACTCATTTGCATTCATTGCATTTTTTTTATTTTAGTCATTATTTGAATTCATTTAAATCAAATTGATATCAAGTAAGTAAGAGGCGTTTGAAAGCATGATTTTATTACTGCAGATAAAACTTGCTTTGGCTTAGACTTGTTTCCTAAGGTACTTCAGGACATCTTTGCTAAAAAAGTTGGTTTGGTTTTATAACTAATGATCTATCGTTATCATCTGGACTGCAATCCTTTCAAATTCGTGTAATGAGTCGATCTATTGTTCTGGCATTACCTGACCATTTAACAGGTGTTCACATGCCTTAAAAAATGCATTCTTAAATGATTGCATTCAACTGAATGGCGGGAATTGAATGCAATCTTTGCTTTCCTTAATTGATAAAGATTTAACCCGTTTTTTCAAAGTCTCAAAATGTAATCAGTAATTTGAATTGTTTATCGAATGATTTTTGAATGATATTTTGAACGATCGGTACGTTTTAAGGTCTTCGTATTAGTTCCTGCACGGGAAGTATTTTGCGGTTCTCTTAAGGATTCCGTTCCCAAACGGTCAAAAGGAACCAAGCCTCCGCTGTCCGGCCGTCCGTCCGCATGTCGCTTGCAATTTTCCTAGAGGATGTATTGCTATCGCCCCAACAATAACAAATACTATTTTATTGGGGTCACCATACAAAGAAAGTGTCTCATGAAACCGCAACTCGACTAAGCGCCTAACACTTGACAATGAGTTATCGAGCAATTTCACCACCTTTTAAAGTATGCAATCATTTCGTCCATTCATCACATCTTTGTATGCATGTGTGTTTTGCTTTCGTGGCGGCATTTTTCTCAATCTGAAAAAATAAATATTTCATCTGAGTTTAATGTGTTTTAGAGTTATGATTGTCGCATCGTTTCAATAAATCACCTCAAAAAAAAAAGTTAACATTGAATGACGTAGTGTGTGTTGATTACGCATTTAAGGCACACAAAGTTATTCAGTGCTTAGATATATGTTTTTCAAATTTTTTCGAACCCTTCTTTAGATCAATTTCTGGAATAACAGAATAACATGCTACACCTGTCTTCAATTATTTATTTCCCAGAAAATACCATTATAATCAATATATTTAGTTGCCATAGCGAAACACAATGTGACGCGCGTTATGGTGCGAAATTGGAGTTTGAGTTGACGTTCATCAACAAATTTGGAATGAATTTTCACTCGATTTGAAATGAATTCCTCGCATGAATTTGTCAAAAAAAAAAACAATGTCAAAATCGTAGAATCACACATTTCTTCACCGAGTTTACATTGAATAGTCTTTGAATGTTCTGATTGTTTGAAATCTTTATTAATTTTAACTTTTAGATGTCCCATCTGGAAATTGGAATACTCATTGGACATACAAGTTAACGATGTAAAGCTTTTATATTATGGGCGATACTATGAGAAATCGTATATCAAAGAAATATGGTGTTGCACACTTTTACGAAGCGCGGAACCCTTGCTGTTAAAGTCAACTACCACTTGTCTACTTTTTTTCTCATCGGTCGCTTCATTTTAGATAAAAAAATTTGTAGATTTTCTTAGTGCAGGGGCAGAAGCACTTCCCAAAAAGTATTTCGTATATTCTTTGATGGAACAAGAAACGATTTATTTTGAAAGCCTTATCTGAATGCAAAAAATTTGGCCGTTTAAATTCGGTGCGTTAAAATTGAGCTGCATAAACCACCAAAGTTTTTTTCTCAAACTATGATTTGAAGTGAAAAACCACGAGGATTTGAACGATGTTATTTTTTTCTAAAACCCATTCCACTGTGAAAAACTTTCTCTTTATGTCGTCGGAGAAAAAGGAAAAGGAAAAGCAAAACGTCAGAGACGCCCATCACCATAACAGTCCTCGTCGCATACCACAATCAAATATATTTCTTTTCTTTCCAATTCTTTTAGTGTTTTTTCCCCTTTTTTTCTCTCTTTTTCCCATTTCCCCCCATGTGTATGTACCGTAATTAATGGCAATTTTCTTTCGCTTTGTTTTTTTTTTTCAACTGTCAATAAATGAATGCAATTTTCTCGTCCCCTCATCGTAAATGCATAAATTTAATGATTCATCTTTTGTATCTTTTTTCTTGAATCTCTTGTCAGATACTTTTGTGTCGCACTTGTAGATACTCGTACATGACTTATCCTTTTTCCCGCTCCCCGATTCTGTGCACACAATTGTTTTCCACTTTTATTTTTATCGACGTTTTTATATTTTATGCAACTTTTGAACAAAACCCACTTTGACATTCCCATCCTTAGTGGGACGGACACTCCTCTAGTAGTCTAGTAGTATATGCGATTAATGCCCCTTCGAGCAGGGATGTCATTATTTTGTTTGAGGAGGAACGAGCACTCGTGTGACATGACATGAAAAGGGTTTGTTTTATAAAAGAATAGAAAAATGAATGCACCTGAAGTTACAATGGGCAAAGAGAGGGAAAGGGGGCAGATATTACACGAACGGAAGCACGTGGGGGGCAGCTAATATAGTGTGTTCTGAGAGGGTCTTCCTCTTTTCTTTTTTCTTTTTTTGTTGGCCTCGTCACTTTGACGTTTTTATCAGCATAGGAATGTCATGTGTCACAGCCGAGTGAGGATGATGTGTTGTTCTACTTAAAGCTGGCGGCTGAAGTGGATCAAAGATGCAATTAAGCGCTACAACTTGGTAATTTATCCTTTACAATGTCTTGTGTGGAGGGGGACAGAATTTCTGAGATTGATGTGAGTTTTTTAATACCCTCGCCTGTGGCAAGATTTTAATAAAATGAGGCTAAAATGTGACATCGGTTTGGTAAAAATAACGAAAATATTGCTACTGGAAGCACTTGTAAAAATTTTGGAAAATGATAAAGGAAGTTGTAGTTTGTGAAAATGATTATCCAAAATCCAAGTAATTTACGTGATGTCTGCTAAAAAATACTGTATATATAGACCTGTATATGTAGACCATAGAGTGTTCCATAGTTCGGACAATATTTATCTCAGTGTAATCAAATGGGACGTCACTTGCTCGTTCTAAGGACGATCTAGGAATACGTGTATAGTTATTGTTATTGCAATCTTAATATTCTGATAGTATGATGAAAATTCCTTTTCACTTTTGTTCAACTTACCGGAAAATCTAGAGCTGGTTAACTTCGGACTTTGTTCCAACTCGGGAGTTGATCGACAAGTTTAAAATTGGTTTTGTTCACTATTTTAGCTCCCAATTTGAAATTTCAAAATGCCGAGTTGGTCAACTTACAGTTTCGAAAATATCGCTGCGATATTTCGGACTCAACTTTGGATTTGCTAAAGAAGAAGGAAGAAAAAAAAGGGCAAAGCAAAGCAATTTTTTCCATGAATTTTGACACTTGAGTCCGTCCACTATCCAAAGTGCTTCCAGTTTTTTTTTGTTTTTTTAAATTCTAATTTTAAGGCTTAAGAAAGGCGAAAAACTATTCATTATTCATATATTCTCAAAAGCATTTATGCTCGAACTCTTCTTCATCGAATCGTTTTTTTAAGCTCGACAGAGTGAAAATTCTCTGATCGTGTGTAGATCTATTTTAAAAGAAAACAATAAAAATCCATTTTGAAATTTAAAAATATTATGATGCATTATACCTGCCAACGAGTCACGATATCGTTTATTTTCCTGAACGCTAAAAGAGAACCATCCCTGTTCAGCATCAGATCCACCTGAATGCGAACATGTGTACAATCTAGCACCAATTGTTCGAGGGAATTTCGCTATCGCAAAAGAGGTCCCTTCTTGTTTACAGACGCTCATTTTGCGTTTTCGGCATACGAATTAATCGTGGATCAAAATTTGGCAAGAATTCTGGACAAATGTTCAAACACCAAGTGGACAGTTGCAATGCTTGTCGCAATGTATACAATTGTCAATTCAATTGATCCGAGCTCGTAATACAGTATTGCGATTAGTAATTGCGTAATTTGGAGTAATCTACCGAACCTCCTCTCGTCACATAGCAATGAATCCCCTATTAGATCGAGCTCAATCATTGTAATCCGTACTGAGAGCTGAAAACTCTAGTGTTTAAAATCAAATATTGAAAACGTCAACTTTTAGGGAGTACAAAGAAAATCACAAGTTGGAATACAGTTGTGTTCAACTTCGAGTGAATAAAACTTTCCATAATATCTGTGGATCTTTCCGAACACAGTATCGATTAAATTCTTCCAATCCACTGGAAAGAGTAGCTTACGTCAAATTATTCCTTAAAACCCCGACTGTATCAAGCTGGAAAACAATCCTTGTAGTATTTTATTAAGGCTCTGTGAACCAAGCGGATGTGTGCTAAAGTCCAGGCTATTCTCGACTTTAAACTTAATCCGTGCGCACTGTTCTTGCTTTTATTCCATTCGCCTAAACTCAACACAGTACCATTGGTGAAGTTGATATTTACTCAGGTCTCGATTCGAGTCTTAGAGTAAATGTTGCTTGTCTTTTAGGAGTTCCAAGTTCCTTTCATCTACAGCTATTCAATGGTTTGTAGATGATCTGTCTTAGCTTCTGCCGTGAAGACATATTACAGACAACAGAGTGTTGATAAAATCTACTTATACGTAGAAAATGCACGTGTAAATGTGTACATAAATCAACACCAATAAAATACTGCGAACTAGGTGAATGCAAATGAGTCGATATTAAAATTTTCCATTTCATTCATTCATTCATTCATTCATTTCTTGTAATCCTTCTGCTCGCCTTGTGTAAAATGCATTTTAAGGATAGTCGTAATCCCTTAAGAACGAGAAGATTATTAAAATATCACGTTGAAGTTAGTGTTGACGTTAACCCTTTCATAGTCGGCGAACCACCGAAGACGTCGCTGTCGTCCGCATATTCCAGCAGGTGGACAGAAGTACCTGATAACGAGTCAACTTGCCGAGATCCGGGACATGTCTGAAATTGCTTAAAGGAATTATTTTCGAACATCATATTGAACCGCGTTTATTTTTGCCGGGTTTCCGAATTCATACTTTGGCCTTAAGACCTCAATTTCACGAAGAGTTGGTGAACTTGAAAATCGTAAGTCTCTCCTTGGATTTGTTTTGCTGTGAAATATGGTCGATTGTCGACCTGACCGTGTTGCTGTTCTCTGCCTCAACAGTTTTTCCAAGAAAGCAGGTCACCTTTCTTTCTCTATTGGTGGACAATCAGAGTCAGAGGCTTTGTTGCTCGTCAGTTTTTTGTTAGCCCAGTCCAACTGTTCTTGATCAAAAGGAGCCGTATTTGGAGTATATTTGGAGTAGTAAAATGCATTGATCATGAAACCCATCATCAACCGAAATAATTCGATGCTTTGGTACTTTTTGGAAAAACTATTTCTATATCGTTCTATAAAAATAGCCTGAGCACAGATGCAGAAAACCCTAACTAACCTCAAAACGGGATGCTGGTCCTCATAAAATAAATAAGCAAGAAGGGCCGATGGCTCACAGTTCCAGAAATATGTACGCACCTAAAACCGATATCAGATTCAAACGACGAAATGGCTTTAATCTATCGAAAAAGGAGACGCATGGCGGTGGTTGTTTCTTTTCCGCCGGTGTTGGAGACTTCATTTTATGAATAAGAAAAATTAAACGCAGATTATAACAAGAAGAAGAATTCTTACCATTAGGTTGGCTGTCAACTCCTTTGGGAATGTTATTCCATTGACTTCACACAGAATAATTTGAAGTTTTATAGCTTAAAAAAACTGTGATAAAAACCCTTAGTCACCATTCTTTTACAGTCAATAATTGGTGAGTCCATTTTAAAGCAATCATTGAATTAAGTCAAATCTTTCAAATTGAAGTCTTTTGAATTACAATCTTGAATTTGCAGTGAATTTACATAAAATCATTTGAAGTCAATGGAGTCAACAAAGAAAATTTGAATTTTTTTGAACGTTGAGGGCGAATAATGCTGAAAAGTATGAAATTATCTGTCCAATAATGCGACTTCAATCCAATGGAGCTGCTTGTGCACAGACGTGACTATGAAGTCTGACAACAATGCCTAAGTTTGAATAATCGAAAACAAGAATTAATCAATATTATCTCGTGACTTGAAAGTCACACGCGTTAAAATAATTCCATCCAAAAAGCTTCTTTGTGTATTCGATAATAAGGACTTGACCTTCTGCTTCCAAAATTGTAAAGAAGTCTTATCTTATCATTCCGAAGTGTTTTTTCCGGATAAAACTCAACACAACTAATTGTATCCGATGGCTCCTTTGGCTTCGATGTGAATACAAATCAAACTCAATTTTAAGACGTCTGCACAATTTAAGCGCACTCCGACAGTATCAGCTTCACTTGCCACTGTAAAGATACCTAAACACTTTTTGTGTCTCTAGTGTAGTGCATCAATTCCTTCCCAAATGGTTTCATGACCATTGATGCATGCCACCCCAGCTGAATGAGTCCATTCGCCCAGCCGTCCGATCCCATATCAGCCTGACAGCTGAGTAGTTGGCTCAACCGGATGCAACATTTTAAGTCTTCTTATTCGCAAAGGAAAATAAATATTATTACAGCAAATTATGTAAGATTCCTCGTTCCGATATAGCTCGGGCAATTCTTCCAATCCTAAACTCATAGGGTGGCTTCTCAGGAGACCTCAGACAGCCAGACAGACAGACAGATGGACAAACCAACTCTGGAGGAGAGGAGTACCTACACGAATACGAGAAGAGTCAATAGACTCGCTCGTAGCCAGAAAGACAAAGAATGTCATTTAATTCGAGGTTTTGTTTATTTTACTCGGGCTACATGTCCAGAGCATGTCGTTGCACTGGCAACAACTCACAGGAGCCGCTTCGTGTAATTTCAATCATTCCCTCGACCGATGCGATGGAGACGTATGTACGTTCGGACGAGTACGAAAGTGAACATTTTATGCAAATCCCAAAACGACAAAATCCTCCTGAACTTTTGTGTATCTTTTGTTTCGGCTTTTAAAAATAGAATTGCGATTGTATATTCGACGGCGTAGATAACAAAGTTTAAAGTCAGAAATGGAATCTTCCCTCGAAATAAATTAGATACTTTTCCGTGTGACTAAAGTACTTGCAGTTGAGTATTTATAAAGAATAAATATTTCTGTATCTGTGATAGATAGTTTAAATGAAAAAAATGGAACTCACTATAAAGGGGCGATTCTATCCTGAAAGGTTGCTGTTGGCACCGGCCGCTTCCAATCAAGCTGAATTATCGGTGGAATGCAAAAGTTCCAAAAAATTTACAAGCTAGCGAATTCTGTCGAAATAATGAAACAGAGGATAAAGATTTCGCTGGAACTCAATCGTTATTGAGTTTATTTTGGTTTTGATGATTTCTTAACCTCTTTCTTCATGAGAAATCCGAGTTTCATGAAATCCGATAGTCTTTCGAAAATGGTCCAACAACGAGCTAAGATCAGCTTTGCAGCTTTCCCAACTCATCATTATTCAATTTGATTGACCTTCACGTGATCCACAATGGTTTTTTTCTTGACTGTTTGTCCCTGACATTGTTTTTATACCCCTTGCTTTTATACGGTCCTCCTTAAGCTAGTTACCAATAAACTCGCATTTGTGACGGCTTGAATATCAGCTTGATCCGGCGATCCTCTGTCTTGCAACAACTATTGATGCAGATCCTTGTTTAATGTCTCTTACGAGTAAGAAATCCTGTGAATTATGTGAATGTCTAAAGACCTTTTGCGACACACAAATCTTCCAATACCAGTTTAGCTACCGCCAAATCAATGGTAGACCAACATTTCTGAGAAGTTTAGACCAAATATCTCAGAGTTATTGCAGACTTGCTCCGGATCGCTGCAAGGAGATGCGCTGCTATGTGTGATTCCTTCTTCAAAAGGTATCAACATGGAAGAGTGTATCCAGTTGTTGGAAAACACAGCAATTCTGACATTATCATAAGTTTCTAACGTGCCGTCATTGAAGCTTAAATGCCGGCAAAATATGTTATGTCTTCAAAAATAGATAGATCTGTGGAAAAAAACTCGAAAATAAATTTACGCACAACACCTTGCTCTACAAAACACTCGTAATGTCAGCAGATCTTTTATATGCAGCCGAATGAAAAATGAAAAATTTTCCATTGGATATACGCCCTGCGATGAGGGCGAATGGAGGAGAAGGAGAAGGATCAACTTGCAATGATTTGGATCATGTCAAGTGGCTTCGAACCCCAACCGCTAGGTTCACGAAAAGAGGAGGATTGACGCTGAATGACGGTTCACACAAGCCGTCAAGTAAGAACAAGTAGGGTTCGAATACTGAGTACTCGATAATGTGCTCCGATACTTTGGGTAGTATCGACATTTGAGCTTAGGTTATGAAAGAGAAGAATATACATGGCGTGGACATTTTCTTTAGTTACAAACACAAGGGATGCAAAAGTCGGATATACTTGCGTCATCATATGCGATTCTTGATCGCATATCGTCTGAACAACATTTTGGGACGGTCCACATATGCTCGCAAACCATATGCGGCCGAAATGCGACTCGCAGAATGCAAATCAGATTTCCGACTTCCGCATTTTCCGCATATCGTGTGAACTCACACAAAAATTTGGAAAATGTGCATTTTCGAACGTGCTAACCATATGCGACCGCACAAAAACAAAAACATTGCATATTCTGCCCTTTGCGATCAAACAATAGTTCTATAAACGAAAAAATTGATTCTTGTGCATGAAATTCTTATGAATGATTCTTATGAGTTGAAGACGGTAGATTCACCTCCACCATTCACCCTCGCTATCAAAGCTGTGTTGCTCCTAAAAATCGGAAGTAGGAAGCAGAAAAGTGGAGCACAACAAGCAGGATGAACGAATCCACCGTTTAGCCGCTGCGGTGGAGAATTAAGCCAAGCTTTGGGAAGCAAGTTTGTCGATGATATTGAACGTGGAGATGTTGCGACTATGTGACCTGAGGAAGAATACTTTTAGATATGTACGTTGCTAAAGCTTTGATTTTGCTTGCACAAAAATTTGTTCCATTTACAGAATTATTTTTACTGCACAAAAAAATGTGGTAACGTAAAACCAAAGTTCGATACTTTTGTTGTATCGATACTCACCGATTCGACACCAGAAAATACTCGGTATCGATAACAAGGGCCGATTCTTCGAACCCTAAGTACATATGAAATCAGTTGTTTTTGTAGTGTTTCTAACTCTCGTCACGGCACTGAGATTTGAAGTCGTCTAGAGTATTCAGGATTTAGTCAATCAAGACCAACAATTTTTTTTATCGAGGAATGGAATGCAAAGCAATAGAATTAGTTTTTTGAAAATAGGGTTGAGTGGGAGGCCTACATTCAACCCAGCTGAGTTTATTTGATTGAGTTGAAACTATTATAACGACAGTGAAATGATTCTCAAGCAAACTAGTCACTTTTTAAGAAATCTGTAGTAAGCTCACTTTAATTGTTCACAATCAGGGTGCACCGCGACAAGGACAACAACAGCAGAATGGCGTTTAAACTACGGAAGGGAAATATGCTCAGTGAGAATGATTCTGTCTTCAAAACAAGTTGTCATCAAAACAGACAGAGTACGCATTTTAATACCAGGGACTGCTAAAGTTGACAAAGTTTCGACTTGTATATAAGCTTCCAGAATGTTTCGAATAACGTTCTAAGTTGCAATAAAAAGACTGAGATAAAAAACCTTAACCACCATTTTTTTACAGTCAGTAATTGGTGCATTCAATTTAAAGCAATCATTTAATTAAGTCAAATCTTTCAAATTGCAGTCTTTTGAAATACATTCTTGAATTCGCAGTGAATTCACATAAAATCATTTGAAGTCAGTGAAGTCAACAAAAACAATTTGAATTCTTTTGAACTTTGAACGTCATGATATGTTAAAAAAAGTGTGTAGCGAACATTTGGTTATGACGTTCTTTGACCTCAATACGAGACGAAAAAGTTCAAAAAGTTACAAAAAATGAACAAAAAATTAATTTATTCTCACCGTATTTTTTCGGCGCCTAAGTCAACTTGGTGAAATTCATGCAGCTATGCTCTTTAAGCTTATTTTTTTTGAATACATTGTCCATCTTCTGGGTTGTTTTGCGTTTAAGCCTTGGGCCAGTTTTCCTATCCAGTAGATTCAAAATTTTTTGTTTGTTTGTTTTAACAGCCGTGCGATGGTTGATTAAGAGCATCGCTTTGTAAACCGCAATTTGACGCAAGAATTGAACTTCTACGACCAAATCAATATATCGAGTTAGTTGCTGATATTTACGGGTCAAAGTCACGACGGAACTTTTATCATGGGTATTGTGTACAAAAAGTTTTCGTTTTCCATTTCCCTTCAATAGGTCCGTTTTCACTTCCCCACACTAAGCGTGGGAAGTCCCAAATGGGGCGTTCACGGCTCGAGTGATGGGAGGCCAGGTTTCAATCCCCGGGCTCGGCTCTTTTTATAAATGAAGGGTTTGCGGGGCATGCATTTGGTGTGGGAGAGTGAAGAGAAGTTAGGAAGGGATACCTTGAGGGAGAGAGAACCAAGTAGGACCTTGAGTGAGACCAGATAGGTTTTGTTTATAGGGAGAGAAAAAAAATAGGAAATCGGAAGATTTGGAGTTTAGGCTTAGGCTAAGTTTATAACAGCGGTGCAACCCAGTCGTGAAGTTTGAATACTTAAATAAGTACGAGTCAAGTGTTGATTTTTTTTTTATGTACTGGAGTGCTAGGCAGGAAGGTTTATCACTTTTGTGCAACAGATCTATAGGTAAGATCTACTCATCTCTTTCTTGATCTGTACTTATCTCTATCCCCAACTGAAACGATTTTCACTTCTGGTAGGAGGTTTTCCCCCTAAGTTTAATTGAACGCGAGCGTCTGAAGCCCCGGGTACGCTTGCCATATATATAGTCCTTCAAACGGGGCCGTGACAGCCGATTTTGAGTTGTTACGATCGCGTGTTCAGGTTCGAGTCCATTGTTCGAGAATTTTATATTTTTTTTCTTTTCATTATTTTCTCTTGGTGTGAAGTAGTTTTGAGACGGATGAAAAGTTACTTGTTAAGTTTAGTAATTAAGAATGACATAAATTATTAAAATTGTAATTAGTGTTCATGAGCATTGTGCTAATGTGGGGGTCGCATCTATTTCGCGGTTATAGTTTTGAGTTAGTATTAAGGAGTCACGGATTGAGCGAAATTGGCGGAAACACTTTTTGCACTGATAACGAAACCGAATACCGCTTTTGGGAATACATTTAATCGGAAAAACATTTGCACTCTGATGTAATTACCCGATTTCATTGGACAATGACATTTAAAGCCATTTGTCAAAATAGGAAACCATTTTGCTCAACCTTCCATTAACAGTAAATCGAAGTGTTTACTTCTTTTCAACAAAACAACAAAAAACGCGGCTTTCTTTAAAAGAATGCAACAAATGTCCCACCCCAAGTTAATCCCTTCCTAGCTTGAGTTCGATCACCTTAAATCCCATAAAGCAGTTGAAAGTAGTTATCCCCTTAAAAAAAAAAACAACTCAACAACAACTTGAGCCACATCAAGTGAACATTCATAATCGCACACAGTTAATTAATTTTTCTCAAATCCCCTCAAACACGATAAAAATCATCAACAAAAAAAAAACAAAAAAACAAAAAAAAAAAAACCAACATCTTGCAGAGCTGCGTTCAGTTCTCATCTCCGAAATACCACTCGTCGTATCTCAGGCACTACATCGTATTTTATTGTATACCGAGTACGACGACGTCTCTGCATCTGACGGGTGTTGCACGTTACGTACTCAAAGATACGCAACAACAAAAGATATTAAAAAAGCAAAAAGACAAAAACAACAAGTCTTGATCTCACGATGGTTATGCTGATGTTAAATTTAATTAGCCAAAAGAAAAGAAAGTAATTAGGAGTACTGCCAGCCAGTGTCTGGAGATGCTCCTAGGATTCACTTGGTGGATATGGCATACCCAAAGGCCATCGCAGCTGGACAGGATTTACTCTTCCCAGAGCTCATATTTTCTGCTGCTGCATTTGCAGAAGATTCCAGAAGCAATTCGCAAAAGTATCTCAAGTGTGAAGCATTATTTTTTTTTTTCTGTGATGGTGGAAATGAATGCGATTTTTTTTTGCCTGGGAAATGGAAAATTTGGCAACCGTCGGGAAACCGCAAAAACAAAACAAACAAAAAAAAACCTTCCCAGATGAACTGAAAAGGTGGGTGGAATGATTGTGACTTAATTATGATGACACAGTTTCTGGGAGCGCGTAGTTTTGTGCTGCCGACCCAGTTCGGATGGCTTTATTGCTTAATTGAATCATTGCGACAGCTTGAGGCATCTCTCCTCTTTTCGCAAAGTTTCAGATGGAAATTGTTTCCAGCTCAGTTGAGCAAACGTGATTTTAATTAAATGAGAAACGCTGACAACTATTGTTTGCGTTAAATCTGCTCAAGTGCGAGTAGTAATGAGGATGACTTGAATTATAATTCTATATTTTGATGGGTCTGTGGTTGGGCGGGTACATCTATTCATGAACACTCTAATTTTAGTCAAAGACAAACGATTTTGAGTTGAAGCAGCGGTGCAGAAGATTAATCAAAACTAAGGTCGAGTATGTGCGTGCATGCTGGAAATCAGCTTGTTTGTTTTTAAGGTTCCGTAGTCCAAAAGGAAAAACATATTTTTTAAAATAAAACGAGGAAACTTTAATAAATGAAAGATTTTTCACATGCCTCGATTACCACCTTTTGCCATCATTCTGGCGAATTCATAATTCCACAATTTGTAGAACTTCTGATCTTTATCGACAAAAATAAAATCAAGTGTGATTTCACTGCGTCATCATTGTTGAAAGTTTTTCACATCCATAAAGTTTTGTTAAAACTGAAATAAATGATAATCAGATGGCGCAACATCAGGGCTTCTCAACCAAGCTACAAAAATTTTTGGCGGGTGGTCAAAGATGTATTTGGCCTAGCTTTGTCCTGGTAAAACAATGACACCTTTTTGGATGGATCCAATCGGACCGTTCTTCGTTGATCGCTATATTTAATCTGTCCAGTTGCTGACCGTACGCATTGATTGTTTGATTTTGAAAGCACCACACCTTTCCAATCCCAATCTCATTCGGTGATCATTAAAGATCGTTTTCGATTGACAATGTAAACGACCAATTTTTCATCGTTAGTGATAATACGTTTAAAAAAGGGATCAAATCACTTTGATGCGATTCGTTTCATGAATTTCTTTCAAATCTATTGGAACCCAAGTTATCATCGAGCTCATAGGATCGACCTGATCATTGTTCAACATTCAGTGAAAAATGTACGGAAGGAGAATTGGCAAATCGGCACTGTCTTTCTTCAAAGGCTTCTTCTTTTAATTTTATTGTGGTTTTTGCGTTTTGGATTGACAGAAGCCATTAAAAGTATGGACAACGACATCTATGTGTGAAATGGGCAATACCCTGATAGGATCACTTTGTTATCCGAGAACTTTTTTCTCAGAAACGCGTGAAAATATCAAGTTGAAATCAATACACACAAAGCTGTAAAAGGATTCATATTTTGATACTCGTAAGGAATCAAAACATATAGAGTACTGCAGACAAAAACGGGAAAAGAACTCGATTCTCGCGATGGTCGACTTATAAATAGACCTTCAAGTTTGAACGGAACCCTCGTTGCTTGAATTCGACTCGAACTTTTTTTCTAAATCGAGTAATTAAAAGCACACTCTGGACAAAAGAACCCTTTTCTGCTCTGGTCAATTATCGATCTCAGCACAAGACAAATGCAATAAAAGATTTCTCACTTCTTGGAAGATGTTTTGACTTCAAAGTGTCAATGTTTGAGCATCGAGAGGAAGTCATGGTTGAGAAAAAGCTTGCATTGCAAAGGGTAACTTGCTTACTGGCGAGAAATATGAAATCTGTAAGGACGAATATAAACTGTATCACTGTTAATTGCTTTGCGAACTTAAAACTTACGCAGATAATTGTTAAAAGTACAGTGCACGAGAATTGGAGTTTAGATGGCGACTAAATGAGTTAAGTAGAAATTGACAACCTTGTAGAGCATTCGTTTGAAGTTTGACCCCGCTTGCTTTGACGACTCTCAATATTGAATGCCTTCAGTAAGTTTGTAAACGTGAAAAAAAAGTCATCTATATAAGGCCTCAGTATCAAAGTGGATCTAGACTTTACGATGAAGATAGACTTAACACAAAAGTTTATAGCGAGACTTGCTGTTTCCGGCATGTCGGTGTCGGGCCGGGCAATGAAGCATTATCAAAAGGATTTTTCAATCAAGCGTTTAGCGTTAAATTTCAGAGTAATAAAGCAGAGATATTGCTGCTATTTATAGCCATCGAGGAGACTTAGTCCACCACCAAGGAATAGTCTAAGCTATGGACATACAGTCCCGTTCGAAAATTTTTGGTCAAACTGTTATATTTTTCGAATTGTTTCAAATTTGTTGCAATAACTTTTTTAGCAGCTCATAATACACAACACCCTTGTGGTCCCACCAAATGCACAGCATAACCTTTAGGCCATGAATATTCTGAACGGCCGTCGATGTTGAGGCATGTCCGGGGTATCCATACGTTGTCCGACATTTGGGATTATCGTCATGTACCCATTTTTCATCATTTGTGACGAATCGACGCAAAAAAGACTTCTTTTTGTGGCGTTCTAGCAGCATTTCGGACATGCAAAATCGGCGTTCGACGTCTCGTGGCTTCAATTCATATGGCACCCAATGTCCTACCTTTCGGATCATTCCCATTGCTTTCAAATGATCGGAAATGGTTTGCTGAACGACGCCAAGTGATTTTACAAGTTCCTCTTGCGTTTGGACATTTTACGGCTTTACAAAAACTTGTGTTTTCACTAATGACTAATAACCTAGACTGAAATAATTAGACAATGACATGAAGTTTCTGATGTGACAGCTGTCATGGTCAAAATTCACCTCAGAGTAATAGATATGAAGTTGTCTGCAATAACGACGTTTTCAACCGGTAGTCCTATTAATAAGTACTATCTTGGACCTTCTCTCACTTTTAATACTGCTGCACATCTTCTACTTCTGCTTCTTCGCAAGCTTAAGTTTCATAATTGATTGGGATCAGGAGGCCAACTTCTACAGCGACTTTCAGTTCTAAGAACACCATTCTCTCTTTTACATCATCAGAGTAGCATCGGAGACGATTGTACCTTCTGTTTTGGGGGGTTGCATCAGTTTTTGGTGCTCATGGCCCAGGAATCCCCCCATTTCCAACATGCAGCTTAAACATAAATCCGTCGGAAAAGATAACATCATTCCACATGTCCTGAGTCCATTTAAGATGCTCCTGAACCCAGAGCAATCGTTTTTCTTTGACTCTTATTGGAAAATCTGGCTTCAGAACTGACTTGAATGCTCTAAGTCCAGCTTTCGCGAGCATTTTCCTCACTGCGTTTGACGAAATTATTTTTCTTGTAAATCGAATCGGTGTTTTGGGGCACCAAAAAAAGGATTTACCACTGTTGATTCCGTGACATACCCGAAATAGATCTGGAGCACGACTAAGACTGCAGCGATTTCTTGGAGTCGTACGTTGAATTCCAATCGCAAAGTTTGATTAAGGACGATCAGAAGGACCTTTAGAACAATTTGATTTCCTGATCTGTATTCAATTTAGTCAGTGCTTGTACCTTAGATCGACTTTTGCAGCTCAATTGTCCTGGTGAACACATTTTGGTTTTGTGACTCATTGCCAGATTGGTGGCGTTCGAAAAAAGAGTGATCCTGTTCTTTTAATTGCGGACTTATTTACATTCGTTCAATTCGCAGTATTTTTTTTCGTTTTTTCGTTATTTTGCATACGCAAATCTTGTCAAGGATTTAAGCCTTGGAATAATTCATTTCCCTGATCGAATATCATAGTTCTTTTATTAGTCTTTTATAAGCATTAATCTGCAGAAAAATTCTTAATGTTTGAACAAAATCTTGGAGTTTTTCTACAAGCCCTAATATCTCAGATGCGTCCTAAAATAGAGGATGAGTCTTTAGGTCGCGGAGTGCTATGGCCACTACACATATGTTTTATTTCGACAATTGTCAAGTTTTCTTATCACTGTTTTCGACTCTTTAATTCCAACATTCTTAACTTGTTATGCTGTTAAATTCGTCCTTCTTAATCAATTTAAGGTTACAATTTAGTCAGTGCTGCAATAGAGGACGTTTTGATCATATCTTTCGAGATCTCAACTTTCCTGAAATGGAATAAGCCCGAGTATAATATCCTCAACTCCAGCTTTTCTCATGTAAATGGTGTTATAAAAAACCTCGTCCGGCTCAAAAATCGGGACCGTTTTATGATGTAACCACCATTGGACTTATTTCATCCACTTCTGTCTTTTACAGCCTCTTAATGCCTTGCCAGAATATTAATGGGGCCTATAACACATTTTCTCAACTTTCAACTCAAAAATGCCTGAGAGGAGAATTGACAGAAGAGCTACTTTTGTAAGGACTTCCACAAAATATATGGAGTCTCAATGGTCTTCATTATGACTATCAATGACATCGACTTTCTTAATAAAATATTTGCATCTAACTACGAAGATAACATTTAATTGCACAAGGCTATTTCTAATTCCAACTTTCTACATCATGACCTGAATTAAAGGAATGCCCCTCGGAAAATCAGAAACAGCGACACTCCTTAAGGGGACAAAAAACTCTAAATCAAGAGGCTGCAAGAACGTTTCAACTAAAACCGCAAAAGAGTAATTAAAATGCAACTCACGAAGCGAACATTCGAACATTAATATCGAGACACAGATTATCAATATCTATCAGCCAAAGCACCACGAATTGTAAATCCAACAGTCTTATCTGATGCAAGGATTCACCAAACTCCGATATCGGCCAACAACAATCTGTGATATGTCAACGAAATAAATATTCCCCACCACCACACCGATACAGACTTTCTTTTTACTGTTAGCCAACAAATTGCTACGAAGAAAATCCAACTGATCCAAGAAGTCGTGAGCTAATATCAACTCGAGACGCCACAGCCTCTACGCCAATTTATAGCACTGAACCGAAGTTAATTCGAAAAAATCAATTTCCGATTGCCAGTAATTACTGACAGTAAAAAACAGGCCAAACCAAACTGACGCCATAAACCGCTCGAGGAGCAATCTAATCACTGTTCGACAATTCATCAATAACAATCCTGGACGCGAAAGATCTATAACAACTTAATGGGCGCTAATAACTAAGATAAGCAGGCAACAGCAAAAGACCAACGGACGACCGGTGGTGACTCTCTTTGTGTTCCAAACCACGAAACGCCCAGCCTACTGTACGAGTGCCCGCCACCGGCTGAGGGGTGTCTAAATGATCGACGAAATGATCGTGCCGACCGCCAGCGTGTGCGCGATCGCCATGTCAAAGGCCGGGCAAAACTTTAATTATTTATGGTTGCCTTACCGGAGGAACTCCACTGAACGAGCACGCAAACATCACCACGGAGCTGAAATACAATTTTCACTTTCACTACTGCGATCGGTGATCGTTGATCTCGATGAAGAGACAAAAATCCCAGCCAACAACAGTTGTCGGAAGATAGTGACTCCTCTAGGAGTTGCAAGTAGCGCGGCTGCAGAACAAACTGCTGGGCAAAGAGATCGACAGACAGCTAGACAGCCAGACGGACATTGAGGTGGAAATACCCTGTTAACGGACAGCACCACATTGTTCGTGATTCTCTAATTTTTGAGGCGGCGCAACTCTGCACAACTGTTAAGTGCTTCTCCGGCTGCGGGGAAACACGTTCGCGCCAAACCGGGAAAACTCGATTTTCATTTATTTTCACCGGTTCGATGGTGCGGTTTTGTTGGTTGAAGTAACCCAAGTCTTGGGTTCTCCAGATGATAGCCGCTGGTTGAGAGTGGATTAATTGCTGGATGCATCGTGAATAACATTTTGATGGTGAACCCCTACTGTTCCAGTCCTGGTTGGATGAATAGATGACCAACAGGTTACATCCTACGTCCGGTCACTCGAAGTCTGATGTTGAGGAGCATGACGATAAGGAATTTGATGTAAAGCGCTATGAGCGGCAGAAGGGTTGGACTGTGATGATGTCTCACAAAACTCTTTTCGGGAACTTTATTTAATAATTTGTTTTTTTGTTAAACGAATTTCGAAATATTTAAAAAAGTTAAAAAGGAAAGAGAGCTTAACGAGTGTCCTGGACTTAAAACTGACGATCGGAAAGGCGACTGTCGGAAAATAACATTGAAGCGAGATGAAGGCCAAGCCTTGCGCCACATAACATCATAAAAGCTTCCAGCCCGAAGGGTGCCACATCTGGCGGTCACCGATGACGTAAATGTTGGATCAAACCAAACACTATTTACTGATCGTAAGAGAACCTGAGCACAACACTGCTTGTCGGTTTCCGGGGGATAGAAAATTGGTGCAACATCAGCTAAGACAAAACCTAAAGATTAGAAGTTAGAATAATGGAAGTATGACAGGTGTCAACTAACACCTAGAAGAGATGATGATTTGATGGCGTGTGGACATCTTTTAAATACAACAAAAGGAAGTGTCAAAACCTTTTTTTTGCACTTTGAAAGAAAGTCTGACAAGAATTTCTATTTCGGAAGTGAGCTTTATAAGAAACCACTCAGTATCTTCTTAAGGCCAGAGCTTGTTTCTGGGTTCAGCGACAATTTACGACAGCGAAAATTTACGATCATTTACTTGCTCGTCCAGCTTAGATTTGAAAAAAAGAAGTGGAAGCCATGGTAGTCTACAAACCCTCAAAGCCACCCTCAAACTTGTGATTCAAGGTAATGTGTGGATTATTGCCATTGCAAATGCTCTTCAAAAGAGGGAAGAGAGTACATTCTGGCAACTAAATAAATCCTATCATGCTGGTGAAGTGATTCCCGGATGTGCTCAGAAATCAATTGATATAATTTTGGAAAAGTGTAAGACAGTCCAGTTTGCGGAACCTCTTCGAGCCTAATCTCGGTTGCGAAAAAGCGTTCCCCAGAGCGACTTGTTAGCAGATGGAACAAAAAGAAATCGGAGGGAGCCAAATTAGGCAAAATCCCTGACTGCTGGAATCCTTACGAATAACGATTACATTGTGCGATGGTGCGTTATGTTTGTCCACAAATCAGGAAAATAGCTTCATTTAAACATTTTATGACACCTTTGAATAAAATCTTGTCTGCTTAATCTTGTGGCAAGAGTTCTCTTTGATATCCCGCCACACTGCGTTTGTCATCCTCGATGAACTCACGTCCACTTTTGAAACCTCTATCACTCTATGAATCACTTCTCGTTTTCATCATATAATTTTAGCCGTTCTTATCGTGTGAGAATATTCCATGGGTGAAGTCCGAAATAAGGATGGAGAATTTTGATATCGACTTATTTCCACAAAAAAAAAAAATATTTGCATTCACTTAGTTCGCAGTATTTTTTTCAACATTTTTTTTGTTTTGAATACCTCGAATTGTAATTTTCTGTTTTTGGAAAGATTTGGTTGGTCATCACTCTGCCGTCAGTTTTCAGCCTTCAAAGCAGCGCCAATGGCACTATTTTTCAGCAACCATTTACAATAGGAACTTGGCAGCTGATAGAGTAGTCACTAGAGTAAGGCCACCCACAATTCACGTGATCCCATTTGATCCCAACAGCAAATGGTGACTGCACTTAATTCGAAAACCAAATACAAGACTTGTCCAAGGAATTGATAACCAACTGCGCAACTCAGGCGCTACTTTGTCCTGATGAACAAATGAACGGTTTTAGTCAAAAAGCAGTGGTGTTGGTCTTCAGTCGTTTGCTGACTCACTTTGACCGCAATTCGGATTCATTGCGACCATATAAAGATTGGAAGACGTCTGTTAATAAAGGAGGAAAGGAATTTTTAGACATAAGTATGAATCTTAGAAGGTGCCTATGGCTAACATTTTTGTTTGAAGGTTACTGATTGACACCTCAGCGATGGAAAGGTTGGTCCGCTCCTTATTAGTCTCTGAGGTAATCGAGCTCGGCTTTCTTGGATCTGTCAGTGGAGAAGGCTAGCTCTGCCTTGCATTAGTCTGCACCCTCACTCTACTCCTTCCTTCTGGAAATCCTATACATGCCTTCCTAATGTTGTCTTTCCAAATGGGATTCAGTTTGAGTAACGTCCAACTTTTTGTGTACGATTTCGGTTTTTGTTGTTTCTATGCGTAGCCCTCATTGGAACGTAGCATGACACTAGGGGCTCTAAGCCACTGGATAATTGTTGCCAACGTATTTATGAGCTTTAAAAGTGGCACAAAATGTCTTTCAATAAAATAGAAAAAAAAAAAAACATGTAACGCGTCTGCATTAATTCTTTCAACTAATTACTTTCATTTTCTTTCGTTCTCTTTCCAGGTATGTTCGTGACAATACGAATCGAAAACGTAAACAACAAATGTGGGGCTTATGAATGAGCCAAAGTGCAGATATCAATTCACAAGTATGTATGTATTTACCGCGGGTAGAGGAATGGGGTGGAAGAAATTTTCCCTTCAATTCCCATCTAGCACTGCACCCGCTAATTTTTTTGCGCTCAGCTTGTAAGGCTTCACTGGTTTACGGATCACTTAAGGTTCTTGGGTTTATTTTTACGTTTCAGGTGAAACCTCATAAAGGTTAGAAAGTCGCCCAGTTTTGTTGTAAGTCAAAACTTATTGGTGATGGCATGTGTTGTGTGGTCGCGTATTTGTGAGCACAACATTGATGTGCGATCGAAATCTAGAGGCTAAGACTATGGAAGTGAGACCTTCTTGGCCAAGCCACGATAATGGTTTCGTAGGGAAGGAGAAAATAAATGAAATTTCCATTTTGTATTCAATTTTCCTTGGTTTCACTGAACGGTAGCCTTTGGAATTGAGGTTAACCTCATTTTAATGGGGGTTTGGGGCGGGTAATCGTACTATTCATGGATTTACAGAGGAAGCTTAATGACTTCTAATGCTGCTGTGAGGCAATTTGCATGTGAGAAACATGAATGGATGAGTCGATCGACCTCATTTTTTTTCGTGTTCAACTTAACCTTCCTTGAGGACGATGAATCGACGAGCTCTATCGCAACTTGCACCTCTTCATTGTTGGCACATCTTTCAAAACCGAGCCAATGTATGGAACCGTCTTCGCTTTTTTTTGGAACTGATTCACTCCTTTATGTCAACGAAGTTGGAATGCATCTTTTTCTCTCTGCTCACATTCAACATGTGACATGAGATCATGTGTTTTAATTGTAATTATCCCGAAAACGGAATATCTTGACATGTGTATTTCTGCTCGGCCCAGAATCGCAATCAGTAGAAATTTACGAGGGATGATCCAAATTTATCATCGGTCATCTCCTTAGTATGTTCTTAAAATGCATGTTCCTTAAGCCGGAAATATCAAAGGGAAGGAGTAAGAAGTCGTTGGTAGCTAGATTTGGAGATCAGGCTGGTTATTCAAGCGATTTGAAACCCCATCTCGAATGGCAACCGGCGTCCCAAAATCCGGACAAATAAACTCTGTGCGTCGGACTCGCGACTTCGATTTCCTTCGGTGTCGGTGAAGACGGCTTTTTCCAGTTCAGAACTATTGTTTTGTTTCAGGATGAATCTAGTTCTCATCCACAGTTTAGAATCAACTCAGCTAGGTTGCTCCCAGTTTTTGCCTTCTTTTTTCGTTCGGAGGTTTTCATTAATGTTACGCATAACGTGCCGAAAACTGTCACACTCCTTTTGTTCATTTGAATTTCATTATCCCCTGAAGGCTTCAACCATTTGTCTGATGGTAATTTTTTGATCAGCTTACACAAGATCTTCGGCTTTTTCATATTTTCTTCGCTAAGGGACGTGCATGGCCGACCATCAAGATGATCACTCAATGACCTTTGGAAGAAAGAACTTGGTAAGAAATCCAACTGGTTCCGCAATTGAAGCCAATTGTACGTCATCGTTTGCGTCCGTGCGTTTTCCTACAGACTCTTACTTACAGACTCTTGAAACAGCTCATTAAATAAAGAACTGTTTTTGTGCAAGTTTCGAAAGGGTTTTGATTTCATGGACCTATAAGGTACTCGGCAACTTATTTCTGTGTGTCGTCCCCTTGGGAAATCGCGTTGTCCCAGTACGTTTAGGTAATCCTAATGAAGAACACAGACCCATAAGACCCTCTCTTAAGCCTCTCTTAGGTTTTTTAAAAATAATTCTTAAACAGATCGACTTATATCTTAGCGCAAATTTTGCGTGCTTTTTGACATGAATAAATCAATTGACAAAGACGACTGTTGGTCCTGCTTCTCCTTGATTTCTTAAATATCTTTGATGCCGTAAGCCATCCCTGCATACATATGTGCGAGATTTTACGTTTTCATACCCAACACTGTGAAGCCTATTACCTCTTACCGACCAGTCAGAAACAAACTGTTGCCTGTGGACACATAATCTTCGAATTCATTCACTTACTAAGAGCGGTTCCACAGGGTTCCATATTAAGTCCACTACTTCTCTGCATATAGTTTAATGAAAATAGAGGAGCTGTTAACATTGTTCAGCTTATTTCCATGACTTAGTCACACGCCTATTCAAATTTCTATAGCTTGACAGACGAGTGAAAAGAATAAAGAAATAACACAAACATAAAGAACAGTCTAGTCCCTCCTCGATTTTTTTTCGAGTTGCAACCGCTTCATCTGTTTTTGAATGGTGAAACAAACCACCTCTTTGCGCAATGATGTCCAAATCAAACTCGATTCGTGTGACTTACTTTTTGCCATCAATCTTACCTAACCATGAAGCTCCATGAGATGTGGGAAACTCCTTTGAAAAACCAAACATCTTCCCAACGGATTGCATGTTTAAAAAGTCATTTCCAGCAGCACCATCACCCCCAGAAGATGCTGCTCCCTCGACGCGTCATTAACACAATTTGTTGCAATCAATTACATGGCTCACTAATGTTAAGATTGCGTGTGAGCGTGAGGCCATTTGCAAGTCTATTATTCGCGCGCCATTCTATGCAAAACCTATTAAAACAACAAAAGGCAATAAATTCAAAAACAAGGCAACAACTCGATACCGCTTGCAGGCCACTTGGCGGCCTGCTCTGCTCGTCCGCCGATGATTCCCTTGGATTTTCATTTTCATTAAGACCAAATGAATCGCATTTAAAAAAATATATATTTGCATTGCGTGCTGCGTACTGGAAGCATCGAACACAATCGACTGATGCGACACGAGGAGAAATCGGTGTTGAGTGTTTTTTAGTGTCGCATCTGTACCAGGCCCAGGGTTGTTAAACGCAAAAAAATCTACAAAAATAAAAAAACCGTAAAAGAAAACTTTCAATGAGGGAAAACACAGTGAAGAAAAATAAAATAGCAAATTGCGAATGGAAAACAGATAAACCCGAAAGGGGAAGAGGTTAAGAAAATAATAATAGTAATAATAAAAACAAGAAGAAAAGTGAAAAGAAACCTTTTAACCATAAAAGTGGATTTTAATTGTCTCCTCAACTCGAAAGGCGACTGACTGACTGAGCAAATGGGACGCATTTCTCGTAGTGCGGTGGTGGTGCTCCTTTTTAATTTTTTAATTGTTTGCATGCTGTTTGCAAATTACCCCAATCAAGTGACATTAACACTCGAGTCGAATAACTGACTTAAAAGAAAGGAGAAAGAAATGGATTGGTTAATAGAGAGCAAGCCACAGGCTGTCACGAAGGAAGAACGTTGTTTCTGAGTTGCAGTTTGTTGGACGTGCAGATATAACAAAATGAAATTTATGTTAAATGTGCTGTTTATAGGGTTTTTATATCTCCCCTTTACTTCCCGCTGATGGGTTTGATGAAATTACGAAGCTTTATCTATTTTTCCGCTCCGAACCAGACCTCTAAAGCACTGATGTACTTAAGCAGTATTTACTGGTAGTTACTGGTATTTGTACTTATTTCTCCTGGCGTATTTGTTCTCGTTCTTCAGTACTGGTCTTCTACTTCAGTATTTTAGTCCTCGTATATGTTCTTCAGTACATTGGTAATGATACTTGTACTTCAGCACTTTGATACTGGTATAATAATTGAGTACATTGGTACTGGGATTTATACTTCAGTATTCAGAACTGTGGCACTGGTATTTGTACCCGCACTTCATTACAGTGGTACTGGTATTTGTACTTAAGTACTTTGTTACTGGTACTTATTTCTCCTGGCGTATTTGTTCTTGTTCTTCAGTACTGGTCTTCTACTTCAGTACATTGATCCTCGTTTATGTACTTCAGTACATTGGTAATGATACTTGTACTTCAGTACTTTGATACTGGTATAATAATTGAGTACATTGGTACTGGGATTTATACTTCAGTATTCAGAACTTTGTTACTGGTATTTGTAATTAAGTAATTTGTTACTGGTACTTATTTCTCCTGGTGTATTTGTTCTTGTTCTTCAGTACTGGTCTTCTACTTCAGTACTTTGGTCCTCGTATATGTTCTTCAGTACATTGGTAATGATACTTGTACTTCAGTACTTTGGTACTGGTATAATATTTAAGTACATTGTTACTGGGATTTATACTTCAGTATTCAGAACTTTGTTACTGGTATTTGTAATTAAGTAATTTGTTACTGGTACTTATTTCTCCTGGTGTATTTGTTCTTGTTCTTCAGTACTGGTCTTCTACTTCAGTACTTTGGTCCTCGTATATGTTCTTCAGTACATTGGTAATGATACTTGTACTTCAGTACTTTGATACTGGTATAATAATTGAGTACATTGGTACTGGGATTTATACTTCAGTATTCAGAACTGTGGCACTGGTATTTGTACCCGCACTTCATTACAGTGGTACTGGTATTTGTACTTAAGTACTTTGTTACTGGTACTTATTTCTCCTGGCGTATTTGTTCTTGTTCTTCAGTACTGGTCTTCTACTTCAGTACATTGATCCTCGTTTATGTACTTCAGTACATTGGTAATGGTACTTGTACTGCAGTACTTTGGTACTGGTATAATGCTTAAGTACATTGGTACTGATATTTATACTTCAGTATTCAGATTTTTGGTACTGGTATTTGAGCCTGGACTTCATTACATTGGTACTGGTATTTGTACTTAAGTACTTTGTTACTGGTACTTATTCCTCAGTATTGTTGAATTTGTTCTTATTCTTCAGTACTGTTATACTGGTCTTGTACTTCAGTACTTTGGTGCTGATGCTTGCAGAGCGTAATTACCATTACTTTTCAGAAATTTTATCGCAAGTACCTTACACGCGGTAGGATTTGAATTTGAGGTGCGCAAACGGCTTAGAACAAATGTCATAGATTTCAAGCGGATAAGCGATCAGTATCGAATTAGCGGTTGCGTCCACTGAAGTACATGTAGACGCTATGAGAAAGGTATTCTGCGAACTCTTGGGCGGAGTCTGTCCGAGGTACGTCGTCGATATCGTACCTATAGATTTGAAGCAACTTAGTTATCTTCAGACCGTCGAACTACCAACCCATTAAACATCCTGCTGATGCTGTTCAAACATTCAGAGGGCAACAGCTCGATTCGGAGTGCCTCAGCAGACTGGAAATAGCTTTAGCCTGAAGAGAGCATCCAAGCCAAAGTTTCTCGGATAAACTATTACCCACCGCACTTTAATTCAGGATACAATCGACAATAACTCGTGTAGCAAAAGAAGGCGTCAGATGAGGTGCAAAAGACGACGTTGCAAAGGAAAACTCGAGCAGCAAGAGAAGACGACATGCCTAGAAAAAGAGAGCAGAAAAATTCCTGCACAAAAAGTAAAGAGCCTACGAGATCTTCCAGCTCAAGGAAATTGAAGAGTCTATGAACAAAAATGTACCAAATACTTTCTACAAAGAAGTCAAAAATCTGGCTGCAGATTACAAAGCTGGCACCCGGTCTCTTCACCGGTCTACATGGAATTGTGGATGTATTCTGGCAACATTTCAAACAGTTTCTTAACTATAATGACCAGGAAAAAGTTACTGTTGTCTTGGAAAAGACCAGCAAATTCACTCACCACCTATTCCCCGACTTTATAGGCTCAGTGTTAAGTGTGTCTGCTGCTCAGCACCCGGCTCCACCTCTCGCCCGTTCGGAGCTGGCAATAAACTGTAGGTCCGACTCACGTCATTTGCGAAAAATGTTAAATGCACACACAAATGTTGAAGTTAGGCTCAGGCCCTCAAGAGCTGTTGCGCCACTAATGCTTTCGAACCCGAGTCGCCAAGGTTATGAGAAAGGGAACCTCAGCTCAGTTTAGGTCCACCTTAGATAGATGAACGGAGTTATGAAATAAAAAGACTCCAAAAAAATTACAAATTACGGCAGAACATCGTATCGCAGTTTTTTTGTATTCTTTATGAAGAAGGGATCACCTTCGTTCCTGAAAACTACTTGCGATAAATGGATTCATCACGTTGCAGGAATTAAAATAAAATCTTTTCTCGCAGTTTCGCATACGATTCCCAGAACCTTTGTGCGTCTTAAGGCTTCCGGTTTGCCACAGTTCGGAATGCACGTTTCTAGCACCTTCGAAATAATAAGAAACCTAACATTTTGCTGAACATCTGAACAACTGCCAAAGTTTCAACTCCTTAACTTTTAACAAAAATGGATTCGGTTGAGTTCAAAAAAACGACACAACTTTCACCAACAACGGTCGGGACGTTGGCAAAACGTTGCCAAAATGAATGGTCTAATAAAATCTCATTCAACCCAAATACAAAGCGCCACAAACTGTGAAGTAAGCATCTGTGAATGTGGGCAGGAAAACACTTAACAGAAACAGTGCCGCAACTTACTTTTTTGCCGCCCTTTTATCACGTGTTTCCCAACGTTTTACGGATCAAATGACTTCCCAACCCGCCATGAGTAGTTACCAAAGTGAAATAATCTTGTGAAAATACAGACACTGCCAAGCGACAACTCCCCGAGAAAATAATTATCCCATGTTAAACCAGGTTATCGCGTGGGAGATCTGCACGGATGGTTTTTTTTTTCTCTCACAAATACAAAATCTCCCTCTTCAAAGCAGCTTCCTTCTTCACTTAGCCACAATCCATATGTTGTTGTGAATCAACCTTCTGCATATCTTACGAGTGAAGTGGACTGTTGTTGGAAAATTAGCCTATAAATCGTTGCCTCCTGGAAGCCTGGGTTTTTTTTTTTGGGTGATAAACAATTCGTTTGTAAATTGTTTAAATTAGTGCAATTTTTGCTTTTCTTCATTTTTCTTTCTGAAGAACTTTTGGAAAAACCTTTGATTCAATGAGGATATTTATATTTGTTGATGATTAGCCTCTATCGATTAGAAAATAGTCTAGAATCGAACTATTTAAGGATTCCTCATAACAGGTCTTGAGGACTTTTAAGTGAAATTTATTAATTATTATTATTATTTCTTATGATCCATTACAATGTCGTTTGATTTGAAGTCAGTATATTTATGAAATAAATAACTATAAATTTTAAAGGTGCCGTACCTTTTTTTTTATTTTTTTGCAGCACTTGGAAGTGAAAAACGCTTTGCTCCAAAAATCGAGGTTAATTTGTTATTAAAAATAGAAAAATTAAAATTCTTGATTCCATGTTGATTTATGCGAAGATGTAATGTTTCAAAAGGATCGGTTCAGTAGATTTTGAGTCCTTATGTTCACGAACTTCAAAAATGACGTTTTCGTGAAAACTGATTTAAAGATTTTTTTTCAAAGGAATGATGCGATTCCAAATAAACCATCAATAAAAGAACATGAATTTTATACTTACATAGAGTCATCAATACCAGCTAAATACAGTGAAACACTTTCATTCAGCGTTGAATTCTACCTTCTTCTGTTGTACGCGCAGCTTCTTCGTTCGCTCGGGTTATTTGTAGTTCTACGTTTGGGAAAGATTTTTTCTCTGTCGACCCACAATATTGCCTCTTTCCTGGCGATCCTTGCCGTGTTACTTTTTTTGGCTTTTTGCAAATAAATAAATAAGTGACAAAATTACACTGAACGAGTAACAAAACAAAACAAAAACAAAAATTTGAGAAAATTTTAGCTCTGTTACAGTACACAACCGTTCAGCAGCAAGTGGGCCAGTAAACTAGTTTATTTTCGATGCATTTGAAATTATACAATTTCTGCAAGGTCAATTAACATCCATTGAAGGGATTCGGGAAAACGAAGAAAATCGCAGCTGTTTTATACTAGGGGTATGGATTGGCCGGTCGTTTGAAACGCTGAAACTTCGTTAGTTTTACTCGAATTGACTTAAAATTTTTACAAAATATTCTCGACATATTGTTCGTTCGAAATTCCGAAAAGCGAAAACCTTACCCCCCCTACGGTTCCATTCCTCAAAAGGAAAAACGGAACAATTATAGAATCACTTCATTGTCCGTCTTTCTGTCATCACCTTTTATCTCTGGAACTCGAAGAGGTCTTAAGTTGTAAAATTGTTAAAAAAAAAACGACGCAGTTTCGAAAGAAATGACTGTTTTTGAAGGATACTTTGATATTGGCAAGGGGAACAAAACCTCAAGTGTTAGTCATACAAACAAAAGCGGGCTTTGGGGACACAACTCTCATGGCAGGTATAAACCAGTATTTTTTTTAAATTGTAATGCCGCTCTTTGAGGTCTTCAATGGATTCCATGGACGTGACTTCTTTTTTTTAAGGAAAATAATTTCCCGATATCGAACCCAGTCGTCCGTACATTTGGGGTCGTATTTGTTACAAGCATGTGAGAGTTTACCAGGAATGTCACACCTGATTTGTTGATGGTCTGAAGTATAAAGACTTATCAAGGGTGGGTCAATAAGTGCCTGAGAAATTAAATAAAGAACACTCTTTTGGGCGTTAAAACATTTAATTTTTCAACCTGGTCTCTTTTTAGCCCGATACACTTTATCCAATGAGTTCTTGAGCCCCTCAAAATAAACGTTTGTTTCAGCGATGACCTCTTCATTCGAACCAAATTTCTTATCTCCTAGCCATTTCTTCATGTTTGGAAACAAGAAATTATCGTACGGAGCCTAACCTGGGGAATAAGCTGGATGAGGGAGGAGATCGTAGCCTAACTCATGCAATTTTGCCATTGCGACTGCAGACTTGTACGCCGGTGCGTTGTTCTGGTGAAAAATTACATTTTTCTTCGTCAAATGCGGCCATTTTTGCTTCAATACGGCTAAGAATTCATCCAACAGCTCAGCGTTGTTTGCGCCGGTTTATCGTTTTACCCCATTTAAGGTAATCGATGTGAACAACACCGCGCTCGTCCCAAAAAAAACTGTCGCCATGACCTTGGTTGCTGACAAATCCGCCTTGGCATTCTTTGGCTTCGATTCACCCGAAGTCCATAGTTTTGACTGTTCGTTGGTTTATGGTGTGTTGTGGTGTATCCAGGTCTCATCAACGTTTGCGAAATGGCTCCAAAACTTATCCAATTATTTATCTAAAATCGAAATCACTGAGCCATGTGATGAGTCTGTGGCCCTCTTCAAGCTCGCGCACTTTCAATCGTCGATCATGCATTATCAAACCATGGATTTTGTCCACCATTTTGTTATGTTAACCTCAATTGGGCGACTAGAACGTTCGGCGTCACTTGTGCTCTAGCGACCGCACCGAAATTGAGTAAACCAGTGGTGAATTGTTCCAATAGATGGTGAAGAGTCCCTCTAATATTTGTCAAGCTTTTGTTTGTCTTGCGTGATAGTTTTTTCTCGCAAAAAAATTGCGTTTTATGAACACTCGAAATACAATTTTTCCATTTAAACGAAAATCAGCGTACCGTCTTTATAAAATGGCTGCCACAACAAAACTATTTAACAGATCTGTCTGAAAATTTGGGTGCGTTCCTTTGAAAGGTAATTGTTGAAAAAAAAAAATTTAATATGGCGACACAATTTGTGTGAATTTTCAGGGACTTATTGACCCATCCTCGTATTGCAAAACAACAAAATGTTGAAGAAAATCCAATTAAATGCCATGAATTGAAACAATTTAAGTTGAATTCACTGACTTCAATCGATTAAAAGTGAATTCACTAAAGGACTTCAAGTTAAATTTGAATTCACTGCTGACTTCTACTCATCTTACGTGAAGTCAATTGATTTCCGAAAGAGATTTCAACTCTTTAATTGCTTAAAAATTTAATGGACCAGTCAAGAATGGCAATTCGCAATCTTTTTGAACTAAATTGCATCAATCAAAACTTTTAATACGTTGACTTGAATTCCGTGGATTCATTCCCAAAAGAATGCAATCTTTTAAAAACTTGGAAATTACTACAACAGATGACCCACCCGATTTCTTTTTCCCACAATAGTTCAACCTACTAAGGTCCACCATTTGGAAACCGCCCAAGCAACCCAACCATTTGTTAAATGTGACAACATAAAGGAATCTCTCGCGATACCTTCCACCATTCTTTGTGCACACTACAAACAACACACACTCGGCTCGATATCGTTGAGATACAATTTATCTACATGTTCACGGCTCTCCCCGGACCCGAACCCGAACCGCAGGCTTAGCCCCAACCATCTACGAGTATGCCCCAACAGCACTTACAGTCCATAAGAATGCAATTCGATAGCCTTAATTTTCAACAGCAGGCAGCGTCAAAAAAAGCTACTACTCTCCACTACAAAGCAATTATTATGCTCCCCCCGACCGCACCGCACAGCCGCGCAAAAGTATCTATGCACTTCGAAACGTGTGTGCGTGTGGAAGAAGAAGTATCTTTATTCGTAAAGTCTTCAGATAGTGAACTGTTTGTGCATTATTACATTTGGCACGCGACTCTTAGGAAAATGTTGTTTTTTTTTTTCTTTTGTTGTTTTGCTTTTCTTCTTTCAAGAAAGACGACGAATATGCAGAAGAGAAGAGAAGACTGGAAAAAGAGTGTGTTTGCCCCAAACAAGAAGTCATGGCTTAAGCGGTGTGTTCCAAGTGACGCATAACGAACAGACGGATCGAACTCATACATGTGCTTGAGCCACGGAATGGGCTTCGATCGCAGCTTGTAGCTTTTACAAATTTTAGTTTGCTATCGAGGCGACACGCGAATCGACACGACGGAGGCTCTGAAATAAAAAATATTTGCTGCCTGCCCACACGGATACGCGCTTAAAAAAAAACAAAAAAAGGATTTCCATTTCTTTCTTTCACTTTGTTTTGTTTCCCTTGATGACGCATAATTTTCGGCACGAATACCATCCTGACGTCGTGTTAACGTACCGTCAATGACCTTTTTTTTTCTCGTTGGTGTTGTTGTTTGTCCTGCCACAGGCTAAAGCTGTAGCCATAGTGATAGCCGATTAGAACGTTTCGAAAAATGGCAAAAAGGGTACAAAATTGTTGTAAAAGACGAGTCGAATGAAATCGAACGCCTACGCGTCGTTTAACGATATAATCGTGATTCGGGATCAGGCAGCGTCAGGCGTGTCGGGGTCCTTGGCGGTTTTTTTCTTTAACGTGACATGTGGTTTCCTGTTGAAGCAGTGTCCTCTTGTTGCCGCCAACGCCGCCTCAGTGCTGGAGAAAGTTGGATCACGCAAAGTGGTTCTTCTTGCTGAATGTGAATGTGTCGCGGTGTGTAGTATCTGTGCGCCTCCTTTCATTGAAAGATGTAAATCAAAGTGAATTAGAGTGCAGAAATGCCTTCAAAAAAATAACCCCGTGTCTTTTTGGGTCTTGAAAAGAATTCGGGAATTGAGCTCGCCCTTAATGCATGCCAATTTGTTGTTTCAGTCGGATCTGTGCTTAACCTAGATTGTTTTTTGGATTCACATTCCTTGCTTATATTTGCAAGTTGTTGTTTCTTTTTTGTTGTTGTTGTTTTGTGTCTGACAATTAGTATGCTCGGTGGATAAGTTACCTAGATAGTATTTTACTGTCTTCAAATTGGATTTAAATTTGCTTGTCTCTTTGGTGGTGTCTTTCCATGTGGTTCTTCTGCAAGAGTGCTGCAGGTAACGAATGTATTTTCCACATGGATTAAGCGTTGCTGCTGCTGCTGCTGCTGGAAGAATTTGCATTTCGAGAAATTGTTCAAGGAATGTGACAGTGTAGTGCATTGCGACGACGTTTTGCTATGCTATGTTTTAGCATGCGCCTGGTCTCTGCCTGCCACTGACATGGAGCACACTTGCTTGCCATGTGAATCACGTACGTATTTCGATATAGTGTTTTTTTTTGCAGTTTGAATTTTCTTTTTATTGTTTTTTATTGGAAATTGTTTGCAATTTAAATATTTTGTCTTAGAGAGGAGCAGTGTTCTCTGCGAGTTGTCTGTGCGGTTTTGTATTCAGTTCAGTGAGGAACCATGCAAGGATGTCATTCGAAGTTAATCGCTGCTCCGAATTTTCGAGTACTTCCATAGTTAGTTGTTCTCTTTCGGTGGCACGCGATTTTAATAAAGATTTTGTAAGATTCGCGACCTCTTTCGCGTGACCTCTTTTTACTGAGTCGAGCTGGTTTAATCGTTTAAATTTTATGTCCTGATTTATAGCGAACCGTACTTTTGACAGGTTTGCGTACATTTTACGAATGGAATATTTCTAATTGAAACTAGCTTGAACGATGGACGCCTTACTCAGCCGCTACGTTGTCTGAATCGTTCATGAAACTAAAGGGTGATTTTTTAAAAGCTATAGGAAAGTTTTTCAAAAAAAAAAACACATAAAATTCAGAAAAATGCATACAATCTTTATTTGAATCGATAGTACGGTTCATATTATTTAATGTTTGAAGATTATTTCATGCAAATGTTGACTGCGCCTCAAATGGTCCATCCGCTTAGTCCAATTTTGGCATCCTTTTTCCAACATTTCGGCCGGTATCTCACGAATAAATGCTTCAATGTTGTCTTCCAATGCGTCAATTGAAGCGGGCTTGTCTGTATAGACATGAGCTTTAACATAGCCCCACAAAAAATAGTCTAAAGGCGTTAAATCGCACGATCTAGGCGGCCAATTGACCGGTCCCGAACGTGAAATAAAATGTTCACCGAACTCGCCTCTCAATAAGTCCATTGTTGCGCGTGCTGTGTGGCATGTGGCACCGTCTTGTTGAAACCACATGTCATGCAAATCAAGCTCTTGCATTTTGGGCAAAAAAAATGTTGGATATCATCTCAAGGTAGCGCTCACCATTCACAGTTACGTTACGATTCGCATCATCTTTGAAGAAGTATGGTCCAATGATGCCACCAGCCCATAAACCGCACCAAACTGTGACTTTTTCTGGATGCATTGGCAGCTCTTGCAATGCTTCTGGTTGATATTCACTCCAAAATCGACAATTCTGCATATTTACGTACCCATTGAGCCAAAAATGAGCTTCGTCGCTGAACACAATTTTTCGGTAAAAATGTGGATCTTCGGGCAACTTTCCAAGAGCTCATTCACCAAAAATTTTACGTTGCGGTAGGTCGTTCGGCTTCAATTCTTGCACCAGCTGTATTTTGAAAGGCATCACACCTAAATCCTTCCGCAAAATGTTCCACGTTGTTGAGTAACAGAGGCCCAATTGCTGCGAACGGCGACGAATCGATAGTTGATGATCATCATTAACACTGGCCGATACAGCTGCGATATTTTCTTCAGTTCGCACTCTACGTAAGCGTGTTGGTGGTTTAATGTCCAAAAATGTAAATTTGGTGCGAAATTTAGTCACAATAGCCCGAATAGCCGCTTCAGTGGGTCGATTAAACTGACCATAAAATGGAAGAAGCGCGCGATGAACTTTCTTAACAGAGCACGCGTTTTGATAATAGAATTTAATAATTTGCAATCGTTGTTCGTTTGTAAGACGATTCATGGTTAAATTATAGACCAAACTGAAGATGTTTGACAGTGTAACAAAACCCGAAACGTGCGTCAGCTGTTTAAACCAGTGTTGCGAAAAAGATAATAGCTAAAAAATCACCCTTTACATTCCTTTGACATTTATTTTCAGCATATTGTTTTCAAATTTAACTTCAATCGCGGCTCATAATAATGGTTAATCTGAGAAACTCATTACGAAAACGATGAATCGATTAATGTCTTTGCATACTCTTCTGGATATCAATTATCGAGCTCATACCTTGCGTACCCAAGGAGCAATTGATCGCATCCGAATAGTTGATTGTAACCGAGGTCCCAAAAGTATCGATTCGACGTCGACTGGTCCAGCAATTGAAGCTATTGGACCTGTTGATTGAGACAAAAATTTGGTGAGCGATATGGCTCAGGAATTGACTTAACTATTATCCATCCCTGGATGGTCATGTCAATCTCTTGTTTTGGTAAACCGACTAGAGTTGCTGATTCAGAAACCTAAGCTGAGGGCGTCACTGCAAAACTAAGGACACATTTTTTGACGTTCTGTTCGCTTCATCTAATTGAGTAACCGTTCTTGTTGGCAAGACATGCTTATATTTTTATATATCTCCCCATATTTGCCGCTTTTATTTATATACTTGCAAACGGCCCATTGACTGTCTTGTGGCCAGCAAGAAGGTGTTTCGTCTAAAGTGTAATCTCAGTGAGACGATTGACAAACTAGATTTCCAAGCATCGAAGTCTCAACGATATTTCTTTTCCGGAATGTCCTTAAGAGCTTAGTTGCAAGACTATTTGAAATTGTTTACTGTTCCGTGCAAACAATAAGAAGCCAGAAGGTGTTTGGGTATTGTTCGCACCTTTGAACCAAACGGGCTTTGTCCACACCATTGCAAAAAAACAAAGGCTGCCAACAGAACCCCACTTACCAAGGCTCCGCTTGCGTCCATCCGTCCGTCTGTCACAGACCTGTCTTATTTCTTGAACCGTAATAGGGAAACATTCTCTACTGTCATAGAATATGTACTACTAAGGCCGCTATTGAAATTAATAACACAAATAAGAAGCAGTATAAATCTCAGTTTGATTCCAGTACAAAAAGCACGTTTTTTTTAAAAACATAACGCCAAGACTATGAGACACTTGACATAAAAAAAACCAAATGTGGTGTTGCATATTGTATGGTGGTATGGAACCCTTCGTGAGTTTCCACTGATTTAAAAAAATGCCTGTGCCTCGCGAAGGCTTGCCTTATGAAATATGCTATGGTTGATGTTTTTGTAATGAACAAAGTTTCTGCTACAGACTTTACCGCATTTGATGGCTTATTGGCCATCGAAATTTGACGAAAATGTTTGTTCTTACTTTTTGAATGTCCACCGAACAGGCTCACACTTCTTTGAACCATTAGCCATTAGGACGTGATACCTTTGATTCAACCTCTCATAAGTTTGGACTAAGAGATCAGGAATCTGCATCGCATGTCTCTTACCCGTTTTAAACGACTGGCAACGGAACCCTATTCCTAACGCTCCGCTGTCCGTTGGTCCGTTTGTCTCTGGTATGTATCCCCTGAACCATATATAGACAGACACTTTCAATTTGAAGAGAATGCGAACAACTGTTGCCGCTTTAAATAAAATAAAATAAATTTTAAAGTTTATAACGTTAAAATCCGACTCAATAAATGTAGTGTTGTTTTTTATATAATGGCACGGAACCCGTCGATCGCATGTCAAACCCGCTCTTGGCCGCTTTTAAACACTGGGAGGGTACCTAGTCTCCAGATGTCGAAACTGCTGATGTGATGAATGCGAGTTGGGTTCGAAAAGGAGTTGCAATTTTAAGAACAAAAAAATTAAGAGGGCGACAATGCTTCCTAACCTTGGCACATCAAAGCGTACAGAAAATTAACACAGCTAACTTGTTAGTAATTTTTCGGTCTTTAGAAGTCTCCTTTACACTTTTTGAGCCTCTAACTCGCATCGTACCACTTGTTTGCTTTTTTGTTGCTATTCTTTGTGAATTCGGTGGTGGCGTCCTCGTTCCTCTGGGTTCTTATGATTTCGTTGAAGTGTCTCTAAGGAATGGATCATTCTCTGGATTTTTTGCCAACTTCCATAACATTATTTGGTCACTTCTTTGAGCAGATCTCAACGTTTTTACTTTTATTTTGATTGATGCCACTCATTATGGTTCTCTGGAGTCTTATAGCTCTGGATCGGCATACATGTTTAATTAGAAGCCACATTCTTTAAAGTTTTTGAGAATATTCAAAATTTTATCGCCTACGTTATCCAACATTCATCAACAAATTCGTATCCTGTTTGTTGATTTAAATTAATTTGCCATTTCCACTTCCAGTCGCTGGAAACTCTTAAAAACATAATTAGCTTCACTTACAACTTTAAATCTGTGCTCGTAAACTAAACAACAATTGCGTCTGATGAACTGGTCGTGTTGTGGTTGTTGTTTTTGCGGCCATTGCTTCCGTCACTTGGCGGTTGGATTTTTACAACTTTCTCACCTAACATCGACAACCGACGCCACAAATGGCTGCTGCTTGCGACGATCAATGTAGCCATGAATGGACGGCCAGATTTACACTTTCACATTTAAGCTCAACAACAACGTTAAAACGACTGCAACAAAAGGTGAAAATTACACAGACTCTGATTATGTTTATTTTTATTTGGTTTTCATGCTTTTTTGTGCAATTCACTTACACTTTTTTCGGACGTATCTGTTGGATACGCGCCATCAAAGTGATGCAACAACAATGACGCATGACGTTCGGGCATAACACCCAACTCGATTCGGATTTAATCCATCATATGTTGGCGAATCTTAATTAGTAATTAATTAGCAGCCAACCAAATTGTTGAACACACTTAATTTACATACCCGTTCGGTGGGGCGTCAGCGTAACCAACGAATTTATGCAACGAAACGGCAATACTGGTCGATTGCCTCATTTTGGCTATTTGGCGTGAATTATTGAATCGTTGCCAATGTTACGTGCATTGAGGTACGTCCATGACGGGCTTTGATTGATTGCTGTGGGAATATTATTTTGATTTGTCTCACAAACCTTAATATCGGCTCGGGTGTGCCATATTTATCAAGCGGCAAGATAAATTGTCAATTAAAAAAAAAAATAGAAGTTGGCTAGACTGTTTCGTCTACGCGGTGTTGACCCTGACAAGGTCTTTCCACATTCCCTGTTGTCCACCGATTTAGACGTGGTCATCTAAAAAAATCCCGATCGCTTTTTTCCTTCCATAAATGTTCTTTTGAGATTACCTCTCTTAAAAGGTTTTATTCAAGGGTGAGATCTTTTAAAGCCAGTCGATAGGCCTTGGAACTCTAGAGTTTCGTTAAAGATCTGCCGCAATGTGAATATTTGATCTACTGCGACTTTCCTGGCCTAGGGGGCTTTCCATTTATCGGGCATACTTTGAAAAAATTATGATGTATGCGCCTGAGCAAGTCATCTTCAGCGGTGCGCCATGAAGACTTCCGGCAACAGATTTTCAAAAAAAATTATGCCTCAGTTATGGTAGGTGTCTACTCTTGAGAGAGGGAAATAAGCTGATTTACAAACATTTATTTCTCGGCTTGTATGGAAGATAAAATGATAATTTTTTTAACCAGGACATCATGTTAAGATAGATGGAATAGAAAAGTTTTTTTTATTTTTTTCCAGCATTTTATACAAAAAATTGTAGAGGGCGCCAAAGTCGAGGCTGCAGAAAAAAACATGCCTCCATGGCGGACAGTAAATCTTCGGATCTGCGAGTCTGAAACAAAAACAAAAAAAAACGTCATTTTATAGAGGAAGGTTTGCCATGTGGTAATTCACCACCGTTTGAAAAAAATCGAAGTTAAAAAAAATGGAGACTTTGGAAAAATATTGTTTAAAAATTGTACTATTTTTTCACCGTTCATGTCCTGTATATTTTAACATAAAACACCCTAATAAAGGATCGTACAAAATTTTATCAAAATCGATCGAGCAGTTTCGGATATTATTTGTCTGCAATGAGTTTTTGAGGAAAACGCTTTGAAAGTTTTCTGTACGGACCCCTTTTCGAACCGACTGCTGGCGCTGGGGCTCACAGAACGCTGTAACTTTTTATCTTTAGAAATTTCGTCACCAATTTTCGAGAGATGATTATTGACACTACAAGACGATGAAAAAAACAAAATCGAATTTCTGAAAATTCTAGACAAGACCTTAAGGACCAAAGATTTCAGGAAGATACTTTGGGGACGTCGCCAAAGAGTTCCCTAGCACAGTTGGTGTATACTTGTGGAGTGGCCTCGTACCAGTTATAAGATAGAGCTTCACAAAAGCGGATCAATCTTCTCTGAATTCAGCAGTTGATGCGTCAGTGGATGTTTTGGAAAAGAATGTGTATTGCAGTATCAATCCAAAAAGCACAGGTCATGATTGTTCAATTTTTTTTTTTCTATAAATCGATTGTTGTGTGACAGCTCCTGGAACTATATCTCGCCCAAGTCTAAATCCTCAATCTCTATTCTCTGGGTTGCGTTTAGGATTTGACTGTGTCAATTTACGATTCTAGAATACGACGAACTGTAGGGTTCAGAACCTTCCCATTTACAATATGGAATGGGCCTAATACGCTTGTGGGCTTCGTCGTTTGGGGTTGGCCTTAGAAAATATCAAATGGTCTATCAATCATAGTGGCCAATCAAAAGCTGGTTGTGATCTAGAGTTGCGTCCTGAATGCACTCGCATTGGAACTTTGACATTTCATCATTTTTGGAGTTCATTGAACCTCTTCTTAGAACATGACAGTTCCCACTGATGTAAAGATTCCCTCAAATCTTTGAACTTAATTACTTCCGCTGTCATACTTTTAGTTTTCTGCTCAAAGCCCGGAGTCCCGGAGACATAACTGCAGTGTAGAGCCTTCCTTTCAAAATGTACATATCTTTCGGTCTAACAGAAGTAAGCAAGCTCATAATCCTACGCTTACACTTTGAATGTTTTCAGCTATCACAAGTTGCTTCAAAATTAATAATCAGTCCTAACTATCTGGACTATTCGAATAAACGTCTGGAAATGTTAACTTTTTCTAAATTTCATCAGTGAAATGCTAAAATTAATGAATGTCGATAATCCCTCGCGTCTCAGTAAAATTTCACTTGATTTCTTCTGTGTATCGAACGGTCTTCGCTTTTTTGTGAGCCGACGCTCTTTTTTCAGTCTGCTGTTTTGGCTATTCCCTCCGAGGTGTAATGATGGTTATGAATCGACCCTTAAACTCGACTTTGTATCTATGAAACTTCGCTAATTTCTTGACTGCAACTGCATCAAACATGTTTACTGTACGAGCTGCTGGAATTCTTAGTTGATGTTATAAAAATAATATATTGCGAATTGAGTGAATGCAAATAACTTGATATCAAATTCTGCCGTCCTTAATTAGACTTCAACCATGGAGCAACGGAAACCCAAAATACATCTGAGTTTCAAACCACTGCAACACAATCTTTCTATTCTTCTACTAACCCTTTTGCTCGCTTGTTCTGTCGCAATCAACTCTGTGGTAAGCGAAGTTTCTGACTTTTGAGTAGAATCCGGTCCACTCTGTCCAGTTATGGCAAAATAAAAAAAAAAAAGCTTTCTAAGTGTGCACCTTTTAACCACAGTCATTAACAACAACCGCCATCTATGCGACTTTTGGGTACTTTTGTAAATACCCGCGTACAGCAGGTCATGAACTTTTTAAAATCGATTCATGTTGTTGTAGTTTATCCGAACAAAAAAAAAATGTCGACTTCTTTTCTATAATAGAGAAAGGAGGCACTAATAAACAAATGTATATCTGACTCACTTCCATCGTCATAGAATATTCTTATTCCGATTAGTCACGATCGTGTGATCTTTTACACGCGCCATTCCTAAAATGAAAACCAACAACACGAAAACAAATTTTCCCCTTCGAATAGATACTTTCTGATGAGAATCTTCATAATTCATCTGCCATAAGAAAAAGTATCTCAATGTAGCTAAGCAAGTCAAAAACTAAAAAGAATAAAAAAAAAATCCCCGTCACAAAGCACACATCAACTTTCGTTTCCAAAAAAAAAAAAAAACAACAACAACCTCATAAATACACAAAACATCGAAAAGAATAAATACAATTAAACAATATTTTGCTCGTCAAGATACAAGATACTCGTACTCGTACATCATAAGATGCTGCGTATCAGTGAGATTCATTTAATTGAACATCTTCCCCCGCATTTTTTTAGATTCAACTTGCTGTAAGCTCCCCCGAAAATCTAAGGCGTCGCGAATTGTTTCTTGGCATTCCATTTGTAGCCATGTTGAACAATAAACAAAATTTTGTCTACGAGATTGTTGGCCTGCTTAAAATAATTCAAGCACTCGACAATGGTGTGTCAATTCATTGAGGTATACCTTCATTTGTCGGTGCTTTGGATTCGGTTCTGGCTCGACCTTGTTCGACTAGATTCGATCTGGAAAAACGATCCAAAGTCTGAAGGCAATTGACCGATTAGAAAATTGTTTCAGTCTTCAACGTCGTCAACGTTGTTGTCATCTACATCATCATCAGCATCATCATCGGTGGCGACGGCGGCGGCAGCATGATGCTTGAGTGATTTATTAAGTTAACTTCTTTTCTGAGGAGATTAAGTTCAATTTGTTAGCAGGTTTATTTTTGGGACGCTCCGGCATCTAGCTGCGGTGCGAGGGGAATCGTGTAAATTAATAGGTGCGATCGGGTAAGTTCCTGGATGGATTGACGACGGTGATGATCGTGTCATATTTTTTTTTTTCTTGTGTCTGTGCAATTAGAGTTCATTAGGAGCGACTTGAGTGATGTGTTTATGAGTTTGGATTAAGTTGAATAAAGGTTTTTCCAAGAGTTAATTTAACAGGTGACCCGGGAAGATGAAAGTTTCCACGGTGAATGTGGGTAACAAGATTGCAGGGCTAGCATGCATGATAGACTCCATTGAGTTATTTATCGCAGGGCAAACAAACAGTGACTCGTGTTAAAAAGTCGATTGATTTAAAGGTGTTTAAAGATGTGAGAAAAGTCTACACATCAAATGGATTGAGATTAATTAAGCAGGGCAAACGTGAATTGGTTTTCACTTCATAATTAAAATTTTTACCATTCAGGCTTTTTCTGATGGAATTCAATGAATGAAGCGCATTTAATATTAGGGACAAGAGTCATACAAAAAGAAAGATAGACGATTGTAATCTTCTTGATTTTGCTAAGACAGACACTTCAACACAAATGACTCGGCATGAAAGACTGACTGACGCTCGATGAGCACAAATTAATGCATCAGCGTATTTGAAATAAAAATCGACATAAACAACGACTAGCAAATCGACAAACATGCGATATCCTTTTCACTTGCTTCACCTGAATTTTTTTCGCTGGACACCGTCTTTTTTTGTTTTTTAAAGCATTTCAGTCTTTAAGCTGTCATTAGACAGAAATTAGAACAAAGAATCAGGCTGCCGGAAGGACATTGCCCCTTCTTTGACCCCTTTAGTGCGGCGAGGTGATGCAGAGCCTGAAACCTGCGATTGCCTTTACTAGGCGGGCCATCTGTTGATATATTTTTAAATCATATGTTCCTTTAACAATGACAAATTATACGCTCCCAAGAAATTAACAGAAACTCTTGCATGGTGCACTTCAAGGCGCAAAGAAAGAAACTCCTTCATCAACACCAGATGAGTAAGGTAGGGGTATATCTTAACACCCCTCTCTTCATCGTTGTCCTCGGCCTTGTTCTAGTCCGCATCAACAAGGCCGCTTGCAAAGGAATCTAATGGTCTCTGACAGAGAAAGTCCACGACCTTAACTACGCCGCATTGGATCTCAACGTCAGAAGAGCTGGACTTAAAATTAGCGTCGCCAAGACAAAACTGAGGCTCAAGATACCAGGTACTTCTCCTGCTAGTCGGGAAACTATTTGAGGATGTCTTCATATTGTGTTTCCTCGGCAGAACGTTGTGCAAAAATGGAAGGAATTACAGAGACGTCTTGTCTCGTATAGACAAGGCCCGTCTTTTTTAACGGTACGCAATCAATTGAATTATTCTTGAACATCGTTGATAAATATTTGTACGCAAATTTATAAAGAAAGCTCGTGGAACTGGTTTGCTGATTGATAATAGAATAGTTTCCATGGTTGTCCAGTGCGAATCGAAAATGTGCACGTAAACGTGAGAACCTCAACGCACCAAAGCTCTTGGGGACATCTGAATATAGGTCGCACAAGCTTAAGAAGAATTTGGCAAAAAGTTCTCTGATTATTCGCCTACAAGGTCCAATTGGCTCAGGAATCAAAGAAAATCATCCATTGGAATTTAGAGTACTTTCGGAGAGACAAAAACCAGTAACCAGTGAACAGAGTTTTAGAACCAGCTCTGGCTAGTTCGTCCGCAATTCGTTGCCCTCGATTCCATCCTTACTTAACTTTGTAACGTTGGGCTGCGGTTTGTAAGGCGTCGTAGCAGCTTTTGACAGATTTGGATTTCATTCGATCGGATGACAATGTCTTTAGCGCTGCTTGGCTATAGAATTCTAGATCCTTTTTGGCCTTTGGCAAGGTTTTCTATGGCGCAGGATTCTTTGACTTGAAATTCGGCCTGGAAACACTTTGATGCTTTCCCATAGGTATAGAGATTTCAGCTTTGGATCTATAGACACCAGCACTTACACAATTGGAGCCGCACAAAGCAGTGTGTCATGCTTTCTAGGAGCGAGCAGAACATGTCTTTATCCGTGATGAAATTGATTTTTCAAGCGTCCTGTTTGGTCATCTGGCTTATATTTCTTTGCCAGTTGCATGAAAATGGTCAAGAGGAGACGGTCCAATGACAGTTTCCAGTGCTGGCGTAGGGCTGCTGCTCAAAGCACCAGTGATTCCCAAATAAGCTATAAGTTGGACTTTTTCTAGCTTTTTAGAAGTTGTTACTTCTTAAGTTTTGGCCCACCAACTTATGATGTACAACCAGTATGACATCTAAGGTTTGTGACCGCAAGTCCTACCGCAGAACCGCTTACAGGCCCACAGTGCTTTCGTTGCGCGTTCTGTGATGGGCGTGGTATGAGAAAAACATTTCAGTTTATAACCCAGGATAAAACCGAGATACTTGACTTCACTGGAGTATTCCAGAGAGGTTCCCTCAATGACGATTTGAGACAGAGTCAGTTGTCTCTTTATTGCAAAGAAAGCTAGAACGGTTTTGCTTGGATTCACAGAGATTCCTTCACACTTACACCATTCTAAGACTTGCACTAATGAAGAGTTCATAAATCTTCATGAGGGTCTTATGGAAATTGACAGATTCTCAGGATAAGCTTTTGTGACATTTCCTGTCTCATTTAGGCTTACTAGGATTTCGCAATATTAACTGGAGTAGAAAAGCTAATATTGTGAAACTCATCTGCTCGGATAGTATTGTAACTATCAAAGCTATTACAAACCCTCTATCAGTATCGACACTGGTAAGGAAGTGCAAAAACAAACTTAAAAAACTAGCAACAGTGAATGACGTCAGTCTAATTTGGGTGCCGGGACACGAAGATAAAACAGTGAAACGAAAAAGCTGACGAACTGGTTAGGAAAGGAGCTGGAAATAGACACCTAAACCTTGTAAAGGAAATAGGCGTCTCGCTGACATCTATTTAAAGAGCTATAAACGAATGGGCAACCGGGGAATTTAAAAATCACTGTGTCAACCTAACGTTGTACAGGACCATAAAATCGATAATAGGAAAACCGACTAACAAGGTAGCAAAACGAGCTCTGAACTCCAGCAAACGGAATCTAAGGCTAATGGCGTGACTGGTAACAGGGAACATTAACCTTAACCTCCACGTACATAGACTCGGAGTAGCATAGACCTTAACATGGCAAAGCTACCTACGAGGAGGAAGAGGAAGATCTGGAGCACTTTTCCACTGCCCTGTAACAACGAGACTGCGATACAAAATGGTGGGATCAGCACTGATACCAGATTTTACGGACCTCAAAGAAATTGGGATCGGCGAGATCATGAAGTTTGAAAATGAAGAAGGAAATAGGGGAACACAACGGGCCCAACCAAACGCCTAAGTGAAGAGCTTACAAAGCTCACCATAACTAGACAACCGAGCAACCAACCAGGCTGAATAGGAAGTTGTCTATGACCAGCGACAGAACGCCTTTTTGAGGACAACCTCTCGTTGTAGTGACTGAATTGGTCACGCTTCCAAACGAGGAAGTTATAACTCGATTTTCTAAAATGGATCTTATCCATCTGTTAGAAGAATCCCCATTGCGTTCGTTATTACAAATAGTTGCATTTATAAAACAAAAAATCAAAGCTCGTCTTTTGAAATGAGGCACATACCATGTTAAAATAGCCGACTTATTCTTACACAAACAAATCCAATAATTATATATAAATGTTGTTTTCATCTTTTCATCTTTTAAGCCTCTTCAAAAAATATCTTTTCATGCACAATTTTGTGACATACAGCATTTCAGTGTTAGCCCATTAAATAAGCTTCTCTTTTCCGCTCCAAAAAATAAAATCCTGAGAAGTCACAACAAACTTGAATATACTCCTGCTTTTTCCATGAAACGGCAAAACAAAAAACAAGCGAGTGAAAGGAAGCTGTGCGCTACCTTAAACTCAGCAGATAAGCCATTCACATGCCTTCACATGACCTTGAGTCCAAGCAATTACCTCAGTCGTTATCATTGGTTCCGCCCTGCTGAAAGCGGGCTATTAAAATCCACTTTATTCGAAAGTTGGTGCCCCAAAAAAAAATTATTACTCGTTTCTGGGCCTACGAGTCTGTCTGTTGTGAGCAGTCATGTGAATGAATTGGAATGTTTTCCAACAATTATTTCGTTTCCTTTGTTTTGATTTTGAGGGTCCAATTTGCAACCAATTATTTTGCCAATTGCGCTTCCGCCTATTTACACTGAAGGTTCGATATTATTCACTGGAATGCTGCAGCCCCAAGCTGAAGCCCTTCCATTTCGCTTTAAATGAGTTCCATGTTAGAATTGATTAGTCTATAAAACGCATCGCTATCAACGGCAACGACTTATGGAATGGTTTCCTCCATCATCACTTTAAATGGATGGATCTGCAGGGAATTGCTTCTGTTTTTTGTTTCTGTAGCTGAAAGCGTCGTTCCGAATGCGAGGACGTACACACAACAGACACTTGTTTGCAGCCGCCTCAAAAACAGATAATCTCTATTTTTAGATGCGAAAGAGTTGTGTTCCTCTAGGTTGTTTGTTTAGTGAGTTGACGTGGTTGCAAGTAATATAACGAAGAAGAAACGGGGAAGACTTGGTCATTTCATATTTGATTGTTATTTGTTTGTTGATTGGTTTTGAAATGCTGCTGGATTGCCGAGTACAAAGGTGATGGAAACTAATGTTTCTCTTGTAAGAATGGAAATCAATCGGATTACGAATCGATAGGCAAAGAGCTTCCTATGAGTTCAATGGCTTTTTGTCTTAAAAAAAGGGAGAACCAGATTCGCGATAGGACCGATTTAATGGACGCCAAAAGTCCCCATAAGATACCTTTAAAATAACCAATGTGATGGCAGATGTGATCAAACTAAATGTAATGAATTGAATTGGCGAAAATTTAGACTATGCAGCGACACGTCTGACGCATACGATTTCAACCTAAACGCATTTGACACATCCGCAAGCAAGGTTAAAATTTTGTGTCATTTCTGATAGCTTCTTTTGTTTTCGCCGGAATCCGATGTCGCCGGCCTACAACTGCTTCGGACATTCCGAACGGACTCTTGAAATCTTTTGCGTGGCATACCTACCGGATTTTCAGTCTTTGCAACGTTGAAAGGGTTTTTAACAAAAATTTCAATGCACAGTTTATTGCAGTTTTCAAAATCGTCAAAAACTCAAAAAACTCGTAGCTTCTGCGTATGCGAACTTATGAAATTAAGAAGAAAGGTCCCGAGATTATAATTCTGTCTTGAATCAGATGTTTCAATGCACCACAAGATGGTCGTTCCGTTGCGAAGGCCAATCTGCTCGCATCACAACATACAAACAAAAGCCTTCATGACAAGCTAGCCTTAATATAATCAACGAAGAGGCAGTAGGAGGGGTTTGCTTAGATGACAGAACAGCTTTACTGATATTGCATGTATATTAAAAATTTGCATTGAATGTTGCATACTTCATTAATAATTGATTAATTAATTAACACTTAAGGCAAGAAAAAAAAATTAGGTACAAATAAGTATCGGGTTTTTCAATAAGAGCGCTACAAAAGTTTTTTTTAAATAAAGCAAAAACGGTTTTGGATATCAATGAAATCCTGTGAAAGTACGTTCGATGCCATTATGTATGGAACTCTGGAACTTTTGCATGGCCACCACGGGCACGCTTTCACGGTTTTCAAGCATAAATTGGCCGATACTGCTGCAATTTCACGTTCGATATTCGTACGAAGTTCATCAATCTTCGCTGGCTTGTTGGCATATACCATAGACTTAACGTAGCCGCACAGGAAATAGTCAAACGGCGTCAAAGCGCACGACCGAGGCGGGCAAACGACTGGACCATTTCGTGAGATAACACGTTCTTCGGCCATTGTATAGTTCAGTGCGATGAATGCGGCGATAAGCGGCATTGATGTCGTTGAATAGAAGGTCGATGCGGACTTGAAGTTCGTTGATGTTTTCTAAGTTTTGCGGCTGATATCGGCGGACTTCGGACAAATTTTTCTTCAAAATGACTCAAAGACGTTTGCGAATGTTACGATTTTTGTATTTGTTGCGTCAAAATCTTACCTAAAATAAGTGGTTTCATCATGAAGAATTCGGGTGCTTTATGGGCACAACCATTTAGTGAGGTTATCATCCAATGAAATGGACCTGATAATTATTCACCGGCATCATGTGTTTTCACACATTTCTTATGTTTTTTGTGGGATCAGTTGTATATTCGGATTATCCTGCTACACTTGAAGAACTTTGGCACGATACGTTGAAGTCCATATGCCCAAAGTTGTTTCCAAACACTTATTCGGATTAAATTTGCAAGCTTATTAAAACCATTTCATTCATCTTTCTGTTTTATTTTTGAGTTATTACGAGTCCGCTATCCACCAATTAGTATTTCTCAACCACTGACATATTTCTCAACTTCTTTTTTTGACCTCAATATCGTAAATTTTGGACAAACGATCTTTCAGATCCCTTAACAAATTGCTTCCATTGAATCCCAATTCCCGAACACAAAATCCCCATAAATTTAATATAAGTACCTTTCTTCCCAAGAGGCTTATCGTATCTCATTTCTTACGAAATCCAAAAAAGAAAAACGCCAAAACCCTAACAAGGCATAAAATACCGCAAAAAAAAAGCGTCCAACGCACACTGGCCACAATAAATGTGCAAACTTTGCAGTGGTACCGCAAGCGTTAACAAATAACCGCCGGATTACAGATACTTTTTCATTTTGTATAATTATTAACGAACCGGGTTAATGCACTCGGAATGGGTTAAGTGACGAGAAGTGTAGAACCCCTCCAGTCAGACGTTGCTGGACAAATAGATAGATTCTATCCCGGAGCAACAATTGTTTGTTTCTTGTTTTTTTGTTTTGTTTTGTTTTGTTTCAATGGACCCGTGCTTACAATTTACATCATCTGCAGAGACAAATCGTCGACAATCTATCATAAAGTGATTGCGCGTGTGACTTAAGCGATATTCCAATGAGACCAGGCCTATTGAGATACTCTATTTGATGAATGTGCACTCGTGCTTACACATGTAGTCCGGGCCAACACTTGAGATCGTGCGAAAATTAACACTTTTGCCTTACAAGTGGGCATCTGTTTATGTCAGCTTAAGGACAGCAAGCCGCCAGCTTGAGGTTACAACGAGGCGCAATAGATATCAAACTACAACGACGACGCGTAGATTGATGGATGAGATGGAATGTCGTCGTCGTCGTTGTCGTCGTCAAAGATAGATTTTTGCGTAATGTCTCGTTACCTACTTGGGATTTGATGGTGGAATTTACATTTTATTAGTTTGATGGCCGCCGAGGAATTGTCTTAGTGTCGTCGCGTCGCGTTTTAGTGTGAATCGGTCGACAGATACAAGGAAGTTTTATTGAGCTTATGCAAGCGTGTTATGCGCTGCTGCTCGAGAAAGTAAATATTGAGAAAGAGAAACATTTAGCGCATTGACCTCACATTGTGAGTAGGCCACTTTACATATTTGTATTATTGAACGGGTTTTGTTTTAACTCTTTTGAAAATGTGTGATCTGCGATAGGCGAAATGAATGATCGGGTTATTTTATTCGATGTTGTATAAAGAGGTTTTACTGTAGTCGTAGAAATTGCAACACGAACAAAACCCAAATTTTTTTTTAAGTTCTTCGTACTTTTGTCAATGAATTAAAAGCAGGGAACTAATTAAATAAGTCGTTTGTAAACATTTCTTACCAACTTGTACCCAATCAAACTGCACATAGAACTATTTGCTGCAAGTACAGAAACTCAGGAAATTGGGATTAACAATTAAGTGTGGAAAAAATAACAACGTTTCCCTAGAAACCTCTTTCAGAATTTATAAAACATGAACATTGTATTCATAAAATTAGGTTTACATATTTATATGTTACTTTGTGCCACCTCCTTTATTTTTTATGACGTCATAAATTCGCGTTGAATCCACTAAACTGTGAAGATGTTCCGCGGGTATTTCATTGTGTCAAACTTCTTCTAGGACGTCATTGACCATTTTGACAGAGGAAGGCATTTTGCAGTTGATTTTCAATGCCAAAATGTGCCAGGGATTTTTAAATAGGGTTCAAGTCATTGTTAGTCGAGTACGAAAATTCCCTTTTCGATCATAAATTTGTTGATCTTGTTGAGTATAATTAACGAGGAATTATAGCAGAGGTGCACAAAGAAAGTGGCTTATCAGTTTAGAACGATGGAACGGAGCAGAGTCGTATTGAAAAATCATATAGCCGATCTCTGAGACCATTGAATTTCCATTGACGGTAGCAAATGATTGTTCAAAATGTTTTTCTATACTTACGAGATGACAGTTCCTTTAACGAAGCATAAATCTCCTATTCCTTACTAAAAAAAACACCCCTGTATCCGTAAATGCTGAATGTTCTCTCATCTTATTCTTCAATCAATTTATGTCCAATTTAAGATTTTTTTGCCAAGCTAGCCGAGATTTCATCTTCGATGTCGACATGTTTTTTTTTTTTGCGAAGCGGCGTAGAATCAAGCCCATTTCCTGAAGCCTTCGACGCACTGTATGTACCCCAATTTCAGTTCCGCTTTACTCCACAAACTTTACTCAAATTTGTACCTTTGTTGCAAATCGGTTCCTTATTAAAAGTCGGTGTAAAACTCGATCAACTGCCTCAGATGTCTTGCGAATCTCCTTCCTGTTCTTTTTCTCGGTTCAATTGTGGCCATTAATGTTTTATTTGTTTGTTAAGTAACTTATCCACAGTCGACTTGTTGCATCCAACCTCTTTTCTAATTTCTCCGTAACCTAAAAAAATTATTACGGATTTTTCTGCGAAAATGGGTGTTGCACTTTCTGTGCGCGCTACTGTACTTTAACCTCTTCGTTAGGGCCTATAGGGCATCAAATAAAGGTGCTACCCTTTGCTTCTTCTTGGTGTAATATTGAGTTGCGATTTTTAAAAAACACTTTTATTTTTTACTTTCGACTATTTTTATGATTTAATGTTATAATTACGGCTCAGATGACAAACCCCAGTGAAAGACGGGCGGACAGCGGAGACTTAGTAATATGGTTCCTTTGCGACCCTTTGGGTATGGAACCCTAAAAAAGATTAAACCTTCAATTCTTTTGGGTCTTGATGGCAATAATTTACTAAAGTTCCGCCATCGTTCAGTGGGATGCTATACTAGGTCCCATTTCAGACTCTAACTTCATACTTTTTTATCCTGAATCCTGTATTGTTCTATTGCTTCTCTTTAGTGCTGAGATAATGACTTTGTGACGGCCATTGGAAAATATTAATTGTTTGGTCTGCATGCATTTGTATGTGATCCAAACGCACTTCTTTTTTAACAATAAGACGAATGCCGACCAAAAATGTGTATCTGAAAACCGTTTCCGAGTTTAATGAGTTTGATCGTATGAAGCGGTCGACAGTCTTGTCTTCGGGGGAACTTCTTTCAAACGTTTTTCCGCTAGATCAGACCCTATTGAGCTTTGATTTGGAGTTCCACGGAAAGTTTTTCCAGAGAGAAGTTGGTGTGTTATTATGAACCCTTGCTTATCTCAATCTTCTCTGCTCTGTTTTTCTCCAACACTTCTGGTTCCTTTCTTTCGATGCATCCATGTAGATTAGCAGCATTGCTTAGTCTATATTCCCAGTTGCTTTCTAGATGGTGGCCTTCGAATTTAATGGATGTTTCTTCTACTGTCCGGGGCTTGCGGCTTAGTGCTAATTGTGTCGGCTTCTTAACGTGAGGTCGCGGCCTCGACTCTATCCATGGATTGACAATCCTCCGAAGAGTACAACTGTCAAGGACAACAACAGTAGAAGTCTGACGATGTTGGATATTGCTTCACCTTCATATTTCATGCCTCAAATGGCGGCTTAATATTATTTCCATTTTTCTTGAATGTCAATAATATATAATCTGTTTGCATGAAGTACAATAATCTTCAAAACTACTCATCCGATTTCAAAAATTCTTTCAACAATATTCACAATGGACTTTCAGCGTGAACAAAGGCTGTATATTATCTCGTTTCAATAAAAGGGCCTTTCGTGGCAACCAATTATTTAACCAAATTGATGAGAAAACGGTCGAGGGAATATGTTTGTCCCGAACGCTGCTACGACGTAAAGTGATATTCAATAGTTTTCTCCATAAAAGGTGAAGCACTCAAAAAGTTCCATAAGACCATTCGCGATGACGTATCTCTTTATGTTAAAGTTAAGACACAAATGTTTTGAATATGATTAAAAAATAAATTCCAATTCTTTAAGGGTAATAGCAGTACAACAGTGTAAAGTTCTTAAAAATTAATTTTGCTGTTCATCGAGGAACTGTTTTGTAGCTATAAATTGACTTTGATACAACATTGTTTGGACAAAAACTACTCTTTGTTGTAAGCGCGGAAGAAGCCACAAGAGTATGACTTGTCATAGACTATCTGTCTTCAAATTTTGCTCCAGCAAAGTACTATTTAAATAACTTTACATCATTGTCCTATTTCTCTGAACAGCTTAACAACATGTTAGATGATGTACAATTGATGAGAATCATCACTTAACTTCCAAACGGATATTGTCTTGTTTCGATTTGGTCTCCGACGGCCGTTCAACGAATTATTGAAAAGATTAAAATACTGCGAATTGAACGAATACAAATCCGTCTTTATAATCCGTCTCTTTTTTAATCCATCCATGGAGCAATCAAACGAAGAACACGTCGGGGTTTAAAATCAATACACATTGTTCTTAAGGGGGAGTAAGGTTAAGTCGTACGAAAAAAGACGTGCTTTTGTGAATTTTTTGTGACGACACAGTTAACATCTTGTCTGGTACAGTACAGTATGATAATTTGAAGAATATTGTATAAAATATTCACGAAGGAATATCTTTTAAAAAAACACGGCAATGGCAGCAATTATTCTGACGTTGTCTCATTTCAAATTTCATCCTTAGAGGGTTTTTCGAAATTTTAATTTCTCACTTTTTGAAACACTTTGAAGGGAAAAACGCGATTTTTGCGGAAAAAATCCGCTAATTTCTTATTATACTACTGTGTCCAAAAAATAAGGTGACATTGTATTTATTTTGAAAATTCTTTATTTATTCTTCCAAATCAATTTCATCCCCTTCAAAGTAATCCCCTCCCGATGCAATGCACTTATGCCAACGGATTTTCCAATCTTTCCGGGATGACCTTCAGTTCCGTCTTCGCTGCGGCTTGAATCTCCTCTATCGTATCAAAACGGTGTCCCCGGAGCGGTCTTGTGGCTTGTTGAACAGCCAGAAGTCGCACGGTGCCAGATCAGGTGAATACGGTGGTTGAGGAACGATATGAGTTGAGTTTTTGGCGAAATGATCACGAATTACGAGTGCGGTATGAGATGGTGCATTATCGTGGTGTAAAAACCAAGAATTGTCTTTCCACAATTCCGGCCTTTTTAGGCGGATAGCGTTACGCAAACGACGCATAACGTTCAAATAATATTCCCTGTTGACTGTTTGGCCGGTTGGAAGGAATTCATAAAGCACAACACCACGATAATCGAAGAAAACAGTCAACATGACCTTGATTTTTGAGCGACTTTGGCGCGGTTTTTTGGTCTCGGCTCTCCTTTGGCACGATATTCGCTCGATTGATCAGTTGTTTCGGGGTCGTAAGCATAGATCCAAGTCTCATCGTCAGTTATAATGCGTTTCATGACATCCTGGTAATCGGAAAGCATTGTTTTACACACTTCAACGCGACGCCTTTCTTCCAAAAAATTCAATGTTTTCGGTACCAGTCGAGATTTGACGCGCTTGAGGCCCAAAGCATCCTTCAAAATGGTATTGACTGAGCCTTTCGATAAGCCAACTTCATCAGCAAGGTCTCTAATCGTTCACCGATGGTTTTTCAACACCAAATCTTTGATTTGTTGGACGTGAGCTGCATCGGTTGACGTTGATGGTCGCCCAGAACGCTCTTCGTCTTCGACACGTTCACGGCCGGCTTGGAAATCACTATACCACTTATTAACAATTTTTTTAGACATAGCCTCATCATCAAAGGCTTTCTGCACCATCCTCAACGTATCCGCGGCAGAAAATTGATTCCGCAAACAAAATTTAATGCAAATTCTTTGCTCAATAAATTTCGACATCGCAAAAAACGAAAAACTCACTTTTAGCAGCTCACAAAACGACGCGTATCTCTATACTATGAATATATTTTGACATGAAATTTCACATAGATGTCACTGACAGTACTACCAACCTAAAAAGAAAGAAAAATTTCCAAATCCTTCGACGGGCGCAGTTTAAATTCATATGTCACCTTATTTTTTGGACACAGTAGTAAAATAAAAATTATTAAAAAATTTGAAAAAAACTCTTTAACGTTACCCCGTAAATTATATACAGAACTAGTGCTCAAAATTTCAAAAGGATCTTTGCAGTAGTTTCGAAGTAATGAGGGAAAATGTGAGTTGTGCGGAAAACGCTTTTAAGTTTTGAACACTAAAAATTTTGGTAAGAAACGTCCATGCAAACAAAAAAATTTAATACCTAGCTCCCTTAATTTTTCGTCTGCATGTTTTTTTTTTAGATAACTTCCTTTGTGCAAAACTTTTGAATGACTTAACCGAGTTAAATTAAATTTAAGGGCAGAAAAAAAATATTAATTTTTGTGTGAAATGTGAATTTTTAAACATCATATATTGAACGTAATAATTTGTTTTTCTTTTCCTAACTAATTGCATATTCTCTTCTTTTCTTTGCAGGTTTGTGGCACCATGTTTTCCATAACGTCAGTCCAAGTTACTCTTCCAATCGGACAAAACCCTATTAATTTATCATATCTGTTTATAGTTAATTTTTTATTTCATAATCTTTCGCAAATATTTCCTCATAAGCTTTCCTAAATTCTGCACAAAAAAAAACATCAACAACTCTTTAAAAGCGACAAAAATATAAATTTTATTTAATTTTTTTTTTATTCGAAAACTTAATTTGTTTTTAAAATAAAAAAAATTGTATATTTTTTCTATTTTAAACGCAAAAATTTCTATTTCGAGCGTACACAAGCGCGTCCCATGCGTCCCATTAGAAACTAAAAAAAAAAATGCGCAAATGACAAAGAAATAAAATTAAATCAGTCGCAACTCGTAATACGTTTCAAAATGAAAAAAAATAATTTCCCAAGTACTGTAACTTGTTGTTTTGGAAAATAAATTTATTTAGTTCTGCTCGACTTGGGAGACTTTTTGAAATGTTTACCCCTTCGATTTCGGTGGCGTATACGTCATAATTTCTGTGTGTTATTTTTTTGCGTTTCGTTTAGAATACTCAAAAATTTCCTTATTATCGACAAGCGAGAATTTTTTGACAGTTCTCAAGAGAAACCGTCGCACAGAATAACACAGAAAAAAAAAAAACGAATCAAGAGACTGCCGCAACACAGTGAATTTTTGGAGAGATGATCCTAGTGTTTGGAGACACCCACTCCGACGAGGCAGTTCAGTTCCCAAATTGGCCAAGACCCGTGTTCAAAAATTCAAGCAATCAAGTGTCAGTTTTATTTCTTACATGTTGAGAGGAATATATTTGAAATAAAAAAAAAATAAAAAATCTATTTTTACAGTGAAGTGGATACCTAAGAATAAATTAAAAATAATAATTTAAGTCGAATAAAATATTCGTGTGAGATTTTTAATTGAGTCTTTGTGGCAATCGAAAGAAAGGTTAATAGAATTGAAGTTTTGTAAACAATCGCGTGTTGGTTTTTTTTTTTGTGTGATGAAAACGGTGGATATATACAAACATGGTTTGCCGTATTTGTACAAGTAGAACCAATTGAAACGGATGAAAGGAGCGGATTAAGCATCGCCAAATGACGTCGATGACAATGAATATGGTTTTCCTTAAGGACCTGCGGACTAAAATCAAAGGATACATCCATGTATGTTTTTAGTTTCTAAGTGACATTTTTTTAATATTATTTCAGCTTGAATGGTGCTGGTTATGTGGGGAGAACGTCATTTGGAGTATAAATAAACTGGCTAGTGGCCAACAAAAATAAATGCATCAAATAATTTGCCACTTGTCAGATTCGGCTTCCAAAAGACTTTTTATGCCTTGATTTGAGGCGATAAATTCGCAAAAATAAACACGAGGTGTTTACATACGGGAAGGTTAAATGGTCGCCAATGTGTTAACAGTATGTTGCCACATGTGTCCTTAGGTCTGTCGATCGACATCTGCGATGCGTAACGAAAGCCTTGCGGCATTGAAATTTCATTATGATGCGAAAAACTTAATGAAAGTTTGTAAATCAAAACAAAAAATGACAGAAACTTGAAATTCTGAACAAGTACAGCCGTTCCTTTCACCCGAAAATGTTAGAGAAAACGTTAAAAAGAAGAACCGGGTATGAATGGCATGGGATGATATTTGTTTTTCTTATTATTCTTATTTTTGGTAATTTGAGTTTGAAATTTTTTGTCATTTCGCATAATATTTGAAAGTTCTAGATTCTCTTAAAGTGCAAAAATAAATAACATTAAATATGTGACATGATCGAAAATTAATGATCATTTACTAGTATGCGAAAATATATTTATCTTGACTCTCTCAAAATGCCTCTTCAGCGGCCATCACCCAATTATTGTCTTAAATCTTGTAACCTTTGACTTGCAACTTAAGCCAGAAGTCGCTGTAGAAAGTGTTCTAGCAATTCGAAACCTGGTTCTCGAATGGCAGCAATCGCGACTTCACCATTGTGTGCTTGGTGAAACATCACACCAGCTTGAAGTTTGCCTAGTTTCTTTTCCTTGATACCTTCCCGCAAGCTTCTGTATTCATATGCCTAGAAAGAGCTAGTAGTGGTAGCACCCTATTCCATAACAATTCCCTTGGCATCCCAAAATCCATACTGATTTACCTTGTGCGTCGATCATGCGACTTTAAACTCTTCGGATTAGATGAAGACGCTCCATTCCAAGCCATATACCCTACTGTTGTTTCGTTCCAGGACTAAAGTGATGGAACCAGGTTTCGTTCACGGTTAAGAAACGTCTCAAAAAACTTTCCGCGAAAAACTTTCTTTTGTTTGGCGGAAAACATTCTGCACCAAAGGCGACGACACCTTAATCATGTGAAGTTCTTTTTGAAGATCCTCTAAATATCTTCATATGAGATCCTTGTGACATCAACATAATTTCTGATGATCACTCATCGATCAGCTTACATAAGTCTTTAACATTTTTATACATTAAAAAATTTTTATACATTGAAATCTATGTTTGGTTGCATGTACATACGGCTCTGACTTAAGTTAGTAAAAATCTGTCACAATACTTGCATGAAGTTTGCATGTCGTCTACTTCCCAGTCGCATGTAGACTCGCATGTACATGTGTACATGTGACTTTTTCGCATGTAAGTCAAACATCATAAATCGACAGGAGAATAATATCGAAATCAAAAATATTTGTTAAAATTTAACAGATTTAATTATGCTTAACATTATTCCTCCCACAATTGCTTTAGTCGATGCGGTTGTGTGGCCTCCAACACTTGGAGTTTCTGGTTGGCGATGGTAAAAAACAATGAAATAAGAAACATGGTACGACAAATCAGGATGACGAAAACATAATTTTTGTCCTCATGTGGTCGACTATAATAAATAAATCGAAATAAATGCATTTGGTCTTCATTCTTACGTACAAAGCCAACCCTAATCGCGTTGTGTCAGCAAAAGACGGTCAAAAGTCGATTTTTGGATTATCTTGCATGTAATCGAATTGGTACGCTGAAACACAATCTAAGTGCACAACAACAAGGAAACTAATATATTTGCGGTTTTTTTGTTTCTAGAACGCTACGCATGCGCTAGGCATGGAACCATGCGCTCGTTTTGGGCAAAAATCTGCGTTTCGTGTGCTACCGATATTTTTTGCATGCAATGAAATTTGATCAGAAGTTGCCTGCAACGAATTTTTTTTTTACCCAAATGCGAGATTTTTCTGTGACGTCAGAGCCGCATGTACATGCAACGATTTTCATGTCATGTTCTACATGCTTAAGGACCGATTTTCACGAACGCGGCAAACCTGGATCAATTTTGATGCAATTTCGAATTCAGTCGTCGCCTTATAGAAATCATATGCGTCTTTGAAACCGATGAAGAGATGAAGGGTTTCAACTTATTATTATTTATTCCATTGTTAATCTGACGAAAACAACAACGTATGTATTATATTTTCTGTAAGATAGAGCAGGGATACGCCTTGGCGATTCTTTCTAGACGTAGGAACAAGAGAGGATAGTCCATACACATACACGCTTTATGTATTGGTTCGAACGGCTGCCAAAATATGACCACCACATTTGAAAAGATCTGCTGGTAGACCGACACAGCCGGTGGCCAGTGCTTTTAATGTGGGATAGCAGATGTCTTCTTCATGACTGTAAACTGGATCTCTTCTTTCAAGTGTTAAAACCCCAATAAATCAATGTTTGGACTGTTTTGAATCCAGGTGTCGATCTCTAAACTTTCCTGAAAAACATCCTAAAGTTTTTACTATCGTGGAACTTGAAGTGGGAGATTTGTTTTAATATTTTTCTGCTTTCACTGGGTCCAATAATCCCATTTTCTGGCAAGTGTTTTTGACCTTAATGTTCAATGTACCTCGTCATCACATTGCCATGAAAAGACCTGAAGAACTATCAGAAAAGGTTAAATCTTTTTTTTCAGATCTAGCATTCCGTGCACTACACTCGAATTTACGGTGCTTATAATCGCCCATCTGATCAACTTATGCTTTGCAAATTTGCAGAAGAATAAATTCTTTTGAGAATATATTCACAAAACTAATGACTTATGACAGGCGCATTAAATTTTTAAGCAATCATAAAATTCAAGTCATTTTCGAAAATCAATTGAATTCGCGTAGGCAAAGTTGAAGTCAGCGGTGAATTCATATTTTGTTCTTGAAGTCATAAGTGAATGCCTGGTCCTCCTGGTGGGCTGGCTGGCTTTCTGGTCTTGTACTTAGTATAGTAAAGAAAATAACGAACGAGATTTCTTGTCAAACATTATAAAGTCATTGACTTCAATTCATTTCCTGTAACTTCACTGATTTCAATTAACATCAAGTGAATTCATTCATTCATTCATTCATCATTTGTCTTTATTCAAAGGCTGGTTAAAATTGAGTGCTACTCAGGTTTCTTTAATTTTTTTTAAATTCCACTTTTTCAAGGTTTCCGTACCTGAAAAGAAACAGATGGAACCCTTTTAGGCTCACTCTGTTGTCCGTCCGGCTGTCTGTTAAGACCCTTTTTCTCAGGAACTCGTGGAGGTATCAAGCAGGTCTACTGTCCCTTGGAGCTGTGAAAAAATCAGACTTCAATGTCAATGCAATCAAAAGAAACATCAATTTAAGCCGCATATTTTCAAACTCGCACCAACTCGCAAGGGAATTAAAACCTTAGGGGTACTTCCTGTCGACCTAGAATCTTGAAATTTGGCGTGAAGCATTGTAATTATTTTTTTTTTTTTTATAGATTGTCGTGGTGGGTGATTTTTAACTTATATATCTACAGGTCGGTACGGAACCCTCGGTTCGCGAGTCTGGATGAAATCAATAGAATTTTCATCCCAAAAGCTTGATTTCTTTTAAACTAGAATGACCTTTTCCTAACCACTATGTTTTAGGGAATATTTTTGTCTACGCTTTAAACTCCGGCTGGTGCAGTAATTGAAGCTAATCGACCATCGTTTACGTCGTACGTTCGCTAAATCGGCTGGAAATCAACTGAAAGTGGAAGCTATTTTTTTTGTTTATCCTCAAATCATCTTCACTGGTGATGGATATACTATACTAATAAGCGATAACTTTTTTTGGAGTAAATAAAGCCAAAAATATTGCGTCATTTCATTGAGTTAACCAAAAACTGACTGTCCTTCGAAAATGCCGAAAATGAGTAGACATTTGATCACGGTTTGGTTGACCCTAAATGTTACAATTTGACAGCCTTGTCCCAGTTCTTATATTCCCAATTTGGTTAAGCGGCATGAACGATTAACATAATCTTAATGCGGCGGAGGAGGCAAGGTTTTCCATAAAGCTTATCACTTTTTCATCAGCAAATCGTACGATTTCAATCGAAGAATTATGAAACCTCTGAAGAAACGTAGTTTGTATAACTCTTTCATTTTTCTTCAATTCACACTTTCCTCGATTAAGTGTCAACGACGCGGCTAAACTAGGTCGATTCTGTAAGCACTCCGCACGAGTGGTACCATAAACAAACCAAATCTGTCATTTATTATAACAATTTCCCAAACGAAACACACAATTTTTCCACTCGTTTGGCGTCTATAAGTTTTTGTTTTTTAAGCAACTTGTTATGCAAACGTCAGATTGGCCCGTTTAACATCTCTGTAATGTTTTTTTGTTTTCAACAAAAGCGCCGATACTAATTTTTATTTATTATGTATTAAAAACAAAAAGAAAACATTTTATGCCAAAGAAAACAAGCGGTGCGTAAAATTTCATTTTACGCCAACACCTTGCGTCAAATTGATACTAAAATTGGCTCCAAACTGACACACAGGGTTGCCATATCGAGATGTTAAACCATAAATATTTTTTTATCGCGTTAAATTCCAAGCATTATTCCACGGATATCCAAGCCCAAGTTTGGATAATAATTTTATTCAAAATTTGAAAAGTGCCGCCAAATTTGGATCTGGGATACAGCAGCCGTTGGTTGTTGTCTCTTGTCGTGGGAGTAGTCTTGTAAGATCCCCCAAAATGAGAAGCTTTCCAAAAAATACTTTGGCGGTGTTTTTCTGTATTTAGCTGATTTCATTGCCAAGTGACTACAGACAAGTTGGATATTTCTGTTCTATAAGATACGACAGCAGGGAAGTTCCTTTGTCTTTTTTGTTGACTTGAACTTCCAAGGGCAACTCGCATTGTATCCAGAATTTTTTTTTTTTTGGTTTTTAACGGGCTTTTTCAAAGATGTCCAAGGGCACACCACACAAATAATCGCCTAAGGGTCGATAAAACAAAAAACAAAAAAAAAAAAAAATGAAACAGGAACTACAGTGGAAGTGCTGCAATAACGTTTCCACATTATTACAGCATTTCGATGATAAGAAATTCGTGTAGAGTCCGACAACGACCGGCTTTTTAAGATATAAATAGCGCTTGGACTTATGTAAGGGGAGGTGGCAATCAAAGTGATAGTTTATAGCCTCTGTTGTGAAAATGAAACTAGAATTTTATGGCACACTTTTGCTTTTACGCACGCGATGGGCATTTTGTTGCAATTAATGTCGAAAGCATTTCTTTAACAGATTCTGGCGTTGTTAACTGTGATGGATTAAATTTTGTTTCGCCAAGATTGTTTGGATTATTTATATTCATATTTTTTTTCCACAAAGCCTTTGGGAGAAGTCAATTGTTTGTGGGTTTTGGTTTCTTGTGAAACTTGTAACTCATGCGGTTGATTTGACTTAAACAAAGAGATTATTTCTCTAGTTATTTACCGATTAGTACTTGGTAGACTTTGATATAAATAAATAGGCTCAAGGAAACATTAAATTCCATAATGATTCCTTGTGGAGAACAAGTACCATCCAAGCTGATACTTTCACATAATTTGGAGTCTTAGTATGACCCTAGATTACAGATCTTTTGCAGATTAGCTTCGTCGGTTCGACTACGAATCATAAAAATAATGTTTTCTTTGCTTTTAATTTTTCCAAGAAAAACTATTTTTTAGCTTTATCAATATTAATTAAAAAAAAAATTACAAAAATATTGGTCGTGGTCTTTTTTACAAAAACATAATAAAATAGATATAATCACATTATTTTTTTTGTATAGTAAGAAAATAATGAAAGTTTTTTTTTTTATTTACAATTTAATCTTTATTGCTCAGATTTATTTTTGTTTCGCAATTTTTCAATAATTTTGGACTTATAACTAGTTTAAATAAATTTCTGCGAGCGCAAAGGGTTCTGCGTTGGCCTAAAGGCTTGAAATAATAACATTGTTTCTAGAAATAACATTTGTTTTTATATATAAATATATGTATATATAATGTCTTAATATAAGGCCGTGCGTGAGCAGCGCCGACAGTCTATGATGATGATGATGATTATTTATTTGATGCCCTTTTTTTAATTATTTGCTCGGTCTTCAAGAGGATATTAGGACTCTTATAATGCGTGTAGCACAGAGCGAGCGGAAGAATGAGGAGAAGAATGAAAGATTGTGTAGTGGTTTGAGAAACTCAGGTGTGATTTGTTTCAACTTACTTCCGTGGGTGGAGCCCGAAACGGGACGGAGGATTTTGATATCGACCTATTGATTTTAACCTAATTCACAGGATTTTATTCGACATTCGACAACTTTGAAAGTTTGGAAGATTTGGCTTAAACACCCCGCTGTCAATGTTATGCCTTCACAGCAGAGCCATCTACACACAATCTACACAAACAGCTATTTTTGAAAACACGAATTAGGAACTACACCGATACAACAACCACCACAACAACGCCATCTATCAGTCAGACTACTATCACTGGTCGACCAACCCAGTGATAGTGCCATTAACTTGATCCCAATAGCAAATGGTGACTGGACCAGATTCGAAAAACTAGACTAAACTAAATTCTTACTTATAACTATGTTTGTTGGATGAGAGAGGTGAGAGGGGAGGATATTAAAGATGTCCTGCGTGGCATTGGCCTTACGCAACATTCGGGACATAAATTCATGAGAACCGTAATTGGTACGGTGTGGGTCTAAGCGGAATAGGTGAACGGGGGTTTCAAAATAAAGAGATCGATTGAAGCAACGTTGGACAGTCAATGATAGCGGATAAGAGCTGTTGAATGAAAAGAATGTCGGCTATGTCACGGCGTTGCTCCAGCTGTCTGTCCAGTGGAGACCAAGCAGTGCGAAGTTTAGAAAACGTTGCTGAACAGCCTCGATTCGCCGGATGTGGGTTTCATAATAAGCATATATTCTAGTAGTGGTCTAACAAAAGTAATGTAAGGGGCTTTGGTGACACTAGGGTTTCAGAATTCTTTGGACCATCGCTTTTCGTAGCCAAGGGCGGAGATCTAGAAAGAAATGTTTGGTACCAAATTGAAAACCTGCTCAGATCATCTTGAACAAGGAGGTGGTCAGCGGCAGGCAAATTGGGCGAATATAATTTTATGTCGTCGGCGTATGTGGATATGTACGAGTTGCAGATAATAAGGATAATAGGACCAACGTGGCTCCCTTGAGCGACACCTGAGGTGGCCATAAATGCATAAGATTTGAAGGATTTGAATAATAACAACATTGGTAGGACTTTATCCATTCAATGAAAGTAACTGGGAAACCAAGAGCATTGAGCTTGAGCAGAATTATCTTGTGCGATACTTTGTCGAAGGCTTTACTGAAGTCTGTTAGAGACAAATTTAACTATGTTGGTGGTCGTCGATCTTCCTCTGAGAAATCAGCATAGCGTCGTAGATTATGCTCTAAAAAAAGTCTAGGAATTGACGAAAGTTCCGCGATTGGTCTGTAGTTTGCAACAAAATTTTTTGGAACTTTCTTATGAATTGGGATTATGTTTCAGTTTTTCCAGATTATACGGAAAATGCGTTGTGAGATTGAGAATTGGGACAGTGAAGTTAGGGGCTGAACGAGGAGATTGGTGATTTTTTTTGAAAAATCATCTTAAAGCTTTGAGATCTTCTTTAATTAATTAATTAATTAAGTAATTTTGACAGACACCATGGTTGTATGGGTACTTTTTAGGTATTGGCAATAATTCTGGTCGGGGTCTTCTTCATGCACTGCGAATGATTAGCTGAAGAAATAACCAAAGGGATTTGCAATTGTATTAGGGTCTGATGAGAAAGAATCAAGATAATTGAGAGTGAGGGGAAAGCCGTCTGATGATTACGCTGTTGTTGATGGCAAGAATGATTCTTGTTTCTTAGTGTCAGCCCCGGTGACAGTTAAGGCTTACTCTTGTCCAACTCGCCTATGAATCTTTCTTCATGAGCTATTCTATATCCCGGGGGTCTATTTTATATCCATCATGGAAGGGACATTGAGATAGCGATCTTCAATATATGGACTACCTGTTATTAAAAATATTGTTGGGGGTTGAGAACGGATTTTGCGTAGCTTCTTTGAGGATAGTGCGCATAGATACTTTTCTACGGGGTGACGTGTTTGCCGTGTTGTATAATATATAATTACAATAGAAGTGTCTGGATTGCTGTGTAACCCTGTTCAGTTACGAAATGCTTACTGCTCGAAGATTTTTAATTTCTTCATTAGGCTTGGACTTATCGTGAACCATATTGGGTAACAATAAGTCCTCTAAACCGTTCCTTATTCTCATTAGTTGGAGGATTAGGGATAGCGCATGATTGGCCATTTTTAGAGTGGCTGTCGCATGGGAATCGAACCTGAATCTATCTTCCAAGTGAATTCCCGGATATTTGACCTTCTTTTTTGGTCGAATGATCGAGTTATCGGGCAAGGTTCTTGCACTTGGTGGCTGAACCATTGTATGAGGCTGTCCTGAAGCAGATAAGTTCGATTTAGTTCGTGTTTATATCGATTCCCCATTTTCCATAGTGGTCCCAGAGCTTAAGGATATGTTGCTGAACATTGCGGAGAGCTTCAGAGCACATTCTGGAAAAGAATACGTGACTGAGTCATCCGCGAATTGCAGTGTTGTTGTTTTCTCACAATTTCGGAGTTGGTCATGGGTATGGGAATTTAATAGGGATGGACCAAGTCTTTTACCTTGCGCTACTTCTGCATGAGATTCAAAGCGTGGTGAAGTAGACTACCCTCTGATGGAATTACGTAGGCTTTGACTTAACTTAACGCGCGAAAGGCAACGATTCAAACTGTTTGGTATCAACCATAAAATTACTGTAAGAAGTTCAGTAGGTACGATTGGGTTTGAAATAAAATTTGTCCACTTCCTCGTCAATTTGTGTTCAATTTTATCAAGTAAATTATTCATCGTATCCATTGTTGTTCGGAAATATTTTTGGAGTTTAACGCGGTCTTATCCTAGTTCTCACAATCAGTAATGAACTTTACCGTGGACGCCTCGCGATAAGTTAATTGAACCTCCGAAATGCTAACTTTTGCAGTAAAGTACACACTTAAATTTTTACTTTGCTCGTTGCTTTTTTGTCATCGCTCTGATTAGCCTTCATCTTTGCTCTTCTCTCGTGCTTTTTACTCTTTGCTCTGTTTGTACACTTAGCCTGCCTCCTGGTGAAACAATTTGAAGTTGTTTCCCACTCACTCATTCTTATTTGGTCATTCGAGTTCCCTATACTTTACTGCTTGACCATCAGCACAGTCTGGACGCAAAATGTCTACGGAATTATGCGAAAGCTGCAGTGTAGTTTGACTGTCAATGCAAATTGCAATCTTTTGGTCTGATATCGATTTCCACAATTTCTGCAGCCTTTACAGCAACTATGACATCAACACTATGCGGCTCGAGGATATTTTCAAGCTCGTGACCAGCTCTGGGAATGCAAATGAGCTTAAGGCTCGATGGTTTTCCTCTTAAAGTTTGCGGTGAGTTCTCCAACCTATTCGAACTAAACGCTTTCGTTACTCGAATTCCCTAAACCAATTCACTTGACTTAAATTTTTTTAATAATGCAAAATCCAAACCACCAAAATTTATTATGACATCGGAAACAAAATAAACGAGTGATATGATCCATGCTCCTCAAGTACACGAAACTAACGTCTCTCCTTCTGTATGAAGTTTTATGAAGACACTTTTTTTCACTGAGTTCGAAGTTGTTTACAAATAATTCATTATCCTAAGCTCCATTTCCAATTGACCTCTTTTTCATCGCCAAGATCTAGCTTCATTATCCCGGATTTTCAATTAGAACGGAAACGCTTAATTTTTTACTCCGTCCATTCTCGGCGGGGCTATAAAAACACATGTAATCCCATTCGAAAGCCGCCTCGCTGCAAATACCCCCCATTAATCTAGAACCCCACTAAACTAGCGTTCCATTCTTGGAAAAGCCAAACAAAATATTTATCAATTCCACAAATGCCTTTTCATATGTCATAAACGAAAGCCATCGGCGCTGCGGCCTACCGCTGTGGACTGGTTGGTGCGGTTGCGATGCGGTCACTCGATAGGTGATTAGTTTTTTTTTTCTACCGCTCACTGTTTTTATTTCTGAAAGCGATTTATCACAGATTTCCTACTAAATCCATCAAAGCTTCTATTGCTACTGCTGCTTAAACTGGGAGAAAGTCCCATTCGGCACCAATTAAAGGTGGAACACTCTGGAATGTTCCGGTGCACTTTCGATTCGCGCACAAAACAAGAAAAGGATTGCGGCCGTTCGCTCGACTGCTGCTCCTATTACACACACGAGACTTAATCGGTCGCTAAACGAGGCATTTACACCCATTACCAAGTTGGGCGTATGTGATCGGATGTAAACACCCGAACCTGAACCTATCCCAGAAGACACGGGCAAAACGTATACGTCCGTCGTACGCCTCGTATTTACACAGAAAGAAGCCAAATGAATGTACTCGCAGTCGTCGTCGTCGTCGTCGCCGTCGCCGTCATCCGACGAAACCTTGTTTAGCGAGGGTTTCCGGACTCCAAGAAAGACTTGGACGTTGGTCGCTTTGGGTGATACATTGGGAACATACGGACGGACCTACGCGGTCAGTGGCTGTTGTCGGTTGATTTCTTGTGTTGTCCCCTGGTGTCCAAAGTAGGCATTGTGAACATTGTAAATGGTAGCCTTACCTGTGCGCGGGTCTTCCAAAGAAATTTATTCGAACTGCTGTTTGTGGGCAGTGTACGAATTGTGTTTGGAAAGTTGTTGTACGAGTACACTGAAAAAAGGGCAAGTGAAAAATTTAAATCGTTTTACAATTTTTTGAAAATAGAAATTTAAATGCAAGTGTTGGCCCCCTTTTTTTAACTTAAAGTAAATTCCAAAGAGTTGTCAATTTGGAATTCAAATCAATCTTGATCCTGACGAATTTTGCTACAGTTTTATTAACAAAACACTCATAGCTACCAGGCTAGCCAAATTGAGGTATTTTTGTGCAAGGCTACAGCTAGCGTTCTTTACAGAAGCAGACAGGAATAATAGGCAAACCAGGTGCGCAAGGCGTCAAGAAGGCTCTCCCTATGTTCTCCTTATACAAGTACCGCGGAGCTGTCCTTTTTCCTTAGCATAACGAGACGCTTCCGGCGCCTGCCGTAAATCTTTGTGGAAAATGTAAGCCTTTAATGGTTCTATGTTCATCCTTTCCTGACATGGGTACACCTGTCATGACATAGAAACATCTCACCAGTGACGAAACCAACCAGTAGTCTGCCACGCGCTTCTCCTCAAACCCGATTGAAATTAAACCGTTTTATTTGCAAACGTCAGGGACATGCGATCTACGACTCCGTTCGACAGATACCCTGTTGCCAATAAAAACTTTTGACTGAAAAAGTACAGAAGTCATTTCAAGGCTTGCGTCACAAAAGTCTCAATTATTCCGTGTGTTCCAAATCCAAATAATCGAAGAAAGGAGACTTCCATCTGGATAAAGAGACGTGTAAAATCCACGAACAAGTTTTGAAATCATATAAGAATGAGGCAAGGATTTAAATGCAGCTTGGCTATCAGTTCAACTGAAGATAAGTTGACCTCTTCTGGACTGTGTTAGTTGTAGATGTAGTCACTACCTGACCCTCAGTATCGCCTGGACTAATATTAAGTTCACAATCACTCTCTCTCTGTGCGCAACATTGTGTAGACATTCTGATCCGAACCCCCAAAGAAAGTGTTGTCTTCTGGCGGACAGCTCAAGGCAGTAAAAAGAAATGATTCATAATGTTCTTTATCCTTTGGGCCACCGTTTAACAAACAAAAGTTATCGACTGTCTTCGAACCAGTGATGCGGCTATTCTTCAACTTTACATATTTCTCAGGGGCAAAGTCTTACTGCTTCCCGAAAAGTCATGCGACTATCTCAACATATAGTTGAACTTTATAAAGAATTGACGCTAGAGAAGTTAATGGGGCATTAAAAAGCCCAAAACCAGCAAAGCAACTAGCGTTTTTACGACCCAGATGCTCTGGTGGATGCCGAGAGGTTAAAAGCGTGCCCGATAACATGTTCATCAACAATGTTTTTCCCATCTGCAGATGAGGCGATACTACCAACAAATATCCCTGGTTGACGCCTCTTTAAATATCCTTTCCATCGAGGCTTAGCTACACACAAATCCGTGTGATTTCCGGCCCTGCAAATTATCATCAAACGCCGAGAAAGGGCCAAGCCAATGGCCGAGCTTGGGATGGTTTAAAACTGATTCAAGTCATGTCGGACAAGGCTTGTAAACACCCGATTCCCTGTGCAATTTGGGCTTAGAACCTCTCAATTTTTCATGACCCGCAACCATCTCCGACGTGATGCACTGTCAGGTGATTTTCTTCACGCAATACTTGAATAGATATCGCAATGGGCAACTGTCAACTTTCAAGATCCGACGAAGCCCCATAGTAGGCTATCGACGCGGCTTCGGCTCGTCTTAACAACCAGCACACGAAGGATCAAAATCATGCTCTACAAAACACTCATCTTGTCATATTTTGGACAATAAGAAAGCAGAACAGTCTTACAGACTTACGGTTCTGTCGGCGAGGATGACAATTGAAAGAAAAGGTACAACCGCGAACTCTACGTGCTGGCCCGTCTAGCCCGTGAGAAAAACCCTTCGATTGTTTTTGATTCCCAGCCAGCAGTATCACGAAAAAAGGAGACCAAATCTCCGGTCCAAAGTTCAACTAAACGCGGAGTAAGCTTTACTCAGATCCTCCAAGTGTCAACGGCCAACAAGTCAAATCCTCCATTCTTGGCACCACTTGCAAAAAAAAAGGATTTATTCTTAAAGACCTCCAACCTTATAACTCATTTGCACAGGTTAAGCAGAAGTATTGGCTAAAGGATAATAGATCGGCTAGCGGTTTGGAACTCGGATGGGTTTTGTTTCGATTCCGAACATTCGTTAAAATTCGCAGTATTTTTTTTTAAGCAACAAGCGTGTTCTTTGATTAACTGCGTCTCAAATCTATTGTCTGTCTATATACTCCTCATTTGTTAAACTGAAAGGCATGCGAATCTGGAACTTCAGGATGATGTGAAGCATTACAAAAAAAAAAAAAAAAAACCCGAACCTCAGTGTCATTATGATAAGTTCAAAGAAGCTCCCGTGTTCTTATCACAAATTTAAATTTAAAAGCGATCGAGAACGATCTTTCCTGCTCTCAAATCAATATAGAACTCCCTGCCTCTATGAGATTTATAAGCTATTAAATCCCGAAACCACAGATACTTTCTGGCGACACTGTTTGAAAGTACTCTGCTTGGACACTCTGCTTGGGATGATCCAAACATTCCTCGCGACTTTCCATTAGCAGAATTGTTTCGTTCCGTGTATATCTTGCGTCACGCCAACCCAAAAAAGAACTCGTTTAACCCTTTGCACTGCGTCTTGTAAGGCGTGTCCTGTTTGCAACACTCTCGCAACTTGTTATGACCATTTTTTCATGTCCCACCTCGGTCGTGCTCTCTGGAGGCGTTAATATGCGCTCCAAGGTGGTGTAGCCTGTCTGTGCGTCTGATAATTCTAATAATTTTCGACACTAACAAAACATTATCCAAGTGTCATCTGTCTACAAGACTTGTTACAAATTTGTCAATGGCTTGGGATGCTCGTCAACTTGTAACGTGTGCAATCTTTGCTTAAACCGCAGGGAATTCCCGAAACCACAGTCTCCCATTCTCTAGAATTAATTAGCTCTATCCCAAGCACTCTTCTTCTGTCTAGAGGGAATGCCTTCAACCAGACGCATGGTCAGTTGAGTTCCTCCATTTCATGCCTTGTCGGAGTGTTTATTGCTTATCTGGGGAATGTTTGCTTGGGTTTTTGTTTAACAACGTCTGGCCGCTTCCAAAATACCTCCGTGACATGCACTTCACTTGTGAGCAAAAACAAAAAAGAAAAAATATACTCCGCATATCGTTTTACGCTCGGGTGGGTCTGTCGGTTGGTCGGTCGGTTAGATTTAGACGGTCGATGCAGCTAGGCACCATGCTGGGCGGCTTATGGAGCGTGCTCGGTCATTCATCCGACTCGCTAAGTACTCCACATCTAATGCACAATGAAGACGTCAATCATTGTGCGGCGATGACGATGGAGCTGGTGTAGGAATTTGTGGACCTGTATGGGAATCCTTTTTTTTTTTTTTTTTTTGGTTTTTTGAAATTTTGCAAAAAGGGTGTGAATTTTGTGACTCGCATGGAAGTTGTGTCTTCTTGAGTTTGGGGTAAAATGGGCGCGCTTTTATTTTATTCCTTTATGGGCAATAAAAGTCTGACAAACTTTGGTTTTATTGCTCTCGTTTTTTTTTTTTGGGTATATGTGAATTTGATTTGGTTCTCAGTATGACTCCGGAAAGGGTTCAAGGTGGTGCTGCTGGGTGGTAACAAGAGTTCATGATGGGAATTCAAGTATATATACAGTTCTCTTGTCTTGTTTGAAGGTTTTCTTCTTGCTTTTTTTTCTCCCAGTTTTGACTTTTTATTAAGATAGTTAAAATCTGCAGGGAAGAAAATGACGCTCTCGGAAGCATAATTTTTTTAAGGGCCTCTGGGGTCAAACTTATAACCGCAAGTATACCAATAAAGAAAAAGATCTACATAAAGTCGTCTGGGCTTGAAGTTTTCACAGTTTGAAACGATTTAATTTGATATTTTAATAGACCTTTGTCCCATGGGAAAATGGGAACAAAAAAAGTTCTGGCGCTTCTAATTGTGATGGCCTAGTCAGGCAAATTAGATTCATAAACAGAAAAAAGAAGTAATTGTGTCATAAAGCCATAAAAAGTAATATGATGATCGATCTTGGAATAATGAGCTAATTTTGAATGTTTCAGAAGACACAACTGCCTTGACATCGCCCACAGAGATACAGCTGAAGAATTTAGAACAGAGGATAAGTGGGATTTCGTAGAGCGGCCTTGCTTTGCAAATGCCAAACCCCTGTTGGAAGCCTTAAAAAATTGCCCAAAGACCATTAACGATATTCAAGACAATTTTCTTGTAGATGGCAACAAAGTTCTCCATAGGTGTCGGTAGCTTTGTGACCGACTTTTGACTACAGTCTCCTCGCCATGCTCTCCAAGAGCCAACAAAACATGAAGAAATACTCGTGACCACAACAAGAAGTAATTTGAATGTAGGCTTAATTCTATAAAAAAGAAAATTTGTTAGGCTAGATAAAGGTAAGATCACTCGCGAGAGTCACTGATAAATTCCCTGTCAAAGGTGGCGTACCCCAAGAAAGTTCATTAGGTCCTATGCTTTTCTTACAAAAAAAAAAAAAAAACGGTGTAAGGTGCTGAGCGTAAGGCCCAGGTTCAAAACATCCGCGATTTTTTTAACGGCCCCATTTCGCCGAGTGACAGAGATTCCTCTGACGAGTACAAATCTCAAAATAAAGCTTCTGTTCTGTGGCTGTTCGGAGTCGTAGTCGTAGGTTCAACCCACGCCAACAAATTCGCAGAGACGCACACATAAATGTTGAAACTATGCGCTGGACCTAAAAAGGACTATCGCGTCTGTCTTGGTAGTCAGCGTTTTTTAGCATCATATATGCGTCCGCTTTATATTTCCGACACGCTTTATCTTGGAAATTATGCCAAATGTTCTTTCGCGGATTTGAACTCAGGACTTACTGCTTGGCATGAATGTAAATTGTTCGTTCGGAAGCATTTATATTTATTTTCATGGCGCTTCTTTCCAAAATGAATCTGCGATCTCTTTTAAGCCCGTTCAATCACAAAGTGCAGTTGCTTATACTATAATAGCTGGTGTCACTTTCTATTTGTATACGATTTTCGTATTTCGTACTTTACTAATCCATGGAGGATGTCCGATGTCATCTACAACACTTCTCGTCATCAGCTCAACTCATCCTTTTTTGTTTGCATATTGCATTTCGTTGGGATTCAGACGAGTTCCCAGTTCAATCGAACACTGTTATCTTTTTTTTTTTTAAAGCATGAATTGCTTCACTTTTTGAGAGGTGTGACATGAAGCGAGGTTTTGTTGGAAAGTGCCATCATTCGAAGGGTATACCTATTTATTTCAAGAACCATTCGTCTGTTCAAGATCAATATATTGGACAGATTTCAGTATCCTCTCAACTGGTACAAGGGGTCCAGTACCGTAAAATGAAAACCAGCCCCAAAACATCCTCTGAACACATCAAATTGGTTTCGCCAAAAAACATCACATTTTTTCCAGTCTTCAACCGTCGTTTCACGATATTTACGTGCCCATATCAAGCGCTTCTTCCTACTTTATGGAGTCTTCGTCGAACTTTGATAACATGCACATAAATTCCAGTCTCAGAAAGTTCTCTTCTTATGTCGACTGCAGTTTTCTTTCATTGGATTAATTTAACTTTTTCTTACCAAAGGTATCCTTGTTGGCTGTGTTCTTCTTTCTGCCACATCTACAAATCTCACGTTTCCTTCTGCTGGCTTGAGATCAAGCTTACTGAGCTGATACTTACTTCAACATTGCAATTGTTGATTGATGTGTATTCGAAAAGGTTTACCATCTTGGTGCGGCTTTCTAGTTTCATATCCATGCTTATGTAAGTGTCAAATTCAAGCAAAACAAGAAATTTATTTCGAAAAAATTCTACCACCTCAAAGTATCTCGAATGGCGTCCCATCTTGCCACTGGCACAACTTAACTGACAAGTGATGTCAACCCGCCCCAATTATAATGAAGTTAAATTTAAAAGCGTCGTCCTGTTTAAAAAATATTGAAAAATATTTAGTTTTTTCCAATAAACTGCTTGATAGATTTATTTTTCATTTCAAAATGTTCACAAGTTTTTGCCCTTACTTTCTGAAGGGTGTTCCTCTGATCGGAGTTGGTTGCAAGCGAGCCGACTTTAACAGTTTATTAGTGTATAAACTGTATAACTAGAACTATAAAGGTCCCTTCTGAACCGAAAGCTCAAGATCTGAAGCAAGGTCTTGTACTTTTAGGCTATCGACGACCAACTTGAAATGAAACACGAAATCATCGAGCTCTGGGGCATTCCAATTCCATCATGATACTCTCCGCACATGAGGGCATACGAATTTGGGCTTAGAGGTTCTAATCTACTTTGCACACTCGTGGATCAATTGAAAGGTCTCAGTTTGAATCCTTGAGAAAGTGTTGAACATCTTTTTAGTATCCCAATAAAATACTGCGAATTGAACGAATGCAAAAAAGTGATACAAAAATTTCTCGTCTCTTCGCTCTAAAAATTTCTTGAGAGCGAGCTAAATATAAACCTCTTTCCTTCCGATTGACAGTGCATGTCGTATTCGAACACTTCTGTCAAATGACCCGTAAACGACTAATTTTTCTTTTTTCGCAAGTTCCCTTCACCTGAAAGGGATGTGGGTTAATCACAAGACTATGTTCTGTCAACATACAACTTAGCGAATGGTGTTAAGGTATGAGGGTTTTTTTTTGTTTCGTTAATGATATCTTGGGATCATTAAGCTCATTCCAAGCTATCATTTGATTAATTGCTTTACGCATATCTCGAGAGAAAGTAGGTATGCACTTTTCTGTCGTTATTGCACGAATAGAACAACATCATCATCCAATACAGCACTATCTCAGTCGGGCGTCCTCCTGGCCAAATTGGATTAGGGCCAAACGTCAGCCTTAATTGCATTTGCCCATTAGTCAGCCTAGTGTAAACATTAATCAACAAAGCCATACAAAAAAAAAACGCTGTGCAATGCAAGTCGTCTACCACATCCCGATAGATGAGCACGTCATGTAAAAAACAAGCCCGACTTGAAGTTGTACAAACCGCCGCATAACTATTTTTCAAATTTGAAGAAAATAAAAAAAACAAAATCCCAAATAAACAAGAAACAGAATTTCCGGAAGTTTTTAATTGAGTTACTGATTTTGTAGCGCAACACACGACGAAGAGCCAACAGAACATGTCTTTTGTAACAGTTACAGTTTTAGTAATTAAGATGGATGGCAACCGTGGATGCTTCATGCTGTCAGAAAAAAAAAAATGGTACGTAATCTGTTCGCGCTTGATTGGACAATCCAATTGAATGTCATCCTACGCAGATGATATGATTCGGAGAAACTGTGCTGTGAAGATGCTACACGAAATGGGATTAAGATTGTTTATCAACAGCGCCGTTTGTCGTCGGAGTTGGAGATGTGTGCTAACAAGTGATGCAGCTTCGCGAAGAAAGCGCGATTTCCTTTCCCATTTTTTTTTTTTTTGTTAACTTTTTCGAAAACAAGTTTTCAATTGAGTTTATTAGATGCTTGTGAAATTTGTACGTCTTCGTTTGACTTATTTACTTAGTAATTAACGATAGGATTAGCTGTCGGACGGGGCACGCGTTTTTCATATCTATGTTAAGTATTCTTTGGACAAATTTCTATGCAAAGACTTAGATCTGAGAAATATTTAGAAATCGCGGAAAATTGTGCCCAAAAATTGCACAACTTTCAGATCAACTTCAGCTCAATCTGTCGGTTCCGATGTATCAATCGACTCTTTTGAACGGAGTGTGATTGAGGACCGATTAGACTCAGCAACTCTGCCTACCCACTTCCTGAAAGATTTTGAAGAAAGATTTTGGCGTACGCTTGCATATGACCCTACTGATCAGTTTCAGACCTATGACCTTATTTTCAATAGCCGAGCACCGGGATACCTTCAAGGTACTGCAGAATTCGCATCTAGATAAGAGCAACAGAAAGTTTCTTTTGCTTCATGAAGCGAATGAATATTTAACCATTTTATGCTCGAATCTCGAATACCCTAGAGGTGTTTAAGCACGTTTTGTCTTAAAATCATTTTATTTTTTTTCCCGAATTTCGCTTGTAAAAGGTGTACTTTTAGAGGTTTTTTAAACTGGCAACACTGTTTCTACAAATTTTCGCTTTGACAGTTGAAAGTTGGTTTGTGATAAATACGTTTTGTCTTTTTACGATATTTTTGAATTTAAATTAACGCCAGAACAACGTGTGCAAATTGGGCAAACTTATTTTGAAAACCATGGTTCGACTCGACAAACTTATCGTGTAGTTCGTCCATTTCATGGTCGACATAATCGTCCATCTGAGCAAGTTGTTCGGAGCACGATGAATCGTTTTCGCAACACGTTCACTCTAGTGGATAGTCCGCATCCCCAAAAACAACATAGAGTGTGAACAGGGGAAATTATTGCCATTGCGTTGAAGAGAATCCGAATGAGTCGATTCGCCATCGAGCACAGCAATTGGAACAATCTTGGCTGGAAAGTAAAAAAAAAGCATACTTGGTGAACAGAACTCCAAGTTGAAAAAGGCAATTCTAATTGTAGCCAAATACGTTGTTTTTTGGTGTTCCCCAAGGTTCTGTTTTAAGTCCCATATTCTTTCATATTCACATCAACTCCCTATTTCATCAAATATTAAGAGAAAAAATTACGGCCTATGTGTGATTGCGACATCGCCTATCTCTCAGAAAATCCCTTCAAAATTTTTGATGACTTAAAAGATAACCTGTTACGACTATCAAGCAGTGATCAAGCTTTTTGTCGGCAAAAAGAAAGAAGAATGTTGATGAACTTAAGTCTTCATTTTGCTAAAACGCCCGCTGACTTTTATATTTTTTTCCATTCAAAATATTTCGACATGTTCCTTGTTTGAACTTTCTAACAATTTCAAAGGCACTAAACCTTTTAAAGGACTTTTTGAATAAAGCAAAAAACATAGCTTCGCGGTACCGGGAACACTACTTCAGGTTCGCTGGACCAAACTTCATGAGGCTTGCAAGCTTTTAAATTTTTGAACCGAAGGTTCAGTCTCTTGTCGTGAACTACGGTGCCCTGGTTTCGAAGACCTTCGAAGAGTGGTCGAGGCATTCATTCGACGAATGTTGAGTTCGCAGTTGTATGTTCTCATCCTTCCGCCATCCTCGTATATCCAGCGGAGTATTTTCTCTTCGAAGGTCACTTAAATCGAGTCTTCTGTTCCAACGTTTGGCTCTATAAAGAAGAGCTGTCAAGACGAGTGATTTGTATTGCGGAGTTTTTGTCCTTCGAGCCTACAATGAACCTTCGGCAGTCGTTCGTGTTTGTGATATTTGTCGATTGATTTGAATTCTTACTCTCCTGGCCTCTTCTTCAATCGAGTCGTGAACGCTTTGACGGCGGCACGTTGACCGATGATGTCCACACCGTCAGCGTATCACAACAGCTTGACAGACTTCAGACGGAAATTGCCTTCCAAGCTTACACCTTACACCGATGGAAGTCTGGAAAATCGAAAGTTGTTGGTCAAAACTGCAAAGTACATCGCATGTTTTCGTGCATTGTTCAGTTTTACTGAACTCGTTCATCGCTGTATAAAAATCAGTGCGAGGAAAGTTTTCTCGGCTTTGGAGTTTACGAGGTGAAAACAACGAACTTATTTGTCTCCTTCAAGACTCGACGTAAGGCGAAAATTGGGTCTATATATTAATCGATCTGCTTGGTCGTAATTTTGGCATATGCGATGTATTTGGGCTTTATTGCTGTCGTCGGATATGCTTTTGTCTGGTAACTGAAGCATACTCGCTATCAGAGGTTCTCGTCTTTACTTAAAAAGTATCTGAACCCCCCGAAGCTTTGCTGCTTTTAAGCGTCGTTTATATCCAGACGAACTTCTTCCACAGTGCGTGGCAGAACTACTCCATCAGCTGGAGTTGGCATTCCTCATACTCGCTGATTCTCTTGGTCGCTATTGTTCTGCAACTCGTGGGAATGTTTCCTGGATACATGCACAATTCCTCGCATATTCGTGACAAGATTTCCTGCTTACCTGCAGCAAGGTTTTTGGCTGTTCTGTAGACACTAATGCCACTTACTTTTCAATGCTGTAAAAAAAATCTGGAGTAAACACTGCGTGGCTTTGCTGGTTTTGCATGCCCAAAGAATAAGTCTCTATTACTTTTTTATTGTACACCTGAAAATGGAGTCAACAAATCGTCACACTTCAGTGATGTGATTCCCTATTTCTTGATTCCAATTCAGAGACAAATGGTGCCATAAGCAGGTCGGCGGCGTCATATCATAACTTTATGCTAAGTGAATAAGCTCAATAAGTGGACCTGTTAATTATCCACAAAGCTGACGACTTTAAATCGTACATTTGGTGGACGTAATTGCCGCAATAGTACCGCCTTTTTTAATTTTTTTTTTAATTATTTGCTCGCTCTTCAAGAGGATATTAGGACTCTTATAATGCGTGTAGCACAGAGCGAGCGGAAGAATTAGGAGAAGAATGTGTAGTGGTTTGAGAAACTCAGGTGTAATTGGTTTCACCTCACTTCCGTGGGTGGAGCCCGAAACGGGACGGAGGATTTTGTTATCGACCTATTAACTTTAACCTAATTCACAGGATTTTGTTCGACATTCAACAACTTTGAAAGTTCGGAAGATTTAGCTTAGACACCCCCGCTGTCAGTGTTATGCCTTGACAGCAGAGCCATCTACACACAATCTACACAAACAGAGCTATTTTGAAAACACGAATTAGGAACTAAGCCGATACAACAACCACAACAACAAAGCCACCCATTAGTCAGACTTCTATCACTGGTCGACCAATCCAGTGATTGTGCCATTAACTTGATCCCAATGGCAAATGGTGACTGGACCAGATTCGAAAAACTAAACCACTACTCTAGGAATCGAACCTGGGACCTATCAATTGAATCAATTGAAAGGCAGGCGCTCTACCAACTCCGCCACCCAGCCTGTCCGGAAAGTTGAATGCCAAATTTGACTGATAGAATAAGCTTCAACACACTTGCCTGGCTATTTGCTCGAAGTTGTTTTCAAACACAAAATACAGTTGAATTTGCGAGCTAATAAAATCAAAATATTGGTAATTTTTCTTTTTTTTATCGTCAATAAAAGGTTTAGACCTCTAAAAAAAATCACCCCTTGTAAATGCATGCTCATCAAGTTGTCTCTTTTATGACGTCGAGCTTCTGTAAGAAGCAAAACATCAATGTTATAGCACACTAAAGCCCTCAAATCACCATTTACAATTTAACGACTCTTCTCCCGAGCATGTTTGAAGGTTTATAAGCTTGAGACCACCACCACCTTTTATGGCCACTTTCACGGCCATTCCCAAACATTGACTCTCGCTTTAAACAAACAGTTTGTAAATCAACGTTCGATACCCTGAAACGTCTCAAACCACTCAACTACACGAGTACATTACAACAAACAAAACCACCTCCATGGAATCAATTTAGTGAACTTGCGTTAAATTTCACACATCATTTAGTTTTATTGCCGGTAAAAACAAAACTCACATCAGTCAGCGCAGATATTTACACATTAAAAGCAGCACCTCGAACTCGAGACTAGCTCGCTTATAAATATGCATATCTGCTGTTTATTCAAGTCCATCGCAAGACCAATAACCTTTTCTGTGAGTGCGCCAGCGTCGGCGTAATGCCAGAGGCTAATTCCCAATCTTTCCAGTCTACTCGTACCATCACCGCCGCAACGCCGATAGATAAATCATTTTCGCTTTTTTTTTTTGCAACCAATTTTTTCGACGGGTATTTAAGTATCTTCTCGTGTGCACGCGTTTATGTGGAACAATCAACGCTTTGGGTTTCTATTTAGCCATGAAGTTTATCAGGCTAGTTTAAAGATTGTAATCTTACTCTATGGTGACTAATTGTAATTTGTAATTAGTAATGTTGCATGTTGTGATGTAATTGAGGATAGAAGAAACCTTGTGTCTGCGATATTTAACAGTCTTTGGAATTTTAAGGAATTTCAAGAATGTTGATGGAAGTTGTTGATGCAGTAATATGGTTCCACGTCTGCTTCTAAAACTCAAATTTTTGAGTACGTCATGAACTTTAAACTAGTTTTCGAAGGTTTGAATTAATGGTACTATCTTTAGAGTGGCCGCAGCGACAGTTTTATTGTCATGCTGGCGTGACAACTTTGCCAAATAATGCTTTGTATCGATGATATGTCATTGGCAGCTGAGGCAATCTTTCAAAACACAAAAAATGACACATGCACATAGTACACCATCTAATAGCAAAAGAAATACTGTGAATCGAACGAATGCAAAAAAAGTCACTGACATTATCGTTACCTAATCGGAAGCCACTCAAGGTGGACGCTGAAAAGTCCCGGTAATTTAGTCAAAGCTCTTTCTCAACAAAGTTGCCTTCGATGGCAATCTACTTGGTCAACCGAGTTTACAACATTTCGATTCACTTCCTGTAGTACGAAACGTCTAAGCTTTCGACATACGCCACGGTTTTGGCGATGACTTCTTTTTTTGATGTGAATATCATTTCCTGAAGCGGTGGCGGTGGAGGTTTGTTGGGAATATATAATGGTCGCTGGGAGTCAAGTCTTGAGATGTGGATGATCAACCAATTCGAATCATAATTGGTTCAATAAGGCGACCGCTTTCTGAGCCGGTTCCACATCATGATGGTTCAGAACATTTTTATTTTTTTTTATTTCGTCATTCAGCTCGTCCAATGCCGCTGCGTTACACTCGCCTCTGACTGTTATTCCCTTCTTTGGTTTTCTGGTCGCTGTGCTCGGCTTTCGTGAGTTTCCAGACTCTTTGTAGACTGTTTATTGATCGGGATTTAATTGGACCCATCGTCTTAAAACGTCAGAAAAAGTCTGCTCAATTACGCTGCAACAACGTAACACCGGCTGTTGAATTATCAAAGCGCAGCTTCAGTTTTCAATCAGTCAAAACGATTCGTAGCCTTCTTTGGCCTTTTAGAGTGAGATGAGTCTTCGGTGCTTGTACGACCCATTTTGAAATCACTCAACTACTTATAAACTGTTGTTGTAGACGAAGCAGATATCGGTTAACAAATCTTTAACTATTGTAATTTTTCTGACGTTCGAACGTTTTTTTCTGTCAAAATTAATGTTTATTCAAGATGCGGTTCTTCTGTTTTTCCTTAATTTTAACAACGTTACACAAAGGACTGTTGCTTGAAAACGAATGAACGAATAAACTAGTGACAGATGATTTTCTCGCAATGAGTCATGATTGTAGCAGAGCCACCTTTAAAAAATCTATATGCGAATCGGTATTGCTAATCACCGGTGGCATAAATGAAGGGTCAGATAACAAAAAAGAAAAACGTATCGCCCTTAAGTTTCCGCAGATTACATTCTGTCAGGAATTCCAAAATTCGGTGAATCTTATAGTTTGTCCTCTTTTACCTCTCAAAATCCTAAGCATACTTTTGGCGCCAATATTAGCATTTTATCGATCAACTTATTGACAGTTTGCACTATTATTGACATCAAGGCTAGTTCAAGGACCTTCAGAGGTTTGTCTTTCGATGTTTTGATGCTATTCTCGAGCCTACTAATGGTAAAAAAAAATTTCGATCACTCGCCAGAGAATGTATAGAAAAGTATTGAACCTTCCACACTGACCACCGATTATAATGACATTCCAGACGTATGTACTCTGGACTGATCGCAGCCCACTTTGCTGCTAATTCAACACTTCCAGATTTTGACATGAATATGAACGCGTCATTTATTCCAAAAGACATAGCTTGTTCGCAGTCGTAAAATTGAAAAAGTACTTAAAGGTCTCGACTACGACAAATTCGCTGGTGCTTATTTTCTTCGTCTGAAAAGTAATCCTTCTCGTTTGTGTTTGTCCTGCACTTTTGAACTCATATTCTGCCTCCATTGAGGGTGTTGAAACGCCAATGAATCGGCTTACGATGCCAAAAGTCCAATGCTTATCTGATGACATGTCTAACCGGCATGCAGGTGGAACCGCTCTGAACATATAACTGAAAGAAATTTAACTGCATTTCTGTTTTTACTGTTTCTAAGGCTTTTTAAATAGTTTGTCATCAGGGTAAACTTTTGGGGCCGTTTAATCTAACAGGTCTGTCATTTTTTGGTGGTTACAAGGCTGCAGTTAATCATATCAATAATGGTGTGCCTTAGGGTTCCGTTTTGTCGCCGTCTCTCTTTTTAATTTTCACTGTTAAAATAGACTCCGCTAGATTCAATTTTATTCAGTCCTACTTAATTGGTGCTCCCAGGTTTTCATGTTCGATTTAAGCCCTTAATTTATCACTTCTTATGGACTGATAGACTTTTTCACTATTTCTCTTCGATTTTCGGAGTCCCAAATGTGACATTTCTGCTTGTTTTCGTACAACAACAAACTGGAATTGAGGACATTTTTAAGCAGATGGGCCAATATCTTTAAGCAACTAACGTGCCACGCAAAGCTGTCAAGCTGTCGAAGATAGACTCACTTCTTTTGGCTGTTTCGAAAAATGAGACCGTTGTCAACCTCAATGAAAATAAAACGTTTTCGACGACAACAAACTCCGAAAAGCTGGATTCCGGGCACACTCTGGGAATTTGAGATGATATATAAGGAGATATTCTATTCGGATTCTGTTTTAAGGATCCGTGCTTTGGACGTTCTAAATCCTTGCTTGGGGTAGTTTTAAACGAACACCACAAGAAGATCTAAGAAGCATGGTGGTGGACAGGTGACGCCAAAACAGGCATCCAAAACGTCGCAAGAGTCTTGCAGAGAAAAATTGCGTTAAAAGAGGACGGATTAAGACTTCCGCTTACTGCCAATCAGCGAGTGCTCTTTTGAACGGAAAAAACAGTTTTGGTCCTGAAACAAAATGAGGCTTTGGCACATTTCTGAAGATCTCGAAAAAGGCACGTTAACCAAGGACTTGAGTGGAATTTTTGAAGAATCTAGTCTAAAGTCGTAATTTGCAATCAAAATCTTCAGAGACCTTTTTCCATTTCGTTTTATTAAACCAATTTAAGAGCAAGCTTTGCGAATGATGTGGTCAATGTGTAAAGATTTTTTACATTAAAAAACAACTAATTATTGAGATGCCATTGGTGCGAGGTGATAGGGTCTTCAGCATCGCTTATTGATCGAAAAAATCAGAAAAAAGAAGAGGCCCTAAGCGCCTAGCAAGTGGGACCCCAGACTTAACATCAAGTTATCAAGAGAATCGACCACTGATGAGTACATATTGCCTTCTGTTTGAGAGGTTATACTCAGGGCACTTCAACATCACTGAGTGGAAACCATATTCCTCTAATTTTTTAATCAATATTGAAAAATTGACTCTGTCGAAGGCTTAAGCAAAATCCACGTAAACCAAATTGAATATTGTTGTTAAAAAAATTTGAGTAAAGAATCAAATTTGTAGCTACACAAATGTACCTCTGTCATGAGTATCATTTTGTTTGCCGCCAACGAAGAACTCGTACGGCATTTTCACACCTTTTAAAATCAAAGAGTAAATTAATAAATGACACTCCACTGGAATGGAGTAAATATTATCAAAGGAATGTCAGAAACCGTGTTACAAATGAGTTAATTCACTCAATTAAATTATATGCATTCATTAATATTTAGCATTTTTGTTTTCGAAAATGTACTGCAGCACCTCTACAGGCAACAACGTGCAATATTTTCTGCTGAAATTAAATAAAAAAATATGTATGAATGTATAAATAAAATCTACCTAATTGGGCCCCTCTAGCTAACAACGGTGCGATAGTAGCTTTAATTACGTATCTCTTCTGGGAATCGGACATGTGAAAAAAAAAATTTTTTATCAGCTCGAGATAAAATGAAAACCCTTCACCGAGCATTTGAACACAATTTCCCCTAAAGGAGGACATGGCTAATAAACATTTAATAATTTTTCGTGTATGCCAAAAATACAAAAATTTAATATTTTTTTTGGTCATGTTTTTGCTGTAAAATTTATTAAATTAGTTTCGTGACATTCGCGGGAAAGTCTCATTTTCTCACACGCAATTAAGGGGGGAAACAAACACAGTGGCTCAGCAAATCATTAATTTGTTAGACTTGAATGAAAACTGTTCGCTAAATGTCAATAGATACTTTTATCCGTCTCCGAGTAGTTTGTCGTGTCGCATGCGATACAAAAGTCGTGTTGCCTGATAACATATCCGAAGGCATTTTTTTTTGTAATAAAAATGTAAAAAAAAAAAATAAAAGACGATAACTCACCCTCACAAATGGGTTGGTTGCCGTGTGTCCGGCTAACACATGCTTGTTTATCGCATACACCTTTGAGAGTGCTTAATGCTATTATCAGCTTTTATCTGTTCGAGTGTATAGGGTGTGTTGTGGTGGTTGTACTCTTGCTAACTTTAAGAAGTTGCTTTATTGAAGGCTATGTGGGGGGTTGAGAACGTGACCTACTTATGGTGTTAAGACGTGGAGGCAAAGGATGGCAAAATATTTTTTCAATGTTATCTCTTTTAAGGTCAAAATACTTTTCGCACTCCTTTAAACCCTCCGAAAAATATGATTTGTCAAACTCTTAAAAAGACGACTCTGTCTCGGTGATAACCTGCTGAATGTTTTTTCCCGAGCCATGTTTTCATGTTGGGCAACAAAAAAAAAATTGCTGACACAACGCTTTAAACGTAGTCAAATGGAGGACGTGTTTTCATAAATTTCTTTTCAAATCGGTTCAGGTACTTTCTGTAGTAGTGTTCCTTGACCGTTCTAATTGTCTCCAAAAAGACCATGCGGATTATTTCCTTAAAATCCCAGAAAACTCGTGCCCATGACTTTTTAAACTGCTGAGACCGCCTTTTTCCCCGTTTTTGCAGTAGAGTCATCCGGAATAGTCCATTGTTTAAACTCTTACCTGGCGTGTAATACAGTTTCATCAATAAAGCTTTCATCAATTATGGTCATCTGAGACAAAAATTCATGAGAATTTCGCTTTTCAGACCTTTAGCCTCTATCAATCGTGGCAGTCCTTTCTTATGTTTAACATTTCAGGTAAAATATTGGTTGCCATTCTCTTGATTAGTTTCCTTTGACACGTTGCAGGACACGACTGTAATGCCAGCTTCGCTCAGCAACGCCAGCTGTTTTCAAACACGAGAACTTATTGAAACACCTTCGTAAATTTTTTCATTCAAGATGTTTATGCATACATATGTGACACTTCGTTTAATAGAAGACGTTTATTTTATAAACCTAACCTTTAAGCCTAACTTCTTTTTAATAGAACTTTAAGACATCATTTGGATGCGGCTATTATTTTATCATGACTGGTATGCCCGTCATTCTTCGAAAACAATTTTGAATTGAACCATAGAGTTGTATTACCCCTTTGAATCATCCTTTTTTCTACTGCATATTTTGACCTGAAATTTTGTACTCGGTGATTTTTGGGGTCGCTGATAACGAATCTGAGCTAAGATTTGATAATTCAAGATGGCGAATCCAAGAAGGCGGCCTAAATTTTGTACAATTGAATCGTTTAGACCAACCGATCAAACATAATTCTATTGCATATTTTGGTTTGAATTTTTATACTCGATTGCCCTTTCGTGGTGACTTATTACAAATTTGAGGTTAGATTTATAAATTATAAAATGGTGGATCAAAGATGGCGAACTAAATTCGTAAAATTCAATCAAAGTCCAAAAAAAAATGGTTTATAGGGGTTTTCAAGGTCACACATCAGGAGTCTTATGTTAGTGTTTCGGTACTTTTCATCTCCAAAATGGCGGATCCAATAAGTCCGACTGTCAGTCGTACATTGCAGACTCTGTCATACATCTAGGCTTTAATTTTTCTCCCAATTCTGTACTCTACCTCAGATCAAACGCTTCAAATTGAAACGAAAACGAAGTAGTTTCTTTATTTGCCGCTAGGTGGGACATACTCCCCAAAGCGAGTTTCTTCTGCACAAGCATAGAAGGCATAAGCTGCGTTTTTATTGACTGTATTTTCAGAATAATTTGAGTACAAATATTCAGACCAAAATATGCAGTGAAATGATGTTTGTCTGGTTAGTCTGAAATATGAGATATTATGCCCACATCTTGGATCTGCCATTTTGAATTCCGTCAATATAACCTTAGATTCATGTTTAGCGACCCCAAAATCTCCCGAGTATAAAAATTGATACCAAAATATGCAGTAGAACATTTTTGGCAGCAATTGCTGAGATGAAATAAAGCATGTGGTGAATGTCGTTACTTTTTTTGTTAGCTCCAAAATATGGTTATTATTATTTTTGTCTTGTTTGCATGTATAATGACACCATTATTATCACTCCATGCTGTGAAAGTGTTAAATTTCTCCTGCATCATTTTCTCTACTTTTTTTGGCATCTCTGTGGCCATTCCCGTATACATTGAAGAGAATAGGTCCTAGTATGGATACCTGTGGGACACCGTATAAAACATTATCTTTGTCGCTTTGCTGGTCTTGTATTTTATTTGTTATTATTATTTTCAATTCAATCTTGTTTTTGTAAAATTTTTTGTGTATCACAATTATTTTTTTAAATCAATGAACAAGACTGGACAGTTGTGATTTTTTTCTAGGCTGTTCTTGATTCCGTTCGCAAACACTCCCAATAGTTTTTTTAATGCTTTTGTTCATTCTAAACCTAAACTTGTCTTCGACGAGAATCTTTTACTTCTTCAAGGACATTTTCTAACCGCTGAAAGAATGGAAATGGGTCTGTAGTTGAACACTTCATTCATTTTTCCGGCTGTATCGCATAATGGATGTTTACTAGAGATTTGGAAACTAGGATTGTTCTATGCTCATGTTTATCAATTTCGTTATTTACGGTGCTAAGGTGACATGATTTCGTTTAAGGACTAATGGTCTAATACGATCCAAACCACGTGACTTGTGTATTTTATTAGACAAAAAATGTGTTCTGTCGAACACAGATGTGGTATAAAACTACCTTAGTAAGAAAAGTATATGATTTGTAAGAAAGCGAAAATATTTTTCTTAAACTTGGTTTAAAGGAAAAAGCTACTTTCTGTCCTTTTTTAACAGATAGTTAGCTGTTCTTTCGACAAATTAATTGAACAAAGTTCTTTGTGCGTACCCAATGTTATATAATAAACTTTAATTCTTAAAATCGCAAAGGGTGATAACGTTTAAAAACCAAAGACACAAGTGCCTTACATTAGAAGGACACCAATTCTTTGTCCAAGTTCCTTGGATGTGGAATACACTACCAGCTAGCCTAAGGAGAATTGAAAATACGAATTCCTATAAAAATTTTAAGACACTTGGCCTCAGATCATTAGTAAAATAATTAATTTGTAATTTTTGTAATTTTTACTTTTACTTTTAATTTTACTTTGAAAAAATAAATCTGCTTAAATTTTCGTTGAGACCGTTAAGACTGTTAAGACTAAGGCTTATCAAAAGATATTCATATCTTTGTAAGCAATTCCTCTTGAATAAATTGAAATTTAATTTACCTGAAAAAAAAACCATCGTGCAAATAGAAAAGAAGAAACAAAAACAAAAAAGTTCATAGCTTTGAAATTTGAAAAATATATTGAAGAATTTAGTCCTTCGTTGGAGGGTAAGCAGTTATGGAATAATTTAAGAAGCATAGGCATTATAAAGTCCAAATGTAATTAAGTCGATGATTTGGATCCCAATCTCTTCAATAGTAAGCTCGTATCAGCTCAGACACCCGCGCAGCCTACCGTTTTTTACGAGGTGAACCAATATTCTCACTTGTCATCCAACCGCAGTTTTTATTTTACGGGAGTTGACTCAACTGACATTTTTAACACAGTGCTTACTACAGGAGTGTTTCCTACACATTGGAAACCAAGTAAAATTATTCCTATTCCCAAAACCACAAAGGGTAACGATTTTCGACCGATTTCAATCTTGCCATTTCTCTCGAAAGTTTTTTGAAAAAAATTTTCAAAAACAAATTAGTCGCTATCTTTGCGATAATAATATTTTAACCTCCAAACAATCTGGCTTTCGACACAAACATAGCTGTATAACTGCCTTTATAGATGTTTCCGAAAACATTCGGCTTGCCTTGGATGAAGGAAATGATTGAGCATGGAACCAGTTGCGTCAACGAGGATCTTGAGGAGATATCACAATGGTCACTACGGAATGGTCTCTTGCTGAACCCGACAAAATCTAATAAGTGTATTGTTATTTCCAAAAATTCCTTGGACTTTTCTTAATTCCCTCCAATAATGTTAAACAGTGAGTCAATAAATTACGTGGACAATGTTTTAAACCTCGGTATGACCTTCAGTCGGAACTTAACCGGACAATCATATAATCATATATATATATATATATATATAATCATATAAACTTAGCCATAGGAAATACTTATAGTGTACTTCGTACTCTATGGGGTACACATTCTTTCACAACTCCTAAGATACGACTTCTCCTAGCTAAAACTTTTTTTGTACCCATTTTAACATATGGATGTGAAATTTATTGCAAATCCAATTACAGAAGTAAAAGAAAACTGATGCTTGTATTTAACAGCGTGGTGCGCTATGTTTATGGTCTACGTAGATACGATAGAGTTTCAAACTTCGCTATTAGACTTAATGGCATGACTTTCGATAAGCTTCTTCAGTTTCGCACATTAAGCCTTTTTTCGGACGTCATGAACAACAACCCGCTTATCTCTTCGAAACCAGGTCAACTCATTCATCCTTGACACTCATCAACTGTAACTGAATGCCAGTTTCGCTTATGGAACAACTTGCCGCGACGCATTAGAAGGATAGGTAACACTGCAAATTTCAAAAAATTAAAATTAAAATTGTACCTTTCTCAAACCACTTGAAATACTTTTTATACACACTTCTTATGTGTGTCATTTTTGGATCTGATCTGATTTACTCGCTGCTTCAATGGAACTCGAGGCAAGCCGCAGAATTAACCCATTTTCTTGGGATGTTTTTGTTTTGATTGAGCGCCTTGGGGATCTGCAAGGTAGTTGTTTATAACAGTCTTATTGCTATGCCGCTGCTAATGCCTTTCCGTCATTTTGCTTTCAATTACAAGAAAGCAGAAGTTTAGCACCTTCTAAAATATTAGAAAAAAAAGGTTCAATAAAATATTGAAAAAATCTTCGATTCGAACTCCTTCAAATGGCGCACATTTTCAATCCCTTCTTCAGCAGTTCAGTATTTGAATTCGAATGAATTTTCCCAATAAGTCTTCCGATGTTGAATGTCTCCGGGTAAAATATACTGACAGAAAAAAAAAACGCTGAAATCATTCTTGAAAGAAGTAACACATAATGAAGCATTAGAATATTATCTAAAAGACCGAAAACAAAAAGTTAAACTCGGAAAAACGTTTAAACATAGGCGTTCCTCAAGGTTTCGTTTTGGGCCCGATCCTATTCCTAATTTTTGTGAATTCACTATTCCTTCAACGTTCTAAAGGTCAAATAACAGCCTTTGCTGACGACACTTCCTTATCCTACTCTAAAAAAAAAAACTATTTTAACTTGTTTATTGCTCTCAATAATGATTTAGACATTCTGCTCAAATAGTTCTTTTTACATAAACTTTTTACCTAATTGTCCTAAATATAATTTAAATGATTGTCCTCATCAATTTGGCAATTCCACTTATTATACAAATAGAAATTGTTCTGTTGGCTGCTTTAATATCGAGCGGGTTGACAGCTTTAAGTATTTGGGAATAATTTTGGATAGCAGGCTAAAGTGGAAAGATCATATTTTATATTTGAAACAATACTTTAATAACCTTTTGAGACAGTCCTATCACCTCAGCCTTTATTGTAGTCAACATATTTTAAATTTAGTTTATAATGGTTTATTTAAATCTAAGCTGCAATATGGGTTGACTTGCTGGGGTGGTACTGACTCTAATAAAATTGAACCTTTGTTTACTAAACAAAAACATTCAATCCGTATCTTGTGTAGAGTTAACCGCAGAACTCATAGCTTTGAGTTATTCAGGAGCCTAAAGATTCTTCCTGTTAAGCATTTATATTTTTATAAAGTTTTGAAAACATTTTTTGAAAATTCCAGTTATTCCTCCTCAAGGATGTACGATTCCCATAATCTACGTGTAAATAACCAGAATTTAGTAAATGTACCTAACATAAGAAAATCACACTTTTCACTCTTCTACAAGGTCACCGCGCCTCGTTTATTCAATAGTTTGCCTGTAAGTCTGAGATGCGAGAGACGTGAATCAGTTTTTTTTAAATTAAAATCTTTTCTTTTTTCGTTCAATCATGAAGAAATAAATTCATTATTAAATGTAATAATTCGATTTCCTTTTGCAAAATTTGTATTTAACTTGTTATTTTTTTGGATTGCACTTAACAATATTGTAAAAATATGAGTATATATTTTTTTCCCTTAATGACCCCCATCAATATTAAATGAAATATGATTTAAAATGTAATGGTTCATTCGCCTCTTGTCTCTTGACAATTGAATGTTCCTAACTATTTCATAAGAATTTAAGCTCCTTTGATACAGTTTATTCTTTTTTTTTGTTAATAAAGTAGTAATAAGAAAAATGTTAGCTTTGAATTCTTTCATGAAATAAAGTTTAAATAAATAAAAAAATATTCTACCCGAACATAGGGTATATCGCAACACCCATCATCCCCCATCTAGTTTCCTTCTATGTTTTGTTCGATATTAATTTCCCCCACTGTTATTTCAGAAAAAAAAAACGACTCCTAAAACAACTCTACTCGCTGCTCATACACTTGTAAAGGGTTGCTCACAGGCCGGGAAGCGGGTGGCAACGGGGCGGCCTATTCATCTTCTCTACTTACTGTTGTGTTAGGCGTGTGTCACCCTCGCCGTTTTGTATCAGTGGTTGGCACAATATACTTCCACCTGTCGTCAGTGATTAAAAACGTCGGCAGTTCAGGTTGTCGTCGCGACCGGGGAGTTTTCCTTTTCAATCGCTGACTGAAAAACAAAAAAAAAATAATAATTTCCCATAAAGAAAAAAATTGCAACCCTTTTTTCTTCGTCAGAAGAGGAAAAACTCAAGCGTTTTTGTGTCGGTAACGCTTTTGTCCCAAATTACGTGCAACCGCGTCTCGAACGTTTGGAGGTATACCAAAAAAATAAAAGTTTTTCTTTTCAAAAATTTTCCACACGTAGAAAGAAGAAGTTTTTCCTCTCGCACGCGCTTCGCATGCCAAAAACTGAGAGAAAAGCAACGAGGAAAGTAAAAACATAAAAATACCAAAGAAAATTGAAAATTAAGACAAGAAAGTAAAAAAAATCACCAAAGAAAATTCGTCGGAAAAGTGCCAAAAAGTGTTCCGTCTTCTGAAAAAGATAAACTTCACACACGTACAGATAGAGGCTTGCTGCCTGTTTGCGGGCCGCGATTCGCGTGTGCGTTCATAAGTTTTTAAATGTGTGTAGTACCTGTGGGCTTTGGTAATAAGTGTGTACTGTTACTTTTTGAATTTTCCTACTTTTTTGAGAAGGAAAAAAAAAAACACACAGTTTCAGTGTCACTTGTCAATTTAAGTTGTAAGTTGAAGCTAGGGAGTGAAGAGACTGTGATTTAGTTTTTTCTTGACGGGACTCATTTGACAGTGATACTGTCAAAGTGGTTCTGTTGTTTGTTTACTGTATTTTGCGTTTCTCCTCTCTTGCGGTAGTTGGTCATTTATTTATTTTTTTTTTTTTTGTGAAATTTTCTTATGCAAATTACAGGTTGGGGCGATCTTCGGTTGACATTAATCACTGCGAATGTTTATGGCTGGATACGTATACGGAACGCTGAGATACAAATTGAGCTGTTAGAATTTTTAAATAATTAGTGTGCCACTTTGGACCTTGTGGCGGGAATATGCATTTGTCTTAATTAATGGAGGCTTTCACAGTTAATGGCTTGCGATGATGAAGAACCAAAAAAAAAAGGAAGAGATTTTTGAATAATACTACCGAAATATTTCTTACTGCAAACGATGTGGAATTTAAATGCATTCATTAATTTGGATCTCGGGAAATGTAATGCTTTTCCAACGAATTTATGTGTTGTCCTTTAATTATATTTCGTGTACATACAGTTGGGTACAAAAGTGAGTCACAAACTGTTGAGTTGGCAGTATCGATGTTGTCAATTTAACGGATGGCTTGGCATGTATTCTTCAAAATAATGTCTTCTTAAGATGACAGCAGAGTGATTTCCAAGTATTCAAAAATACATTAAATTTCACTTGATAGTATTTCAACAAGTACTGGAAAAAATACTGCGAATTGAGTGAATGCAAATGAGTTGAATAACCACTACAAACTCACAATTGAGAGCTAGAAAATTGTAAAAAAATAAATAGAGCTCTTAAAAACAAAAATCCCAACTTGCTTTTACTGGACTTTGTGTGGAGTCCAAGTCTGCTCCGCCTCTGTCCCTTGATAGCTTTATACCAATTTCTGCGGTCTGCGTGACCATTTCAATTCATTCTGCGTCCCGTAATTGGATAACTTTTCGAGGTCAATTATGAATTCCATCCGAATGAAAAATAGGTCTCATCTGTTAAGAAATCGGTTCAAGATTCTGTCGCTTCTCTCCAATTCGTTTCTTCTTTCGTTTGTTATGACTTTTTTAAAGATGACGAGGAGACGATTCTTGTCTTCTTTGAATATTTCTTGACGACCGGATGAGTTCTTCGGGCGTAAAGCTGTTTTAGTGAAAAAACTTCGATACCGGACCAGTCAACCGAAGTGAAAAAATATTCACATGTACAGATGACTAAAATATCAAGTAAAACATTATAATCTCGAGGGCGCCAGATCTTAAAACGTTTCTTAAACTTGGATCAAGACAGTGCATTTAAGCACTAGAATCATACGTGCCGAATTGGAAGTGCTACTGAGTTGTTGCACGGTTACCTTGACAGCGGATGCTTGATGGAGTCTTTCGCGGGCGGGAAAAACCAATTGCACGAGGAATGAAGCATACCATACATTTTGTTTGTATTGTAAACAGAAAATGGCGCTTTTCCAAAAAGGTCGTACAATTTTCATGTTTTCTGTGACTTGATTACGAACAGTAGCTTAATCTACCTCTTAGAAGTTTTAAGTTTACAAAATTCTTTATATAAATAAAGACTAGCAATAGCTTCATGTACTTCAACTAGCCTGCTTTATAGATTCATAGAGTGCAGTCAAATAGTCTAGTGGAAATATAAAACCAGGCTCGCCTTATGGCTTCATATCTCCTTCGTTTCCTTCGTTTGATATTTCCTTCCTCCTTCGTAGACTTTTCATGAATGCCAACCCCAAACGTTTTCCATGATGTTCAGATCGGGTGAATATGACGGCTATGCAAATAGTTCAGCATTTTAGCTGTGAATCCAGGCTTTTGTTGTCCGTTAGGTGTGTGCCTGTGCATTCTCTTGTTGGAAAGACCGTCGCCGAATATCTCTGAACTCTGCATAAATGCTCTTTTCTGTATCGATTTGTAATTGATTTCGAGCTTTGGAAATCCAGCTTCACACATCCGTCATAGCTTATTGCTTCCCATGCCATTACAGCATCTCCTTTACTGGACCGTCTTGAAGATGTACTTCTTCTGTCCTCAAATCTTGGAAATAACAACTGTTTGCATCAGATCGACGGAATGCCTCTCTCGATTCCACCTGATGTGACTTATTGCAAAATCAAGCCACTGAATTTAACGTGCCGCATTAAATTGTGGTTTCCCCTACATTTTTTGCATGACGGATATGACTGGCTTCTGTATCACGCGGTGAACAGTCGATCTGCTTGCCTTGAACCCGAAACAGCTGTCAGTAGCGCCCGCCCTTTCTGACATGTTTTGCTTTGATTAGCGAAAAATGCCTGCCCCTAATCAAGTGAGACGTAGTGTATAAAGGTACCTACCCTCGATAACACTTACACGTTTGCAAATCATCGATGGTCCAACATTCAATGGCACACTGTTTCTACAATTCTATTGAAAGGACGAGGGACTTTAAATATTAGTACGAGTCAACTCAGACTCATGATCTGAGGAACTGTCGAGAATGATAACTCGATGATTCAGGGCTCATGGCTCACGCCCCATTTGACATTCAGGTTTTGACAACACTACTTTCCAAGACTTAAGCAAGACTACATTTCTTTGTAGATCTCGTTCTTGCATTGTCTCTCGATCAATCTATAAGTAACTATAAGTAGATCTCCAGGAACAACAACGAAGAACTGCCAACAACAAAGTCAATTATCTTCACTCTTTTGTTCCCATAAGGACCCTTGCAACGTCTTAAAAGACAAATTCGAGAGAGAAGTCCCTTTTTAAAGTTCTGAACAAATCTATTTATCTAAAGAACTTTTCAAATTTCTAGGTTCTTAATTATAGAAATCATCTGAATATAGCTTATTCGTTAAACCTTTTGACTAGCTTTGAAATTAATTAATTACGTGGGCTTCCTCGAGGTTTTCCACGGGCTTTTTTCAACAATATTTTTTCAAATAAAAAATAAAATGTTTTATTCAAACTTTTCATTGTCTTAAAGACAAAAATTTCGTAAAAAAATATTTAAAAATCCACCAATGTGACGTCATATCCGGCGACCACTCGGAAAAAAGATGCGTCTTAAGAGTTGACTTTGAAAACTCAGTTTCGAGAATAACGTGATTTTAAACTTATGCGCTAAGTCTACCTGACCTTTGTCTTCGAAACTATTTTTCGTATCAACGGATCAGCATGAAAATTAAGGACAATATTCTAGAGATGTTGTAGAATTTTTTTAAAACCATGAAACACCTTTTAAACTTTTCGCTTACTGACGAAAAAAACTTAATTCCATTACTTGAATGAGGACAGTCGCAAGGGCTTAACTCCTTGAAGACACATTCGAGGGGAGCTCACTATATGTAGTTCGGTCGTCTAGTCAATTCGCTTCAAACAAATGCAGCGATACTTAAAACGATTCATAAATTCAGGAGATACTTTTAATTGTAAACTTAAGGACCTTTGTAAGGCTCAAGGATTCATCGACGCGAGATCTCGTTCATAAAAGTTTTAGTGTTTTTAAGTTTATGTGTTAGCTCCTGATATAGTCAGTTATTACGAACCTGATAGTCGCACCCATTCAGGTAAGAAATAGTCTTTTCGAAATATGTTAAAAAACAAAAGAATGTGAGCCCAGGTGGTTTCCCTGCGGTACTCAACATGGTCATATTCCACGTTATCATATGTGGATCTAAAAATGCGTTTGCCATCATCTGGGTGAAGTTCATTCAAGAAAGAAATCCCAATTAAAGATTACTCAGCATTTCACAATTCATTCAACTCAAATTCCCATAAACTGATTCCTCATTCCAAAAAAAACCTACTTTTGGGTCGTTTATGACTGTTGTTTTATTATTTCGCAAAACGTTGCAAATAAAGGAGAATTTTTCTTTTAAATGAAACCTCAAAAAAGCGGCTGTTCTTAAACAAACATTACCTCGTAACCAAGAAATTAATTGTGCATAATAAAATGAGGCCGTTGCTTCATTCAGTAGATCAGAGCAACGCTTCATTTCTGGTCTCATTTACATAAAGTCACGGAACTCGCACAGAGATTCAATTCAGAACTCAGATTTCATTTCATATTTCAAAGTATGTATGTAAATATCTTTTGAGATAAGGTTTTTCAGATAACATCGTATCTTATCTCTGTGAAGTTCAGTCTTGAAGTTGGACGACGTGAGTTCGACCAATGAGTAGAAAAATAAAAAACACACTGAATTGAACTTAAAAAATATCTGTCAATGACAGACGTGCTCCTATTGAGATTTCCTAATGAGTTCCGCTTGACACCTTTCAAACAGTGATCGGTTTTAAATTGTGCGTGACAGCGAAAAAGAAGCTCGAATAGATAAACGATACTCTGTGCCGCCCATGCTTCGCCTTGCTAAGCGAAAGTAAAAAAAGAAGCGTAGCGCCGGTGGTCGCACTGCGGGGCGTTTTTTTGAGTTTTTAATGTTCTTCAAATAAATATGGCATTTAAAAATTTGAATAATATTTATTTCTGCGGTGTTTAATTGTTGGGCGTTTTGCGTGAGAAAACAATTTGTTTGCGGCGTCACTGCGGGTGGCCGACCAAAGGCGTGCCTTTATTTTGAATATTTTGAACTTTGAGTGAACAAATTTTTGTTTGCTTATTTTCTTTTTTACTGTTGAGTCGTTTATAAAGGAATTGATTTTTGAGTAGATTGATTGAAATGAAGCCAAGTCCGCGGGCTTCTGTCAATAAAATACACATTTACAGTCTTGCATTTCGTTAAATAGCTTCGATGGCTGACTCTTTCGTCCGAGGCTATTAAGAAGGGTATTAAAATTGAGTTTACATAAATATTATAAAACTGTGGGAAAAAGCGGCATCGTAACAGCCCGAACCTGGAATATGAGAGGGTATGCCTTTTTTTCTCAGAACACCCTATGACACTGTATTGAAAAAAACTTAAACTGAAATTCAAAAATGATGTCCCCTCCTTTTGATATGTTTGTAGCGAATTTGTATACCATACCGTAAACTTGTAGTTACATCACATACATTTACTTTGTTTTTTAAGGTTCCGTACCTCGAAAGAAAAAAACGGAACCCTTATAGGATCACTTTGTTCTCCGTCCGTCCGTCCGTCCGTGGAGGTATCAAGCTGGAATTTATATCAAATACTCTCAGGTCTTCTGTCCCCTGGAACTGTGAAAAAATCAAACTTCTATGCCAACGCAATGAAAAGACACAGTCGTTTATGCCGCAAATTTTCGACACTCGCAAGGGAATCAAAACCTTCAGGGTACTTCCCGTGAACTCAAAATCTTGAAATTTGGTACGAAGTAACGTTTCATTGCAGGAAAAATTTGGGAAACCCGTTAATTTTTAGTGACGTCATATAATGAAAATATTTTTAATAATTTTAAACTTTCTACCCCTTTCCTTATGAACGCGAAGAGGTATTAAATTGAAATTCATGTTTGTATGGGACCCTCGGTGCGCGGGTCCGACTCGCATTGGGCCGTTTTTTTTTTTTTAAATCACGATTTAAATTTACGGCAAGGAGTTAATTCGACGGTGGTACGGAGCCCTTCGTGTGCGTGTTAGACTCGCACTTGGCCTTTAATTTGGAGCATGGATTCTTTTCCATGCGTTTTAAGACGATATCCGTTTATTGAGAGCCGCCATTGTTGATGACCATTTAGATTCCTTTATCGAATTTTCAATAGTTTCCGCTCTAAAAAAGCTTCAAAGTCTGTAACTTGTGCTCAATACCCCTTGAAAACAATCCTTTAATGGCTTTAAATAAACCTCCAAGAAAAAAGTTTGGAGCGGTAAAAACGGCCGAACTTACTGGGCACTAATATTCGCCAAACGGAGACACTAGTCTACCGAAATAAACACTACAAAATGTATACTTCGGCGCAAGCTGTGCGTGTCGTTGCATCGTCCTGTTGGAACCACACGTACTCGAGTCTCAATGCATCAATTAACAGCACAGATTACCGTGTCCTCGCAAATATGAGGCCCGTTGACATACCCGGTTCAGAAGCGTACATTTTCTTCTTTCTATTCGTCCGAGGCTCAGGAGATTCTTAAACTCTTTCACTTAAATGCGCTGATCAGATGAACGTAGCATCGCAGCTCGCGAAACGGCGATATTTTCTTCAGAACGAGCACTAACAGATCCGCCGAGTTCTCTTCCGTCACGTGTTGTGGCAGCCTGTTCAGGGTGAGCGGCAGAAGTGGATATAAGAGCAGGTACTAAGACTTTCTCATACAGATGCGATGACCATTCTCGTCCATAACATCTATTATACAGCAAGTGCTTCTTTCAAGAAAGAAAGAAAGATCAAGCGCAAAAATAAGTGCGATACTGCAATGTCTGCTTGAAGGAACAATGCAGTATCGCATAATCAAAGACAACACTGAACAGCATAGGTCTTCAGATACTCCCCTGTGGTACACCATCTTCGATTGGTTATATCAGCCGATACACTCAAGCTTTTGCGTGTTTTTTTTTTGCGATATCGGATTGTCTTTTTGAACCTCAAAGCAGCGATTTCGCTTAATCCAAGTAAGGTGTCTGAAGGGGTTTAAATAAATGATCCCTTTTTTATGCCCAGATAAGTGCTTAGCCTTCTGGACTCGAAGTGTTCCATATTTTTTTAATATCGTTTTTCAGATACGAGAAGAAAGCTATGAAATTTTTCTATACAACCGCATTTCTCGCAAGTCATTGGGAATCACCCGAAAGCCTGCGGTTAATACGAGCTATTGACACTCACAATCTGTAGGTCATTGCGCGCACAAATTTCTAAAAAAAATAAGAATCAAAACTATGTTCGATGACGAACAGAAGTTGAGGTTGCTTATGCCTACCGCAAGCAAAGCCTTTTCCATGTTCTAGTTAACAAGTTGATAAGGTAACTTCGATAAGATAAAATCCACTGCCAATGCTAAGTCTTTCTAAATTAAGTACTTCAATACGTTCCTTTCCCGTCTATGCGCTTTTTACTCAGCGTAACAAAAGCTGCTTTGCTTGAGCGTTAAACAAAACAATAAAAAAAATCTTAAAAATTCACAAAATCACAAATGTGCGCCATCTTTGAATGACTTAAACAGAAGCTGTTTATCAATTTTCAAAAATAAAACACAAACAAGCTTGAAACCTTATCGAGGAGAAAATTGTAATTAAATTTCAAAACAAGCTTCCCCCCAACGATGCCTATAAATTTGATAAACAAACAACGATGTGCATTTTAGTTGCATGACTCATGGCATTGTCTGTCATTAATACGGCTAGATAAGCGCCGCTTGAGTCGCATTGGAAGTCAATAATTAAACCTGTGACTGATGTAATTCGAATTGAATTTCAAATGAACAAAACTTAAGGATTCGATAAGACTGGGATCAGAGATTAAGAGTGTAACCTTAGATGATGGAAAGTATAGAGTGACAGTGTTGAGAATGTCGGTTTTTTGAAAATTGGTCAGTCAAAATAAGGTCGAGAGTCTAAGGCTTGAGGAACGTACTGTGAGAGCATTGAGAGAGCATCTCTAAGCTGCAAAACACCTGAAAAATTCCTTGGTAAGGAACAATTAAACCGGACCGGATAATGGCTTGGCATGCATAGTGGTTTATTTTACGTAAGATTCGGAGGCAATTTGCCAATTTCGAAGGTCACATTTATATGAGGCACATGCCGCTCTAAGGCAAGGAATCAAGCTCTGAATACCTCCAAAGGCTTCATCCTTTAAGAGAATATTTTTAAAGCATTTATATCATTAAAGCTTTAAACCTTTAATCAGCATCTAGCCATGATTACTAGAACAAGGATTGGTAAACAATTGTAAGATCCAATTTGTGCGCTAAAGTGAGGGAAGTCTCTTTACCAGAAGGTAAAATAAGTGCCAAAATCCTTTAGGCATATCCAGCCCATGTTTCTTGTTTAATTCGTAACGGAGGAGGTCTTGAACTGTAAAAGGTAGCATGCACACCAAGGCGAAAAAGCTACTAAAGTCTAATAGGTTACTCTGAGCAGAGGAAGCTTTGGTCGGAAATGACATTGCTGCTCCATTGAAATTGAGCTCTGACCAAACTTGAAGGTAGAATAGTCAAACTTACTGTTTACGTGGAAAATTACCCGGTTGCCTTGGCAGTAGACCATCTTGTCAACCGATTTTTTTCAATACATGGCTAAGATTTGCTTGACCAATATTGTTCTTGAGACACTTCAACAAAAAAAAAATCAACGACAACAGATTTCCGTTGCAGCCAAGATCATAAAACTAAGTGTGCAATGAATCGATGGTTTGAAGGCTTGTGTAGCCCAAACTTGCATAGGCCGTCCATGTCCTAATTCTGTATTTGATTAAAAATAAAAAGGATGTTATCATGCCTCTGTAGTGCTTTACATTGATTGTAACATTTTATCAATTGTCGGGACGAAAATTCCGCCACTCTTAAAACAACACCAAACAGTCAAAAGTTCAACATTTATTCGCTTCTCTATGACTAGGTGTAGGCTTCCTAGCCCCAAGTATGACAAACATGCAATTTAAAATTGGATCCTTCAGAGAAGACAAAATTTGCACAAATGTCTTGACTCCAATTAAGTTGTTCCTAAGCTATTAGTTACGGATTCTATTCAAGTACAATTCGCCCAAAAGACCCATGCTTTTGGAAGGACTCCCCTTGCGATCATGAGTTGCTACTGGAGGTCCACGTAAAGACAATGGAAAATAAAGCAGTCCCTTTTCAAAATTTTGTTGTAAAATATAAATCCTTCAAAACTGAGGGTTACTAGGAATGGTTCAGCATCGAGAGCTCTAAGTAATGTGATCTTGGTACCTTTCCTATCAGAACTTTAAGTTTTTGTTCTTGAAGAGCATGGAAACATTCAGTACCCTCTATTTGGATGCCCTTATTTGCTTCACAGAGCGTTATTTACTCTAGGGGCAAATTTAGCATATTAACCTCAGATTTGCATCATAAAGGAAGTTTTGGGGAATCACAGTTAACATTGTTATGGAGGCCGCATCTTTTAATGCAGATAAACAATCCCTCGTAGCTACCTTAATCTAACCATCACGTTCACAACTGCCTGGATTATTTGCAATAAAGAAGAAGATTTTTCGCTTTCAGAAATTCCAAAAACCCAAAAGAGCACAACAATGTTTTACCAAAATTTTATCAAACATCTTTTTTTGTATGATAAAATAGTTTTCCCACAGTCATTTTGAAACTACTGCGAACCTCTTCACATGATTTAAATATTGAATTCGTAAAACAAACAATTCTTAAAAGAACGTGTGTTACTCCATACTCCTGAGGTTCTCCATAATTTGCTGCCATTTGTTTGTTTGTTTCTTCACATTCCGTTATTGCTTTTAATTTCTCAGAATTTACTACTTGGAATCCCCCAAAATGATCAATTCCAATGTTTTCTCCAATCTCCAAATATGCGAAATTCCTCTGGCCGTCGTGACTTGTTTTTTTTGTTTTGAAATGGTTTTAGGTCCTCTAAGAAGCGTTGCTCATTTGAAGTCCCCCGAAATCCAGTTATTTCCAATATGGCAACCATTCTCATATGTGTGAAGTGAAGTACGAAAATAAATGACCAATTAACAACTGACAACGAGAAAGAGAGAGAGAGAGAGAGAGAGAGAGAGTGAAACAGAGCTCTAGAGTTATTCCCAGTCCGCCATGACGGATTAGTTTGCTGGTGCCTTCCTCGCAGGTGATTAATTGCGTGGCTGTGTTCAAATGACCAGCGAATTTTTTTTTTGTTTCTTTAAGCCTTCCATAAAGCCGGAGTGTTGTTGCTGGTGCGTGAGAAAAAATAATAATAATAAAAAAAAGCCTCCAATCACGTTGAGGCGTACAATGGCGGCCTGCACTTGAACTTGTAACGAGTAAATGAAGTTTGTTGTTTTTTTTTTTATTTACGCACGCCCAACATTGAAGATCAACCTCGAAGAAATTATAACTTATACAACAACAACATTGGGGCACTTAGCCGGCATTTAGTGCGCACTCTTCACGCTTGACTTCATGTAGTACGAACTAAATTGGATTTTCGCGCTGGTGTTTTGCGCATTAAATTTTTTTTTTTTTGTAAGCCGTAAACTTGAGATTTTTTTTTTTTAATGTTGTTCGCTCAGGGGAGAGGGGCTTAATTTTTGCTGTTTTTTTTTTTGTTTTGTTAAAAGAAATAATATAATCACTTTAACCCTGAAATGGAATTGCATCGGTCTAAGTCAACAAAGTCATTACGTATCCGCAAGTCGTCGTCGTCGTCGAAAGGTTCGACCAAGTCGATGCGTCGTGGTACTATCTGCGTCACCGTCAGCACACATGCCTCATCGATATTCTACACACAGGTAAATAAATGGACGCGTCTTTTATTTAATTTACGTTTTTTTTTTTTTTTATCTAATTTATGTAATTTGGTGGCGATAATTGAATTATGTTTGTTTTTCTTTTCAAGTTTATTTTGGCTTTTTGTCTTAAGCAAAAACGCTGGCCTTTTCTTTTCTTTGTTTGTGTATATAAAGCATTTATCGGTAGCGGCCGAGTCACATGAAAGGTGGTGACTCAGACGCATTCCTTGTGGCGTTGGTTGGATGGTGTATCAGATTTCAATGCGACAAAGGTTTGTGGAAGTTGTAGGGCTTTGAGTGAGAATACCTTCGAAAGGAAGTAGTGTGCTAAAATTGAAGGTGGGTCAAATATAAGTGCAACTATTGCTTTTGGATTTCAATTGAAGGTTATCAGTCTAAGAGACGGCAGCGGAAGTAGGCTTTTGTATGAACGCTAAAGCATGTGATTCTGCAAAAGACTCTAGTGGCCCGTGTCATTGTTATGCACGATTTAAGTACGTTTACACCAAAAGATACTCTCACAAACGTCCAAATGGGTATTCCTTAAATTTCAAAATATTAGAGAAAGAAGTCAAAAGTGGTCAAATTAGAACCGTAACATTTGGAAATACAGAAAAACGATTCTCGTGCACGTTAAGTGCAAGAAAATTCTTCCTCCTGAGGCCTTATAATTATTAATTCTGAGTCTACTCTGTTGCCAAGAAGTCGAATGCTACATCTCCTGATGACTACAGACCTATTGTCAGCAAATCATATTCAGAACTCAGTTTCAGTTTGGGTTCCGAGCTAAACACAGTTGCTCCACAGCTGTGGTAAATATAATGGATGTTGTTTATTGGACTTTTCAAAGGCTTTTGACAACCCCAAGATTCTTTGCTGGAAAGTACATACTTTTTTTTGGCCTCAGTAAAGGGGCTGTTTAATTCATTAAAAACTATCACTCTGGCCAAACTCAAAAAGTTATTGTTGATGATAGGCAATCCATACTCAAATCCTTTTTAATTGGAGTACCTCTAGGTTCGATATTAGGTCCCATCTTGTTTTGTATCTTTGCAAGCGACCTTCCACCAGTGTGCAATTATGTGTCTGTCCACTTATATGCTGATGAAGTTCAACTCTATCGGAGTGGTCCTATACATAATCTCCTTGGCCTTACCTTGAACACCAATGAGGATTTGAATACAATTCATAAGGGCTCAACTGTCAATGGTTTAATGTCAGGCTATCCCAATTTCCAATACACTATTTGAACTGAATTTATTCCCGGACATTTGGTTGGCTAATAGCAAACTTAAGCAAACTTAATCTCCCTAAACTTGTCCTCTGACAAGCATATTAATAATGTTGTAGCTTGTATAAATAGCTGCCTGCGTAAGCTGTGATTTCACCCCTTCTGAAACGCGACGTAAATTACTACGAACTCTTGTAATTCCCATCATATCGTATGCCGAGGTAGTACACAGTAAACTTGACGCTCTATCACAATACAAACTGCAAATTGCTTTAAACGACTCAGCTCGTGGTCTTCGAAGGGATGCTCATATAACTGAATCCTCTAGAAGTTTGCTAGGCTGTACCCTTCAGCAATATGCCATATGATCGCAAGGAACTGTATTTCCCTAGATAACTTTATACAAAATAAACCTCCAGCTTACTTGTCCAATAAACTGCAATTCGCTTGCTTTTTACGTACCTTTAATTTGATAATTCCACGTTTCACGTTCTTGAGTTTTTCCTGGCTCTTCTTCGTTAATGCAACAAGACTTTGGAATTCACCACCCTAGCGCTTCAAGCTTTAGAACCATTTTCTTTAGTCATTTTTCCCACTAGCAAAATTTAAATCAAAATTAAAGTGAAACTAAAATTAAATTAAATAAAAATTAGAGTTAAATTTAAGTTGTGAACTTAATAATGAAAAAAAAAAAACTAAATCATAAATAATAGAATCGAAATAAATTATTGAATTTTATAAACTTCTACTTAAAAATTTAAATTAAACTGAATATAAAATTATAATTAAATTTAAAATTATTTTTTATTATTTAATTTAAAGTTGAATAAAAATTTGAAATTATAATTAATAATGAACATTCACATATATTCTCGTACTATAAAAGATACGACCTAAATGTACAATCACTTTTTTTTATAAATAAATTGAATTGAATTGAAAGAATCCTTCAAAATGTCTGAAGCCAGCAATTTATTTTCGGTTTTGTTGGAACCTCCAGTACCAATCCGTCTTAGGTTGATTTTCTAGCGCTCATTAGTTACAGTAAGTCATCCTCGAAAAAATCAGGCCTGATGACAGCTTAAGCTCCGTCGAAAATGGCGCTCACCGTGCAGCGACTTAAAGTGCGGGTGATGACTTTTTGTTAAAAAATATGTGGATTTTTGGTGCACACCTCTGATGCCTCGTCGGGTATGCTGAATTTCTACCGAGCATCATTATCTGCGTGGTGTTGAGACATAGCCGAGTGAATGCACATCACACAACTTTGACGTTTACGGGCATCTTCATGACAGCGGCGACAAATTCATCGGAACGTGTTCTATCATACTAGCCTTTCCGACGCCGCTTATGTTACATATTGTTCCAGTCTTTTCGAAACGTATGACTGAGCGCCGTTGGTGTAAGAATCCGGAGGAATCTGGCCCCAATTCACGTGACGATTATATCACTGACGAATTTTTAACGCACAAAATAAAAAGTCACCAGAAAATCCACGTTCTCGAGGAGCATAGCGTTGCATGTCTACGTTTTTTCTGCTATCACATCATCTTTTTGTTCTCAATAAAATACAAAATTTGCCTCCTTTAAAAAATTAAGGAAACAATGACAAAAAAAATGTACAAGGAAAATTGTTTTATTCATAAAATTAGTAAACTTTTTTTTTATATAAACGGCAAACATCATATCAAGGTAAACATTTTCGTTCCTTTTGTTGACAATCTCGCTTGATGCTCCAAAAATTGTGAGCCATCATATATACATCCCGTCTTCCTTAGTACCGTGACTCCTTGATCTTTAGGTCTTGATGGCATCGCTCACCCTGCTCATCACTGACTGCAGCTGGATTTTTCGGGAAATCAGCATGATGGCTATGCAGAAAATGAACCTTGATGCTCATATTGCAACCAAGCATTTAGAAGCTCTCTTAAAGTTGCTGGACAATTTCTGTGTATTCTTCTGAAGCTCTGTTATTGTCCCAATAAATTCTTCATTTTAAATAAGCTGCCAAATCTGTGAACCGTCAAATACACCGGCCTTTTTCTTTTCAAAAGACATGCTAGGAAATGCTGAAATGAGGATCTTGAAACAGTCCCCTCAGTTGCCAAAGCTTTAACAAAGTGCTTCATGAGTCACAGTTTTATATGCAGAGATGGAATTATAACACCCTTTCAGTCATCAGGCGGCTGATGTAGAATGTTTGCATCACAAGGTTTGAGTTCAGATCTTTGCGGCCAATTCGACTGTAACCAATGCTTCTCAGGAGCTCTGCTTTCCCTTACACACAAAAACAGTGATACTTTGTTTATCTGCATTGTTGGCCAAGAAGGAAGCATACCATTTTAAGGTCAACATAGATGATCCATTTATGCATGTGGTATAGCAACAAATCAATGACTCACGCAAAAAAACTGAGTGGTCTATTGGGACTGCTTCAAGTAAGTTTTTATTGAGGAAGAAGACACACTTCAAGCCATTCAGTAGCGTTTTAGGCAAGAATTCCTAACTCCTCTATAAGACCATTTATGTAATAGCAATTCACAAATTCAGTGTCACTTCGAAAGTATTGCAAAAATGCACTTTCTTTTGAACGAAAGCAGGATACTTTAACTCCTTTTTCAAAGCAAGTTTTTCTCGTAAAGTCTTGTAAACATTGTTTTGAGAGCTCCATTCAATATTATACATGACCATGTATAGAGTTTTCCAATAGGCACTTGGCAACTTTTAATTTAATTTGTGAACGCATCCTTTCACTTATCATCGAATCATCGAACTGTCATTGTCAATTTATTCAGTAAACTCAACAATTTCATCATGGCCGCCTCGTTTGTGCGTATTAACGCCTCTAGATTATTTTCTTTGGGGCTACGTTAAGTCATTGGTTTATGCCACCAAGCCGATGACGTTGGAGGAGCTCTGAGCCAACATTGAACGCGAAATAGCGACCGTTTCGGCCGAAAAGTGTGGCCGAGTCATCGAAAATTGGGTCCAACGAATCGGCCGCTGCAAACGTGCCCGCGGTGGCCATATGAACGAAGTCGAGTTCCATTCAAGCCGATTGATTTATTGTACTTCAAGCCGATAATAAAGTTTTTGAAATATCTCAAAAGTTGTCAAAAAAGTTGTGCATTTATAAAAGTACGATTTTAAATTTTCATAGAGAACTTTTGAAATACACTACTTTTAGAAAATCCGGCAAGAAATCAATTTTTTCAAAACTAAATCTGCGCCCTTCAACACTCCCGTCAGGCAGTGTTTTAACTTTTTCTGGATCCAGCTTCGATGAAGAATGTTTATAGCCCACATCATTTAAAAAAGCTTCATCTACTAAAGTCCAAATCAGAATTAGGAAAAGTCGATCTTCCATCTGGGCGTTTCATTTCACCTTAAATTGAAAAATTCCTTTAATTTCAAAAGGGACAGAACTCTTAAAAAAGAACACTTTTTCTATAAGTACCTTCGCACTAAGTCAACACGTTGTTTCCTATCTTTGTGATTTAACTTTAAAGAGCTCATTTTTTTCCCAAGTCTCAGAATTAACTCAGAGTTTTTTTTACCATTCTCGTCACATAAAAACAACGCGACCGAAAATTCGCCCACGGTCCTTCTGTTTCGCCTCACTGCGAAGCTAATTTGGAATATGAGATATTCTGACAGACACCCTTACACGGTTGAATTATGAATTATTTTATTGGCTTGCGTTCCATGGGATCCTTATTAATTGGGGTTCATTGATCAAAGACTGAAGGAAGATGGATAAAAACGGAATAATCATTTGATATCCGAATTCCACAGATGTTGTGTGCGGGTACTTTAATCTTTTGTACCTTATTTATGAGGAAAAGAGGATTTCTTATAGGTTTTAGAAAAAATTTAATGAAACGCAAAGGGATTTTTTAAAATAACATATAGTATAAGGGAAGAAATGTTGTAGGCGGGACAGTAGCACAAAACATTTCCCACGTCAAGATGGTACCCAAAGATCCTTAAGTCATTTAACTAGTAGAATAGGCTGTGAGTAGAGAGGGTGAACACTATGAACGATATGCGACCGATGAAAAGTAAGTCAAGGATAACAAGTTGCATTTTGAAAAGACAATAATAATAATAATAATTAAAATCTAAATAAACCCAAAGAAGTTTGAAATGTGTCTTGCCTATCTTTTGGAAAATTTTGAATTAAGCCTGATTTTCGAAATTTCAATGAACTTTTTCTATAAAATCAAATCGACTGATTTCCCAATGCCTTCAGTGTTGGTTGGAGAATGTCAGAGCTAAGACAAATAAGAACTTAGTAAAAATGGCTTTGGCTTGGAGCCAAAAAAAAGCTGAAACTGAAAGTTTTCGATTGCATTGAAGAAGCCCTGAGATGGACGAGAATGCTAGCAAGTGACACCCTTGTCTCCAGCCAATATATTTTGGTTTAAAAAATAAATAAAAAACAAAGGTGTGTGCCATGAGGTCGATGATTCTTCCAAATTCCTGCTTGCTGGAAGCTGAGTTTTCCTTCTTTTCGTTAACTTTTTTTTTTTTTTTTTTTTTTTTTTTTTACTAAAAGACTGTTAATCGAATAGCATTGAATCCTGAAGTGCCAGCCAGCATCCGAGCTTAAATCCACAGAAGAGGTCAAATCTGTTCCGCAGTGGCTTATGTCCTTGACCATATTCGCAAGGATTTTGATAGGGTTTGTTTTAACTTGTGGACTTCTCAAAGACCTTCGATAAAGTAAAATACAACATCCTTTGTTTGAAAGAGCGGTTAAGCTGGTAAAAGAGTTTTTGTTGATGATAAGTGTTCGACTCTGAAACTTACTCAGGGTGTGTCCCATGGCTTAATCGTGGCACCTAATTTTTTTCTCCACAATAATTTACGAGAAACCTTTGGTATGTAAGCATTTGTGTGTTAATGTATATGTAGACAATGTTCAGCTTTATCTGTCCGATCGGGCTGGCAGCCCCTGTTAACAAAGATTTCGCAGCCATCAATGAGTGGTCGGTAAAAAATGGACTACTCATAAACCAAACAAAATCCAAAGCAATTCCTATTTCATAAATATCAGATTTTATTGTTTTTTTTTTGTTTTTTTCTTCTTTTCTTCTTTCAAAACCGATAATGGCGGACCTTTTTACTCAAAAAAATTACAATTGTGTTGACCTACTGCCGCATAACTGAAGTAGTTTTACAAGTTATTTTAAAATGTTTATATTGGTAACTTAGCCGGCATCTTTGAGTGGGAAAATATGAGAAAAACACAAAAAAAAAACTAGAAATGTATTTAAAAAAAAAAAAAAGATAATAAAAAAATATATTTTTTTTTCATTTATATCACATAAAGAATAAGACTACCGGTTGAAAATGTCGTTTTTTTTTTTTCAAAAATCAATGCTTGAGGAAAAATAGATATAAATTCAATATTCAAAGTATTGCCATCGCTAGCCACACATTTTTCCCATTTTTCTGGCAATTCATGGATACCCGTTCTGAAAAATTCGACCGGTTTGGCCGCAATCCACGAATCGATCCATTTTTTGACATCATCGAAATGACGGAAGTGCTGGTCAGCCAGGCCATGTTGCATCGATCGGAAGAGATAGTAATCGGATGGCGCAAGGTCTGGACTATACGGCGGGTGAGTAGAACATTCCATTTGAGCGTTTCAAAGTAAGTTTTGACGACATTTGCAACATGTGGCCGAGCATTGTCATGTTGCAAAATAACTTTATCGTGTCTTGCGATCGTTTCCGGCCGTGTTTCCTTCAGTGCTCGGCTCAAACGCATCAATTGTCATCGGAAGACCTCGCCTGTGATTGTTTCATTTGGTTTTAGCAGCTCATAATACACAACACTCTTCTGGTCCCACCAAATGCACAGCATAACCTTCAGGCCATGAATATTCTGAACGGCCGGCGATGTTTAGGCATATCCGGGGTATCCATACGTTGCCCGACGTTTTGGATTATCGTAATGTACCCATTTTTCATCACCAGTGACGATTCGATGCAAAAAAGACTCCTTTTTGTGGCGTTCAAGCAGCATTTCGGACATGCAAAATCGGCGTTCGACGTCTCGTGGCTTCAATTCATACGGCACCCAATGTCCTACCTTTCGGATCATTCCCATTGCTTTCAAATGATCGGAAATGGTTTGCTGAGCGACGCCAAGTGATTTTGCAAGTTCTTCTTGCGTTTGTTACGGATCTTGATCGAGCAATGCCTCCAATTCATGGTCTTCAAACTTTTTCACCTGGCCGGGGCGTTCTTTGTCTTCGGTGTCGAAATCACCATCTTTGAACCGCTTAAACCACCGCTAACACATTTTAATGTCTATAGTATAGTCCGGGTAAGCTTCGGTAAGCAATTGATGTGCTTCGGTTGCTTTTTTCTTTAAACGAAAGAAGCATATTAAAACTTCCCGCAAATGTTGTTTTGATGGCACGAATGTAGACATTTTACGGCTTTACAAAAACTTGTGTGTTTTCACTAATGACCAATAACATAGACTGAAATAATTTGACAATGACATGAAGTTTCTGATTTGACAGCTGTCATGGTCAAAATGCACCTCAGAGTAATAGATATGAAGTTGTCTGCAATAACGACATTTTCAACCGGTAGTCCTATTAAATAAAAAAATTAGTTGACCAATAAATAAATAAAATAGTTACTAACGAAATGTATAAATTTCCACATTAATAAACGTTTCGACAAGTAAATAAATAAACACAGGAAACTACGTAGATAAACATGATGCATTCAATTTAACTGAATAACTATTTAAATGATTTATTAATGGATTATCAGAAAATTCAAATCAGGTCGATATCATTAAATGCTGAAAGATTTGTTGCCTCAAATTGAAGCTATAACATGGTACAAGTTTATTTTCAAGAAGATAGTGTCACGTGAAACAAATCTGGTAAAACATGCGTCCATTATTTCAAAAAATCCATGCCGTGCTCAAGATTTCGCCAGGATAAGATTTCAGGTATCACTGACTGCAAGGGAAACCATGGACTTACCGTTTTTTAAGATGAAATTGTGACTTATAATTACAATTTCAATACAATAAACCAGAGAAGTTTGTTCTTAGAGCGGGCCAAATTGCTAATGTTCGTTTTCATCTTTAATAGTCTATAGAGTGTCACCTTTCTTACGCGTCATAATACGGTTTGATTCGCTTAGCTCTACCGAAGTTATGCGTCTGCTGGTGGGTTGTCTCCTAAAAGTGTCCTGTGATTAACTTTCTCCGCAGATTTGGTCCATCATGCCTAGATAAATAGTACAATAAGTCAAAAATACCGCCTGCACAGAAAAAAAGAACGTAAAAGCGGAACTTTGGAACTGAAGATGAAAGTGTTAAGAAGAATGGAAAATGGAGGTAATGCAACAATTGTTGGGAGAGATTTTGGACTCTCAGAATCGACTGTGAGAGAAATTTTAAAAATCGGGAATAAGAAGAACACATCACTAAGTCAAGACCTCATATGCACAAAAGCAAAAGGAGAAGGCGGTTCCACTCTTACTTTTGCTGCCATTAGAGTCTGGTTCCTTAGGTTCAAGCAGTGTTCCAATCTTTACAACATTCACATAACAGGCGAGTTCGTAGGACGAAAGAAAATTCCTGCTTGTCTCATCTTCAATGTTGATGAGGCCGGACTTTACTGGAAAAAAATGCGCTCTAGAACATTCATTTCTAAGGAAGAACGTCAAACCAGTGGTTTCAAAGCTGCAAAAGATCGACTAACACTGCTGCTAGGTGGTAATGTCACTGGTGATTTCAAACTGAAACCCTTACTAGTGTTGAACCATTCAGAAATACCCCGTGCAATGCGAGGTACAGCCCGAGGCAAGGTTACCAGTTGTGTAGCGATCCAACAGTTCCAGTTCCACGGGATATTTTTCAAGAATGGTACTCTAATAGTTTTTGCCCATCAGTCAAATACTACTGGGTGATACGCCAAGAGAGATGAAAGTGTACGTGAAGTTCCTTCCACCAAACACTACGTCAATATTACAACCTATGGACCAGGGAGCATTAGCAAACTTCAAAGTTTATTACCATCGCCGCACTTGTTGCAAAATATATCATTTAACTGGCGGGGAAGGAAGGCAGTCTATGAGAGAGTGGTGGAAATCATACAACATTATGAAGGCTATTCACAACATAAAAGAGGCTTGGAACGAAGTTATAAAAAAGAGTTGTAAGAACGGAGTGTGGCGTAAACTTTGGCCATATGTAGTGGAAGCACCTGGAAGAATTGTCCAGATACAGAGACAAGTGCTTGAAGACATGTTTGAAGAGTCTGAACTTGAAGATGTCGAGGTAGGAGATCTCGTAGGACTTGTAGCAACGCACGATGATGAGGAACAAAAAAGAGAGTTTTATCTTCAGGGGGAAGAAAACAAAATGCTCTTTCAAAAATTTATTCAGGTTGTCATTTCTTTAAGTTACGCATGTCCTTTGGGTGTGTCTGTCCATAGGCCTGCAGTTATTAATTTGAGCGCCCTTTGTTGGTTCTGTAGATACCTTTGTTGACGCCAACATTTAAATGGGTGGTCACCGCTCAGCAGCAGCCGGGTCTTTGAATCTTCGGGCCACTCGTCGGATATGATTTCTTTTTAAATGTCTTCCACAACACCGTAGATTAAAATGGATCAGACATCTCCAGGGTATGTGACAATTTAAGATTACGACCCTAAACACGCCTTCTGTCATTTTCCAGCTCATTTTGGAGCCTAGAATGACGACACAGTCTAGAAGTCTTTTGAAAAGAGGTCGACACAAATTTTTTCCTTGACCAATAGATGCTTTTATGTTTTTTCTTTACTCTATTTCCGAATGAATAAAATATTTCTTTATATTTTTTAAACAACAATCGTCAGAAGACGAGTGGTTTTATCTGTCATATAAATTTCTAAAAAACTCAAAAAATAATAAAACATTTCCCCCCTTTGTTTATTTCTTTTCAGGGCGATTACATAAAACATCCTGTCCTGTACGAGCTAAGTCATAAATATGGATTCACAGAAAACCTCCCCGAGAGTGCGCTTCCAAATCGCCTCGAGGAGATCAAAGAGACAATTCGTCGTGAGATCCGCAAAGAGCTCAAAATTAAAGAAGGCGCCGAAAAGTTACGCGAGGTAGCCACAGATAGGCGTTCCCTCAACGATGTCGCGTCAATAGTCAAGAAGAGCAATAGCAAGTTGGCCGAACTTAAATCGGAACTGCAAGAATTGGAGAGTCAAATTCTGCTCACACAGGGAAACACTGTCACGAGCAATGGACGTGGTAAGTTTCACTTTTTTTTAAACAATACTCTGTATGCCATGTGAACGCGTCTTATTAATCAAAATTGAAGACATGGGAAAACAATTAAGAGGGAAGAAAACAATGTCGGAAACTTATGTCACTCTTGTGAGTCGCATTGCAACATGACAAACTACCTTTGGTGCCCGCCCATCAGCCAGCGATGTGTACTACAATTTTCACAATTATGACACAACGGAGTTGTAACCCAACTCCAATGGAAACTGATACCTGATGTAATGTATGGCGGCTTATGCAACTGAATATATCTCGCCGATTGGTATACATTCCCATGCGACGATCTTCTGGGATTGGTACTGCAGATCCGAACAGTTTATTGCCCCAGATTCGGTGTGCATAGCTGCAGCTATGTTGCGACCACAAGCGACAGTATTGCACCCATAATTCTTACAAAGCTGTCCAGAATGCATGCCGCCTGCTTTTTTCCCTCTCATCTCGAACAGCAATTTTGGAAAATCGAATTCCGACGAAAACACGACCGTAAAATGTGATTTATGTGACACTTGGACTACGGGCCTAAATTTATTGTTTATTTGACATTCGTTGATCGTTATTTCTGTCGCTTCTGTTGGCCTCGCCGTGGTTGAGTCTAAACATGAATTTTGGCTCTAGGTGTTGAAGGTTTCAAATTGGGATTTTCGATGCGTTGGAAAAAAAAACCCATCGCCGGAATTGAAGCTAGAAATCGTGCATAGCATTAAAGAAACAGTTTCGCTTTTTTGTTTGCGATTATGAACAATAAAATACATTCATTCAGAAATTCCTGACGCATGTTGACCTTAGGCTATATTTTTTTTCCTTCATGGAACACTAAAACAAAACGTGCAGGACATACAAATAAAATGTTTGCATCGATAACAAGGCTTAACAAGATCATGGTCGTTTTTAAGGCTTTTTGTTCAAAATCTCTTTTACTTCCTCTTGTCTCTTGATCGCGAATCCTTGAGAGCCAAGACTGTAATCTTCTTATCAGACCATTAATTTGAAAGGATTGAAGCATCAGCTTTAGTTGCTTTCCACCGTTAACACGCCGATTTCAGTTTGTCAGATCAAGCTTCCTGGCTTACGCGATTGCTTGTTCGCTTAAACTGATGACTGTGCACTGTTAAACGTTTTATAAAACAAAACTTTGGTCCTTCGAGTAAGTCTGCTAATCCTGATGGCCAATGCGGCATATCTTTCCTTGAATGGGGGTTCGTAGAATCTCAACAAAGGTGTCGATTGTGGATGTTGTTATTTGCTTGGGGTAAATAAACTTCAATACTGGTTTTTACGGATCGATTACTTGTTGAAAGCATGGATTTCATTTTACCCTCATTAATTCAAAGACCAAATTTTTGGCCTGTCAATAAAGTTTGAGTATCCTAACAGCTGGAAAGTCTTGAAAATCATATGACCCTCTATTTTGTCACCCGCACGTTTAGTCAACTTATGAAGCCGACGACGACGTATCGACATGCAAGTCGTTGATCTTTTCCAGGATTTGTGGCAATGTAGGAATTTGGTCTATTGCTGATTTCCCCGAACTGAAAAACGGATTTGTGCGTTGCAAAACCGCTTCCCACGATGCACTGGATAGGATCTTGAAACGACGTTTGGCAGGGATATGCCTTGATGCTTGTTGCGCGTCATAGCATCTCTGTTTTTGGAGATGAGATAGAAAGAACTAAGTTGCCATTCGACGGGCAAGTTTTTGTCCCTCCAAACCTCTGAGATGATCTGATGCATTCTTCCTACCAATGCATCTCTTTAAAAGTTCAGCTTGCAACCGGCTGAGTTGAAGATTTTGTATGACAGCCTTCGAATGGTTGAAGAAAAACCCGCTCCTTGATACCCTATCACCCCTTTTTGGTCATTAGCGGTGGCCTGCAGCTTCGTCTGCGTAGATTTAGTGAACGTTGAAAAGTTTCAGAACTCAAACATTCCTAATCGCAGCCTGCTGCTAGCAAAGCGCACTTGCATTAGTTAAACAATTACTTAGTAACCGCTGACAGATTTAAATAATTTTCAAACCCTTTTTCGGTCATATTTTTACAATTTGTTTAGTATCCGTATGATAAAATTTAGAGACATGTCGTCGTGGGCTTTTTTATAAACCTTTTTGAGCGCTTCAACTTTTCCATAGAAAACATTTAAATATCTCTTACCGTTAAGGTAGCATTTGCAAAGAACTCATTCTCTTGACCGTTTTGTTGTTACAAAAGTGTTCGCCACGAAAAATACTCTCATTTTAAACTGACCGTGTATTCTTAAAAAAAAAAGAGTTTTTGAATTCGGAAGAGTAGTTTTGAAGATTCCATCCTATATCCAAACTTTGAAATTTTACCTCCTTATGATAATTTGCTTGGGATCAGTAAAAGGTCAACAAATCTTTATAAAAAGGATTCAAGCTATCTGAGCCAACATATGCTTGAATAACACTTCGGTGAGGAGCGTTTGTTATCAGAAATTCGTTTTCGAGTTCACGTTCGATGAGGTTCAAAATAATTGTTGTTAAAATTTGGAAAATTAAATATTTAGCGGAGAAAAGACCCTCTATCACTGGCCCTTTTGTCTGAAGACCAAAGTATCCACCCTACGAGGTATGTTGTAAATAGTCGATTGATGAAAATTTACTTTCCAATCCTATGATAATTTTCATAGGATTGGAAAGGATCCCTTCTAACAGCTTTAAGATTGGTCGATGTAAGAGGTAGACGGCTCTAAAAAAGTACTGGACAATTTATGTTTTCGCTTTACGCGGAAGAAGATTAGAAGTGTAACTTGCTGAAAAATTGTTCTAAATTGGTTAGTCAGCGAACAAGAACACTTGTTTTAAAGGATCATTGCGGAACTTGTTGATCAGACTAGATTTGAAAATGTCCGCGATGTTTGCTCCTTGCAAAATTTCTGTTGCCGATGATCTTCTTTTCTCTTGCCAAAATCTCACACAGAATATCAGTTGGATTAGATTGGAATAGACACGATCTACAAAAGTGGGCCTAGTTGTGAACCCTGAGCAAAATGTGTGTGTGTGTGTTTTTTTTTTTGGTGATTGTGCTCGTATCGCTTTACTTTTGGTTTCTGTATTGTCTGATCGTTTAGAAGTTTAAATTTGACCAGGATCACACTATGAAGAGTGATTAGCAGCATCAATGAAATAAAGTCATTTTCGGTACAGAAGTTCTCCTTCTGTATGTTGTTGAGCTACACTTTTGGTTCCAAAGATAAATCAATTTAAAATATTCGTCAAGAAATTCAAAAACCAAGTATTGACTGCATATGAGAAAGGGATACGAGACCTTTTCTTTCAAGTGAGTTTTCTTCTCAGTTTGCGACGATTTTATTCTCTTTTGCCACTAAGAGTCAAAAAAGTTCTCTGAAATATACAGCACTCGATTTTCTTGGATTCGATAGAATAAAAGCCAGGCTGGTGTGCATTCCTTTGTGATGAAAGCGTTTGCTACTGATATATAGTATATAAAAGTGTGAGTTCAATTATTCGAAAACCGTTTTTTGATGTTGTGTTTCGAAAACTGTGCTTTTCGAGTGACCTGCAGAAACGTCTTTCTGGCTGATTTTATCATGCGAACTGCCATGAACGATTTTACTTGAACGCGTTATAAAATTCCTTCTTAGTATCGTCTTAAGCATCATTTGTTCGTTACTCATATTCAGATCACAGCCATGGATGACCAAATATAAGATCACAACTTTGAACCTATGTGTGTATAAGAAGGACTTTTTAAGATCAATAGAAAATGCAACATTTTAATGAGAAGTGATTTAAACTAGGAGCTTCATTAGTACAAACTCTGAGATAAAAAAGCGTATAAGGGAAGTCTCTCTTCATCACGTGCTGGCAATATTTTCGCCCTCAACAGCTCTGATAATTTTGTTTTGGAACATAAAACATTGGTGGAGCATTGTCATCCTTAAGAAACCCTTAAGGAAAAAGTATTATGTTGTTCGATCATAAGTTCTCGGCTTCCAATTCATGTCTCTAATCGAGCTTTCACCGGCTGTGTGGTGCTGATTTCAATCCTAAAAGTGTATCAAATTCTTCGGTATTCGGGGTTGACCAAGTTAGAATTTTGAACGATATCTCTTTTTTTTTTGCATTTTCCAAAAGAAGAATATTTCAAGAGTATTTTTAAAATGTTTTTTTTTTTTTAGATAAATCAGACTATTATTTATAGAGATTAATAAGTGGAGCCGACTCTCATACTTAAAAGCAGGCAGACAGCAGCAGCTATGCGCTCGGCTACCTGAGGAAATATAAGCTCTCTTGTTGTACTTTAATAATATAAAGGGTCCGCCAAATAACTTTTTTTTTTGAAAATGCTATAAAAAAAAACTGCTGAATATTTTCTCAAATTTCTTTTTTTATTTGAAAGTACAATCTTTCCGGTTAATAATCGAAAATGATTTCATTCAAATGGCTGCCTCGGCTGGCCACGCAGTAGCCTACACGATCGGGCCAATTTTTAAACACATTATCGATTGTGTGCAGCTGTATTTCACCAATGGCTTCACGAATATTGTCCTTTAAAACGTCAATTGTCTCTGGCTTGTCGGCGTAACACTTATCTTTGAGGGCACCCCACCCTACAAATAATAGTCCAACGGTGTCAATTCGCAGCTCCGAGGTGGCCAAAAGACATCAGCTCTGCGGCTGATAATGCGATCTTCAAAAACAGGGCGCAAAACATCGAGTGTAGCTTCGGCTGTGTGGCACGTAGCGCCGTCCTGTTGAAACCAAATGTTGCCAATATCCTCCTCTTCAATTTTTGTGAACAAAAATTCGTTCAACATAGCCCGATAACGATCGCCATTGACTGTAACGGCCACTCCTTGCTCATTTTTGAAGAAAAATGGTCCAATTATGCCCATGGACCAAAATCCGCACCCAACAGTGACTCGTTTTGGGTGCATCGGCTTTTCAATGTATGCGTGCGGGTTTTTTGTGCCCCAAATGCGACAATTTTGCCGCCAAGATCAAAATGAGCTTCATCTGAAAAGATGATTTTTTTGGCAAAATCGGCATCTTCTGTAAGTCGATCGCACGCCCACTTAGCGAAGCGAAATCGCATTGGATGGTCAGTTGGTTGCAAGGTCTTTATGCAAAATTCGTCTCAATGATGTCTCCGAAATGTTCAATTGCTGAGAACGACGGTGAATTGATGTTGATGGCGCTTCACGCACACTTTCTGCCACAGCAGCAATATTCTCGGGTATACGCACTGTTTTTGGCTTTTCACGCTTTGGTTTATCGATGAGGATGCCAGTTTCTTTCAGTTTTTTCACAAGATAAAGAACATGCGGAGCTGACGGTGCTTCTCTTCTTCCAAAATCCGTACGCAATTTTCGCAGACATTCTGCAACATTACCATGATTTTCAAAGTAATCTCGCAATATTTCCCAGCGTTGTTCAAGCGTTTACACAACCATATTCGTTCAGCGGAAGGATAAAACTAATTATCTGTCAAATCAGACATGAGCTATGTGTTACCATTCACGAAATAAGCACTAGTTGAAAAAAAAAAAACGTTAGATGGCGGACACGTTATATTTGTGTATATACATGTATATACTACTATTTTATTTGTACTTCAGCTACTCAAGTGGAGGAAGGGACTTAATATGATCCTTGAATAGACAATTCGTTGTAAGTTCCAAAATAAATTTGTGATCTGCATGCAAATCATACTCAAAACCTTAGACGCGTTTTTCTCGAATTTTTCGAAAACGCTGATCACTGTAACTTGAAAACGGCCTTCACTATAAGCTTTACATTTTTCCCAATAATCCCATATCTGTATAATTGTCCTCGGGATGGACGAAGTATGTTTTCTTTTCGACGATTATATTTTTCTTATAGCCGAAAATTAGAATGAAATTTTGGTCGAATAAACAGCTTTGAATTTCAACAACCGCCATTTTTAAATATTTTAAATTTTTCAAATCTTTCCGTCTACCTGGAGTACTATTTCATTAATTTATGATCCCTTTTTGTTTTGTTTTTTGATTTCCCATGATCCAGCGAAGACCTGCAGTGACCACGCCATACTCTTCCATTTTCTTTTCCTAAGTTAAGAGCTTTTTTGGACATTTTCGAAAAATATATAGCACAATGTCAGCCTAAAAAGCACACCACTCTGCCATTTCGGAGTCAGATAAATAAAATTGAGCCTCAATATTCTCAAAAATTGTACGTAAACAAATCATGGTCTTGCTCTTCATATTCAGGTTGCATGATCACCTAGCTTCAATGCTCATATCTATTGAACCATATAAGCCGGTACGCCAAGATTTTCATTCCAAATGCGAGGCAAAATTGCGATCCAATGTTGATATCATCTAAAAAACGCTTAACCTGAGTTTTCAGTCAGAGTTTTTAGCTGACCTTGCCAGATGAACACGAATTGGAGTCTTCTCATCACCAAGATACCTTTCCGAGGGTACTTTATGATGCCCAAAAAAAAAGCACAGATTTTTCAAAATGTTCTCGCGATATTTTCACTGTTTTTGTTGTAAATTTTCTTTATTTTATGACGTTCTGTTAATGCATATGAAACCTCAGTACTTTGTTTCTATTGTGAAAGAAACTGCACACGTATTTCCTCGCAATTTTAATTAACTTGTAACCCTTTGGACAAGTCTTCCCGTTGTGTTATAACTCCATCAATGAAACGCGCACATCATGACAGACGAAACAAGTTTATTTCCTCAACTCGAGACTGAATGACGACAGACGTCTACAATCCGCTGCAAAGTCAGAGAACTTCCCTCCGTTCCATTCGGCTCCTGGTTGTACTCTGCTTCGCATTCCAAAGCCATAGCCCCGTCACCCATCATCAAGTGATAAACACGATGAAATTAATATTTGAAAAATTGTTCCCGTCTGGCATTTAACCCATATCCACTGAATGACCTCATATTTCACCACCATGCCACCATGGAACCGTTCGTTGTACGTTTTCCTTTCGATTTTGATTCCAATTTAAACATGGCCACAATGTTCCATTGTAATCTCGGGCCGCGACGCTTATTTCATCGCTCGCCGACCGCCTGACAACGTATAATTCACAATCAAACAGGCCCAGACAGCGAAGGCTGCCATAACGTAGATTAATTGCCAGAATTCGTAATAGAAACTAATTTGTGGGTTATGGCGTTGCTTGACGCGGCATACATTTCACGAGAATGTAAATTCCTCGTTCCAGAACTCCGCAGACAGACTTGTGGACTTCTCGGGCTATATTCGTCTGATGAAGTTACAATCTGTCAAACCGTTGAATTATTATCGATTCATCTGTTCAGCATGTGCCGATGGACGTGGAGAGTGCTCAACGTTCAACCGGTTTACTTCAAACTGTCAATTTTTGAAGCTGATTGAGCGTCCAAATCAGCAGCAGAATCAGAATCACCAAAAATATTGATTGAGGTTGGAATTGTTGCTTGGAACGTTGTAACAGGTTTTTGCCAACAATCGATTGGGTGAAGGGGAACTGGTTTGGACTATATTTTGGATCCGTTCATTATGGGACGAAAAATTCTAGGTTATTGCTTATGGCGTTCGCTGTTTGATGAATGAGTGTCCATCGATCTTCTGCAACTGTAGGGCATTCTTCGATGGAATATCAATCAAAGACTTAAAGAAGTTTTCTGTAAGTTAGAACTTGTGTTTGATCGGCTTTGTCTTATTTGCTCGAAAAAATAAAACAGTGCGAATTTAAAGAAGAAGTTTCGGTCGAAATGATTCGCAAGTTTGCGAAAAAAAAAGGTTTGCTGATTGATAACTGAAGATATTCCCGCGCAACCTCAGCTTTAATTTAGCAACTGTTGCCGAAAGTGTGCGCCTAAGCTAGGAAACTTGAACGTTCCAATGATCCCAACAACTGAGGTTAAGTCGCATTAGCTTAAGGATAAAAATGTCTGATGTGTGGCTAACGAGGTCCAATTGACATTGAAAATGAAGCAAAATGATGGATTGCTTCGTTAAAGCTTCCATGTTTGAACTTTTGAGCTGCTCGAAATTACCGACACTTTTCCTCAAAAATGCATCTTTTAAAACGATTCCCATTTCCCGACTAAATAAACAAGCAAAATGTTGTATTTTTTGGAACGGAAGATCCATCAATGCATCCTGAACATGCTGTTTGTTGTGGTTTTCGGAGTGGTGGCATCATTGGCACATTTTTGCCTCCGAAGCAGGCAGCACAGCTAAAGTTCTTCCCAAAATAACATATCGACCAAATCGGACCTTATTCTGTTAAGGGTTCCGTACCCCAAGGGTGCCAACACCAACCCAATTATTAAGAGTCCTTCCGTCCGACCATTTATAAGAAGACTGTTATTTCGGAACCGTAATAAGTAGACACTTGCAACTGTCATTGAATGTGTATAACAACAAATAATAGAATGTCAAAATAAGAGGCTGGTCCTCATTTGAAATAAATTTTTTGAAAAAATTGCAACTCAATTTTACGCATCCTCGCACAAGGGTACTATTCGACGCGTGATTCTTATTAAAATAACATGAATGGAGGTAAAGTGGGCTTAAGCGCGGCATCATAGTCGAGAAGATGGTGTTATGGAATGGGGAGCACTAAGCCACTACTGCACTGTTGAGCTTGAATTCCAAACTTCAAAAATGACTGCAATAAGTTATGAGGGAATCTTGGAAAGAAATTTTTGAAAATTTTCGGACATTTTTGAACCTATAAACCGGACTTCTCAGCAGGTCAACGATTCCATCCGCACGGCGCGTATAGTCAAAAATTGGATAGAGTAGCAGAATGTGGAATTGCTTCAATGGTGGCCATTCTCACCCGACATGAATCTTATTGAAAATGTTTCGGGATGGTTAGTACGAAAGGTTGATGAGTCTGGCAATCTGTTTGGGGACAAAGAATCCCTTATTGTAGAGTCTATACGATTCTATTTCGGACTGAATTTATGATTATAAATAAAGGCGGCAATACCTAGTGAATAATTAAAAATACTCTTTTAAAAATACTATTTTAAGAAACACTTGTTTCATTTCATTCCATAAGCTTTGATTTTCAATTTCATTATTTGCGTCTATTCAGTTGACTCTTTTTCCATAAAGAGAGCATTGCCAGGCAGCCAAAGAAAAACGAGAGGTACTTTTTCAATTATTCTTTCTGATTACTTTTCACAAAATTATAAGCAAATAGTACGCATCATTAAAGGATACATTAACGGACAAGCTTTCCTTGTGAGAAAATAACAATCACAAAGATAAAGTTAACTATCGTTCAATTAGAAGCTTTTTCCTCAACTCCTTTGTCAAAAGAAGAACAGAAAGAGGAGATCTTAGCGAAATTTTAAATCATGAAAGCTTTATCTTAAACCCTCAGAGAAATCAGTATCATTTTTAAAGTCCTCATAAAATCGCACTAGCTTACTTCAGCGGCTCGCAGTGAATCATAATACATGGTTCATTCGTTTTGCTGCATGTTAACCGATTTCAAAGCTTTTACTTTGTGTCGGATAGGGTTCTGAAAATGACTACCAGGTGTCGCGGCGCATGGCGACATTACTAATCGTCAACTGGTCCATGAAACGATATCATTGCCTACTTTAAGGTGTTAAATTCAGTTGCAATTTAAAAAATAAATAAACAATTTTTTCTATGGAACCCTTTGTGAATGGAACCCTTAAAATAATTGCATCGTGCGGAACGTTTTCGAAAAACGCCTCTCAAATGAAGTAGTGTTCGGGAGAGTTTCTGTAACATCAACCTTTTTAAACGAGGTCATCGTGAAGAATTCGATTCACTGAACCATCGGAAAGGACATAGACAGTCTTGCAGAATTGAATCTCTCACAGCCTAAAAGTTTTGAGGGGATCTCATGAGCCGGGAGATTCCAGTTCTTCGTCTTGTTGCCGCACTCACGATTTGATCTTACAATTTACTTCCGATCAAGGAGGCGATTCAACGAGACTACGCTAGATTCACAACATCCTTCCGAAAAGTTGGCATCGAATGTTGCCGAATGCACGCCCCTTAGTAATAAAACGCTTGACTTGGCGACTGACTTGGAAGGAAAAGGAAAAACACTTTAGAATGAGACCCTTCTCGCTATAAACAGTGCAACTTTATTGGCGCGGTGGTGAGCAACAACGTTACTCATCGTGCTTGTAGCATGAATTCTATACAACAAGGAAGACACAATCAAGCACCCCTCTAATCCAATTCTAAGACCCTTCAGCGCGACACAAATCCCATTCACTGCGCTGTTGTCAATTTACTGTCAACTGTCACCCACTCGACCCAATTTCCGATATCAAAAGATAAAGCATAGGTACTTCGAAGCCCCTATTGGTACTCATACTCCATTCATCCTTAGATTCTGAGCCTAGAGGAAGAGGCAGAGTAGTTATGCCTTCTTCTGTCACTTGCGAATAATTTCATCAAATCAAATCGGTTGCTCTTTATGATGAGACGCACTAAGGGCTCACTTTTGATTGTTGCATTCATCGCAGTCGTCGTATCTGACAAGAGTATCAACTGAGCACTGATGATGACAACGATGACGTCTGTCTTGACTGCGCTTACCACTGCCGCTGCTTTTGTTTGCGCGTCTGACAGCAGTCTTCGAGTTCGCGTCATATCTCGACTGACTGAAGGCTTTCGTGGAACACCTTTTGGGCAAAGTCGATGCCGGAGTCTGTCGCTGCTACCATTCATGCCACAGCCTGTTGAATGGCGGTGCATGGACGGTGTTGCTTGTTGTGGCACAAAAGAAAGTCATCGTCATTGTGTCGCTGTTGTGTCGCTTTATCTTTTGACTTGGCGCAATTGAATTTCTAATTTTGTTTTGTTCCTTTTGCGGGCGCGGACTTGAGTTGTGCTCTAGAGCCCCGATGGCAACTGTTGGCTGGCGATGTTTGGAGCAGGGAAATGACTTAATTGCGAATTAGATTTTCACTGCACTTTCTTCTGGAGGCTGTGCAGGAAGTTAAATGGGTGGTCATTACCATTTTAGTTTGGCTTGCTTCGGCTGTGATCCGGATGAACGGGCGCGGCTGTATATGAGAGTACGCGAGTCAACCGGAACCTTAAGGGAAAGGTTAATTGGCGGTGGTCTCTAGGGTTATCTGGATTCAATTAAACAGATGATTGAAATAAAAGTTGAACGTAATTGGAGTCTATTGTTTTTGATGAGAAGGCGCAACAGAACGGTGTAATTACGGGACGCCTTCTGTTGTAGGAGAAAGTCTTGAATTGAATCTATAAAATAAGAAGTAGGTATTTTTTTTTGCTTCCAAACCTTTATATAACTGCTTCTTGTTGAAACTAATATGTTAGGTATTATGAAACCAGGAATTGGTGTCTACTGAGGGCATAGTATCTGTCAAAAAAAAAATTGACAATTGACTCATTATCACGACATTCTTCGAAGTTTTAAAGAAATTTGCTTGTATGCTGAGGTGCTGCTTGACTGCATTCAAAACAGGTGGTTCCTCACATAAACAATTACGGAACATCCGGAAATACCATTTTCATAACAGGGGTTGTGACTTACTTCAATTCCGTCAATATAGAGAGGACTTGGCTTGGCGTGTATCAAGAGCTTTGTAATTTTTAGGGATTCCATGAACCAAATCTTTTGCCGAGGTACTGTTTTAGCCCCTTCTGGAGAGGGGATAGTAATGTCCCTTGCAGCGGCAACAACTGATTTTGAGCTCACCACCTTTCCATTGATTTGAACCCTGCATATGACAGCTTTTAAAAAGATGAGCTATGTGCTATGTTCTAAACAAGGCTCATGGTGTCCTCATTTCAAAATGATCTAGACAAGGCGACATACTGCCACCGGTCGTGCCTCTTATGTGGAGGAGGTGATAATTTTTTTAAGGAAGATGGGTTCGAGCTGTGCCACAATATTGATCTTGCCGATCATGAATGTTCTGATTACAACATCATATGTCTATGATATATGCAGAGCGGATGGGCATCGACCCGAAGAGTTTTTAAAATTGATCGCTGATAGAGACGAAGAAATTTTTAAGAAAAAATATGGGAGGTTGCGATGTGCATTGTTCTTGAATTGCTTTTTGTGAGCGGTAAACACAAAGCCTGGGAGAGTCTATTCACGTTAATGTCGTATATCTAAAGTAAGCGTGATTGTGTTTAAAAGAAGACCCAACATTAGATTGAGGATAATTATTATCAGTGAGTCATATGAACTCTGTTAAAAGAAAAATTGATGTAAAAGTGAAAGAGAAGAGACAGTGGCGATCTGAAGCAAGTCAATGGACTTTAAGCTGGTTCAATTAAATATTTAAAGGGAGGACAAGGGAGATACTACTGTGTCCAAAAAATAAGGTGACATTGTATTTATTTTGAAAATTCTTTATTTATTCTTCCAAATCAATTTCATCCCCCTCATAGTAATCCCGGCTTGAATCTCCTCTATCGTATCAAAACGGTGTCCCCGGAGCGGTCTTTTGAGCTTGTTGAACAGCCAGAAGTCGCACGGCGCCAGATCATATTCCTTGTTGACTGTTTGGCCGGTTGGAAGGAATTCATAAAGCACAACACCACGATAATCGAAGAAAACAGTCAACATGACCTTCATTTTTGAGCGACTTTGGCGCGGTTTTTTTGGTCTCGGCTCTCCTTTGGCACGATATTCGCTCGATTGATCGGTTGTTTCGGGGTTGTAAGCATAAATCCAAGTCTCATCGCCAGTTATAATGCGTTTCATGACATCGTGGTAGTCGGAAAGCATTGTTTCACACACTTCAATGCGACGCCTTTTTTCCAAAAAATTCAATGTTTTCGGTACCAGTCGAGATTTGACGCGCTTGAGGCCCAAAGCATCCTTCAAAATGGTATCGACTGAGCCTTTCGATAAGCCAACTTCATCAGCAAGGTCTCTAATCGTTAATCGATGGTTTTTCAACACCAAATCTTTGATTTGTTGGACGTGAGCTTCATCGGTTGAGGTTGATGGTCGCCCAGAACGTTCTTCGTCTTCGACACGTTCACGGCCGGCATGGAAATCACTATACCACTTGTAAACATTTTTTTAGACATAGCTTTATCATCAAAGGCTTTCTGCCCCATCCTCAATGTATCCGCAGCAGAAAATTGAATCCGCAAACAAAATTTAATGCAAATTCTTTGCTCAATAAATTTCGACATCGCAGAAAACGAAAAACTCACTTTTAGCAGCTCACAAAACGACGCGTATCTCAAACACTATGAATATATTTTGACATGAAACTTCACATAGAAGTCACTGACAGTACTACCAACCTAAAAAGAAAGAAAAATTTCCAAATCCTTAGACGCGCGCAGTTTAAATTCATATGTCACCTTATTTTTTGGACACAGTAGTATATTTATTTTGACTACGGAGTTGTAACTGTAGCATTTCCCGAAAATCGAAGTCTTTAGGCTGTTTGGACGAACAACATTACATTTTTGAGGCATCCAATTTTCGACGTATCCAAATTCTAGTGAGTTTAACAAACCATGCTTTTTCGTTTCCACGTTCAAGCTTTACAGACGTGAATTGGAATAATTGCATAAAAATTTAATTTGCGAAAACTCAAAAGATTAAATTGCAGCTCTTATCGTAGACTCAAAACCGTCTCGACAAGAGTTGAAGTAAAATATTATTTCTCATCCGTTGAAGAAGAAGTTCTGGGTTTTCGACAAGAATTAAAAGCAGGCTTCGTTTTACGCAAAAGATGTTGAGAGTGGATTCACTTTTCGATGGTATATCCCATTAGATCACCAGAGCACCCTTTGCTTCAATAACCAAAATGCCGGTCATAAAAGAGTTTTTCTGTTTCAAGATGAATATTTGATTAGATGATGATGACCATTCCCATGACTCTAGAAAAAAAAGAACCCGCCAATTGCGAGTCAAACTGGCTCAACAAAGGTTCCGTACAAGCGAAGATTTGTTAAAATTTCGTGCACCAGGGATTTCGAAATTGGAAACGTTTTCCCGGCTTTTGTTTGAAGAACCCTTTTACATGGACTTTTGTCTTATTTTAAATTTCACAAATATAACATTCTTCTTGGCGTAAAATTGAGTTGGGTTTTTTTTTGTTTTTTTTTTTTTTTTGAGGTACGGAACCTTTTAAATTGACGAAAGTGCAAAGAGTCGATAGTTGCAGACAGATGAAGACTGAGGTAAATAACCATCGGATTTGTGAATCTCAGCACCTCTTATAAGTGTCACTTAATTGAGGTCCACCAGAAAAATTAAAATTACCTTCCTCCACTTGGTAAATAAAGTAATTACAACTCAAGAGTTGAGTTGAGGCTGTGGACTAGTGTCTACTTCCACTCACGTTATGAACACCTTACCAGCCAGCAACCTGCTTCATTGACATGAAACGATCAAAGTTGGCGCTACTTCCATCGACAACACAGCACACAACAGTATGTAAACAGCCATTAACTTGCACCTCACTCTCTCTCTGCTCGAAAGAGAAAACACAACGTTCCTGCTCTGACTTTGGCCACAAAATTTACATTTTCCTTTGGGACACATTTTGAGCGCGCTTTTGTGTGGCACTTCTGTTCGAGGTTCACGTCTTGTTGCGGTGTCCACACAAAATCACGTAGCCCAGCGAAATAAAGCACACACAACACCGTCGACCGAAGATGACAGTAACAACTTTTTTGTTGTTGTGGTAGGGGGCTGCCTGCCACTGCCAAGTATGGCGAATCCAGGTAGACAGCCCGTCTGACGTGCAACGGTCCAAAATTCAATGAAAATAGGCAACAGGCACACCAGCTCCACAAAGCTGCACATAAGTTGACATTTCAATAACACCGGCCGAGGAGCGACTACAAATTTACTGTGCTTCGTCGCGTCGCGTCGCGTTGTCGTGTCATGGTGAAATAGTTTTGAGCGCGATTTAGGAATGGCATGAGATTCATGGATGGAACAGGAGTGGGAGCATGCAAGATTGTAGAAGAGCTGCTGCTGGTAGTTGATTTGGAGGTTAGTTGGAAGTGAACCTGCATTATCAAGTCGTGACAGTTGGAATTCCATAGGTCAGGGATGGAGGAGCGGCTCGAATTGCCGTTTGCATGCATGCACGATAGGCATACATATAATTAGTTAAATGGCGACGAATAATGGGCGATAATGAGATTCAATGAGATACGAAACAATTAAGGCAGCTTTGAAGGAGTAACCGTTAAAATTTGTGGTACTTTTGGATACCTCTGTATGGACTTTTAACTGGCTTGAGAACGTCGATTTGACGGAAAAGTGAAGGTCGACAGTATGTCTGTTGTTGGATAAAAATTTAGCCCAACCGGTTCTGGAATTGAAAACATTAAAATAATTAAAGTACACAAATCGTAAAAAGGTTTTAAAACCAAACTTGTGCAGTGGCTTGCTAAGGTTTTGCCCTTTTATGGGCTGATAGAACAATTCATAAATGACTTGTTTATATGGCCTTACACGATCTGAACCTGAAGTTAAGTTGTAAAGTCTAAGCTTCCTTGTACTCGTGATTGTCTAGCCCTTCAAACGGAGGATTGATATTCTCTTCTTTCGTTAACCTGGTGGCTGTGGATTCGAAGACACTCTTACGTGGTCAGGACGTTGTAGTCGAAGGACTTTTTATCATTTTACGGAGTTCTTGGATGTACATTTATTCGATTGATGATTTTTCTCTCTCGTGTGCCTTTAATCTGATCTGTAGTTCCGCCTTTCAACCAATAAAACACTTCATTTAGAAAAGTTGACAAGAATTGTGTTTTCAAGATCATGATTTTGATCCCATTATTTTGGGGATGAGATCAAATCTCAATGAACGTTTCGTAAAAGCGAAAACATCATAAAGATAAGTACTCTATCAGGTTTTCTGCACTATCTATCAATTTTGAAAAAGCTTTCGAAAGACGACCAGAAGATCGTAGAGCTCGAGAATCCTACGAACAAATGATAGTGGAGGAGGGAGTAAAGACAATAGGAAGATGCACTGCCGGACTAACTGAAAACGTCCCAATTGAAGTTGACCTCACTTCAAAGAAAGGTGAAGGATTCCAAAGAGCGTTTGCTCTTCCTTGCCTACGTAAGCGAGGATCAAACGACCATGAAACGAGCGATGCTTTAGAGGGGAATGGTTATCGTCTAAATACAAAAAGATTGATCCTCTATGCTCTTAATTCTTTCTATGTAGGTTCTAGGATGTTATGAGCCTGTACTAAAGCCGCTGCAGATCACAATCATGCGATCACTGATCGGCTCACACGACTGATCAGAGAACTTCGTTCACAGTCGTTTTCACACGAGGAATCTGAAGCCTTTTTTTCCGGTATTATCCATCATATTTCTTTGAAGGCATTATATAACATTAGAATAATTTCCATATTCTGAGTAGCTCCTGTGGTGTAGAGTGTACTTACCGAGTGTGCTTACCTTCCAGGATCACACTCGTTTATCGTCTTTGCATTTGCACAGAACGAGTAGAAGTAAAAGAAGAACAGATTTTGCTTTGGAATAAAAAGGCTTGTTGTATAGACTTTTTTGCATTCGTTCAATTCACAGTATTTTATTCGCCGCTAGTTGCTTCTTCAATGGGTTCAATATTTTATTTTGGAAGACAGGCTTGCTTATCTTGACAGCATAGCGTTGACACCCCCTTCTCCATACCTTAGTTTGGTGCCTGTAATTCGTATGACGCAAACATTGTTTTGTACAAAAAATATGACAGCAAGAGTGACAAACCTCGATCGAATAAATCTCAAGACTTCGCGGAGAAGTCGGCGTTTAACAACCGATCTTCGGAAATGCAGAGGGATGAATTAGTCCAGGACCGAGAAGTCTGTCTGTAAGCATATGAGACCCTCAAAAAGATAAATATTCTTTCAATTGTTGCGGTCATTGGTAGGCTGCCCTGCAAATCAATTGTAAACCAGCAGCTAAGATTAAAGTCTTCGATTGTTTGATCCTAAAAAAATGTTACCATCAAAGGAATTATACATTTAAGAAAGAACACTTAAATTCCCTACTATTATCGGTGCCTTAGTTGAAGGGCGAAATCGAATAACTCCCTTTGATGATGGATCACCTTTAAATTACTTAACAAATTCCATTTTCCATTTATTACCTCACTCGTTCAATCTTCATCTATACTCGTGTAATCGCATATCCTACGTCCAATTCTACGAACGTTTCGAATTCCTTTCATATGTCAATTTGTCGAACTCTGGAGGCGATGTACCTCCAATCCTCATGCACATTCCTTCGCCTTTCAATCGTTAAATCCACTTAGAACCCCCCGTGGGTCTATTTTGTTTCCATCGATTTGCATTGCATTGCATCCTTCAAACAAACTCCTGCCAACAGTTGCAATGGTATGGAGTGAATACCAAACTATCTTGTGTCTATTATGTTGTTCCTTTTGATTTATGCCGACGTCCTGTACACGCGCGCTGAGAACCCATTACAATGCTGTCACTCGACGCCACCAACACGAACGAAGCTCGAGAATAATCTATCCTCTTTTTTTTTTTTACTTTCAGACATCCTCTCCTCATCGCTATCGCAGTCGAGTGGTGGCGAACTGACAGCGAATGATAAAATGCTGATGTCGCTGGAGAAACAGCTCAACATCGAGATGAAGGTGAAGACCGGTGCCGAGAATATGATCCAATCGATATCGAGTGGCCATCATGGTCGCGATAAGAAACTATTGGCGGAGGCTCAACAGATGCTCGCCGATTCGAAGGCGAAAATCGAATTCCTTCGATTGCGTATCCTGAAGGTGAAACAGAATAAGGATCATATGCGTAAGATAATTGCAACGGGCGATGAGAATGGCAGCGGCGGAGGATTGGGCGGTGGCACCGGCGATGGGCGACCACAACGCTTGGAGACATCGCTGGAGGAACGCATCGAAGAGCTGCGACATCGATTGCGTATCGAGGCAGCCGTCGTGGATGGAGCGAAAAATGTGATACGAACCTTACAGAACAATAAGGTTCCCGATAAAAAAGCTCTACAAGAGGTAAGTACGAAATAAGCTATTTTTTAAATTTGAATTTTTTGGAAAATAATTTAGTGTTCTTGGATTATATACTTTTAATCACAACTGAGACTCATTCTCAATAATTTGATTGTTTGTGAGCTGCAAAGGAAAAGGAAATCAGAATTTTCTCTTTGCAGAGTACTCGTATGTCCTTTCGGCCAAAATAACATTTATAATATTTGCAACTCTCTTAAAGCTCTCGGGAACAATCGTATGTTCCCGGAAATAAAAGCCCCGGCCCGGTCGTCCGCGAAGCGAGAGGACCCTTAATACAGCTCCAGCCATGGCAGCTTGAATTCGTCTAAATCCTTTTCAAAAGCAAAAAATATGTCACAAGACAAGAACCAGCATAAGTGTTGCTCAGACGTTACGTGAAGTAACCGCCGAAACGATAAGGTCAACGCTCGAAACTCTGAGGCAGCTTAAGAAAAAATAAGCCGAGTCCAAAGATGTCGAAATAGGAGGTCATCATGGCTTGGTGGGGTTGCATACCACTGGATTATTCTTTTTGAACAGAGCTACAGCTAATGGTTTGCCTTAGAAGTCATTCAAATTTGGATTAGCCGAGGTGACTCAAGGACTATGTACATTAAGATTAAGGGTGGCCGCTTTGAGCATTTTTTTTTGAACAAAACTTGTGTAACAGCTTTTGCGGCACCACTTCATATAATACTCTATAAGCTTTAAGCCTGCATCTTGTTCAGCATTCGTTTGGCAGCTTTTTCATTTTCAAGACGCTTCTGACAAGCTTACAAAAATAGAAGACTCTCCGAGACGCCAAAGTTGCTGCAAACGCATGAGCAGGAAATTGATTTGGAGTGACGCGCTCTTAACAATATGACTTAATTTCAAGGAAGTGCTCGATATTGGAAAGTTTATACTTCAACTGGCGCCAGACGCTTGCACCCTTATAAGCGGTTCGTCATTTGGTTTTTTGCTCCATACAAATTTCCTGGTCCGATTGGTACTGGTATTATGCCCATTATGCTTCGGAAAGCCAACTTTGTTGGCCGCAGTTCACTCTGACGTCGCTCCGAAAGAAGTTCCTGCTTGTATCCCTAATGAACCGGACGTCTCTTGGTTCGTCGGACCATTCTTCTCTTTTTCAAACCGCCCAGTTAACGAAAAAACTCCTAAAAGACTTCCCTTGGCAATATGAAAAAGCCGATTGGGGCGGCCTTAATAACTTTTTTAGGAGTTACTATGTTTCCTCGATAGTGACGTGGACGCCGCCGCTGATATGGTCACAAATATTATTCTCCATGACATAAATGACTTCATCCCAAACAAGGTGAAGACAATTAGGCCAAAAGAGAATTCATGGTTCGACTTGAGCTGTAAAGAGACTGTCAGGTTGAGAATGCTGAGTTTTCCAAAGCCAACCCTACAGAGGAAAACCGGAAAAAGTTTCGACGAGTCCGTAATGAATTTAAAGCTCTCCTACAACGCATGGACTAAGATTAAGCAAAAAAAAAAAATACTACATTGTCCCAGTGGTAGTAAACAATTTTGGTCCTTCGTCCGACACTCATTTCGAAAGATACTCCTGTCGTAAATAATCTTGACAAAGCCAATCTGCTTGCTGCACAACTCGCGGCCAGTTCCACACTTCCAGATTGCACTTTACCACCACCTGTGCTCGAGAGTACTCGCAAGAGTACTGAAAGATTAAGACATACACAAATCCGCTGGTCCAGATGGTATTTCCCCTATAGTTCTGAAGACGCGTTCTTCCACTCTGGCAAAACCACTGCGTAAGCCTATTCATCTTTCCTACTCCTCAGGTCTCTTTCCGAGCAGAAGGAAAACTGCATTTGTCCAGCCTGTCCCTAAAAAAGGCGCTTCTTCTTCTCCCTCCAATTACAGACCCATAGCACTTACGTCCCTATCTTGAATCACGAAAACTTCTTAATAACCGGCAGTACAGTTTTCGTAGCAACAGGTCCACTGGCGATTTGATGACTTGTCTCACTGAAAAGTGGAACCAATCTGTGTATAACTTCGGGAATTCCTTCCACCCAGCCATTGTCCATAAATGGCACTTGCGTCGATGAAACCGAAAAACTTTCAATGCGCGTCAATTCTAACTAACGCTGGAATGACCACATATTCGATGTCGCCAAGAATGCAGCAAAATGTTTAGGTTTCCTAGGCCGGTGCAAGAAATACTTTGCCCCTTCTGACTGACAATTTGTAAGGCTCTTATTCGGCCAAAAATGGAGTACACCGCTCTCATCTGGGTAGGTGCACCCAAAACCACTTTGCACCTGCTAGATAGAATCCAAAAGCGTGCGGTAAAACTTATAAACGACAGAAACGACTCTTTTATAGCTACTTTTACCACCAATGTTCCGAAGAAATATTGCATTCCGCCCCTCCAACAATTCACTCGCAACACCCACACATCATTGAATGCTTATCAGTTTTCCCTTAAGGCTATTTTCGGGCGTACTGTGAAATTTAGGGAGTCTTTTATAGGCCGAACATCGCGCATGTGGAATGCGTTACCTCGCTCTACTTTTCGTCTGCGCTGCAACTTACAGCAATTTAAGACCAATGTGCACCGCTACCTTCGTTCTCACCCTTCTAACTTTCCTTTTTGCTCGTGCTGTGTAAACTCACTATAAGGGTCCAACCAATCCCCTGAGCAAGAACAAAACAAAAAAACGGGCGAGGTTTTCTGTTTGACTTGAGCAAGTTCAGCAATGCTGTAAAGAATGGCGGACCAAGGTTTCTACGCCTTAATTTTGTTAGAGCCGAACACTCAATGAGGAGTTGGATGACGGTCTCCGAGCTTCTGTAGAAATCGTTAAACTGTGTGCCTAGATTTCCCGCGTATTTGTGTATAAGGAAGTGTCTCGAAAACGCTTAAAAGCAGCTTCCTGGTTCTTTATTTGTTGAGGAGGTGTCAGGTTGTTATCCTGCAAGTTGGATGTAGTTGTTATTTAATTTTAACTTGACCGTAAACAAAATGATGTCAATATGATATAAAAAATCCGTCCGTAGGTACCATCGTTTCTGTACGGACTAGCTCATCCATTTTGCAGATTGTGGATGTCCAAAAATCGACATAGGAACAGGTATAATTCGTTATCTATCATAGTTAAGGAACGCCCGGCATTCTTTGACAAGCTTCGATGTAGGAAAAGATTTTATGGCAGCTTGGTTGTCGGTGAAAATAAACATCCTTTTTGCGTCCTGGTAAATCGGATTGAGTTTGGTTTGAAAACACACTGTTCTGTAAAGAAGGCGGAGGGAGAGTTCTTGGTTCAGATTACTCGAGAAAATACCACTTCCAATTTTTGATCCAGTTTTAATCCATCAGTATAAAGTCTGCTAGATTTATCAGATATCGAGAGACCTGCATTAAACAGATTCCGAAATTCGAGGTGAAGTTAGCAATTGGGGAGGAAAACTCATCTCTGAGGTTCGTGGATTGACCAAGATCAGTTGTGACCCAGGTTGAGATTGTATTGAGTCTTCCAGAAACAAGGTTTGCTTCTTGTCTAATAAGCTGACTAAAATTTCATTGGGAAGCCAATGTAGTATGATAAAAAGAGCCTTAGTCGAAATGGAACGGAAAAACATATCAGAAAAAAATGTTTCTCCAAACCACGTAATACTTTCAAAACAACAAATTTAGTCAATAAATTGTCAAAAGAGTTGCTTTCTTTTCATAATATTTTTAATCTCGCAATAAATATGTTTTTTTCGTGTGACTTTGATAACAAAATCGGTAACAATCGATTTTATGTAAGCTCCCGGAATAACGTCGTGTTATCGTTTTTGAAGTATGAGGCTATCGGAATTTCGTTAAGTAACTATTTTTTTTTTGGTTTCAATCTCCGACCAATGGTTGATCCCGTTGATATGTCAAAATTTGTTTAATAAACATTATTCAAAGATAGCCAAAGATGATTAGTCGATTTAATCAATTGCGTCACTAAGCGAATGGCTAATGGCTTTGAACGGAATTATGCGTGCATTTTTATTAATTAAAATGTAAAACCATTTGTTTTTGTTAAAAGGAATTTTGTTTATTTAATAAGCCATTTAACACTTTTAAAAGAAATAAATTAGTGGAATTATAAAGTCGAACTTTGTGTTGACGGATTTAGAAATTGGAATAGAAATCTTTGGCGCGAGAGGTTTCGTTGTCAGTTCTCTTTTTAATCTATGAGATGAAAAATGCAAGCAATCCTTTCAAAATATTGTTTATATTTAAAAAAACAAAAAAAAAAAACCATTAAGAACAGTGAGAAAAGTTTAACTCAAATATCTGTTGCGGTAGAGAAATCCTTAGAATTTCAAAAGTTTCTGAGGTAAACCTTTTATAATCTTTCAGGCGGCTCTAAATAAAATTTCTTTGTGGCGAGAGTCAGTCTGAAATAGGATACATTTGGCCATCGCGCTGAGATCATTATTATATCCTAAATTCTTAACGACAATCGAGCTGCGACAAGATGAAATTCTTCTTATCACCCCGGTTAATTATTTCGGGAAATGTCTTTAACCATATTTTCATTCAAAATAGAGCTTACACGGCCGTCAATAAATATCTAAATGGCTTTGTCGATAGGATGCTCATCTTACGAAGTGTCCAGTTAAATTCAACTTAATATAAAAAAAGACTTGGGTTGCAGAGGGTACTGAGGCCTCTTTTACGTCGAAAAATCCACATCGTTCTTGCGCCACTAAGCCAGTTCTTGGAAGTTTCCAATGTTATAGACCGCCCTCCTTCCTCCGTCACAAAGCAGTTCCATTTCTCCAAAACATCAACAGGTAATTATGAAACCACCGCTAGGGCACACAGCTGGAAGCATTTTTTCTTCCACAGACTGCCGAATGTAATCTCTTCTTTTAAGTCCGCATACGTTGGCGATGTTAACCACGAGAAGATTTGGGTTGCCCTTGGCAATCTACAAAAGCTTTTGCTTCTCTATTAGGATTTTCGTCTTCTGTGTAATGCCGTTCTGTAGCAATTTTCCCTGATCTCGATGTGTGTTCATTCCATTTGTTGGTCTTCGTATGCAACAAAACTTTGTTTTCCAAGAATAAATGTGGATTCCCTAATCCCTAATCTTCAGTTTCCCTCAAAAAAGTCGGCAAGCGCTTCGGTTTTACCGACTGCTGATGAGAACACTGCAAGAGGCCGACGGTTGGGTTAATTCTCCTAGAAATGTCCGGGTTAAACTTAACAGCTTGGAGTTGTCTTTGAAGCATAGGTTCTTGTGATGTTGGACTGAACTTCGAAAAATGATGCTAACACATCACAGCTCGACTTGCAGTGTATTCTAGAACCGAAAGGGTTATAATAAATGTACTTGGATGAAGCAACCTATCTGTGGATCTCAAAGACAGTTTCTACAACTTCCTGAAATCCCCCACTAGCAGTATCTATTCCCTGATTCTTAAAGTCGTAGTTCCTTATTTCGTGTAAACTAGAAAAAAAGATACCGCTGAACGTGGAAGGACCGATACGATATGATGACCATCGAGTGATTCTCGAAGTTTACAAATAACCACTGAGATATCGCTGTATGGCTGGATTCGTACCACTACGTCGGCTGCTAGAAATATCTCTGGCCTGATAATGAAAATGCGAATATTTATCATCAAAAGTGGTTTTATTGTTTTTCAAAGTATTCTCCAGCATGATTTATACACTTCTGCATTCGCTCAAAGCAACTTTCGAAACATTTTTTCCACTCCGATTGAGACACCACCAAAACATGCTTTTTGAACGCTTCAACAGCATGTTCTGGCGACGAAAATCGTTGACCACGCATTTTTTTCTTCTGGATGTGCGGGAATAAAAAGAAGTCATTGGGTGCCAAGTCAGGGCTGTACGGCGGATGACTCATCAATTCGACGTTTTGGCCGGTCAAAAAGGCGCTGGTTTAAGCCGATGTGTGAGAGCTCGCATTGTCATGGTGAACAATGATTCGTCTTCTCTTGTTCGTTTTGAAGCACCACGATCGTATTTTTTTAACATTTCTTTGCAGCAATCTACACGAGCCTTTTTTTGAGCGATTGTCAAATTGTGAAAGATCCAACTAGAACAAACCTTTTTCAAGGCCAGGTGTTCTTGCAATATCGCATGTATTCTGGTGGGAGAAATGCCCAGGGATGCCTTTATCTCACGGCATGTCACATGTCAATCTTGCATTATCAGTTCACGCACGGCATCAGTGTTCTCTGGCACAACGGCCGTTTTTGGACAACCTTCACGGAATTCGTCTTTGAGCGAGCGTCGGCCATGACTGAATTCATTAAACCAGTTTTTCACAGTGCTATTGGATGGTGCTTCATCGCCATACAAAGATTTAAGTTCATCAATGCAATCTTGTCGTGATAATCCACGTCGAAAGTTGTGAAAAATGATCGCACGAAAGTGTTCACAAGTTAATTCCATTTTTTTGCCGAGATGAATTTTTCAAGTCTCTGTCAATAAAACAATTTACGATTAAATGACAACACGTTCTGAGTGATGTTATGCTAAAAAATGTCAAACTTTCCAATGGAAATGTCAGATTGCACCTGACAACACTTAGTGTTGCCTAGGCCAGAAATATATCTAGCAGCCTACTTATTGACTCAGTTGGGATTCCCAGCTTTGTAATCTCGTCCAATGATTCCGTATGTGTACCGATTCGGCATGGACTAAATCGAAACCTTTTTTTAAAGTAAGAAAAGGAATTTGTATTCCGAAAAAATTAGCTCAGTGCAGTTTTTTTTAAAGGGTTCCGCGCCACCCTTCAGTATGCAACACTTTATGTTTATTCATTTTTAGATTTCACAAAGGATCGCCCATTTGATCGAGTAAATCAATTGACTATTAGTAATGTTGACATGCGACCCGATAGCTTGTGGTGATTTTTTTAAATCTATCCGACAAATAGTAGAAGCTCGTAATCGGTTTACATGCAGTTCTCTTAGAGAATTTAATAAACAGAAATTTTTTAAACAAGCATTTTGAACTTAAAGTATCAGAATTGAAAGACTGATATGTTTTTTTTGGAAATTTCATGTGAGAAATAAATTTCAAAGCGACTGCAGATTGATTCGGAATTCGTTGATGAACGCAAGAATGTAGTCATGTAAGTCGGAATTCAATAGTTCTCCTCCCAACCGAACTTAGTGTCGGATCAGTGTACGTGTTTTTTTTTTTTTCGTGGCACCATTTTTCTCAATGCACGAAATTTAATGACAATATCCTTCAGATTCAGGCCTGTGAAAGGTAGACGGACAGTTAGGATCCCTTGGGTACGGAACCCTAAAAAATTGAATTATTTCCATTTAAGGGTGGTTTCTATGGTCGGTTTAGTTGTTGAATTTTGCATTGTTGCTATATTACTTTCAACATAGATTCATGTCATGATTCTGCTATTTTTTCAAGAGCGTTTTAACTGGAGATGTGATAATGCGAAAGAATCTCGTTCATTGATATCTGTATAAAAAATCGTTTTGTCGGAAAACTTTTCAACTTTAGTGTACAAATTGAGTTTTTGTCTTATTTTGGGTCACTTGAAATCGTAGAAAAGTGATGAAATGATAAAAGTGAGCCCCTCCGAGGGCATTTATCTGATTGTTCGTTCTGGATGGAAAGGGGAACCCTTCCGCTTAAACCTCTTGAGAATCTTACTGCCACCCACATCATTTTTTGTTCCACTCGGATAACATAATTCTATTCTATATTTTAATCCCTTCTCCATTGCCGCCATCAGCTGTTGTAACCTATAAATAAAACCCTTTGAAAGGGAATATTGGAAATCGATCAAACCTCGATAAATTTATTCAGCTGCTCCAAACAAAGAAGATGCTGTTCTCAAAATAGCTCCGTTCCATCCGAACCAATAAATATATCACGTCTCGTAGATAAAAGAAGCAAACCTGTTCCATTCCCTCCACTGCTTCAATAAAAACAACGGCAAGAGATCTAATCACCCTCGAGGAGGACAGAAAATTGAATAATTTTCCAATTTTCGAAAGAAGAAGCAAATTAAAGCTTTGAGGAGAAAAAAACAAGCCACAAAATTGCCTCCTGTGCCTGTTTTTATTTTTTCGAAAATTTATAGAGGCTCGTTTGTATATCGCGATATGGAAATAGGTCATCCAACGGCTGGGCAGATATTATTATTTTATTCCATTAATTGCACTTATCTCCTCGACTGTCATGATAATTGCGTTGGAAATTAATTCATCGCAGCGGAGGCTCACTTGAAATTCATCTCTGCACCGCTTTATAAGGATCCTTGCTAGCGTCATCGTCGGAATTTTGAATCATCGTATTTTCATGCGACAATTAAAAGCAAAAGAACCAACAACATTTTGACTGCACATACGAGCACGAGCACTTTTCGGGATTGTATCCCATGAATACTAAACACCTGGCGGTCGTTTCGCTTTGAACGGATTAATTAATTAATTTCGATTTTTATGTACCGTGCCCACAGAGTGAGTATATTTTGATTTCAAGATAATTATATCGCAAGTGAGTCGTTCCCCAGAGGGTGGAGGAACTATTTTTGGTTTAAATTAAACGCATTCAAATGAGGTCATAGGGAAACCACCAACGAGATATTTATAAATAGAACTTTCGAGAAATTGGCCAACAGAAGTTGGATAACCGATGTGTGGTTGAGCGATGTCGCTGATATTGACACACTTTATGGACAAGCCGATAATTGGCTGTTAACTTGTTGTGATATGGGTGCGACCTCGCAGAAGAATAAGCAGTGCTCATTTATTTGTTAATTGATGCGGTGAAGTACATGTAATTGCGACCTGCATTCAGATTAAAGCTGCCTTGGAATACCACTGAGGACAGTTCCACTAACAAAAACAATTAACATGGTTTTCAGTGGGTTTTCCACTGAGAAATCCTATGCTATTATTACGCCATTCGAGGTACTCATCATCAGTTTCAGTCTTTGTTTTAAGGGTTCCGTAGCGCAGCGGGAAAAACGGGGCTTTAAAGAATCACTTCGTTGTCTGTTTGTCTGTCTGTATGTCAAGGCCCTTTTTATTTGGAACTTGTGGAGGTACCAATTTGAAGTTAATGTGAAATGCTTTTGGTTGCGGCTGTTTATGCCGATGGCTTGGTGGCGTAGTTGCTAGAGCGCCTGCCTTCAATTGCTTCAATTGATAGGTCCTAGGTTCAATTCCAGGTCCAGTCACCATTTGCCATTGCGATAAAATTAATGGCGCTCTCACTGGGTCGCTGGGTCACTGATTGTTTCAAGCTAGAGTTCTTAGTTCGTGTTGTCAAAAATTGTGGTTTGTATATATTTGTGTGTAGATGGCTCTGCTGTGAAGGCTTAACGCCGACAGCAGGGTGTTCAGCTGGATCTTCCAAAGAACATAATGTCAAACTAATGTTGAGTAAAATCCTCCGCTCAATCCACGGAATTGAATTTAAACCAAATACATCTGAGTTGCTCAAACAAAAACACAATCTTTCCTCCTACTCCTATTTCGTCCACTCGCTCTTCGCTACATGCAAGAGCGTCCAGATGGAAGTTAAAAAAAAAGGCCTTGATACACACAAGGTAGGTATTTTTTATTTTTTTTTTAAATCGCCACTCAATTGTATGAGATTATGAGCAATTTAAAATTAGAAAAATATGAAGTACATTGAACGATGGTACGGAACCCTTCGCTTGCGTTACCGACTTGTATTTGGCAACTCTTTTTTTCAATTATAATTAAAAAAGTCGACTTGATTCGAGTTTTGTTGCGGTTGCCTGTGTTCGTAAGTACATTCCAACTGCTTTAACACTCTGTGAAACCCAGAAATTTACATAGACTGATACTTTGGATTTGACGCCTCTTTTCGTTTGCCGGAGAGAAATGTGCGGTACTCTAGCAAGAGGGAAAACTTTGTTGTCAGATACTTTGCTATGTTGGACTTGAGTGCTCTATTCTCTACGACAATGACCTGTTCAGAACGTTTCTTGAAATTTCTTTTTTGCAAAATTTTAGGCATTAAAATTATTCACCTTTGGAAAATTGGTTTACACACGATGGTTCTCTTTCGTCGTTTTCATTTGGTTCTGGAATTCAGGACCAATTCACGAAAATGGTGACAAAATCCGAATTTCCCCAAATGGTTTTCCGACTCTGTTTAGAAGTTAAAGTAATATCAGAACTATACGAGTTTTATGTAATGCGGTAGGTCAATGGAATAACTAACTCGGATTGCAGCTAATTCCTGGGGTTATAAGCTCTTCTTTCTACCTTGTTTCTCGTTAAATAATTGAAATAATTAAACCCAATATGGAATCATTAGTTCCATGTGGCTTAAAATAGAAAGTGCACGTTCGATTGTTAATCATTTAGAAGGCTTTCAAAAAAGAACATACATTTTACGCAACCATGTAACTTCGGGTTGGCCTTGGACTTCGTCGGCTCTTTCGGTTTACATCCCACGACTATACGTTGATATGTTCATATGAGCAAATCAAATTGTTTTCTCTTGGTAAACGGAACTTGAGTTTAAATTTTTGAAATCCAGGCGTGGAATGTTCAAGAAAATGCAATCCCGTGTGCAATCGCCACTCTTAATGCACTATTTTTTCCCTATCTTTATATTTTAATTAAGAGTAAACTAAAAGACAGTCTCCATTTTCCCCTGTAGGTTTGGCGAGCTTTTCATTGGAATCAAAATCACGATTTTTTTTTTTTTAATTTAGTGCATGTGCTTCAGTGCACCTTTATTTTGTCAAATTAACAGTACGGAGGCAAAAGGAGGTACCGGTCTTCATTGATTTTGAACTCCTGCAAGCTGCAATAGGGAGGAAAGTTGACTAAACTGAAACATTATTCTTTACAGTACGCTTAAGGGTTGATTGATGGCATTCAATGAAGTGCGATTCTTCTGAGTGTTTTTTTTTTAGTGCAATTTTTATTAACTCTAGGGAAAATAGCTTAAAACTAGCTTAAATAACATGGTGTTTATATCTATCTTACTGGCCAATTACAGGCGCTCTAAGCTAAACTTACTTATTAGCCTATGTCTTTCGACTTAAACTTACTTAAACATACTCTTCGGTTCCTTAACAATGCTAACTATAGACTTAGAAAATTAAGTTTTAAAAACTTAGTAAAAATGTGTTTTTTTTATGTAAAACTATTATTATTAACTTAAAATAACCTATAATAACTTAAATCTACCTAAGATACTTAAATAACTTATTTCTAGCTTAAAGTATATATGCAAGACAGCCAGAAACACACACACACCTGTATTGTCATGCTGGGTACATGCACTACATGCGCACATATATCAACATATACAAAATATATGTATATGTGGATGCCCCCTTCTTGCACATACACTATACTAAACTTAACTAAAGGACCTTAACCTAATTGAGTCAGCCACTACTCTTACGACAACAAAAAACAAACTTATGTAACATAGAGACGGCGGCCAACTTTGCCCTTGTGGGCTACTCGTCGACTGGAGGATGCGACGAAAGAGTTCCTTCCCTGCGCTCTGTCATCCACCAGAATTGTCGGTGCTGGCGTACTACTTCTATCCTATCGCGGTCTGAAACCGCCCTACTGAACCGAAGACACTCCGCGGAACTGTTGGCGACGTCTCGTTCGTAGCTGAGTCGCTTATCCACAGCTCTTCGGGCAATGTGGAAGATTAGCGGAACCGCTAATTTATTCTGGATCAGACCTATCGAGTCTAGGTAGAGGAAGGCCTCTGGGGGGACAAAGCCGTTAAGGCGCACACTTTCGTGATACAGGTCATTTGGGTAGAAAGCCCCGAAGATCAGATTGTTGACCGAGTTCATTGCTCTTGCAACGTGATTTCGTGTCAGCCTTATAATAAAATTATCCACTCTTATAATGTCTGCCCTATTGTATAGGGCATTCTATCCTCGTTGGGATAGAATTTTCTGTATTCAGACTCTGGAGTTCTCTATAAGCGTAAGCAAGTCCTTAGACATTGTCTTTCAAACAACCGAATATGAGTGAATTGTATAAGAATAAATGTATACAGTGCGAGAAACCAAAAACATTCCTAATATGTTCTGGCGAGTTTATTGATAAGGCTTACCGCATGCTATTTAGTTGTGTGAAAATATAAAGTTAAGTATTTAGCATCGTTTCTAGCAATATGGAACATGTGGTCATTCTTAAGTTAAGTCATCACGTCGAGCATTGTATGCTTAGTAGTTTCAGTGAACAACTGTCTTTCATGAATAATAATTCGGTTTTAATATATCACTGTTTTGGCAGTATTATAAACTTAAAAGAAACTTGGAGACAAAACAAAGGCTTGGGAAACATCGGCAAACAGTGACGCTGCTTGTAACTAACAGCCCAAAAGGTAGTTTCTAATCCATCCAAGAACACCGCCTAGGTTACGTAATGATTCGGCCAGACAACTCTTCAAATCATCAGTGCGCATTTTGCCTCGAAAACCTAACTGCCGATTATATAGGAGCTTCGTGATTCATGTTATTTCATAGGCTAACGATCAATAAGCCGTCTATGATTTTAGGGAAAAGAAGATTCGCCTTTTTTTGGCACATGCTGGATAAATGCTGATTTTCATCAGCTTGGAAATAGGCTTACAGAGTAGGACTGATGAAAAAGTTTAATCATTGGTTTTCCAAATTTAGTTCAACGTCAATAAGTTTTTGACGAAGAACCAATATTGCTTACTGCCCCTTGGACAACGCAGTCTTTATTTTTCATAAATTTTTGTCCATAAGAAAACTTCACACACATCATTTCGGACTGTTTTCTGTTGGTTTTCGTCAGTTGGGCGAGCTTTATAAGACCGAGAGCTCAACTCTCTCGAATCGAATCATGAATTTCGATTTAATTTTTCATTCGGAATAAATCTTATTCCGTCAAGGAATACTTTTGTTACCATGTCATTAAAGGAGCACACTGATCAGATCATATCACTCCGCCGCAAGATGTACTAATTCACCGCAAATACTTTCGTTGTAATTACGAACTTTTTCACTGCAGTGTGATTCTTTGTTTCTGAAAATAAAAATCCATCATTCTTCCAAAACATGTTTACTCTGCAATTTCCTAAACGAAAACATTCCAAAATAATTCACAATCCAAACAAATTACTACGAGTATCTTGCGAAAATTCTTTCAAGAATTTTTTCAAAAACATTTACTCACTCCCGACTCGAGTTCACTCAAAATATTTTGAAATACATTTTATTTTTTTCTCAAGAGAAAACCAAAGAGTCAAATTTGTTCTCTTTCATAAAATTTCCACTCATATTTTTCAATTTCCCTCAAACGCACACGAAAAATGCTCTCAAAAATGTTTTCGAAAAAATGAAAAATTCTAACGATCAGTCAGTTGTGTTTGCCATACTTGAGTGCCGTGTTGTAGTATTTTTATTTAACTTGCTTTGCTTTCGAAATATATGAAAATTTATTGAAATTTAAGAAAATAATTTCAAATTAATAAAAATAAACAAATAGAAATATTTTTTTTTTAATTTGTTTTCTTAAATCTTTTGAAGTTGAATTTTTGTACATAAATCATTCCTTTCGCTTAGTTGCGTAATTTCGATTCGACTTGGGATTATTATTATCATTTTTTTTTTTATAAATTTTGCTGCTGTACCTGTCACCCGTGTATACAGTTTTTTTTTTCTGTAATAAAATTCTCAATGATCAAAGCTCGAAATAGAAAAAGCCTCGAGGATACAACGATTCTTTTGATTTCTATTCGAAAATAAAAATAGATTCGCAAAGGAAAAATACGAAAAGATACAAATTCAAAAAAATATAAAAATCCAACATTTAATTTGTGTAACACAAAAATAAAGATTTTTTTTTTCGTTTTATTTAAATTTTGATTCAGAAAAATGAAAAATGTCGAGTTAATCAAATTCGTCGTTCTCAGGTGTTTTCGACTGTGTGTACTGTGAAAAGTGATTTTTTTCGAAGTGAAATGAGGGCAGTGCCCACTCGTAGATACAAAGAAATCCGCGCAAGTTCGAGTATGTCCCTGTTACTGACCACCACCTAATTAAATTCATACATATTTGTGACGTAAATAAATCCCACTGCTGCTGGCTGCATACGTCGTATACTTTACAGATGCGAACACATTTTCGGAGTATCGATAAATAATGACCGCGTTCCTAGTCCAATAATAAAATTAGTGTAAATTCATAGAAGCATTGTATACTACCGGTCGGTCGATCGGACGGTCGGACGGTTGGTTGGTGTTGATGGTGGTGGCCCCCCGTGTGCCTGCGGTCTGTGGGTGGATTTAAAAAAAAAAAAAAAAGATTGGAAGAAAGAAATCTATTTTTTTGAAGTGAATATCAGGAATTTTCTCGTAGTACGTGTGTTGTTTGTTTGTTTCGCGGGGTCTATTTCACGTGATGTGTAACGACGTCATTTTGGGCCGAAGGCGAAAGAAATTGAAAATTAAATGATAAATATTTCGGCACATATAGAAAGCACTTAGGGGGAAAAATGACTGACAAAAGTCAGTCGTCGACGCAATCACAGCAGTCGCGAGAACGCCAACCATCGTCACACCGTGAAGACGCACGACCACCGCCGCCGGTGGCGCCACAACGTCCTGGGATTCCTGAGCTGACAGCTGAATGGACAGTTCGTGCCCAGTTGACAATTGGCCGGCCCGGAGAGACAATTACACGAGAGTTTACCACTGAGAATCCAGCGAATCCGGTTAGAGTCGTTTATAGATGGAATTCAGCGGATAACACGCAAAGGGAAGAAGGAAGCAAACAACCTTCGAGTCAAGAGACTTTGGTTGGCTCTGGACAATCGACACCGTTGAAGGTTGTTTCTTTGGATTTTTTTTTTTAAATAGTTGATTTAGATGGAATACGAATTTTGCATGTTTTAGACGAAAGGTAAGCAGCATGCGGAGAGTTTCAATTCGACTGCCTCGGCTGAGTGTGGCGGAGCTGATTCAGCTTTTAGTGGGTCAAGTGCGTCACGAAATCGAAGGCAACAGCAGGAACAGCAATCAGGCCATCATCAGCAACCGCCACAGCAGCAGCCTTTGTACGGGACCAGATGCCGGAGTACTTGCAATATAATTGTATCGGCTGTGGCAGACTTTTTGCCAAACAATGCGGGTAATGATGTTCCAGAAGAACCTGATCCTTTTGTGTTCAATACGACGGCTTCTTATACCGTCTTGCCGGAGAAGGTATAATTTCTTTTTTGAATCTTTTTAATTGTTTGACAACGACAAGTGGAAAAGTGATTTGGAAATATGAAAAACTGAGGTGATTTTTTTTTTTAAAGTATGCCACAGTTTTGGATTTAAGGACGTCTTATCAAGTTGACTTGGGTTATGAAATCGAGTACTAGTCGAAAATCTTGACATTCTATTGATTTCTGACAGTTTTAAGGGATTTTCTAAAATGTTTCTTTCCCTGTTGGACACTGTTTTCGTTAATTTTCTAAAGCAGTCACTTTGGGACGGGTCGTTTAGTTGTCCGTCTTGTGCAGTGTTACTTGTTTAGGGCTCCCTGCCCATAGAGTGCCAACAGAACCCTATAACTAAGGGTCCGCTGTTTGTCTTTCCAACTGCCTAAGGATTGTATTTTCTAAACCATATTGAAGAGTCGCGCTTGAAATTTTCACAGAACGTGAACTACTGTGGCCGCTATAGTAAAAATAATGTAAAAATAAGGTACACAAAAAAAAAGACTGCAAATTAGAAATTTAAAAAAAAAAAAAACTCAAATTGCCGCAAAAAAATGGGTGCAGAGGCACGGAACCCTTCGTGAGCGTGTATAACTCGCACTTGGTCGCTTTCTTTTGCCTTCACGTCGCCTTATTTATGATCCCATGAAGGTCTACAGCACACAGAAACCACTTTTGAAATATGCTTGGCTATTGGTATATGTTGGCTTGTCCGTCCATTTAACTACCGAACGGTTGGTCATTTCCTCTTTTTAGATGCTTAAAGTAAGAAATGTTTTCGCACTTACCTGAACAATGATTAAATTTAACTCTGGGCAGCTTTCAGTAGCTATAAGCTGTGGATCCCTGTTTTAAAAGTCGACTAATCTTTAAAATACTGTCTGACGTGCTACTTATGATTCAACTACAAAACTTGAAGTTTCTGCACCAACCAAAAAGTTGCCAAATTGCATATTTAAAAAAAAAATATTGTGCACAAATTCTGATTATTTGCGTTTTCCAGTAGCGATTTCCGATCCGAAATTAAGGCTTCTTAGAAAGCTTTTTTTTGTCTTTATCGCATAGTTAGTGTCCTTTCCGTCACTTAAGATTTGTTTCAGAGTCACAGCAATCGCTTTCAAGGATATTCCTACAATATCAAGGTGGTATCTGAGTCTTTCATATTGAGTTACGAAACAAGTTTAAATTCTTATTTTACCTTTTGTTGGATTAACTTTCTTTCTTTTCCTCAACCCAGGTCGAAGAATTATCTTCCTGCTATGAGAACAAAGGTTAGGTTGAATGGAAGTTATCATGGGGGCCTAAAATGTCCATTATGATTCCCCTTCACAAACTATTTCCTTATATGAACTTTGTTATAGCTTCTAGTGTAACCATTTGGAACTCCTTCATTTTCTTTTCATCCTGTCAGCTCTTACAAAAATCGTTGGTTTTAACACCCATTCTGACGGCCATTGGACCTCTTGAGCAATGCCCCGTCAGGACAGCCGTCAGGATGCGTAAATATTTCTTATTGAAGGTCAGAAGGCCCTTACTTCTCTTTTAGACGACATAGTTGATTATATTCAAATGATTATGTAATCTAGTAGAATGTTACTTTTTTAGAAGCATTAATGACCTGTTTAGCAGAAGTTCAAGCCCAACTTATATCGACTTTCGGTCCAGAGAATTTTCTGCATAGTCAGCATGGAAAACATTTCAAAACGACTCATAAGATGACAGTGAGTCGAGTTGACAAAGTTTGTTCTAGGTTCTTCATCAAGATTCCTGTTTCATTCTACGCTGAAATTGTGACGGTCCCAATAAAAAAATTTAAGGCTCGCCCGGCGAACTTGTGGCTGAATATTTTGCAAACCTTAGAGTTTTTTCTTCTCGGAACTGTGACAGCTGATGGAAACATAGACGTTAGGATTTGGGAACGTTGGTTCATAAGATTTTGATTGGTGATTCCATTTCAAGTGTGATTATGAATGACATTATTTTTTTGTGTTGTTTAAAAACCTTCATTTGTGTTGATGGACCGAGTTACGAAGCCTCGTAGTGCAATCGGCAAGCTAAATGCTAAGCATTTATTTGTCTTCGGAATTGACAGCCTTTAATACTCATATGTCAGTTGTTCCTTAGAATCAGTCATAATTTGTTGGAAAAGATTTTTGAGTCTTCCATTGTTTTACAAAAACTACGAAAACTATTGCCATATTCTGTTGACATAAATTAAGTCTTCCAATCCTTAAATTTAATTAATTCGAAGAAGAAGCAAAATTCCATCATTCATAGGGTTCCTTTTATGGTTCATATTCTTGTTGTGCGACTTCACTTCCTCCGATTTCTTTTTAATTTTCGAAAATTCGGTATTAATGAGTGTCCCTAAATGAAGGAAATGTGAAATCCTTTAAGTAAAATTTCTTGGTTTCCGCTGAAACTGAATCAGGCTATCCTTACAAAAATTGCATAGATTATAAGTGGCATGACTTTAACACAAAACTTTGCATCATTTGAGAGACATTTGAAAATATCAAAAACGGTCATTTAGGTGCCACAAACATGCACAAAAATATAAAAATGTCAAAATATTTACCAATGTTATTCTATAAAAAAAAAACATCAAAAACCACGGCTAATATCAAAGGACTCAAATTCTTGCATTCCCAAAACACTATAAAAAATAAAATTCCTTCAGTTCATGGAGGTCATCAAGAAGTGTTAACTGAGGTTGTCATACCATCTAAACTATGCTGCCCATCGACCTTCATCATCAAAACAAATAAAAACAAAAAAAAAAATTGAATCATGTCAAAACGGAAATTAAAACTTTGTCGATTTTTTTTTTATGATGTCAATTTGAGAACTTTTGAAACAACCCTCGTATATCTTAATCAGAATGTCCAATAAACCGAAAATAGATGAATAAAAATAAATTGGGCTTAAATGACAACGCACGAATCGATTACGAAAGTTATCGATCGTAAACTTGTAAAAACTGTGATTCATTGAGCATAGTTTTTGGATGAGTTTTTATGCATAGTTTTTTCGGAGCTATGTCATGAGCAGGCACTATAAAAGTTTTTCATGATTTTTCCGACTTACATGCGTGAAGCGTTGTTTTATAGACATGTGAATAGATCTGAAGGATTTAAGAAACGTTTACGGTTGTTTTGAATGCTTTAATTCATCTTTTTGGAATAAATCATTACTCTTATCATATCACAGACTATTCAGTTGAATAATTCAGTTTTACCCTCAAACAAACCTGCACACTTAAAGGTTTTAGAAAACTCTGTACTTTGAATAAGAGAAGGGATTTTGTAAAATTTACTCAGTTTTTGAATTTGCCGCCATAAACATTTCCCAAATACGTTTTGGGATCACAGAATCTGTCTCAGTGAATACTCTTCCATGTTCGTCATCGTTCAAGGAATCAAGGATCACTACACTGAATCGGTGCCAAACCAACGATGTCACAATTTGTGGTAGAATACAATTGGTTCTGGTTCTCTTTCTGGTGGAAAGAGCTGTGGAGTCTTTGTCCGCAGATATCCATATCTGCCAACAGGCCCTAATCAGGTGTACTCTTGAAACGGTTTAAAGGTTTCTATTTAAGGAACTGATATTTGCGTCTAACAGTGAGTTTAGCTAGGTCCATCTAGTTGTTTTACATTTATGTTCAAAGCTCTGAAGACATGGCAACTATGTCACCCCACTTTGTGAACTAATAAGAGTCAGAGGGTTGTAACGTAATAGGACCATTCGTTACTTTAAACCTCTCGTACATCGGTATCGAGGACATCGTCAGGCCGTAACATCATCTCATCTCTTAAACTTGTTTGTCTTCATGACATCCTTCTTAGCTATGGTTCCAATTCCATCAGTTTGTAGCCTTTAATTATGTTCTTAAGTGATTGGTAATGTAAGACTCTAGTCAGTTCATTTATTGCTACGGAACTAATAACCCTGACATCTATTACAGAATCATCAACTGATGCTCATGGTCCTGATTTAGATCCCAAACTCAACGCTCAAATATTTATCTGGAGTAGATCATTTCTCCCGTGCACTGCAAATAGCAAAACACTTACTATGTACATGTACTCTAGAGTCATGGACCCTTAACTATCGTTAAAGAAGTCATTCGGGGCTTAAAACAGCTTCCTTACAATCGTCTTAACTCAAGTTGGTTTTTCTATATATGACAAGAACTCCTTCCTGTACATCCTGTCAATTACCGCAGATGAAGAACTTACCAGAACCAGAAGAACCGAGCTGTCAAGTATTTCCGAAACCATAATGAATCGTTATCTTGAACCTATTGACTCTAAAGATGAAGCCGCGCACGATGGTACGTCCGAGCGGTGTGTAAGCACATCGTGGGTATGATTTCGGTGCCTCTTTCGAGTAATTCTGGCTCTTCTTTCCAATTAGAAAAGAATTATTTTCGGATAAAAGGCACTCAGATCAAATCTGATCTTTTATTTATTCATCATTCCCAAAATGAGGGATATCTTCTCCAGTTAAGAGTCAAAGGTCTGCCGTCTTATATCAGCATATTCCCGCTATCGGAATAAAGGAAATATCGGGTTTTTCAATAAGAGCGCTACAAAAGTTTTTTTTAAATAAAACAAAAACGGTTCGGATATCAATGAAATTCGTTCGATGGCATTATGTATGGAACTCGATTTCTTGTGCATGGCCACCACGGGCACGCTTGCAGAAGTCCAGACGCTGAACCCAATTTTCGACGGTTTTCAAGCATAAATCGACCGATACTGCTGCAATTTCACGTTCGATATTCGTACGAAGTTCATCAATCGTCGCTGGCTTATTGGCATAGACTATAGACTTGACGTAGCCCCTCAGGAAATAGAGTAACAGCGTCAAATCGCACGACCGAGGCGGCCAAGCGACTGGACCATTTCGTGAGATAACACGTTCTCCAAACTTGGTTTCCAATAAATTGATTGTGACATTCGCTGTGTGGCTTGTGGCGCCGTCCTGTTGTCCTCCAAGTCCATATCATCCAATTTGGGCCAAAAATATTCGGTTATCATTGAACGGTAGCGATACCCATTCACAGTAACGTGCTGGTCTTGATCATCACGGAAGAAGTATAGGGCCAATGACGCCGCCGGCCCATAAACCACACCAAACCGTAATTTTTTCGGAATGCAATGATGACTCATGGAGTACGTGTGGATTGCTGCCTGACCAATTCCGCATATTTTGTTTATTGACGGAGCCATTCAGCCAGCCATGAGCCATGAGCCTCATCCGAATCATTTTCAAGTTGTTGCTCAGCCCAATGCACGAGCATACGACGCTTCTGGTGGTCAAGCGGCTTCAGTTCTTGCGTCAATTTAATCTTGTAAGGATGTAGGCCAAGATCTTTTCGCAAAATTCGCCACAACGACGTCACAGAGATGCCCAACGCTTTAGAACGACGTGTGAGAGACACATTTGGGCTTTATGCAACTGAAGCCTCAGCGGCAGCAATATTCTCGACACTGCGGGCACTTCTTTGTCTCACTGGCACGGGAACATTTTGTACTGTGCCTGTGAATTCAAATTTTTCCACTAGACGCTCAATTGTTGATCTGCTAGGACGATTATAACGACCATAAATTGGACGTAGCACTCTTAACGTTGAGGCCACTGACCCCGAATTCCGGTAGTAAATTTTAATAATTTCGGCTCGTTGTTGGCTCTTATACCTTCAAATCAAATGGCAAACCTAACTGAAGAGAAATGTCAAAAGAGCGGCAATAAATATGGCGTCGTTTGCTGTCCCTGTCGCTCTACTTTTGTAGCGTCATTGTTGAAAAACCCTTCACATCGCTCAGGCATTATTTCCGAAAGTGCTAACCAGTGGCGACTCCATCAGGACCAAACCTGAAGCCAAATTTGAAGAAGTTTAGCAGAAAACGCGTACCAAACAATTAACTCATGTGCTACAACTTTATCCTTTTCGGGCAAAGACTGAATAAAGACAGTTGAACTTGACATCGCAGACCACGGCTTTCGATGCTTTCGAGTATGTAAAGGAGAGTCGATCATGATCATCATTCATATATTTTCCAACTAAGTTGCACTTTCGATCGAAGGTAGCCTCCTTATTTATGAAGCACTAGCGAGCTCTCTTACTAAGATCGAACAGCCATTGATTTGAACAAACGACTAGACTTCAACGGTCTAGATAATATCCTTCATGACGAGGATTAAATGAGAAATATTCTTTCAGTTATACATTTTTTCAACGCTGAAAACACCCTTACCCGACCTGTCATGGACGATTTTTGAAACTCAAGTTTGCTCAGTTGATTGGAAACATTCGTAAAAATAAAATCAAGCTTGTATCTTCACTCTGGTTTCATCAATATGAAGTCTTCCCCGCTACAATGCTCAGTTTTCGTCAACATATGACAATGATATGTACTTTTAGGCAAAACCAAATGTATTAAACAACTCAGAGGATATTCTAAACGAAGATTCAATGAAACTTCCGACAACAGCAAACATTCCCTATGATGCAACAAGTAGCAAACAACTGGCAGAGCAAACCACCAAATGTCAAAACATATCCGACAGTGGAGCACGCACTGGAATCGTATCTCAGACTTTTCACATTATTTGTCAGCGGTTTCACACATAAATCTCGAAAGGCATAAATTTCGCTACGCATTAATAACTAACCGCATGGCAAGCATTAATCATCTGTCATATTACGCAACACGGGCATAGTTCAAAATATATTTTTTCAAAAGTTTTTTTTACCGAAGGACGAATGTTTTGTAAATATTCCGAGTCTTTGCCTTCATGGTCTTCTCTGATTTCCTGCTGCTTCATTGCATTTCATCACATCCTCAACTTGATGTCGTCGCCTTTTTGATGATGAGAACACCTTTCAAAAATACAACAGACAAATTGGACGTTTAGTTTAGTTGAATTCTCTGAAATAGGCGTGGGATTAGGAAGTTTTATTTATTTAAAAAAAAAACAAATAAAATATTTTTATATAATTTTTTTGGCGCAATCTTGAAGCCGAAGCTGAAGGAAATGAATCGCGACTAAATGTGAAGACCTTGTAAGTGAGGGCCCTTTCTGCTTCGGTGTTAATGTCATAAATCTTTTCAAAACTGTGCCAAAACCGCTGTGTGGTCGTTACGACAAATTTGAAGGTTGTCAGATGGATGAGCTTCAATGCCTATGACTAATTCATTCACTAAATCTCTTCTTTTTTTTTTAAATGTGTCGAATTTTCTAATATACTCGTATATGACGTCAATTCTGTAAAAAAAATACGTACTTCCGCTTTTGGAAAACAAGTTTTGTAAAGAGATGTATCATGTTATTTGAAGCAATGGAAATGTAATCGGAAAGTTTGGTCCGTACTCTATTTTCAGGTTTTTGAAAACCTTTGCCTTTGTTTTTTGAAAACAAGTCGAATTTTTTTCATAAAAACTTTAAAGCGAGCGAAACTTTTTAAAATATGAAACCTGCCTCAATAATGTCTAGTGCTAGTCGCGTTATCTTGATAAGTGTTGATAGCATAGTAAAATTACAGTAATACAACCCACGATGAATAGAAATTTTTGAGATAAGTAAGTTCAAAAATCGCGCAGATCTGAAACGCATTACAGATTTTTCTTACGCTCTTTAGTACTGCACTTAGTACTCAGGAAGTAAAAATAAAATACGCCTATTGTTTTCCTAAAAACAGATTATGTTTGAAATAACGTTGTTTGACAAAGAATTTAAGATTTAAGAAGACCAGTTTTTGTCAATGCTTGAATCATATTACTTTAAGAATATCGACTTGGGGCTGTAGCAATTTTTGAAGTACTGTAAAGGCGAACGTCGATTCCAAAAATTGAGCTTCACGCCTTAGAAGCTCTCGATGCAAAATCTTCTAAACTGTGCTTTTTGCAGGAGTTTTTTTTTGTGTTCCAAAATAAGTCTCTAACTTTGTAATTCTCGAGGAAGTGAAGACGTAACTTCGACCACGAGTTTTTCTCTTACCTGCGTATGTAAATGCTACCTTACATCCTCTCTATTCAGCTTAGTTCAACCTACGACTCGACTTTAAGTTGCAGATACTTCTTAAAACAGATACCTTTTCTTCGACAGCCATCAAGTACTTTTGGTACATGAGTATGACTGATACATAAGCATGAACAACATGAGCACATCTGAGTTCAAAAACAACGAATCCGATGGAAACTGCCCATTATTTTTTAAAAAGTTCTCTGTATGTCCGAATCCGTGTTTTGGATCATTCACCCGATCTAGATCTACCGAATCAAAGCCATCTTAACATAGTTTGAAAACTACTCATTCAAAATTTTGACAAATATTTTAAATCTCCTAAGTTTCGTAAGTTTATGGCGCCCGTGAGGGGGAATTATTGGGAAAACATAAGGAGTACCAAACTAGTCCCTTGTGGCATACCACAACACAACTTTATTTTTTCACGAACTCTTCCTGCCTCCTGTCACCAATGTAGATGAAAAGTAGTTTCTTTCATGGGATTGAAAAGCCACTAAGCCCACAATTCGAATCCGTTGTGGTCAAGTTCAGTCTTTACATGGAACCCACTAAATCAATGAATCTCACGGGTTGCCTACGGTTAATGTCTTGAAGGATCTTGAGTCACTTGATGGAGGTAGTGCCTAGAATACTCATTCTTGTTACGGTTAGTGCCCGACACTCGCATAGCCCGGATGACTTCTGTTTTATTAGCGTTCCTGCAGCTTCTGCTAAAGTCGTTCCAGGCTACCCCGAGTCATTATTCAAGGGCTGTTGGTTAACACGAAATTGGCCGGTCGTGTCGGCTGCCTTTGCGGTTCAAATTAACGGGATCATTTGAATGAAAGGAAAGGAATGAAAGACGTTCTTTCCTGAAGAAACCATTAAAATCCTGTTTACAGCAGAAGACACAAATTTCTGTACCAGTGACCGCCTTGAATTTAGCTCTGCAATGTAATGCATCTTCATCTCCCTGCTTTCTTTCTGTGATTTGGATTTTAAGCCTCATTTCGAAATGTGGAATGGTTAGAATGTCGTCTTGGTAACGTTTTCCATTTTGATTCATTTCATTGCGATGAGCTAGACGCGTATCCCATTTCTTGTTTTTAATCTGAGAGCCTTCGTTGCATTACTCTCCTACAATAGAGAGGTGTGGGTGGTAAATTATCAAAGGTAAGTGTCCATCTAAACGAGTCTGAAACTCTTTTGCAGCCGAGATTTGAAATATTCGTGGCAGTTGCAAGATGGTACCCCATTGAAGTATATTCCACCAGTTAATCCGACGACCGCAGAGTCATCCGTGTCCCGCTGAAAAACCTCTTTCTCGTGCCAAAAAAAGGTCAGGTTTCAGTTCCAAACGGTTCAGTCCTAGTTTCTGTAGGATTGGCAAAAGTTATAGCATCTTTTGACAGTGCGGTACCTCAAAAAGTACCTGACTTCTTGAGAAAACCTTTAATGGGAACTCTCAAAAAGAATCAGCAAAATACTTCTGATTTCTGACTCCATCGAGGAATGATTTTTGTATAAAAAAAAATCTGTTCATTGACGTAAACCCACACTCTCGGTCACGCCAAGCTTATTCTTGCGCACTGCCCCCACTACCAAAAATGTTTTAATCAATTGGCGAAAATGTTTAATTAGTCTCTTAAACAACAGCACGATTAAAATTTTTTTAATTCATAAATTTCATCTCCGCCACCTACCTACAGCAGAATTGCGTCGTCCATTAGGCGCTGTCAGTAGAAGATAAGCCGAATTTTCCGGCGCAAAGTTATTGATGGACTTTGAAAACCGTTGCCAAATAATTTCCCTAATAAGAGAACCATTCCTAAATATTGTAATAATATTTTCATTATTTTATTAAGTCTCATTCGGCTCAATCGAACCTTCAAAGTTTTTGCAATTATTTATTAAAAATTTAAAAGTTTAGTTAAACAAAAAAATCATTTTAATCTTATCTAATAAAAGTCGAAATGTGTAACGAAATTTCGAAATTATTTATTTAGTGGGCGAACTATTAAAAATGTTTTCGGATCACAGGATTATGCTTTCGTGTGATTTTACGAATTTTTCAAAATTCATTGGCATCGGAAAAGAATATAATTAAAATTATTTTAGTAATAATGACAAAGCACAAACTTGTTAAATATAATAATACCATTGACATTTTTTTGCGTAACCTTTGGTCTTGTGAAAAGAAATTTGCTAAATCTGTGACTGTGAGTCACACGTATATATATAAAATATTTATGAGCGAGAAAGGCTTGTCTTACATGTGGCTGATAATAAAATAAAATCAATTGTTTAGTGCCAGCCATATGGACGCATGTATTTAAATATATTTAGAAATACGTATGCAGTTAAAGTGGCAAGATGCCAGCTTCTTTTTTTTTTTTTTTTTGCTTCCTACTGTCGAATAATGTTCGTTGAAGATTATTTTAATATTCATTCATTGCCAAGAAGACATTCTCTTAAACTCAATGAATAATTATTCTTTCACTTTTGTTTAAATGGATAATTGTAAATGCGTTTTTTTAACTTCAAAAACACCGTCAAAGATTCCAGGTTTTGGTAAAAAAATGGATAAATTTTATTTATTGCAATAATTGAAGACCTTTTAATTATTTCACGTCCATTAACTGTCAGAGTTTAATTTTGAAGACATTCACAATAAAATTATTTAAACGGTTTTAATAATTTAATTTTCCAAACATTTTACTACGTCTGGTGACATTTTTGCGAACTGTTAAGACGTGAAAACTAAATAATTGAATTTATTATTTCTTTCCCAAACATGTTCTTTTAAGGAAAAGATTAATCTTTCTGTATGGCCTAAGTTTGTATATTGTGAGGTTTATGGCTTACTTTATGGTCTTCCAATTTGTGAAAACGTTCTGTCTTAGACAGCGTTCTTTTCTCTTTGATCCTACTGGATAAAATTCAACTCAAAAAGTTTTGTTCAGCACTCGGCTCTGGATCGGAAATAATCATCTAACCAAATCAAAGCAACAGCAGATTTCTAGAACAGAATCTTCACCAAGCTATCATGAACGGCATGATTATTAAGTACGTCTTCAAATCTATTACCAAGACTTATAAAAAAATTTGATTATAAACAGCGCGCAAAGAACTTCCTCAAAAATGCAATCAAAATTGTGAAAAAACTGTCAAAAAGAGACGTCACAAACTGAACAGATTTTTAAACTGGAACTTAAAATGAATTGCAAACATTTTTTGGAAGTAAAGGGTGATTTTTTAAAAGCTATAGGAAAGTTTTTTTTTTAAAAAAACACAAAATTTAGAAAAATTCATGAAATCTTTATTTGAACCCATTGTACGGTCCATATAATCCTTGACTGCGCCTCAAATGGTCCATCCGCTTAGTCCAATTTTGGCATACTCTTTACAACATTTCGGCCAATTTCTCACGAATAAATGCGTCAATGTTGTCTTCCAATGCATCAATTGAAGCGGGCTTGTCTGTATAGACATGAGCTTTAACAAAGCCCCACAAAAAATAGTCCAAAGAAGTTAAATCGCACGATCTAGGCGGCAAATTGACCGGTCCCGAACGTGAAATAAAATGTTCACCGAACTCGCCTCTCAATAAGTCCATTGTTGCGCGTGCCGTGTGGCATGTGGCACCGTCTTGTTGAAACCACATGTCATGCAAGTCAAGCTCTTGCATTTTGGGCAAAAAAAAGTTGGTTATCATCTCACGGTAGCACTCACCATTCACAGTTACGATACGATTCGCATCATCTTTGAAGAAGTACGGTCCAATGATGCCACCAGCCCATAAACCGCACCAAACTGTAACTTTTTCTGGATGCATTGGTAGCTCTCGCAATGCTTCTGGCTGATATTCACTCCAAAATCGACAATTCTGCTTATTTACCAAAAATGAGCTTCGTCGCTGATCACAATTTGTTGGGTTAAAAAGTGGATCTTCGGCCAACTTTCCGAAAGCTCATTCACCAAAAGATTTACGTTGCGGTAGGTCGTTCGGCTTCAATTTTTGCACCAGCTGTATTTTGAAAGGCATCACACCTAAATCCTTCCGCAAAATTTTCCACGTTGTTGAGTAACAGAGGCCCAATTGCTGCGAACGGCGACGAATCGATAATTGATGGTCATCATTAAAACTGGCCGATACAGCTGCGATATTTTCTTTAGTTCGCACTCTACATAAGCGTCTTGGTGGTTTAATGTCCAACAATGTAAATTTGGTGCGAAATTTAGTCACAATAGCCCGAGTAGCCGCTTCAGTGGGTCGATTAAACTGACCATAAAATGGAAGAAGCGCGCGATGAACTTTCTTAACAGAGCACGCATTTTGATAATAAAATTCAATAATTTGCAAGCGTTGTTCGTTTGTAAGACGATTCATGGTTAAATTATAGACCAAACTGAAGATGTTTGACAGTGAAACAAAACACGAAACGTGCGTCAGCTGTTTAAACCAGTGTTGCCAAAAAGATAATAGCTAAAAAATCACCCTTTATATAGCAGGCCGAGATCAAAATTATGCTCCACGGATCTTGAACCTAGCTAGATCAGCAATTTTAACTGTCTTAAAGTTCTTCAGAATACAAAGTTCTGTTAAAAAAAAAGAGAAAAACAAAAAGAAATAAGAATAGAGAAATAAAGCTTCGATAAAAATTCTTACAGATGTCTGAGCTTCTATAAACGTTCACTTTTATAAAATCGAAGAGTATTCGTTCGGAAAAATTTCGAGGCGAAAAATTATTTGCGTAGAATAAAGTTTTCTTTTTTGACACTCGTACAGAGGTCATTCTACAGAGACTTTCTGGCGTTCTTCTATACTTGATCGATAAATGAAGAAAGCAGAAGCTGGTAACTGATTTTCGTCCATTTCTCGACTATGTTGTATGAAGTTCTGTTGTTGCTTTACCTGAAGAAGTCATTTTAAAGAAGTTGCATTTTTCAAGATAGCTTTGGTGTTCGGAAATATTTACGTTCTTTCACGTCTGGTATATTTTAAAGTGCCTCACATTGTTCAAGTCTACCAGTTTTTATTTTTGGCTATTTTGCCGAACTTATTAGCAAAGAACATGAGCTATTTGGTCAGTTCAGTCTTCAAAGATTTGCCAACTTTTTTAACATGACCTAATTTCATTTTATTCAATCTGATTGGTTTTGAATTTGTTCCGATTTTTCCGCTCTGTTACTTTAAATTCAAAACGCACAAAACAAAGAATTTCGGCCCCTTTTAAAAAAGATGATGTTTTGTGATTCTAATTATAAACTGGAGTTATTTAAACCTCTGGTATTATCTTGGTTTACGTGAAATCGTTGCCCATTCTCGAACGTGTTTTCAAAAACTCATTTCCTTTCTCAACGAGTCTGATTGGATCATTTTTAAAGCAAACTTCCCATAGCTCTTGTTATTCTCATAAAACATTGACCTCAACCGCATTAGCTGAGCCGAAATTATTTCCAAATAAGTATCTACCGCTCCGACCCACTTTCAAATACCTTCTTTAATTGAGTCATCTTGGTTAGAAAAGATTTCAATGCCACTTACGAGTAGATTGAATTGCTTTGAACCATCTGCATCCGTAGCAAGAAACACTTCAAAAGTATTCAAATTACGCTGCACAAACACATGTTTCGTCCCAAAATACCTCAATCCCATTACTGTAAAATTGTTTATGTACACTCCCTTCCGGTCTGTGGTTTTTTTAAATTTTGTAAAAATAGCCGCGCTCATTTCCACTTGCCGTCGTCAAACATTTAAAAAATCAAATTTTTTTCCAATTCATCTTGACCCAATGAAATACGAAATATTGTTTTCCCCTGCGTCCCCCGTGGCAGCAGCAGTCGCCGGTTGCATCCAAAAATTTTACATCTGGTAAAATTCTCGCCTTGCGTGATGCCTATTCGCAAACCAGTGACACAGAAATGAAATTCCCCTGTGAGCTTAGATACTACAGCCGCAGCCCACCCACCGATAGACGATCGACGGCTGACGATTACAGGCGACAACAGCGGCGATCCTACGATCATTATCGTCGATCGACAGACACACTGTTGCCGCCGCCTTCATCACCAATAACAGCAGTCGCATACGCAGACGAGGGAAACTCTTTTACGGTACGTAACTTGCTCCAATGCAGTCTATTTTTGTTTTTGTTTTTTAAACATAAATCATTCTTTTAGCCCTCGTATACGCCATCGCCCACGCAAACGTGTAAATCAGCTTCCCTGCCAAGAATTCCACCACTTCCAGGTCAGCAGAGGCAGCTCATACAGAAGCAGCAGCAACCTGTTAGTGGACCAAAATCGGAACCGAAAAAACCGAGAACGGTGCACATTGATGTTTATTGCACGGGCTCAGACGAGGAGGAGGAGGATGACGACGACGACGATGATGATGATTTGGACATTGACGACTCGTCGAGTTCGTCCGAAGCCAATAGACACGATGTGGAGTCGAATTCAACTCCGCAAACAGTGCTGGACAACGAACAAATGTTGTTGCGTCACCAGCGAATTGGCGCAAATACCCTTCCGCGAAGGGTTCAGCTCAGTCGGGATAAATTTGCATCGTCAAATCCACCAACTACAGTCTCAAGTTCGTCCAAATCGGATTTGAATGTCGGCCATGCTATAACCAAGTCTAGCACCGCCGAAGAAGTGTCAGAATCGAAGCAGTTGCTCTTCCGGAAGCACATCGGTGACCAGAGGGCTGCCAAATTGCAAAATCTCCGCAACAAGTACATTCGCAAGGATCCGAGTGATGACGCAATAAGTTCCAACTACCCGAACTCCTCTCGATCTACAATGCGCGACGCCACCTGCAGCAGTATCTCCAGTGCGGTGCACTCTCAAGATCAAGAGTCATCATCATGGAAGGATACAGAAGAAATCGATGTTAGCATAAGCTTGGCCAAATCCGATAGTTTTGACTACGACAACGCCGTCGACCGTTTGCGTATCAGGCAAATGGAATCGCTATGGTCACGTCCCGACGAAGAGATCAATGTAGGAGCAGCTCGTAGCCATACCCAGCCATCATTTTTGCACCCAATTTTCGAAAACAACTCCCAACGAAACTCACCATACACAGGCCCTACACAATTCCAAACAAACGATATCCTTCCATCGGAATCGGAGAATCTCTCCGAGTCTGACAATGTTTTTTCTGCCTACTACCGGCGCAGTGCTCCAACTCAACCATTTTACCAACCACCACCGCCTCCGGTGTCGCCCAGTCATCCTCCCAAGATTGTCTACTCCTACCCTTCGACACCGACACGGGATCCTCACGCCTTCATGCAGTTCTTCGGACTCAAACAGGACCAAACCGTGAAATCTCCCAGTCCGCAATCGCCCCGTTCACCAAATTACCGCCCTGGCCTGCAACGGTGGAAGAGCGAAGCTCGTGAGCATCTACCCGATGATTCGTCATCTGTAAAGCCTGCGGAGACTCTCAGACGTGCTGAAAGCGAAGCACCTTCATCTCCCAGTCCACCCAAAGTCATGTCCCCACCGGCTACATCCTCGCCCCGGCGAATAACTCCAATCACAGCTCCCTCACCATCGCCCCAACCAGATCGCTCGAAACGAGAGAGTAGCGAAACTTCCTCTCACGTCGCCGCCATTATTAAAGGCTACACAGCTGAGCATCTGGAGAAGGCTCACAAGTTCGGGAATGTTGTCGGCACTGTTCGCAAGCCAGGGCATCATGTTGGTCCAACAAAGAATCCCAATTGCCTGTGTGACCATTGCCAACGCTGGATGGCCGAGCGATTTCAAATAAGAAGTAGAGCCTTCTCGGTGGGTGACAAGCCAATAGTCCTGAAACGACCCAACTTCAATAAGAACTAGAAGACGTGTGATCAAATCTCAAGTAACCAAATCACTGCCAAGTCCTTAACTCGAAACCAGCTAAGTCAGTTAAAATTTACTTTTACAATTTTTGCATTTAATTTTTAAATGTTTTTCAATTATAATTATTCAACTAAAGTTGTATGTGTGCAATGTTCTATTAACTGTCAATATTTGAATGTTTAACGGTAATTTAGTTATTTAAGCAAAACCAAAAAAAAAAAAACTCTGTAAATGCTTGACTTGAATGTTCCTGTAAAAATAAAATTTTATTTATTTATCAAAATGGTTTAAGTTGTGCATTTTAAGGGTCCTTATACGGCGGACGTAAGTATATCTTGAAAAACCGGGGCCCTAAAAAGCAAGACATTTTTTGAAACAGTCGTACTAATTGGGAACGATTGTACCAAAAAATATTACTGGATATTTGTTTTTGCTTAAAGTGGAAAGATATAAAACGTTATTAAAAATTTAATTAATTTATTGTAAAATTAAGAAAAGCAAGGAACAACAAACAAAGCTTTAAACAGAAGAATTTTTTTTCAAATTCAAATACATATATCGAGACGGTTGGAGACCTAATTAGGAAGGCTATGTTCTGGCTTAATATTTCGTAGGAAACCATTTACTCGAAATCCGGGGCTTAGAAACAACTAGATTGCGACATTTGTTGGGTGGTTTTTTGTCAAAATCGTCCTTCCGGATTCTAATAATTCATTCCAGTATCCAACTTTGTGCTTGCCCTATAGGGTTTAAATCCGGATCTCATGATGGCCACTAAAAAAATATCGACAGTATTCTTTTCTAACCATTGTTTTATTGCCCTTGCAATGTGCTTTGGTAAATTTTGTATCTTCTATTCGATATAAAGTCCGGTTCCTTTGAATGACATAAATCCCCAAAGCATCACATTCTTCAAAATTACAATCTTGTATTTCGGAGTATTTGCCTCATTCTCTGGACACCGGACTATATTTTACCATCTGATTACGCTCTATTATTAATTTTTGAGACATCGCTCCATACTAATACTTTTCGTTCAGAAATCGTCCAAACTTTACATATCTTCGAATACGCTAACCTAACTTTTTTTTTCTAATCGGTCTTCCAAAAAGTTGGCTCCCATTCAATCGTTACCGTATGGAACGTGCTAAAAGGTCATACGGGTCCTCACTAAAAACTTCATTTTGAATATGTTTAGAACTAAAAAAAATCATCTTCTGTTTTGCTACCTTTTACGTAGTTTGATATTTCTCACTGTAGTTTACTGTATTGAAGGCCATTGTTTTTGAACAATTCAGCCTTTACCCTTTTTCTGAAAACGAAAACTGTGGCGTGCAGATTTAACTTTTGGCCTTTTTTTCACAAAACTTTTCCTTCTTAATTAGGTCGCTTTACAAACTTTACACGTTAAAAAAGTTGTTACAAGACAGAGCAAACAAGAGCAACAGAAAAAACGGAACCCTCATATGGGAGGGCATTATCATTTTTATGTAATTTCGATTTTTCTTACTTCTTTAAATCGTTCCTAATTACTTCGCCATGACTGTATGTTTGTACTTTGATTTTTTTAATTTTTTAAGGTTCCGTACCTCAGAAGGATAAACGAAACGGAATATTAACACTCTTTTGTCTGTCTGTCACGATCCTTTTTCTATGGAACGCGTGGATTTAACAAGTGGAAAATAATTCCAGATACTCATGACTGCAGTTCCTTAAAGCGAATGAAGCTTTAAAATCGAGGCAGTCAATAGGTTAGGCAAAGCTATAGGTAGGTTCCCGAAATAATGAAATTTTGCAAAAAGCAATGTCCTTCAGGACAAGTTATGTGAAAAATCCCGAAAACCGTAAATTTGAACTTACATCACAATTTTTACTTTTGTACGGAACCTTCGTTGCGCGAGTCCGACTCGCACTTGGTTGAGCAACGTCTGCATATATGATACATGTTAACTTATCGCTTAGTAACTCCTGAATATTTATTAATATCCAGAAAAACAATGTGTCTAATATGGAACCCTGATGTACCCCTTTCTGTATGCTTTTGTTTCCTGTTGGAAAGAAAGAAGAGGAAACAAGTTTTACTGTACGGGGTGTTAAACCGTTAAGTCTACGAAGCTTTTCACGAAGAATAAAGCGACTGATGGTATCAAAGTGGAAACCAAGTAGGATATCCGTGGTGCAGCTACGTCTTGGACAAAAATCGAATTGTCAAGAAAATAGCAAGTAGCTTAGTTAGTGAGAGGTACACGAAACCATAAGATAGGAAAGGAAGACTTGATATAGGTCTGTATTCATCTTTTCTATCGCCTTAAGGTTAAGGGACCACTTTTGCGATTTTCCGATGCGATAGAAAAACATATCATGTGAAGACCGTGTAGAATAAGATTGTGAGGAGTGCCAATAGCTTCGGAAGAAGTGTCTTCAGTAACCCCAGATGAACAGTCTATGACATTAGAATAATCCTGTCTTAGGTTTCGAAAAGTGGAACATGCGAAATAGCTCAACCCAACATTACCTCAACATTAGAGGCCCTAAATTATCGTGTAAAAGGTTTCACTGAGTATCTAAGTGGACGTTACCTTGTGGAAATTCTTTGACAGGATCTTTCAACTTAAGGTTAATGCTTTTTTGATGTCAATTCATCATAAGGATAAGAAGTGCAACCGAGGACATTACCAAAATTGGATTTGATGGCGTGACCGATAACAGAGCCTTCCTTAATTGGTTTAAGAAAAGGCCACAGATTGACAAAGGTCAATCAACGTGAGTATTTTTATTTACTTTAAAAATATGGCATTAAGGCTTGGAGGAGATTTTTAAGTCTCTTTTAAGTTCCTCTATTTAACATAACATCCATTTATCCAAGAACACTAAATTCAATTTAACTTTCCAGCTAATCGAATTTTCTTCAAATTAACTAATCAAATTTTTTGTTATTTTCCTACCAGGCTCAAGCTCGACTATCCGAGTCATCGCGAAAGCTCGATCTCCTGCGCCTTTCGTTGGATCTGCGTCGGCAAGAGCTTCCACCCGATTCGCCGACAGCTCAGCAATTGAAAACCGAGCTGCAAAGTGTTCAGGCCTCGTCGCCACTTCCGGTTACATACACATCGCTCCAGCCTTTCCAAGGTGGTTTGGGTGGCAAACCCTACCACCAAGTATCGTCACTTGGTCGTTGTGCCTCTGTAACGGGCAAGCTCGAAGTTCGTCTAATGGGATGTCAAGATTTGCTGGAAGAAGTTCCCGGACGATCACGCCGCGACAAAGACAACAACTCCAGCCCCGGCGACTTGCGTAGCTTTGTGAAAGGTGTCACCAGTCGTAGCTCATCAAAAAGCTATAGTATCAAAGATGAGACTTCGTTTGAGATCATGGCTGTCATAAAATTAGACAACACCACTGTTGCTCAGACCTCATGGAAACCATGCTCACAGCAGGCATGGGATCAGCGTTTCTCCATCGATCTAGACCGATCACGTGAGCTTGAGATCGGTGTATATTGGCGCGATTGGCGTTCTCTATGCGCGGTGAAATTCCTTCGCCTCGAAGAGTTTATCGACGACGTACGACATGGTATGGCTCTGCAGCTCGAGCCTCAAGGTCTACTTTTTGCCGAAATAAAATTCCTGAATCCGATGATTTCGCAAAAGCCCAAATTGCAGCGTCAACGCATGATCTTCAATAAGCAGCAAGTTAAGAATATCCCGCGTGCCAAACAAATGAACATCAATGTGGCCACCTGGGGACGTTTGCTTAAACGCAACACGCCCAACAATCAACACGATACGTCAATATCCCGTTCACCATCGGCGGGCACCATTGACGGTGAACCCTATACTCCTGGCCAGCAAGCTTTAAATATGGAATACGATCCGAAACTCGCCGAGATTGAGCATGTGGCTACGCCGGGCGAGAATCCAGATCTTGGTATTTGTGGTTTAAGTGGCGCCCGACCATTGTCTATGCAGGGTATCGCCGCCTTATCACCAGACGTATCTCCAATAGCCAATCTGAACAAACAGAACAACAATCAGCAACCAGTCACAGTGCCCTCGACAGGATTGCATTTGCAAATCAAACCGACAGGAAGTAAAAAACCTGGCAGCACCAGTCAACTGCCAAGTCCATCCAACCAGGTGCCGAAGGCCTCACCTCCGTCTCTACACAAGATGGATCAAGAGGTAAGTTCATTAACCAAAAAAACAAAAAAAGGATCGAATCCTATCTAATCCCTTGTTCCATAAGCTAATATCAAGTCTATAGTATATTTTTTTTTTTTGAGTAAACAGAACACGTGTAGAAGTAGATTTTTAAAAGGTGTATGATGGTTTTTTTCCATGATAAAAAAGGTGGCCTAATTTAGGTGATGGCTTGCAGACAATAGTTTTGAATAAATTTTGTAAAAAAAAACAAGTAAACACGAAACACTAACACACTTGAACACACAATTTTACACACATTTAACGCATTTGCATTTTTTTTTTTAGAAGTCGACGTGTTATGTAATCTCTTGTTGTCAGCGCGTGTGTGCTTGGAAAATGTGGGAGGACTCCTTGTGGGGTTCTACGTTCGTGATTTGTCACTTGACCTCTAAATGTTTTATGATGTTGTCTTTATGTCGTCTGTTGTAACAGTGTATTGTAAAGTATGTGCATGTGTAATCAGTGGTTCTTTCGAAACTAGAAGCGGAGCAAGTCGTTTTTTAAATTCTTACCTTCAATTGGGAGAGAGGTCCCTTTTCGGTGACTGTAAATATTTTAGTGACCGAAGGAATTGGGTTAGTAAAAGACAGTAAGATCTCTTTTTCGTCGAAAAATCTTAGTCGTATTTGCATCACGAGTCGACACATTCTTTGGACCAGCTTCATGATAGTTTCCAATGTTATTGATCCAAGTTGTCTTTGTCTTTAGATGTTCGTCACTGTTTTCGAAACTTGCTGTCAAGTTCCTCCCAAAACAGCTCGACTTATTGGTTGGCTTATTAAACAGGCCATTTCATTTTTTGTTTTGTATTCCTTTTTCACCTTTTTGATCCTTGTATCCTGGAAAAAGCTTAGAAGAATGTGTCGAGTCATGTTCTTGCAAAAATGTACTGCCTATTTTATGACTATACTTTATTATTTCGTCAATGTTCTCTCGAAACAGAGTAGGTCTTCAACAGACTTACTTCAAGTCCATTCTAGAACCATCGCGGTGCTTGAATGCTAGAATCGTTGTTTCGATTCAATACTTTGTTAGACTTTGGTGAGGAGGACGAGGAAGATCTGGAGCAATTCCTCTGCCAATTTCCAGCAACAGCGAGACTGCGACATAAAATACTGAGGTTAGCACTGATAGCGGATCTTTCGCACCCCAAAGGAATAGGGAGCGGTGAAATCTTGGACTTTACAAAATAAAGATACTCTACCTCTTTTTTCACTACAACCCCCCTCTTAACCATGATCTTTTCCATTCAGGAAATAGGGAAACACAACGGGCCCAATCAGAGGCCTGGCTGAAGAGTAAATAGAGCTCACCCTAACCATCACACCAAGACTTTGGTCGTCGGTTGATCTCAACGATACTTTTTTCTCCCGATCCGGCCACGTGCTGTTATTTTGTAGTCGATGATTATTTGGAGGCGTCATAAGGCAATGTCGGAACTGTAAAATTCGACATTTTGAATTTATCTGCACGCAGAATATTTCCCTCTGTAATGAAGGCTATCATTTCACGATCAAATGCGCTACTTTCGTCACGCAGTTGAGCCATTGTTTCTGCGTGGCATATGCCGCCGTACATCGTAAGAACACGCAACGATATTCACGAGTTTTACTTATCGAACGATATTTTGCATATTAACCTCCAAATTTTTACTCACCCCAAAGCTTCGCAATGATGCCTCTAACATAAAAAAGCCTCTCACTAAAAATCCCTCTTTTGGGTTACCTCACCTACGCGAAAAGAAGATTGATCACTTGCATCATTCGTGGTCGTTTTAACGCAATGAGTCCGATGGTCACAATAGAATGGCTTGTTTTCGCTCGCGTATAATTCACAGTATTTTATTCACCACAAGCCCCAGCAGTTGTAAGTACCTCCTGGTTTCGGGAAACTGCAAAGTCATCATATTTCAAGTAACTTGATAACCCCCACAAGAAGTCATCCAAAGTATGAAACGGTAACCAAATATTTGCCCAGTAAAAAAAAGGTGGATTGACTCGTCGCTAATTGAACGAGTTACCAGTAACGCTTTGACGATGAGTCAACTCTATTTTCAGATTTGAAAAATAAAATTGGCCAAGTATGACAATTGTGCTCACTCCAGAATCGACCGTTTTTATTGTCAACATTCTAGTTCAGCGAAAACATAGCTTCAACTCTGTCAGTAAAAATTTGGTTCGATTCCAGTTGATTTTCGACCCATTCAAAGAACGTTCGGCGCAAACGACGGGTGAATGCCACGATGTTTCCAGAGAAAGTTATCCTAAGAACGGCTTTGAATCGGTTAATTAAGATCCTCTGTCACGTTGACCCCTGCAGAGGCTTCTCCGGGACGCACAGTATGAGCTTGTATTGCTCTATGAGTTTGGCGCAAGTAACGCGAAAATATGACTGTGGGGGTGTTAGTCCTTGCACGTGCCAAGTCTGACAGCTGGTTTGAAGGGTAAAAATAACACCCTCTGTTCATATAAACAAAGAGGTCACAGTTCAATTACGACCAACATAAAACCATTGACACTCAATTTATGTTGTGTCCTCCCAATGGAACATCCTTTGTATTTGTGTCTAAGTTTCTTGTCACCGGAATTCCCGAAACGTCGATCTCTCTACTCACCTCGTAGGAGACAATAAATTGTTGTCAATAAACCATGTTGAATCCAAATCATCCCAAAGTCCATGAACTCTGATGAATCATTCAATGGCAAAGAGTGCCTATGGCGGACGTGTCATACGACTATTTGTGTCCCAAGATGCGTTCACGATATCGAAAAAAAAGTATTCTCTTGAAGACTGAAGCGTTTATGTTATGCGTCTGTGTGTCACCTCATTGACAGTTTCCATTTCCCTAGAATGTCGAAACGAGAGGCGTTGAATGATTAAGGTTACACATACTTCGATTTTTATCATTGGAAAAGGGTTTGCGATGCCATTGGTTTGATGTGGAAAATAAATGGTCAGCCTGTTTGCTGCGTTCTTTTTCATACAGTTCCTTGTGGCTTGGTTTTCTTTTTATTTGCAATGGAATGCGATGTTAGAATGTAAGATGAAGTGAAAAGAATTTCATTAGGAGGGGGTGCAACTTCTCCTAGTATCTTCTGAAATCATTTAGGTGAATGAACTCCGTTTGAGGATGAATTATATCTGTCAGGTTTTTCGCCACTCTGTGAACCTTGTTGCGGACATCTTCCAAATAGATTAAGAGATTCTCAGTTAACCCTCTAGTTATATTTTTTACGGCTTGACGAAATTATGACTGCTCTTATAATGGGTTTGAATTAAGCCAAATGAACAGATTAAAACCAGGGTAGCAGTTGGAATCCAATGCTGTGTTTTCACTCGTTAAAATTCGCTGATTTTTCTCAAGCATGAGCTGCTGTTGTGCCGTTACGCTTTGTTGTCAATTCTGGGAACGCTGACATTTCTTTGATTTTATTGTACATTCTTAAATTAGTGCATGCATCATACCAAGTCACCCTTTAACATTTTCAACAAAGGCGGGACCGCTTTACTAAGCTTCCTCGAACAAAGCGTACGAGGAGATGGTGCGTCTCGACTTGACTCTTCCCTCTGGTGGACGTATAGTCGGCCGTTGATGCGCCGGTGAAAATCGAATTGGTATATGCCGATGAACGGCTTACATAACAAGAAGCCTTTAGATATTCACACTTGGTTCTCTTTACTCACTCTAGGTCTACCTGATAACCCTAAAGTAGGTTCTGGAATTGCTGCTTAGAGACATTTCATAACCAGCAAGCAAGCTGTTGGTTGTTCAGTTAACCTCCGGATGCTGTTCCTTTTCGGCAGCCTGCGCAGACGAAAGACCTTCTTCTTCTTCTTCTTTGCGCTTGTAGGCTTAAATTTTCTTTCACTGGGCAATTCGGAGTTCTTTTCCTGTTAACAAGTTGTCGACTTGGTCGCTGGATCGGCCATTCATGTGGGGACGTTGTCATGTCATGGGTTTTGCCTACCGACTTTGGCATTGAAGTCCACGACTTTAATTTAGAATTCATATTCCGGACGGGCTCCAATCAGGAGGTAAATAAAAAAAACTACCCCTTGATGGAGTCTTCAGCTTTGTCCGTGGGGCTCACCTATCAACTTTTTTCATATTCAACTCTTCCAAGGGCTTTTATGTATTCTTCATTTTCTGCAGCTTAACGCTTAATTTAAAAAACAATCACGTTTAAATACCTGACTCCTGAATACGTGAACTCGCGACATAAAAGCCTTTATATCAATAGAAACCACTTCGTGGCGGATATTTTTAAAATAATTGAATCGTTTAAGGACTGCTGCTGCAAGGTCTTCTCATAAAAAGTCGCACGGTGTAAGACTCGGTGACTCTTAGTTTATCCTTTGGATTTCCAGCTAGTTGTCCAGTGCCCTTTTCTTCCTGAAATTGTATTCTGTTCTTAAACCGGTGAAACAGCAGCAGTTGTTGCGTCAAAAGTTCGTCGATCATTCGGCACAAAACATCAGTGTTCAATTGTATTTCGCTTATTAAAAAAAAGCGCCAATAATCCGTCTGGCAAACACTTTACAACACACTGTTACATTTTTAAAATGCGAACGTTTTTAAAGGCGTTTGGTAGAATCGTCGTGTCATCATCGATTTCAAACTGCCATTCGTTCGCTTCGAAAATGCTCCAGCACCCTTCTCGATAAAGTTTCTTGTAAAAATATTATTGTACGCCAGCAATGCCCGCAAAATTCCTTATGATTTTTTCGATTAACGCAGACTGCGTATAATTTCACGTCGACTTGTTTTTATTTCGGTGCTGGCGTTGGTTGTCCAGGAAGATTCTTGTCTACCATACTCCCTTCTTGTCTAAGAAATATTGTTGGCTCGGCGCATCACTTACTCGTGGAATATTGTGGCTTATTACGACTGGTAAATCTTGAAATCACGGGTCTCGAACGAATTCTCTCCCATAAAAAATTAAGGTTTGCCACAAGAAAGCATGAATCTTTCATCCTTTTTCACTTTATCCCCTCGACAGTCCTCCCACATTCTTCGCAGCATACGATCATCTGCTCGATCATCATTTCAAACTCAATAGTTTTTTTTTTTAATTACTCACAGAACCCTTCGCGTTTTCGACTTTCTTCGCTCGATCTATCTATGCTCAGTCTGATCTTTCTATTAATTAAAAAATATCTATTAATGTTTGTATTAAGTGAATGTACAGCAAACAATGAAAACACAAGATCAAGGTCAACAGAGAAAATATATTTTTGATAAAAAAAAACCCGAAAAAATAAAAACTGCATGCCTATTTGTAAAAAAAAAAACAAAATTGTTTAAGCAAACGAAAACGATTTTTGTGTTTCTTGTATGTTTGTTATAATCGACAACAGTTACAGAATGCTTTACGAGAATTTGAATTTCTCAACCAAATGGATTCACAGCCCTCAACATTGCAGCGTCCGGCGCCCCGATCCCAGCATCAGTACCAGCAACAACAGCAGCAGCAGCAATATTTAACGTCAGCCAGTCAACAGCTGATGCAGTATCAGCACACAACAACGCAACAATTTTACAACGATGCCGACCAGTTTTTACCCCAAACAGTCCCTCAGTCCCCACAACACCAGCCGCCATATGACTCAAATGCCGGCAATCACATACCGATGCACCGAAACAGTAGTATTAGTAATAGTTTTAACAATAATACCAGTGGCGGCGGTGTTGTCGGGGGCGGGGGTACTATTGAAGGGGCATACCACCGGCCGGTACTCATGATGCCACCTGTGATCCTGATGGGGGGCACTGGCAGCGGGGATGGCAGTCCGATAATTGAGTTGCCGCCATCGCCAGTGCCAAGCTCATTGCCAATTGTTGAGTATCCTGATGACGATGATGATTGTATCCGGATTACAAGCGACAGTGATAGATGTTGTGTTGAGGTTAGGTTTGGTTATTTATTTTTGTTTTGCTTTTTGTTTTGTTTGTTTTCTTTTGTGTGGTCGAGCAATTGCGATTTGTAAATACACTCACACATTGTACAGTATATTTTTTTATTTTTTTTTATTTTTGTAAAGTCCTTGTTCTTGTTTGAATAAGTTACCTAACACAAACACAGGCACACACTCATATAATCACTAACATTTTTGCACGGTTTTGTAAACATTACAGATCCATGGAGGGGAGAGTTTTTGTAAAGAAGTCACTCATTTTGGTTTCATTTTGAGGTACCATTAAGCGCCTGTGTGCTTAAAGCCTTTGTCATCCTTGAATCCTCTTTATGACAAGATTGGTTGAAAGGTTTTTTTTAATAAAATTATTTGAAGGATTGTGTTAAAATTGTTTTTGCTTGTGTGCCAAATCATCATTAAATCATTAAACATTTTAGGGATGATCCTTTCTCTCTTGTCCAAAGTGTGCTGTAAAAATCACATGCTCTTTTTTTTGGACCCTCGCGCCGAAAACAATATCCCAGAGCTTTTTTGGAGAACAACCAATAAAATTGAGTGCCTTGTAAAGCCTTGAGAGCCTTGAAATATATATTTTCAAACATTTCAGGAATTCAGTGCTTCTTGAAACTTTCTCTATCACACCAAACCAGTCCTAATTCATTGTTCCTCAACTCTAGAGCTTGAAATCTAACTACGCAGTGGAGATGGAATTCTGTCAAAAATTCGACAAATCCGAGTTAATGTCGAACACGGTTCACCACTGAATTTACAAACTTTAAATGACAGGTACCTATGCTCTCAAGAAGTCTTTCCAGATAGCTCGATGATTATATAACTGCCTCCATTTGCGTCTTATAGCCGCAGGTTAAGTCTTTTTTCACCGCGCAGTCCGTCTAGTTAGATTCAAAGACTCTTATCTGAGTCGTTGTATATGGAACCGTAAAGAACGATCAGGATGGTAAAGGTCTTGGATAATGTTAGCTTGGTAAGATTGGTGTCAGGAATGTTGCCTTCTTATACAGGGTGGGGCATAAGAAACGTTAAGATTTATTTGATGAATAAAATTTTTCTTCCTGATTTTAGTTAAGCTTGGCATTCATTAAAATTGAGACTATGGTTTAAAAATTTGTTCACATTATGCCTTAAAGATAGTATCTCTTAAATGATGTGCATAGTTCATTCCGACCTGACGTGCTCTTTCCTTTGCTTTTCTTAGATCCCAGCGCCCTCGGATATTGGTGTTAAGCTGTTGTGGGCGAGCCATAGTTGAACGAGCTGTGTGAGCTGTAGCTGAATTGTTCTCTTCTTCTGGCCTTAAAAAAAATACAATCATAGCCCGGTATTGAATGCCATCCACATTAACCGCAACTTCGTTCGTCGTTTTCGAAAAAATATGATCCAATGATTCTTTCTGAGGTTATTCCACACCATACTGTGCATCTAAAGTGCGTGCATTTTTTGACGTTCAATAATTATTTTTGGATTTTTCGATATCCCATATTCTAGAATTTTGTCTATTCACGTTACCGTTGAGGTGAAAATGGGCCTTATCGCTGATTATGAGTTTGTGAATGAACTCGTTGTTCTCTCAGAACATATCTTGAAAACGCCAAGCATATTGAATGCGTATTTTTGGATCAATTGTTTTCAACTTATAAAGCAGTTGAAGCTTTTATAGAAAAAGGTATAACTGCATTAGAATTCTTTGCAAAGACCGCCTAGACATCACCAACTGCTGAGAACGTCGCCCGGTGGAAGTTTCGGGGTTCTCCGGAATACTTGCTTGCACCCGAGCAATGTTCACATCATTTCGAACTGTACGAGGTCTTTCAGCTGAACCATTCGGTGAACTGTTGGAGCACTGGGCGCATTTCGAACATGAAAGAAATTCGATATAATCTTTGCTACTGAATAATTAAATGTCGACTTTCAAAATAAAATTTAACCATTTTGGTTCTTTTTTCTGTTCTGAATCTTCCCACCAAGTTTTTCAAAGTTAATTCAAAAAGAAAAAAATGCGTTTTTCAAAGTTAATTCTAAAAAAGCGTTTCTTATTGGCCACCCTGTAAAAAAGAAACGGCGTTCATAACTGTGTTTGTCCGCTTGATCTCGGCGATGGTTTCGTTGGTAGAATTTACTGCGGATCCTAGAAAGGCAAAATTCTCACGGTTATCACGTAAACGTTGGGTGCCTTTTTTGACAGATCATTCTTCGTTTTGCCTTTGTACTCCCTGAGTTTCGGTTCGGCTTTGGTACGTCTTGTAGCTTGATAAATTTTTGAAAAATCGTTTCATCGAGTGAGCTTCGAATGATTCTTTTGAGAATGATATTATGGCGATGATAGTTCATCGTGTTGTCCTAAACCCTTATTGGTGGAGATCGATTTGGTGGTTGATCTACCCTCATTCTGTACAATTGGATGATTTTGGATGCCAAAACTTGGAACAGTTCTATACAGCTCGCCTCTACTGTTAAAAGCGGGCCTTAAATCGGTAAACAGGTCGTGAGAATCAGTTCAGAGCTCATCTGTTTTCTCCAAAATCTGCCGTGGTTTGTAGATTTGATCGATTGTAGACTCTCCTGGCCTGAACCAACCAAGTTGTTGGCGATTTAAACTCTAGTTTTCGAGACGAGATGTGACAACTTGGATTTGGAATTTTGATCGTGCAATAAGTTTGCCTTTCCAGGTGCATATTTTTACAGGCTATTTTTAATCCCTCCCGATACGGATCGATTCTCTTTTCGATGCATTTGGTCTTTCAGATGGAATTTTGGAAAAAGGCTCGGCCCGATTAATAGATGACAGACGCATCAGGCAGATATTTCTAAACAAACTTTGACACTCCATTACACGAGTTGTGGGCCCTAAGAGAAATATGACTATCAGATAGGATAAACAGGCGAACACAAATGACTCACCATCCAATGACTTTGGGTCATTAGACAATGTTCTAGCTTTTTTAAAATTGGTTCCAGGAGTTAAAGCCTTACAACTATTCAACTTGACTATTGTTTTTCAAAGCTTGTCTTTCCCCCAAACTATTTTGGACTTGCATTTTTGATTAACATATCTTCGGATATGCTAAAAATTTCGAGTCATCCATTGAGATCATTTCAATTCCCAGATGGCCAGGAAAAGCAGCCTTATAAGAAGTTTTCACTCTAAGGCCTGCTGTATTTTGATCCACCATGCTTATGCTATAAGGACGAGAACATCGAATACACCAGGTTTTACCAGAAAGAAATTGACATGAGGACAGTGATTTTTTTGGGATGCGTGTTAAAAAAGGGCTCTTGTGTCCACTTTGATATATGAGTATTTTAGATTTTGATTTCTAAGTGGATTGTTAAAGGTATATTGGTTTAAAGTCCCTTGTCTTAGTAGCATTTGTTGATTATTTTTAGGTCCTCTCCATTTACCGCAATATTTTGGATTCGTTTTGGCCTACGACTGTAACAGCAACATCGTCCACATCTTTGCTTCAAAAATACTTTTCAATTCTATGAGTTCGCTTATAAATAATGCGCGAAAAGACTGGAAATATAACCGCGGACCTGCGTGACTATTAATGTCCCATTCGGGCTCCCATAGTCCTTCAAATGAGGTTGTTTTACCAACGGGGGCCAAGCTTCAAACTTTGTTTGCGTTATTTTTGTTCGCATAACTTCGAACCTCCCCAGCAGCTCTTATAAAGGCATTTGTACACTTCGGTGAATTCCCAATCACTCGCGAGATATTGGGCCATGAAAAAGTTCCAGATGTTCCCTTTCATATTTAAATGCGTGAAATGCTCTGCAGTCTGATGCGCTAACCCCAGGCATTGAATGCGATTATTCAATCGAATTTTTTCAATGCTTTTTGAAGAAAATGATTGCAATATTGGTCTTGAAATCTTGATTGAACTAGACTGACTTTTAGCTGGATAAGGCGGTTGAAAAATTCTTTCATTCTACTGTTGAGTGTATCCCGATAAAAATATAGTAATGCTACATTCCTGCGCCTGTGGATGTAGATGTACTTTCTTTCAGTATGGTTTTTCTTATGCCCAACCTTCAACAGAATAAATAGTCCCTTAAGGGGTCTCGCCTCTAGTTAAATTCGTATTCCCATTTAAACCTTCCTTAGTACCTTTCAAGTTGCATCACTTGCGAAAAATATTAACGCTCAATCCATGAAATTCGCCGATAAACAAATACAGGTCCAACTACTCACACTTGAGGCACTCCACTGTAAATCAGCCTTTCAATGTATTTCATTCTTAAATGTTTCATTATGAGACAGAAACACATGTCTGCACCCCATGAGATGTTCGTGTTCGTGTTCTAAGTTTGTCTCCATCACCCCCCTTGTGCTAACCTTCTTGTCGTACGTTTGTCGAAATCAATTGAGTGACTCTATCTAACGAAAACCTTCTTCTCTTTCTGGATCTTCACATTCCACAGGCTGAATACTTTATAAACATTGTACATATAACAATTCAATCAGATATTACTGACACACCTACTACCACGCCTCCTTCCGATGAACAGGTAACAAAAATACAACAACACAAAGTTTTAGTTTGAAGCTTTTGAAAAACGAACACAAAAATGTTTTATCAAAATTTAAGACGAATTTATATTTTCCTTAAAACAAAAAAAAAATGTATTTTAATAATTTGCGCGTGCGTGGCGTGTGTGTGTGTTAAAAAAGAGTGTTTTTTATTTCTGCGCACAGCGAGTGATCGGTCCTTTTCTTCTAGAACTCTTTCGTTCTATCTCACAATGGCTTCGTCTTTGGCTCTAAATTATTATTGTTTTTTTTAACTAAAGTAAAAAAAAAAATAAATAAAAATAAAATAAAATTCAAAATGCTTCTAGTGGGCTCTAGTTTTTTTTTTTTTAATTAGAAAACAAATTTCAAAAAGCAGTTCTCATGTTGTGTCAAAAACACCGCCTCTCTAACGTTTAATCCTGAATTTGCTTTCTCTTCCTTTCTGGTGGACGCCGAAATTAGATTATTGGACAGTTCGGTAATTTGTCTGTCAATAATAATCAACACAATCTACAACAGCAACAGCAGCAGCAGTACGTGCAGTTAGCGCCAATTGTTCAGGAGCCACCGACTCCTCAGTATCAGTCCCAGGCACAACAATTCCCACAGCCAGCACAGAGGCAGCACTACCAACAGCAACAGCAACAACAGCAGCAGCAGCAGCTTCAGCCCATCTATCAGAATCAATTCGAATTGGGAGTTGTCGGCGGAAGTGGTACATCCGCAGCACCCTCAAGTCATCTACATCCTTCGTCGAATGTTGGAGCCGTTGCTGGAGCTGCTGCACAGGCAGTTGCAGGCGGTGGTGGTGTTGCAGGTGGTCGTCGTCAAGTCGCACGTGGTCTACAGTATCGAGACTCGGCATATGAGTCACGCCGCCAATCACAGTCCCATCAGCCGGGAATGCTATCGATTGAGAACTTTAGAATGTTGAGCGTGCTGGGACGAGGACACTTTGGAAAAGTCATTCTGTCGCAGCTGAAGACATCCAATGACTACTATGCGATTAAGGCACTCAAGAAGGGTGACATTATTGCTCGCGACGAGGTGGAGTCACTGCTCAGCGAGAAGCGCATCTTTGAGGTTGCGAACGCAATGCGACATCCTTTCTTAGTCAATTTGTATGCATGCTTTCAAACTGAGGTAAGTTTGCCTTGAAAGGACTTCCCCTGATGGCCTGTCATCTAATTGGCTGAATTCTTCCTTTTTGTTTGTGCTTTTGCAGCAACACGTCTGCTTTGTCATGGAGTATGCAGCTGGAGGTGATTTGATGATGCACATCCACACGGATGTGTTCTCGGAACCGAGAGCGGTATTCTATGCTGCTTGTGTCGTCCTGGGACTACAGTATTTGCATGAGAATAAGATTATCTATCGTGATTTGAAATTGGACAACTTGCTACTGGACACAGAAGGTGGGTGAATGAGCTTGGTCTTCCGATGCGATGAGTCTTTGAGTGATTTGCGTTTGGTTTTTTTAGGTTATGTGAAAATTGCTGATTTTGGGCTTTGCAAGGAGGGTATGGGCTTTGGCGATCGCACGGGTACATTCTGTGGCACACCAGAATTCTTAGCGCCAGAGGTGCTTACCGAAACTTCGTACACAAGAGCCGTCGATTGGTGGGGATTGGGTGTGCTGATTTTTGAAATGCTTGTCGGAGAGGTAAGTGCTAAAAGGCTGATTTTGTTGTTTTCTTGTATGAAATTTGTTTTTTTTTTTTTCCTTTTCTTTAGTCACCATTCCCAGGGGACGATGAGGAGGAGGTATTCGATTCGATTGTTAACGATGAAGTACGATATCCAAGGTTCTTGTCATTGGAAGCTATCGCTATTATGAGAAGGGTAAGTGAATTTTGTCCTTTAATTCCTTTCTACCACTGTCTATAAATGACACGATCTTGAGTTCCCAAATCGACTAAAGTGGACAAAGAGAAGGCGAGCATGGTCCGTTTTATGATGTAAGAAAATTTTTCAACCAAAACAAAAACGGGTTTTACAGCTCAGTAGAGTTTTGACTTGCCTGATTTTATCAATAAACAAAAAGGACACTATTGGGGCACTGAAAACCCTGATACACCGGAGACCACTTCACCGCACGATGCCCCAGAGGCAATTAATTACTTGTAACCATTTTCAGGACAAGTCCAAAAACATTATTCGGATTGAATCAATTAGACTTACAGATCCTGTGGATCCTGACAATGATGCAAAATGAAACAGCTTTTGCGACAATCTTCTCCGGTCGATTTGAAAGTTCCCGATTTCTCATATGGAAGTCTTCCATCACTTAGGACCTATATAGAACCGCTGACTTAATCTTTGAATATTCACTCAAGTCCGTGGTACACGACATGTAAATCGTTACACATGACATGTAAATCGTTACACATGACATGTAAATCGTTACACATGACATGTGAATCGTTGCATACGGCATGTAAATCGTTGCTTGCATGTAGTTTGATTGTCGTGTTCTACCCATATTCGGTACAGTTGCATGTAGTCTCACATATACATGAGAGTCCATGCTAACCTTAAATCAGAAACATGTGACTATTTCGCATGTCGTGGACCACCAAGCAGCATGTGGTATGGGACGACATGCGACACTTCATCGCATGTATTTCACATAAGGTATCCGAGTATGTTTTAAGCATAAGGACGTGGGCAAAATGGATTGGTTTTGTTTCAGCTTTCGTTTTTGATGACTTAAACCCTTTTTTAAATGAATCTTGAGGTCAAAAACGATGCTTTTCGCGTTCTGTCAGCAGAAAGACGGTCGAAAGCAGAAATATTCGTTCCCATAATGGTATCAGATTTTTGGATTACAAAGCCAGTAATCGAATTGGTCTGCTCAATGTGGGTTCTTCGTCACTCAATTGTACCAACAACTTTGCACAAAAGCCATGTACCGAGCGCTGGTTTCCCCAAATACACCTCCTTTTCAGTTTTGGCGTAATTTTCTTAGGCATTTTCAAATTGATTTGTTCCAAAAATTCCAATGCCGGACCAGTTTTTTATTTGCTACATTTTATAATTTTAAAAAATATCCCACTGAAACATAGTTGACAATTGATAGTATGACACCGGTTTTTTCGCTATCGTACAAGGAAACCAACCGTCTTTCGTTTCGTTAGCGCAGCATGTGCGCACAACGCATGCAAAAATACATGCGCCATGAAAACATGCGACGTTATGGGGCAAATTCTACATGTTGTGCTCTACCTATATTTTTTTTTTGCATGTAACGACATTCGATCAGAAGTAGCCTGCAATAAATATTCAACCCAAATGCGGGATATTTCGATTACGTCAGAGCTACATGTACATGCGACGATTTACATGTGGATTACGGCGTGAGCCTAACATTAGCTTGAATGACAACCGAATCGACAAGAATTTTTCGAAATGCCTGAGCTCCCTCAAGCGGTCGAAGAAATAATAAAGCTAATATTAACCCCAAACTGGAGTGCGACTCACACGTGGGTACAGGTGGTCCTAAGTCCTGCTCCAAGGTCTTCTCACCAGAGTTCAAAATCGATCGATAAAACTCATACGAAACTTGCTACATCACTAACTTAACGTCTCGTGCCTTGTCATGTTTAATCGTCTTGTACATGAACAGTGCTCCAGTCAGCAGCATTCTTTTCCCTCATTACTTTTAAAGTTACAATCCGATGTCTCGGAAGTCGATCGTTTAGTCAAGTAAACCACAACTATGTAGAGTTGGGTATGCTCTCTTACAAGATCAAGACATCTTAAAACATTTGGTATAGGAACCAGAGTCTATTTAAAGCACGATCTCATCCATCTGCTATCTATAGTGCTATCATTATAAGGGTACTCGTAACCCCTTGAACGCCTGTAGATACAAAAAAAAAACGCTCGGAAAAGACAATTGAAAATGATCTGCAATCATCATAATTCTTTGGGGAGGCAAATCGCAAGGAAAAGTGCTTCGCCGATTCACGTAATCGAATTTCTATGAATAAACCTGGTGAAGTGCAGCAGTTTTAACAAGACGAGGGCTTCGGGAAATAGCCAGAAAAACCGAAAGACCACACCTGCTGTTGAAGACGCTGCACCTGACAATGACCTTACGAAGGTTAAGACGATGGACTATTTAGCCTGGTTTTTGTAAAACAAGATAAACAGAAAATGTGTCGAAAATACATAAACCGAACCGAAGAAGATTTCCATAAAACTTAGCTTAATGTAGCTTCATATCTGGTTCGAGGTATTTGGCACAAAACAACGCGAAGAAGGGTAATCACAGAAGGGTAACGACCATATACCCACGTCAAGAGCTAATCAGGACTACCTGTAATAGAGGACGAAGAAATCTTCCAAAGTCGTGATAAACTTTCCACAATCAACTGTTTTAAACTCTAAAGTTAGTAACCGAAATATTGTTTCTATAAATTGCTCGCTCAAAGGGGGCTTTGACTACCCTTGTAATGCTTTATGCTCAGATCGAACGGAAGGGTTAGGAAAATCATTAAAAGATTATGCAGTGCCTTGAAATTCAGATATATTTTCGTTGTGAAGTCCTTAAAGGTTGGAGTCTAAATTGGGACAGAACATTTGGTTTCGATTTATTTGCATTCGCTTAATTCGCAGTATAATTTTCTTCATTAATTGATTTAAAAACTGAAGCTAGAATTTCAAATATTTTTAAATAGGTTATTTATTGTCTTTTTTATTTATATTTTTATTTATCTTTATTGTAAAGAACCAAATTAATATATTTTCTTTGATGTAAGGATTCGTTTTTCCTTCGTCTTAATCTTTTTTCAATTTCGAATGCACTGAAAAGGACTCTTTTTTATTCCTCATATTTCTTTCTAAAGCTTCTGCGAAAGAATCCCGAAAGACGCTTGGGTTCCTCAGAACGAGACGCCGAAGATGTGAAGAAACAAGCTTTCTTCCGTTCCATCGCTTGGGATGATCTGCTCCTGAGGAAATTGAAACCGCCTTTTGTGCCGACAATTGTAAGTTTTTAAAATTTTATTTTTTTCCCGTTTGTATTTTCTTCACCACTTTGTTTTCTTCTTTATTTTATTTCATTTCTAAAAACAGAACAACCTCGAGGATGTATCAAACTTTGACGAAGAATTCACATCAGAGAAACCGCAATTGACACCGCCAAAGGAGCCCAGACATTTGACTGATGAAGAACAAATGTTCTTCCATGATTTCACTTACACCGCTGACTGGTGTTGAGGAGGTTTTGAACATTTTCATTTAAAAACGCAAATTTGTTTTTAACCTCGAAAAATTGCTCCCCAAGGTTTTTAGCCTCATTTTAAACATTTACTCATTTAAGTAAACTAATGCGAACCTTATTTTTTAATATTAAAAATAAAGCTTATTTTCTTATCAAAATGAAAGCAAAAATACAAACACCAATTTGAATAATATTTTTCTAAAAAAAAAAAACTAAATATAAATAAATATTAATATTTTGAATTTGAAAAGAAAATAATTTCAAAACCAAGAGAACGCTTGGTTTTTAGGAAGCGTTAGCTAAAGTGTCGTAGTTAACAAGATGGAGAACGTCAAGGAAATGCATATATACATATATATTATTATACAATTATAACTATTATTATTATTATTATTATTATAATTATTAATTTATATCAATTCTTATTTTAATTATCTAAAATTGCATACAAAAAAAAAAACGGAGGAAATTATATTTCATTAGCTACTATTACTCTATTACTACTTCTTACTATATGATATCTGTATGATTATATAAATAATAATTAGATATGATTCCCCAGCAGGAAGATGACGTTGCGGTCTGTGAGGACCTCTATGAATTTTCTGCTTGTTCTTCTTCCCCTTACTCAGATTAATTTGAAATTTAAAACTAAATTTCTTTCTTTGTTATGAAATTGGTTTTTGAGTTAAAAAAAAAACAACAGAAATTATTATTATTGTTTGCATGGGCACTTTTGCACTATATAATTTTTTATTTTTTTTTGCTTATTAATTTTATAATTATTATTAATTATAACTATAAACATATAAATATTTTTTAATTTTTAAACAAATTATATAAATAGTTTCACTTCTTAGAAATTTTACGATTAAATAATTATAATGTTATGAAGAAATAAAACACAACAAAAAAAAACGTTTAAACAAATAATAATAAAATTATTTAGTTGATTTTATTTTCCTTTGCCGTTTTGTTTGAATTTGTTCAGGCTTCACGGTTGTTAATTTTTACTTTTGCATGGTAAGTTTTAAAGTTGCAATTTATTTTGTTTTAATTAAAATATTTATTGAAACATCGTTATTGCAATTATTTCTCGCTTAAAATTTAATGTTTCGCATGTGCATCGTTTCACAAGGCAGTGTATGACATGGCTATGGGGTTTCCACGAATTTCGGAAATAAATAAAAAGAGTAAAAGAGCTGTTTGTAGGCCAATCGGAACTTGAATTGAATTTTCGACTTCTCAAACTCAAAATCAAACAATAAAATCTTTGCCAAGTAACCTTCTGAACAATATCAAGTTCCATTTTGAAATACTTTTGAATCCGATTCTTTATAAGGTAACTGGCCTCATTAACGCCAAATAAGGTGGGTGAGGACATTTTTCCCTTGTGTGCGGCATCGATGTTGACGTCTCATTCAGGCAACTAAAGTCATCTGATACGGAACGTTCTGCTACGATTTAATCGCTGTTAAGCTCGTACAGTTGTATTCTGCCTACTTATCTGAGCCGCCTTTTTCTGCTGCTTTCAAGTTTTCTGGCATCCCCGATTGCTTGATCTTTGAACCGGAGGTTCGATCTTTATTTTCCGAGATCTTGGTGACTGCGATTCACATCTCTGATGCACCTCCTCCATTCGCCCTCCTCATGAAGCACTGTATATCCGAGGGAGCCTTGTTTACCGCCTTAGAAGAACTGCCAATATGAGTGTGATTCTGGTCCTGCGAGCTGGAAGTTTTGAAACTAGTTCGTTTGGACAACCCGAAGTACCATCGATTTCCTTGAACGAGTCACCGGTTATATCTGTCTTATGTGAGTTTTTGACCGTCATAAAGATCTCGAGTTGTACTCTTTTACTGATACAGTAATATCTATCCTGAGGTCGAATTACGACATCAGTAAACGAGCGAGTGAATTTCATACGATATCGTGTGATCGAGTAACTACATTGGGAAGATCACATAAGTATCGTATGCACATTGAAAATAGTACTAGAAATATTCTACTACAGTGGATAGAGACAGCTGATAAGTGTCAAACGCATCAATTTGTGGAAATTTTTTTTATTTGTAAATAAACATTGTTTCGTTTAATTGTTTTAAGAAAATGGAATATTTGAAATATTTTTTATCCTCCGATATGTGTTAATCGTCTGAAAATGTGTCCTTCAACCGCAACCTGCGATCCACATGCTGACGAAATTTTCATGTCCACCTGGCGCAGAAGTATATCTCCAGTTTTTTTCATGCAACGTTTGTTGAAAGACATCTCATAAAGTTCTCCAAAATTTCCTTCTTGAGGGGGGTAAATTTTATTCAACATCGACCTAAAATATATTTAAAATAATAAGCAGAAACACAGAAAATAACAAAAAAAAAAGGAATGTTCTTACATATTATTTATTCTCCCGAAATCAACTTCATCCGTCAGCAAAAATGCTATCGAATAAAAAAATGCACGACCCACTATGACTGAATGCCAAATTTCGATACTCACCATTCGATATCGTAAGCTGTCAAACCAAATGAGTATAATTCAGTCACGTATTGCTCGATAACTGATGTCGTAATTCGATCCTTGCTTCTTTATTACGTCTGTTTACAATAGAGTTTCGTACATTCCATGAGTGCAACGTGAACTATGTAGCGAAATGTAGCAACGTTTTTCGGCCCGTCTTTTAAAAAATTCGACAAAAGTGTTCAAGCGTTGTAGATGTCAGAACTAAAAGTAATTGCGCGACAGTTCGTTGTCTTTATAAAACCAAGACATTTTCTGAAATGTCAAAAAATAGTAAATGTCAAACGAGCCAATTTTTCAGGCGTATTTGAAATTTTCGAAAGACAAACAAAACTATGGGACTTTATGAAAAATAAATGCATTTGCATGGTGTTTTTGCAAATAAATTGTCAAACGCTCGTGCACCAGCTGACAGCTGCTTTGACAGGTAGCCACCATTTTTAACTATTAAAAAAAACATCGACATACATTCACGCCTCTTATTTTAAGTCTATGATATGAGATCCATCAAACTTTCAGTCTATACTAATCTCGAATCTTTGCTTTTTAAATGTCCAAAGTTTGGCACATAAGTTGACCTCTGGTATTTTTGTGAGATTTAGTCTTTTCTTGGTGCTTTTAAGACTCAAATTTGTTTCCATCATTTATGTCAATTCTATAATTTACAAATTTCCAAATTGTTACTTTTTTCGAAAGCTCTGTTGTCAACCATCAGGAGGTATTGTTTGAGCACCAAGTTTCGGTTTCTTTTGCGTTGTCGTATTTTCATTTTTGTTGAGGCTTGGTCTACCTCTTTTATTGTGAGCTATTTATTGCTCCATATTTGCACATTGTTTCAGCTAACTCTGTCCTAAAATCGGCAAGTTTCAATATGTTTTTGGGATTGGTACTCTTCTTTAGCAAATCTGTTTTTTATAAGATCCAACTGTTTATGACGGCCATATCTAATAAACGATGAAACAGTCTGTTGGTCCACTTTTTGGATTTCATCCGTATTCTGTATCGTCCCAAATAACTGTCCATTGTATCCACACCTCCCATATGAGCATTGTATTCATGTATTGCTTTGGGGCACGATATATGTAGATACGCTCTTTTTTTGCTTTTTGTCATTTCGATTGATGGTATCTATGGGTTCTGCATCCACATACCTAGAAAGCAGCAAGACCTGCTTATTATCCTTCCAGCTCGTAGTTGTAAACAATATGGTTTACATTCCTCGGTAAGGGCCGAAGCAAGCGCACCACTGTATTTACACAGCTCCTAGATCTGGTCCTTTTGAGATCATGTGTCCCCGAGAAGATTTCGAAAGAATATGCAAAGCCCATGAGACAACAGAGTACAAACAATTTGAAGCCACATTTATGGGGCTCATTGGGTTAATAGTGCTTTATGAAATGGTCAATTTTCGTTGCGGACATCTGTTCGTCCAACGACAGGCGATGCTCGAAAGGAACCATCAAAAAGCGCTGATTTAGGTGGTCTACTAATGTTCGTATTTTGTGTTATCTGTCGTGGTTAGGATGCTCAGGAGGTAAGTGGTTATCATTATCATTGAAATGAAGTATTTGGCGAATTTTTTCAAATCGGTTCACATATACCGAAGTATAAATGAAAATACGAATATATTTTCGTAGCTCCACTAAAGTGATCGGATCGGAGAAATTGGGATTTTTTGGGTGGCATATTTGTTAGATTATGCAACGATTGCTTTCAGTAAACTCGGTTTGAAAAAAAGACGAGAAAAATTGGTATGGTGTGGATATGCTCAGGATATTGTGAGGGTACTCGGTTCATCCAAGGTCATGTTCTTCTTTTTCCATGGCAAATTGCGCACATTAAGGAAGTTGAAAGAATTTGGCTGGTCTCCAGATAAGTCTTCGAGTATCAGTGGGTCCTCGGCCTGTTCTTGCCTTTGTTGTTGTTCTTCTTAATGTTCAAGCTCTTCTTGCAACTCACATACATTGTCATATATTAGACTATCTTCGTCCACCTCACTTTCATTCAGCGAAATTTCTCCATTTTCTAGCTCCCACAAGGGACTTGAGATCTGCATGTCATTTATTATATACTACTAGGGACCTAAAAGCATAATTTGGCATGCAAATAAAAACCAATAAAATAAAATTTGCTAAAAAAAATAACGCGCACAAAATAAACCCTCATGCGGAAAAAAATGCCACCAATGCATACATTATCATTCTCGATAATAAACTTGGATCACACAAATTTAAGGCACACAAATAAATTTCTGTAACAATATATACATACTACTGTGTCCAAAAAATAAGGTGACATTGTATTTATTTTGAAAATTCTTTATTTATTCTTCCAAATCAATTTCATCCCCTTCAAAGTAATCCCCTCCCGATGCAATGCACTTATGCCAACGGATTTTCCAATCTTTGAAACACTGGTTGTAGTCACTTTCCGGGATGGCCTTCAGTTCCGTCTTCGCTGCGGCTTGAATCTCCTCTATCGTATCAAAACGGTGTCCCCGGAGCGGTCTTTTGAGCTTGTTGAACAGCCAGAAGTCGCACGGCGCCAGATCAGATGAATACAGTGGTTGTTGAACGATATGGGTTGAGTTTTTGGCGAAATGATCACGAATTACGAGTGCGGTATGGGATGGTGCATTATCGTGGTGCAAAAACCAAGAATTGTCTTTCCACAATTCCGGCCTTTTTAGGCGGATAGCGTTACGCAAACGACGCATAACGTTCAAATAATATTCCTTGTTGACTGTTTGGCCGGTTGGAGGGAATTCATAAAGCACAACACCACAATAATCGAAGAAAACAGTCAACATGACCTTGATTTTTGAGCGACTTTGGCGCGGTTTTTTTGGTCTCGACTCTCCTTTGGCAAGATATTCGCTCGAATGATCGGTTGTTTCGGGGTTATAATGCGTTTCATGACATCCTGGTAGTCGGAAAGCATTGTTTCACACACTTCAACGCGACGTCTTTTTTCCAAAAAATTCAATGTTTTCGGTACCAGTCGAGATTTGACGCGCTTGAGGCCCAAAGCATCCTTCAAAATGGTATTGACTGAGCCTTTCGATAAGCCAACTTCATCAGCAAGGTCTATAATCGTTAATCGATGGTTTTTCAACACCAAATCTTTGATTTATTGGACGTGAGCTTCATCGGTTGAGGTTGATGGTCGCCCAGAACGCTCTTCGACACGTTCACGGCCGGCTTGGAAATCACTATACCACTTGTAAACATTTTAGACATAGCCTCATCATCAAAGGCCTTCTGCACCATCCTCAACGTATCGGCGGCAGAAAATTGATTCCGCAAACAAAATTTAATGCAAATTCTTTGCTCAATAAATTTCGACATCGCAAAAAACGAAAAACTCACTTTTAGCAGCTCACAAAACGACGCGTATCTCAAACACTATGAATATATTTTGACATGAAATTTCAGTACTACCAACCTAAAAAGAAAGAAAAATTTCCAAATCCTTCGACGCGCGCAGTTTAAATTCATATGTCACCTTATTTTTTGGACACAGTAGTATACACAAAATAACGTACTTACCCACAGGAAAAAAAAAGTTTACGTAATAAATGCACTTAATTTTAATGGGATTTTTTCAGACGAAAATTATAAATTTTTCACTTTTCAAACAATCGACCTGCAATCGCAAATGTCAAATTTTTACTAAGCACGTGCGTGTATTTTGAATGAATCGATCGCAATAAGAGCGGCTTAAAACTAAATTTCTAGGTAATTGTTTATCGTTGAAAAATTATGAGCACTGTAAATTGTGCTATCAATTTTGATAAACTCTGCACTTAAGGGTTAAGCGCCTGACGTTTTTTACCTAGAAATTTCGAACGAAGCATCGGATTTTTTGTTATTTTTTTTTTAATTTTCTGATCCAACAAAATGCCTTTTTATAATTAAAAATTTAATGACATCATTTTTCCCCACGTTTCTCGCAATTTTTATTTTATATTTACAAAAAGTACACTTACTTTCTGCACGTGGAGCTTGCCGCTACGGGAAACACAGAATAACTTTTCTAAAATGTTTTTCTCATGGACACACCTCTTAGTATACACAGACAGAACGATGCTCTTGCACTTTATTTTTTTCTATTTGGTTTATATTTGAATCTTTGGCAGAAATTTTATCATCTTCCTGTATAGCTTTAAAATTCGTATAAGAGTTATTTTAGGACTTAAAAAGGTTACGCTGTTACTTTAACATTTAAATTATTCTGCTCAAAAAAATCTTACACAAAAAATTTACTATAAATCTTGTAACAAAAAATAAGATAAAACCAAAACAAAACAAAATAATAAAAAAAACAGTATGTGCCTAACTGAAAGAGAAACCAATGTATTCAATATTTTTGAATTATCTAAAAAGAATGCCAAAAAATAAAGAAGAAACTAATTTTTTTATAAATGACATCAAAGAAAACATGTAAATCACTCAAGAACACAGAGGTTTGTATTTTTGAAATAACCATAAAAAAAAGAAATAGTACGAAAACAGAAATATTACGATTCAATACAAAAAAATAGTTTTTAAAAAAAGTATTTTATTATGATGCTATTATTAATAAAGTTAACAAAAATTTAAAACATTATTTCATTTTTTCGAAATTCTTCTTTCCGTTGCCACTGTAGTCCATTCCCTACACCAGCCGCTGTCAAACTGTGATTGTTAAATTTCAATTAAATCATTTATGGCGGTGTAATAAAGAATCGTTGATCCCGGATCACAAATCGCGATTGTTATGCTAAAAATGGATTTTTCAATAAAAACATTTGATTAGGCGTTTAATTTGAATTCTGTACCTCCTAATATTTCCGCTTAGCTTACGCTGAATTTCTTCGAACCTCAGCAGGTCGACATTTTCGCTGCTAGAGACCGGAATAATGATCTCAGGTCGATCGCCACGCTCACCGCGAAAGTAAATCAAGTCTAATTCTTCGTCGTAGTGATATTCCAAGTTTGTAGCTTTCACTTCTAAAGGGTATTAATTTAAATAAACTCGTTTTTTTTTTCTTTAGCTGGCTAGCTTACCGTCTCTGAGGTCTTGGAAGACTGCACTCGCGAGCGCGCAATTAATTTCGTTGCTGCAGCCCAAAGTTTGAAATGCTTTTATCTGTGGAATGTGTCGAACACAGTTTGATTGTGACTGTCGATAAGGCAGTTTACTCACCAAGTCAATGGATGACATTTCTGCTTGCAATGCGGCTGGGAAATCACGATACGAACTTTTGTTTTAATTGTTAAATTAATAAACAAAATTTCAGATTGTTATAATGTTTTCCGATAAAAATTAAAATAAAACATTTTGATTTGCGAAAAATCGATAAAAATGATTTTTCGAATGAAGTAAAAATGCGAGAAACCCACCGGCGAACTTTTGTTTACAAAACGTTTTCGTGTGTGGTGTTTGACATTTGTCGATGATGGGTGGACAGTGTGTGTGCAAAGTCTATAACCACATTAGATCGGTGAAGGATTTGGGTTGTAAAAAACAATTTCTACGAATTTAGGTGCTTTTGAAAAATTAAACCTACTGCTCTTTGCTTGTTGGCGTACTTTTTGGAAATGACTCAAATACATTGAATAAAAAAGGAGCTTATGCTTTTCCTTTGAACCAATCGTCCAGTGTTTCTATAAAAGGCCAGCAAGATTCGGCAAATTTAGAAAGAATCCTTTTTAGAGTTGTAAAAGAATGCATTCTTCTGGAAATGCGTTAACGGAATTCAAATCAAAGAACACAAACATTTGATAACTGGAATTGAATTCGAAGACGGCTGCATTTCTTTTGCAATCAATGATCCACAAGGGATTACATTTTAAGCTATCATGGAATTGAATCCAGTTTCGAAATGAATTCATATATCATGCAGAATATCGTTGAATTCATCGTTGAATTTACACCGAATCGATTGAAGTCCGTGAGTTCATTTAACATTGCTTAAATTCATTAAAACTTCTATCCTCTTTCCTTCTGACTCTACAGCATCATTTTGAATCTTTCTTTGGGGTTCGTCAGTTGCCAGTTCAGCAATTAATATGAAAATAATTTATATTATATCTTAAATGTACTCACGTATGTCTGATCGAAGAACATACAGTGCGAAGTCAGTTATGACGACAATGTATCGAGTTTTTCAATAAGAGCGCTACAAACGTTTTTTTTAAATAAAACAAAAACGGTTTTGGATATCAATGAAATCTTTATTCCTGTGAAAGTAAGTTCGATGCCATTATGTATGGAACTCGATTTCTTTTGCATGGCCACCACGGGCACGCTTGCAGAAGTCCAGACGCTGAACCCAATTTTCGACGTTTTTCAAGCATAAATCGGCCGATACTGCTACAATTTCACGTTCGATATTCGTACGAAGTTCATCAATCGTCGCTGGTTTGTTGGCATAGACTTGAAGTAGTCCCAGAGGAAATAGTCTTACGGCGTCAAATCGCACGACCGAGGCAGCCAAGCAACTGGACCATTTCGTGAGATAAAACGTTCTCCAAACTTGGTTTCCAATAAATTTATTGTCACATTTGCTGTGTGGCTTGTGGCGCCGTCCTGTTGGAACCACATATCCTCCAAGTCCATAATATCCAATTGGGGCCAAAAATATTCGGTTATCATTGAACGGTAGCGATCCCCATTCACAGTAACGTGCTGGTGTGGATCATCACGGAAGAAGTACGGCCCAATGACGCCGCCTGCCCATAAACCACAACAAACCGTAATTTTGTCGCAATGCAATGATGACTCATGGAGTACGTGTAAGCCAGAAATGAGCCTCATCGCTGAAGATGATTTTTCGATGAAAATCCGAATCATTTTCAAGTTGTTGCTCAGCCCAATTCACGAACATACGACGCTTCTGGTGATCAAGCGGCTTCAGTTCTTGTAAGGATGTAGGCCAAGATCTTTTCGCAAAATTCGCCACAACGACATCACAGAGATGCCCAACGCTTGAGAACGACGTGTAAGAGACACATTTGGGCTTTCTGCCACTGAAGCCTCAGCGGCAGCAATATTCTCGACACTACGGGCACTTCTTTATCTCATTGGCATGGGAACATTTTGTACTGTGCCTGTGGATTCAAATTTTTCCACTATACGCTCAATTGTTGATCTGCCAGGACGATTATGACGACCATAATTGGACGTAGCGCTCTTAACGCTGAGGCCAGTGACTCCGAATTTCGGTAGTAAATTTTATTAATTTCGACTCGTTGTTGGCTCGTATATCTTTCCATCATGAAATGGCAAACCTTGCTGAAGGGAAATATCAAAAGAGCGGCAAGAAATATGGCGTCGCTTGCTGTCCCTGTCGCTCTACTTTTGTAGCGTCCCTGTTGAAAAACCCGTTATAAGGTCTATGGTGGACATTACTGGTCAAAAGCTGCACTGATATGGAGCTATAAGATTGTTGACGAGCTGCTTGAGACGTCCACATAATACGGGAGCAAAGATGTTTAAGTTTTTTCAAGATTAGCAAACAATACTGAGATTCCAATCATCGGGCATGCTTTATTCTGACCAGAAGAACGAGAAAGCCAATTGGGACGGCCTTAACGATTTCTTTAGGAACTTTAACTGGTCGCTATGCTTCCTCAATAGCCGTCCCCGATACGGTCACCAACACTGTTCTCCTTGCCATGAGACACTTCATTCCTTACAGGGTGAAAAAAATCAAGTCAAAGAAGCTATCAGGTTGAGGGAGTTAAAATTTCGGAATTGCAAAACCGATCCATCTGAGGAAACCCGAAAAAGCTACAAGCAAGCTCGAAATGACTGCAATGCCAAATCCGTTGTGCAAAAGGCCTTGTCTGCGAGGGATAAGGGTTTAGAATACAAAAACCCATAGGCTACATTAAGTGAATAAACTACAATACTCCAACTTAGAATGTCTTCGAAACAAAGCTTCCATGTTCACGAGAAAAAATAATACCGAAGGTGAATGCCAGAAGGCTTGATGTAACCAACCATTAAGATTTTGTTTTTGATTCTCTCGCTCTCAAGGACTCATGAATAGCCTTTAAATACAATTGCACAAAGCGAGCAGAGGTATAAGGAGAAATGAAAGATCTTTGTAGTGGCTTGAAACTCGGGTGTATTTTGGTTTCGACTTTGCTTAGGTGCTGTCCAAACTAGTATGTCATCGATTTCTTTGAATACACTCAATTCGCAGTTTTTTATTTGACATTATATTTTGTTGAAATACTTTCATGTTTTGATATTTCGGAAGATTGCTTCATCACTTTGCAGTCAGTGTACTGCTTTCACAACAAAGCCAACGTCATTATCTTCACAAGAAAACCGTGACTTGGCCAAATAAAAGTTCAAGACGTACTTCAGGATTCGATGCTTGGACCTTTTAAAGCTTATCCAACTTCACCACTAAGCCATGATTGATAAGAAGTAGGAATGAGAAAATATTGGAAAAAAAGGACATCATCTGTGTTAAAACAAAACGCATACAAAAAAATGAATTTTCAAAGCGTTTGTCTGTGTGCGGGAAACCTTTATCGACATCTTCATTTCCATTACTTCACTAGCTGGTTTGTCTAACTGAGACTGAAAAATTTATCCCCAGACTCTATTGATTTTTTTTTTGCCATCATCGTCCCAGTTTTGTTCCATTATTTTTGGTTAAACAGAGTATTGCTCCACATTCAATTGTTTCCTACTATGTTTAGATTTTATAACCCTTTTTACCGGAATTTTTTTAGAGTCTTAACTGCGCACTCTTCCGAAAATAATTTCCACCTGAATGCTTGTCCAATCCTCAAATGGGCACAAATCGAAATCCTCCTCGCGCATTTCACCGGAACCGACTCAACTCAACACTCAAAAAAATAATAAAACACAAACCCTATTTCCAATGCGGTTACAATCTGGGACCGATGCGAAAAGACGATGGCAGGTATCCTCGTTAGGTCACGTCAGCCGCAATCAGGTCAAGTGACTACTTTAAAATTTGATACCACGAATGATTAAATAACGAACATCAAAAGATGATGTGGCTTCCAGGTTTTCCAGCATCCATCAGGCATTACGAAAAGCACTTAAAGATTTATGTCGTCAGGAACCAAGCTCAAAAGTCAAACCACACCGTACCGCACATTGCCTGACCAAGTTCAGAACTCCACGAAGGACCGCAAAAGTAAATTAACCAAACAAACAAAAAAAAAAAGGAAGAAGCCAAACACAGATGCTCCTTGTGCTCGTATATTTGTCATATGATTTCGTCTGGATTACCCACACGGAGCACTACAGTACACTAATGAGTTCCAGAGAAACAGGACTGTACTCCTAAGAGAAGAAATGTTGTTGAAAATAAAAAATGAAAACAAGAAAGAAGGAAAACAGTTCCAAGTTGTAATTGAAAATAAAATTGGTTTTTCCATTGATCGATTAAGGAATCTCGTCCTTTTCGGTGGATGAGACGCGTAGTGAGATGAGTCCGGGGTATAAGCGTTCTTTTCATCATCAAATGGGAGGCACATTAGGGCAGGTTTGGGGAGCCACTTGGCTTATTTTTATTCCTCCTGTGCCTTACAGCACTGGGCAACAGGACGAGGCATATTCAAATAGCAATTAAATTTCGATTTCAGGGCAGGATATAGGACTGGGCAAACGGAAGCGGGACATCCTAATGAGATCTCCAAGAATGCTGCTCACGTACATATATTTGAGGATGTTTTTCCTCATTTGCATGGAATCTTTGCGCTCGTATTGATGTTGTTTATTGTAATTGAGATGAAATGAAGAGCCTTCTAAAGTAGTTCAAATTGGCTGGCTGTATGTTGTGTGTATTTGAAGAGGTTGATGGATTTTTAATTAGCAACGAAGGTCCTCTTAAAAAAGTTTCGAAATTTACGTCAAAGAACATCGTGCATAGGTGGTGATGGGTGGTACCTTTTATATCTTTTAGAACACAGTTTGTTGCAACGTATATAATTGACTTTGGCATTTGAAAGGGAATCTTCCACCATGCTGCTTTTACAACAGCCCGCAAAACTTAGAAATGCTTAAATCTAGCTTAATTAACTCAACTTTGTTTTAAATAATTTACTCATTTAATACGACAGAGTTCAATCTCCGTCCAGGCACCAATAGTGTCGGTATTGCCATTCGGCATCAGCTGTTTCGCGGTCTGACACCGCCCTTCTGAACCAAAGAGTCCCTGGTGAGCTACTTGTGTTGACTCGGCCTTCCACCGCCAATTTATTCTATCTAAATAGAGAAACGCGTCAGGGGGAATAAGCCCGTTAAGTGGTGCATATCATTGGGCCTAAGGCATGGTCTCTCGAAAACCCGAATCTTTTCAATTAAGCTTGTTTTGACGTTGAACAACACGGGACACCCATAGGCAAGGACAGGCCGAATAAGGGCCGTGTAGCAGATCACCTTTACCTTGACATCGAATTAACTGCTGTGAAACGGTCTCTTTGTCAAGGCAAAGGCCGCTTTGGCTCAGGCTAGAGCAGTATCTTTACGTTTGTTAAAATGTAGATATTGATCTAGTCAGATCCCAAGGTATCTGGCAACACTTCGATTCGCCAGTGGCTGAAAAGGAGCTCCTCCAACCATACAATCAATCAACAATGCATCCGTATCGATATCCGATACCAGTTTAGACGCGGCATGTATGCAATCATGCCCCGCTCTGAAACCGAATTGAAACCCACTCTGAATCCGGAATAATATTTGTGTCCTCAACCCACCCGCCCAGGGCTCTATTGATCACTTCTTCAAAAACGTTGCTGATGTTAGGAAGGAGGCTTATCGAACTTCATTGTCAACCTCAGAGCTGTTAACCTAGCTTTGGTCCTAGATGCTAAGTTTTGTTAGCATTCCGTATTTGCTAAGCAGCATTGACCTGGTCTTTGTCCAGTCGCATATTTTATTCAAAGTAGTAGTAGTAGTGCCTTTGCCGCAAGCATTATATCTCTGCTGTACAGAAAGTACATCGAGTTGGACCCTGAAGCCAAATAGATGTTCAGCGATTAAACGCCTTCAGAACAGATTCAATTTAATTGACAAAGGCGATTTCCGATTATCCATAAACCCTTCGGCTTCGTCTTGCAACCGTATTGCGACATTCATTGAGATGAAGAACATTTGCTTCTCGGCGACTATGTCGGAAAATCCACACGAATTCAAAAAGAAAACAATGCGATTTGGGGTCTGGGAATCGACATGTAAAGGGTTTTTCAACAGGGACTCTACAAAAGTAGAGCGACAGGGACAGCAAATGACGCCATATTTCTTGCCGCTCTTTTGACATTTCTCTTCAGTAAGGTTTGCCATTTCATGATGGAAAGATATACGAGCCAACAACGAGTCCAAATTATTAAAATTTACTACCGAAATTCGGAGTCAGTGGCCTAAACGTTAAGAGTGCTATGACCAGTTTATGGTCGTCATAATCGTCCTAGCAGATCAACAATTGAGCGTCTAGTGGAAAAATTTGAATCCACAGGCACAGTACAAATTGTTCCCGTGTCAGTGAGACAAAGAAGTGCCCGTAGTAACGAGAATATTGCTGCCGCTGAGGCTTCAGTTGCAGAAAGCCCAAATGTGTCTCTCACACGTCGTTCTCAAGCGTTGGGCAGCTCTGTGACGTCGTTATGGCGAATTTTGCGAAAAGGTCTTAGCCTACATCCTTACAAGATTAAATTGACGCAAGAACTGAAGCCGCTTGACCACCAGAAGCGTCGTATGTTCGTGAATTGGGCTGAGCAACCACTTAAAAATGATTCAGATTTTCATCGAAAAATTATCTTCCGCGATGAGGCTCATTTCTGGCTAAATGGCTCCGTCAAAAAACAAAATATACGGTATTGGTCAGGCAGCAATCCACACGTACTCCATGAGTCATCATTGCATCCCGAAAAAATTACGGTTTGGTGTGGTTTATGGGCCGGCGTCGTCGTTGGGCCGTACTACAGCACGTTACTGTGAATGGGGATCGCTACCGTTCAATGATAACCGAATATTTTTGGCCCAATTGTATGACATGGACTTGGAGGACATGTCGTTCCAACAGGACGGCGCCAAAAGCCACACAGCGAATGTCACAATCAATTTATTGGAAACCAAGTTTGGAGAACGTGTTATCTCACGAAATAGTCCAGTCGCTTGGCCGCCTCGGTCGTGCGATGTGACGCCTTTAGACTATTTTCTGTGGCGCTACGTCAAGTCTATGGTCTATGCCAACAAGCCAGCGACGATTGATGAGCTTCGTACGACTATCGAACGTAAAATTGCAGCAGTATCGGCCGATTTATGCTTGAAAACCGTCGAAAATTGGGTTCAGCATTTGGATTTCTGCAAGCGCGCCCGTGTTGGCCACGCAAAAGAAATCGAGTTCCATACATAATGGCATCGAACGTACTTTCACAGGAATAAAGAATTTCTTGATATCCAAAACCGGTTTTGTTTTATTTAGCGCTTCTGTTGAAAAAACCCGATATTAAAATCACGACAAATCTTGGAGAATAAACTAGAAGCTCCAAATCGGTACCCACCATCTTGTCATCAATTTTAATGTCTAGGTTCCACGACCCAAATCTAGGTTCGGCATTCCTGCTAAGCTCGTGCAGGATGACGATGGAGAACTCAAGATGCTCCATTAAGTTCGATAGAGACATCACCGACCCATTTGATGTCAAACAACGTTTAAGATAAGGTGATGCACTGTCATGCGATTTTTTCAGCATCATACTTGGAATAATAGTGCAAAAGTCCCGCTTCAACACCAGAAGCACAATCAGAGAACGCAGCTTGATGTCAATAGTGCATTTCTGAATGTTCAGACAGAAGCGACAAACGGCTCCGCTATAAACATGGATAATCATACTAGCGGGGAGATCAAACGAATAATACCTCTTGAGAGAAAAGTGTGATCTATTAAATTAGCAAATCTGTTTTTTAGAAGATTCAAAAATGCGAGTAGTAAACGGGCAGCTCAAAAAATATGTTTTTTATATTTTTAACTTCCCATCAGGAAGTTCTTGTAATCGGTCGGATTTTCGAAATTCAAAATATTTACATTTCTCCACTTTTGGCGGTCCCAGTAGTCGGCTTCCATTATTGTTAGAAAGATGTCTGTGTGTGTGTGTGTACGTACGTACGTTTGTGCGGATTCTTTCGTATAGCCTAACTCGAGAACAAATCAAGCTATCGAAGCCAAATTGGTTTCATTCGAAGCGTGTGTGCATAAAGATCAGATTTTGGTTAAATTCCATAGTTGAGATAAGCGGCCTTTCACAATGTTAATATCGAAACAATTTAAATTCTGCAAAAAAAAGCAAAGCTTGGTTACAAATTTTCCTTTGCTCATTTCAAAACAAGTTTTTAAAATTCTTTTTCCTATAATAGCATTAGTAATAGGAATGATTTGTAAGTGATGTTCTAGAGCTTACTCAGCACAAGTCTTTATAAAAAGCTTTCTGAAGAAGGTAAAGTTTGCCAAGAAATTGCAGAGTTCAACCGAAACAGACAAATTTTAATTCCCAAAAAAAAAAATACACACTTCCAGTTATGAATAGCGAAAGAGCTTTTGATCATGCTCGAAATTAAGTTTGTGTCACCATGCAACTGGTCCTCAAACTTATAAAAATTTGTATCCCTATAAACAGAGTTCTCACAAAATGTAATTCTTTGGAAACTAGGCTATATAATTTTTGATAATTCTGACTGTCTGATTTATAACATTTTATTGAAGAAGTTGAAAAACAACCGAAACAAGCCGAAAGCGAATACAATTCAACTTCCAATGTTAAATTTGTTGAAATGAAATAGATTTTCGATACTCTAAATTTGAGCTAAATCTAAATCTAAATCTTTGAATAAGTCGATATAAAATCATCCGTCCCAATTCGAGCTCAACCCACGGAATTCAATTGAAACTAAAAACATTTGAGTTTCTCAAACCAATACAAAAAAATCTTAAGTTCTTCTCCTTATTCTATTTATTTATTTATAACTTCTTGCGAGTGAGCAAATTATAAAAAAATTATCTTCACGTCGAGTTGGATACTCTTATAGGGAGTAGCCGTGTGCTACTATGTGCCTACATAAGACTGGCTAAAATTTTTGGTCTTTGGTCCTTTATTTTTGTTTTAAACAGTACGAGATGCTTTCTTTCATTCGTGTAATGCAAGCCAGGGGCAGCCAGTCAGCTTCAACATGAAACTCGACAAGATATAACGCGTACCTTCTGCAAAACGCTTTAACAAGCCATAGTAATTTCTGACAACCAAGACGAAACTTCATACAACGAGCTCGCAAACTTTTCAATATTGAGCACAACATTGGACAAATGTTACTAAATCCCACTTATCCCATTTTCAAGTAATAATTGTGATTTTAATTTTAAAGAATTTTAACTGAACTAGATTAATTTCCTAATGATTCAACTTAATTATTATAATCTCGATCTGATACATAATATCTCATCATTAATTTGTTTTAATTTGGTTTGGATCTTTGTATTTATGTTTTTAATTAATATTAATAATATAAACTTACGGGGAAGCTGAAAAAGTGAGTATCTTAAAGTTGATGTTGGGAGCAAATTAAATAGCACCTTTATGTTTTTTTTTCAATCATGAGATGAGAAGTTCACGGTATGAGCAGGCCTACTCGCACCCAAACAGATTTGTTTTTGAATGCATCATTCATCCGTACTACTTCATGCTTATTTGTCATGTCTGTTTTATATTGGTTTGTAAAAAGCTTAAAGCATTAACATGAAATAAAGTGAATTAAGTAATTAAGATCTAAGTCGTTATAAAAACCAAAACACCAATTCATTTTGTCCTTTTCACACGTAGTGATAAATGTTGTCCTCCAATCTCTTAGCTATTCAGCAGGTTTTTGAACAGTTTTCTATTAATGACCTCTAATTCAAATCGTACTCAAATATTATTTCGAGATATTCCTTTGATAGATGAAGACACCATCACATACAGCACAAAACATTCCATCTCAATTAGCCTCGGTACTGCCGGCCCAAATCCCAATTACCATTCACTGAGACAAATAATTTACTTAATCCGCGAAAACAACATCCCAAAAGCTCATAGAAAACGCACATTTTGCCCTCAGTCAATCCATTACAATTATTCCATAAAACGGATTTAATAGGAATCAAAAAAAAAAAAAAACGAAAGCCTCACGGCCCTTACGGAAGCAATCACAATCCATTAACCGAAGGGCTACATCCGCTCCAAAGCATCCACACCAAAAAACCATTTATTGGCTTTGAAAAGGTCCGTAAATTAGAAATGCCGAGTGCCAAAGCAGATATACGCCATTTGTTGGAGCTCTCTCTGTGCTTTGCTCCTCAACTCGTCTGCGTCCAGTGCCGGTGGCTCACAGGAAGCCACTCAAATAGCAAACTAAATGCGAATATGAAACTCTGTAGCTATAATTACAAATTAATTATCCATTTGCCGGAGCTCCGCCATTGCCCCCACGCCACCACACTAAATCCTTATTATTATGCAGCCTTCGAGAGTCCAAGTTCCGGTGAAACAGCTTTCGTTCAGTTTTGTTTTTATAGCTTTAGAGAGGTTAGAATTTATACAGTCTGGCGGCCGTGTACAAGTACTTCGGTCCAAATTACCCTGTGGGCCAGAAAATCCAATGCTACTGGTCGTAACTACAGAGCGAGGCGGCTAATTGAAATTCTCGCATTTAAATTTGGAAGCACTCCAACATGACACCGGCACGCAGTCACCAAACAAAGCACACCAGCCTGGCACACAATGACTGGCTTTGGCTTCGAGTGGCCAAGTGAAGGGTACATGGACAAGTGCATGCCAATGTCATTTGTTTTGACTGCGCGCTGCAATTGGAGCAGTCAACATGCAGTGACTGCTCTTGGACTTGAACTTTAGGGCAGATGAACTGGTCTGGAGACAACATTCACTTCCAGTTCGATGTTAGTTGTTGCATCAGGAAGTCTGAAGAGGATAATAATTACTTGTGATTGGACTCAAGGTTATCGAGTCGTCTCCTTTGTCTACTGTTTCCTTAGAAGGAATTGCGGATTCACTATAAAAGTTCACATCTTCAGGTGGAATGGTATCAGTTAAAGTTTGTTTATTCCAAAGTACAGACCCTCTTAACAAAAGAAGCACTCAAAATGTTCAAGTTGGTAAGTAAGGGTTTTTTTTTCTATTTTTTGTAGATCGATTGTGATCGGATCTTGTTTTTGTGTGCAGGTGGTACTTTCAGTTCTCGTTGCGGTTGCTGCAGCCAAACCTAGTGGAATAGCTGTTGGAACTCCATTGGTGTATTCGGGTTTGATTCAGGAACCCTCACATCTGACCATTCAAGAGCGAACACTTGAAAATGTTGGCAGCATTGTTCAGAGTGTACCGACAGCGGTTTCCCATCAGAGTTCGACAGTCGTACATGATAGGGCCAATGTGGTGACGCCTCTTGTTGCCGAGGGATATAGGACCAGCATTACTCCAGCCATTCGATCATATGCAGCTCCCGTCATTGCGCAGCAACCACTTTTGCAGTACGCTCTGCCTTACAGGTTGGACTACCTCAAGACTCCGTTGTACAAGTCTTTGATTTTGTAAGACGGTTCCGTTGAATGACAAAAGTTTTTCTGATCTAGATTTTAATGAATAAAGATTGACGAACGATTCGAGCCTTCATATTTGACATCATTTTATTTTCGTCTTGATCCTTTTTTTCTTCAAGCTCGAGATAACGCTCAGCAGTCATTCAGATATAAGGATCAGCTGCTTTTCAATTGTGAAGGTCGGGAGGTTTTCAGCTACTCGTATGAGGATCAGAAGCGTTGGAAATATAAGTCCAGAGTTAGGTGGCAGCTCCTTTTAAGCTGTCTGTCCACTCAAAATATGCTGAGGAACCGATCGTGAACCGAAACAGTTTTGAGGAACGTCTGAAATGTTGTCGCATTGCTGACAAAAAGATATCCGGGTAAAAAAAGACTCTGAGGCCCACAATGGCCTTGTCAAAACTTTGATCCTTTTCACTAATTCGACAGATCCTGACATTCGAAGACACCGACCTGAAGATTTAAAAGTTCATCGTAGAATTATCAGCTTGGAATGAACGGGCTTTAATATATTTTGTTATGGGTTTTGTGTTTGAGAGCAATGGACCCTAAACGTTGCCAATTTTTGGAAAAATATCACTTTACATCGTGGATAAACTAAAAGGGGACAGAAACTGCTTTGGTAGGCATTCACCTGACATCTTTTCCTCGAAGTACCGATGCCTTTGTCTGAGATGAAGCTTGATGTCAAACTTCAGACGACGGTCCAGTGAATTTTCTGTTTGTGGACCTATTTGAATGTGTTTTTGTTTTTTTTTGTTTATTTGTCCACCTTGAAATAAAATCTTTTTCTGTTTTTTTTCTCTCAAGAGACTTTCAGAGTTCAGCCTGTCACTAAACCTTAGCCATAACCCAATCTTATTTATCTTATCCTTTTCAGGCACACTTACGCAATATCTGAGATTTGCATGTCCATCCCCAGAGTTTAAAGGCTCATAGAGCATACACTTGTCTGTCGCCCTTCTAGAAAATGATATATTATAGGTAAGGTACGTTCATGAGGTCCAATAAATAGCCATTAGCATCCAGGTACAAGAATGCCTCCGGCGGAATGTGTCCACTCACCATACAGCTTCTGAAATACCCAAGGTAAGGATAAAACAAACCTGAAATATGTTCGTTTTCGATAACGTTTGCTGATCGCGCGTAATGGTTTCTCACAAGATCAAGAACAACATTGTCAATTCTTGATAGGCCAGAGACATCCAAAAAAATTTTGTTCGTAACGTAGTGATGAAAATTTGAATGAGCCCTTCTATACATATGCAAGCAGGCTCGGAGACATTTTCTATCAAATATTCGATGTAGGACGGACTTATGTTCCACCATACTGAACTCGCGTAAGTCAAGATTGGACGAATAAATGCTTGGTAGCATACGACTTTCACATTGGACCTCAAACTGCTGGAGTATACAAGAGCCTTACAGGACATAAATGCCGCTTTAGCTTTTCGTAACTGGGTATTTATGTGTACATTAAAACTCAGAAATTTATCAAGATGCACAACTAAATACTTCACAACAATTTTTACTTGTATGTGAAGGCCGTTAGTACTCGTTGCACTTAGTTTTTTTTTCAGTTCCGTCTTAAATCTGAGTTACCGCGTCTTATTGGGGTGCGGATCAGTATGGTTTCACATTTTGCGTGGTTAATTTTGAGCTTCCATTCCGAGCAAAATGCTTATTGTACTTTTCATGGAGTTTCCCTTGAATATCTAAAATTTTCGAGCCACTTACGTACAAGATAATGATAATGACAAGATATGATGTGGAAGTTAAGAAGGGTAAAGGATATTTTTATTTCGATCATTAATAAGTCTTGTTTAAGTAAATCGTAATGTTCGATACAGTTTGCTGGTACTTCAACTGTGAGTAGTTTTATCGTTGCTGAGCTTTCAGTGAAGTTCGTCCATGGATATTTTGTGGTCCTTATCACAAAGGAATTGTAAACCGTCTGTGACGAGAATCTTGTCGGTGTCTTTACCTCTAATGAAAAAGCACTTTGAACGGTTTCGAAGCATTTAGCGTATACAAGACAAGATCCTTGCAGTGTGCGGGTTAAAATGTTCGTGGAAACGAAAACACATGCAAAAAGGCTGAAGAACACATCTTCTCTAATATGCTGACCAGTAGGCAGTTTATTGTAAAGAATGACAATTTTACTTCCACTGGGACTTTTGACGCAAACAACGGTCTGCAACAAGGCGCTGTGAATTCGCCGATTTTATTAAACATTTTTACAAGTAACCTCGTAAGCTATCTTCACCAAACCACGCTATAGAATACAAAGATGAATTAATTGTTTACAGGTCAGGTCCAAAGATAGAGGCTATTGTAAGGATTTTACAGTATGATTTCGGTAAGATTCAGCGATATTGCGACGATTGGGAGCTCAAGATCAAATTCCAAAAGTTTGAAACCATTCTGTTTGGGTCGTCGTTGTCTGGGGCATCCAGCGATACCAGAAGGAATTGGCGAAAGTTCTCTAACGTTGGTCTGGCTTGATCACGCCCTTTATTCGGCCTGCTCTTGATTGTGGATCTCTTGTGTGGTTAAATGTGCGAGCAAGCTTGATGGAAAAGATTCGGGTTTTTGAAAGAAAATTTTTCAGAGTTTCTCTTCATTTATACAGAGCCACAGAGTCGGTGTACAAACAATTCTATTCAAATGAGGTCCTGTACTAGGGGGCCAACTTAATCAGAGTGGACGAGTCACCGATAAATCTTATTCGAAGCCATATTTCAAGAGCAATGTCCGTGAACAACAACCTAATTTACGGGGCTTATTACCACAATTATTTGTACCACGAGACTGTGCGTATAACCCCTCAAAGGTTTTCCTCATCTAGTCATTTTACCAGGCCGGCTTACAGAGATTAAGATTAAGGTGTTAAGGAACGAAGGATATTTTTATTTTATATCTTATTTTAAGTTAGCTGAAGTTATTGCAGATTTAGTTTGAATTGTTTTAAGATGGTTAATAAGATAACATAGCAAATTTATTAAGTTTTTTTTTCACTAAGTTTTTTCTTTCTCAAAAAATATTTTTTTTAGTATCACATTAATCTTAAGTTAAAAATAAATACAAGTTAACTCATTTGGTCGAAAGACATTATAATAGAATGAGGAAAATAATTTAATTCAGAGCGCCCAGAAAGGGCCAGTAAGTTATGTTTACAGGCTAGTTAAGTATTTTTAATGAAATGAAAATACATTAGAAAAAAAGAAGAAGAAGAACTCAATTAATATTGTTCTACTGGTATTTGTCTAGTAATGTTGTTCCTAGTTCAAGGGGAATGATCCTGCAACGATCAGAGCCTGAGAAAGAGTAGCCTTACAGCGTCGATGGTCTTGAGTACAGTGCTTCCACGCTGCTTGATCCTTGAACCTGAGGTTTGGTCTTTTCGTTTTTCTTGAACCTGGTGATTTGGATTTGAATAATCACTTGGCTGGAGTGTTATTGTCCATTTTCCTGATGTGACCGTTCCAGAGTAGTCGACGGTGGCCACCAGACGCCCTCTTCGCAGGAAGGACCAAATATCCGACGAAGGATCTCAATCTTTGCTCAGCCGCTTTCTTTAATTTCCAGCATTCAGGTTCATAAAGAAGGACTGGCAAAATGTTGGTTCATCTTGTTAGGAGTGTGGATCCTAGTTGTTTTGACAAACCAAAGCAAAGGCGGTTGCCTAGGTTAAATCTACATCGGATCACCAGTGTGTTACAATTTGTCGAGGATATACTGGTTTCGAGGTAGATGAACTCCTAAACTACCTCAAAATTGTAGATGCCAATACTTATGTTCTGTCCGAGATGATGTTCATACTTCGAACAACATTTCTGGTTCACAGCGTTTATTTTGTTTTGTCCTTATTGATTCCAAGACTAGCCCGGTTTACCTGCTCTTCAATCGGCTTGAATGCTTCAAATTGGAATGAGCGACGATGTTCATATCGTCGTACTATCTGTTCCAAGAAAATATTGCAGAAGTATCGGGAAAGGAGATATCCAAATTGCACTAGAGAGAGCCATCGCGTTGTAGAGCTTATATGCGGCTTTGAAGGCAATGAATCGATCGATGATGGGGGCCGACTTGAAACCCATTGGTTTTTTAAAGGATTTAGCGTATGGAAAAAATTTGGTCAATCGTTGATTTGTCAGGCTTGAAGCCACACTAGCATTGTCCGGTTTGCGAGGCGCAAAAATGATTAAGTAGTTCATTTAGTACGCTGAATCGCCTTTTTCGTTGATTGGAGATACTTTCATGCTCCAAAACTTGGCAGATGATCTCAACCAGAGCATAGCCACCTCATTTAACAAGTTCAATGTGCGGCTAGATTCTTGGCTCTTTCATAAAAGTTTCTGACATGAAGTCGATTTCTAGACTCTTCTATGCTCTAGAGTTTGTGGCTTTGCACTGTTCTCGTTTTCCGTTGCAGTGTTTTCGTATATAGTATGTCTCATTTTTTGCCTTCTTTTCCTAGATTTTTTCTCTATTGTGGTTGGAAGCCTAAGGTTGTCTCGGCTGACAGTGCGGCATTGTTCTCAAAAATTGTTAGCGTTTGTAGTTGGCGACGGCATATTGGAGAGTCTTTCGCTAAGCTGCTCTCTGAAGTCTCTGACTATCGATGGTGTGTTTCGGTGTTCAATGTTTAACCTCCTTTTATTTGGCTCCTGTAGGTTTCTTACTTTAGACTGTCGAGCTATAAGTCGGACTGCTAAAAAAAGTGCTCAGAGTCTATGTTAGCCGCTATAAACATTCGCGCTTCCAGTATGCTTGGTCGACCAATCTGGAGATACTCAGGTTGCTGTGTGTATTTTTTTTGGTGGAATTTCCTGCTTCTTATAACCATATTACTAGCTGCCGCTGGTGAGTTTGTGAGTCGTTGTCCGTTGTCTTTAGTACTTTCCGACAGCTCCGCCCAATTTTTTGTTTTTCTTTCTTTGTTTTCTTTCTGATTGTAGCATTGATATCGCCGAGTTCGCTGTTTACTCGTGCTCCGGACAGGCAACGTAGGCTCTATCCAAGAGCTCATAAAATTCCTAGCTGGCGGGATCCTCCATTTCATCGATTTGTCTCTGATGCGGATCACAGTCAGGAGGTCACTTATCGACTTATAGTCGATGACATTCGCTCTTAGCCTCTTTCCCACGATAGATCAGCATCCCAATTTGTGCAGCCTTTTGTGACAGCTGTAAAATATGTCTAATCTTTCCTTTCCGTGGTTCCTGATCCTATCCAGCGTTTTTCCTGGATCTTAGGAATGCCTATACTGCTTGAGGTTGTATTCTAGTTTTTGTGTGGTTCCGGGAGTGTATAGGGCCCTAATATTCATTGTCCTTTTATCCTCCGCGCCTTCTTTGTTTGGATCGTTTGTTATCCGAAGCTTCTTAAGGCTCTCTCATAAGTGCGTTTTGTTTTCTGTGATTGGGGTGTTAGTCAAACGCGCATCTATCAGCGGATAGAGGAACTGACCCTTTGTCAGGCCACCCGATGTATACATTGGTGGCCAAGATAGCTATCTAGGAAGCCGCGTGGAGGCCGTATGTCAGCTTAATTTGCCCAAGGAACAGGGGTCGTAACTGACTTCCGTCTGCGCTTGACAATAAGAAACGCCCCAAGGTGGCAATGTTACATCCCTTCTGTTGCTTTAAGCTTTGAACGAAATGTTCTCCGGAATAGTGGCTACATTGTCAAATATGTGTTAGAAAGGTGACTTTAATTGGTAAGCCAAGATCCCGTGACCTCAGATCTCTCCACCTCTTTGATCTGGTCCCATACCGTACCAAGAGTGGTATCCTTAAACCAATGTCACTTACTGACGTTCACTTTATGTTTTGTTAAAGCATTGTTTGGATTTGAAGTCCATAAGTCAGTAAGTTTGCACCTTCCTTTAGTAAAAACAAAACACGACACAAGAACTGAATTAAATTTCTCTCACATTTCATTCCATTTCCGACCACTCCAATCCACAAAGTGTCAACCAAACTTCTGAACAAAAACAAAAAGGCTATCTCGGTTCACAATGATAAGCGAAAATCCAACCATCAAATTGACATCACCAAAAGTGGAACCTTAAACATTATTACGGAACGTAACGACTGGAAAAAAAAGTTAATTACATCAAGAACAATCTTTGGCAGGACCTGCTGTGGCAAAAAAATAAAAACAAAAATCCCAACTCATCCAAATGATACGCATTTGTAAGCTTTGCTTCTGTCATTAATTATCAATAAACTTCAGGCGCCACTCCTGCCGCTCGCCCACCATTCAAAGGAATCGAATCATTATCATCATCATCCGTGGAGGACCCTTTTCTTGCCCCACGAAGATACAACCACTCGACGTTGTTTTGCTGTTATTATTGATGAGTTATTTTTACGAAAGGACACACCCAGACTCGAGTTCGAAGGATCAACGTTTTATTAAACACAAATCGAATCCAATCGATTCATGATTCGAGATTCGTTGCAGAAGCGTCGCGTCGTTCATCTCTGATTACGAAACAATTTCTTCACTTTTAGTCATCCTTGTGGTGTGCTTTCTTCTTCTTGCTTTTGTGTAAGCAGAACGAAATCCGTGATGGCGGTGAATTAATCAGGATTATTACAATTTTTGTAGCGACCCTTATTGGAGACTAGGATAATGGATGAATAATTGCTTGCTAACGGACAAAGGGATTAGAGTTTGTTGGAATGGGCCTGTTTGTTTGTTTCGTGTTGGGCTTCATAAATTATTATCGGCTTGACCCCGATTTACATTAATTACACTATTTGATGTTTCGTTTTAAGGGTCGAAAGGTAAACAATGAATTCTATTTACAGCTTTGCCTTTGTTCCTCTTTCCTTGTTTACCTTATTGACAGTAATGCTTTAATTTTTGAGTAAGGGGCAATAGGGATGTTGATGATTTTTTTTTCTGTCAAAAATTTCACAAAACAAAGAACAGAACAGTTGGATCGAAGGACCAGTTTTAGACACTTCAAGTATCAAATTTGTCACAGTGACTTGGGTGGGCCGTTGTGCGGTTTTCCGTCGAATTACTTGTATTGCATCAACTGCAGCTGTTGTAAGAAAGTTTGTTGAAAGTTCGAGAAGCTGTTTTGTTTAACATGAATCCTACAAGCCTGAAAAGAATTTTAAAAAAAGATCTCGGACGTTTATAAGGTCCAATCGGCTCAGAAATTGTAGTAAATTGACCCCAAGCTTCGATATATCTTCTCTGACTCGAAATTGACAATAATTTTAAACAAAAATTCATTTTTTCATTTGAATCACAGAAATGCAATATTTGAGCTCAGGAAATCCATACTTGATGAGCAAAGCTTACGGATTATGAACGTGCGTCCATCTTTATTCCACCAACCCACCAAGGTATTATTGGTCTATGTTTATTCCACCAACTTTCCATCGATTTCAATGCCGTTTATGATAGCATCTACAAAAACGAGCTGCATAGTCAAGTTTAGTTTTGGCATCCCTGCTAAGCTCGTCCATTTTTTCAGGATGAACTGGTGAAAGCGGCGTTCTGGCGTTCTCACTTTGACGTATAGAGTTGAAACAACTTCCTCACATGGATTGAAAGATCTCAGAAATTTGATGGGTGTTTGATCGTAAATATCGTAAGCTCGAGCTCAACGTCGCAGTGGACCTACATTCAATTAGCTCTGGCGGTTTGACAGTTCACTAACAGCTGTTTCTGTTTATTTGCGTGAATTGACTTTTTTTTGGATTCAACCCGGTTTTTCGAAATGGCTAGCTTCGAGGAGAAATTAATTAAGTTCTTTTTTTTCTGTTTAATACAAAATCAAGGAGTTATAAAAATATTCTGATAAGAGACACTCTGGGGCGTATGACATATTTGTGTGTGAGAAAAGCGCGCTAGAAGTGGACTCTCCAACGCAGGACTTGCAGTTTTTGTTCCCGAGTGACTTACACACGCCGACATCTAGTAAGCCTGCAGTGAAGAGGTTAAGATCATCCGAATCTACGGCAAAACGACATGCCAAAGTTGATGAAAAGGATCAGCGAGTCATCGGAAATGGACCCAAATGATAAGTTTATAAAGTCCATGGCCAAAAAAATGAAGTAACTGCCGCAAGAGAGCATCATTTGATCATTGTTTTTGGCCGAAATAAATAATGACATTTTTAAAACAATTAAGTAATAAAATGATTATTGAATAATTTGTTTATATTTTATTTGCAAATAAATATTCTTTCAGCGTATCCCGCAACTGAAACGCGTTTCGTGTTGGAAAATTGGAACCAATGTTTCTCATTCCAGCAAGAGGCTCTGTTTCATTTCGCCATGATCCTTTTCGCACAATCTCATCGTTGTTGTCAAATACATCTACAGAATCTGGAGTACAATAAGCAGAATCGTTGAGTTTAACGAAATTGTGCAAAACGACCACAGCTTTAACTATCCTCAGGAGGATACGCCATTTCGCCATAAGTATGCCAAACGCGTTACAATTACGCAACGGGCACGCTTGTTGACATTATACCTGTAGTCCGGCAGTAATATACCCGGATATGGTCGCATCAAAAACGTCTTCTACGGAAAAGCTGCATCTCCAACCAAATAATAGTTGCAGTTGATATAGGAGAAAGTATTCCACCATCGCTTTGGCTTCCATATGCTTCACAATTAACTGCAGTTAAGGTGTAATTAGCATCACCACGCAGCCAAAAGAACAATTGCGTGATAAACTTTGTAATTGAAGTATTCGGATCCAGCATTTGGTGGATAACGTATATTGATGTGCTTCCCGTCAATAGCAGGTAGGTTCCACATCAAGCATTTGAAGAAATGTAACATACGGCAATACAAAAAACAACGTACAACTTGGTGAAATTGATTTCCTTCAACGATGGTTCGATGAGGGAACGTAGTAAGTTGAATTTTCGAGGCACTATACGAGTTATCTTATAAAACTTCTCTGGATCACGCTCCTGCATCTGATCAACATTGAGCGCGTAGAATCTTTGCTCGTCCCTGCTCAAATTCAACTCGCGAGCCCACCACCATTCCTGTTACCCTCTGAGCATACTCCAACACCACCAATAAAAAATAAGTCCACATATTTCTCAAGCTCGTTAATTTTTTTTATTAATAAATGTGATAATATTAAACCAAATTCGTTAGGCAGACCAGCACAAATGACAGTTCAAATTATATGTTGTAGTACATAACCTCCCAAAGCGAAGTGACATTTGGTTTTGCTCAATCTTTAGTCGCTCTTTTTGACACATTTTATCGTTAAGCTTCTACAAAGCCCCCAAAGCGAGAGAGCCCGAACGCCGCATTGCGTTATGGACATTAAGATTGGCAAAGACCTCACCGGTCCCTTTAATGTACTTGAAAGAATGTTGCAAAAATCCCGTGTCAATAATTGATGCACTATCTTTCAAAGGTCTGTCCAACTACTTGCATACGTCATCGGAAGAACGCTGCGTGATGTCAACAGTGCACTTGTGAGTATTGAGACAGAGGCGGCAACGATGGGTTTGGCGGTAAACGAGGACAAAACGAAGTGAATGCTGTCATCAAGAAAGGACATCCAACACCAGTGCCTTGGTCACAACGTCATCGTAGACAGCTTTTACTTTGAGAAAATAATTAGGGACGTACCTAGGCTTTGCCATAAAAACAGCGCTGCTGTTTCCTTGGGCGAGGAAAGCAATTGAGAAGTAAAGCCCTCTCTCGAAAAACAAAAACAATGCTCATCCCGGTTCTTGTATATGGTTCAAAAGCATGGACACTTTCAAAAGCGGATGAGAGCCACTGGAGACAGCTAGTTAGGGACCGAGTTGGCTGGAGGAGCTTGTTTGTTGAGGGCATGGTTCACCAAGGACTGCAGTGCTACCTTAAGTTGCTTAATTCAAAGAGGGGTTAACCAAAAGGCCTACTGCTAAGCGAGCCGAGATTTGTTTCTTTGATTTGTTTGAAGTTCGACGTAAAGGGATCATAACTCAACTATTTGGCTTTTTGAAAAGAATAATATCTTAAAATTGATGAACATATTTTTTTGTCAGCTGCCGAGAGTTTGGTCTCTTTTTGTACAAAGTTTGACAATGTAGCCTCATCTCGACTGCTTGGCCATTCGATCACGTCTCGTTAGTTTGGAATTGATGAGCCGGTTGAAACCGATGTAGTCCATCTTTCTCGAAAACTTTTTGGTGTTATCTATCGGCTTCCAAACTTTTTCCGTGTTGTTATTAAACGCTATCAGTATTGCTTATAAAACAAGCATTGTAAGTGACAGTATTACTCATAGAGTAATACCCATCTTGTCACAGCATAATTTAGAACATTTGAGTTCTTGAGCACACTAACAATATCGTTAATGGCTAGAATGAATAAAAGGGGACCAAGGTGGCTTACTTGAGGCACACCTGAGGTAGCGTTTATTGTTTTATAGGTCGATCCCCTAAAAAAAACTTGATACGTTCTCCCGTCAAGATACGAGCATATCCACTCCACGAAAGATAAAGGAAAACCAAGGGATTTCATTTTAAAAGCAATTAGCTTATGGGAAAGCTTATCAATGGCCTTACTGAAATCAGTGTACACGCAGTCGACTTGATTTCCTACTTCTAGGGTTTTATTTGTAAATGCAGTAAACTCTAACAAATTTGTTACCGTGGATTTGTTTTTAACAAAGCCATGCTGTTGATCAGTTACAGAAAGGTTTACAACTAAAATAAACGCTGTCGAAAATGATAGCCTCAAAAAGTTTCGGAAAGCAAGATAGCTTAGCTATGGGCCTGTAATTAGTAACATCTCCCCGGGAGCCCTTTTTGTGCACCGGGATTATTAAAAATCATTTTTCCGAAATTTTGGAAAAACTTTTTGGTTAATAGAGGCTTGAAATAAAAAAGCCAAAGGAGCTGCAAGAGAGCTACAGAAATTCTTAAAGATTATTGGAGGTATCCCATCGGGTCCGCAGGTGGTGTCCGTTCCAAGGCGAGCAAGATGGTATTCCACGTCACTAGAAGTTATTGATAGTTGACCCATTGAACTAGGGCAAAAGGTCTCTAAGTGAGCGAATTCTTTTGGGTCGGGTATAAAACTATCAAGAATCATAGGCGGAACTGAAAAAAGAGGAAACGAAATTACATACTATAAATCATCTGGTTTTTTACTTGAGTTATTTAAGTATGAAAGAGTAGAAGGATAACCATCAGATTTTCTCTTGCAGTTGATAAATTTCCAAAACGATTTTGGGTCGTTTAGATAGCTGTCATAAAGACGACTTGAAAGTGACTGAAATTCCATATGAATGGAAAAGTAGCGATCATGGTCTTTAGAATTATTACTTGAAGGGTACTTTTTCCATGCCTTATTCCGTCTATTACGTAGACTTCGTAATTCATGATTGTACCATGGGGCAGTTGCTAAAGAGCCCATTCGTGTTTGTTTAACGGGAACAGATGAAACGAAGCAGTCGAACATGTTCACATAAAATTTGCCAACCATTTGGTCAACAGTTCCTTTAAAGATACTGTTAAAGTTTATCTTAGAAACTAATTCGTTAAGAAGATTAAAATCAGTATTTTTAAAATCAAACTCTAGATCTTTGTATTCCACGTCATTCTCAAGCCCATTGTCAAAAGATAAAATGATTTGAAGAGGAGGATGAAATGTATCAATTTTTGTCATAGGCAGGATACTGCGTTCGACAATGCAGTTACTTGCATTAGTGAAAAAAGCAAAGTCAACTAATCTGTCCATGCAGTTTTTTATACAGCTCATTTGCTGTAATCCACACGAGATCTGAGAGTCAAGAAAAATTGACGAATGACGAGATACACTAACAGCTGTAACAAAATAAAGTTCGTCGTCAGAAGGTATCCATTTTAAATGAGGTAAGTTAAAATCACCTAATAATAAAATTTCGTCAAGAGGATCGCAATTATCAGATACATAATTGATAGCAGCTGAGATTCCTTCATAAACATTGTTAGAGAGATTTGAGTTTAATTTTAACACATATTACATCCAAGCTTTCAACAAAAGGAATCGGAAAGATAGAGCTTTCCAAAATATTTCGAACCCCAATGATAACACCACGCCCGGGTCAGCAATGTTTGAAGATCTATCTTTTCGATAAACTTCAAACTCGGCTGAAAATAGTTCATTATTTAAAAAGCTTGGATTGAGCCACGTTTCAGTTAGTGCGATGACGTCATGATCACAGTTATGGGACTTTTTTCCCGAAATCACAAATATCTATATCTGAGATATGGATATTCCTATGCTTATTAAACAAAACACAAATTCCAAAATTTAGCTCTGAGAACCATATAATGACGAAAATATTGAGATTTGAAATCCGAGGCTTTTTTGCAAAATTCTGCTGGACTATAGCCCATGATTTCAAAATGCATTTTTTTCCCGAAATCACAAATATCTATTTCTGAGATATGAATATTCCTATGCTTATTAAACAAAACACAAATGACGAAAATATTGAGATTTGAAATCCGAGGCTTTTTTGCAAAATTCTGCTGGACTATAGCCCAGGATTTCAAAATGCACTTTTTTCCCGAAATCGAAAATATCTATATCCGAGATATGAATATTCCTATGCTTACTAAACTAAACACAAATTCCAAAATTTAGCTCTGAGAACCATATAATGACGAAAATATTGAGATTTGAAATCCGAGGCTTTTTTGCAAAATTCTGCTGGACTATAGCCCATGATTTCAAAATTCACTTTTTTCCCGAAATCACGAATATTTACTTTTGAGACATGGACATTCATATGCTTCTTAAACTAAACACAAATTCCAAAATTTAGCTCTGAGAACCATATAATGACGAAAATATTGAGATTTGAAGTCCGAGGCTTTTTTGCAAAATTCTGCTGGACTATAGCCCATGATTTCAAAATGCACTTTTTCCCCGAAATCACAAATATCTATATCTGAGATATGGATATTCCTATGCTTATTTAACTAAACACAAATTCCAAAATTTAGCTCTGAGAACCATATAATGACGAAAATATTGAGATCTGAAATCCGAGGCTTTTTTGCAAAACTCTGCTGGACAATAGCCCATGATTTCAAAATGCACTTTTTTCCCGAAATCACAAATATCTATATCTGAGGTATGGATATTCCTATGCTTATTAAACTAAACACAAATTCCAAAATTTAGCTCTGAGAACCATATAATGACGAAAATATTGAGATTTGAAATCCGAGTCTTTTTTGCAAAATTCTGCTGGAATATAGCCCATGATTTCAAAATGCACTTTTTTCCCGAAATCACAAATATCTATATCTGAGATATGGATATTCCTATGCTTATTAAACTAAACACAAATTCCAAAATTTAGCTCTGAGAACCATATAATGACGAAAATATTGAGATTTGAAATCCGAGTCTTTTTTGCAAAATTCTGCTGGAATATAGCCCATGATTTCAAAATGCACTTTTTTCCCGAAATCACAAATATCTATATCTGAGATATGGATATTCCTATGCTTACTAAACTAAACACAAATTCCAAAATTTAGCTCTGAGAACCATAAAATGCCGAAAATATTGAGATTTGAAGTCCGAGGCTTTTTTGCAAAATTCTGCTGGACTATAGCCCATGATTTCAAAATGCACTTTTTCCCCGAAATCACAAATATCTATATCTGAGATATGGATATTCCTATGCTTATTAAACTAAACACAAATTCCAAAATTTAGCTCTGAGAACCATATAATGACGAAAATATTGAGATTTGAAATCCGAGGCTTTTTTGCAAAATTCTGCTGGACTATAGCCCATGATTTCAAAATTCACTTTTTTCCCGAAATCGCAAATATCTATATCTGAGATATGGATATTCCTATGCTTATTAAACTTAACACAAATTCCAAAATTTAGCTCTGAGAACCATATAATGACGAAAATATTGAGATTTGAAATCCGAGGCTTTTTTGCAAAATTCTGCTGGACTATAGCCCATGATTTCAAAATTCACTTTTTTCCCGCAATCGCAAATATCTATATCTGAGATATGGATATTCCTATGCTTATTAAACTTAACACAAATTCCAAAATTTAGCTCTGAGAAATATATAATGACGAAAATATTGAGATTTGAAATCCGAGGCTTTTTTGCAAAATTCTGCTGGACTATAGCCCATGATTTCAAAATTCACTTTTTTCCCGAAATCACAAATATCTATATCTGAGATATGGATATTCCTATGCTTATTAAACTAAACACAAATTCCAAAATTTAGCTCTGAGAACCATATAATGACGAAAATATTGAGATTTGAAATCCGAGGCTTTTTTGCAAAACTCTGCTGGACAATAGCCCATGATTTCAAAATGCACTTTTTCCCCGAAATCACAAATATCTATATCTGAGATATGGATATTCCTATGCTTATTAAACTAAACACAAATTCCAAAATTTAGCTCTGAGAACCATATAATGACGAAAATATTGAGATTTGAAATCCGAGGCTTTTTTGCAAAATTCTGCTGGACTATAGCCCATGATTTCAAAATTCACTTTTTTCCCGAAATCGCAAATATCTATATCTGAGATATGGATATTCCTATGCTTATTAAACTTAACACAAATTCCAAAATTTAGCTCTGAGAAATATATAATGACGAAAATATTGAGATTTGAAATCCGAGGCTTTTTTGCAAAATTCTGCTGGACTATAGCCCATGATTTCAAAATTCACTTTTTTCCCGAAATCACAAATATCTATATCTGAGATATGGATATTCCTATGCTTATTAAACTAAACACAAATTCCAAAATTTAGCTCTGAGAACCATATAATGACGAAAATATTGAGATTTGAAATCCGAGGCTTTTTTGCAAAATTCTGCTGGACTATAGCCCATGATTTCAAAATTCACTTTTTTCCCGAAATCGCAAATATCTATATCTGAGATATGGATATTCCTATGCTTATTAAACTTAACACAAATTCCAAAATTTAGCTCTGAGAAATATATAATGACGAAAATATTGAGATTTGAAATCCGAGGCTTTTTTGCAAAATTCTGCTGGACTATAGCCCATGATTTCAAAATGCACTTTTTTCCCGAAATCATGAATTCCAAAATTTAGCTCTGAGAACCATATAATGACGAAAATATTGAGATTTGAAATCCGAGTCTTTTTTGCAAAATTCTGCTGGACTATAGCCCATGATTTCAAAATGCACTTTTTTCCCGAAATCATGAATTCCAAAATTTAGCTCTGAGAACCATATAATGACGAAAATATTGAGATTTGAAATCCGAGGCTTTTTTGCAAAATTCTGCTGGACTATAGCCCATGATTTCAAAATTCACTTTTTTCCCGAAATCGCAAATATCTATATCTGAGATATGGATATTCCTATGCTTATTAAACTTAACACAAATTCCAAAATTTAGCTCTGAGAACCATATAATGACGAAAATATTGAGATTTGAAATCCGAGGCTTTTTTGCAAAATTCTGCTGGACTATAGCCCATGATTTCAAAATTCACTTTTTTCCCGAAATCACAAATATCTATATCTGAGATATGGATATTCCTATGCTTATTAAACTAAACACAAATTCCAAAATTTAGCTCTGAGAACCATATAATGACGAAAATATTGAGATTTGAAATCCGAGGCTTTTTTGCAAAATTCTGCTGGACTATAGCCCATGATTTCAAAATTCACTTTTTTCCCGAAATCGCAAATATCTATATCTGAGATATGGATATTCCTATGCTTATTAAACTTAACACAAATTCCAAAATTTAGCTCTGAGAAATATATAATGACGAAAATATTGAGATTTGAAATCCGAGGCTTTTTTGCAAAATTCTGCTGGACTATAGCCCATGATTTCAAAATTCACTTTTTTCCCGAAATCACAAATATCTATATCTGAGATATGGATATTCCTATGCTTATTAAACTAAACACAAATTCCAAAATTTAGCTCTGAGAACCATATAATGACGAAAATATTGAGATTTGAAATCCGAGGCTTTTTTGCAAAACTCTGCTGGACAATAGCCCATGATTTCAAAATTCACTTTTTTCCCGAAATCGCAAATATCTATATCTGAGATATGGATATTCCTATGCTTATTAAACTTAACACAAATTCCAAAATTTAGCTCTGAGAAATATATAATGACGAAAATATTGAGATTTGAAATCCGAGGCTTTTTTGCAAAATTCTGCTGGACTATAGCCCATGATTTCAAAATGCACTTTTTTCCCGAAATCATGAATTCCAAAATTTAGCTCTGAGAACCATATAATGACGAAAATATTGAGATTTGAAATCCGAGTCTTTTTTGCAAAATTCTGCTGGACTATAGCCCATGATTTCAAAATGCACTTTTTTCCCGAAATCATGAATTCCAAAATTTAGCTCTGAGAACCATATAATGACGAAAATATTGAGATTTGAAATCCGAGGCTTTTTTGCAAAATTCTGCTGGACTATAGCCCATGATTTCAAAATTCACTTTTTTCCCGAAATCACAAATATTTACTTTTGAGATATGGATATTCCTATGCTTATTAAACTAAACACAAATTCCAAAATTTAGCTCTGAGAACCATATAATGACGAAAATATTGAGATTTGAAATCCGAGTCTTTTTTGCAAAATTCTGCTGGACTATAGCCCATGATTTCAAAATTCACTTTTTTCCCGAAATCATGAATATTTACTTTTGAGATATGGATATTCCTATGCTTATTAAACTAAACACAAATTCCAAAATTTAGCTCTGAGAACCATATAATGACGAAAATATTGAGATTTGAAATCCGAGTCTTTTTTGCAAAATTCTACTGGACTATAGCCCATGATTTCAAAATGCACTTTTTCCCCGAAATCACAAATATCTATATCTGAGATATGGATATTCCTATGCTTACTAAACTAAACACAAATTCCAAAATTTAGCTCTGAGAACCATAAAATGCCGAAAATATTGAGATTTGAAATCCGAGGCTTTTTTGCAAAATTCTGCTGGACTATAGCCCATGATTTCAAAATTCAGTTTTTTTCCCGAAATCACGAATATTTACTTTTGAGACATGGACATTCATATGCTTCTTAAACTAAACACAAATTCCAAAATTTAGCTCTGAGAACCATATAATGACGAAAATATTGAGATTTGAAATCCGAGTCTTTTTTGCAAAATTCTGCTGGACTATAGCCCATGATTTCAAAACGCACTTTTTTCCCGAAATCACAAATATCTATATCTGAGATATGGATATTCCTATGCTTATTAAACTAAACGCAAATTCCAAAATTTAGCTCTGAGAACCATATAATGACGAAAATATTGAGATTTGAAATCCGAGGCTTTTTTGCAAAATTCTGCTGGACTATAGCCCATGATTTCAAAATTCAGTTTTTTTCCCGAAATCACGAATATTTACTTTTGAGACATGAACATTCATATGCTTCTTAAACTAAACACAAATTCCAAAATTTAGCTCTGAGAACCATATAATTACGAAAATATTGAGATTTGAAATCCGAGTCTTTTTTGCAAAATTCTGCTGGACTATAGCCCATGATTTCAAAATGCACTTTTTTCCCGAAATCACAAATATCTATATCTGAGATATGGATATTCCTATGCTTATTAAACTAAACGCAAATTCCAAAATTTAGCTCTGAGAACCATATAATGACGAAAATATTGAGATTTGAAATCCGAGTCTTTTTTGCAAAATTCTGCTGGACTATAGCCCATGATTTCAAAATGCACTTTTTTCCCGAAATCACAAATATCTATATCTGAGATATGGATATTCCTATGCTTATTAAACTAAGCGCAAATTCCAAAATTTAGCTCTGAGAACCATATAATGACGAAAATATTGAGATTTGAAATCCGAGGCTTTTTTGCAAAATTCTGCTGGACTATAGCCCATGATTTCAAAATTCAGTTTTTTTCCCGAAATCACGAATATTTACTTTTGAGACATGGACATTCATATGCTTCTTAAACTAAACACAAATTCCAAAATTTAGCTCTGAGAACCATATAATGACGAAAATATTGAGATTTGAAATCCGAGTCTTTTTTGCAAAATTCTGCTGGACTATAGCCCATGATTTCAAAATGCACTTTTTTCCCGAAATCACAAATATCTATATCTGAGATATGGATATTCCTATGCTTATTAAACTAAACGCAAATTCCAAAATTTAGCTCTGAGAACCATATAATGACGAAAATATTGAGATTTGAAATCCGAGGCTTTTTTGCAAAATTCTGCTGGACTATAGCCCATGATTTCAAAATTCAGTTTTTTTCCCGAAATCACGAATATTTACTTTTGAGACATGGACATTCATATGCTTCTTAAACTAAACACAAATTCCAAAATTTAGCTCTGAGAACCATATAATGACGAAAATATTGAGATTTGAAATCCGAGTCTTTTTTGCAAAATTCTGCTGGACTATAGCCCATGATTTCAAAATGCACTTTTTTCCCGAAATCACAAATATCTATATCTGAGATATGGATATTCCTATGCTTATTAAACTAAACGCAAATTCCAAAATTTAGCTCTGAGAACCATATAATGACGAAAATATTGAGATTTGAAATCCGAGGCTTTTTTGCAAAATTCTGCTGGACTATAGCCCATGATTTCAAAATTCAGTTTTTTTCCCGAAATCACGAATATTTACTTTTGAGACATGGACATTCATATGCTTCTTAAACTAAACACAAATTCCAAAATTTAGCTCTGAGAACCATATAATGACGAAAATATTGAGATTTGAAATCCGAGGCTTTTTTGCAAAATTCTGCTGGACTATAGCCCATGATTTCAAAATTCAGTTTTTTTCCCGAAATCACGAATATTTACTTTTGAGACATGGACATTCATATGCTTCTTAAACTAAACACAAATTCCAAAATTTAGCTCTGAGAACCATATAATGACGAAAATATTGAGATTTGAAATCCGAGTCTTTTTTGCAAAATTCTGCTGGACTATAGCCCATGATTTCAAAATGCACTTTTTTCCCGAAATCACAAATATCTATATCTGAGATATGGATATTCCTATGCTTATTAAACTAAACGCAAATTCCAAAATTTAGCTCTGAGAACCATATAATGACGAAAATATTGAGATTTGAAATCCGAGGCTTTTTTGCAAAATTCTGCTGGACTATAGCCCATGATTTCAAAATTCAGTTTTTTTCCCGAAATCACGAATATTTACTTTTGAGACATGGACATTCATATGCTTCTTAAACTAAACACAAATTCCAAAATTTAGCTCTGAGAACCATATAATGACGAAAATATTGAGATTTGAAATCCGAGTCTTTTTTGCAAAATTCTGCTGGACTATAGCCCATGATTTCAAAATGCACTTTTTTCCCGAAATCACAAATATCTATATCTGAGATATGGATATTCCTATGCTTATTAAACTAAACGCAAATTCCAAAATTTAGCTCTGAGAACCATATAATGACGAAAATATTGAGATTTGAAATCCGAGGCTTTTTTGCAAAATTCTGCTGGACTATAGCCCATGATTTCAAAATGCACTTTTTTCCCGAAATCATGAATATTTACTTTTGAGATATGGATATTCCTATGCTTATTAAACTAAACACAAATTCCAAAATTTAGCTCTGAGAACCATATAATGACGAAAATATTGAGATTTGAAATCCGAGGCTATTTTGCAAAATTCTGCTGGACTATAGCCCATGATTTCAAAATGCACTTTTTTCCCGAAATCACAAATATCTATATCTGAGATATGGATATTCCTATGCTTATTAAACTAAACGCAAATTCCAAAATTTAGCTCTGAGAACCATATAATGACGAAAATATTGAGATTTGAAATCCGAGGCTTTTTAGCAAAATTCTGCTGGACTATAGCCCATGATTTCAAAATTCACTTTTTTCCCGAAATCGCAAATATCTATATCTGAGATATGGATATTCCTATGCTTATTAAACTTAACACAAATTCCAAAATTTAGCTCTGAGAACCATATAATGACGAAAATATTGAGATTTGAAATCCGAGGCTTTTTTGCAAAATTCTGCTGGACAATAGCCCATGATTTCAAAATTCACTTTTTTCCCGAAATCGCAAATATCTATATCTGAGATATGGATATTCCTATGCTTATTAAACTTAACACAAATTCCAAAATTTAGCTCTGAGAACCATAAAATGCCGAAAATATTGAGATTTGAAGTCCGAGGCTTTTTTGCAAAATTCTGCTGGACTATAGCCCATGATTTCAAAATGCACTTTTTCCCCGAAATCACAAATATCTATATCTGAGATATGGATATTCCTATGCTTATTAAACTAAACACAAATTCCAAAATTTAGCTCTGAGAACCATATAATGACGAAAATATTGAGATTTGAAATCCGAGGCTTTTTTGCAAAATTCTGCTGGACTATAGCCCATGATTTCAAAATTCAGTTTTTTTCCCGAAATCACGAATATTTACTTTTGAGACATGGACATTCATATGCTTCTTAAACTAAACACAAATTCCAAAATTTAGCTCTGAGAACCATATAATGACGAAAATATTGAGATTTGAAATCCGAGGCTTTTTTGCAAAATTCTGCTAGACTATATCCCAAGATTTCAAAATGCACTCTTTTCCCGAAATCACGAATATTTACTTTTGAGATATGGACATTCCTATGCTTATTAAACTAAACACAAATTCCAAAATTTAGCTCTGAGAACCATATAATGACGAAAATATTGAGATCTGAAATCCGAGGCTTTTTTGCAAAACTCTGCTGGACAATAGCCCATGATTTCAAAATGCACTTTTTTCCCGAAATCACAAATATCTATATCTGAGATATGGATATTCCTATGCTTATTAAACTAAACACAAATTCCAAAATTTAGCTCTGAGAACCATATAATGACGAAAATATTGAGATTTGAAATCCGAGGCTTTTTTGCAAAATTCTGCTAGACTATATCCCAAGATTTCAAAATGCACTCTTTTCCCGAAATCACGAATATTTACTTTTGAGATATGGACATTCCTATGCTTATTAAACTAAACACAAATTCCAAAATTTAGCTCTGAGAACCATATAATGACGAAAATATTGAGATCTGAAATCCGAGGCTTTTTTGCAAAACTCTGCTGGACAATAGCCCATGATTTCAAAATGCACTTTTTTCCCGAAATCACAAATATCTATATCTGAGATATGGATATTCCTATGCTTATTAAACTAAACACAAATTCCAAAATTTAGCTCTGAGAACCATATAATGACGAAAATATTGAGATTTGAAATCCGAGGCTTTTTTGCAAAATTCTGCTGGACTATAGCCCATGATTTCAAAATGCACTTTTTTCCCGAAATCACAAATATCTATATCTGAGATATGGATATTCCTATGCTTATTAAACTAAGCGCAAATTCCAAAATTTAGCTCTGAGAACCATATAATGACGAAAATATTGAGATTTGAAATCCGAGGCTTTTTTGCAAAATTCTGCTGGACTATAGCCCATGATTTCAAAATTCAGTTTTTTTCCCGAAATCACGAATATTTACTTTTGAGACATGGACATTCATATGCTTCTTAAACTAAACACAAATTCCAAAATTTAGCTCTGAGAACCATATAATGACGAAAATATTGAGATTTGAAATCCGAGTCTTTTTTGCAAAATTCTGCTGGACTATAGCCCATGATTTCAAAATGCACTTTTTTCCCGAAATCACAAATATCTATATCTGAGATATGGACATTCATATGCTTCTTAAACTAAACACAAATTCCAAAATTTAGCTCTGAGAACCATATAATGACGAAAATATTGAGATTTGAAATCCGAGGCTTTTTTGCAAAATTCTGCTGGACTATAGCCCATGATTTCAAAATTCAGTTTTTTTCCCGAAATCACGAATATTTACTTTTGAGACATGGACATTCATATGCTTCTTAAACTAAACACAAATTCCAAAATTTAGCTCTGAGAACCATATAATGACGAAAATATTGAGATTTGAAATCCGAGTCTTTTTTGCAAAATTCTGCTGGACTATAGCCCATGATTTCAAAATGCACTTTTTTCCCGAAATCACAAATATCTATATCTGAGATATGGATATTCCTATGCTTATTAAACTAAACGCAAATTCCAAAATTTAGCTCTGAGAACCATATAATGACGAAAATATTGAGATTTGAAATCCGAGGCTTTTTTGCAAAATTCTGCTGGACTATAGCCCATGATTTCAAAATTCAGTTTTTTTCCCGAAATCACGAATATTTACTTTTGAGACATGGACATTCATATGCTTCTTAAACTAAACACAAATTCCAAAATTTAGCTCTGAGAACCATATAATGACGAAAATATTGAGATTTGAAATCCGAGTCTTTTTTGCAAAATTCTGCTGGACTATAGCCCATGATTTCAAAATGCACTTTTTTCCCGAAATCACAAATATCTATATCTGAGATATGGATATTCCTATGCTTATTAAACTAAACGCAAATTCCAAAATTTAGCTCTGAGAACCATATAATGACGAAAATATTGAGATTTGAAATCCGAGGCTTTTTTGCAAAATTCTGCTGGACTATAGCCCATGATTTCAAAATTCAGTTTTTTCCCGAAATCACGAATATTTACTTTTGAGACATGGACATTCATATGCTTCTTAAACTAAACACAAATTCCAAAATTTAGCTCTGAGAACCATATAATGACGAAAATATTGAGATTTGAAATCCGAGTCTTTTTTGCAAAATTCTGCTGGACTATAGCCCATGATTTCAAAATGCACTTTTTTCCCGAAATCACAAATATCTATATCTGAGATATGGATATTCCTATGCTTATTAAACTAAACGCAAATTCCAAAATTTAGCTCTGAGAACCATATAATGACGAAAATATTGAGATTTGAAATCCGAGGCTTTTTTGCAAAATTCTGCTGGACTATAGCCCATGATTTCAAAATTCAGTTTATTTCCCGAAATCACGAATATTTACTTTTGAGACATGGACATTCATATGCTTATTAAACTAAACGCAAATTCCAAAATTTAGCTCTGAGAACCATATAATGACGAAAATATTGAGATTTGAAATCCGAGGCTTTTTTGCAAAATTCTGCTGGACTATAGCCCATGATTTCAAAATGCACTTTTTTCCCGAAATCACAAATATCTATATCTGAGATATGGATATTCCTATGCTTATTAAACTAAACGCAAATTCCAAAATTTAGCTCTGAGAACCATATAATGACGAAAATATTGAGATTTGAAATCCGAGGCTTTTTTGCAAAATTCTGCTGGACTATAGCCCATGATTTCAAAATGCACTTTTTTTCCGAAATCATGAATATTTACTTTTGAGATATGGATATTCCTATGCTTATTAAACTAAACACAAATTCCAAAATTTAGCTCTGAGAACCATATAATGACGAAAATATTGAGATTTGAAATCCGAGGCTTTTTTGCAAAATTCTGCTGGACTATAGCCCATGATTTCAAAATGCACTTTTTTCCCGAAATCACAAATATCTATATCTGAGATATGGATATTCCTATGCTTATTAAACTAAACGCAAATTCCAAAATTTAGCTCTGAGAACCATATAATGACGAAAATATTGAGATTTGAAATCCGAGGCTTTTTTGCAAAATTCTGCTGGACTATAACCCATGATTTTAAAATGCACTTTTTTCCCGAAATCACAAATATCTAAATCTGAGATATGGATATTCCTTTGCTTATTAAACTTAACACAAATTCCAAAATTTAGCTCTGAGAACCATATAATGACGAAAATATTGAGATTTGAAATCCGAGGCTTTTTTGCAAAATTCTGCTGGACTATAGCCCATGATTTCAAAATTCAGTTTTTTTCCCGAAATCACGAATATTTACTTTTGAGACACGGACATTCATATGCTTCTTAAACTAAACACAAACTCCAAAATTTAGCTCTGAGAACCATATAATGACGAAAATATTGAGATTTGAAATTCGAGGCTTTTTTGCAAAATTCTGCTGGACTATAGCCCATGATTTCAAAATTCACTTTTTTCCCGAAATCGCAAATATCTATATCTGAGATATGGATATTCCTATGCTTATTAAACTTAACACAAATTCCAAAATTTAGCTCTGAGAACCATATAATGACGAAAATATTGAGATTTGAAATCCGAGGCTTTTTTGCAAAATTCTGCTGGACAATAGCCCATGATTTCAAAATTCACTTTTTTCCCGAAATCGCAAATATCTATATCTGAGATATGGATATTCCTATGCTTATTAAACTTAACACAAATTCCAAAATTTAGCTCTGAGAACCATAAAATGCCGAAAATATTGAGATTTGAAGTCCGAGGCTTTTTTGCAAAATTCTGCTGGACTATAGCCCATGATTTCAAAATGCACTTTTTCCCCGAAATCACAAATATCTATATCTGAGATATGGATATTCCTATGCTTATTAAACTAAACACAAATTCCAAAATTTAGCTCTGAGAACCATATAATGACGAAAATATTGAGATTTGAAATCCGAGGCTTTTTTGCAAAATTCTGCTAGACTATATCCCAAGATTTCAAAATGCACTCTTTTCCCGAAATCACGAATATTTACTTTTGAGATATGGACATTCCTATGCTTATTAAACTAAACACAAATTCCAAAATTTAGCTCTGAGAACCATATAATGACGAAAATATTGAGATTTGAAATCCGAGGCTTTTTTGCAAAATTCTGCTAGACTATATCCCAAGATTTCAAAATGCACTCTTTTCCCGAAATCACGAATATTTACTTTTGAGATATGGACATTCCTATGCTTATTAAACTAAACACAAATTCCAAAATTTAGCTCTGAGAACCATATAATGACGAAAATATTGAGATTTGAAATCCGAGGCTTTTTTGCAAAATTCTGCTGGACTATAGCCCATGATTTCAAAATTCACTTTTTTCCGGAAACCACGAATATTTACTTTTGAGATATGGATATTCCTATGCTTATTAAACTAAACACAAATTCCAAAATTTAGCTCTGAGAACCATATAATGCCGAAAATATTGAGATTTGAAATCCGAGGCTTTTTTGCAAAATTCTGCTGGACTATAGCCCATGATTTCAAAATGCACTTTTTTCCCGAAATCACAAATATCTATATCTGAGATATGGATATTCCTATGCTTATTAAACTAAACACAAATTCCAAAATTTAGCTCTGAGAACCATATAATGACGAAAATATTAAGATTTGAAATCCGAGGCTTTTTTGCAAAATTCTGCTAGACTATATCCCAAGATTTCAAAATGCACTCTTTTCCCGAAATCACGAATATTTACTTTTGAGATATGGACATTCCTATGCTTATTAAACTAAACACAAATTCCAAAATTTAGCTCTGAGAACCATATAATGCCGAAAATATTGAGATTTGAAATCCGAGGCTTTTTTGCAAAATTCTGCTGGACTATAGCCCATGATTTCAAAATTCACTTTTTTCCGGAAACCACGAATATTTACTTTTGAGATATGGATATTCCTATGCTTATTTAACTAAACACAAATTCAAAAATTTAGCTCTGAGAACCATATAGTGCCGAAAATATTGAGATTTGAAATCCGAGGCTTTTTTGCAAAATTCTGCTGGACTATAGCCCATGATTTCAAAATGCATTTTTTTCCCGAAATCATGAATATTTACTTTTGAGATATGGATATTCCTATGCTTATTATACTAAACACAAATTCCAAAATTTAGCTCTGAGAACCATATAATGCCGAAAATATTGAGATGTCGCAGATATTGTCATGTCGGATATTGAGGAGCGGCTCTTGAAAAGTACAGTCGGGGAACTTGCCGTCATCAAAAAAAAAAAAAATAAAAAAGCCCTCCATAAACTTTGCTTGATTCAGGACACACTCGTTCTCCACTTTTTTAAGGGCTCCATACCCAAAGGGTGCCAACGAAAACTTATCACTTAGGCTCCGCTGTCCATTCCTCCTTGCGTACCCATACAAAGAAATTTATTTGTCTAAAAATCTCACTGAGTAATTTAATATTAATAAAAATTATGTTGTATATTCAACAATGGTACGGAACCCTATGCGGAACCTCATTCTCCGCACATAAACAAAAGCTCATCTTCTTGGATGTTCTTCATAAAACTGTTGGGAAAATCTTTCCAGAATGCATTCTGTTTATTTCTGTCCACATCTGGCTTGGCAAACCTCACCTTTCATTATTAGCTCAAGAGACATAAAAAGGTCGCTGAACTTTGAAATGGTTGCCAAAGGATCATACTGATTCCGTTTTTCCTCTGTTTAGTTGAAAAGCAAAACATTTTGTAAGCATTTGTTTTTATGTCAAAGGAACCGTCCATTTCCTGAACACACAAGATGCCCATTAAACCACCAATCACCATCTCTTCTAAATTGTAGCTGCGACCACTCAAAGTTCCAACTTCGCTAGACTATCCTGCAAGGATATTATTATTCTTAGCCCACCAAACCTCGGTTTAAACAAAAACTGTAGCACCTGCAAATACGTTGAAAAGTTTCACAATAATGAGCTCCCAACCAGGAAAAGTTAGAAAACATGCATAAACTAAAATCACTTAAAACAAAACCTCAGGGCACAGCGTGGGGCAAGCTGTTTTAAAATCCTTGTCGCATATGCAAAACTAAGTCCATTCCAAATCACAGTCATCCAAACAGTTTCCTGACTGAGTACACCAAATGACCGCAGATTGACTCTACTCATGATGACAACGACATCATGTAACCGTACCCAAGCCCCCCCCCCCTGCCAAACAATAACAATCAAAAAGCAACAACAAAAAAAGAATCCAGTCAAGTTACAAAAACAAATAAACCATCCAAGCAAGGACAACTTCCGTACAATAATTTCGAGGTTTTCATTGCTAGTGCAGTTTTTTGTCCAGTCGTCTAGAGCGGCCAATGTCCTTCGTCAAGCGGGAACAAAAACCATAGCCAGACCGGTATCCAGCGGCAGCGAAAACTCAACAACAACAACAAAAAAACGCTTCATTTAGGCACAGGACTTGCCCGATGAGAATTACATTCAAGGATGTTTTCAAGTTGTTTTATTTTTATCTTTTTATCTTTTTTCTGTTTTCCAACGAATGTCCTTGCGAATGGAAGCAAACGAACGCCAACGATACGATGATGACAAAAGAAAGCAAAACAAAAGGAATAAACACAAATTTCATCTGTGAAATAGTTTACGAAGTTGAGATCATTTCATCCCAAATGGCGAGCAATATGATTCGGATTTTAAATTCAGGACGAAATGGAGGGAATCATTTTGGATGATGGGCTCCTTGTTATTGCACGCGGGAGTGCCTTCTGTCAGGGGATACAAACTCATTTGCATTTTAAGGAGATTTAACAATCTTTTACGGCAATTTTCATCATTCGTTTTGTTTCGAAGGACGAAAAACAAAATAACAACAAAATAAAAAAAAAAATTCTTAAACGAATAAATTTCCAAAGCAGCGAAGAGAGGTGTTTTGGAGAATGGAAGTCCTTTTGACTGTACGGATGGATACTCCTAATGGGTTCAGGTACATAATTGTTTTTGTTATATTTTACAAGCTAAGTTAAATGTTTTTTTTTTGAAAAACTATTCTTTTTGTCTGCAAATCAATTAGAAGAGATTCTGTCTAACGACTCAATTCAAAGAGGAGATTTGAAACTTCAAGCTCATAAATGTGAACACCGGTCTTACACAGAAAGATGGGCGAATATTAAAAAAATAAGCTACTCGATTTTTGTCTTACGGAAGCTAATCAGCCGCTTTGAGGACATATCGTGGCCCCGAAAATCATGGACAGTTTTTGTAAGGGTTCCGCACTCAAATGGTGCGAACCGTATGCCTAAGGATACGCTGCCGGTCCGTCAGTGTTCTGCATCGTAATAGGTAGCCACTTGCAATTATTACAGTGTGTGTAATACAAATCTATGTATACTCAAAAAATAGGGGTCCTCAAAAAAAAACCTGTTTTGTTTGGCAGTTTTTACAAAAGTATTTTTTAAAAATCTACATACATGTAAACTCCTGAAAATTGTACGGTGGTATGGAACCCTTCGTGAGCATGTCTTACTTGCATTCAGCCGCTGTTTACCCCTCGTGAAGATGAAGTTAAAATTATTCTTTGCGAAATCGATGGTTGAAGGCCAAAAGACGATTCTGAAAGTCATGAGAATTTTGGACATCAGAGCTCGAATAATCGAATATTTGATGAAAATTTGAAAGAAGAGAGCGGTCCAGCTATTGAAGGAAGCAATGGAGGCTAGATTTGAGAACGATTCCTAGGAGAAGGCTCACGAAGATCCCCTATGGTATAAAAAATGGGCCAATAGAGTGATTCGATTCTGTCAGTATTCATTCCAGATTTCCATGTTCCAATAGAAGCTCAAATATTTTTTCCAAAAATATTTTCATCGAAAAAATTCAAGATTCAAAGCCTTGTCTAGATGTGACTCAGAAACAGGCTATGAGTGCGATCTTTACACAGGCGAAAAAGACGATTCCAAACCTGAGCTAAGGTTGCGAGCTTTTGTTGTAAAAAGACTATGCGAGTCATTGAGACGAAAGAATATTCTTTTATATGAGTACCGTGAGCCAAATTTACGGTACTGCCTCCGTCAGACCAAACCGCGAAGGAATTCCTCATCTCGAAATCACAGAACGCCAAAGTATAGCTTTTGAACAGTGGAAGGACACAAAACAGGTCAACATTTTATCTACAAACGTTCGACCGTAAAATCGAGGCAAATACAAAAATTCCATATTCCACGTTCTTCGGCTATTGTGTAATCCCCAAAATGCAGATGTGGCTTACAAAGGCTGACCAAAAACGTGCTTCTTGTAGTGTAGGTCGCCAAAGCATTTTAGCTGCAAATTTTATATTTCTACAATATTTGGACGCTCATAAATTGCATTCGAGTTTTATTCAAACAGTAACGAAAGAACAAACCCATCTTGAATTTCAGAGCTAAACTTGAGCAACAACTTATTGGAAGCTATCGAAGCAATGAACCCCAAAAACGACCCTTGTATCCATTAGCGTAGCACCACCGAAAATGTTGGTGTCAGTGTTCACATTACTCAAAAATTTCTACCTTTATAGGGTTCCCCCTTTGCAGTACCAGAGTAACTAACAACTAACATACTTTCTTAACCGGCTCCCGACTTGTGAAGAGTCTCTGCCAGAAACAATTTATCTTTCCACTCCTTTTGATCCTAGCACATTGCCTCAGGTTATCTAGACCAAGTGCTTTAGTATTCGCAATCGCTTGGTTCGGTCTTCCTTGTCATCGAAGTGTGGGTTTTTGAACTATATCCATATTTTGAAACAGCTCATAGAGTTCGCGGTTATATATTCTCTTCCATTCGCCTTCCTCGTGTGCGGCACTAAATATTCGACGAAGACTTCTTCTCTCGAAAGTTTTCAAATTTTGTTGACATTTTCAAAGTTATGTAGAGCCATTTCGTCTTTCGAGTAACGAGTTTTGAACACATTTGGCTCGCGAAACCGAAGTAGCAGCGGTTTCCTGGGGTGAGTCTACGCCGATCCTTCACTAGGGTGTCTGTCGTAGAGTCGATATTTATACCGAGGTAGGTAAACTACTTAACAGCCTCGAAATTACTTTTGCCAACAGTGGTGTTTTGTCTTTGTACTTGTACATATACTTGCTCTCGTCATAGCCTACTTCCAGTTCAACTTGTTTCGCCAGTTCTCCTATTGCCGTAAAAGCCTCAAAGACGGCGCATCGGGAGCGACCAATTATGTCGATATCGTCTGTATATCCCAGCAGCTGGACAGATTTGTTGAAGATTCTTTCTATAAAATATTGAAGATTTTATAGAAAAAGTTGAGAGGTTTTTTTAGTTTTACTTTTGAATTGGTTAATGAACAAGGGCATGTCTGTTGCACTTTTTAACATTACCGTAAAATTCGTTGTGATTTTTTTCTTCTCAAATATGTGTTCTTAGTTTTAAAATAAATGCAATAACAAACGAACCAGACAGAGCCCGCGGTCTGTCAGTCTATTTGGTCTCTAGTAGATTCGTCGAAGGTCAAGTCGAATTCGAGGTGGTTACTGAAAATCAGATTATTGGTACAGTCAATAAGATAAAATCGAACGCTGTCGGAGAAGATGGCTTATCACTTCAATTCATATAAATTATTCTCTCACAAATTGCAAGTCACTTGACACACATCATTAACTCATGCATAAGGACCTCAACATTTCCATCGGCCTAGACATGCGCAAAAGTAATTCTAGTTGTAAAAAAAAAACCTAATCCATCTAGCGCCTACGACTACCGGCCAATAAGCATTTTACCCTATCTGCCAAAGGTCTTTGAGAGCGTCTTGGCAAGGCAAATTCAGGATCACTTACTTCTAAATTCCTTGGTGCATCCATTTCAATCAGGTTTTAGAAGAGGCCATATCATGGACGATATTAGAGAAATTTAGAGCATCACTCTGCTATGCCTTCTTGATTTCTCTTCAGGCGTTGGACAGCGTTATTCATACCACTATCTGCCGGAAGCTACAAAACTTTTTTGGTTTTGCTGACAAAAAAAAACAAACTTATGAAAAGATATCTAAGCGACAGATCACAATGAGTCGTCGTTGGAGACAGATGTTCTGCGCTAAGATTCCTTAAGCGTGGCGTTCCTCAGGGATCTATATTGGGCCCCATCTTGTTCTGTATGTGCATAAACGATTTGCCATTAGCTTGTTAGCATGTATCCACTCACCTGTATGCAGATGATGTAAAACTCTACTTATCCCAGCCGTACAATGAGTAAGATGAGCTTGTTTTGTGGTTCAACGAGGATGCTAAAGACAGATGGACTGTGAATAATGGACTATTACTTAATCCTAAAAAATGCCAAGCTCTACGTAACGCTAACAGGACAATTGTACTTGCTACAGTTCCTAATATTTTGCTGTTAGGTACTCGAATGAAACTTTAAGAAGTTGCTACTAGCCTTGGTTTGGTTGTCAATAAAAAACTGCCATGTTATAACTATGTTAACGCTTTAATAGGGCACATTTATGGATGTGATATCAGCTAGCTTCACTCGTCTCGAAACCCGTCGTAGGCTTGTTCTAACACTAATCATGCAGACGCTTACAACAATCTGGATAATCTCTCTTTTAGGAAGCTTCAAGTACCATAAACGTTTACGGCCTTCGAAGATTCGATAGAATTTCGATGTATTCCAAAAACGTTCTCGGGTGCACATTGCAGCAATACCCGAATATGAGAAATTGTATAGTCTTCCGTAAAATTCTCTTTAAGAGTTCTCGTAGAACTCTTAATATAAAGACTCATAAATATAAATACCTCAACTCGGCTCGACTATTTTTCATTCATGTTGTTCGGTTGTGGAATTCCTGTTGTTTTCTAAACTGCAATGGAAGATGATCTAGAGCCACGAGTACAAACTCTTACTTCGAAGATCAAATCAAGGATTGCGTGCAGAGCCGGAGCAGAAGAACTCTTTCTCCATTGAATTTCAGGTTGCTTGAACATCCACGATTTTCTGAAGACTGAGCCACGTCGACTTTTATCTCTTTCCCCACCTTAAGGAATAACTCCATGCGTCAGAAATCAGGCAGCAATAGTCTCGCTGTTGAAGTATTTTGTCTAGTCCGGATAATGATTATTTTCAAAAGGACTCACGTACTCGAGAGCAAACAATTAAGTGTATAAGTTGTTAGGATCTTGCAGAAATAAATAAGGAAAATTTAGACTGATAAGGTCTGAAAGCATCGGTTTTCTTTCAGACGTATCGACGACTGGAAGTTGATCTCTGAGTTGTAATCACGAAATCAAGTCTCATCACCAGTGATCATCGAGTTAAAAAAGTTGTTATCACAGCTTTCCGGATTCATTGCGCGGGCTCCAAACAATGTTGCAATATTCTACTCAGTACCTTTCACCGATCCTAAAACAAAACCCATCACACTGAACTGTACAAAGCGTTGGCAGGATTCGAGATCCCAGAAAAATAGATACCTCTACGTCGCCTCCGAAATTGTCCAGACTTACTCCAGATGGTGAAGCATCAGCATCAAAAATATGCGCTGTCCTGTGATTTTTGCATCTTTCTTCTCGAACAGAAATTTTTGACGGGCTTATTGATGCACACTGATGATCATGGCTCCCAGCCAACGTGGTGTTCTTCAATCTTTCACGACGATTGAAGAAGAAATAGGAAACGTAGATCTTCAAATTATTGAACCTACGGTTTAAGGATCAACAATTGCAGACTTCAGGAAGTTGCCCCACAAAAAACAGCTCAAACTGAAGTATAGACTTTATTTGAGGCAAGGGTGTTCACGAAAAGTAAGCAACCTATCATATCACATTTGAACCACATTCACATTGGTGATGTGTGTCCTTAAGTTTAAAAGTGCTTCAGGGTTTTTGAAAAAGTATTTTACATGAGAAGGACTAATGAGACCATTGACCAACTTCAGCGATGCAATTGGAGCTTATACACTTGTGCTTGAAGATAGAAAACTAAACTTAAATAAGTGCCCTTAGCAAAAAAGAAAGTTTGGAAAATGAGTCCTAGCTTTAGACGTGGTCCTCGGCAAAAATTTGCCTTTGGCCAGGTATTCTCTTTTTTAAGATTCACTCAACAGCTTAAGGTCGCATTTGAAATGCCATTCCATCCGCTTTGGGTTCCGCTTCCAGACTTATGAATTTAGCACATCAGCTAACTTCATTTGAAGCTCTTCCAGTGATCCTCGTGAAACAGAAAAACATAACTGTTCGGCGGTATATTTCTTACTTCCGTTCTTGGTCATTTGACTGTGGAAGTATTCAGCTTTTACCATCCTTAAAGTCCTGTTTACGCTGCTTTTAGTTGACCTTTAATATTCGATCTTCTTTGATTTCGAACTTTGTGACTGAGTTTCACAAACTCTCTTAGTCGTGATGCGGTTATTCAATGGATTTTTGTCCTCTTTGTTTTTGAAGGTCACTAAACTCATAGCTCCAGCTTCTATACCATTCATCCAAATGGACACTGAGTGGCTTAAAAACACGTCGGCATAGTATCGACTTAACTCTCTTAAGTGCCCTTCAGAGAAGTGCTTTAAAATAATGACAAGACCATGACGAGGACCATAAAATTTAATCTTTAATAAAATTTGGATTGTTAAGACACCAATGATCGACAATCAAATTCTCTGACGGCGCGACGGACGTCCTGTTTTTGTTCATCCAGCTAAATCCTTTACAAGAAATTCCACTCAATTAGCGTCGGCTGTACGTCAACGTCACGCTTCTTTTAACGAAACACACGTTCGCACAGTCGCCAAAGTCCTAATTAAAAATTCATAATCTCCCATTAGTGTCCTTGGAATACTTTTGTTCACCATCGAACGAAACCAACAAACCATCACCATCTCTATGCCATAACCCAATTAGTTCCTTTCGACCTTTCGCGTGTCCAAGATGGATCTCCATATTCAAAAGCTGTACGAGTTTCGCTCCGCCATTGAATAATTCATAGGCTGAGGACCAAAATTTAGGCACTTAATTAATTCCATCCTCCGCAGCCCATCTCCATGGTAACCACCAACCCAAAATAACGGCAACTCATCTAGGGAATACATTATAAAGGATGACCTAGTTTGGTCCGTGGCCAGCAGCAGCGACTTACCTCGCAGTTGGTTTCTATGGAATTCCAAATGCGAGAAGTTTCATACTTCGAATCGCTGAAATAGATTACTCTGCATGAAAGAAGGACTGCATGGTTGCGTTATCCTTTCAATAGGACACGGGAATCAGCGAATTTTGCGTAAAACAAATTTCCCATTGAAAGGAAGTTTGATGTTTCTCTTGTACACATTTTTTTTTTTTTTTGAGAGCTGTAATGACGAAATGGCCAATATTGAGATATCCTGATGGATGGCGCGTCCTGATTCTGTTATGAAATTCAGGTTTCACTTGGAAAGAGATACGAGTGCACGCTGACAGTTTATTAGGAAGTTTGCTGAATGTGAAGCGTTCCGGAACACTTTTGGGTACTTCGAAATTGTTGGACTAAATTTCGAGTCCTGGCCAAAGTTTTTTTTTTCTGCTCCTCTTTGTTTATCCAGGATATACACGGTTCTCGTTTATTTATCGTTCGAGAAAAAAAAAAGTTTCTCGATGGATGGAGAGCGAATGTAGTAGCGAACGAATGCCGCACATCCTGGTGAACGTATCCGATGCACATTCATCAATCATTCGTGTGTAGCACTGAATGTTTCAGGGATTTAGATATGTCCTGCAAAATGAATGAATGACACTGAACACTGAGCGAACAGCGAGCAACGACAAGGACATCGACGTCGGGAATTGCCAGTGGAAATGCATTTGGTTGTTTGTTTTGCACAAATGTAAGTGGGATTGGGCTTTTGCGATTTCTCTCTCACGTTCGTCCTTGTTGTTGATATAGCAAATTTCGCATTGGTTTTTGTTTCATCAGAGTTTGTCCTTTTTTTTCATATGTGGTTTGGTACTTTTTTTTTTTTTGATAACAACAACCACGACGACGGAACAATGGTGCTGGACTGGAAGTTGATAGAATTGCAAATTGCAAAATGGTTGCGATAACTAAAACCTATTTGGGAGCGAGTCTGTTATTTTTCGACATCCTGTGACTGTATGGAAAGCAGTATATCCTTTTGTAGTAAGAGATGCTGGTATCTGCTGGTCAGGATACTATTTTTGAATCAGCGAAAAATTGTCAGCGAGATTTTTATCTCTGATCGAATCGTCTGGAGTACATGGCGCAAGGACATGCTGATACATTGATGTTGGGGCGATATGAAACACAAATTTCAATGCAATTGAACTTGCAAGGATTTTTTGTTTTGTGTAAATCCTTGTGGAATAATAAATCGATGATATATTTCAGCAGTTCACAATTTATATTTTGAGCCCTGCGGTCGGAAGGACAATTTGTTTCACAAGTCCAATTAAATGCGATATTTTAAGCCGCATCGATCAAATTTTGACAATTAATATGGAAGTTGAAATACAATAAAAATTCTGGAATTGTGTCAAGAGCGTGTGTTATAATAGGACTACCGGTTGAAAATGTGAATGAATGAATTTTGAACATGACAGCTGTCACATCAGAAAACTTCATGTCATTGTAAGTTTTTGTAAAGCCGTAAAATCTCTACATTCGTGCCATCAAAACAACATTTGCGGGAAGTTTTAATATGCTTCTTTCATTTAAAAAAAAACAGCAACCGAAGCGCATCAATTGCTTACCGAAGCCTACCCGGGCTATACTATAGACGTTAGAATGTTTCATGGTGGCGTATGAATTGAAGCCACGAGACGTCGAACGCCGATTTTGCATGTCTGAAATGCTGCTTTAACGCCACAAACAGAAGTCTTTTTTGCATCGAATCGTCACTGGTGATGAAAAATGGGTACATTAGTATAATCCAAAACGTCGGGCAACGTATGGATACCCCGGACATGCCTCAACTGAAGGTTATGCTGTGCATTTGGTGGGACCAGAAGAGTGTTGTGTATTACGAGCTGCTAAAACCGAATGAAACAATCACAGGCGAGGTCTGCCGACGACAATTGATACGTTTGAGCCGAGCACTGAAGGAAAAACGGCCGGAAACGGTCGCAAGACACGATAAAGTTATTTTGCAACATGACAAAACTTACCTTGAAACGCTCAAATGGAATGTCCTACCCCACCCGCCATATAGTCCAAACCTGGCGCCATCCGATTACTATTTCTTCCGATCGATGCAACAAAGCCTGGCTGACCAGCTCTTCCGTCATTTCGATTATGTCAAAAAATGGATCGATTCGTGGATTGCGGCCAAACCGGTCGAATTTTTCGTTGAGGTTGAGGAAAAATGTGGGGCTAGCATAGGGCAATACTTTGAATATTGAATTTATATCTATTTTTCCTCAATAAAGCATTGATTTTTAAAAAAACGACATTTTCGACCGGTAGTCCTATTAATACAAAAAAACACATAGGGTGGGCCTTCTGTCGGTTTTTTTAAACATATTTTAGGCACTCAAAAACAACAAGCTTTTGAACAACGTTGGGGCATTTTGCAAATTTACCTTTCAACTGACCGCGATGTTGCAAAATAGTGCGAATTTTGAAAAAAAAATCCTATTTCCCGTAATTGTCCTTAGAATGTGTTCGCAACGAAGAAGGTGTGCGCGTAAAACTGAGAGCCTTATCGTGCTAAAGATTTTAATAACTCTCCTCGTTCTATCTTAAGAAACATTTTGCTAACATACTCGGGTTATTCACCGTTCGGTCATAGAGGTTTTGTATAATTTTTTGAGTGGTGGCCCAATTTTCTCTCAAGATGAAAATGGAAGAACCGTTATAGCCAATAAAGGGTGATATTCAGGCATGTTTTTCAATTTTTTTATGTCCAAGAATCGAGGATTTGGATATTGATGAGATACGGATTCAGCAAGTTGGGGCTTCGTACTACACACGCCAACCAAGTTTAATGAACCAAGAATGTAATCAGTCGTTTTGCCGATGTTGCTTGGCCGTCCACGGAGCTTCGATTTAACGCTGTTGAACTCTTTGGGGCGGGATAATATTTTAGATGAATGCTCTACTATGATCCCAAGACAATTAAGACACCCCAGAATAACAAAGTAATTTATAAGGAAGGAAACAAAACCATCGAATACGTGTTACAAAATTGGGTTATTTTAAGTCTTGAAAAAAAATGTAGATGACTCTTTTTAATAGACTGCAGCACGCTTTATACATACAAAGAGCAAATCGAAACCAAAATAACGCCAACATTAATACAGGTCTTGGTGCTGGCTTGGCAGCCTATCTCATACTTAGCCTTTTGATTGATTAATTTGATTTTTTAAAGCGTCTCCACATCCAGACATGCATAACGTACTATGCCATTTTGGATCGTCTACCAACGCCAGGAAGCAGTTGTGCATTTTCGTTCATATAAATTCTTAAGGACCGCAAAATATTTATTTTAAAGGAAGATAAAATTCTTTCTTTCTTTTGTGACAAAAATAAAAAATAAAATTAACTTCACAGTTGATAGTGAAAAAAAAAATTAATATTTCTGTTCGGCGGTAATGAGTTATCCTCTTTAATTCTACTTGGCCAACATTAGATCTTTGGTTTATCCCTGGAATTGAAGATATGAGCCTGAAACCACTCAGGAACAATTTCGTGAGAACAATTGATGCTCCTGGAATCAAAGAACATCAGGCATTGATGCTCTGAAATTAAAAGACTTGTGGCCAAGTTTCTGTATGGGGGAACAGTAAAAAAGTAGATTTAATGAGGCTTCATATTCATTCTCATGAGCGCAGTTTTAACAGATGAACTTTAATCTCCAAAAATTATCCCGACTTTTTATCCGCTTCTTTGTCGTGCTTACCGATATATTCCCTTGGCCAGTAATAACTTTCCTAGATGTGGATAAGCGCGTAAGGAGTCTTTGCCACTGCTTCTGAAGCTCGAAAGAATTAATTGTGAATATCTCTCTTCTTCATATCTTTTCAAGGAAGTTTTTCGTACTGTAACCTCGCCATGAAGGTCAACATCAGGCTTATAAAAAAAATGGTCCATGATAATTTTTCGATAAGAAAGTTGATTTTGTATTTTTATGTGTTTTGATTGTTTGTATTTTGACAGGAATCTAGTTAAAAAGCGTTTTGGTTATCAATTGCAGGTCATTTGTTTTCAAAGTCAGGTTTTTGAACAAACAAAGTCAAAATTTTGCGACCAAAAAGTTGATTTTTGATTTTGTAACGTGTTTTTCAACAGGGACGCTTCAAAAGTAGAGCGACAGGGACAGCAAACGACGCCATATTTCTTGCCGCTCTTTTGACAATTCTTTTCAGTAAGGTTTGCCATTTTATAATGGAAAGATATACGAGCCAACAACGAGTCGAAATTATTAAAATTTACTACTGAAATTCGGAGTCAGTGGCCTCAACGTAAAGAGCGCTATGACCATTTAATGGTCGTCATAATCGTCCTAGCAGATCAAAAATTGAGCGTCTGGTGGAAAAATCCACAGGCACAGTACAAAATGTTCCCGTGCCAGTGAGACAAAGAAGTGCCCGCACTGTCGAGAATATTGCTGCCGCTGAGGCTTCAGTTGCAGAAAGCCCAAATGTGTCTCTCACACGTCGTTCTCAAGCGTTAGGCATATCTGTGCATCGTTGTGGCGAATATTGCGAAAAGATTTTGGCCTACATCCTTACAAGATTAAATTGACGCAAGAACTGAAGCCGCTTGACCCCCAGAAGCGTCGTATGTTCGTGAATTGGGCTGAGCAACAACTTGAAAATGATTCGGATTTTGATCGAAAAATAGTCTTCAGCGATGAGGCTCATTTCTGGCTGAATAGCTCCCTCAATAAACAAAATATGCGTCATCATCGCATCCCGAAAAAATTACGGTTTGGTGGGGTTTATGGGCCGGCGGCGTCATTGTGCCGTACTTCTTCCGTGATGATCAAGACCAGCACGTTACCGTGAATGGGGATCGCTACCGTTCAATGATAACCGAATATTTATGGCCCCAATTGGATGATATGGACTTTGAGGATATGTGGTTCCAACAGTACGGCGCCACAAGCTACACAACGAATGTCACAATCAATTTATTGGAAACCAAGTTTGGAGAATGTGTTATCTCACGAAATGGTCCAGTCGCTTGGCCGCCTCGGTCGAGCGATTTGACGCCGTTAGAATATTTCCTGTGGGGCTACGCCAAGTCTTTGGTCTATGCCAACAAGCCAGCGACGATTGATGAGCTTCGTACGACTATCGAAAGTGAAAATGCAGCAGTATCGGTCGATTTATGCTTGAAAACCGTCGAAAATTGGGTTTAGCGTCTGGACTTCTGCAAGCATGCCCGTGGTGGCCATGCAAAAGAAATCGAGTTCCATACATAATGGCATCGAACGTACTTTCACAGGAATAAAGAATTTTATTGATATCCTAAACCGTTTTTGTTTTATTTTAAAAAAAAACTTTTGTAGCGCTCTTATTGAAAAACCCGATATTTGTACGTGTTTGGATTTTATTCGTCCTACGTTACATCCTTAAAGGAAAATCATCTACTACATTGTTATTTATTTAAATAAATTTGAGACTGATATTTTAATGCACATTAAAAGCAAGGAAGTAAGGAAGTCGAGATCTTCTTTGAGTCTTGAGAAACCAAAGAAAGGCTACAATGGTAAGAAGTAGCCACCTGCTCGTAGTCAACAAGCAGTTTAACTGAAGGTGTTGAAGTAGATTCAATATAACAACTGAGCTTCATAAGCAACCCTTGTGGCGTCTATCACAAACATCCTGCAACAATAAAGTCTACAATATTCCTCCAAGAGAACACTTCATTTCCTTCCTTCATTTCTGTATACACACACGTTCCAGCTTGAAACGTTACATAGTTTACTGCACGACGTGACACCGATAAAGAAGAAATCCCAATTCCATTGAGATTGATTGTTGGCCATGCCCTCGGGTCCATTCCGATTTACGGATACAGATGCCAATGCAAACCACCTTCTACCACCGAAACAATGGCAGACGTCACGTTTTCTCGAAAAAGAAATCCGACACCAGAGAACTACTCGTTCTCCAGAGGCGGCGCCATTGTGCAGAGACCAATCTCGATGGTTGTGCACTTTAGTGCGCCAACATCACACCAGCAAGAGCTGGTCCAAGTGTTTACACAAAGTACCAGACGACGACATTTGCCTAACTTCTTTATTCTGTGCTCGCTCGTTGCCACTTCTAATTGAAGTTTCGTAATTGTTCTTTGGGGAACCATTGAGATTTATAGTCCCGTGGGGTCAGTGCTACCCTCTCAGACACCAGCACTGCATTCACATCAATTTCTGATGCAAACTAACAGCGGGAGTTAGTTGAACGCTTACAGTGATTCGAACAATTGGAACTTGACGGTCTTTGGTAACACTGAGCGAGATTGATGACAATGACGAGGTTGGGAAGAAAAATTTGCCTAGTGGTTTGGACAATTGTCCAAAGTGAAAACTTTATGTAATCGATAAAATCTTGATTGGAAAACTGTCGTCTTGGGAGTCGGAGGAGGAACTTGACTCAAAGTGAATTTTGGTTACTATTCGGACGTCAAACTTGTGGTAAAATGGGACTTTGCTGGTATTGAAATGGATAGAAACACGTTTTAAAATATTGATTGATTCGAAAGCATTACACAAAATTTACAACTGAGGTGGGTGCCTCAGCGTGTGTGCTCCACAAAAGGTTTTGGATTTGGTATCCGATCAACCTGGCTTAAACGTTATAAGTGGAAACTTCTAGATGAAGTCAGTTTGTACAGCTTTTTCTGCCATCAGCCGAACTATTTTTCTGTAAGAGCTTCGAAAGGGCTTGTATGAAGTCAGGTTGTTCAAGATTAGGCCTTACTGCTTTGCTGTCTTCATGGCCTTTCCTCCCATAAAGATCGGTCAAACGATCCAGAGGTTTCCTTCATCGGACATGTTTTCATTCGATTATACTTTAGAGATTAATTTTCCGTACTTACTCGACCAAGTCTTCTCCAGCTGTCATCGGCAATAGCAGCCTTATTGGACTTGAGATAGCAAGTACCGCTTTAACATTGGTTGCTTGGCTTCGCTTCTGGGAACTTTGAATTGTTTATTCTGGTAGGGTGTTCAAATACTCATCACCGATTGTATTTCGAATGCAACGTGGCCGTTTTTATCCCTATCGGTTTCCGTCAGCGGGATGGATACTAATCCCATTGAGGATTCGCCGTGTGAAACCTTCCACATCAGAGGCGGCATCTCTGATTGCTCTTTGGAATTGTTGTCAATGGGATGTGATTGTAGTTTAGCGACGTTGAATCTTTTTATGACGGTAATTTCATCGATAGGGATGTGAATAAGTTGAAGTTTTGTGGGTTTGCAAGCTCACATTTGTAATTTTTAGGCTATCAACCTAACACTGAGTCTAGAGTCAAAGACGATCTTCGCTTTACAATCGCTGATCATGATTTTGTGAGTAACAAAATAACCGAGGTGTTGCTTGGAGATATTGTTAAGGAGCTCGCAGAAGCTCTCTGCCGCTGCAGCTTGTACACATGAGGCTGATATTGGCAAATTTATTCTTGTTGTAGAAAGGGCCCATAAGTTCAAGTCTGCTTGTGATCACGAATTTACGTCCAAATAAGGCCTGATATTACTTCGCTAAGCAGTGATCGGAATTAATATCATAGTTTTTCATGACCAGCCAATTGATATCGCATCTTGACAGTTTTTTCTGCTCTGTAAAACTCTAGGGTCTCTGTGACGGGACACTAAAGATTCCTATAATCCGAAGACAAATCCGACGGTCGTTGTCGAATTTTTAATTTGCTGTGAGTACAGTTCTTATCCAAGTCTTATTGTCGTTTCAGCATGTCAGGTCCACAAGAGGGCTTTGTAACCACATAGTAGTAAATACCTTTTGAATACGAGAAGTTAAAATGGCTTATCATATGATATCTTCTTTATATATATAATTCTTCTGTGACGGGTGTTTGTCACTGAACTCCTCCTTCACGGCTGGACCGATTTTGATGAAGTTTTGTGTGTATCTTTGAACGGGCTCTCGGATGGTTAAGGTTTAGTTGCCAATATTTTTTCATGAATAATTGAGAATTTAATAAACAACCTTTGAGCCTTATTCAAAATTATTTTCCCAGTTCCCGCTGATTTTTTTTAATGTTTTGAAGTGGCAAATTATAAAAAAAATTTAGTCTCTTTTTAGAAATAAACTTGTAGTTCCTTCTTACTAGCTCGTAGAATGCGGCTAGTTCATTGCCGACGTCCTTCGCGACAAAACTTAAAGGCAGAAAAATCACGTAAAAGGCACGATGCTTCACATTGTTTCGTTGCTTTGCAGAGCTGTCGATAATCTACATGTGATGTGTCCAGGTGGCCTCAAGATCTTCTTGTAAAGAAAGGTCATTGCTTCAGTATTGAGTTTGTTTTTTTTTTTGCTATTAATGCCTCAAGCTTCCTCCATTAATATGTCGAGGCAGTGAATGACATTCGGAGTCTTTCCGTTTGGCTGTGAACGATCTATTTCCGCTTCGGTGGGATCTGTGGATGAAATTCATAATTTTAGGACAATGGTTTGATTTCCTCATAAAGTTATAGTCGTTCGCTGAAGTAAATTGCAAGGTATTTGGCTCTAATGCTCTTGTTATTGTGCCATATTTAAGTCAAACAGATCGGCTTCGGCAGTTCACCAAAGTTTTCGCATACCAAACGAAATGGACGTACTGAGTCACTTTTGTGTGGAGCCAATGGATGTGTATCTACTCTCTCGACATAGGGACAGCATTTGGCAGCATCAAAATGTTGAAGAGCTTATGTCCGACTTGTGAGATGCTGCCTCAATATTCTTTAAGCCAGATATCTCGTCGCTGATCTGCTCGAAAAATGTCCTGGGAACAAGAACAAAAAAATAAAAACTGAAGGAGATAGGGTGCCTCCTTAGAAGTAGCAAAAGTAGTCTAACTCGGTGGGTGGCCTTGCTGTAGTGGTTTATGTACCAGCTGTTGGAGTTGTCAAAAATAACGGTCTCTATCTTTTTCTAAACACAGAAAATGCACTTGCAGGTAAACAATTTAAGAAAGTTAGAATTGACGCGCATACCGAGAATTGAAATCTTTTTGGTTTCATCAACGCAAGTGCCATTCATGGAAAAAGGCTGGTTAGAACGGTTTCGGTTTGATGATATAAGACAGCATTGTTTTGTGGAAGCATTAAATTCTACGCTGTCAATATTAGAATGGCATACGTCCGAAGAGCAGGGCTTGAGTCCTTATACGCATATGTAAACCTAGGGTACAGTCTTCTGCAAAGGAATATAATGCATTTTAAAGAGAGTCGGGCACAAAACTGGTGAATATCGCGAACTTAAAACCGGCCAACTCAAATTGCATTGTACAAAGTCGAAAGGTTGTTCCCAGTCCATCGAAGAATAGACTCTCCGATCCAATACGTACGCATTTTCAGCGAAAGAGCTGGATGTCAAACTCTGTCAAATGCCTTTGAAATCTATAATCACCAACATCACCTCTGGGCCTGCTGCTACGAAAACCGTATTGCCGGTCATTGATATGTTTTGATGGTCGAAGAAATTTCGAAGCTGCTGATATACCAGCGTTTCTATGACTATAGAAGGAAGGCTATCGGTTGGTTATTGGTGGGAGAAGAAGATTCGCATTTTTTAGGACAAGCTGGACAAATGCAGTTTTTCATCTTCTCGGAAAAAGGCCTGCTACGCAGTGGTTTCATCAGCGGATTTGTCTATGTCTAGATCTCAAGTGCAAGTGGGGGTAAAGCGCAATCTGGAAGTGTGGAACTGGCTGCAAAATGTGCAGCGAGCAGACCGGTTTCAATTCCTTTCGAAAACATCACTCTTGCAAATCAGCATTGAACAACGTAATAATTAGTTGGAAAGAAGAAATTGCATAAAAAAATTATGTTGTAGCAGTATTTCTAGATTTGAAGCGAGCATTCTAAACAATTGACAGAGACATCCTTCTTCGCAAGTTAAAGAAGTACGGCATCAGGAATAATGAGTATAGGTGGTTTTTAATCATTTCTGGAAAGTCCCAAAAAACGAATGCGATTTTTTCATATGGCACTATGTTCGAAAACGTCCAAACGCTTATAGGAGTACCACAAGGATCGGCTCTCGGTGCAATACTGTTCTTAATTTTCATTAATAATATATAAAAGCAATTAAGCACTCGCATATAATGTTATTGGCTGACGTCGTACTTATATATCGCAGCGGCAGCAATATGAATGAATGTGTAAAAAAAAGTGTGAAGTGAAAGTGAAAATAAAATATGATATGCTGCCGAGATATTTAAGGAAACATTTAAGATTTGTTAGTGAAGTACAACCATACCAACTAAGACACAGAAATGGCTTCCGATTCCCATACTATCTTTATACTTCATACTATATATTTATAAATGCTGTCAATTTTTTAACTCTTTGCCAAATGAAATAAAATTAGAAATGAATTTCAACACCTTTCAGGGGGTATTCTATGTTTTCGAAGTTAAACTATTTAAGAATATATCCGCGAAAGGATCTTTCAAAATTCAAATTATTTTCGGAGATATCGGTATTTTGCTGACCCGGCCGGAACTAATCGAACAAAAGACATTAGGGATTCTCCGTCTACCTGAATCCATATTTCTCGGCAAAACCTCGGTAAAAAGCTGCCATTTCATTACAGGAGTAATCCTCCTCTGTGTGATGAAGTTTTGAAAATTATCAAGCCAGTTTTCGAGAGTTTATCATCAGAGGAATGATTGACTCGATGTTTAGGTTCAGAAACTCAAAATAATGATGATTCTCTTAACTCTTTGATTTGGACTTTCGATTCAAAACATATTCATTCCGGACCTAAGATGATTGAGATAGCGACATTTTTAGCTGTTTGTATTTTTAATGAAGGCTTCATTCCTATTTTAAAAATGATGGAGCTTATGGGAATGAAAATTGGACCGGAAGCCCATTCATTTGCTGTGAAACGAGATACGAGCATCCAACGCATCAAAGGAGGCCAGAACTGCTCGATATGAAGAGAAAAACGCGGAAAATAGTTTTTTCGAAGTCGAAGAAGGTTCGATGTATGAATCAGGTATGGCAGATTGAATAAATATAAGTCTACAATATCATTTCATGACTTAGACTGCAAAAAACTTTACGCGAAACTTTAAACGCGTTTTTCTCGAAACTGTCTTCTTCAAAACAATACCCACGGACCGATTTACCTGAAATTTTTAGAGAGTCTTCTTTATAGACTTGTCTTTGTCTGGAATCCCTATCCCCATCCCCAAATTTCTATTACTTTTTTTTTTTAAATTCGAAACAGTCAAAAAAAGTGGTACAAAAATTGTTTTTTTTAGGCAGTCGTCATTTTGTGAAAAATTTTTTTCCAACTTTTCCGTAGTTCCAGACATTGCGACATTATTCTAGATGACTAATCTTTTTTTTTGGTTTCAGATTGCTTGGAGGGCTGAAATCGAGGCCCATATTTTTAGAAGCACGAGTCCTCCAAAGTTCGAAAATAACACTCATATGCAAGTTAATAGTATAAAAGGATAATGTTTCTGAGATTACTATCAAATTTGAAAAAAAACATATCCCTTACACACCGTATGACTTTTTTGGTCCTGTGATATAGTCATAAAAATTTTCTGCTCTCTCCATTTTTCTTTTCAAATTTAAAACAAGTTTAGTCCATAAAAATCTCATCTAAATCGGATCCTATAAAAGCAATTGGGGTTAGCAGCGATAAAAAGAAAAAATAAAACCGAATCGATTATAATGATTTTCCGAAGAAATACTAATCGATGAACATTAGTGGCGCAGCCTTTTCATTGCTTCTCGAAGCTCTGACCTCCATTCAGATCATTAATTTGATTTCTTTCGATGGAACTGTAGCGCACGTAATCTCCCTGACAAATCATCATCTGCTGTCTGCTGTCATTCACAACTATTGATCATCCGGAGCAAACATATTCCTCATACACATTTATATCCTCGCAATCCTGTCATTCACTACATTGAACAAAATCTTCGCTATTCATGATGCCACATTCTATTAACCCGACACCGGCGGCGACTCATCCGCGCTCCCACAGTAATTCCCCCGAACAAAGGACCTCCATTCAATGAGGCGAAATTAAAGGATCACAAAATAATATTTTCTTTATACTCGTATCTCTGTGAGCGCCATTGAATGACATGTGGATTTTTGCACAAAAGCAAACTCATCCCATACAACCGGAAATCCATTCAGAGACAGCCTTAAAAGGGCAACATCCGCAAGGACGAAAATTATTACCACAACTAAGTCACAGTAGCATTAATTGCACGACCACATAACCAATTGCTACACAACCACTTTAAGCCGACGAAAGCAAGGCCGATGTCCTTGCAATAATAATCACACTCACAAGAACACAAGTGAGCCTGTCCTTTGGGAAATTTTTGCTCATGTGCTCTAATTAAATTGGTAACCTCCTTGATAACCGAATCCTGTCCGCAAGATTTCGACATTTGCAATCGAAATTCATTATGATTATATGGTTGCTGCAGTGTCAACGATATAACCCCAATAACCGGATAAAGGACGAATGAAATGAGAAGAAAAAAAAATGAGTCCAAATATTGTCAATTTGATCCAATCCGCCCACATGTTGACCGTAAATATGGTAATAAAGTTTCGCATTCGTCCTGCACACTCAAAACCGCACTTTCATAGTTTGTCCAATTGGATTTGAGCACACGCAGGACACAGCAGGACATCAGCTGTATGTGGCGACAAGGAGAAACAAAGTGGCCAAACCGACAAATCGTTATGTGTGCGTGTTTCAATTATGGCAATGAGTGGTTTAGTTGGGGTGAGGTTGTGGGAGCGCCATTTGTGGGTGGAAAAAGTTTGCCATGCGATTTGGTGACGGATGGACGATGTGTTAACTTTGCGAGGCCAAGTTTGTTTTCGGGATCATGAGGATGGCAAATTGACATTTGCAGTACGAAATAAAAAACCAATGAACAATTCAGTTTCTACACGCGAAAGGACATCACATTTCTGCATACAGAGAATTCGAAATCGTAACTATAGGTTGGAAAAAGCGCTTCACTGAATCAAGTCAAAATGTAGTTCAAATGGGTGTCCTATGACTCAATTAAACGGGATTTCCGTTCCTTGGTTAACAGAGACGTCTCTAAACCTTTTCACTTTAATAATATACTATACACGTTCAAGGGGTTATGAATGCCCTAATAATGTTGAAACTAGCTCGGGTAGAAAAGAACAGGCGAATACTGATGCATTTTTTTATTTAGCGGCTTAAAGACGAATCCCTTAACTTGACTTTTGGACTGTATTTGGGCTTGAGGGTTTCTTTTATAATCTGCTCGCTCTAAAAACGTTTTCATAACCTCCCCAGAAGCACAGTGCGAGTGGAAGAATGAGGAGAAGAACGAACAATTTTTTGTAGTAGTTTGAAAAACTCAGATGTATTTGGTGATTTGGGATGGATGGTTTGATATATAGACTTATTGAAAGTCGGAAAGATTTAGCTCAACACCCAGCTGTAATTGTAATGCCTTCACAACAGAGCCATCTTCACAAACCACTACACGAACTGAGAGCTCTAGCCGGTACAACAACCACTACAATAATGCAATTCATAAGTCAGACCACTATCGCTGTTCGAACAATCCAGTGATAGTGCCACTTATTTGATTCCAATGGCCAATGGTGGATGGACTAGAAGCTGAATCTAGCACCCGTAAATCAAAGGAAGGCGCTCTACCGACTGTGCCACCCAGTCGTGAATAGCTTTTTGGCGTGGCAGGTGCGACGATGAAAGTGATATAGTTGACTTGTTCTGTGGAGCGCTGTTTATAAATCGACAAAATATGGAACGACTGGAGACCGTGCGTGGGTATTGAAGCAAGGTGATAGCTTCGGTCATATTTTTGTCTCTTAAAAATCAAGCTCAACGAGCTTGAATCACCAAAAAGATTCAGAGAGTGACTTCATATTCGGACATATCCTCCTGTCCTGGCGCCAAATATATTGTCACCCTATTGATATAATCTTTCATTTTTGTGAGCACATTTTGACAAGCATTGATTTTTTCTATGTTGACTTGATGGCCGCCAAGATCTCAACGAACATTGCAAAGATATTACTGACAACGTTGTATCGCCTGGGCGATATTAGTGATTCCGGCCTGAAAAACACTGCAGTTGCTTTCTATGGTCAAGCAACTATTGACCAACCTTTGGGATGACGCCGTTTGGGATCCGTCAGTATGGATTACATCTATATCCCACAGTCTTCTCCCAGAAGTTAGTTCTCGAGGGGATGTCCGTCATTATCTTTGAGGCATTTCAATGCAATTGGATCGACGCGTTTCCTATGATGGTGTCATTGTTTCCAACACTAAATTGGGTGTCGATCTCATTGATCGCAATGGACCAATTAATGATTGAGGCGATGTCGACTTTCCAACTCAATTTGGAGTCGAGAATTAAACTTAGGTATTAAGCCGCCGGGGTCGTGAAACTTTGTATTGTTATTGATTTAGTGAGTGGAATGATGGCAATTTTAGGATTCTGATAAATTCATCATCATCATTCAATCATTAGCCATACCATCGTATATTGGTCAAAAAACTTTTGTGTGTAGGTTACCCATGGGGACGGGTGGACTTACTATACTTACTACCTACTTTTGTTGATCTAGGTTTACTTTTGAGGGTTCCGTACCTTAAGGAGGCCAACGGAATCTTATTACTCTGGCTCCGCTGCCCGTTAGCTCTTCACTTAGGCCTCTGGTTGGGCCCGTTGTGTTCCCCATTTTTCCTGTGTGGAGAAAGGGAGGGTAAGAGGGATTACTCTCGAGTGTCTTGATTTGTATGGTCGGGAAAACTTTTTTTTTTCGTTTTGCGATATCCATGATCTCACCGATCCCAATTTCTTTGAGGTGCGCAAAATTCGTTATCAGTGCTCACCCCAATATTTTTTGTTGAGGTTTCTGCCAGTCCGAGTCTATGTAAGTGGAGGTTAAAATTAATGAGCTCTGTTAACAGTCCCACCATAAGCCTGCGATTCCGTTTGCTGGAGTTCAGCTCTCATTTTGCTATCTTGTTAGTTGGTTTTCATATTCTCGATTTTGCTATTCTGCACGTTGTAAGGTGGTCTATTCGTTTATAGCTCTTTTAAAAGTTGTCAGCGGGACGCCTATTTCCTTTACAGGGTTTTCATCGCTATTTCTTTCTCCTTTCATAGCCAGTTCGTCAACTTTTTCCGTCTCTCACTTAGTAGACACTTAAAATTTTTTACATAATGTCCGCTATGACAAAAAAAAGAGGGAAGGCAATAAAAATCCCAACTGAACTTTATAACAGGTAGTTGGCTTTTCAATTAATTAAGAAGCCGCAACTATGAAGTACAAGTGGCCCGGCAAGCTTTGTTTCGCCAAAAATAATGTTTTTTATTGAACCGTCTCGATTGTTGATAGAATTTTCGAATTCCAATAATAGTTTGAATGAAACACGTTTCAAATTCGATTGAATCCTTTATTTGCACGGACTGTTGAAAAGTTGAAGGAATCAAAACCAATGAAGTCTAGAAATCGGTTGTATACAACATAACAACTGATTTAAACGAAAATCAATCAGTTCTTCTCCATCACCTATTGCCTAAAAATGATTGGAGAAAATGTAGTCAGACGGTTCGTTTTCCAACGCAACTTGCATATTTTTCAAAAAGTGAATTGAAGATCAATTTCCATAAATTTTTCAATTTTCCTGAACACAACAAAAAAAAATCATGTGCGTTCCTATGAAGGCCACTTTTTTTATATTTATATATGTATATATATAATTCAATCAATTTTAATTTTAAATGTAGCATCGGTTTACCTAAAGATAATACAAACAAAATGAAGTACACAACGTCAAAGCGCTTTTCGGAGTACTACAGCGCCATTTATCGATCGGTGACCAAAATTCATCAAAATTGGCTCAGCGGTTTAGGCATGAAAACGAAGAATTGCTTTCTCACGTATTACATATGGAAATAAAAATAAAATGCAGAAAATTTTGGTCTTATTCCATTTTAAAAGTCAAAATGTTGATACCTTGTATTACAATCATCTTATTTAGCCAATTTTTACAAAACTTGAGAGTTATACACCTAAATCTTCCTCTTGAATTGGTGAAAATCCGGTTGGTAGTTTTTGTGTTGATCGCGGTCAGACAGGCAGTGTTGAAGTGATATTGTACAGTGCGGCGGAAAACTTCGTGTGCGTGTCCAACTCGCCTTCATCGCTTATAGTTTTCTGCCTGTCCCGTGTGACCCATACCATCATTTCGTCCTCCGCTGAATTGAGGAACAGGGCTGGTATTGATTTTATGGGTGCCTCTACGTCGAATCACGACGATGTCAGTAAAACCCGCGGACTCAGTTGATAACAAATGCGAAATGAAAGCAGAGATGAGAAAATGAGCTCAACCGGAACCAACCACTTTGAAAACTCATACACCTACGACCATTAGTTTCCTTGACAAGGAAAGTCAAGCTTCAAATTTTGGAAATAAGCTTTGTTTATTAACAACAAAACGTAAAAAAGAATAATTAATCTAAAAAAAAAATTAAATAACTTCGCTCAACCCAACTGTTCAAAAAAAAAAAATTCTAAAATCGTTACTGAATCGAATTTTTCAAAGAGACAATAAAAAAATGATCAAAGAAAAAAAAAAAATCAAATGAAATATATATAAAATGTAAAATTAGTATGTTAATAAACGGTCAGTAGGAAAAATGTACTTAAGGCCTGTTAGAAACTGCTCCCAGCACCTTGGAACCGCTGCTGGTTACGCCACGGCGTACGTCTTCAACGGACACTTGTTCGGCTGCGCCTTTTTCTAAGGAGCCGTTTGCCTCAATCTCGATATGTTTTCGCTTCGATGGTATATATATTATTTTGTGCGATATTTTCTTTTTGACTCGACTTTACTTAACCTTCCGACCCGTGTGCTATTTTTCGCTTGACTCACAGTAGCTCATCTCAAAAACACTTTCTAGGGCGCAATTCCCTTCTCCTAAATCCAGTTTCGTGGTCAGTTATTTTTTCACACCAGAATTGACGACAACAGATGACCTACGCTAGCAATTCATCTCATCTTATCAGTCTACTGCACCTCAAACCCTAATTCCAACGCATATTTGTCTAAGAAAAAGGGCTCGAACCCGAGACTGTTTGGGTGGGAGCCAGCACTCTTCCCAACGAGCCACTTCGGTGGGTAAGGACTATGAACCTCAAATAAGGGGGCTCCATGCAGGAAGTGCATGACCATAACTCCGAGACTCCATTTGAAGTGAGACGAAACATAAGCCAATCTTTGGCAACGTAGACTTTGAAGAATGTCCACGCGTAAGGAATTTGATTTCTCTTCCATCATGAGTTTAATGGGTAATAAAACTACCAGGAAAAATTAGGTTTTTTCGTGTCTCATGTGATATTTGGCTCAACACTTTAACCTTAAAATTCGGGGTCATTACTCTACTTCATTTTCTGGATCCATGTTTGGCTACAGGCCACGCAATAGCATCCTTTGCAGCCTCATTTGGTGTAAGAGAGAAGAGCTTGAATGACAGTCAATCAGGTTTATTTAATAAAAAGTTTGCGGGCATTAGAAAAGGATATTAATTTGTCCGGACTTTTCGTCAGCCTATAAGCCTGCATAATTTAATTTCCCATCGATTCTATAAGAACAATTACAGAACTGAAATTTAGTTTTAGTTTTAAAGACAACAACTGTGCCGAGGTCTAAGCTTCTGAATCTTCTGAACCACGAGATGTTGATTTAACTTAAGCCTTCGTTATATTTGTTCCCCCGTAAATCAACCTGAATCAATAAATTTTGACCTCAATTGAAACCCTCCCACTAATTTTAAGAAAAACCTTTCACTCTACCTCCAAGTCCCCACATTCATGCTTACATATTTATTGTCTTCAACTGAAAACCAACCTCAAAACGACTGTATTGACACTTCCATTTGATGTCTTGACATCCCACAGAATTAATTAACTCTGAACATCCACGCATCAGTTGGCATCACAACTCGACACTTCACCTCTGACCAGGTATCGATCGGAAATACCCGTCGCATGAGTATCCTTAAACTGAAAGTCCACGTCTATTTTTGAAGAATAGCGCCCCAGTCAATTGGTAATGACTACAAATGCCTTGAATTCCATGAATACTTTTACCAAAGTCCAGTCACAATGACACAACAGACACCACTATCCAATCACCCGACTGAACCCGACCCGGAAGGACATGGAATCTTAATTTGCTAACTTCCAAATAAATTACCATCAAAATGTCCTTGATGATTTTCGTGTGTGTGTATGTGTGTGTTTGTATAGCCTTTGCGTAGATGTGTGACATTTTTTCACCTCAAGGGTAACCTGGGGGTGGTCAAATGTTGTTTTCATGTTATCGGGTTCTTGGAATAGGGCTTTACGGTGTGAACTTGGTTTAACATATTGATGAACAATGTGGAGGTAATTTTTGAACTTATAAGGAGCACAAGTAGAAGGGGGCAACGGTAATTGAATCTGTAAGGGAAACTTTGGAAAATTCCTCTCCCATTTGGGTCTGAATGAATTTTAATTGACTGTTTTAAACTCGAAAATGGAAGTCTTGTGTTCTTTGGGCGTTAATGTGTCCTACGACATCAATCATAACTTTGAACCATCGCAATGGGATGAAAACATCCCTCAGTCTTACCAGATGAAATTAACTTTGCAATGCAAATTGAGGTTAGAGTATTTTGAAATTCAGAAAATGGAATGAATGATCGAATTTCTTGGAAAATTTAGGGGTGTATTGGAATGCAAACTAAACGCAGCATTGCGATGTTGCTTATACGCCTGTGTCTTTTAAATTTGTTCAACTGATGGGTCTCAGTTTCGAATCGAGTGCGGTCGGTGGCATCATTCAAGGATCGGCCAGCGATAGGAGTCGGACTTAGTGGGTGGCCATGCTGAAGTGATTATTTATCGGCTTGTCATGCTGAAGCTCCAAGTTTCAAAATAATGATTTGTGTAGGAAGAGGGAGTGAAGAGTGCGCTTGCAGATATCCATTTACGGTGAAAAAAATACTGCGAACCGAGCGAATGCAAATAAATAGAACAAATAAATAGAATAAATTTGAGTTTTAGGCCACATTTTTTTTTAATCCTGTCTGTCTAGTTAAAAGTTTGCCATTCAAAGATATGATCGCTTTACTATGAACAGAACGTGTTGAAATTGTGGGAAACAACTTTAAAAAATAGTAGTCCTGCGGAAGAGTACCGGAGTGGAAGTCTGGCACAATAGGCTGCTTCATAAAATGGTCAGCCTTCGCTTCTCAAGCTATTCAGTAAAAACTAGTGCAATTATTTCTTAGTTCACGCTGTTTTAAAGTATTCCTTTACAATAAACCTTCGATTTATCACCTTGTTAACGAAGGAGTCCCACAGGGAGCTGAAATAATTCCTGTTTTAATCAACTGACTGTTAAACTGCTTTGTTTCCAGATGCTACTTATATATATCGAAATCAATTTACAATCGGCTTTAAAAACAGTCCAAGACTATTATAAAAATTGTTAAACTAAAAAAGATGCATCTTAAACTCAAGCTGTCTTCGTCATCTGTAAAAGAAATGCTTGTTCTCTTTCAAGCAAGAGTTTTTTAATCAAAAATTTGGGCTGCGCTCAGACCAATGGCTAACTTTTGATATTCACCTTCAAGGAGTTATAAAAAAGGTTCAAAATCCTTCAACCATTCATTTGTAGAAGATCCAAACTTAGCTGTGGGAATAAAGTTTTGATTTTAAGGTTATGCGATCATGTTTTATGGATCGCCTGTAGGGGAAAAATATGCAAAAACCCACCTGCGCAGATTTCATGTTGTACAAAATAAAACTTTCAAAACGCTAATGAATTTACCCTGGTACTAGTCAACGGACAAACAACTTTGTCGTAATTGAACGAATAGTAAAACTTGTATAATAATTCTTGTTGATATTGGTTTCAAAAGTATTCCTATCCATTTGCTCATCAAGTTTTTGATATTGTTTGTTAGACTTTTTTATTATTACGAAAATTATTTATAAACTGTTTTTCTGCAATGCATACATATTTAATAGTAATTATTTATTATTCATTACTCTTTATCTATTTTGGTGATATTTATATATATATATTTAATATTTATAACTTTATTTATTTATTATTCATTATTTATTATGTGATTTTAATAATTTATTATTTATTGATTAAAATTGATTATATATTATTTATTATTTTATTATCTATTATTAACTATCAGATTAATTTATTTATTTATTATTTCTGCTCTATTCCCTTTAGCCCAATTGGGGTCATTTTTTCAATGAAGATTTTCTTAGTGGTTTTTTCATCGATATTGATATTTTAATAAATGAATGGTAATTTGTTAAATTTTAAGTTTCAGAATTGTTACTGCCGTAAGTAAGTCTTGACGAATGTCCAAATCTAGCCAGGACTTCATACGGTTCACTGAAAAACAAAAATATCACAGCCCATCCTGAAAAGGGATAATCCAAATCTTAGCATAATTAAGGTATTCGAAAACGTTGTCAATAGAGCTAGTCAGGTGAGATGACGAAAATATAATCCCAGAAACTGAACAGACTGGGCATAAGTAAACCGTTACTGTAACTATGCTTTATTACATGATTTTGAATGACAATACTTTATATGTTTATACTCGATATAATAGGAGGTCTGCAACAGGGTTCGGTAAATTCTCGAATACTGGACACCACTGGACACTCAAATCGAAGATACCCTCCTTGGAGTAACGATTTCCGAGCATTCGTCATTTCTGGCATGTGCATGGATGCCCTTGCGGGAACAGGACGCAATAGTTATGCAGTGATTGCATTTTCGTCCATGACTTTCAAGTGGAATCTGGTGTGGTAAAACTTATTTCTTGTTCTTGTATCTCGTTCCCGCTTTCCATGCCATTTTTAGCCTCAGGAATTCCAACATTGGCGTGTTCCTCAAAATTTCTGGCATCAAGGTAACTCGAAAAATAATCAGGGCTCATTTGCCATATTGCTATATCTTTCTCTTATGATATCTTCCTAGGAAATATTCCTTTTTCCATCCTCCGGACAGCATTAAATAAAATTCCTGAAAACAATTTAAGGGAGACATTGTCCTTGAAATTATCATAAAATAATTTTTTTCTTATTACGGATTCTTAATCTACATATAAGTAAAAATAAATCTGTCGAAGCGTTTCTCGGATTTCGAACGCTTACGATATTTTAAACGCGTTTGAAATTGACACCGTCAGCGCGCTCCGACAATTCACAGGACAGAGCAAGGATCGAGCGCGCGGAGAGGCAGGTGACTGACGAAGTAGAAAAGGCCCGGATTGAGCATCGGGAGATGTTAGCGGCTCAACACGAGCAGATAGAAGAAGAGGAGGGTTGCCTCTATGGACCGGGCATTACCGATAAACACATTACAAAATATTAAACACGTTTTTCTCGAAAGCACGTTTTAAAAAATGGCTGACATTCGCCTGACCGTTGTAATTAACATATCGACCTGAAATTTTGAGAGCTTACTCAGAAAATTTGTCTTCAAGGAATGACGGATCGTTTTTTTGATAGATACACTTTTTTTTTTTTTTTTTTAATTACCGCCATTTTTTGAAAGTTTTACTTAACGAAAAACCCATCCGTCATTCCATGACCAAAGGGTAACAGATTGATAATTAATATGCGTTGAATTTGTGTTTTAGATCAACAAAGAGGTGGCATTGATGTCAGCCCTTTATCTCCCCCGATTTGAGTACCTGTTTTTGGGAAGCTGCAACGGCCGCCATTTTTTTTTAAATTTACGTTTGGTGAAAAAAAATCCGCAAAGGTTTATAGAAACTTTTCAAACGGCACAGTGTAAAGTTGTTGGTGAAATAGTCACCAGGTCGGATAATCTGACCTCGACAAACAACGTGATCTCCGGGGCTTTCTATAAAGTATACAGTCTAGCGGTGCAGTCAGTCTTCAATCTGGCGAGCTCATTTGTGATAATGCAACTCGCGTACTTTTGAAATATCACATGCAGTTCCACTGGATCGTCTCCGGCACAGTGTGGTGTAAATCACAAAATTGTTAAATGGCTAACCATGTATAACATTTTTCTCGATTTTCTCTACCTCAAAAAGAAAAGTATCCAAGTGAGAGTTGATTCTCACACGAAGGGTTCCGCGCCTATGAAAAACTGTGTTTCTTTAATTTTAGATTTCTCACAACATCGCCCACAAATATGCAAGAAAAAGCAAAACAAAGCAAAAGCTCGACATCAGCTTACTTGTAATTCCAATAAGAACAAGAACATCCAGATGAGAAACTAAAAAGTTTTAACAAATAAGTTTTTAAAACGATCACAGGATTAAAAGATTATTTGATGCAGACTTACTGTTGAAATGTGTGAATCTATGATGCTCAATTTTTTTGGCAAATTCTTGCAAAGAATTCATCTCAAACCGATTGGAAATTCGTTAAGAATTTGTTGATTAACAGTGAATTGTACTGGTGTTAGGGCGAACCTAAATTTCCCACACTATCGCATAGCACAATCGTGTACGTGTTTTGTTATCGCAACTAAAGATATTAATTATTATGTTTTTTTCTTGAAAATAGCGTGTTTAAGTTATATATGTTAACATATTCAAGATATTGCTCTAAAGAGGGGTTTAAAAAGTATCGAAAAATAAGAAAAAATTAAATATTCTTGTGTACTTCAAATGCGTAATCAACACACACAACGTCATTCAGTGTTCCTATTATTACTATAATTTTGCAACCCTCTTTTTTAAGTGATTTTTTGAAATGCTGATATTATGATAACTAAAACACAAACCCAAATGACATGAAATACTTTTTTTTGATTATTTTTTTGAAGAAAATGATATTGTTATTTTTTTTTTCGCCACCAAAGCAAAACACATTTATTTGAATGTGAAACTTCGTTTGGTTGAGTAGAAACATTTGGAAGTTGCAAACTTTTTTTTTGAAATTAGAGCTTTAACATTGTGTTTGAAGGACGAAAAAGTTGCATACTTGAAAAAGTTGTTAAGTTTCTCCATAAAACTCATTGTCTTCTGTTAGGCGCTAAGTTGAGTTGCGTTTTCATGAAACACTTTCTTTGAATGGCGGCCCGAATTAATTTCAAACTTAATATTATTTTATTTGTTTGTAGTAGTAGCAGTTCAAATTCTAGGGTTTCTTTGGACTCCTTACGAACAGAACCCTTTAAACGTAACCTTGACCTAGAGTCATGATTTGTTTTTACATATAAATGGATATCCCAGTCTTGTTTTTTTGAACCGCAGCTCAACTTTACGTCTTAAATTAAGCTATGAGAAATTTACAAATTGAAAGATATTTAGCTCAATGGTACGGTACCCTTCATATGCGTGTCCGACTCGCACTTGGCCTTTTCATAGAAAGCCATCACTAAAAATTTGCCAAATAACTGAGGTATTCTCTTAAAGTTCCAAATACATTTCGAAATAAAAACTTAATAATTTTATTGTAATTTCCAATTGGATTTATGAACCACAGACCGATGTTCTTACCACAAGAAAACTAGATTTCTGAAGAATTTCAAAACTTCATTTGGAACTTTAGTGCCAGCCAACATCTTACCACGATATCACCAAACAACCTTAAATGCACTTGCATAACTTTTGTGTAATTAAATCCAACCGACAAGAGTCCCATTCTTAATCCCATAAAAAATGATACACAAGTCTGCCATGACACTTCCCAGAAGAGTTCCACTTAATCCCATGTTTGAGTGTCCTACTTTTCGAGCAAAACTATTTACTGCCGGCTACACTCCAAGACACTCCTTGCTCGGACTTGAGAAAGTTCCATTTAGCATGCAAACGCAATCAATTGACCGGGACAAACTTTCTGGCAAATCTTCGGATTACTAATGTTTCAACAGAGACTCAAGTTTCCATGTCCAGAGGGTTACGGGTAATGACTCTATTCAATTAAGAAAATTGTCCCCCAAACAAAGAGCATAACTTCCAACTGGAAATACGAATTCAGAATACGGATTCCCTCCAGCATTAAGGTACTTAAAGTTGTTTTTAGACTTTAATCTGGAATTCATTGAGTTGTGCCTGGTGAATGATGAATACACACACGGACATTGGCTTGTAATGATTCTTGGAAATTTATGTAACATGACACAACCAGGAATTACATGGTGCTTCGGATACCCTTCGATTTGAAAATCGAAGTATAAACATTTGGAAATTGCATGTCTCGAAAATATGTCCGGCAGTCGGTGCCAACCTCAGAGGCGCTGTAATTTAATTAAGGAGGCGCACCGGTGGTCAAAGGGCTGTCATAATTGGCATGAAAATCAATTACGTAATCGATTACAATCATGACGAGTTTATAATTACTTGCGAACTCCACTCGCAGATACTTTTCATAGTAGTAACTTCTGACCAAAGTTTCTTGTTGAATTTTTTTTCCAATCGGTATAAATCAATTTGGGGACAGGCAGCCACCCACGTAGGGACTATAAATAAACAAGTCCTGTCAACAAGCGGTCAGTAATTGGTCGGAATGTTAAACAAATGGTGTCCGAATCGAAAAGGAACTGTTTTGCCACCAATAAATCTTGCCAAGTGCGTGAATTATGTCTTAACTCGAAAAACAATTTACCCAATCGGCATCTTAAGTTGGCCAAATCAAGCATGAAATATTCTCCGGGAAAAACAAATTTGTTAGGATTTATGATGGGGACAAGGGATGCAAATCGATTTCGATCGGACGACTTAAGGGATTCAAAGGGGTCATCGAATGGTGTGTAGCCTTCGTATCAAAATGTAAAATAGATGAATAGATTATTTCTCAGTAAATCTAAATAGCTTTTTCATCAACAAATACTTGATTCTATTAAGGATACGATATTTATTCAACCAGTTTATTAGTTTATTAAACCTGTTCCTTAACTAGTTTTCTGGTGAAATTATTGCAGATTGAAGGTTGTCGAGTTCACATTGAAAATTTAAATGAAACTTAACTTAAGAGTCTTTCAAAAAGCGCTTCCTATCTTTAAATTTAATTAAGATATCACCGAAACTTTCCATTATGTATGTAACATAACATCGGTCAAATGTCCTCCGCGGCTTCTCTGGGTGGCGCGCATCCTAAATGCCAAATTTTCCATGACTCAGGCACATAAGCCAGTTTGTATTTGACCGATGGCATGGGCTATGTTGGCTTTGAGGAATGCGCTAGTTTGTGGCTTATTCGCAAAGACCTGCGACTTCTGAAAACAACACAAAAAAAAATTCTAAAGGGGCCAAATCGCACGATCTTGGGATGACCATGTCCTCAAATCGATCGTGCAGGATTTCCAATGTAGCGTGAGCTTTGTGGCACGTAGCGCCATCCTGTTGAAACCACATGTCGTTTTGTCCACTTGATCCAATTCAGGCCCAAAGAAGTTTGTAATCATCGACCTACACACTCGCCGTTGACGTTGATGGCTTGGCCAGCGTCGTTCTCAAAAAAATGCGGACCAATGTCCGCGTGCCCAAAATCCACACCAAACAGTGACTTTTTCGTGACGTATTTGACTCTTTTGGATCTCATGGATATAAGTATCGTCCCAAATTCTACAATTGAGTTTGTTGACGTACCCATTCATCCAGAAATGGGTCTCATCGCTGAAGATGATTTTTCGATGAAAATAAGAGGCAGCTTCCAACTGCTCCAGAGTCCATTCATTGAACAGAACGTCGTTGTCTATGGTCGTATACCTTCAGCTTCTAGATCAGTTGAATTTGGTTCGGGTGCAGGCCCAAATCACGATGCGAAATTGGCCAAGTTGTGTTCTGCGAAAGGCCTGAATTGAATCTGAACATGTTCACTCAAATCTATCAATCACACTCCGAATAATCCTCTCGGAAGAACAATTATGCCGACCGTAAAATGAACGAAGCACGCGGAACGTTGACCGAACGGAACACACTTTTCGATTGAACAATTTTTTTTCATGTTCACGTGTTTTGGAGCGCTTTACCCATCCGAGGTGATTTGGCAATACAGGCGAAATAAATGACAGCCAAATTGACAGGTGTACCTTCAACAATATGGCCGCTTTTCACTGTATAAGCTCGGAAGTCGCCATAGGAATACCCTTAAGATGCAGGCGAACATAATGATGTGATTGACAGTTTGGACTTGCATAAAGTTTCGGTAAGACTTAATTTACTCAGGCTCATAATCATAACTGTTTTGTATAATCCCTTTAATTGTCAAAAGCTTCGATAAAAATAAAATAAGAACACTCATGGCGTGGCCCAAAAACACTCACGCAATGAAGTTTTGCTTTGTCTTACTTAGTTTTTCAAGGTTAAAGGAGTGCGGCCATGATTGATGACAATTTGGAGGCTTTTTACCACATTTTGAGTTATTTTAGCGAGTTTGAAAATTGTCTTTAAAAGTTTCTAGAGTCAATTTTTGTTCTCAAGGACGCAAGACTTAAACAAAAGAACTACAAAGGAAGGGCGATTCTGTCGCTTAATGCAAATTACCAAAACAAGACATTTGGCGAGCCGTATTTGTATCAAGTTTGGATTAATAAAATTGAAGTCAGAGTTGCGGTATTGCCATCAGAAAAATTTTTCATTTGAGAGGGTTTTCGCAGCTTTCATGTTCCCGGGCTATTCCAAGACTGTTTTATTTTTTTTACCTGAATTACTTAATTTAAGGGGATGTGACTTGGAACAAGATCGTGCTGCAAAGTATCATCGTTCGAAGGGTGTATCCTTAAAAGTTTTTGAACCATTCGTCTGTTTAAAATATTCATCATCGCTGCAATTGGAATTGAAAAACAGACCCAAAATATCTTCTTTACTGGGTATGAAGTGTTTTCATTGCCGCTGGACAATCAAATGGGTTACGACGGAGAACATAATTTTTTCCAGTCTTCCAATGTCAATTCACGATATTTTCGTGTCAGTAACAAGCACTTCTTCCACAGTAGAGCAGTCAAAAGTTGTGTTTTTTTTACCAAAAGTTCCTATTTCTGCTACATCTGCTGTTGCGTGCCACCTTCTTCCGTTCTTCCGTTGTTTTCTGCTGGCTTAAGTTCCTGTTTACTGAGCTCAGACTTACTCCAACATGATTTGCTTGCGATTTGAGTTTGTTGCAATTAAAATAATTATCGGAATTATTTGACCTACTTTGGTAATGAACATTTGCCAACTGATTAACTTTACGAGATGTTGATTTAGTTGGAGACTGAATCATGGTCTTCAATTTATTCCTCCAAAGCAGCTGTTATCGCGCTTCCAACTTCTTCCTAAGGGATTTCCGGTAAGACCCTTCAGTCCGAAACTGATATTAGGTGTGACCATATTTCTGCCAAGGATTCTGTGTTTTACTTCATGCAGGTTTTGTTAGCGCAAGCATTAGTACTATCCCTTGCCAAGATCTATGACCCAATTCCTAGTCGAAGAGGGCCAGGCCTAATGATCATAATTTTGTGGAGCCTTTTTTTTTTTTTAAATGATTTCGCGTGTACGGGGTTAAATTGTGAAAACATAACGCGAGTGGAACGGATCAGGGAGGAAATAGGGATAAGTACTGATGCACTTTGTCTTTGAATTTCTGCAGATTGTAATGAGTAGGAATTACCGAGCGTGGTAGAGCGTTCCACATTCGTATTGTGCCGATAATAAACAAATCTCTATACTTGACTGTACGACCGAAGGTGGCCTTAAGGGTGAACTTATGACCATTCCTGGCGAGACGGGTTATACGGTGAAAGTGATAAAGGGGTGGAATGCAGCTGGGTAATACGAAAAACTGAGAGTACTATCATCAGCGAATGAGTGTATTGGATAAGATGTAGCAGACAGAAGATCGTTAGTGAAAATCAAAAAGAGAATTGGTGACAAAACGGAGCCTTGCGGAACACCACCATTTTTATTGTGTATACTTGGTACCGTCTTATGCTATTTGAATTGAACGACCCGAAAGATAGTTTCTAATCCATTGAATAAGAGATTCGTCGATACGAAAAGCACGCATTTTCGACTACAGAGCCGGGTGCCAAACTCTGTTAAATGCTTTAGAAATATCAAGCGCAACAGGGACAGGTTGGAGAAATGGTGTCCATCTAATTTTCTACTCGGGAAGAGACCAGAAGGGTAGCTTACGAAATGGTTTTGCCAACGTGAAGGAACACCTCTTCAGAAGAATGAGGGGAAATACTATCTGAACCACCGGATTTATGGATGTCAAGATCTTTGAGTACTCATGCTACTGTACGAGTGCGGAAATAGATCCGTCTATGGAAAAGTTGACGCGCTCGAGTGCAGGAGGTGGCAAAGCAAGTTCTTGAAGTGTTGAGATGGCGGCAAAATGAGCCGCGAGAAGATTTGCTTTGTTCACAGTGCTGACAGCTGAAATGCCATTGTAAACGAGTGTTGGGATGGAAGGTGAGACACAAATTTTTAGATTCATCACGAACGACCTAAAGTTCTTGCTACCGTTTTGACATTAGCGGCCTTCACACGTAAGCGCTTTACCAGATGATTGGAGTGTACGTGCCGACGTTCGGTAAGGACCGAGCAAAATAACGCGCGCCAGGAATGTGGTACCAAAATTTGTTAACAAAATCTTTCACTCGTTCTTTCACGCGTTCTTGGAGCGTACACTCCAGGAGTTTGTGTCTAATGGGCAATCGCGCGCGAAATACCACGTGAAAGTGGAGCGTGTTGGAGTGTACAACAATTCCACACTTTTCGCTGGAACCTGCGGTTGGATTTAACAGAGAGATCACTATTTTGAGTTTTAAAATTAATTTTGTAAAATTAAATATGGAAAAAAGGAGAAAAACCATCAACCCAGCCATAGTTTGTGCCGGATTAATTGAAATTTTAAGCCGAAATGAAGAGAAAGGAAGAAAAATTTGGGACAGACAACGCTTTGGTCACATGTCGTTAGTTCACGAATCACGTGTCCAATTTCCCGAAGATTTCAAGAACTATTTGCGATTGGACAATCACTCTTTCGATTTATTACTAAACAAAATTAGGAGTAGGATAACAAAACAAGACACCATCATGAGAAAAAGCATCAGTGCAGAAGAACGTCTCACAGCAACACTCCAACATTTTTGGCTACAGGACGGTCATACGAGGATTTAAAGTTCAGTTCAGGAGTATCAGCCGCATCCCTAAGTATAATCATACCTGAGACATGTCAAGCCATTTATGAGGCTCTTAGATCAGAGTTTATGAAGGTAAAAATATATATTAAAAGAAGAAAAAGTAAAGGTCATACTTTCTTTATTATTGTTTAGATTTCAAACTAAAATTTCTATTACTGTCTTCAACATTGAAAAATTTAAATGAAGATACTATATGTGCAACCCTGTAGAATGTTCACTCTCAAGAATTACTGGCTGCCTGACTGTAGAGCTTGAGTCTTCATGTAAAGATGACAGCAATGGTTCAGATGAAAGAAAAGACAACGACGCTCCATTTCGAGATTTACACTGGCCGTTACAAATTTCACTATCTTCATTTAGCTTTCTGAGTAACCTCTTGTGCAAAAATCTGTTCCTGTGCCACTTCGTCGAATTTTCTCAGACTTCTTCAGCTCTTTCCTAAAGGATGCGCTCAGACTGAATTTTTTTGACCACGAAGTCTCGATTAGCTTCCGGAAAACCACTTGATTTGGAAAAAATAATCATTTTATTGTATGCGTCATCACGTAAATTCCTATTCTTATAGTTTTCCGATTTTATTTTCCACAGACACGGATGTCCATGACTAACGCACTCAATCACGTGGGAAAGATTTTTTCACTAACTGAGCACGCACGCTTTCCGTTGCTCAAGTCGTGCCATTACACGCGTACTCTTTCCCGCGCGAAATCACAATTTCTAGACTTTCGCGCGGTAAAGAACGTACGTGTGGGGGAGGCTATTGTAGCACTTTTTGCCAAAGATTTCGTAAATTTTGCACAAAGGATTTTGGTATTGCAGTCATTTAGAGCTTGTTTGCACCTTCCCTCAAATGGATCGGCTTTGTGATTCCGAAAACATAACTTCCTCAACCTGATAGCTTCCTTACAGCTCGAGTCGTACCACGCGTTAACCTTTGACTTGATTTCTTTCACCCTGTGAGGGATGAAGTTTCTCTTAGCAAGGAGAACAGTGTTGGTGACCATATCGGCGACGGCATCCGCGTCGCTATTGAGGAAGCTTAGCGACCGGTTAAAGTTCCTAAAGAAATCATTAAGGCCGTCCCAATTGGCTTTTTTGTATTGCCAAACTACTCTTTTAGGATCTGGTTCTTAAACTGTTGGGTTGTGGTACGAGAAATTAGCCGATAAGACGCAGTGGACTTTTTTATTTAACCTCCAAAACTGAAGGTGCTGCTTTAACACAAACTCATTTTGAAAAAGGTACAAACAGTTTGATTCAACTTTCCTAATTCCGAGATTTGCTCGACGTCTTCATAGTAGCAGAAAGAGACAACGTGGATGATGTATGGCGACACTAATCTGCCTTGGATCAGACCTTTGAAATTGATGTAGGCGAACACTTCTGGAGAGCCGTCAAGGTTCACAGTTTCGTAATACCCATAATGAGGGTAAAAAGCCGCTAACAACAGGTTAATGTTAGATTTAATTGCTCTCGCATTATGCCACTGAATCAACTTAATTCGAAAGGTTTACTCTCCATTCGAATAGATTTTTTGTATTGAGACTCCCGATTCCTATATGCCTAAACTGGAGAACCAAACTTACTCCCAGGTCTAACCAAACGGCACACCGATATGAAAGTTCTGACATCGAGTTGTTTGTCATGGTTTTAACCGCTTTTGTGCTGTCCAGGTTCAATAATCTTCTTCGAAAGTATATCCACAAAAGGACCTTCAATGCGGATAGACGTTAGTGTTGTATATGAAATTTGATAAGAGGACTATTCCGTCTTTTTCTTGTCCTTCGCCATTCGTTCAAATGTAGTCACCTCATTATCGACATCAAAAGGAATCGACTTGAACTAAAGTCAAACAAAGTAATATCCTTTCCGTAAGAAACGAAATGAAAAGTTACAAAAACTTCCTGGAATATAAACAGAAGCTTCTTACCGTACTCAAAGTCAGAGAAGTATTAAAGCCACTCTGTCAGAATTATAAGTTGAAATCATCCCCGAACAAAACAAGACGAAGAATTCGCCATCAACTTGTAATTATGTACTTATAAGTCCCTAGAAACACATCCAAAATCACCTTCCAACAACTCCAAGTCATCTCCTAAAACTTCAGTTCATCCCGAAACTTTCACAATCGTTTCGCATTCGAATCCCGCTTGGCTCAACTCCCTCCAAGTCCACCAAAGTCGTTGGAAAATTAATTTTCAACACTTACGCCGGCATGAATCGAGGTCATGACTTCGATAATAATCACTTCCTATCAAATTTTAAAGTAACCCTCCGGATGGAACCGACACAAGCTTGTCCTGCTTTCACACACCTCGGTGGGTGGGAGTCAGGGGTACATTATGACTCAATATCCAGCACAAGGACAATGAAAGTTTTCGGTCTCCTTTCTTTCGACAAGTTAACACTCGCACAAGGACTTCTCCGAACTTAATTTCACGTTGCCGTCGCCTTCGTTCCCATGCCACTGTTCGTCCTTGAATGGGTTCGCTTTTAAAATATCGACAACACGGGTGAAATTTTGTAAATTTCCTTACGATCGTTCGTTTAAAGTCTCTGCGGGACTATTTGACTTGGAGTGTCGGGCGACTTCAAAGTCGGCATTGTTCCTGTACAGATGCCACTGGCAAGCGGCGGCGGCTGTTGGATGATTGCGCGTGATTTTGGAAATTCCAATGCGAACGTCGAAAGTATCTCGTAAATAGGAAGCGATTTTCGCCTCAACGAGCAAAGTCATAATTACGAATTTATATTTGCGTGAAAGAAAAATACGCACATTTGTCCCAAGGTGGTTGTTGTTTTTCGTCCTTTTTTTTTGTTGACGGCAAAATTTATTCATTTCTGACGGAGAACAGGATTATTTCCTTTCAAATCGTGGGGGATGATGAAGTCTTTAATGTATGTACGTTGCTGACTGGGATTGGATATATGAAAGTGTGTTCTGGAATTAAATATGACAAGTAGAACACTCACTTGGACATGAATACAAATTCAATGACCTTAAAATAAATAACAATCAAGGACAATTTATTTGAAATAGTTAAAATAGCAATGAAGTAATGAAGGGGGGTTTGAAAAATAGGCTTGCTAAGAATGGGCACAATTAAAAATCCGAATAATTCACCTTCCAAAGAAAAGTTATTTTCCCATGACTAAACAAAATTAAAATTCACCGTATATTTCAAAACAGATCATAGTATTTGCATGAGAAGAAATAAAACAAAGCTACTTTAAACGAAGCCTCCAGAAGCGCACGTACTATTTAAAAGATAGATCTTTGCGAATGTCCCAAGTCGGGCGCCAGTTGAAGTCCAGTTCTTCGATTTTGCTTTTTCCCCTTCATAGTTGATTCTGTAAGCTAATTTATAGATATATATGAATAAATGAATATTTTTTAACTTCCCAACAGAAAAACTGGTTGCAAAGGCTCAGAGAGGAAATGCAGGTAGAGACAGGGAGGGAACTTCCTATATCTATGGGAAACCATGAGAATAGAATGCATTTCTGCATTAATGCAGGGGTGTGAAGCAACTAGCTAATTATGTGAGGGACGTTTCATGACCATTTCATCAGCGAAGTGAATCGGATCTGTTTTGATATATTTATTGTGTTCAAGCGTATGGAAGATATCATATGGACCACCTGCCTAAATATGGGAGTAAATCATGGCTCCATTTGAGTCGATCGGATCAAAAAGACAGCTTCGAAAACATTCAAAAAGAGATTCGCCGATCACCAAAGGATCGACTTCAAACTCTTTCAAATGCCTTTGAAATTTTAAAGATAACAGTCACTTCAAAATCGAAGGATTCTTGGCTGAATCCAAGTGTAGTCACGAGGAAGAAAGCCCAAGTGAGTACGTTTGGTGGCGACCAGATCGTTCATCGTTCATTGAAGACTTGCTCAGGCAGTCTCGATTTGTCGTAAGGCTTGTTGTTTTCCAGCTGAATCTTTTGAATGTTCTCGCGGACTTCGTCACGCCTCATCTCTTCTATCATTTGGCTCTCGAAAAGCTGCTTAATTAGGCACTCGCATTTCTACTCCAGTAAGCATTCGGAAAGGGCTGATCTTGATACTTCGAGAAGGGGAGTTATTCAGATAGTCCACCATTGGCTTGGACTAGCTAGGCACGATTTGATCAACATTAGATTGATTATTTTATGGATCCTCTCGACCTGTCAGCTTTTCTTCGGAACCCCTTCTGTTATCAATAAGTATCTCCTGTATCCCCTCACCTTAACAATATTCACTGAAGAAATTCGAGGTGAGAGCCATTCCTCGATTGGATATTATCCGATTCGGATTTCCCAAGACTGTTGCATGTTTTCTAAGTGTCTTAAGCTGTCTTGTACTCCGCGTCTAGAACAACACGTAAGTGATTGTACTGTTTACGATTCTTCTCCATGGGACCAACGTCGTAGACATGATTGGCTCTTAGGGCTCGAATTTATTTGTTAATTGGAGTCAAACATCCTTCCTTTTTTCCGGTTTTGGACTCTGCCGATGACGCATTTATTACGTCTCTAACAACTTCCTTTGTCGAACTTGGAAGTTCTAAGAAAGTGCCTTTCTAAAAGGTCTTGAGTCTTCATGACATCGAAGTGCCCTTGCTAATGTGTGATTTTTATGATCACCAGTTTCATCGATTACGGGATCATAATTAACCTCCTCCTTGACTGGATCCCTATACAAAACACGGGCTTTCATAAAGCAATCATCGTATTAGTCGCCCTCTAATATCTTTCTTACGACTCTTATCCAGGGATCGGTAGATTGAACCTGTCTTGTGCCAAGGTTAAGCAAATTTTCCATCATCAGGAATGACAATCGACTAATGGCGTCTAAATGCTTCATCTGCGTCGCAGGCCTATGCTCTATGAGATAGTCGAACTCCTGCAAAAACATTGCCCAGCGAGATACTTTTTGCGGAACATCTATTTTCAACATCGTATTGCACTGTCTTCACCGAAATGCCCATCAAGTAAATTCGCCACATCTTCAGCGCCTCTGTGATGACTACAACTTCCAGTTCTTCTGCTCGGTGCTTTCTTTCGGCTCCTATACTAAATAGGATGGTAGTGTTGGTCTTCTTTTGCAGCAGAATTTCCGCATAACAGTGACCATCTTTGGCTGCAACATTCAGCACGGCCTCTAGCTTCCGCAAATATTCTTCTACACAGAAGCCTTCCCCTTTTAGTTTGAAATTCATCGTCGCACCAGCATCTGAAAGCTAAAGAGATTTCGTTTTCGATGGTCATTTTTGAGGACAGCAAGTGGCGGTCCTTTCACATACCTTCAAGCTTCTACTGACCTTTTAAGCCAGACGTTTTCAGATTTCAGTTCGCATTTCAATTTCCAAATTAACTTTGCTTCAAAGTTTCGAAAGTTTCATTAATCCAAAGGCAAACCTTCGACCCTGGGTTTCAATACTCTTGCCGACGTGAGAACGGGTAAACAAGTAGTTTACCCAAACTATCTGCTCCATAACCTTGCTAAGAGCATGTTCACTGTTGTTTTTTTTTTTATAATTTTGGCTTACACGTGGAAAAATTTATGAATATCCGTTTCGTTCGCCAAACAGGATTTCAATGCATAAATAACGAAGGAACCACCCTGAAGCAACTTGACTTAATTCCTCCCAGAAAAAACCTCGGGTGTGGGCACCTCTTCTACCACTTCCACCAATTTCGTTCGACTCAAACAAGCACTCTTGGCTAGCGTCAGAAGTTTTTTTTTTTTTTTCTCTCTCTCCAGTTTGCATGTGCCTCGTAAATCATAAACATGCATGTGAACACAGCTTGTGCCTGTGGAGCTTTTAGGAACTTGTCGAATCTGGATCCACTTCCGCCGCCCTCACAAGACAACAAGGAGGTGACACTGACAGCATGTTGCTGCTGTTCTCGCTCGATTAATAATTTATTGTCCTTTTGTTGCGCCAACCTTTCGTTTGGTGCAACCAAATATGAAACAGGTGTTCCTTAGATGAACCACTTTTTGGCTGTTATCTACGTTGTTGCCTTGACTTGGTTTTCGCAGATTGTCAGCTCATTATTGTCAGCTTGATGAGGAGATCCTTTCTAGAAGCGAATGTCAAAGTGAATTTTGTATGTTATCTCATTAGCGTGGGGATTTCACTGTGAGAGTCTACTTGAGGCACAACTTCCAGGATGTTCTTGACCCAGTTTTCAAGGACTCAAGCACCTAATAAGCAACCCTTCAGTCATGAGTCAGTTGCCATACATATATGCATTCATGTGTCGGTCAGTTGAGGTTGTCACATCAATCCCGACATTAATCGAGCAGTTGACTTTGATGAATCGCAATTTGTGGAGCACGTTGGACCCGATGCCCAACGAGAGGGTAAATAATTTCTAGTGTTTTAGGATCCTTTCTCTTACGCTTCGCCGATTATTGATGTGATGCTAATCTAAATGTGTGGGGAGCTCTGCGCTATGGTGTGTGAGTTGTAAGGAGGTTGGAATTTAGATGAGCAGTGTCGGATGTGAATGGTAATTTATTTTTTGTCCAAAGGGAACTTACGTTTATTCGTCATGTCATGGATTGATGAGCGTCCACTGGCACAGAGCTGATGGGTGGAATTTTAAAATAATACTTCCAGAGCAACTCATCGTGTGCTGGAAAGTTATCAAAGTTTTGGTGACTGGTCGTCCGTTCAGCTGAAATATTTTTTTTTTGTGTTCAAAATCGATTAGAATATGTAAATGATGAACATGGAAATGAGCTGGAGTTTTTGAGACCCTGGCCATTGATTAAAGCAGTCCTTCAATGGGAATAGTTTAAGGTTTGCTTCTGAAATGAACTTGCAACCGACTCAAGAATACGAAAATGAGGTGCAAAAGCAAAAATATTCGAGGCGGTGTCGCTATATTTTTTAGAAAAGGTTTACGTCTGTAAGTAGTTGAATGGTGAAGCGTGCATTCTGTCTGTATCCTTCTCCGTAGTTGAAAAATGATGTAAAGGTTTTCTCAACAGGGACGCTACAAAAGTAGAGCGACAGAGACAGCAAACGACGCCACATTTCTTGCCGCTCTTTTGACATTTCTCTTCATTAAGGTTCGCCATTTCATGATGGAAAGATATACGAGCCAACAACGAGTCGAAATTATTAAAATTTACTACCGAAATTCGGAGTCAGTGGCCTCAACGTAAAGAGCGCTACGTCCATTTTATGGTCGTCATAATCGTCCTGGCAGATCAACAATTGAGCGTCTAGTGGAAAAATTTGAATCCACAGGCACAGTTCAAAATGTTCCCGTGCCAGTGAGACAAAGAAGTGCCCGTAGTGTCGAGAATATTGCTGCCGCTGAGGCTTCAGTTGCAGGAAGCCCAAATGTGTTTCTCACACGTCGTTCTCTCACGTTGGACATCTCTGTGACGTGGTTGTGGCGAATTTTGCGAAAAGATCTTGGCATACATCCTTACAAGATTAAATTGACGCAAGAACTGAAGCCGCTTGACCACCGTAAGCATCGTATGTTCGTGTATTGGGCTGCGCAGCAACTTGAAAATGATTCGGATTTTCATCGAAAAATCATCTTCAGCGGTGAGGCTCATTTCTGGCTGAATGGCTCCGTCAATAAACGAAATATGCGGTATTGGTCAGGCAGCAATCCACACGTACTCCATGAGTCATCATTGCATCCCGAAAAAATTACGGTTTGGTGTGGTTTATGGGCCGGCGTCGTCGTTGGGCCGTACTTCTTCCATGATGATCAAGACCAGCACGTTACTGTGAATGGGAATCGCTACCGTTCAATGTTAACAGAATATTTTTAGCCCAATTGGATGATATGGACTTGGAGGACATGTGGTTCCAACAGGACGGCGCCACAAGCCACACAGCGAACGTAACAATCAATTTATTGGAAACCAAGTTGGAGAACGTGTTATCTCACGAAATGGTCCAGTCGCTTGGCCGCCTCGGTCGTGCGATTTGACGTGTGGGGCTTCGTCAAGTCTATGGTCTATGCCAACAAGCCAGCGACGATTGATGAACTTCGTACGAATATCGAACGTGAAATTGCAGCAGTATCGGCCGATTTATGCTTGAAAACCGTCGAAAATTGGGATCAGCGTCTGGACTTCTGCAAGCGGTTCCGTGGTGGTCATGCAAAAGAAATCGAGTTCCATACATAATGGCATCGAACTTACTTTTACAGAAATAAAGAATTTCATTGATATCCAAAACCGTTTTTGTTTTATTTAAAAAAACGTTTGTAGCGCTCTTATTGAAAAACCCTTTACTTGGTTGCTGCCTATTTTGCTGAAGCTACCCAGTGTGCAGAGTTTGAGTTGTTTTTTTTACACCTGCACCTATTCAGACGGTAAAATCTTAAGAACTTGCCAAAGGAATTAAAGAAGGTTAGAGCGATCAAAAAGCCAAGAGAGGCTTTAAAAAAATTATAAATGCTGAACTTGTGATAATTATAATGATATCGAAAGTGACCGACAAAGTGTTTTGAGACGAAACTGCAATGAGATCTGCAATTGCTGATGTGATTAATGGCGTTCTATCTATAAAAAAGGCAGCTAAGATTCTGTATAAAGGTAGCAACTTTACAACAACTATTCGAGTAGAAAAAAAGAAGAGAATCTCTTAAAAAGCTGAGATACGCATCTTAATATACTTCACTGCAAGTGTTCACTGTAACCAAGAAAAGCTTTTGAATGACTACATAATAAAATGCAGTAGAAATGCACCATAGTTTTACTTTGGTGCAAGGGCGGCAACTAGCTTATGAATATGGGAAAAAATATGATTGCCGCTATCCACCTACTTGGAATGAAAATAAAACTGCTGGCATAGGTTGGATTAATGGCTTCCCTAAACGAAACCCAAACATAAGCTTGAGAAAGCCTGAAAATACCAGTATTGCTAGATCCTTCTCTTTTAACTAGACTGCTGTGACAACATTTTTCGATTATTTGGAAGAAGTCCTTTTAAGACATGATTTTTCAATTGATGGCATACTTAATTTTGATGAAACTGAGGTTACAACGGTTCTGAATGCTCCAAAAGATTTGGCAGAAAAGACCCAATGACAATCGATAATAACGATAATCACCGGTCTTATATTTCTATTGAGCAATTCTATTTATCATTCCCGCCACATAATTTCGTTCCATAAACTCCAGCCTCTTGTTGTTGGAGTTTTCGGACCATTCAAGGCTAAACTAAAAGTAGCTTATAATGACTGGCACATTAACCATCCTATAATTCAGTGTCGAAAACATCCACAGTGCATTTAGTAAGCCTGGTATTGTAGCATTTAACTGATTTGCATTTTCTGATGATGATTTTGAGCCCTGCGAAATCTACACCAACAGAGAAAAATCTAACGTTTCTGAAACTATGAAAGTAGACCAAAACTCAAAATATGTCGCTTCCACGTCCAGAGCCTTAGAAGCGAATACGGCCACAATATGTCTTGTTCAAGATACCCCAGTAGCAGTTAGGCCCTTTCCAATTGTCAGTCACAAAATCAAGTCCAGAAAGGGAATTAGAATAGGAAAGTCTATGATTTATACGATTAGGCCAGAAAAACAAAGACTAGAGGAATTGAAGAATGCTTAAAAAAGTGAAAATTGTCAAACAAAAGCAAAGAAAACGTGTAAAAGAATTGAAGACCGCTCAAAATATGTTGCGCATTACAGAGGCAGAATAAGAAAGCATCTAAACCTACAATCAAGTCTGATTATTCTGTCTACAATAGGGACGTAAAGCTGCACGAATCATCTGATTCATTGAAATAATATTTTCTATCGGAAAATTCTGATAATGGCCAAATAACCGCAAAAAAAAAATCAAAGAGGGATGATCTTAAAGAAGACGATTGATTTGAAATTTGTTGTTAAAAAGGTTATTGTTAAGCAATATAATGGAAAAATGTTGTTCTGATATGACAACCAGAAAGGCAACAATTTCCAAGTCTTTTAAAAAGCAAACTATCATTTCTAGCATGAACTGCATTTTTTGTGTTCCTGAAAAAAAAGATGAAGCCGCTGATATCGCCCTCAAATTTCCAAGTCCAGTTGTGAGAAAAGAAACATATAGAACAGTTTTAAAATTGATTTATCTTCTTATAATATTACTATCTTAACATTATTATTTTTTTTACACATACGCTGATTCAGTATCCTGATTAATAATCTAGGACGTATACTCGTAGACTATGTTTGCCAAAAATAAAAATAATTGTTCCTAAATAAATATAAAAATTGATACTTTATTTCATTTCCTTACAAATTTATAAATGTTATGTAAGAATAAATATATACGAATCAAAGTGCTCCTGGTATGTTTAAATGTACCCCGCGTACGGGGTAGTTTGATAAGAACCCCATTTTTCAGAAAAAGGTTAATAAAAAAATATACGCGCCTTTTTGCAGAGAAATTTATATCGACGTCTGTACCCAGATACATACTCGACCTGGAAAAAAGTTGTTGTTGCAGTAGTTGTATGCCTATCTTTTTAAGCGACAAAACAAGAAAACTGCATCAAGCTGCCCCAACTCCCCCTCTAAACTAGCAAAGTCCAAGTTATTCGAAAAAATGCTGGTAAAACGCCTGCAAAAAGTGATTGATCCAAAATCGCTATTCCAAACAAACCAATTTTGATTCGGATCTGAGCACCCTATAAGTGATCAGGTACATCGAATCACATTTAAAATCGAAAAGGTATTCGAAGCTTACAATTTTTCTGAATATAGCACAAGCTTTTCATGAAGTCGAGTATTCATATGGTATAACAGATCGTTTATTTAGAGTTAAACACAAGTTACAGTGCTCAACAGTAAGACAAATAAAAGCTGGTGTACAACATGGCAGTGTGCTAGGTCCAGTGCTATTCCTCTTACTCACTAGCGATCTGCTAGAAAGTGGAGAAACCAATGAAGCAACCTTTGCAGATGACTCTGTTAAAATTTTTGTGGGAGTAAATGTGGAAATAGCAACAAAAAACTTCAAATGGCAATAAACAGTATTTCAGAATGCAAAAGAATATGGCATAGGATAATGTTAAAAAGTCAGTTCATAAAATAGAAATATGCAATATTAGAAAAAAAGAGATGCGTTGATGAGCATATGATTTAGTAAAATCTGAAAAGCAGCGAATTTTTATTATTAACGAATGCGTCAAAAATAAATTGCTCATAAGTTGAATAACTGGGTCCAATCCCATTCCGAATGCTCAAAGTTAGATGCACTGCCAACGACTTAGATGCTACTGTATATGAGAATGAACAAAGCGGACCTTCAGAGGAGAACTTAACTAAACAGACATGTTTTTGCAAATGCCTCAAGTCGGGCGCCAGTTAAAATTAGTATTCACTGATTCCACTTTATCTTGCAACCAGCTGGGATGCTGCCGTATCCCGCTCTTTGTTTAAGAAAATAGGTCTTTAAGAAGGGCTGACGTCAGCCTTAACGAATTAAGAATTTTTCTGCTTAAGTATGGACAAGAATTTCGTTGAATAAAGTTAAATTGCGAAGATAAATGCCTTTGGATAAAAATGTCGTCACCTATTGAAATTTTATTTGTGTTGTCTTGTCTTGTCAGCTCTCGTTATGAAACAAAAGTCTTTGCTATATTTGCGTAAAGAAATGAGGCGCATCGAATTGATGAAGGCGGCTAAAGATACCTGCATGTTCATTGAATATGTATGCTCTGCGCTGACCATTAAAAGATAAATTTGGTAAATGGTTCGTTGATCTGGAGACCTCTATCTATCAGTCTGAGTTCGTTATCAGTGAAGTTATAGTGAAGAGTTTTTTCCTTCCTTCGCAAGATGCTAAATAGCCGATGTTTGTTTATATTGCGGACCATGATATAAACATTACGATTCGGTGATAGTTCTTTGAATTGATAAAACCGAAATCGCACTTCCAACAAAAACAAAAAAAAAAAAGCTTCTTGACATTCGACTTCACTATACTGGAATAGACCAATGCTTTGTCAACGATTCAGATTTTACTGTATAAAAGCGTAAAGATTGTGGACTTTGCGGATGGATATCTGGATGTCCTTGATGCAGGAAAAAGTTGAATAAATCACGAATAAAATCCTATGAATTATACGAATGCAAATAGATCGATCTCAATTTTTGAATCTTGATTAAGACATCACTAAAAGCCGAAACTAATTTGAGTATAATACCACAACACAATCAAGCAAACGATGATTCCCTACGCCCCATAATATATCTTTTTTAATTTTATATTTCTCATAGCCTACTTCTTGGCGTAAAATTGCGTTGCGCTTTTTAAAACATTTCTTTTGTTGTATTGGGACACCTCTTTACTTTTAACTTTATATCATTTATTATTATAACGGCCGAAATACACATTCCATGAAAATTTGCGAGTGTCCACCCATTAGGGTGAAGAGAGACAGCCCTGTGATGGACCGACGGACGAACGGACTGACAGCGGAATCTGAGTAATAGATTTTGTTGGCACCATTTGGGTTCGGAAGCCTTTAAAAAAGTGAAGCTGGATTTCCACGGCATCTACTCAAAGTTGCTTTCAAACTTCACTGCTTCAAACGTTATTTTTATAAGAGGTGTAAATAAGTTTGTACGTATGTAAAAAACCTTCTCGTTGAATGGTTAAAATGCATAGTCATAGAGTTCCAAGCCCATGGAAGGCCTACAAACGAACGTCTTGTGAAATTATTATAACGTGCTAAGCCCCCTTATAAATCAGTGTGAATCGGAGTAATATCCGCTTTTAAATTTTCACCGGACAAAGAAAAAGTCTATTGCTTTTCCTGATCCGGAAGGCAACCTCAAGGCTTATGAGGCCATCAATAACATCAAATCATAAAAGCATAAGCAATGGCCTAGTTTCACTGTAAACTCACACAAGCAATAGAAGTTCAAATTCAATATTTACATTATCCAAAGAAGAAGAACGATACAATATTGCGGAAGCGAGAAAAAATTGATATCCTTCGGGTGGAAAATCTCGAAAAGCCAACAACAATAACAGCTCATGAAAGTGAAAGTAAACGCAGTGATCTGCCAACATAGTCACGCTTTTCATTTATATAAACGTACTTTCGCTATGACGAGCCCGACTACACAGACAAGCCAGCTTAATCCTGCTGATGCCTTTGAAGCGTGTACTGTCGTCACACGTACGGCAAACTCCCCCCGTGAATATCATGTGAAATAAGCTTGTTCCGACAAGTATGTCAATGCCTCTTACGAGCATAATCCCCCTCCACAAGGATGATATTCGTTGGAACTATAACCACCACTTCAAAAACGTAGCAGATGAGTCTGAAGTCTGTAGTACACTGTTTTTCTTTTCACATCCTGAAGGACTATAGAATTACAAGTGTGCCTCTGCGGCACATGATGTCAAGAGTGTAAACAAGCGCGCTTTAGACGCGTGCACCTACCCAAAAAGTCTACGGAATATGAGCCAAAACGAGAAACAGAAAACGAAGCGAAAAAGGACATATGAAGCACAATCTGGTATCCTTATGAAATTATCATTCACCATCGTTGGATTCACGAAAGGATTTCATTTTATCTTGTCCCCCTTAAGATGGCATATTGTCCTTGCGTGATGAATTAAACATGTCCTTCATCGGCAACGACATCTTACATTTTGCCTTGAACAAGCAAAACGGACGCATTATTGTCCTTTCTCTCAAATACAAACATAATTTTAGTTGATAATAAAAAAAAACACAAGTTTCCATCGCATTGATGAACAGGACATGCCATGTCCTGTGCGTGCTGACATGTTATTTGTTTATTTTGAGATGCTGTCAGCGAAATGTGTGCCTGGTCCTGCCGCTGTCACACGCAGAAATACTCGTGGCATGGGTCTTTTCGAATTCAGAATATGACGCACGACATGACGCGCTTCCGATACACACAGAGCCATTTGACATTTTTCATATCATTGATTTCGAAATTGGTTTGATTGAACGCTTATGTGAAGAGTCATGGGATTGCTGATAACAGGACCTCAAAGTGAATGATGTAATTACAAACAGAAAAATAAAACGTATTGAGTCCTGAGCTGATGTTGGCCACAATTGATAGCGGAGTCCAGTGAAGTGAAAGCGAAACGACGGTTAGTGGCAATTTCTAACTTTTGCAATGCTTAAGGAGTAAAGTTTATGAGAAAGATGTCCTTTGGCTTGTGTTTGGAAATATTTTCTTTTGTTTGCGGGCCTTGTTTTAGTGACCATAGTGTTTCGGATCTTCACCGAGTAAAAATTGTTCATGTTCAGACAGGGGCAACAATGGGCCTGCTTCTTGCATTATTTCAGGGAGCGGTGTCGTTTTTCTAAAGCTTTATGGACTTAATTTTTTAGGGCAGTGACAGGGTTATGTCCTGTTCTTCTTTCTTTGTTTTTAGCAATTTTTTAATGTCTCTCGGTGGCAACTGGTGCATGGAGTGAAAGTGTGATCGTCGTCGTCCTCAGTCGAGTCTACATACTGACTAGCCCAGAGTTCGAAACCGCACAAGCGCATTTACGCGGGTAACTGTCATGAATAGTTTGCGACTATTTGCCGGAGGACCTCCTTAATTTGCCATAATTCTGCTCAACACTGAAGGGGTCCTTGCTAATTTTTCGGATACTAGGTTTTCTCAGCAATCGGCGGATGTCATCGGCGTAGCCTATAAGGTAGGTATGTCTCGGAATCCCCATGCCAGTCCTAGACCTGGGCACTGGGCAGCGCCGGTTATAATTTACTTTCTGCGCGTTCCTTCTGGGGTTTCATAAAATAGCTCTCTAGCTCTCAGGGATTCAGCATATTGCTCCACCTAGCAGAGTTGAAGGCAAATCATACGTCCAGAGTTGCTAGCACGATGACTTTTCTCGTCTGCAACAAGTTTTTTTTCTTCTTCAATGAACGGTGGGTTATCCTCTTGCGGCTTGAGACAGAAGTCCTTTATTCATATCGGGTGCGTCAGAAGTTCTGTTTTTACGATGTTCTTAATTTTTTCTATGTTCATCACTGGTCCTGACTCTTGTGTGCCAACTTTGCGTTGAAAGATTTAGAAGGTTGATCTCAATGAGTTTAAGGAAACCAAGGGAATATTGATTTTTGAAAACTTGAACATTAAGCATTACGCCAAGAAAACTTCTGAAACATATCCAGCAGAAAGGGTGAGCAGCTCGTTTGAACTGTGTTCACAAAGGGGTACAAGGATATAATCATGCAACTTTACTTAAATCTTTGAGAAAAAATGAACCTTTGCTGTTTATTCAAATTATTCAATCGCTACCAACTGTAACAACAAAGCAGTTGGAACTTGGCTTAACACCCCCTCTACTGCATTAAACTTTCTTTTTGCAGTAACATGCTTCAACTTTGCGAATGGTGAAAAAGCTCATATCGAAATAATTGAGAGAAGCGAGTACGATGATGTTGTCTGCATTGACGCCTCCGGAACACGAGCTTCTATCATCAATGGAGAATTGTTGGTCAATATTTCATGCAGAAGTAGCGATAGCAGGCTAGGTCAAACCAAGGATTTCATTGTTTTGGCAAAATGATGCGTAGGTCATAGAAAGCGACATCTCTGATCTCGCCTCTCTGGAAGTTGCGAACTTTCTCCGAAGGTGGAAGTCTACTCCCGGCAAAATAATTCGAGGTTTACATACACAGCTGGCTCTCAGAGTCCGCGAAATCCCCTGCAAATACAAATATGTTCGAATTGATGTCAGCTCTTTGGAACACACAGATTTTCAATCGCCAACAAGCCCCCTCGTGGCTGTTGAAGTGTGAAAAATGTGTGCTTGACACTTAAGAATTTTGTCCTGGAGCGAAATCCCATTTCAATCGCTGTTTCATTACCATTTCTAGAAGGTATTTAGAGCATGTAGCCATAGCCCTTGCCTTTATTATGACCGATTTGAGAGCACCTTTTGTTGTGATCTTCCTTATACGGGCTCTGTCGCTGTTTATTGCCCTCCTCCTAAAAATTGCATGTTGTCTTCTCGCTGTGCTTCGGTTTTCCTGACAACTGCAATTCTCACGAAGATGAGTGTATTCCTGACGTGTAGGCTGCATAAACATTTGGACAGCTCTGCATAACGTCGTTTAGTTGTACGTTTTGGATTAAACTGCATTTCGCCCAGATCAAGAAGGATAAGAAAAAGAATTGAGAGATTGTATTGTGGTTCGAAAATCAAAGATATTTTGATTTCGATTGCTTCATGACTGGAATCCGAATGGGGATCGACTTATTTGCATTCGTTCAATTCGCAGGTATTTTATTCGATATTGTTTGAATGTTAAGTCAGCACGATCACAATGGCAAATTGTGACATCACCAGATTCGAAAACGTTATAAAAATTCAAGACTGACACTACAATTCGAACCTGGCACTCATAAATTAATTGAAAATGAAAGGCAGACGCTTAATCAAGGTTAGAAGTCATCAACTGCAAACTGTATTTCATCCCTTCTTATAACAACGATTTGGTTTTGCTGACCTGATAATTTCAACGTTCCCTGGTTAGGTTCTTCTAAGTTGCCATCAGAATTTTTGCAATTATTTGCCATTGTATCAAGACTTCTTTTCAACAATCAACAAACATAAGTTGCGCCCTGAGCAACCTTTCGGCCACTTTGGCTTAAGCTGGTTGAAAAAAGGTCTTTCGCTTGGATATTTCAAATTCGTCTTAATACCCAAACTAGTTTGAAAAGAATTAAGTCAAAAGTTTCAATTTTGACTAAAGTTTGAAAATGGTTGAAAAGCGAGAAATGGAAAATCTTCCTTCTGACCTGAGGAAGTGTTCAGCATGGGATCTTTTCCTTTCTGGTTAATATTGCTAAGCCTCCTTGATGAAGTAGATGATGATGATAAGTAGAAATTTTAAGTTTTTGGATAAAAACATAATTTCCGCCTTGATGAAACAAAAATGCTCCAGATCTCCGTTCTACAAGCAGTCAAGCATGGCGGTAGCACTATAATGGTCTAAAAGTGAAAGACGTTATTGACTTTAAAATTGAAGACCTAATCTGAAATCAAGCAGGAAACCTTAGACTTGAAGGACTCACATTTCAAAAATATTTTTCCAAGCTTTGTTGTGGGAATATGGATCAAGAAATAAAGGTGGAGAAAGGTTTACTTCAAAATATGAAATGACCTCAATTTAAAAGTACTGTTTTGTGGCGAACTTGACTTGTGGTAAAACTTAGCCAAACGTGCCCAACATCGCGAGATGAATTTGAAGAGATCTTCCGATGAGTCTTTTGATCAATATTGTTTAGAAACACGAAGAAACTGAACGGCCACATCGGTGCAATTGTGATGTAGATTTTCGATTAAAACGAGGACGAATCATATTTTATTTTCAAAGCCTTTTTAAGTTATTAGGTTAACCTGATTTGGCCATGTGGAATAAATTTTTCCTGACCGAATATAGTGTATAGCAGTGTATATATTTAAATATAAGTTGAAAGTTATATCTTATAAGGAATCAGAAAACTGCAAAATAAATTATTTTAATTGTACGAGTCTAAAGCCCAAAGTATACGACATGGAAATCGTTGCATGTGCATGCGAGCCTGACGTCATTCTGAAACCAAATCTGTCACGATATTTGCAAGGAGTTTACATGTCGTGTACTACCCATATTTGTGACAGTGGCATTTAGTCAGGCAGGTACATGTGAGTCCATGATACGCCCTTATCGCATGTAAAAATGTGACTTTTTCGCATGCCGTATACTAGCATGTTATTTGGTACAATATGCGTTGTGTTCATCGCTCAATGCCATAGAAACATCAAATGCGAGTGCACGAATTCGTATCGTCGCATGTAGTTCACATGAGTAGAATGTTTCAAGCATAAGGACGGCGGCGACGGCCAAACTCAGATCGTCCGAGGGACCCTCATCCGTAATGGAAGCAATTTGGCGCATGGATAAATTGTAGACATGGTTTCACTGATGTACAAAGCCCGCCCCAATAGCGTTCTATCAGCAAAAGACGGTCAGAAGCACAATATTCGCACAATGGCATTTGTATTACCTAGCAAGTAATCGACTTGGTCCGCTCAAGCCTTTCACCCAAATACACCTCTATTTAAGTTTGGGCTTAGAAGTGTTCACTTTACTCAGCTTTTTTAATTTTTAATTTGTTTTGTTGCCAAAATAGCATTCTTTCCCAGTTCTTTTTCGACATTTTAAAATTTTACATGTCTTGCATGTGGTGTACTAGCGCAACATGCGCGCACGACACATGCAAAAATACATGCCAGAGCCACCGTGGCATGGAAACATGCGACGTTTAGGGACAAATTCTTCACGCCGCGTACTACCGACATTTTTAACAAGCAACGACATTCGATCACAAGTTGCCTGCAACGATTATTTAACCCGAATGCGGGATTTTCGTGTGACGGCAGGCCCGCATGTACATGCAACGATTTCCATGTCGTGAACTACGGGCTTTAGTTGTGTAATTCCGAAAATGGGACCCTTTAAAAGAACTTCCAGATGGTAAGTTGAAAATTCATGACATTGTAACGAAAATTTAACAAAAAACCTGTAATATTCGACGTAAACAATTTTTATTGGAATTCTTAGATTAATGAATAGTGGTTTCAGACAGGAAAAGAATAACGTGGTGGTGGTGGTGTCTGACAGGATAGGAAAGCGTAGTGTCGTTTCTTCTCTCTACTTCTTTCTTCTCTGTTAAAAAAATTATGTCTGAGTTCCGAGGGGTTTATCTTTTGTTTGCTTTGTTTCTGGTGCTGCCGCAAAGTTTTCGTAACAATATCTTAACGTTTAAACACAGACCTCTTGCTTAAAACAGTAGAACTCAAAAAACCTCAAAATAACGAAACGTGCCAAATTTAGTAATTTTAAAAAAACAGACCCAAAGCTGGATGGAGAGCTATGTCAACATTCTTACATCCAAGTTATTCGATTAAACAATCCTGTCCTTGTTGTTAAAAAATTAACCTTCCTTATCTGTTCTTATATATATTGCCTTGCAGGACTTCCTTTATCCTGTATTAAAACCAGAAAAAAAAGGTGCTGTACCCTCTTCACCACCGAGTGGTCATCATTTTTTTAGTTCAATCAAATGTTGTTCTCTATTAATCCTTGCAGTCCAATCATTCCACAAAAACTTATTCCGACACCGGTTCCATCATACCGACTGCAGGATTACACCACGTCATTTTTCATTCAGTTCTCCGTCCGAACCAAAGGAAACTAATAAACTAGGAACTCGGTTCTTTGCCTTTCAACCTGCAATCAACACCATCTCTTTCAATTCAACGAATTGCGCAAAGGAGAATGCACATCAACCTCTTTTCTGTGTTTAGCTGCGAAACTGGAAAACTTCTCAGAAAAGGAAAACCTTTTCAATGTTTTATAGTTCCATCCTGAAGGGATGTTCGCTAAAAATAAAAATAAAAAACAAAAAGAAATTGGAAAAGGAAAACCTGTGAACACCGTAACCACTTCGTACAGGATTCGCTTTCGCAGGACTCTCGTGCATCCAAGTGTTGCTCTGGTTTCGGTTACAATATTTCATAATTTACACCACCACGAGCAGAAGACGGTTTTTTTTTTTAGCCCGATACAGGATGCTACGCCCTGCGCGACCTTATTTGGCAATTTGTTCAGGTGGAAGCACATTGCCAGGATAACCATCATTCGCAAATATTCACCGATTCCTTCATCCCGTCAGCGGTCGTTACTTATCCTTGCCACAGTCCGTCTGGCATTCAAAGGAACAGAATGAACAGAGAACTGCAAATGTTGCAGTTGTAGTTGGTAAGATGATATCCTTATCTCTCGTTGCAGTAGATTACTGGAGATTTGCAGGATTACACGTAGTCCTTGCCGGCTGCAATTAATCATGAAATCCTGAATAATTGATGAATCTGGAAAAGGAATGAAACCAAGAAAAACACACGTTATCCTCTCCAAAGAACACAAATCAAATGCGAGATGTGGCAATGGGGCAAGGAGTAAGCTCATCCTTGGAAAAGGGTTACATTATCTGTTTTCAGTACGTACGAGTATCCTGCGTTGGAATTGTTAATGTTGTCTGGCCGCAAACATATGTACACGGAGTGAGAGGCGTCGGTCGTCATCTTCGTGTTTACCCTGCTGAGTAGAAAGTCCTTTCTGCTCATAGCCAAAGGGACTAACAACTTACATTGACTTTTCGACCAGAGACCACCAAGTGAGCGTGTGTCTGTGTGCATTCACAGTACGAGTATGTTTCGAACGGAAGTAAGCGAGTGAATATAGTATATTCAAACGCGGCTGTTATCCTTGAATGCATTCACAGGATGGAGAATGGCAGAAGTACTACTACTATGTATACTATTTCTTAAGAAGGATGGTTTTGGGTTTGGGGCCACAAACCAGAACGAGAGGGAACTCTTTAAAATGTCCTTGCAGTATTGGGTTTGGTTACGAATTCGGTCGCAAGCCTGATGGAACGGATGATGATGAAGAAGAATAAGAAGACGAAAACCCAAGGGAAGATGAAGGACGCATTTGGTGCGCTGGCTGGCTGCCTCTGGCACACAAATCACACATTTCAGTGGTATGGCGGCACATCCTTTGTGGCCATTTGAACAGATATGCGAGTACATATTCATGTGTCTGTTCGCGTGTGACTGTGTGCAGAGTAATTTATGCTATATTGGTTTTGCAAAATGTTCAAATTGTGCAACGGACTGTAGTCAAATTGAATTTGTTGTGACTTGAAGTATTCGAGTAAAGTTAACGTTGAAATAGGTTTGTTTGTTTTTTGTTTACAGCAAATTTAAAGGGAAATTCGACTTGAAGATTGTTTTTATTTGATTGAATTCAACTAAAATTGTTTTGGTTTAGTGTATTCAATCTAAATGGAATATGAGTCTCAATCAAATTCATATTATATGACCCGTCATCGCAGTGGCCAAAAATAAACGTTGTCGTGAGATAAGAAATTAAAAATTGATTAAAGTACGATTTGCCCTGTCCACACAATGAACTAAATCGTTATATCGTTAAAATTCTGTTAGATGAGGCTTAAAAAGTATTGATGATGATTGTCCGTCGCTTTTCCTCCTTGAAGAACGTAGGGTCAATTTTTGTGCACCTCTGAAGTCGGAGATACTTTTTACCGCTCACTTTAACCAACTAGTTTGTGAACGAGTTGTTGTTTTTTTAACAATTCGAAAATTTCACTGGTATTTTTGTTTGTCGTAACTCTGCTGCGATATGAATGTAACTGGATAGTTGGATATGCTTTTGAGGGCAGCAAGTCCTTAATATGTTTTTATGTACGAGGCAATCTTCGAAGGAATTTGAGAGCAATCGTCGCAAAAGTCATGCTGAGGAGGAAAGCGAGGAAACTCTTTAACCGTGCCGAGAAAACCAAAAAGTGGGACGAATATGGTTCGGTTCTGACAGAATACAAGTCTGAGTTGAAACGATTCAAGCGTGTTGCATGGAAAAAGTGCTACAATAACATTGCTGATATGCCAACTGCAGCACGAATCCACAAAACCATAAGCAAGGATCATGTAAATAATGTAGGATTACTTAAGAAATCTAATGGATCCTTCACGACGTACCATACGACCAGCTGAACTAATTTTACCCCATTTTTCTTGTAGAATTGATTCATCTCGTGCTTTCGGATTTGACGCTCAAGATTATCCCATAAATGCTCGATGATCTGGAGATGGAGGTGGTGTTTTTGAACGGTCTTCGCACATTACACATAATTCACACCCTCACGATAAGCGAAGTGGTCTTGGAGTCTTTATCCTGCTGGAAGATGAAAAAACCCTCCAAACCCTCTCCAAATAAACACTAAACTTCCCACGCCAGATGCTGCCACGCACTTCCAAACCGTAACTGATCCACCACCATGTTTTACGGTCACAACCATGTTCTTGGGATCAAACCGCGTATTCGATTTTCTCCACACTTTGTCGCGCCCATCGAAACCATGAATATTGAACTTACTTTCATCTAAGATTATAACGCTCTTTCAGAAATCCATTTCGCGTTCTTTCCTGATAGCATTAGCGTTATAAGGCGAATGGTTTAGGTATTGCATTGTTTACCAGACTCCTCTTCTATCACTGCTTGCAATTTTGGGGCTCTTATTTTAGGATTTTGACTGGACTTTCCAAATGATAAAGCGGCTTTCCCGTTCAGTGAATGTACGTGACCGGCCACTTAGGGTCATATTGTCAAGCGAACCGAATGTTTAATGTTTTTTCCAAAATCTTTTGAACAGTTGCCGGACTTCTGTCAATAAGTTGTGCCACTTGGCGAATCGATTTCCCTTCATTGTGGTGTTTTATAATCAAGTTTTTCCGTTCTATAGGGAGCTTTTTTCCTCGTGGTGCCATTTCTAGTACAGATGCAAGAAGCTTATATCAGCAAATGATCGTTAACTTTACTCACCTTTCTGATATTAATAAATTTCAATTCAAGAACACGAAAATCGCTAGAAAAACCTTGTTACAGATCAGCGTGTTGGTACCAAATGTAACTGCAAGGACCGCAAAAAATGTTCTTTTGAGATAGCCCCTCTTAAAAGGTTCTATTTAAGGGTGAGATCGTTTAAAGTCAGTCGATAGGCCTTGGAACTTTAGAGTTTCTTTCAAGAACTGCCGCAATATGAAAATTTTATCGATTGCGACTTTCCTGGCCCAGAGAAACGAGGGCGTTCCATTTATCGGGCATACTTTGAAAAAAATTTCATGAATGCGTCTGACCAGGTCATCTGCAACGGTGCGCCATGAAGACTGAAGATTTCCGGCACCAGAGTCGGTTGATTTTCAAAAATGATGCTTCCAGCGTTGCCAATTTAGTGCTTTCAGCGTTAATTTCAGTGCTCAAAAAATTATTTCAGTGCCCAAAATATCATTTTGGTGCTAGGGCGTTATTTTAGTGCTTTCATTTTATTTTTATTGCTTCATAAACTCCGTTTTTCAACACTGAAACCTACCTTGTTTGCCACATTCCAATGGCGATGCTGATAGGGTTTTTAGTCAAGTAAACCTAGTCGAAAGCAAACTTAGGAACAAAATGAGTTTGGAGATGTAAAATGCAATTTTGCAAATTCACTCTGGTTTGCAATGAAATCAAAAATGTTTTAATAGTTACAATTTTCCTGAAAGCGTGATTTGCAAAATGGGATCCTTAAAGGCATATTCCTCTGAACTTATTTAATGGCACATCTTTTTTGCTGTTCCTAAATACATGAATAGATTTAGCATTTACTTTATTTTCGCACAATCGTAGAAGTGAATTACCAATAAAACACTGTCAAGGGCCTCTTGGGATACAAGAAAGAATTGGCGAAAATTCGTCATCGTGGGACAACATGGGCAGCCATTAGCAAACAGAAGTGTAGTCAGATACCTAGGGCTCTGGCTCGACCAATATCTGTATTTTAATAAACATATAGATGTAGCTCTAGCCAGAGCCAAAGCGGCTTTTGCTATGACAAAGAGACTGTTTTATAGCAGCCAACTCGATGCCAGGGTGAAAGTCATCTGCTACATGGCACTTGTCAGGCCAATGATTGCTTATGGCTGTCCAGTGTGGTTCAACGTGACAGCAAATTCGATGGAAAAGATTCGGGTTTTTGAAAGACAATGTCTCAGGGCTTGTCTTCGTTTATATAGAACTCCAGAGTCCCAATACAAAAAATTCTATCGCAATGAGGTCCTTTACAATGGGGCCAACCTGATCAGAGTGGATAATTTCCTTATTAAGCTAATTCGAAGACACATTGCAAGGGCAATGACTTCGATCAACAACCTGATCTCCGGGGCTTTCTACCCTAATGATTTGTACCATGAGAGTGTTCGCCTTAGTGGCTTTGTCCCTCCGGAGGCCTTCCTCTACTTCGATTCAAAAGGTTTGATACAGAATAGTAGGGCAATGCCGCTTATCTTCCACATCGCCCGTTCAGGTGTAGACAGGCGACTCGATTACAATCCAGACATCGCCCACAGTTCCGAAGATTGTCTCAGGTTCAGCAGAGCGGTGTCAACCCGCGATGTGATAGATGCACAGAAGCAACACCAACAATTTTGGTGGCTATTTGAAAATTGATAGGGAACTCTGTCGTCAACACCCTTCAAAGTCAGGTAAACTTATGGAGCAAAGTCGGCCTCTTTTCCTTTTAACTTCCCATCTGGAAGCTCCTGTTAATGCTTTGGCCGGCTTACATAGACTTAAGTTTTCTTAGCGTAAGTAGGATTAGTTAGGAAAATATATATTATTATATTATATATATATTAAATTATATATATATTTATGTTCTACATATTTTCGTGGATTTTTAAGCGTATGTATTTATTTTATATTTATACATACATAGTTTTTAGTATATATTCTAAGTTATTTTAATGTAGTTTTAAGCTTTAGATATAGAATTAAAAATGTCCGACCAATAAGTTTTTTTTGAAAATTTTCTTAGTTTAATAGTTGTAAATATAATAAAATTAATAAAATTAGTTTGTTTAAGTCGAAAGACATAGAATATAGTACTAGGTTTAGCTTAGAGCGCCCGCGAAGGGCCAGTAAGTTAGTTAAGTAAATAAAATTAAGTTATATAAGATAGTTTAAGCATTTTGTCTAGTGTCTAAGAAATTATAATGAGAAAATAAAAAAAAATGCATTCAAAAAGTAAAAAGTAAAAAAGAATTACCAATAAAAGTTTTTATTGATAGTTAAAAAAAAAAAGCAATAGTTTATATATCCACAAGCACTTATTGATTTTTGAAAACTTATATGTTACCTCTAAAAATACTTATGTTATCTTAATGACCGATGAATGACGGTGCTCATAACTTCAAATTTAACATATTTTTAATTGGTCTTTATACAATAGTATAAGTTAAATATTTGTGTTGATGTTGTAAAATGAGTAATAAAAAAAAGGAAAAATTACTTGTTTTATAATTAAGCATTAAGCTTGTAAGTAACTTCAACTACGATAGTTACAATAATTAACATTCTACCCAATCGAGACAACAGTATTTGCTGTGATTCAGCCGTTCCCAATATTTAGTGTATTTCTTTTAGGTACGCTCATACAGTAATTCCAGTCATGAGCTCTACAGGACTCTTTTGTCTGTTGCTATTCTAGCAGCATGGTACATTGCTCGAGTCCGACAAGCAGCCATGTGCGTCTAAATACAAAAGTGCCTGAGTGAGTTTGTATAATGTCCTGAGTTAGGATAAAACAATCCCAACATGAGTTCGTTCTCAATTACATTTGCCGATCGCGCAAAATGATTCCTCAGAAAGCCTAGGATAACGTTGTCAATCCTAGACACTCCGGAAGCATTCAATAATCTTTTGTTTTTGCTCATGCCGAAAGTCGGAATTAGCGCTTCTGTAAATCGCGTGCAAGCTCGCAAGCACTGTTTTTCGAAAACTCTAACTTCAAAGGTTTGTTAACACTTATTTATGACTAGAACTAAATAAGTGTTTTTTTTTTTTGGTAAACTGGAAAAATAATTTTGTTGGTGTCCAAGGTATCAAAATTAACGCTGAAAATATTAGGAACGGTGCTTTGGGTCAGAAAAAACTTGGCAACACTGGATGCTTCAGTTAAGGGGCCAAAGAGGTCCCTAGCACAGTTAGTGTATACCTGTGGAGTGGCATAAAACCATTGTTTGAAGGAAAAGTGACGGACCCCAAAGTGCACCAGTTATACGATAGGTCCATCACAAACGCGGATCTACCTTCCCTGAATTGAGCAGTTGATGCGTGATTGGATGTTTTGGAAGGGAATGTGTATTGCAGTATCAATTCAAAAATGACAGCTCACGATTGTTGAATTTTTTTCTTCTATAAATCGATTGTTGTGTGACAGCTCCTGGAACTATATCTCGCCCAAGTCAAAGTTTTGATATTTTTGAATATAAATTAACTTTTCTGCAGGGAGAAGGCGCTCAAACAATGCTGCTCCTACCATAAGCCTCTTTCTTCCATTTTTATTTGGTGCAAGGCGGAGTTATGATGTAAACTTTGGAGTTCAGAATGGTCTTCCAATCACGATGGCCAAACAAAGGCTGGTGTTGCTATATTTGTGTGATCTAGATGCAGTCGCATTGGAACTTTGATTGACATTCCATCTTTTTTGGAGTTCATGGGACCCCTTCTTGCAGCCATGATCACCGCAGAAAATGGCTAAACGACAAAGGCTGTGGCGATAAATAATATAAAAAGTCTTGGCCTTGAAAACAAATAATCGAAAAGGTGTAAATAAAGATTTTAAAGGCGGTCCTAAGCTCGATAAGCCAAAACATTCATAAGGCTACCCAAGGACTGAATTTAACTTTCGTTCAAAGTTAGCCTCAAATAAAAATGTAATTCTGTATCACCCTTAGGATCATTACCTTCAGCCAACTCAATTATGTCACCCTCCTTGAGTGTCCTTTAATAAGATGTCTCCATCTCATAATATATTCAATGCCCCAAGGAAGCAGAGATTGCATATCATTCCTTTTTTCAATTTTCCCACGAAATTCAATCCAGCAATCAAAAGGATAAGACACACAAATGTCCATAATCCTCATAACTGACCAAAAAAGCAGAAAAAAAAACCAATCGCTTTTCCCTTACCCAATTAAGAAAAACTTTCACAGGACTTATCGCACAGGATACTACCAATTTCATTGCAACGGCTAATTATTCCCACGAGAGTTTCCTTGTCCCTATCAATTTTCCTCAATCCCCTTTAAAAAGCAAAGACACGACAATGAATTTTCTCGTCCTTATGCTTAATATCATCCTTCCCAGGCGTCAGTACTCTACACCTTCCCTGTCATATCCTGCCAAACCACATTATCCTCGTCGTCGTCGAATAAAAAAAAAAAAAAAAACACACCATGTAGTTTCCGGCTTCCTGATTATATCACATCGCATCTTTGACAGGTAGACACTCGACTCTTATCAATAATCCACCACGTGAAAGCCATATACGAGTACTTGCTTTCCAAAGAACTCCATGCAAACAACTAACTTAAATGCGTATCCTTCGATGACAAAAGGAGGTTTTTTTTTCTCTATTTTGTTCGTTCTCGGCTAAAAAGAACAAAAGCCGCCACCATACACTATTTTCGAAAGCTCATGCTTATGTTCGAAAATTGAAGAACAGCGCGGTTCGTTTTACTGCGCAGCTCCTTCGAAAGGATGTAATTTTTTTATAAAAGTCCTCGCCTCGAAGCTTTCGAGTTCAGTTTGTGCCGGCAAACCGAACTTAAAGGACTAACCAGGAAACGAAAACGTGATTCTAAGAGACTTGTTTCCTTTCAAAAACGGGTAATGTTGTTGTTTTTCGATCCTTGAATATCCTTTCGGGGAAATAAAAAAAAAAAAAAAACGCGAACAAGTGATTTGAGAATTTAATTTGTGTCGACATATCCTTTAGAAATCCTTATTGCACAATCATAATCTATCGGAATTCAACTTTCGGTATTTGTTTACCTCCAAGGACATTCGAGTCCTTGATGTGCGTTTCATTCTTAGGTTGATTTTTGTTTTTTTTTTACATTATTGTGACCGAATTAAAAATCAATAAAAAAAATCCTTTAAAGAGGATAACTCACGTGTGAAACAGTGCCGTGTGATTCTTAAATTCTTCCTTGAACGAGTTCGTTTTTAGTTTTAATGCTCTCCTCTCTTTCGCGGAGGATGATAGCGAACGGTGGTGATATAAAGTGTTGAAAAATTTAAAAAAAAACTTCCTTTTTAAGGACGATTCCATACGCAAAGAGCCGGAATTAGACCCAGCCGAGGACATGCGGCGATCAGTTATATTCGCCCTAAGTGCGACCTTCTTGTTGGGATATTTGGATATAAACGTGGGAGCTGCTGCCGCGTCTGACAGCCCTTCGACCCCTGAGCCAGGTATGTTAGAAATTTACACCGTCTGTCGTCGTCCTTGATGTATTGTCGCGTGTTTTATGGTGAACGGATATAAATACCCGTTCTTCAGCAAATTGCAATTTTCCGGCGTTTTGTGTTGGTGGTTTGCGGCGCTTCTACGGGGGGTTAAAGGCGAAATGTGAAGTTTGCGAATGCCAAAGTAAAATACATGGCATGACAGTGTAGCCAGTTTTGCTTTGTGAGAAAAAAAGTCATTAAAAAGTTTCTTTCCCTTCCCAAAAAGGACGAAAGTTGTTTCATTTATACGAAACACAACAAACATTTTTGTTTTGCTTTTTTTTTTGTTTGATTTTATTTTCGTTCTCTTTTGGGTTGAGGGGAGAAAGGAAGAAATAAATTTTGAATTAACCGCTCTTAGGTTTGGTTGATGATGGATAATTTCCGAGCGGAGTGACTAAAAAAAGATTCTTGAAACAAAAAAAGTTGATCTTGCTGAAAGGATAAGTGTTTTAACACTTCACAGCTGGACGGTTACGGTTGGTTGGGTTGACAATGATTGCGGCGATGATTCGATAAGATAAACTCGTGGGAAGGAAATGCTGTCAAGTGTTATCTGGTACATAAACGGATGTTTTGACGGAGGAGAAATGTGTTTTCCTTAAGTTAAAGGAACAGGACTCAGGCGACTTTTGTTCATTAAATTTGCAATCATTTTTGTTAATTTTGAAAAAGGATTTTGTGATAATGCAGCCTTTTTGAATTAGATAGATACATAGATAGATATTTTTTTTTTCGTATTAAGGAATACATGACTTTTGTTGCACAATTTACACAGAGATTCGATACGCATTATTTTTAGAAAGATACAAAAATATGGAAAAATTGATCAAGAATCTGAAGGAAAACTACGAGAAAAAACCTTCATGTAAGAGTATTTAAATAAAAAGCGTTGTCCAAATAATTTAAAAAAAAACCAAATAAAGATATGTTTAAATAAATAAGTAAATAGATAAATATTTATTTTATGTGAGTAACAAATAAATGAACAAATAATAAAGAAATAAGATAGACAAACAAACAAATAATAATCAAGTGAATTGTAAATAATGAAGTTATGAAATAAATGAATAAATAAGTATATAATATTAATTATAACAAAAATATATTCATTTAAATAAAAAAATTAATAATTAAATAAATAAATAAATGAACGAATAAATAAATGAGGAAATAAATAAATAAAGAGATGTGTAAATAAATAAATAAATATAAATAAATAATTAAATATTAATATTATTAAGAAACTAAGGCATTTATCAGAGGATTACCCGAATATATACATTTACTCAAGAAGTTTTGTCTAAGCTTCAAAATACGATCGGAGATCAATTCAACGTTCGCTTGTGAATGTTGATCATGAGTACAATAATGTCTGGGCAGATTGAGCATCATTTTTAAGAGTTTATACGGCTTGATTTGCAGTCTTGAAATATGACAACTTGCAAAGTTTCCCCACGCTTGGCATCCAAAGAGGAAAATAGATTGGAATATGATTTTATGTAATATAATTTTGTGGAGAGGAGTTATGTCCACTTCTAAATCCGAATTGTTCATGAGGATATATGGACTTTTCATCAATGTATTCCAGAAGCTTCTCTTTTAAGACTCTTTCAAAAACTTTGCTAAGACAACTCAAGAGGCTAATAGGTCTGTAGCTGTCAGAAGATTCCCTATCCTTGCCAGGTTTTAAAATGGGTACCACTTTAGCTGTTTTCCACGCATAGAGAAAATATTTATTTTAAGGGAATCAAGGTTGGCTTCTATAAGACGACTTTTAAGACGACAAGAATTATTTTCTGTCTGATATCTAAGTAGAGAGATGTCTATCTTAAAATTCTTTTACTTAGGTCGTTCAAAATTTAAATATTTGAAACTTTCAATTTCAAAATTTTAGATTCCCTTGAAAAAGAAATAATCGGAATATTTTCTTAATAAAAATAAAGCGCCATTAAGTTTTTTTTTGTCAAAAACTGATGTTCAAGTACACTTGGGGATAACAGCAGATTTTTAAAGCCTATAAAAGTAGATTGCGTATTTTCTTCCTGTCTCGAAATTTCGATATAAATATAAAGTTGATCAATATAGAGAATAAAAAAAACTCATATGGAATGAAAGTAGGAAAATGGTTAAGGTGAGAATAACAGATACGATTATAATATCGAAGGCTACAGCGCCTGATATCGTATGCATGGAAGACCGCTTAAAAATAATGATCGACTCTTGAGATCTGGAAGAGAAGTGGAATGCCCAAATTCGCAATAAAACAGAAGGACTACTTTGTTATCATGAGCTGTGGTTTGGCGTTTTCGGGCGAATTCGTTGATTTGTGCAGCGCAATTATCCTGTAAATACTTGAGTTTCCAACTCTGACTTCAACCGCAATCTTCCATGTACTTTTTCCAGTCGGCCCTCTATATTTTTGCCCTCTTCTCTACAGATAAATCGCTTTTGATAAATCTTTGTTTTCCTCAAAAGCACTAACCCTGAAAATAATCTACAACAAATGCGACCCATTTTTTACAATTAATTTAAGAAGCACTTACCAAAATTTTCAGAAATACTGTTAAAATTAAAAATCAAGTGTTTCTCCCAATTAATATGCATAACTCTGTTTATGCAACAAGGGAGTTTTAGAGACTAACATTGTTGAACAGACTTAAGTTAAACTCAAGGCTTTGCGAATTTTAAGCAAGTCCGAAGTCAAATATCTTACATCGGAAAACTGAACTCACAAAAGATAACTTCTGACTAGCTTGACTGTCCATAGTTTAGAGCGAAACATGTGATCTATTGCAGAAGAAAGTTTGATAAACCTCTTAAGAGGCCTTTTGAAAAGGAAGCTGACATAATCAAGTTAATCTCATCATTATTTTCTCGAGACCTTAAGAGAGAACTAAAGGCTGGAGAAGTCTAAGCATCACCGAATGGGTTAAAGCGTTTTGTAAACAACTGCAGTCTCAATGACCTCAAACTTCAAAGCTGGTTCCATAGAAGCTGTTTCAAAACTATTTACGTTTTCAGTTTCTATGGTGAAATAGTTTGCAAGCTCCTTGCGGAGTATCTATTGTAAACATTTATCAAATTAGCTGTCAAGATGTGATGTGATTACAGTTTGACTCAACTCAGCTGTTATAAACGAACACGCCAATGCTTTGGACTCAAAATCGAAGCCTGAAAGGGAGTTTTGTGATTTAGTTCACACGCGATGCTAAGAAGGATGAAGAAGCTACCGGTGACGTCAGATAGAATAAACCATTCAACGTTTTCATGATGACAAACAACAATGTCTGATACCAGATTATGATGCAGCGAATGGTTAGGCTAATGAAGGTAGATGTTGTCACAGGACTTCTTGCCGAATGTCCCTTGGCTGTTTCTCATTTACGGCCTGGCCGGAGATCTCCTTCTCTCTGTCCCTTCGATTGCCCAACCGCAGCAAGAGGCTGCCCGCTTACTGTCAATGAATCCGATAGACAGAATATCTTACGTCATAAACATAGGCAGCCAGGTGCCTTGACACACCATCAATAAAATGTAAGATGGTAAAACTTTCTCTCAAGGAGATAACGGGCTGATGTAACCTTACTCAATGCTGGGTCCCGCGGCATAGTTGTATTCCAGGCAATGAAAGAGCCGCCGAGCTAGCTAGAATAGGGGTGAGCTTACCACTCAAACAATCAACACCATGCATCAACAATATCACCAATCGGAGATGGGTGGAACAAGGCACTTGCAGGAATTCGAGGCAAATTTGGCCTCTCATTAATCCAAAAAAAAAAAACAAGTACAAGCCTTAGCTTTAGCGGGCATATAATGAGTAAGGTAGTAGGAATTATCACAGGTCACTGAACCTTTATGGGAGCCACCTATTACGACTTTTGCAATAGCTGCAGGGAAAAGGAAGAAGTAGAAAGCGGACTACACTACCACGCTACGAAGCTACTCATTCAGCAACCTAGAAGATATGTCAGTCATAATAATTCAGAAAATAGAAAAATTCATTCAAAAAACAAATTGGTTATAACCGCTTATAAAGTGGGCAATCTCTACAGAGACCACTTAGATACCAACAGGTATTTCTAGGGCACCAGTTAGTCCCCCTGAGTTCAATGAGAAATGGTTGTATTAGTCATCGGTTAGTGATAACACAATGGATCCAAACAGGATCCAAGTGGGTCACAAATATTTCAGCATTTACCTTCCTACGGCCTGGATCGAGTGGCAAGGTTCTTCCACGTATCCAACTACAGAAGGGGCAAGCCTTTTCAACTTCGGCTAAAGGCGCTTTTTTAATCACATAGCAATGAATGAACACCTAAGATCCCCTGAACAATAGGGCTATGGTTTCCATAATCAATCAACTCTTCTAAGGTCACGTATGACAGCATTTATAGAGAGGATTTGTATAGGCCTTGCTAATCTTAAGCATCGCTGCAAAAAAATATTCCTCTTGTACGGGGTGATAATGGCGGATGATCGCTGCTCCCCTCAAAAAATTTTTTTAGACAGGGTGATACGCTGTCATGTTGCAACTGTCAAACCTGAAGTGACAAAGATGCGATTTAAGATGAATGAAGGCAAAAAAAAGAAAATGTCGAAAGAAGACAGCAATAACTTCAAAGTGGTCAAAGACTAAACTTGAAGACCGAAGACCAAATGGACATCACCGTTTGGGCACAAGGAGTCTTTTGAATCATCTACACCAGAGGGATACCTCGAAAGAGGGAGACCTTATCTTCGGTGGTATAAGTAAGCGAAAAGAGACCATAACCAACTTGAAAGAGGTACCTACCTAACGACTAAATTGGCTCTAGAGAATCTGTTGGTTGAGGCTCAAATTCACCCCAGACTATAAAGTAACTTCGATGTACTAAAAATAATTAAGAAAACTATGAAAGAAGATTGGCATGAGAGAGACAAAAAGTAGAAGGAAAGGAACCTCTTCGAATGCACGGAAACATCATAAAATCAACGCAGCTTGCAAGCGTATCTAGTTTGCATTGTTTAAAGCTACCATTTCAGAGAACGCTATTATAGACATAATAAATGATTTAACAATCCTCAAACGTGTTTCTAATGGTGTGCAGTTGGCTATGATCCGAAGTTTCTGCAAGCATCCATAAATACGGCCTATTAGATTGAGTTTAGTTCCAGAGTTCAAATGACCTGCGTAAGATAAGAAAAGCTAGAAATTTATTTCTGTTCAAAACTGTTCAGTGATAAATATAGCCAAATGCTTGGGAATGCTGGTACTTGCTCTTTTTCAAGTACCAGTGCCACGGTACGGAAGTACAAGTATCAGTATCTAGTACTTGCGAGGACTGAAGTCCTGAAATATTTAAGTACTTTACAGATCTGATGGTGACCCCAATTTACTTTTGACTTAATATCATTTTTATGACTCTTGTCGCAGCTGCAATAGCAGTTCACCTTCGGTGAAAATTGCAATGGTCTTCCTATAACGCTTTAAGGGATACAGCTCTGTGATAGAAGGACGGACGGCCGGATGGACAGCAGAGGCTTTAGGGTTCCGTCATCACAGGGAACTCTGAAAGGGAGATCATTTCATGGAAATGAATTCTAAAAAAAACTGCTTATAAAGAAGAACTGAAAATGGATTACCAAGAATTATTAGGTCAAGAATGAAATCATTCATTCGAAAAGCAAGTGAGTCTCGTTTCAATAAATCAATATGGAAGTAGTTAGTAGAAATATTCCCTTGGAACGTCCATCTGTGTGCATTTCTAAAAAAAAAGCCAAGTTTCGAAAAATCACAAGTTTTGTAATTGAGATTTTCCAACACGGTAAATCGTAGTCAAAACTGAACGAGGTCGATTTCTCGAACATCCTCAACTGAATCAGTTGTTGCTCCTCATTCAACCTGCTTGCAATTAGTAACTGATTTTTGAAACAAAATATCCTTATTACAAAACTCATTTCCATCGGCATTACTGCAAATCGCTCAACATATGGAAGCTAATTTCCTTTCTCACTACGAATCCTTACAATCATCATCAGCATTGTGGCAAATGAGAAAACCTCATAGACAAAAGCGCAGATAATTACACGCACACACACAACATTCACTCGTACACATGCACAAGCCCACAACAAAACAATCAGTGATTATTTTCACAGCTAGTTTCGTAGTGGAAAACTTTTCCACATTAATTATTATTGCTATCCGAAGAGAGAGAGGTACAACCACACTTCTATTCGCTCCCATTTTCTTCAAAGGAACAAAAAGAAAAACAACCAAGATGCGTCGTCTATCTTCCTCTGCGTACAAGTAACAATTATGAGATCCTTTCAACAGGCTCCCGTTTGCAATACTATCAACCATGCAATAATTAATTTGTTATATCACAGGCGCAGCCAGCGTCTGCCTCTTGGATTTAAATTATTATTTTCTACACTCCTGGCGCTCCTTGTCCTCCTCCTCCTCCTTCTCCTGCTGCTGCCATCAGTTGCTCCAAAACATCCACACCTACTTGCTCCAAGGTGAATGATTATTATGATTCCCTTCGTTGTAATAGAAATGATTTGTTTTTGGATAAATATTTGCGCACAAGGACCTGCTTCGTGTCCTGGGTTATGACGAAAATCACTTTAATAGGGCGTCCGTGCGTCGACAAAAGGACGAGTGCGAGGGAGTGGAATTAATTAACATGGGACAGGACACAAAAATACAAACAAACAATAGTATAGGCACATATTAGTGTGTGGCTGATGGTGTATCCTTGTGAGAAAGGAAAATCTGACAACAGCTGAGATTTGCAAATTTGCCCATTTAGTTGGGATATTTACTCGTCTCCGACTCGTTGTCGTTTCTGAAGGATTTATTATCCTCGCCCGCTCTACTTTGCTCCTTTGTTCATTTGTCTAGTGGGTTTGCCTTACTTTTGGACTCTCATTTCGGGAATGTGTAAAGTCACAAAAATTACTATTTGTCTTTGGAACAAATGAAATGAGCACAAGCGGCAGCAACAATGACAGAAGCGCATGTGAGGCGGCGAGGAATGGCAATGGGGCTTGTTGTCGGACTTGTTGAGTTGTAATTGGCTTAGGGAGTTGTGTGTATTGGGCTCTTTTGGGAGCACTAGTGTAATTTCGGAGAAATGGGAATTGAAGTTTATTTAAAAGGCCCCCCTCTCTCTGATCAGATTTGGGATGATGCTCCATCTTTGTGATAAGGCTCGGGAATTGCTTGTGTAACTTAGTTGAGTCAAAATACTACCCAAGGACCTCGTGTTTGAATTGAGTTATGCAAATAACTGAGGTCAGTAAATGAAACGTTCTTATTTGTGGAGTGAGGAAATTGTATTATGAAAGAATGGACAAGGCTAAGGATCTTATGGGGAAAGCGAATAAGGAGCAATCTATACCACCGTACAATGTATCATATATTTTATTAATATTAAAATACTTGGCGTAAAATTGAGTTGCGATTTGAAAAAATAACAGGTCGTTTAGTAGAGGGCCTCCTTTGTACTTTATAGATTTAATATTTATTATTCTAGCGTCCCTGTGACAGACGGACGGAAGGACGAGCCAGCGGATCGTTAGTCATAGGTTTCCCTTGACACCTTTTGCGAATGGATCACTTAAAATATACTACCAGTACTAAAAATATCGGTGAAGATTTGAGTTAGGGTTCCGGTTTTAATTTATAACCGTTTTCTCTAAATGAACTTCAAAACTACTTCAGTGCTGAAACTCGTACCTACCAGTCTGTTGGCTTCCAACATAAAACACAAAATATTTTATTTCGGTCTAAGTTGAAACACTGTCATTCTACCCAGAGTTATTAGATCGTGTTGTCATTATTTAAAACGGTCGAACATCATAAGTGAAGGGGAAGTCTTCGATAAATTGAATTACCATCATTAAAACGAGTTCAACAGGGACGCTACAAAAGTAGAGCGACAGTGACAGCAAATGACGCCATATTTCTTGCCGTTCTTTTGACATTTCTCTTCAGTTAGGTTTGCCATTTCATGATTGAAAGATATGCGAGCCAACAACGAGTCGAAATTATTAAAATTTACTACCGATATTCGGAGTCAGTGGCCTCAACGTTAAGAGCGCTATGACCAGTTTATGGTCGTCATAATCGTCCTAGCAGATCAACAATTGAGCGTCTAGTGGAAAAATTTGAATCCACAGGCACAGTAAAAAATGTTCCTGTGCCAGTGAGACAAAGAAGTGCCCGTAGTGTCGAGAATATTGCTGCCGCTGAGGCTTCAGTTGCAGAAAGCCCAAAAGTGTCTCGCACACGTCGTTCTCAAGCGTTTGACATCTCTGTGACGTCGTTATGGCGAATTTTGCGAAAAGATCTTGGCCTACATCCTAACAAGATTGAATTGACGCAAGAAGTGAAGGCGCTAGACCACCAGAAGCGTCGTATGTTCGTGAATTGGGCGGTTTTGGTCAGGCAGCAATTCACACGTACTCCATGAGTCATCATTGCATCCCAAAAAAATTACGGTTTGATGTGGTTTATGGGCCGTATTTCTTCCGTGATGATCCAGACCAGCACGTTACTGTGAATGGGGATTGATACCGTTCAATGTTAACCGAATAATTTTAGCCCTATTGGATGATATGGACTTAGTGGATATGTGGTTCCAACAGGACGGCGCCGCAAGCCACACAGCGAATGTCACAATCAATTTATTGGAAACCAAGTTTGGAAAACGTGTTATCTCACGAAATGGTCCAGTCGCTTGGCCGCCTCGGTCGTGCGATTTGACGCGTGGGGCTACGTCAAGTCTATGGTCTATGCCAACAAGCCAGCGATGATTGTTGAACTTCGTACGAATATCGAACGTGAAATTGCAGCAGTATCGGCCGATTTGTGCTTGAAAACCGTCGAAAATTGGATTCAGCGTCTGGACTTCTGCAAGCGTGCCCGTGGTGGCAATGCAAAAGAAATCGAGTTTCATACATAATGGCATCGAACGTACTTTCACAGGAATAAAGAATTTCATTGATATCCAAAACCGTTTTTGTTTTATTTAAAAACTTCGTAGCGCTCTTATTGAAAAACCCGATATTGTGACGTTCTGTCCAAAAAGTTGGTTTTGATTGTTTGCTTCCTGGGGCCTCTAACACAACGCAACAAGTCTACAAGTCATAATTCACTTTTCGGACTATGCTTGTCAGACAAGTCTTAATTAATTCTGATGCACAACACAAACTGTGACAATTGTCAAAAAAAAATATCTCGACTTGTCAACATTGTTTGACAAGTTTTCAACTAGTTAGAATAAAAAACATTGCAGTGGACAAAAAGATTGTCATTTTTCCAAAAATACTCGAGGGAAAAATATTCTTTTTTGTGCATTAGCCATGAAATATGGTCCTACAAATTTTAGATCAGAGCAACTTATAATTCCGACTACAAACTACAAGGCTTTTGATTTGAAGATCAGACAATCAGTGATATTTAATTTTATTTTTGGCTTAAAAACTCTCAACCAATGATGATGTTCACTGCTATCACTATCACTGTCACTTTAAAAAACAGAATCAAAAATCATTTTGAATTAAAGACATTTTTATGTGTGCGTATTTGTATATACTATAAATAGTGCACTTGACATACATATTTCGACCATGTTCAAATCAACTGTCATCAATGAATTTTGATTTTTGAATCGTTTTCCAACGAAAAAGGGAAAGAAAGGAATCGGTTTCATCCTTGTAGCAGAGCTTCACTCTTGTTCATAAATCTTCGGACAATAAATTATGTCAGAGAAATTCTTACAAAACTCTTGCTTTTTTATTTGACAAACCAAAATTTATTCCAATGATTTTCATGTTTATTATGTATGTCTTTCAAACTGGCTCCATTATGAGACCCTTTGGCCTCTTTATCAACGAAAAGTCCAACTTTTAATTTGCACCAATTTGGTTTTTAATTCGCTTATGAAGACAAAATACTGCTTTAGGTGTCTCTTTGAGGAAGAAATTGACAACCGTGATCATTGGTCAAGCAAAACACCTGCCCCCGACCCAGAAACTTAATGGAGTAGGTGCCTGTGTCTCTGGACCCAACACTGAAATCTCCATACCCATGGGTAAGCATCCAAGTGTTTTACAGGCTGAGCAACAAGCCATCAAATTCTGCGCCAAAGAAAACCTTGCAAAGGACCAAAAAAGGGCCAGGATCATTATATATTCAGACAGCCAAGCAGCGCTCAAAGCATTGTCATCCAAAACAATGGAATCCAAAGCTGCTACCACGCCTTACAATCCTTAGCCTAATGTATTTAAGTCAGTTCAGGATGGATTCCATATCATAATGGAATCGAAGGTAATGAAATTGCGGACGAACTAGCCAGGGTTGTGTCAAAAACCGTTTGCACTCCGGAACTTTTCTGTGGCGTAAGCTGGACTACGGCCACAGATTTGATCAAAAAGTCAGAAACCAGTCGACGCATTGTCCACTGGAGAAATCTACCAGGACTCAGATAATCTAAATTACTAATAAATCCTTTTTCTTCCGAAACAACCTAAAGCGCCTTCATCTGATTTTGAAAGTGTACATGCCACTGCATCTTGTATCAGGATGGGGATTTAGAGGATCTTATAGAGCGACACTTTAGTTCTTCGAGAGAGGACTTTACTCAATTGTTTTCTATGCCCAAAGAAACAGCGATTAGCAAGAGGTATTCTTCGTTTCATCTCAGCTCTATATTTAGCGGAGCCTAGGTAGAGAAAGTATAGCTGTCTATGGTAACGTATTGGCCAAGACGCCGCATTTGGGTGTTCTTTCTTGATGACAGCATCTAGCTGACATCTTTGCCGACCTTAATTGAGCAGCTTAAGATTTTCATCGTCAATCTGCACAAAAGGACGAGCTTGACAGGGATGCCAAACTTAGATATACTATAGTTCGTGGATGCTGTCAAAAACAACCTTGAAATTGATGAAAATGTGATGGGTGCCGATTTGGGGCTTCTAGGTTTTTTTTCCAAGATCCGTCGTGATGGTAATATTTGGTTTATGTTGGACAATACTGGTCAGAAGCTACACTGATATGGATATATCAGGCTGTTGACGAACTGCTTCAGAAGTTCACATAATACGTAAGCAAGGATGTTTTAGTTACTTCAAGATTCGGGCATGCTTTATATTTCCATATCCTCAGCAATGCGTGCAATTCTATTATGATATTATAGTTTGAACATTGCAGGCTTCGTCGTGGGTTTGGAATTAAGATATAATTATTTTTCATGTTGGTAGAATTTTCTAAACTAGGATTTACACTTCTGGGAACGTGGATCAAGAAAACGAACAAAAAAGGCCACATCAAAATATGAAAGGGCCTAAAATTAATAATACTGTTTTAGTCTGTAAGTTAGTCCGGAAACTTATGAACATCAGTGTATATATTGATGCATATTTTTTGATCTGATAAGGTAACTATAAACAATAAATTTGATTAATTGAAGAAGTGAAATTGCCCCTTTTTTGACAGTTCTTTCGTCATAAAATTGAAACCACCCTGTCAAATTTAACCAAAAGGTTAAAGACGATCTCTTTGCACAATCGTTTCGAAAGAAGCTGGATTCGAAAGCTTAATTTGTTCTCCAGTTAGGCTGTATGAAAAAATCCGCACTAACATACGTACGTACACACACACACACACACACACACATAATCATCTTTCTAAGAACAATAAAAATCGGACCGATTACAAGAACGTAATGATGGGACGTTAAAAATTCTTGATAGTTTCATAGGTTATTGACCACGGGTATTTGAAAAATGTTGGTTTACTGTTTTCGAATCCTCTGTCAAGTTTGTCTAAGGGAAGCTCTATTGTGTTGTGAAGTAATATTCGGGCAACCTATTTATTATTCTTTATCCACGTATCCTGGGCAAACCTTGGCAAAATGTTTCGGATTGTATATATTCACGATTTCAACCTCCTTTATACAACCACCGCTTGACCAATGGGACCATAGGGCTTGAGTCCATCGTTTTTTCATCAGGCCAAAAACCTTGTGTGTTTGTGTGTGCTTTGAGGTCTGAAAAAAGGCTTTCTTTCTGCTACTTCATAAACGGCACACCTTGATGAAGATATGACAAATTTTAATTCTAGAAAATCGGAGCTACTTCGGATTGTCCAAGCAACTAGGATAACAGCTCTCAGCTCGAAGGTTCAAAGTCATGCCGTAAAAAAACGTTACTATTGCAGATTCCTCTTTATGGAGCCGAATGTTGGATAATAAGCAAGATAGCAGAAAAGATATAAAGGACATGTCTGTCAGTAGCGCCAATGGAGGAGAAGCTACAATCGCGATGTGGGATATGTTAACTATGACGGCTTGACCATATCGAACTAATGAACAACAATGCTTCAACTAAGATTGCTTCTGAATCCCAGCAATCAGGCTCATGAAAAGGTGTTCTTTAAAGTATCTTCGACCACGCATTTTAATTGAGAATTAAATCTGAAAATTGGAGAAAAAGGCGGAGCTCCCTTGAAATTGTCCCGCGTTCAAGAAGCTGTCCAAAAAGGTCGAACAATAAATATTACACGCAAGATTTAAGACACAGCTTGCAGCAATAGAAAGAGTGTTGTCGGGTAAAACTTTTTTTTTAAAATCTTTACGGACGTTGGGACGCCTCAAACATAGCAGCGCCTGGCTTATTTCCGCACATATTTGGAACTCTGTACAGAAGACAAATGTGGCCTACTTTTTGCTTCCCTAATTTTCACGCTCTCTAGACATTATGACTACCCTTCTAATGCCTCTTGAAAGGAGAACCCTATTGTATTATGGGGAGATGGATTAAGCTAACAGACATTTCATCCTTCTGATGAAGGGCAGAATGTCCTGAGCAATGGATTGTCTAATGTCCAATGGGGAGCATTTCCCTTCGAGGAAGATACGTCTTCTTAACCAAATTAGAGCTGGATATTCACAAAGAATACAACCATTTCGTCGTCTTCTAAACAGAGTCGGCAACCGATGATGTAATAAATCCTAACTTGGTTAGATGTGATCTCAAGAGGCAATGGCCTGACCGGAAGCTCACGAGCTTTCTAATGTTCACCTTGTTTAGTTTGAGGATATCTCTATCGAACAAGGAACTGATCAATAATTTTGATAAATTTCTCCAGTGTGCGATGCGTAGCTCGTTTTCCCAATTATTGATCAGGACCGTAGTCCGGCTTACGCCACAAAAAGGTTCTTGACTAGTGAGCACGGTATGTTTCTCGACCTAAGGTTGGGAATATCAACTTCAAAGAGTCGCTCAAAGCAGTGTGTCCCATTCATGCTTTCTCGGATCGAGTAAAATATGTCCCTATCCTTGATGGAATTGCGTATTTTTAAGTGTCCCGTCTAGTTATCTGGTTTGTATTTTATTTCCAGTTGGCGACTGTTTTCCATGACCTGTTTTCGAAAAAATTAAATATTATATTTAATTATTTGCATTCGTTCAATTCGCAGATATTTTATTTGCCAATAGTTAAAATACCCGCAAGTTCAATTTTTGTTCTTTGTCTTCGAACAACGTGTTTTGTCTCTGGTATCAATGCTTTGCCTTCATAGCAGAACTTGGAACTCCAGCACGACAAATCGATAAATTATCAGTACAGCACTCGTCGTACACTCCAGTGATAAAAGCACCGTTAATTTGATTCCAACGACGATTTATGACTCTTCCCGATTCGAGAAAATGAAAGAAATCGAACCTGGGGCTCATTTGTTACTGGGTATAGAACTTTGGTTCGTCGTCATAACAAAGGTCCACCACCATCGTAGTGCAGTTATAAGGAGCCATCAAAGCGACAAAAAAGTGTTGCACGAGAACGAGTCTGTGGACGTTGTGGATGAATTCGATATTCTTGATTTCCCAACCTTCAATCTTGACCTGGCATTCAACGATTATTATTTGTTCCCGAACTCAACGACGACGCAGTTTCTGCTGACATTTCGGTCAAAAATAGAACGCAGAAATAAAATGATGGTATCAGGTGAGCAGCTCCTCGGTTTAATGAGTTTCAAAATCAATATTACTTTGTAACTGTCCGGTCTTTATGTGGAATGAAGCTGACATCGGATCAGCAATTGTTTCATAAGCTAGTTCGTAAAAGTGAGCTCTTTCAAGTATCTCCGAATGCAGGACAGACCAATCATTTTCGAAGTAGAAATGATGATGGACACTTATAAGACACATTTCTTAAGCTTCATTTATTTACCACTAACATATTTTTAAGTCGAAAGAAAATAAAGAAAGCAGGCCATTTCCAATCTAAACTCATATTTTTTTTATGTAATATTAAGTTTGCTTCGTGGAAAGTTCTTCCACAAGTTCCACAATCAAACTCCCAAAGTATTTATCTATGCATGAGCAAGATGAATCCCTGCAACTGTCATGACTGTTATCTTTTTTTGTTTCTAATGCAAAGTCAAACAAACTTTCTCAAGATGAATCTGTCTTGAACCATCGTTTCCAGTGGAGCGAAAAGTTACAATGCCAGTTAAAATTTAAGGAATTTATCCTGACTGAAAGAAACCTCGACCCGAACGGCTGACATAGTTTCGCAAAATTCAAATTTATTATGCCACTCAAGAAACCCTAAAAACTCAGTCACTGTAACTTATCTAATAAAGTTTCCAAGTTCACTTCACCAGACCACCAATACGACCACCATCAGCACTAGACTTGAATCCTTTGAGGCACAAAGTGAAACAAATTTTCCAGTGCAGTTGGCCCTAAACGTATTCACCATGCGATAGCCAATATTTTACAATTACGACACGACCAAAGTCAAAAGTCTCCTTAACGATGCACACACAGCTTCCAGGGTTACTTACGTTACGCCATGAACTCTCAAAAGCTTCAGCTAATTACCATACCACTTTAATGGAAGGCAAAGTCACCGTGCCCCGACGAGTCCTTTGTCTTTTGCGCACAAAAATATGAGGATGGCTTGAATTTAGGTCAGCGCAGCGTCGCGTCGAAACCACCTCCGAGATTCAATCCTTCTCTCGCACAAAGTACCCAGAACCATCAAATTATAAAGTGCACTGGCGGATAAGAGTGTTCCACAATCTCCATCGCAGCAAGGATAATGTAGATAAATCCTTTCTTCTGCTGAATATTGTGTCTCCTCTGTGCCAGAGATAGACACAAATCTTTGCATTTTGGATAAATCCAAGGAAACATGATGCAAATGGAATATCTAAGCACCGTCGCCGCCGCCACTACCGCCATCGTCTTGAATGACAGATATTGAGATTCATACTCGTATACCCCCCCGAAGTGTAGAGCTATTCTTTTGCCATTTTCCACTGTTAAGGAGCGGAAAAAAGGCCAACCGAAGATGGGGGGAGGGATGCAAATTGGCGACCTGCTTCCATATGCAAATGGAACTTTAGAGTTCCAACTTCGAATCGGGAGTATACCAACTCGAAGCCAGTGAATGATTTAGAGTGTATTTCCAATGCGGCACCATCGCCCGCCTTTTTACATCAAAAATGAATAATGTGGCAACAATGGATCCTTTTCAGGAATCTAAATTACATTTAGGTTCCCTTCCATTTTTTGTTTTTTGTTTCTATCCTTTCTGGCTTCTTGTTTTTCGGGGGTTCGCTGAAGCAGAATTTTCATTTTGACATTGCAACTTGCAGCTTTGCACCATGAGGTGTGTGTGACAAGGCAGAAAGTATATAGCGACGATGACAGCGCACAGCGATGACGACGAGGGAGGCAACTTAGGTGATTTATGGGAAAAACTTTGACGGGAATTAGAAGTTCTCCTACGTCCGGGTTTTAGCATTATTTGGGTCGCTTGACGAGATTTTTGTTGCAAAATAAGTTCGAAGCTAAACGGTAGGGATGGGTTGGTTTTTCTTTCCGACACAAAAGTACATGCAAAGGGAGCGATGCTCATAAGAGGATGCAGAATTGGAACTAAATTTTGAGTTGCTAAATAATCGAAAAGAATTCAACTGTACTAGCTACGGTTATTTCTTCAAATGTATTTTGGATTAAATTCGAGTCGAGTCCGAACTACGCCTGAAAATTTCTCATCGACTTTTTTGCATTCGCTTAATTCACAGTATTTTATTTTAAATTAGTTGGTGTACTAGAAAGTTGTTTCGGAAGATTGCTTCATTACCGTGCTGACAGGAACGTATAAGGAAACATGGCGATATACATAACAAGAGAACCAACACAACTTGACTCATGCCTGATTCACAATGCAGCGCGAGAGCGAGGCGAAAAATTGCTGTCGTCATAAAATCGTTTCCCATTACACAATAAAAGCCAGCGAGCTCATGTAGTCTATGTGTCTAAGTTGACCGAACATCATCTTTCTCTTTTTGGCTACTCATATCAGCCTGCTGTCACGCTGTAACGCCGTCAGAGTTTTTTAATTTTTCGAAAGTAACGCGATGCGATAGGACGAGTCTCGCGCGTGTATGTTTCATATATTTGCATTGATTGAAATTTTGTTTGACAACTCGCGCTAGACTCAGGTTCCTACTGCAACCAAACTTTGATTTTTAAAATTGATGAAGGATTGACTGATCGATATATTAACAGAAGCAAAGAAGAGAAAAATGCCTCGAAAGGAAAGCTCTCGCGCTTCTTTAAAGTTGAAGTAAGCTATGGCACCGCCATGCCCAAACGATCCTTTGATCCTGTTACCCAGGGTTGTTGTATGATGTTCATTTCGAAGTGGAACCTAGTTTCTCCCAAACACATAAAGAGTTATCAAGATCACACAGAATAATTAAGGATTTGTTTGCTTACCGGTTACATCGAAATCAATTACTTCATATTTTGATTTTGGAAAATGTTCAATTCTAAACTATTAACAGCAGAAAGGAAAGAATGTTTTTTTTTTATGAAATCGCCATTTTCGTCACCTTGCAGTCATGCTTGCAACGATTAATTCAGCTTGATGCATTGGAGAAACTTGCCGTTTTCAATCTCATCCTAGGGAACGAAATGCGAGCTCAATGTTTTCGAAGGATTTCCTTAGCAGGGACGGCCTTGTGTTTTAGAACTTTTCAATCGTCACTTACCTCAGCGGCATACTTTCTAAAGTAGTTCTTGTGAAGCTCATCAAAGTGTTAGAACAAAGAATTATTGCTTAAAATCTCTTAAGTGTCAAATCAGAAGAGGGACCGTCTTGAGTGGGACCTATACGTTCGATGAACATATCCAATTGCGTAGCATTTATATTGTCGTGGACAGGAGTATTGCATATAGCCTAAGACAAAATCTCAGCAAAAGTAGAATTCGACACAAAATTATGCGTTATTCGAAGGAGGAGCAGTCTTGCTAACTTCTGAAGCAACACATAAAGTCGGAGACAAGCTGCATGAATTCCTTTCAGAAACCTTTTTGAAAAATATTGTATTTGGCATAATACCATCTACACTAGGAGATTTGTTCGACGCGGTAAACAAGATGGCCAACCTCTTCCAGCTTTTGCGTTTTTCTAAGCTGATGTCAAAAATTGGCGTTTCTACGCAGAGTAAGAGCTGCGTTCCGACCTTAGTTCGTACAGCAGTAATTTATACCAAAAATGTTGGTATTTTTTAAGCTAAATGATTGAACATTGAGAAGAGTTGGTGAAACGATTTTATCAACAATAAGTTGAAGGAAAAACACTTTTTCACAAACTTCCCGTCATTTTTAAAAAGAATTAAGGCCGATAAAAAGAAGAATGCTGGGGACTCGATACGCTCTATCTGCGATGAGCAATATGGTGACCATACATTGGAGGCAAACTCCAGCTGTGGATGAGCAAACGTAGTGTGAGGAGCGTTTCATAAAACCAGACAGCGGGTTACCCTTGGTTTGCTCACTTTGAATTTAAAGTGTCGAAATTTTGCGCGAATTGATTTGCATAGTCACGTGATATCTTCAGAACTAAGTTCATACTTTTATGCGATGCAGTCGTTAGTATTTTTAAGATTCCATTCATTAAAAGGAAAATTTGGAATCAATTGATACCAGAAACTTATGACTGCGGTCCCCTAGAGCTGTAAGGTTTCCGAATCAAAAAACAGTCAAAGGATATGTCTGTTTTTACCGCATATTTTAATACTCGCAATGGAATCAAAACTAAAAGGATACTTCAAACAGAAGGAGAATCTTATGATGGACAAACTACATATTCACATTCTTACAAGTTTGCAAGAAACATTCGTTGCGCGAGTCCGACTCACACTTGGCCGGTGTTTTTTAATATCCTAAAAGAGTTTCATGTCATTGGGCATAAATGAGAGCCTTAGAAAACTGCAATACACTTTCCACATCACAGATTCTGTTATGAAAAGAAGCAGGCTCAGATGAAGTACTCCTGATATTGCACTCAATATTTGTAAGGTTGATTCTCTAAATAAGGATTTGTTCGACCATCAAGACACGAGATTATCCACTCAACAAAAGGGTTAGGAAAACCAAACGGTTTCATTTTAATAAGGATTCTTCCAAAAGGGACTTTCGAACTTTGACAGCAGCCACATTTTTTAAGCTACATCTGTCAAATTGGCAGTCGTTTATTCAGTCTGTTCTGCCAAATTGCATTGGATGGATATAGCGTCTTTGTTTGGTGGATATTGGGCTGGCGGCGTCATCGGTTCATATTTCTTTGAGAACTACGTTGGCCAGGCGATCATCGTCAACGGCGAGCGCTACAGGTCCATGATCACCAATTTATTATGGGTTGAATTGGAGCATTTGGACACCAACGACATATAGTTTCAATAAGATGGCTTTATGTGCCACACAGCTCACACCAAATTGGAAATTCTGTCTGAGCGAATTCTGTAAGTCCCGTTGGACTTTTTCTTGTGGGGTTTTATAAAGTCGCAGTTCTATGCAAATAAGCCACAAAGCAGAGCAGCCCTCAAAGCCAAAATAACGCATGTCATCGGTCAAATTCAGCCTGATTTACATACCAGAGTCATGAAAAATGGATATTTCGGATGCACGCAAACCAGACAAGTCGCGGCGGACATTGGCATCGATAGGCTTTTCAAACAAATAAAAAATTTGAAAGCTTACCTAAAGTCAATCAACTTGATACCCTCCTTCTAGGGCTGTACTTGCAAAAGAAGTAAACTCATACAATAAAGTCACTGCCATGACAAATGTAAGAGTCTGATTCACCACAACTGAATCTCTACCATGGTTTCGTTGGCTACTTTTGGCCGAGGAGCCACCTTTGCTCTAATTGTACTAAGCATCGTCTATTGATTCATTTCTCATAGAATTTTAGTTTTGAGTTCCGAATCAAGAAATTTAACTACCGTTTGCCTCCAAGATATTCACTCTAGCTTTCTTTATAGCCTTTGAACTTCTTTTGAAATGAACCTTTTCTCCTGTTCAACCAAGTCCTTAGGCAGGCTGAATGAAATGAAAACGTGATCACTCGAGATCACAAGGCAAAAAGTTTCTAGATTTGTTTAGGTGCCTTAATATAGAGTTGGCGAAATCCAAACGTTATCTTCTCCGTGGGTCCACCGAAAAACAAAATCGATTTGTTCTCCTTAACGGCATAAGAATCGTAACATGAATTAAATATGAAAACGTCCTTCGTTAATGGGAGCACACAACCCGCTCGAACAGTGTCATGGAAGAAGATTTCTTTACGTTCAACTGCGTTCTTTTTATGGCGAATCTTATATGTAAATCGGTTGATATAGTAGGATAGAAGACGTTAAATCATCGGTCGGACTTGACTCTACACTCTGTTAGTCTTGTGTCTAGTATGACCCTATTTTATCGAAAATACCTGCATAAGTGAAAATACCTTTCGGACGGTTCAATCGCAGTAATATTGGACTGGCTCAAATATGCTATTCACCATACATATGCTGGTGAGCCACAGGGTTTTATTTTATCCCCCATCCTTTTTTATCTTCGTTATTGATTTCTTTTCTGCAATATCTTATCAAATCCACTCTAAAGCTGATGGGGATGCCCTAGCTTTTCCGAATTCACATCCCACATCTTAGGCCATGGTAGTGGAACACCAGTGTTCGACACTATCAATTTTTTGTCTTCTCAACCATCCCCAAATAGTCTTACTATTTAAAACTGGTATCAAGTTTTTCTTTTCTGAGTTCGAGTAACTTTCTAGCATTCATTCACTCACTCGCCTGACACACTTTGTACATAAAGTATTTTATATTGTTGAGTTTGCCCAAAAAAAGTGGGAGGGAAATAAGGTCAATACTTAAACCTAAATCAGTTCTACAGAGTCACATCTCGGCAAGGGATTCTATGACAGACCAATGGGCATCTTGTCATTCATTTAAAAACCCTTGAGAGGCTTGTTGATATTCAATTAAGCTCAAAACATGCGTATTTTGAAGGTGAATCAGAAGAAATAAGTCTTTATGAAGTCGACGCATAGAGAAGCTTTCCAAAACACAAAAAATTGGCCAACACTAATTTGGCTCCGGTCTATGCAAAATAGACCAACTTTTCACACTGCTCCAAGTCTTGAAAGAGAGCAACGGATTTCAAGAGTATACTCACCACCTACACATCAACTCCAAAGCCGGATACGGGATCTCTGCAAAGCTGATCAGGATTTATCGCACAACGTGTGTGGCTTGGTCCAAGAAGCTTTGGCAAGGAGATGAGCTGTTCTATAATTTCATCAACCAAGTTCTTTCAAAGATATTCCAACGGAAATGTGTCATGTCAGCCCAGTTGCTATTGCGTCATTGCCCTAACCAAACGTAACGCCATTGAGGGTTTCCACGGGGATCGTAGAAAAGGCCAGGCGACTTATCTTCAAAGTAAATAAGTCAGTCCGTCGACCACTTGACGGGACAAAAGATATCTATAAAGCAACAACTCTACCAGAACCGACGAGGACTCATCCTGAGAAATCGGTTCTATTTCGTTGGGTCCAAACAACTACGAACAAAACTGAAGAACAGATTTTAGACACCTTTGGAAGAAAAATCCACCGTCGGTCTTGTCTGCGGGAAATGGCTCTGCCACATTGATCTACTGGAGGTAAGATTGTATTTGAATTCGATCCTCATTGCTCACGAAGATAGAGCAGAAGTACGATCCTCGCTTAAAGATCAAGCAGGAAACTTTGTCTTACCACCTAGAGGCAGAGTGCTCGGGATAGTGAATGATGAAAAAAAGCATTTGCTCAGACGCAAGTCTTTTTTTTTTGTTGTTTTAAAGAAAAGGTCTTTAAACTTATTGATTTTTTAATATTAACAATGTTCAAGTAGTTATTTTTTGAGTAGCAACAACACTTTTATCCCCGAGCTATAACTAAAGTTCCATGCTCGTTAAATTTTGTAAAAAACCATGCATTTCAAATGATTCTTTGCTTTGTCATCTGTTTTTGAATTTTATTGTTCTAAACAAAAAAATATCTCATTACTTTCTTTGCAGATCCAGCGCCAGGATGCCGGGCACCGGAGATACGCTACACAAAACCGAAACCAGTTGAAATAACCACCGAAGCGGCATATGTTGACTTCGAGACGACACAACTGTACTCGCCCGAGGAGTTCACAACGCCCGATGCCGATTCTATCGAGCACATAAACATAGACCTCTCTGGCAGCCATACGGACTCTCCGATCAATCCATATCAAATCGACTTGGATGGCGGAGCAGCCCTGCACGAGGACGACGAAGAGGATGATGAACTTGGAACCGAAGATCCCCTAACGAAACGTCAGCGTCAGCGTCAAAACAACCGCAAACTGAACAAGAAGCGACGTTCGGGCGGCCGAAGACGTCGCCTCGAAAATGAAAACGGACAAAGTCGTGGAACGGGCAGTGGTCGGGGTAGCCGCTACAAGCGTCACGCCATTCACAAGGATGATGCACCGGCAGCCGAGTCAGACAAATGGAGCGGAGCAAAGCTTGCCGCCGAAGGTGAGGTCTACTATGTGCACATCGATGATTTACTCGACTCGAAGTCATTAAGTAAGGAGCTGCGACAAAAATTGCACAAAATGAAGCAAAAGCATCTCAAGGACCGAGCTGGCAAATGCAGTGGTGGTAGTAAAAAGAATTCAGACAGTTCCTGCAAAACAAAGGCGCACAAGGTTGCCAGCAACAGCGACAACAGTACTTTGGTTGTCGGTGGCAAGTTGTTTGCTTCGTCTGCAGTCGCTGGTGATGTTGTCGTCGCCGGAAATGAGCCAATTCCGAAACAAGTCCTGAATTACTCCATAGACAATGGGCCACCCAAACGTCATCATCGAACGAAGAGGTCGAGTGCGAATGGTGCGAGTGGTGAGCAAGTCCTGAAAGGACGACGCCAAAATACAGAAAATAACATGAACGCCATCGTCGAAACAACAAATATTGACAGCAGCAGCAGCAGCAGCAGCAGCATCAGTAGTCAATTGGCACTGGGGTACGAGGGTAACTCGACATTGCAATCGACTGAAGGCTTAAAGGATGAGGTTTTGGAAGCAGGAGATTGGCACATGGGAAATGGCACGACCAGCAATGTGGCAACCGCAAACAATTTGCAACGGGTTAAGAGGAAATCTGGTAAAACGACGGGAGCTCTGAGCCGTCCAAAAGGTGGTGGTGACTCGGGATCGAAGACAACCAGTCGAAAGGACAAAGGTGAGGGTTTTTGTTTTTATTATTTTTGAAAATGTTTTTATTATTTTTATTTCTCTGTGGGCTGTTGGGCTTCTGTGGTACGATTGGAAGTTTTAGAATCAATTTTCCTTACGCACTTGGCAAAGACAAGTCTTTGAGAAAAGTTATCCTTAAAGCTTTCGCCTAATTGCTTTTGTCAGTTGGAATTTTAAGTGAACAGGAATGAGACGCTGTCGATACTGACGACCCATAAAATTAGGAAGAAAGGAAGAAGAAGGAAAATAATGGCTTCTTGTAAAGTTGATTGAAAAGTCAAAAAAAATTTATAACCTTACGTCATTTATGTCAGACAAAGTGTGTGTACATTAATGCTGCATCACGACCATCTGGCCGAGCCTTTAATGCTATGTCGTCAAAAGGCTTTTACAATTTATTATTCTCAAGGGAATTATTATTCTTTGGAGAAAAACTGTGTCCTTTATTGTGGACAGAAAAAAACGCGTAAGTAGATGTTAAAAGATGAGTTGACAACCATCTGAGGATCTTCTTTTCGGAGGGGTTGTCCGCCTCTTGCGAAAAAAATTTGGGCTGCCTCCACAGCAAGGATGAAGTGCAACATCTTCGAACTTTTTCTCTATCGTTTGTTAAAAGACCTCGATGCGACTCGAAAAAATATGACTTGAAAAATTGAGATCCTTTAAAGACGAAATTATTTTCTAAAGGAGCATATAGTTTATGAAAGCTCGTAAAGGTAGCTGCAAATATTCACTTATGTTTTGTGCCATAATTTCCTTTGTTCATCTTTGATGAATTCCTTATGGGAAGCGGATGTAGGGCACAAAGAATTAAGTTTGTTTCCATGACGAAACTTCTCAGGACTTTTTAGAGAATGGGGATTCTTTTACCTCATTGTTGTGAGGTAACAAACAGTTTCCATTTCCTCTTCTGACCAAGAAGTTGTATGGGAGCCTGATAGTTTGGAGATAAAAACATTTGATGACTTTCTTTTTAAGGTTCCGTACCTCAAAAGGAAAAACGGAACTATAATACGATCACTTCGTTGTCCATCGTCCTGTCATGATCCTCTTTGCGTGGAGATATCAATTTGAAATTAAGGTCAAATATTTATGACGCGATCTTTTAAAGTTGTAAAAAAGCTTCTAAAGCGTCAAATGATAAGGCTGTTTACGATGCATAAAGGGTACTAATAGGACTACCGGTTGAAAATGTGTTTTTTCCCATTTTTCTGGCAATTAATGAATACCCGTTCTGAAAAATTCGACCGGTTTGGCCGCAATCCACGAATCGATCCATTTTTTGACATCATCGAAATGATGGAAGTGCTGGTCAGCCAGGCCATGTTGCATCGATCGGAAGAGATAGTAATCGGATGGCGCAAGGTCTGGCCTATACGGCGGGTGGGGTAGGACATCCCATTTGAGCGCTTCAAGGTAAGTTTTGACGACATTTGCAACATGTGGCCGAGCATTGACATGTTGCAATATAACTTTATCGTGTCTTGCGACCGTTTCCGGCCGTTTTTCCTTCAGTGCTCGGCTCAAACGTATCAATTGTCGTCTGTAGACCTCGCCTGTGATTGTTTCATTCAGTTTTAGCAGCTCATAATACACAACACACTTCTGGTCCCACCAAATGCACATCATAACCTTCAGGCCATGAATATTCTGAACGGCCGTCAATGTTGAGGCATGTCCGGGGTATCCATACGTTGCCCGACGTTTTGAATTATCGTAATGTACCTATTTTTCGTCACCAGTGACGATGCGATGCAAAAAAGACTTCTTTTTGTGGCGTTCAAGCAGCATGCCGGCTTCGACGTCTCGTGGCTTCAATTCATACGGCACCCAATGTCCTACCTTTCGGATCATTCTCATTGATTTCAAACGATCGGAAATGGTTTGCTGAGAGACGCCAAGTGATTTTGCAAGTTTTTCTTGCGTTTGTGACGGATCTTGATCGAGCAATGCCTCCAATTCATGGTCTTCAAACTTTTTCACTTGGCCGGGGCTTTCTTTGTCTTCGGTGTCGAAATCACCACATTTAAACCGCTTAAACCACCGCTGACACATTCTAACGTCTATAGTATAGCCCGGGTAAGCTTCGGTAAGCAATTGATGCGCTTCGGTTGTTTTTTTCTTTAAATGAAAGAAGCATATTCAAACTTCCCGCAAATGTTGTTTTGATGGCATGAATGTAGACATTTTACGGCTTTACAAAAACTTGTGCGTTTTCACTAATTACCTATAACCTAGACTGAAATAATTAGACAATGACATGAAGTTTCTGATGTGTCAGCTGTCAAGGTCAAAATTCACCTCAGAGTAACAGATATGAAGTTGTCTGCAATAACGACATTTTCAACCGGTAGTCGTATTATAATCAAAAGCCGCAAAAATCTTCGAGACCCGATTCCCAGGATAGACGAAATATTTACATACCTACAATTTTGCAAGGAATCCTCGTTTCGCGAGTCCGACTCATACTTGATCGTTCTGTTTTATAGCTGCAAAGGATTTTCAGGAGTTTAATTGGCGAGTAGGTGGCTGTGTGGGTGGCGCTCGACTGCAAAGCGTAAGCTCACAAATTTATGAAAAAATTTCACCTTTTTTTATTATTGGTTAATTGATATTTGATATCCCATATTTTCTCATGGCACTTCGCGAATAATTGACAAACTTTCGAAGAGAACATCTGCCTTTATTAAGCTTCAAGAACCAATTGGAGTAGACAACAAATTGAAGGTCCAAACCCGTAAATTTTGCAAAAAATCTGAATCACACAGATAAAAATGACGAAGATGAGGCGTGGCTTCCAAAAGACCTATTCCAAGGGTGACAAGCAGAGTCGGCCTTTAGTATATTCATAAAATAGTAGTACGGCCGTGGTAACCGTACGAACATGCTGATTAATCAACTTGAGCTCGGCTATGAGTGCAGTTGCCCTGCCTTCTTTGAATTGTTCTCTGTTATAAAATCGTGAATACAGCTGCAGTGGAGAACCAAAAACTGGTCGGTGATCCATCAATGTAAATGTCCTTCTTTTAGAATTTAAACAAATTTTGAAGGTATATCGTGGTGCTTACGGAGCAAGAGAAGCGCATGGCCTGCTTATAAACATAGCCATCGACTTGAACCTTTTTTTCGTTCGTGTTATTCCCAGCAACCTCGCTTCGTATTCCCCAAAGTTTCGCGTGGAGAAAAGTAATTTTCATTGAGCGGCTTGACTTCACTTTTGTGTCTTTTGCAAAATACTATCCACAATAGTTTTTTTTCATTCAAGTACATGCCGCAATCTTCATTATCAATTAAGTTGCAATGTGCACGAATTTCACTTCGAACTTGTTCTTAAATCGCTGCTGACATTCATGTTCTCGGCGGATTCCAATGTCAAATGTTGTCCCTTTGAACTTTTGTTCGTTTGTACCAGCGATGAGAAAATTTTCTTGCTATACCCAGTGAGTAAAAAATGTTACCGAACCACCGCAAAGCCGAACCTGATCTGTACGCAATTAAGTCATGTGCGTACGCTATGACATGTGGAAGGGATCTTGCAAGGTCTCTGGTGAATATCTTGAAGAGGATTGGCGAAATGACAGCCGCCTGTTGCAGACCATTTATTAATTTAAATAACCCATTAGAAGTAACATTGCCACTTTTGACACTGAACTGTCTATTAACTAGCATATTAACAAACATGTACAACAGTGATTTGCTGATGCCAAGACTACTATACGGTATCAAAAGCCTTTTCCAGGTCGACCAGGCAGGCAGCAGTGTATTGTTTCATACTTTTGTTCCATTGGATATCTGATACTAGTTTAGACACGGCATGTATGCAATCATGCCCCGCCTCGAAACCAAATTGATTATTCGGAATAATATTTTTGTCCTCAACCCAATTAAGCAGAGCTCTATGTGCCACTTTCTCAAAAACCTTACTGATGTTCGGGAGAGACTTATGGACCGGAGATTTTCCGGATTGGAGATATCCTTGCTCCCGTTTAGGGATGGATTGCACAACCGTCGTCTTCCAATGTGTTGGATAAAATGCAATATGTAAATATTTATTGCTTCTGGTGGAAGACGTTGAAGCATAATGTTCGATTCGAAGATGCCTTGGAGATCAGCCTTCGATATAAACATGGAATTAGTCGTTTCATTGGCATTGACTTTATTTGCCATGTTATCGTCATTGTTATCGAATGGAAACATTCATCATCTGTATCGAACTGGGATGCATACAAGTGTGCGCGAAACTATGCAACATCCATAATCAGATCCTCAAAAAGAAGCTATTATTCCTCCAAACTAAACACCGCTTTGCCATCTAAGACACTATGGCGTAATTTGCGTCAAATTGGAATTAATGCCAAAAAAGACAATAGCTGTGCTTTAGATCCAGATGAGTTAAATGGTCACTTTATTCTTAAGAGTAAGCAAACAAACAACTTTGACTTTAGATCGGATAGTGCTATAACTCTAAACCATGAAGTAGACTTTGAAATGGTTACAATGAATGAAGTGCTACAAAGTATTACATCCATTAAGTCAAATGCGGTTGGTGAAGATGGAATACCCATGCGTATTGTATAATTGTATACCTAACGGAGATAATTAATTCCTGTATAATGACCTCTACTTTCCCTCAATGTTGGAAATCTGCTAGAGTCTTGCCAGTTGCGAAAAAGTCGAATGCTTCATTACCTGATGACTATAGGTCAATTAGCATATTGCCATGTTTGTCCAAGGTTTTCGAAAAATTATTGAAAAACCAAATTCAAAACCACCTGTGCCTTAACTCGTTGTTATACTCACTTCAGTCTGGGTTCCGTGCTAATCACAGCTGTTCTACAGCTGTGGTTAATATAATGGACGACATCAGACAGGCCTTTGACAAACGACTTCTAACTCTCCTATGTTTATTAGACTTTTCAAAGGCCTTTGACAGCGTTGAACACAACATTCTTTGCTGGAAGCTACGCAGATACTTTGGTTTCAGTGAAAGAGCTGTCAAACTTATAAAAAGCTATCTCTCTGAACGTATGCAAAGAGTTGTTGTAGGTGAAAAACGATCCTCACTTCAAGCTGTCATACAAGGTGTACCCCAAGGATCGATACTGGGTTTATATTATTTTGTATATTTATAAATGATCTTCCATCAGTGTGCAAGTATGTGTCCGTTCATTCATATGCTGATGATGTCCAGCTATATCTGTCTGGCCCAACAAGTAATCTCGTTGACCTCGCATTAAAAATTAATGAGGACCTGAGTGAAATAAATAACTGTCAATTGCCAATGGTCTAACCCTGAACCCTGCAAAATGTCAAGCTATACCAATTCTTCACGCAGGATCCGACATTAGTATGGTCCCGAATATATGGTTAGCTAACAGTAAACTGAGGATAGTTGATTCGGTCACTAATCTTGGGTTTATAATCACGCGAAGCCTTTCATGTGACAAGCATATAAACAGTGTTGTAACAGATTTTTCCAGAAACGTGCTAAGCTGTACGCTTCAACAATATATGAACTCAACCAACTGTATTTTCCTACATAACATATTACGAACAAAATCTCCAAATTACTTGTATAGTAGACTGCAATTCACTCGCTCTTCGCGAACTTTAAATTTGATAAATCATCGTTACACGCTCTTGAATTCTTCCCGTCTCTTTTTCGTCAATGCAATTAGACTATGGAACTCACTTCCCGTACACATTAAATGTTTATCGAACCCCGCAAGCTTCAAAACTGCTATCTTCAACCATTTCTCTTTGCAGCAAAATTGAAATTAAAATTAAAGTAAAGTTGAAATTTAAATAAAAGTAAAATTAAAATTAAGAGAACATATAAGTTTTTATTATATTTGTAGTTGTAAGCTAAAATTGAATTATATTTAAACTGAATTCAAATAGACTGAAGTTAAATTTTACATTATTATCTAAGTAAGTTTCTACTTGTTAAATTAGCCTCGTACTATAAAAGATAAGATCTAAATGTACAAAACCGCTTTTTAAAATAAAAGAAATGAAATGAAAAAAAAATGAACTCGGTAAAACCGGTGTTATCTTATCGCCATTGTGCCATCTCATATCGAAGATTAAAATTGTGCTCAAGTACGCGATTCTCCAGGTCGTAATTCGGGCTAATGGTTTCATTTACCTTATACACTTCCTGAGAAATTGCACCTATAACCTCAACTTTCTCCTGTCCATCTTCATTCACAAAGAATTCGTTGTCACATTTTGCGTTTACCGAATCTATGCGCGCTGTCAAAAGTATTTGTTCGTTTTCCGTCGTTCGATGGATCTTAAGACACGGAAGATCGTTTTGATTTTTTCTCCGAAACATTTTATTTATTTGCGGAAACATATTCGGGTTGCTGACTTTTACAGCTCGAATTTTATTGTTCCAATGCAAGTTTACAGATACTCTGTAATTTTCTTTGATTAGCTGTTGAAGGTTCTTAATCAAAGACTTCAGTGACCTAATCCGGTACATTCCGGTACAAGTTGGAGTTGCCCAACGTTTGTTTCAAGGCATCTGTCAATCTCATCGTTTGAGATATATATACATCATGTTATTTAAGCTAGTTTCAAGCTATTTTCCCTGGCAACTAAGTTATTATCATGTAATGTAAGTAAATATAACTTGCACTAAACAAAAACACCACAAAGTATTGCTCAATTGTGAACGCAGGATGCAATCCTAACGCATAACTTATTTCGAGCACCGAATCTACGACTCGTTATTATACGACTAGTTAAAACTTATTCTTTCTATTTCTTTCCTAAGGCGTTGTGACTACCCTTATAATGCATTTTAAAAAGAGTAAAAAGACTATAAAACTGTGTATTGATTTGATGCTCAGTTGTTATTTGGCATCGATTGGCCTATAAGTGGATTTAGAATAGGGATATAGCTTTTTTGCATTCATCTAATTCGCAGTATTTTATTCACTAAATTTTTTTCTAAGATTGCGTTAACATTCTAGTGTGAGTCTTATGCCTTCACAACATGTCCAATGAGGTCATCTTCACAAACTTTTTGCAAAACTATCTTGGAGCAGGCATATCACTACACAGTTACCCCGTTGCTCAGATTGGTATCACTAATTGATCCCACCAGCAAATTGTGACTGGATTCGAAAATTCGTATGCAGATACTTTATACAAAGCTAAATGACGGTGTGGAAAATAATGTTTTAAATTGCTGCAAAGACTTTATCGCTGTGTTGTTATTACTCCAACTTGCCTATCTACTTACAAAACAAAGCTGAGCCTCGAACTCCCTTTCAAGTACCACTTTTGATGTCTACTTTCGCTCGAATTCCATTGAAAATATTTTTTTATAAAAAAAAATAATCGACTTTGCCTTTTGAGCTCCTTATTCGCCAAGAAAGTGTCCCTTCTGCCGTTTTTTTTTTCTCACAATTTTTATAACATAAACTCACTGTTAATATATTTATTTCAGGAGCCTTTGAAGAGGAAGGTGGATACTCTCCTGTCCATCCCGATGAAGAAGAGTCTGAAGAGGACGAGGACGAAGAGGAGGACTCTGACGAACAAGTCCACTTTACTGAAGTATCCGAAATACGTTTTCCCGGTGAAATTGGTCCACTTGGCGACCATCGCCTCTGTAAGATTCGTTGCATTAAAGGCAAATGGGTGGGACCCTTATGCGCCACTAATGAGGAGGGTAAGTAATCCACAAAAATAAACAAAAAACAAAAAATTCAAAAAAATATACTGCCAAGTTACATCGTCAAATCCAGAAAAGAAAAAAAAAACAATAAACATTCAATAATAAGAAACTGCCAATTAATTCAACTTTTACTCGTAGAAATTTATTCATGTTATTACCGTTAAATAGCTGAGACAGTCAAGACTATGTGTGTAGTAGTAGCATACTCTTAAATGGCATTAAATACACTCTCTATAAAAAAAAAAACAGAAAAACAAAAGAAATAATTAATTTAGCCCGAGAATAAACTCAATGTAATTGTGAAACCGAAATTGATGTTGTTTTTTTCTTATTCATCCGCTCAACATTATTTTTCTTATTTTCTTGTTCTTCTCTCATCCATTTGTTCCTCATTTTTCCTCTCATTTATTTGTCTGATGAGCTAAAAAAAAATCCAAGACTACAGCAACAAGAATTTATTACTAAATAAGAGACTTGGCATCACTTTTTGTTTTATTTTTCTATCCCTCTTTTTTGTGTTAAACAAAATTTATTTATTTATTTCCATTTTCTTTCTTTCTTCCTTTTTCTATTTGCCCCCGGTTTGTCAATGGGTGTGTTCGTTATGCGAACTTCTCTCGGGAAATAAAAAAAAACAAAAAAAACAAAACGAAAACCGCGCATCATTTTGTTGCAGATGAACATGGACACATCAAATTTCAACCGCTATACAAAAGCTGTCACGTTAACAGAATCCCGCCACATTTACTACTCAGCTATCGTAACATCTCTGTGGTAAGTGTCAAAAAAAAAAATACATCTATATGTATCTCTTTCTCTCTTACACGAAACACACACACAACAACTTAAAAAACACATGTGTAGGTTTACAGAAGGCAGGGTTGTTATTTCAGCAACAATCAGCAAAGCCACTCTTCTGACAGCGAATGTTTGTATAAGGCAGGGGCTGTAGGTGCTGATGGGTTAGTGGGTGGTTTTGTTTTTTCCAGCCCCTGATGACGCGTACTTTTCTTTCTACCAAAAAAAAAGAAGAAAAGGAAAACCACTGGGATGTCTTTGCAGATTGTACGCGTACTCTCGGTTTTATGGTCACTTCATTAAATGTGTGTGCAAAATTCATTTAATGGCGTCGACGACCGCACAGTCAGATTAACTCTGCCAAAGAACACAAGAACAAAAAAGGATCACCAAGAATTCTTGCAATTCTCCTTTGAATGGGAATATCTCAGGCCTTCCATTGGGAATTAGGGATGATGTCCTTTTTAGAATTTTTCTTATTTTTTTTTTCATTTTTAAAAGGGCAAGGTGCTTTTGCCTTTCCTTTCAAGTTAAATAATTGATTGAGATTCGGGCGTCATTAGTGAAGATCAGGATTTTCTTAGAAATTATATTTTCGGTTTGTACAGTTAATTGATATTGATGGGCTTAATTACGTTTGCCGAAAGCCCAAAAGATGTCATTGTCTTGATGGATTTAAGTTAAATTAATTATTCAAGGAGAGCTTAGGAATGGGGTTTGGACATCCCCTCAAAGTTTAGTTTAAAAATATGTATTTTTTGTTTGAAAATACTCGTTTTCTTTTAAAATTTAAAGCGATTTTGATTTCGGAAGTAATCCATGCCTCGCTCACACCAAATAGTAATTTAGTCCTCTTTTCTCGTCATCTATGGTCTTCTAGAACTAAAATTTAACATTTATAAATATATTGATAAAATTCGAATATGCATTTTAAAGAAAGCCTTAATTATTTAAGAAGCTCGAGAATTGCATTGCAAGATGAATTTTCAAACTTGAGAATTCAAGTGAAAAACCAACTGATTATCAATGGAAAAGTTTACTCATCTTGAGAGCCTCTGCCCAATTTCAATGGGGACGTGTAATTCCGCCTTGCTACTTGCAAACCTCTTATAATTCTAAAGAACTACTGCAGTTCTCTGACTGACATTGTGGCTTTTACATTGAAAAATAACTTCATAATTCTGGTGCGTGATGTTAAAGATCATTGACTTTTAGTCAAGCTGTCTTGGTTGCCAACAACATGGCTCTGTCAAAGACGAAACCCTTGCGACTATTTGTGGGAGCTTACTTTCTTTCCAAAAAAAGTCTTAGAAAAATTGAACGAAGTTGACTACGTATGATTATCGACTTACGTAAGGCCAAAGGGACGGAAAGACTTAGGGTCACAAACCTAAGATGCTTTACTGGTTTTACATCATGATGGCTAGACCTAATATAACCTACGCAGCCATTATTTGATGGCCCAAATTTTTAGAAATAACAACTTGTAAAAAGCTGGAAAAAGTCCAACTTATGGCTTGCTTGGGCATCACTGGTGCACCTGCCCAACGGAAGCACTGGAAGCTTTTACTTGGCTGTCTGCTCTTGATAGATATGCTCTAAAGGTGCAACTGGCAATAAAATACAAACCGGGGGACACCAGGAGAATAATAAGTTGCATCACGGATACAGAAAGGTTCTGCTCGATCCTTTCTCATTTCTCACCGTGATCATAGGTCAAGCAACACACCTGCCCCCGACTTAATCTAGTACACTGAAGGCTCAAAAATGGTAAATGGAATAGGTGCCGGTGTCTATGGACACAACGCTTAATCTCCATACCCATGGGAAAACATCCAAATATTTGACAGGCTCAGCTACAAATCGAATCCTGCGCCATAGAAAACCTTGCAATAGTCCAAAAGAGGGCCAGAATCCTAATATATTTAGATAGCCAAGTAGCGCCCAAGGCATTGTCAATCAATCTAATGGAATCCAAATGTGTCGCCTAACAATCCCTTATCCAATGTAACAAAGGATGGGTTCCTTTAAAATTGCGGACGAACTTGCCAGAGCTCTGTCAAATACCGCGTTCACTGGTCCGGAACCTTTCTAAGTTACTAATCAACCCCTTTTCTTACAGAGAAATGCTTAAACTCAAGAAGGAGAACATAAGAGAGCTCATCAGCTTGATCTCAGGTCATTGCCGCTTGAGATCACATCCAACCAAATAAGGACTTAGTACAGCCACCGAATACCGTCTCTGTTAAAAAGACGACGAAGGCGTATTTCCTTTGGACATAAGACAATCCATTGCTAAAGACATTCTTACCTTCATCAGAAGGATTGTAGGTCTGTTAGCCTTTACTTACCCCACAAGCTACTACAATAGGTCTATTCTTTCAGACCGCAGCGTCCGCCACTTGAACAGGGGTAAATACAAAAAAAAGGTCAAAAGAAGCGTTAACACAAGCTTCTTCGTTTCAAAACTTTGTCCCCTGGTTCTCCTCTATTTCTTGTGAACCCATCAATTCTTGTTAAGGGGATAAACCTCTTGAATTAGTAACGCTACCAGGGTTGTGCCTCAGGGAAGCCACGTATGACCTCTTTTGTTCATTCAAAATCGTTCTGCGCTGGCATGGAATTTTGGGCGTGCAATTTGCTCAAAACGATTGTTAAACGTTAAATAGTAAGCCTAAGACTAAAAATAGACAGTTTGGATTGACGTTTGTGGTTGGAGCTGTCCGGACTGCAAGAATTGAAACTTTCCGATTATAAACAATGCCCCATTGTAGCCGATTTGAAAGCAATTTTAAATACAACTTGATGGAGGTGAAAGGATCCTGGAATTGTTTGGTTATGGGGTGGGCTCAGGAATTATTTAATGATCGGTTGTTTTCCTTTTTAAATGTGCTAATATTGTTGATTTAAAGATATCCTCATCGGTTCCAAGAAAAAGTTTTCTTCATTTGGATGGTATACCATATTTTATACATCCTCAAGGAGGTTTTCTGTAAACTGAAAAACTGGAGCAGTTGGTGTTAAATGATTCGTTGGTCAAACTGTATCTCTTCCTGCAAAGATGGTGAAGTGTTTTGTTATGTCTCCAGGCAATGCTTGCATCTGTTGGTTCCAAAGATGGTTGCAACTAAGCCTTGACATTGTCGAATATGCGCGAAGATCGCCATAGCTTGAGGACAAAGTTAAATGATGTTATGAAACCTTCACTCTATTTGGTAGAGACGACAACCTTCGCAATGTAACGGTCAAGTTTTTTTATTATTTGAATGATTTAAGTTGACCGTCAGTGCCTTTTTTCATGCAGGTGTAATGTTGATATTTTTAGTCTGGAAGCGCACGGCTTGCTTATGTCTACCATTTTCTGATCCTCGTCCATCCTTCGAAGTAAGCGGAACCGTTTTCTTCATCTCTGGGGAACATTTGGTGGTACCCGCCTCTCCTGTTTCTGTACCAGAAGGTACGGCCTTTTTCTGCTTTATCCAAGAAGTTGGCTTGCTACAATATTATAAATTGCTCAGTCTTGTAATTCGCATTCCTTCTGGTGTAGTTTACTTGGGTCCTTAGCACTCAGGGCTTTATGCATGCACAGTTTTAGTGGACTACTGTTTTCTTGTGGCATTGTTTTTCCACTGTTTGCGCTCAGTTCTTGTCGTGCGTTCATTCATCTTTCTTATTTACTTTAAATTTACTAATTGAGGTGAAAAGTTAATATCTCTTTAAACAAAAACACTTTTTGAAATTTAAGTATGGACTATGAAACTGGTCGAGTTTTTTTTTTGAAATAACAGAATGATCTGACTTAACTATTTGTCAATTAGAAGTTGTGCTACGGTAGGACCGTCTTCATGTCAGCTTGAAGTGTATTTTTCTCCAAATTTAAATTTTATACATTTAGAAAAACAAAACTATTTTTGTCGTAGCAATGATGTTCAGGAATTTAATTATTTTGTATCCCACTGATTGCAGGCAGCAGAATATTTCAATCGAATAAATTATTTAAATCATTCATCTTTTGTGAAAATAATTTAGAAACAATATTAATGAATCTATTTTCTGTTTCTTTACACCAACTTGTATGATTCTTTTGGTTCCATCAATGGTTCCATGCTGTTAGAATGTGAGTAATCATATTGAAAATGTTCGCCTGATAAAATTTGACATTCAGCATTCCCATAAGCATTTTTCCATTTCGTAAGCATTTCGCTTTACATTCCATAAATTGTCATGTTCTGGACATGTGTAAATATTTTAATGGAGCTGGTGAAACATCTTCATAGCTTAATCACGATTTCATTTTTAAACTGATAAATAAATATCTTCGAGTTCACGATTTTATGAATATTCAAATTGGTGAGTAAGGTGAAGTTACTTAGCATGTATGTAAATCCTTTCTGATAATCTGTTGTGTATCTGATATGAGAATGTAATCCGAAATGAACGTAACCTATGTTGTAGTTTTCCAAATGCTAACAAGTCTAATGATAATAACCAGACTATTTGCCTACTTCCATTTGAAACAGCGCACAAGAGGTAATGTTCGGCAGTTGTTAAGTTAAACAATTTTTCTAAAGCTACAAGTTTACAAAATTCATTACATACATTTGACTACATTCAGTTCAACTGGCGCTATGATAATTTAGCTAAATGGCGAAATACCATGACCGTCTAATGATAAAGAGACAATGATCCTTATGTGAGTCTGAGTTCGTCTCGAGGACGCGGGCTGAAATCCACTTTACGGGCGGTAAGTTTTCTTCTTTGACCAGAACCAAATCGACAATCTTGGGCTGATTTTCGACTTTTAACCATTTAGGCCGTTCGTTTGTCGAGTCAAATATTTGTCTGTCCACCGTTTCCAAAAGATTTGTTGTTGCCGTCGATTTGATGCCACCATTGTAGTGGTCCAGTTTTGGTTGCTTCTGGGCTGAGCGCGGAGAAATCGTGTGGATAATCCGTCATCGGGCATAAGGGCCTGGAGTTTAGGCGGTCTTCAACTTGATGGAGAATTGTGTTGAGTTCCTCGTAAGTGTGATCTTCTCGAGATGGTACTTTACGGACTTCAGCTTCCCAAAGTCCACCGAAATGGGGACTCGCAGGAGGAATAAAGTGCCACTCAATTCCCTCCTTGGCGATCACTTCAACAGCATCCTTCCATCATATCTTGGCTTCATTGAACAACCGTTTCAACTCAATGTTCGCGCTAACAAAATTTGTCCCATTGTCGCTGTACATATGGGCACAGAGCCCTCTCCTCGAGACTAAATGTCATAGGGCGGCAATAAAGGCTTGAGTAGTCAAGACGCTGACTACTTTGTGAAGCTTGGGGTGCCAGACACATAAAAATATGCTTTGTACACTTTAGATCGGCCTTTCCATGCTTTGACATCAATCGGCCCGGCATAATCTACCCCTGGGTGAATGAACGGTTGCGAGATGCTAACCCTTGTGGTTGGAAGATAACCCATCAGTTGATTTATCGACTTAGCTCGGTAGCGAAAGCATATCATGCTTTTGTGTATAACACTCTTTACACAACTTTTGAGTTTCAAGATCTGGTTCTTAGATATGCTGCGGTCTGCTGCAAACCCCCGTGTATTGTTTCCTAATGAGCGTTACTTATCAGCAATTTAGTAAAATGATGACTCCCTTTTTGTGTGATTGGATGTCGTTGCTCGAAGGAAAGTTCACCGTGTTGTAGCATACTTCCGACTCAAAAAATGCCATATGAATCCGTGAGTCTTTCATGCAAAAAAATATTAATAAAAACAGAAGCAAAAAAATACATTTAGAGCCGCCTTAAAATTTGAACTTGAATTGTTAAAAACATTTACAGAATAAATTCTCCTTAAGAAAAATTCTCTGGAAGGGAGCATTCACATCGAATCATTTAATGGAGACCAACTCACTACACACTTCTTTGTGCTTCATTTCGAAGTGAACCTTGGGCTCAGCGAAAATGTGTCTCTAGTAAGCCTTATCCTAAGCTAACTAGCTGCCTCGCAGAGATTTACTAGTTATGTCTAGAGATTTCTGAAAAATTGTGCCTCTGTTGTAAACTTTTGAACTTCGCCCAATCTTCGCTAGCGTGATATTAAAACAGTCACATGACTGCTTATAACCTTGTCGGATCAGTGATATTGTTCCAGATTCTGATGGATCCACGGGTGTTCTCTTTTGTCGCTCTACAGCTAACGGACGAGTCTTGCAGAGATGACAATACTCTACTTGACACTGTTTACCCCATCTCTATGCCCATCTAACGCTGTCAATTACAGCCTAGAAATCAACGAATAAATGGCGGGTAATGATTTGAAATCCTTGAACGGTTCATGGCGTTTACGCAAAAGGCCGAGAGCATCATATAAGAAATACCGAGGAGACTGATTGTCTGTAGTTGGCAGTCAAGGGTGTCTTCAATGTCGATACTTAAATTTCATTCATCAGGCATGCACTCATCTGACCAAATCCTCGAAATGAGTTGGTGTATGCCGATCTCTCACTACTATAAACAGTTCGGCTTCCAGGCCATCATGTCTAGCTGCGCTGTTGTTCTTAAGTTTGGATATTGTTCTTAAGGGGGACAAATGTGTCACTGGGTTGAATGGTTCATTCTGACTGTGCCTGATGCTGAAATAGTCTTTCCATAAACCGATTCTGAATCTACTTTAATGTGTTCTTCCGCAACATGCTCTCGCTTGGAGTTTCTTCTCGTGCCACGCACTTTTTATCTTTTGATAAAAAATCCGCACATTGGAGAAGCAACTCCCAACATACTCTTGTGCTCTTTCTTTTCCTTTTGAAGAAGCCGGTGTTCATAAAAGTCTCTGAAAGCCGGCATTCTTCTTCGAATCGGAAATTCCCTTTTGGCTGTGCACATCTTGCCGGACATGCGTACTGGCGATCTCTACCGGTTGCACATTTTAAACATTGCTTTAACATATGAACAAGTCAAATTTTATGACCATTCCCTGGACCTTCTCTCATAGGTCATGGCCTCAAATTGTTAGTTTCTATACTGTGTACCGAAACTGTTTCCAAAGATGACTTTTATGATCCAAATAGGACTTCAATAACTTCCTGCTCCGCTCTTTAATCTTATAAATTTGAGTCCCCGAAGAATATGTCATTTCACGATTTCGTTGAACACGAAGTAATCCCGTGATATTCCCTTAAATGCAAGCATGTGTCTCCTTCCATCCATCTACATCTCCACTCGAAACTAACATGCGACTGCCCAAGGAAATGTCGAATCGATTCAATCAAAACCATGCAATCGCCTCACATTAACAGCATTTGACAAACACAAACACACACCAAACATCTATCAATGTATGCGAGCGTGTTTCACAACAACAACAACAACACAAATTTCATTGCATTCGAAACATCGGATAAAACTTGGTCTCTTCCATTTCAAAAAAAAAAAACAGAATGTTGGCTGGGATTTGCCGCACGGGCATTCGCTGCAGGCACGCTGCAAGGATCTCGGGCTCTATAAATTGCTCGGCGAGTCACGCGTCCTCTGCTCTAATGGCCTCTGGGCACCGCGTATGCCATCATGTGTGCCCACGACCCTTCTAACGAACTTCTCCGACGATAGTGCACCATCGATTCGAATAAAAATTGGCTCCGGGTCTGGTGCCTTTGAACCCTCCGGAGTGCTCGCCGTCCTACCAAGCAGCACCATCCATTTGGATTGTATGTATCCGAGGGCTCGCGGCACACCCGAATGGACTTGGACCAGCTGGTATCAGCAATATAACACAGGTAGGTCGAGTTGGAGCACCACTTCATCTTAATTAAATTCTCTGTCTCGTTTGTTGCCTCATCTCTTTGGCTAGGTTGGTCGACAGTGCATGAGGAGAAATCAACAAAATACCGTCTGACCATCAAGGACATCCAGAACACGGATTCGGGAACATTTACATGTACATCACCGCGCGGCCTAACCAACAGCATTCCAATTATCGTGGCAACATCAACATGTCCACAGCTACCGGAGCCGCCCGCTCCGCTGTCACTACGTCTGGAGGGTAATAAGTTGGGTCAGCGAGCACTCTATAGATGCCCGCAAGGCTACCGAGTCGAGGGCACTGTGAATTCAACTTGCCTGGCCTCGGGTAATTGGTCGACACCACCGCCCAGCTGCCAATCGGTCCAGTGTCCCCGTCTAATTCTGGAGGACTCGCATCTCAGTCTGGTCGAACTAAACACATCGGCATGGGGTCGGGCGGTATTTAAGTGCCAGTGGGGCTTCAAGCTGAACGGGCCGCCTGGTCTGGAGTGTGAACCGAGTGGTATCTGGAGTGGACCCGTACCGCGGTGTAGAGGTATGTACTCGAATCCGCTATCTTTTGCATGGAATGGGATTCCATTAAATGAACGTTCTTTATCGTCCTTGCGACTTGTAATTCGATTTACATTTTCATCCTTTCGTGTAGCTATCCAGTGCCCGGCTCCATTGGTACCACTCAACGGTCGTATAGGTGGAACCAGTGGCTCGAGTAGTCACCGCCGTTACGCTGTCGGTGCTCTAGTGACATTCAGTTGCAACGAAGGACATCTGCTGGTGGGCGAAGCCAGCATCGTTTGCACCGAAACCGGCTTCTGGTCACATCCTCCGCCATTCTGTAAGTACCCCAAACCAATTCTCTTCATATTTATATATTTCTATCTTTATTTGAAGGCAAATCTCAGTGTCCGTATCCGGGTGATCCGCCAAATGGTCTAATAGCGCCTCTCAAATTCAATTACGATTCCGGTGACTTTCTGAGCGTCCAGTGTCGGCCAGGATTTGTCGAGTACAGCCCATCGGGTCCACCGGAGCGTCCAAAATGCCTGCCCGATGGCAATTGGTCTGGACCTGTTCCACAGTGTCGCAGCTACGAGGATGTGTAGCTTCTAAGGTACCGACAGAGTGCAACCGAGGAGGCCAATGCCACGACGGCATTGGGTTGACAATGCGCCTAGACTGGCACTGAAGGCGGAACGATATAAGCACGAAAACCGTGCTGGTGTATAGTAGAAGATGAGCGACTAGAGAACTGAGACGACCTGCACAGTGTAGAATCCGGGTGAGGGAGGAAGATTATACGTTTAAGGGGGTATAAGATTGTTCGTTGATGAGATTTTGAGATTTTTAGTTTTGTACCTCATGTAAAATTGCATAAGCAGAGTGATATCTAGAACTATAGATAAACGAGTAGACACTTGAACTTTTCACACACACTCACACACACGCGCCATCCATACATTCCTACAAAAGGATGTGGGTGAATCCTTCACACACACACACACAAAAACATAAAATTAAATCAAATTTTATTCAAGCATCACTCAAATAGTTAAATGTTTACAAAAAAATATTTAAAAGTTATTAGGTTTGGGTTCGGGCCTAAAGAGCTAAGACTTTGTAAGGATTAAACGTTGACAGGGTGCAATTCGGTTGAGTATACGCCCAAGTGTGTGAATCTACAGGAATTCGATTTAAAAAGTAGGTAAGTTTTGGAGTTTTAAGCAGATTTCTTGAAGGTGAGTAAAGGTGATGTTTTTAGAAAAAAAATGTATCCTTCTTTTGCTGCTTTTTGATGGCACCGATATTTTAATATGCTTCTGAACTCTGAAGGCGGTTCTGTCATTCTCTTCGATACCGGGCGCGTTGCTTCGAGTTGTATGGACCAAGTGCTTGGCATCTTGATTTTTTAAACGTGGGTTTGATCTTGCTTCCTTGAGGTGTCGAATCTTAGGTGTTTTTATTTGATTATCAAATCTGCTGCATTTTTGAATAACTAATGTCCATTTCTTCGATTTTGTCAAACTTGTGTGATCAACTATTAAGGACTTCCGGGCAACATCCAAGCTCGTCGTACAGCTCGTAGAGTTCACGATTTTTAAAGGTAGACCAACTGTTGGTTAGTTTGTTAAATGACTTTTTTCAAAACGTTGTTAATTTTTTTTTTCAATTAGTGCGGCTTGACTGGAAAACGGAGATAATCATCTGATTTGTTTTTTTGTTGATTAAATTTTTGGTTGGGTAAAATTAAACTCCGATGGGATTGCATCGCAGCCGAACAACATCACCGAAAGGGCTGATTATGTTACTATTGAACTTAGGGCGCATTAAATTGGGTTTTGGACAGCTTTTGGTGAACGAAGCCACAATTTGATGGACCATAAGATTGTCCTATTTTCTCCAGCAAGTGTAGGAGGAGCTATTTCTACTCGAACCTAATTGGCCATAAATAATTTAATATCCTTGGTGTATCTTTTCAAGCGAATTAAAAGCGTAGAGGCATGTAAGAAGGTAGGTACTAGGGTGTTCTTACGGTTTCATGACCGTGGCTCACTTAGGCCACCATTTTGGCTACATTGTGCCCCTGCTGGGGAGTGGTTTACTACCACAGCCTTCTTTAGTCCTAAAACTAGCCAGTAGGAGGTATATCTGTTTAACAACGCTTTAGTCATCCAGCTCTATGAAGAAGTGCTTTCCTTGCAAAGGCTGGATAATCATAGAGCAAATGTTGGATGGATTCTAATTCTTCCTCATTTCTGTAGCTTCTGCAAAAGCAGTTGTGCAGTACGTTCAGATGTATTGCATGGCACAGTGCCCGGTAATGAATCCTATTATCAGGCGTATCTCCATACGACTAAAACCGATGCACGCAGTTGATCTCTTCTTGCTCAGCGTCGGCCATAGATGTATTGATGAAGCTCCAATATTCAGACTATGTCATCGAGATTTTTCTCTGTTTAGGATTTCGTCTTTTTATTTTTTCCTTATTCAGCTGAGCGACGTATGCGCTTAAAGGAGTGCTAGGGATTCTCCCATCTCCGCACACTTTTTTTGTGAGATTGTCTGCTTTTTTATTTCCTTGGGTACCTGTATGCCCCGGTACACAGCGGGGGATCACCGAATTCCACAGGGATATCTCATTGATGCTCTGTCTACATAATCTAACCAGCTTCGGTGTCAGAATGTTTGATGCTATCGCCTTCATTGCCGCTTTGCTATCAGAGAAAATGGTAATTGTTTTACATTGTGTCATTCTTCTTGTAGGTCTGCTTTTAATTGCTGGATGTTGCTGAGCCTTTTAGCTGCTACTCGGTGTCATGGTTCGTCACACAAGTGATCAATAATATTCAAATCTAGAGACAGTTTTCAGACCCGTCCGGTAATTTTATACGACCCATGACTTTGCTGCTAAGTCTTTTTCATGGTTGTTCATAAAGTTGCAGCTAATTCCCAGTTCATAGACAGTGTGCCTTAAATTTTGCATCAAATATACTTATTCTCAATATATTTTATTCAGGTTTCTCACACCAGAGCTTGGCATACATCCTAAACCAAAACTGAGCCTCCGCCATGTTTGACATTGGCTTGTATGCTTGTGGGAGAAATCTTCTTCAAGTTTGCCGCGGGAAAAATTATCCTAAATTATCCTAAATTTGCCGGAGCAGATGGACATTAAACATTTTCGAGCCACAGTATATATGTTTATTGTCGTACCTTGGCTCCCTATTGACTCTTTTCCATTATCCTTTTTGAAGAGACACATGCCTTCACTAAACTCAAAACAACACCATACATTCAAATTTCTAGGATGCAATGTACTCACGGAGTCTAAGCATGGATTTTTCAAGTTCCAAAAACGGCAGTTTGGAGATGGCTCTCTTCTAAAAAGATGAGCAAAATTGTCTTCATTTTTGAGGTGATCTAAAATCCAAAAAGAGGAGTGACAACTTAGCGAGTTTACGAATATAAGAAGACTCAGGCTGATGTTCAGTCGAGTAATTTGTTTCGTTGAGATTCTCGAGTTTAAGGTCACTTTTTCGGTAACAAATACGATATGCTCCTTTGAGTTCACAAGGAACTATGTTCGGATGTCAATCAGCTAACCAACAACTTTCTTTACAAACTTTCGTCAACCAGAAAGTAATTTTGCAATATTTCCCAACGTTGTCCAAGCGACTTCTATACTTTTTTTGAACTTGTAAGAGCTGTCAGTTTAAGAAAAACAAACGATCCAAAATGAATTGATGCATATCGCGTTCAGAACAGCTCCCCAAAAGCATCAAAGCTTTTTAGTATCCCGTACACAAAAATTGCCAATGAGACCCGTCAGTCTCCGCTGTCCGTCTGTTCCTCATTCCGTCGGAGAGCTGTATCTTTTGAACACTTGCTTGAACACTTGCAGAAAGCAAATTTCAAAAATAATATATATAATTAAAACAAATGACAGTCCTCCATATCAAAAACGTGCTTTTTAGGGTTCCATACCTCGAAAGGAATAAATACATGACATATAACTTAGTTGTCTGTCCGCCTGTCTTTCAAGACCCTCCTTAGGAACGCGTAAAGGTGTCAAGCTGAACTTTATACCAAATCAAACTTCTAAGCCAACGCAATCAAGGATTTAGGAAAAATTGCGAGAACCATAAATTTTTAGTTTCTAATATTTTTAATAATTTTAAACTAGTAGTGCGGGTAGTTCTCCTTTCTACATAAACGCGTAGAATTATTAAATTTAAATTCACATCAAATACTCAAATCGGTAATACCTTTTAGCTGTTTTAAAATAAAAACGTCAACGCAACTAAAAGAAACAGAAATTTAAGTCGCATATTTTCAAAATCGCAACTACTCGCAAGGGAATCAAAACCTGAAGGTTACTTCCAGTCGACCTAGAATCTTAAAAATTTGCAATAAAAATACCATTATTTTGACTCGTTTGTCGTGATGGGTGAACTTTTACTTATATACCTACAGGTGGCCGTTTTTTTTTTTATATCCCAACTCAATTTAATATCATGAAGTAGGCTCTGACCGATGGTACGGAACCCTTAGTGCGCGTGTTCGACTCGCACTTGGCCGCTTTTTTACAGATTTCTTGCTAGGTCTGTGGCACAACTTTTGCTTTGATTTGGGATTGGGTAAAATATTTCTTTTCTCTTGCAAAATTTTGCTAAAAACTGTAAAAAATAAACAGCATTCTTTCTTGTCTAAGATCTTTCATGCCCGATTCTTTCATATTCCGCAGTTAGTTTTTTGCCATCTGAAAAACAACCTTTTTTTATAGTTTGCTATGTGCAAACTTTGTATTAGTCACATTTATTCTGTGCCGAACACAATTGTTAATGTTTTTCATTGTAACATCTCTCATTTCCAAATTTGAAGGCATTCAAAAAATACCACTTTTAGAGGTCCGTAACAGTGCACACAAGACATTTATTCTTACTTTCATTCATCGCAAACTTCTGTGTTGACGCTTGCATTCGCCACACAAAAATCAGACAAGGAGCTATCGTGGCCGAACGACTTAGCAGATCGTCAATTTTTTTTCCTGTAAGCATTTACATATGTTGTCTTTTCGACACTGCATAATTCAGGTGAACAAACAGTCCTCGCCTCAGTTCATCTGCTGGTTTAATAACCACTTAAAAATTGTGTTCTCTTTAACTCTAAACTCTGAGCAGTGACCTTTTGTTTTTCTACATTTTACAATTTTTACAATTCAAAATATGTTCCACTTCTCAGCACATGTCAGTGATCTTAACTTGCGCTTGGAAAACATTTTCCTTTCAAGTCAAAAAATGTCAAATGCTTTGGAAGAACCATAGTTATTATCTAGATCCTTGGAGGATTTGAAATTTGCAAGGATTCACCCGTGTACGCTGATGCCAGTTGGTTAGATCGAGTTTCCTGTCAACCGCGAAAGATTCATCTTTAAATCGTAGGTTCGGTTTTCTCAGTTTTCGTTAACCTTTTGACTAGGATTGGAAGATATTCTAACTCGGAGCTCAGTTCATAGCAATCGCGAAAATCCCTGAAAGCTCTTCTTTGGTCTTGCCTTTCGACCAACATTCAGTTTCATATTGAAGAACTAGTGAAAAAAAATGTTTTGTCTTCATGACCAAGCCCGAAGTCTCTAACTTCTACCAAGTTGCCCGATCAGCGTTTATCCTCACAGACGCAGTCTCAAACAGCCCCACGACCCATAAAATCAGTTTTACCTTTCAACTTTTGAAACCAAACCAAAAACGAATAACTGAACTTTCTCGAAAAAAAAATGTTCGTCGTGTGTCTTAAATGCACAAAACTATACAAAACAAAATCTCTTAAATAATATTGTAAATTTAAAAAAAAAATGTTTTTAAATTTTTAACCAACTCAATTTTATTAAAAACAAATAAAAACACATTTTCGTATCTGCTTATTTTTTCTTTCCTAAAAAGAAGACGAACATCATGTCTCAACATTTTTTCAAACTCATTTAACATGTATAATAATAAAAATGTTGTTCTTCTTCTAGAATTTTTTAGAATTTTAAGTAATAAAAAATTTAAAAAAAACAAAAATCTGTTATTAAAAACAAATATATGTAAAAACAAAAAGAAAATCAGTAACAATTTACAAAAAAATAACAAAGATGCAAACAAATACATTTCAGAATTTACTGATCAACAATTGTGATTGTATAAACAAGAAATTATTAAAAAAAATATTTAAATGAAAAAAACAAAAAAAAAATAATGTTTACCGAAAAACAAATTCTTCACATTTATCTTCTAGCTGTAGTTTCTAGTAATTAACAACAACAACAACAAAAAGAAAACCCTATTGTATTATATTTAAAAAAATTGGAAACTACAACAACAACAAAATACCAGAAAAAGTATTAAAATAAATAAAAGAAACATATATTTGCGCATATCGAAGATTAAGTGTTTTTTTTTTTTTGTTTTTATTTCCTTTCCCAAAGTGTGTCCTGAAGAGCCTGCCAAAGGTACGATAATTGACGGAGCATCTGAAAAATTCGCTCCGGAAACAAATAGAGATTGTTTTTGATAAGTGGAAATGCAATATAGTGCCGAGGACACGTTGATTGGTGGATGACCATTGGTGGTGGAAAAGGACACGCATAAAATCACATCCGAGGACAGTGATTGATTAGTCTGGTACTGGGGTTCTGTTTCGACAATCGCGGATATGTGATATTTCATTGTGGACGGACGAGTGTGTCCGGTGCATAAACCACTCTGTTAAGTGAGTATGCAGGAATGCAGGACTGCAGTGACAATTTGCGTGTGACAAATAAAAAAAAAAAAACCTCTCGACTGAGACTGGTTGGCGGTTTTAATGCAGTTCGATGAGGCTTGTGTTGTTATTTTATTTCGATCAAAAACCAATCCTGGTAATGGTTAGGATAACATTTGACATAATATTATAATGGAATTAGTTCGCACTGCGAAAGGACGCTACTTGAGGCTAGACAGGATTTTATTTGTTTGCTTACAGTTCGGATGTGTTGTGGAAGCATTTTAGTGGAATCGCACTTTGGTTGGATGATCATTAAGTGGATTTGGACGAATCCAACCGGAGTATCGATTTTTGTATTCCACATGAATGGTGCTTAATCTAAAAACAGTGAATTTAATTACGACTAAAGTGGCTATAGGCTGTTTTGTCACTTAGTGAAAAATTTGTTGGACCGAACTCTGATTGTTCAGATTTTAGCCTACCTGGACATAGCTACACATAGACACGTATCGCAGTGATAAATTGTAAGTTAAATTTCGAAATCATAGTCCTTAGGCAACCAATTCAAGCTCTAACCCTATTTAAACAAAAAAATTAGTCTCTCAGAGGGTCGATACACGTTGCACGACTCAAGATGCGGATAGGGATTAAAGGCAAATAAATGGCTCAAGGGTAGTACGAATTTACGAATGTAAGAAATTGGGCCTGAAATTACAGGTGACAACTCCCTGGACAAAGTCAATTTGCACGCGGACCCACTTTGCTGTACAATAAGAAGACCATTCAAAAAGCTTGGCGTTCACATATGCACAAGTTGCTCACCCATTCTTCCGAAGAGGCATTCCAGATTACTGTCGAAATTATTGCTTAAGCTGTTTCATTTGTTAAGTAGATGAAAAATAGCACTTGTCCGGCAAGTCCTCAAAAATGTGGACTTTTGTTCACTGCGTTCTTTCTCGGGTTAGAGAAACTTTGATAAATCCGGTTCCCGCATCAAGTATCCACTGGTGAAGCTGCTACCTGCAACGTTCATAAGAAAGTGTATAGGCTTATGGGGGTTGTCAAATCGGGGACCTCCTCTCAATGCGTCGAGTTTTTTTTTGTCAATTTAATTTTATTTACAGGGTGAGAATATAAAAGCAGTTAAAATAAAGAAAAAAAATAGAGGAAAAGGAAGGAAAAATAAAAATTAAGGAAGAATGAAAAATTGTCAATGGCGAGTGGCATAATAATTAAACATCGCAGTTTTGTAGCCGACGGTACTTGGAATACCCTTAATGTGCACATGTGATGAATTCCAAAACCGAACAGCATGAATGAAAATTTGTCCAGCCGAATTGAGGTTTTTATATTTTTCAGTCTTTCTTAAGTTGGGTGGTGAAGTTGGTAGAGCGCCTGCCTTTCAAGTGATTCAATTGATAGGTCCCAGGTTCGATTCCTAGAGTGGTCTAGTTTTTTGAATCTTGTCCAATCACCTTTTGCCATTGGGATGAAGTTAATGGCATTATCACTGGATATGTTTTCAAAATATTGGTTTGTGTAGATTGTGTGTAGATGGCTCTGCTGTGAAGGCATTACACTGACAGCGGGGTGTTTAGCTAAATCTTCCAAACTTTCAAAGTTCATATATCAAAACTAATGTCGAATAAAATCCTGCGAATTAGGTGAAAGCTAATAGGTCGGTATCAAATTCCTCCGTCCCGTTTCGGGCTCCACCCACGGAAGAGAGTTGAAACCAAATACACCTAAGTTTCTCAAACCACTACAAAAATCTTTCATTCCCCTCCTAATTCTTTCGCTCGCTCTGCGCCACACGCATTAGAAGAGTATTAATATCCTCTTGAAGAGCGAGAAATAATTTAAAAAAAAATTAATTGTTCTTCGAGAACGCAAGAAGTCAAGTTTGGAATATAATCATAGTGGTGATTGGGTTCGAATACTTTTACGGAAGACTATACCATTTCTCATATTCAGGTATTGCTGCAATGTGCATACAAGAACGGTTCTGGAAAACATCGAACTTCTATCGAATCTTCGAAGGCCGTTAACGTGTATGCTACTTGAAGCTTCCTAAAAGAGTGAGTATCCAGATTGCTGTAAGCTTCTGCAGCATATGAAATAATAGCTATGATTGTCGTTAGAATAAGCCTACGACGTTTTTGGATAGGAGTGAAGCTAGCTGATATCCACAGTTTTCGCCAGCATCCATAAATGCGCCCTATTAAATGGTAAACATGGTTATAAAGGGTTTTTCAACAGGGCCGCTACAAAAGTAGAGCGACAGGGACAGCAAACGACGCCATATTTCTTGCCACTCTTTTGACATTTCTCTTCAATAAGGTTCGCCATTTCATGATGGACAGATATACGAGCCAACAACGAAACTTTACTACTGAAATTTGAAGTCAGTGGCCTCAGCGTTAAGAGCTCTACGTCCAATTTATGGTCGTCATAATCGTCCTAGCAGATCAACAATTGAGCGTCTAGTGGAAAAATTTGAATCCACAGGCACAGTTCAAAATTTTCCCGTGCCAGTGAGACAAAGAAGTGCCCGTAGTGTCGAGAATATTGCTGCCGCTGAGGCTTCAATTGCAGAAAGCCCAAATGTGTCTCTCACACGTCGTTCTCAAGCGTCGGCCATCTCTGTGACGTCGTTGTGGCGATCTTGGCTACATCCTTACTGACGCAAGAACTGAAGCCGCTTGACCACCAGAAGCGTCGTATGTTCGTGAATTGGGCTGAGCAACAAATTGAAAATGATTCGGATTTTCATTGAAAAATCATCTTCAGTGATGAGGCTCATTTCTCGCTGAATGCCTCCGTCAATAAACAAAATATGCGGTATTGGTCAGGCAGCAATCCACACGTACTCCATGAGTCATCATTGCGTCCCGAAAAAATTACGGTTTGGTGTGGTTTATGGGCTGGCGGTGGTCATGCAAAAGAAATCGAGTTCCATACATAATGGCATCAAACGTACTTTCACAGGAGTAAAGAATTTCATTGATATCCAAAACCGTTTTTGTTTTATATAAAAAAAACTTTTGTAGCGCTCTTATTGAAAAACCCGATAGCATGGAAGTTTTCTAGTTACCACGTAACCAAGGCCTGTCACAACCTCTACTAGTTTCATTAGAGTACAAGAGAGCAAAATATTAGGAACAGAAGTGAGTTCAATTTTCCTCTTAGAGATAGGTTTAGCTTGGCATTTTTATTCAGTCCATCTATCCATAGCTGGATCCTCGTTGTACCCCAAAACAAGCTCATCTTACTCATCGTCCCGCTGAGATAAGTAGAGTTGTACATCATCTGCATACAGATGAGTTGATACATACTTACAAGCCAACTGCAAATCGTTTAGGTACAGGCAGAATAAGATGGAGCCCAATATGGATCCCTGAGGAACGCCACGCTTAAGCAATTTTAGCGCAGAACATTTGTCTCCAACAACGCCTCGTTGTGATCTGTCGCTTAGATAGCTTTGCATAAGCCCTTTAATGGCCCTGTCACCAAAACCGAAAAAGTTTTGCAGCTTCCGGCAAAGGCTTTTGAGAAATCAAGAAGGCAAAGCAGAGTGATATTCAGGTTATCAAATTTCTCTCGAATATCGTCCATGATTTGGCGTCTTCTAAAACCTGATTGGAAAGGATGCAATAAGGAATTTAGAAGTAAGTGTTCCTGAATTTGCGTTGACAAGATTCCCCCTAAAGACCTTTCACAGACAGGGTAAAATGCTAATCGGCCGGTAGTCGTTGGCGCTAGATGGATTAGGTTTTTTTGCAACTGGTATCACTTTTACGCATTTCTAGGCCGATGGAAATGTTGGGGTCACTATGCATGAGTTGATGATGGCCGTCAAGTGACTTATAATTTCTGGGAGAATTCATTATTGTACGACCGCAGGATGATGAAAAATCATCAAATTGATGAGCGCGCAAATCAATTCTCAATAAATTAGCAAGAGGTTCAGCGGTCAAGCGTCATTTATTTGCCAGTCTGGTTAGCCTGTTGAGAACCTGCGTGAAAATTTTACAAGTCGTAGTTGACTCACGCGATGATCAGATCGTTGTCGTTTATTTGTTCGGGTCTTAAAGCAGCTCGTTTTGTTTAAAAGGGACCAGCTTTTAAGAGGAGATGAATTTTCATATCCTTGGCTACGTATAAAGTAAAATTGCTTTCTTTGAAAAATGAAAAATTATCGAAAAATTGTTCCCCATCCACTGTAAAAGAAGTGGCCTTATTATCTTAAATCGAACGTTTCATGGCCTAAGAATATTTGTATTAATAATAAATTATAAAAATTAACAAGTTTTTGACTGACCCTAATAAGGAGATGGCCGCTTTTCAAAACAATCGGTTCAACTAATTAGAAGGCATGGTTTTTGCAATCAAGCCTCAATAGTCGCTCAAAATCTTAAATTTCTTCAAAAATTTAACTACGAAATTTAAAACATCTGTGTTTCCATTCAGGAGACACAAAGTTGATTTTTTTCTTTTCAACAAATAATTGCATTGACTTATCCTTCTGAATATCCATGTTGAGCTGAATATAACTGAACAATAAGCCTTGTTTGCTGCGCATAAATAGAAAATTTTTATTGAATTTAATTTCCAGAGTTTGAAACAAAATTCCAGGAATAATTCACCTCCCCTGTAGTTTAACAAAAAAAAAAACAAAAAATGTTCAAAGCCAATTTGTCATTGTGCAGCGTACGTCACTTCAATCTAAAAGTTTCAATTAAAATCAATAAACAAGTTGATGAATTTGTGTTGTGTATGACATAAAAGTGGTCATGTATCTGCTCTCCCGTTATCAAATATAAAATAATTCGGGAAAAAATAAAAAACAAGTGTTTTTTTTTTTAAACCTTATTCCTAGCAGGAATTTGTGGAATTTTTTTAATAAGGTTTTTATTGGCGCATTGTCTACATGCAGATCAAGTCAAACGAGAAACAGAGGTCCTTGTGCGGTACACAATCCTGTCGCTTGGCAATTTTATTATAATTGCGATGAGGGATGGATACAAAGACGAACTATTTTCTTTATCCAAGTTTCCCTTGGAACTCTATCATGTCGACTGTCGAGAAAAACCAATGAAAGGACCACTTAAGGTATGCCTTGTACTTGTCCAAGACCAAGACCAAAGATAAATCACTTAAGACAATTTAACCAAGCGATATCCATTCAGCTTCGCAGGTGTACAAGGACAACGTTCAAGTTTGCATGGAAAGAGCAAGTCAAGATGAGGTCCTTGCTATACATAAACAGTCAGCTTTATCTGTATTTTTCAAGATGGTACTTTATAAAGACAATAAGCGGGTTTGCGTATAATTGAAACATCTTTTATGAAAGAATCCGACGCAGACCAAGGACTTACGGGCATAGGGTTTGAGGATACCGCAATTCAAAAAGCGAAGCACAAATACAAGAATATTTTTTATTGAAATATTCACAATTGAAAAAGATTTCATTAAAATGATTCCATTGCAAATGATATTCCAAAGGCGTAAAGGTTCTTCAAGCAACTTGCCATAAAGCCCTTTGTGTACGTAGGAACTCTTAAGCAAGCGGTGGACTATAATCACGTAGCCATGACGATAATTGCTGGTAATACCATTTGAACGATAGTCTGCTTCATTAACTAAGGTGCACAAAGTTGTTTGCTTCTGACTGTCTTGTTTGAATGACTTTGCGCTTCGTTTCACGTGACAACAGTGGCAGCAATTGTTTTTATCGCACAAATCGCTTCATAAAAGGGACGTTGCGTTGATTGCATTGGTATACAAGAATGTTAAAATAAGAAACACGTCTCGAATCTTTTCTTTTCTTGCATAAGATACTTAAGCCCTTTTTGGCTAGAGTGCACGGATCAATGTAATTATCATGAAAATATTCTTAAAAGAAAGCTACCAGGATGCTGGTTTCTATTGCACTACTTACAATACAATACAATTACCTTTTTTTTTATCGACATAGTCTCTTTTTATTATCCTTTCCGATTTTTACAGTGTTTTTCAAAAGTTTATATCGAGGTTCTTTGAGTTATTTTCTAAGTTTGGAATCAGAAGATGAGAAGACTCGATTTTTAATGAAGCATGAAGCAATTAGAGCTTTAACTCACTTACTTAGGACACAGCGACAATGGATATGGGAATTGATGCATTGTTTTGATGAAACAAAACTTTCTTTTTTAGGGTTCCGTACCCAGACTGCTCCAACGGAATAGTGTTATAAAGGTTCCCCTATAGACACTTGCAATGTGTAATGGTTTTGTTTTACGGAAGGTTTTCGTCTGTGATTTCGTTCCTGCTTTTGTTTTTCTTTTCTTACTTTTACTTTTTAATGCATTTTTTATTAACTTATCTGAATAACTTATTAACTAGACAAAAACGTTTAAACTAGCTTACGTAATTTAACTTCACTTAATAAACTTACTGGCCCTGTGCGGGCGCTCTTAGCTAAGCCTAGTACTTAAATTATGTCTTTCGACTTAAACTTACTATTTATTTTTATATCTATTACTAACAATTATTTACTAAGAAGAAAGATGTTTATTTTAAAAACTTAGTATCTGGACGTTTTTTTATAATTAAGCTTAAAACTACATTTAAATAACTTAAAATACTTAAATCTATCTTAAAATGTACGAAAATATATATAAAATAAATATATATATATTCAAATATATACATACTATTATAATATATATTTTCACTAACCCTACCTATAACTAGTACACATTAAATCTATGCAAGCCGGCCAAGGCGATTTGCGAACAAAACGAGATAAACCTTATGCCGGAAGGAAACTTTACTTTTAAGGTAGTCGACGAGAGAGTTCCTCATAAATCTTCTGAAAGCCACCAAAATTGTTTCTTTTGTTTTTGAACATCTATCATATCGCGGGTTGACACCGCCCTGCTGAAACGGAGAAACTCTTTGGAACCGCGTGCGATGTCTCTATTGTAGGTAAGTCGCCTGTCTACACTTGAATGGGCAAAGTGGAAGATTAGTGGCACCGCCAGACTGCTTTGGATCAGATCTTTCGAATCGAGGTAGAGGAACGCCTCTGGAGGGATAAACCCATTAAGGTGCACACTTTCGTGGTACAAATAGTTGGAGTAGAAATCCCCGGAGATCTGGTTGTTGATCGACTTCATTGACTTTGCAATGTGCCTTCGGATAAGCTTAATAAGGAAATTATTCACTCTGATCAGGTTGGCCCCATTGTAAAGGACCTCATTGCGATAGAATTTTTTGTATAGGGACTCTGGAGTTCTATATAAGCGAAGACAAGCCCTGAGACATTGCCTTTCAAAAACCCGAATCTTTTCCATCGAATTTGCCGTCACGTTGAACCACACGGGACACCCATAAGTAATCATTGGCCTGACAAGAGCCATGTAGCAGATGACTTTTACCCTGGCATCAAGTTGGCTGCTATAGAACAGTCTCTTTGTCATATAGATATTGATCGAGCCAGAGCCCTAGGTATCTGACTACACTTCGATTTGCTTATGGTTGCCCGTATTGTCCTACGATCAAGAATTTTCGCCAATTCTTTCTTGTATCCCAAGAGGCCCTTGACAGTGGAGTCCTGAAATCAATAGTCTCCGATTTATGATAGTTAATCTTTAACTTCCAGTCGTCACAATAACGCTGAATTTTATCAAAGTCATATTGCAAGTTCAATCTGATGTCCTCAATCTTTGGTCCTGATCTGCATGCAATCAGATCGTCTGCGTACGCTATGGCGTGGTGAAGAGAACCTATAAGACCAATCGTGAAAATGCTGAAAAGTATCGGAGAATTAACCGCACCTTGTTGTACACCTCTTAATAATTCAAAAATAAAATAGAAGTAACATTGCCATTCTTCACAACGAACCGTCTATTTGTAAGCATGTTATAAAGCATGTACAGCAGTGGTTATGCCAAGCCTGATCAACTTGTAAAAAAGCTCTTCTAACCACACGGTATCGAAGGCCTTCTCCAAGTCAACCAGACATGCACCCATGCATTGTTTCTTAGCTTTGTACCATTGAACATTTGTTTTTCTTTTCGTTCCCATGCCTATGCTTGCCCTTCATTTATCATAAGCGCCTGATGTATGTATGCACTGCTGGAACAGCGGGTACTGAGAGAGGATATTGAGAGGAGAGAAACACCTGCTGTATATATGAAGGATCCGAATCAGGCAATGAGGATCACGCGATTCATCGTTATATACAATTACAGTAAAGAGGAGGTCCAGCCAAGTTACGAATCTGGTGAAAACATCATTCGATGATAGTCCAGTAAAGATATAAGACCGAAGTGTTGAATAAAGTGCAGTGCAGTACAGGAATCAATTTAATTGAAATATTTTAATCTTTCCGATTTTTTTTTTAAATTGTTTCTAAGACAAGAAAAAAAAAACGATTTGTCGCCAGTTGGAGGTTTTCCTTCCCTAGATTGCTAGTTCGGCGCCCTCCTAGAAACATAAGGATTGCGGAACCACTTATACACGCTATAAAGGAAATTATATTTCCCATCCAAGAGGTATGCGTCAACTAATATCGTATAAATGTTGCGAAGCCGATCATTTCATTTTATGTGAGTGGTAGCCGAGCTGGTTAATTTGTGACGAGCGTATGTGTAGAGCGCGGGTTCAATTCCGGGCGGGAATCTTCCTTTTTTTTTCTTATTTTCTTTTTCTACATATATTTTTTTTGTCTGTAGTGTTTAAGAAAAATGAAATGTATGGATTTAAGTTAGTTTAAATATTAAGAACAAATTTTGAATTGTTAGTTTAAGTAAGCCAATGAATTAAATTGTAGCTGGATTAAATTCGATCGTTTTGTTCATTATTTCGCGGTGACAGTCAAGACATTTTGCAAACCTCGCAATTAATTCGCGGTTCTTATTGTGAGTTAGCCAGCGGAAGGGCAATCGCATGGCGCCCACGGCCAGTCTTCGCAGCTGGTCGAGCACCCTTCCGTGTGGTGTCGCAGGGTCGGTACAAAGGCGGCGGTAGCAAATGTTCACAAAATGTGTGCTTGAATAAGAATTAATAAAAAATTGGTTTGGGTGCGAGTAGGACTGCCCAAACCATGAACTTCCAGTCTCAAGATAAAAAGAAAAATGTAGATGCTATTTTATTTACCGCCACCATCAAATTCCATTTGGGTTATGAAAGCATCATTAATTTCCTAGACAAGTGGAAGGCAGTAAAAAAATAAAATACATATTTTTTTCAGCTTTGAATCATTTTAAAATTAATTTTTTTCACACTTTTGAAGTTGCTTTCATTTGCTTTTGAAAGTGTCCATGCTTCTGCACCATATAGTGAACGGGGATGATAGAGGTCTTATAGAGCGACACCTAACTTCTTCGAGAAAGGACTTTACATAATTGCTTTCTGAGCCACCGGTATTTTTCGTTTGATGTCAGCGTTGGTGTTATTATCTGTGTCTGCAGCGAAGCCTAGGCAGACAAAGTTCCTAACTCTGATACCTCAAAAATAAAGCCTTCTATGTTAACGTTCTGACCCAGACATCGGATTTGGGTATCCTTTCTTAATGACAGCATATGTTTCTTTTTGTCCTTGTGTACCGCCAATACCATCTTTGCCATTTCTGTCTGAACACTCATAAACGAACTGTTGACATCCAGCTACGTTCCTCAATATCTTCGGCGTATGCGAGTTACTGAAGAGACCTTTTTCACTATTTTTTTAAGTATAATGTTTAAGAAACCGCATGACAGTGCATCCCCTTTACTTAAACGTTGTTTGACATCAAATGGGTCGGTGACTTAATGGAGCTATCGTCATCCTGCACAAAAGGACGAGCGTGGATGAGATGCCAAATCTAGACATGGCTTTATACATCTCCTCTCTGTGTACAAAACAAAAACCAAAACCAACCTTGAAATTGATGAAAAGGTGATGAGTGCGTTTTTTCCAAGATTTGCCGATATGGACTTTTCTGGTCGAAAGCCACAGTTTCAAACTTTCAAATAATATGGCGGGAAAGGTGTTATAGGCAATATTGAAATATTTATACCGCTTTTATAAGATGGTCACCTTTCTTTAAGCTAAGAAAAACAATACTGAGATTTCATTCAGCTTTGATGCTTTATTATGTTATTGCCGCCTCATTGAAAAGTTCGACAGCTAAAGTGGCTTTGTTAGATTTAAGCCTATAAATTTATTGCTATCCTTACTTCGTCTAGGTCTCCGTAATACAGTCTCCATAATTGGTTCTTCCATGTCCTCAGTATTGACTGCAATTCTAATATGATTTTTCCATTTTGAACTTTACAGGCTCCGGTTCGGCATCTGTAATCCTGAGATAATTGTTTTACCTGTTGGTAGAGTTTTCGAAACTCTTTCCTGTTTCTTAATCTCTCAACATCCTCGATCGCGCGCTTCTCATGCTCTCTCATAGACGTTCCGACCGCTGGTATAGCTTGAGAACGAGAGATTAAATACCCAAAAAAAAACATTTGAAAATTTGTCACGCATGGCAATTACAGCATATTTCTTGCATTAATATAACAGTTTTACAGCTCGTTTGTTCCAACTTAAGGCCGATTGCATTTGTTGTTCTGGTCAAAAGAAATCAAGCGAAGGTAGTTTCTGAATTCCATTTTAGTGCTTTGACTTTGAGCGGGAGTTTACTTTTGCAAGCAGGGAGTTTGTGCACTCAGATTGTTACTTAAACGGGTTTGTCTGAGACCAAGATCTCAAACTTATTACCAATAGAGTTAGAAAAAATAAAGGAGAAACGACTCAAATTCTAAGCCAGTTTTGTAAAGACACAAAGTGGAACACAGGCATCGCTCTACGAGCATAGAACTCTACGTTAAGATAATCGGACTACCGGCTGAAAATGTCGTTATTGCAGACAACTTCATATACTCTGAGGTAAATTTTGACCATGACAGCTGTCACATCAGAAACTTCATGTCATTGTCTAATTATTTTAGTCTAGGTTATTGGTCATTAGTGAAAACACACAAGTTTTTGTAAAGCCGTTAAATGTCTACATTCGTGCCATCAAAACAACATTTGCGGTAAGTTTTAATATGCTTCTTTCATTTAAAGAAAAAAGTAACCGAAGCGCATCAATTGCTTACCGAAGCTTACCCGGGCTATACTATAGACGTTAGAATGTGTCAGCGAAGACAAAGAACGCCCCGGCCAGGTGAAAAAGTTTGAAGACCATGAATTGGAGGCATTGCTCGATCAAGATCCGTCACAAATGCAAGAAGAACTTGCAAAATCACTTGGCGTCGCTCAGCAAACCATTTACGATCGTTTGAAAGCAATGGGAATGTTCCGAATGGTAGAACATTCGGTGCCGTATGAATTGAAGCCACGAGACGTCGAACGCCGATTTTGCATGTCCGCAATGCTGCTTGAATGCCACAAAAAGAAGTCACTGGTGATGAAAAATGGGTACATTACGATAATCCAAATTGCCGGGCAACGTTTGGATACCCCGGACATGCCACAACATCGACGGCCGTTCAGAATATTCATGGCCTGAAGGTTATGCTGTGCATTTGGTGGGACCAGAAGGGTGTTGTGTATTATGAGCTGCCGAAACGAAACAATCACAGGCGAGGACTACTGACGACAATTGATGCGTTTGAGCCGAGCATTGAGGGAGAAACGGGCGGAAACGGTCGCAAGACACGATAAAGTTATTTGGCAACATGACAATGCTCTGCCACATGTTGCAAATGTCGTCAAAACTTACCTTGAAACGCTCAAATGGGATGTCCGACCCCACCCACCGTATAGGCCAGACCTTGCGCCATCCGACTACTATCTCTTCCGATCGATGCAACATGGCCTGGCTGACCAGCACTTCCGTCATTTCGATGATGTCAAAAAATGGATCGATCCGTGGATTGCGGCCAAACCGGTCGAATTTTTCAGAACGGGTATCCATGAAATGCCAGAACAATGGGAAAAATGTGTGCCTAGCGATGGGCACTATTTTTCCTCAATAAAGCATTGATTTTTGAAAAAACGACACTTTCAACCGGTAGTCCTATTAAGATGTGTCAAATTTGGAGTTTATTGAGACAACTTTTACATTGGAAGTTGAATTTGTTCTTCGTTTTCGAAGTTGTTTTTCAACTTCACCAATAAAGTGCTTTTACTTGTTGGATACAGACAGCCAGAAGTAAGTTAACTTTGTGCTGAGCTAACACTGAAACGTCACTTACAAATTAATTCAATACCAGAAAAAAAGATTAAATTTGTGACCAGAGTTTGGCTTCTGTGAAAGACCGCTTATGTCAACTCAAAATTGTTTCTACGACCTTGTACGATGCACTCGTTATGCTGGAAATATTAAAGCGTGATTATTTTTATGTCGTTAAAGTTTAAAAAAATACAAAGTTTCAGTCGAGAGATTTCCAGACTCTTCGAACTCTTCCATACCATAGCGGAAATTGAATCCATCATTCCACTTGAAGGTAATCCCAATATAAACTCTTATACTTAATAACTTTTCTAATAGTAATACTTATAAATTAAATATTTGAATTAAAATAAGTTAATAATTTATGAGTATTTCAATAACATTTTAATAACTGGCTTTAGCACGTAGTTAATAGTAACAATGCATATATAATGTCAATTACCCATTCCTAGCATCAGTCAAGCACATATTCCGTAAAACAGGCGTCAAAGACTTTTACGAAAAAAAAGTTAAGGACGAGAAAAGATTGGGAAACAAAGTCAACAACTCAGCACGGATCATACACATAAACTTTAACTAAAAGACAACCTATCAGTAGGTGAAATATGGACAAAATCCGATCGACACTTTTTGCGATCAGCGCTTTCAGACAGACAAATGCAGCGGTTAACAAGGTCCTACATTTTGTGGAGATATTGAAATAATTTTCCTCTGAAAACCATTGTTCAGAAATTTCAAAAGGGGAGCTAGATTTGAAACAATAATTCCAAGAACCAGAGTTTTCCCCTTGGACCACACGTTAAAGGTTTCAAAGACCAATACAGGAAGCTTAAACAGTCAATTTCTAGGTCATGACAGATGTCTGTTTACTTACCTTAAACAAAACATTTCCTAGATTTTTTTTCAATTGAAACCTTCCATAAACCAACAAACATGTTTTTCACGCACTATATTTGGCTTTAATTAAATTGGAACTCGTCGCCGCATGCCTGACTGAGAATTCATAACGCAAACAAACATCGAAGGCAGACGATGCAGCTCACTTGTGGTAAATTTAATGAAAAAAATGTTACGTATTCACCCCACTGTGCAATATTTATATATTCCGCCAACAAATCAAAGGATACTCGTTTGTGTGCCGGTGTACATGTGGCCCTTTGGCGGAATGTGGAAATCCATTAAGCATGCATTCGGCCTCGCTTTCATAAATTCGAACTTAAAATGCTTTCCTGTGTTGTGCGAAACCCACTGAAGCTGACATCCTGGTTACAGGACCAAACGAGCGCTGTTCAACCTCGTGACACAGATAATGACTTTGCTTGGAGCATTTTCCCGGTAGGGCCATCTACACGAACTGGCTACTGTCATCCAGTAATGACATGGAAATTTCACATTTGCCGGGCAATTAAGTACCGAAGAGATGCGTATACCATTGAAATAAATACCAACGCAAGTGGTGAATGATTTTAAATGACGCTTTCAACTAAAAGCAAAGCTTTGTCATTTGTATGAGTGATGGGCGAATGAATGGTCAGCATCCCTCGTTCTGGGAGGGATGATTTCATGTTTTTCTGGTTTATAGTGATAATAAATGTAACGTCGACGATGATTTTAGTTGGAAAGTGGTAGAGTTTTGAAAGAATGCCTTTTTGAAATTTAAGTCAACGATTTATAACTTTTGATTGGATTAAAAATAAATGCTTATTGAAAAGACTTTAATAACCATTCTTTTGAAGTCAATGATTGGTGGATTCGGTTTTTAGCAATCATACAATTGAATCATTTTCGTAAATCAATTGAATTCACTAAATAAAAGATGATGTGAGTGGAGAATTCATTTATTTCGTTGAAGTCATTAGTGAATTCACTTTAAATCGGCTAAAGTCAGTGAATTCAGCTTAAATTGTTTTAATTTATTTAAAGAAAGTGAATTCACTTCAACATTCAATCCTTTCTGGTTGAGTTTAAGTTTTTTTTCTATACTTTTTATGTTCTTAGCCCCTTCACAGCCAACTTTTCGTTTATTTTATTAAAAATAATTGAATTTATAACTGAAAATTTATGAAATTTGTCAAAATATAAAGATTAGAGAAATATTTTGAATGAATATGATATATTCGCAAATAGCTAACATTATATTGAAAATATCTTAAAAAAAAATAAACAAACAACTCCTAACAAATTAAGAAGTAACCTTGACTTATCAAGTAGTGAATATTTTAACTATTTGAACCTTCTTTGTTATTTGGGACTTGGCGCAATCGATTTTTCATCGATTGTATGAGTCGTTTTTAACGTTATCTTATTCCATTCCTCAAATTATCAATCAGGATCGATTTAAGATCAGTTTTGTGGATGATCCAGCTTCTTACCACTCAAAAGAAGATTAACCTTGTGTAAATACCAGGACCTGATGACATTCCTTTAATCATTTTTAAAAACTGTGTAGCTTACCCTCTCTGCAAAAATAACTTTATTATTTAATAGAATAGAGAATTTTTATTGAAGACTAAAAAAATCTTATTTTATATCTATTCATAAAACTGGGTCTAAGCAAGAAGTTTTCGAAAAAATTGGACGCGATAAGTTTTCCTTCATTTCAAAAAATATTTTTTCCCCTGAACAACATGGTTTTAGTGCCATTGGATCAACTACGACGACCCTGTCAATATTAACCAATAAAATTATGCAAACCTTTGAGAACGGTTTCCAAACTGACATCAAAGCGTTCCTAAGGGTGAACCACTATATATTAATATAAAAAATCTTGAGCCTTTCGACTTCTCTTCTAACTTATTGAAATGTTTTGAATCCTATCTAAATGGCAGAATACAGTTTGTTCGTATAAGTGACGTGCTTTCTGATGCTATTTATATTACGTCGGGAGTAGCACAAGGAAGTCATTTGAGTCCCCTTCTTTTCTTACTGCTTACTAACGATGTCTCCGAATTTTTAAAAAATCTTGTTGTCTTAAGTTTGCAGATGATATGGAAATATTTCGCTTGTTTACTTCGAAGGGCTGGAGGGCAGAATGGTGTTTATCTAATCATCTGTTCTTACATGTTTCTAAATGTCAAAATTTTTCTGTTTCAAGGAGCTCTTCATCGATCGAGTTTCATTATTCTATCGATGGTACGAATCTTTTTGCTGAAAGAAAAGAAAGACTTTGCGGTCAGCTTAAATCCAGTTTCAAATCTTATAAAGACATTGTTGTTACAAAAGTTAATTCCATGTTGGGATTTAAATTCCATTATTCCAAAAAAATCAGAGATCCAATAACTCTTAGGTTTTTTTTTTGCTTCATTCGAATATTGCTTTATAGTTTGGGATCCTTGATGATCCCAATTGATTGATCCTTGAATTGATGCAGATCGAAAACATTCCGTCTAGGCTGCTCTGTTCTTGTTTTCTCTTCTATAAACTGCATTCGTTTAAACGAACCATTAACCCAATGTTTTCGGGAAGCTAGTAAAATTTGAAGTCATGCATATTCTTATGCCCATCAGAGTAAAGACTCTTTTAGAAAACAAATTTTCCTTTCATAAATTCTTAGTTTTTCTTAATTCTTTTTGGTTATTATGTTTTGTTTTTTCAAACTGTTGTACCACGTATGGAATAGATGAACGGGGTCTTTTCAATATTTTGGCTATTTCATCCTGAGTCTGCATGGTTGGCAGTGGATTTCGCTTGTTTTTACTACTCTCTATTTTAATTTGCTTGCGAAAACGACAGTTAATTAAGAATACGGAAACTTTAAAAAAATCACGCAATTCTTAAGTACACGCCTTTCAAAGTGAGTCGAAGCAAAAGAATATGATCTTTACGGATATTTTTTTTGTCTTATATGATACCAATTGATTAGATTATCGTTATCAAACAAAAAATTATTGCATTTCATTATTTCATACTGTCTACAAGAATTCAAATTGTTTTTATTGAATTCACTGAATTCAATTGATTTTATATCAATTCATAGCCAACTTCAGTTAATATCAAGTATTAAGTGAATTCAGCTATGTTATTCAAAAGAAGGCAATCAATTACAAAAACTCAATTAAATTGAGTGCACCAATTACTGACTTCAAAATATAAAATTGTCAAAATTGTCAGTTTTTTTAAATCCCCTTCTTTTCAAACAAAATCATTTCAAACCGTTCTAGATGAATTCAATACAACTCTGGTTAGTGGTATGTATGTTTTCGCATTTGTTTGAGACCATTAAAAAATAACAAACACTTCAGGAACTTATTCGATATAAGTGATTTCTGGTTGTAGTCAAAATGGTATGATTTGTTAAACCATGCAAGACAATAGTTTATATATTAAGATATTTAGTAAAATAGTATTTTTGGAAAATTAAAAAACATAATGAAATATTAAACTTTTTTTATAATCATTAATTTATGTTAATATTTTTATTGATAATTTTAACAATTCAATAATTGCATACAAAGTTACGATTTACATAATAAACTTTCCAAGAGAAAAATTGGTACCTTTAATTTATATTTACGCTCGATTATATTGATACAGTGATGTTAACTTATTTAATTTTTTCTCGGATAAATAAGACTAAGACTATTGAGCAGCATTCAGAGAAACACAAAACAGCTGACTTGTTATGACTTAGTTAATGAAACAATTGAAGAGTCTTATGAATCTTTTGTTGTGTAGTTCCAGTTACGCACTGCGTGAAGGCGGCATTCCTGTTTGGCATATAAGTTAACATGACAGTTGCTTTCTCTCACGCCCACTGTTGACGCAGATTCCATTTCCAATAGAAAGTGCAATAATAATTCCCTAAAAGGAAGGAGACAAATAATTGTTTGGATAATAACAAAATAAAGAAGAAAAACAAAAAAATACATTTCGTATTTAGAAAGTATGTAATTGTAATTCTAGGAATTTTTATTATAATTTTAATTTTTATAATAATTTTAATTATAATTATTATTATTTTTTTTACAATAAATCCAAAAAATCATATGAAATAAGAATATGAAAAAAAACTTAATTGATCAGTAGATTTATCCCAGGAACTTTTAATATCTTTTTTCAGTCGCCCGAGGATACGACACAATAACTTATATCCGTGTTCGAAAGTCTGATGCACGTACATATGTCTGATTGCAATTTGCGCCGCATAGTACATCAGTTATGACAGAGATCACTCCCAGTCCCTATATTGTTTGCAGATGGTGATAGTTCCTGGCAAGCGAATTCCAGCATGAGTGTGTTATTTTATTTCATTTTCTGAAACAATCCAAGCTTCTGGTGTTCGGACATTTTTTTACTGCTGTTAAGCGTTTCGTCAACTAAATCCGTTGAGACCATGCTTTTTGTTTTTCCTATATGTACATTCTTAAAGCTGACTAATAAGGACTTTTTTCTGTTACTTCTACGACCTCGTGTACTTCGCACGCCATCACTGAATAATTGTCACCGGATCAAACTGTTTTGAGAGCGCTGTGAATTTTTACTCCCGCAAAATGATCAACTTGTACAAAAAATTGTGTAAATGCAGCTTGCTCGATAAAGTATATTTTGAATGATGTTTTTTTGCCACTTGATGTCTCATCGATCAAAAATATATGAGAAGCATTTTAAGGATCTGAAAGCACTAATTAAATGTAAGCATTGGCTTACCTCCCAAAGCTCTCGCCCAACCGATTGAAAACACGGTAAAAAGAATGGAATCGTATCGGAATCCCGCTTTTTGAAATCCCGCTTTTCAAAAATCCCGAAAAAAATGTTTTAAAATCCCGTTTATTATAATCCCGCTTTTTAAAATCCCGCCAAATCCCGCTAATCCCGTTTTTTTTACAAAGCATTGTTATCAAAAAAATAGATGTTGGTTATTGTGAGCTTTTTCATTATATTATTATATATTTAATGCATCCGAATGTTTTTAGTTTTTACTGTAAGCACACATATTTGTTTTTGCTTACATATTCTACATTGTTTTTACGCAGTGCGAAAATAGTACATAATGCACATAAAAATCTACCTCTTGCTGTTCGCAGAGAAAAAATTATTTTGATATTATTTATTTCTTATTTTGTTACTTCCTCTAAAAATAATAAATGTAAAAATAAACTGCATTTCAAAAAACACTCATTGCTTATTTATTTTAATTTTCTTATTATCCCGCTTTTACAATCAAAAGTAGTTGCTTTATTTTATTAAATCGCCGCGATTTTTTAAAATAAAGCAACTACTTTTGATTGTAAAAGCGGGATAATAAGAAACGGGATTATAAGAGGCGGGATTTTAAAAAGCGGGATTTTAATAGCGGGATTTTAAAAGTCGGCATTATAAAAAGCGGGATATCGAACCCAACCCAAAAAGAATCCATGTTGTAATTAAAAAAACTCTACTTCAAGTCAACATTTCCAGAACATTCCATGAAAACATATCCTTTCATTTTAAAGACATAGCAAAACAGCATCGAATGAGTGTTTTTGGGTCACCTTATATTACAAGAATTTTCAAGTGCTACGAATCCGTAAGTAAATCATACAGCATTATTTCCTCTCTTTTTTTTTCTCGTTATTTCAGAAGAAACAAGCTGTAAGTCATGGAAAGGAACAAATTTAATATTCTCTTCCTTTATGTCTTTGGCTAGTCCCAGAGTAAAAAGTGTTTCCCTGATTCACTGCTAATTGGTTTCCGCTTCTCTTTTTTACTCCCCGAATAAAAAGCTACAAAAGATGCACTTGGCCCATAATACATACACGAAAATGCACAAAAATAGCACTGCTGAAATATCAACGAGTCAGAGATAGAGCATAACAGGAAGGAAGAAAAGCTGATTGCAGTGAATCGTCTTCTGTCCTGCCTCGTATCCTTGGCATCCTTTTGGAAGAGAATATTTACTAAACTTCGGATAGATTCAACATGTTTTAGATTTATATGATCCGATTTTTGCTTAGAAATATTAGGTCGAAGTCAAAGGGAATTGAAGATGTGTTTAAGTTTGAGGCTTTCAAAAGACTTGTAGTAGAGATGAATGGCTTCTGAGCGAAAAGGACTTAAGTTAGAAAAAAATATTTAAGCAAACCAAACCACATATTTTTTCTTAATAAATATACTGGCATGGAACTTGTCTCAAAAAAGATCAAGAACAACTCGCTGGCTGATTGGTGCTTAATCGATTATTTTATCGGGCAAACCGATAAAAAAAAAATCCCACTCTTTTCGTAAACGTTTTGAAAAAGTCTGAAAACTGACCTTTCTAAGATGCAAACCAAGAAGACCGTTCCACAATTCAATTTTCGTACAAGATAAAGCAGTAAATTTGTGCAATCCAAGCCAAGTTTCCCCATCCTATACCCTGATAGTTCCATTAAGGAAGACATAAGAAGAGTAATAAACAATTGACAGGCCAGCAGTTTTTATCGCAGCCCAAGAAGTATCGACCCTTTGGGTACATTTCCATAGTTAAATGGAGAACCTAAAAACCTTGTCAAGTAATCCTTCCGCAAATTCAAGCTAAAAATTTCTGCCAATAGGTCTAGTGTCAGGTAGAAATCGACACACAAAATACGAAGATTGACCAAATGTACTCGATCGGGAAAGTAGAATGAGGTTTACTCCAATTTTACCGTCGAAAAAGTTGATTGAGTCCGTAAAATAGTTAAAATCTGCAGGAGCTGCTGGGATCATACCTTTAACCACTCATCGATTACACGTTTAACAAGTACTCTACCGAGCTAAGGCTGCCTCCCATCCTTCCCGTCCTTGCTTTGCTGGTTCCAGATAGTTTGACCAAGCTCCCAGATTATTGGACCGGTCTTTATCTTTCAATAAAGAAGCAGGTGATTCAGTAACGTTTAACAAATCATGTTCCCACCTTAAAACTTAAGAAAGCCTTGGCCCAAGATAAGATTTTTCACTAAACCTATCTCAGTTCATGAACTAGTTTGTAAAAGTGAACTGTCTCCATTACATTCTATTCCTACGACTCACAATAGAACTTTCACTCTTCGATGGCAAGTGGGCACTCATCGGCCATTCTTCTTTAACCAATTATCTAACCCAACGTAAATTTTTCACCAAAAAAAAGGTGGAAATGCCAGTCCATTTTTTTCAAAATAGAACAAATAAGAAGTAAATATTTCGAAAATCCTGTCGATACATATTTTTTTGTATTTCCAGTCAATACCAGCACGTTTGGTCAATTATCACATCATTCAGCTTGTGTATATTTGCAAGTGTCTACGTTTGGGTCACACTCTGAAAGGATATGCGTTTCGGTTGTTGATGGTCACCCAGTGTATCGCAGCTTGGCTCAGCAAAAGCTAAAACTATTTATATTTGCTGTTGCAAAATAAACCGTTGACATTGATTGACACTACAAAAATATCCACCATCCCTGAAATTCCCTATCACAGTCCAACCATCACTATAGACATTGAATCGACATCTATCGCAGCAGAAAGTAAATAATGTTTGGTTTATTTTTTTGGCAGGACAACCCTCGTTTCCTGTTGCCTTGTTCATCCTAAAAGCTATTGGTATCCATGGAACGTGCTGGCAACTTGGTTGTTTGATGGAGGAAAAATTGTATTTTGTTCATGATACTGGCTCGTGGCTCGTGGCAGTTCCCATTGGAGTGACATAAAGCGAAGAAGAATTTTGCGTTATAACAACATCACGTCACACCGGAAGAGATAGGGTATCGCAGGCAGTCATTGGCTGCTACTTCACCGACGCTGCTGCCTCCGCAAAGCAATTCAATTTGATTTACCTTGCTCGTAAGGTTCCAGGAATCCATTGAATTGGAGATGTGATAGGGCTTGTTACGTGCGATGAACGATGACATTTTTCGCGATATTATTTGATTTCTTATTTGACAAGAGGCCTTACATACACTTACCTGTGAATGGAAGAGAAGTGGGTAACCAGGACAAGGTTTCCTGTCCGCTGGGGCCCAGATAAAAGGATGGTATTTGATATGCTCTATTGTTTTTGTTTTTTTTTTTACTTTGGAATTTTCTTTCTTCTTTCGAATTTAATGGAACTTGTGACTTCTGTTTTACTTCCTTATGTTAGCATTATAATGTAGCTTGAAGTCTGGAATTCAAGGACTTGTTTGGTTTCATATCAAACTCGGCACACTTGGAAACGTTAATTTAAACTCTTATTCTGATGTTTAATTGAGCGAGAGTTGATTAGGAATTAAAATTGAACTGTCCACTTGAAATTCGAAGACTTCCAAAATAAAGTTGTGGTATAGAACTGATTACGAGAGTTGGCTTCACGACATCAATCATACTGTGATCACAAATACTATGTCGGCAATATCATGAAGATACTCAAGGGACTCTCACCTGATCCGATGAGGTTTTAAAGGAGGGAAGTTCTTTTACGGGACATCTCTCAGGAAAAATTGTAGAATCTTCGTTTTTGTTTTTTTTATAATTTGACTCGCTCTGCATATGTTATGAATACACTTATAAGGGATACTACATAGAGCCAGGCAGAGGATAAGGAGAAGAACAAAAAGATTGTGAAGTGGTTTGAAACTTTGATGAATTTTGGGTTTAATTGCTCCAAGGGCGAAATTCGAATTCGGATGGACCATTTTATATCGACTTATAAGCTTTATTTGAAAGATTTTATTTGACATAAGTTGATTAACAAGAATGTTTGGAAGAATGGTTTATCACCTCGCTGTTATCGTCTACACAAACCATTATTTTTAAAATAAAAAACTAACAATTTCATCAGCTGATACACTAACCACTGCAACAAGCCCGTCACATCAGTCAAACTATTATTGCTCAACCAATTCGGTGGTAGCGTCATTAATTTGATTCCAAGGGCAAATGATGACTGGACTAGATTCGAAAACTAGATTTTTCTAGGATTCGAACCCGTGACTTATAAATTGATTCAGTTGAAAGGCAGACGTTTAACCAACTGCACCACTCGATTGCGCGTTGGGTTGTACACTCCTTGTACGATTTCGCCAAATTTTTATTTGGAGGCCAGACCAGGCTAGAGTATTCCGGCTTTGGTCGAGCCAAATTTGTGTAGAGGGGTTTCATGACATACGGTATCAATATCGTTAGGATAAGAGGAGTCGGCTCGTTTCGTGACAGAGCGGAATCGCGTTTCCTGGTGTTTTTGAGTCTAAGCAATATCGAAAGCCTTTTCAATTCACCTTGTGAGTGGTAAGCGTCTAGGGGGGAATGAGATAACCTTTTCGATTCTTATGATAAAAAGATTAGTCTAAGTTTTTTATTGCTTCAACGTCATTGATTGCCAGAATAACGTGATAAACCCGAGTTACGCCTGCGGTCTCTTTAAAAGAGTTGGATGCCGAGGATTTGAAAATAAAAACATATTGCCGTTCCCTGAGGTTCGTACTCTCCGTGGTCTGACTTGTTCTAAAAAAAAAACCTGTGGCTGCAGAAAATAAAATCTGGAAAAGACAAATCGAGAAATCTTGCTGTTCAGACCAAATCACTGATGTAAGACAATAGGCGACCCTGATACTCATCTTTCCAAAATGTTGAATCCTCACGTCATCGAGTACCAATTCATTTCGAAGAAATAAAAGTTCGGCGATTATGGTTCTGTTACAGTAACTAGACATTTTGCTAATTTCGTCCCTCAAAAAATGAGGCCCGACGACGACCCCCTTCGGAAATGACACACCATCAGTGACCTAGTAGATGTTATGGTATGGAAAGCAGCACATGAATTTTCAGTGCCCCGTCCGTTCAGATGAAAATGTAACCAATCACGACCGACTTTCAACACTTTCAATAAAAGGCTCTATAACGACGGACTTGGCCATTTGTCGGTCACATTATGTGGTCGACGAGCGAGCGGTTACACATTTAAGAATTTGTTCCTAAAATGTGTGCCAAAATTCGCGAAAATTAAATGACCGGCAGCGATTTGGGTAGTTAGAGTCTCGTAAAAGGTGGGAGTTAAACGAACTGAGATCCAGCGTTTTTGAACCATACCGAAGATGACCGAAGTTTATTTCTGGCAGATTTTTTATCCTTATAGAAGCGTAGCAGGCTATAAATATAGGAATCATAGAACCGGGCAAAATGTGGGGAAAAAATGGACTGGAAGTAAACTCCCTGATGATCGACAGGCATCTATTTCACGGAAAAAACAAAATCCCACTTACATCCTGCCTTGGCTCTGACAATCTCTTGACTAAAGCTCCTTGGAATCGCATAAACTCCTACTTTTATGCAAATAAATGTCTGAGTCAGAACTACACGACCGTGCAGTCTATTCATATAAAAAGCAAAAGTCATTCAGCAATTACGATCACATAAATGACTTTATTTCATGGCTGATTATGTCGTCAATCTAATTTGGCTTCATTAATGAAATAAGAAATAAAATGGCAAGGCAAAGGTCAACAATCAATGCCTAAGGAGCCGACAATTCACCGCTTATTGAAAATCTGTTGAAATTGATTATTTGCCAAAATTGGCTACTCTTGCACAGAGACGTAGTTTCAAGATGATTAATTAGTACAGCTAATTTAGATCAAGGCATTCTTAAACTTCCCATCACCGAACGAAGACTGAACATAATTTTAAGAGATAAACATAAAGGAGAATTTTCATTTTATGGGAAGAAAATATCGTGATCCGGCTCGAAGGACCAAGGCAATTTCAGAAGCCACTTTTTTCAAGTCGCATATGTAAAACTCTATGCTCTATAAGCTTTGGATGGATATGTCATAAGCATGCTTATGAGGTTATCATAGTGCACTGAGCCATCAGAATCACGAGGAGGCGTTTTTAAGTTGGAAAATAGGTCATTTGATCTAAGCTCGCTCAACGGGAAGAAGGTGGTGAAGAAAATCGGGTACCAAGTTGTTTTAAAATTCCTTCTCAAACAAGGAAATCAGGACACCCGATCAGAGTAACTTTTCCAGAAATGGTCCAAAAGTCGAAAAAACACGGACAATAGAAGAATTTTAATAATTTTTTACGATGATCTTGGAATCACTAAGATCAGCAGAAGATTGGTACTGAGTCGAACTATCAATTCGGATGAGACTTGGGTTTGGCAAACTAACCAAGGCTCTGAAGTGGCAAAAAGAGGCACACCGACAGCCAAGACGTTTGAAGTATTACAGCCGACTGAAACAAATTATGGCAAGAGTCTTGTGGGCCTCAAACTGAATCGTGTTGTCTCCATATCCGGAGAATACTCTGCTTAATTCATAGACCGATTGAAAGAAGCTAGCAAAGACATGACAGCGATCTTGTTCCAAAGGGTCGTTTTTCGTTAGCTGCCCATCTGAAAGTGTGGATGTCGAATATTCCCATTTTCGTAAAAATCAGTCACTGGTTTACAAGCTAGTTGGTAAAAGTGAACTTAACTTTCTTCGTGTTGAAATGATGATGATCACTCAACACCCACAATGAGAAGTTGAAGGCGGTATGTACAGTCCAAGTAAGACCTAAAGCAATTTCTTTATTCAAATTTTTACCCTAGCCCGATGAACAGAAACTTCAACAGAAAAAGATACAATTTTCAGTGATTACATTTCAAATAAATTGTCTGCCTTTGTCAACTCAACTCAAATATTAATTTCAGTGCGCAAAAAAATCCATCAACAGGCTCCTGCTTATATTCTTTTCGACAAAAAAATTAACCCTTTTCCCCGTATTATCATCAATCATTTGCCGATTTTAAATGTAAAATAAAATGTACATTCAATTTAATCGGCTTTGATTTTTCCCGGTCTCCACCACTAGACAACAAAATTCTGCCCTAAAATGCGCACATAAAAGAGTCCTTTTCCCTCGTAAAAAAAAAGAAACAGGATCCAAATAAACCAGCAGCACCTGAAAGCCTTTGAGAGCATGCTCGCCTCCTGCTCGAAACGTGATAAGAGTTTAAGTAATACTAAGCGTGATAGTACCTTCACTCAGCATGGTCTATGACCCAAATGGAATGACAAAAGCCTGCCTGAGCACATACTGCGGATTGGTTTTTTTTTTTTTTTTTTTGTGTTACAAAGGATTTGCATATTGGCCTCATGGGACTTAAAATGCATGCGGGAAGTTCCAACGCTCGTTGATACATGTGCCCTGTGAATTGGGAATAACTACGCTGACGTGTACTAGGTTAAAACGAAACCGTCAATAAAATGGCAAGTGAATTGGAATTTTATTTTAGTGGCGGGCTCAGAGGGGCCATTGTTAGCCTGTCAGTCGAGTGGGCAATCTTGAATGTGGGTTAATCGGGTTTTATCCTGACATTTACGTTTTATTTATTTTTTATAGAAAAGTCCCGAGTGCAATTTTAACGAACTCCCATGTAGACATCATGCAGAAGAGTATTGAATTTTACAAAAAAAAAAAATTAATATTATTTTAAAAGTCCTTTTCCAAGGAGTTCATAGATCAAATGATTGCTAGACTCCTTGACATCGTACTTGGAATGAGGCAGTCGCAGAGTCCATCATTTATATCAAACATTTGCTTTGTTAACCAACTGCCGTCCAATAGTTTACGAATTGTCGCTTCATCACTGTCACACGATAAATGTCCTTCAACCCTTAGCCGACCGCACTGGGGGTAAGTCACCCCTCAAATGAGAAACGGCGAGAATTACTTGAAAATACTAAATCAAACCTAAGCCCAGTCCCTTGGATCAAGATTCTGCCAGGAAGGGGTGGGTTGGGTTGCGACCATGTGAGGGTGGTTGTGGAATACATTTCATTGCTAAATTAGAGACACTTGTCACACCTTTTTGGGGTCGTTTGCTTTTGTTTAGCTAGTGTCGTGGGGACGTAGTTGGCAAGTTTTTATTTATTTTTATTTATGTGTGTACGAGCCTTGAAAGTTTCTCGCCTCTCAAACAAGCCCACTTCATTAACGACCACAGAAGTTCGTCCAGGAGCTATGATGAAGTGAATTTGATTTAATATCATGGAGGATGGAATTTTTCGTGAACAGAGAATGTGTGGCTCAAGTTTAAAGTTGCAATGCGGAGGAGGTAATTTATTGAGCGGAAAGTGTGTCCTTATATCATGTGCGGGGATGACATAGTCTTGGGGGGATTTTTTCTACTCGGTAATTGGTTTTTTTGCTTTATGTACATAGTCACGTTACAGGATGTGATGAAACTAAAGCAGAGATTTATGGCATGGGAACTTTAACGGAAGTTATATTTTTTTTTCTGAGTTGTGAACATTTTAGGACAATCAACTGGAAATAGGAGGTGATGTATACTCTAGCGCTCCAGAGTTTTTTTTTTGGTTTGGCATTAAGCAACATAAATTTCCAAATTTTATTTTGGACTCGAAGTGAAGTTGTCTGATGAAATCCTCTTCATGTCGGTCCGCCTGTCTTTGAATCAATTCAAAACTAGTAAAAACATGTCCTTTTTATTGCTTGATATCCAAAAGGGTTCACTTTAAGTTGTTATTTTTAGAAGTCCGGGTAGCCAAGCGAAGACATGTTCAAGGCATTTCATTTAATCATTCTTAATGTGAAAGTGACACCTTACTAGCGATTAAGATTGACAACCATTTGGAAAACAGTTTAATGAAACGAACTACGTCTCGAATTAAGGGGGATTCTAGTCTAGAGGCATGAATTTCATGTAATCTTTGAAGTGTCATAAAAAAAGGCAATTAATATTTTAAGTATACATTTTTTTATTAGTTATCTATTAACAAAACAAGAATCAAAAAACTAAATAATAAAAAAGTTGAAAATTTCAAGAATTAGCAGTTAATGAAGTGGGGTTCTTAAAAATTGGCGCGTAACCATACCCATGATTTCAACCCTCCTAGCAAACTGAAAAAAAAAATTAATCCAGAATTATGTATCGTTCCATCCAAGAGGTCATAGAAATTCCTCTTTAAAACAAGATTAGTCTGACTTAATCGGTGTCCTTCCTGAAATGGTTACTGAACAAGCTGCTGGAATTGTAAGTTCGCGTTGACAAAAGTAATGGTTGGTTTGTGTAGATGATGTGTCTTTTGATCTGCAAATCACATATGGAAGGTAGACGGACCAGTCTTCCAACACCAAAACGCTCTTTTAAACGTTGTCAACGTTTGTCGTATAAAATACTGCGAATCGAACGAATGCGAAAAAGTCGATGAAAGTCTCCATCTCTGAGTTTCAAGCCACTAGAATTCTCTTTATGCTTATCCTCGCTTTAAGCTAATGCATCATAAGGATAGTCATAGTCCCTTCAAAGCGAGCAGTATATTCAAAAGCTATAATATATGCGGCATACTTCTGTTTACAGTATCCATGATTCTATCAAGCTTACTTCCTCCACCACTGTAATGTTCAACTTATTTGTATAAGGATAGTCTAACATTTTTGAGGTGTTCTCTCGAGTAGTATTCTTACATTCTAGGATTATACTTGTTCTTGCTCGGTTCACCACACGGAGGTTGCGAATATAGTTGTCCCTTGGCTGTATCTCACCTAAAATTGCTCATAGACGGAGTCATGGATTGCTTCCGCCCGAGCAATCACCACATTACAACCTTGTTTAAATTCTTAATGCCGTTGGAGGAGTTGAATTCTTGGACTTGCCAGAAGGAGGCCGCAAAGGTATCTGTAAGAACCTGGTTTTCAAATGTGCTCTGAGTATTGAAATCAGAAAAAATACATAAAAGCTTTTCTTATGAAGAAGGTTTCAAAAAAAAATTTCAAAAGAGAAATAATCAACTCATCACCCTTCAACAATGAAATATTTCAACCAAAATGGACTGCAATTAACTATCTTTTGATTGTAGATCATTTCAGTTAAATTAATTCAAATATTTGCTGCCCTACGAAATATTTCATTCGATTAGTATCTCGATACTTTATCTTGGAGCAATTCCATTGAGGCTCATTCACGTCCGAGTATGAAACCCTTCATTGCTTCTTGGTTCTTCTGCTAAATTGCCATCATCGTTCCTCACATCAATCCAACTCAGCATAGCATTCCTCACAATCAGCTCTTGAACCATCCCTCCTGTGTCCCATTCCAATATCCCGCACATCGATAGAAAGTTATAACGTGATGCAAAAGGTAACGAAAATAAATGAACCCATCACAGTAGCCAAAGTAGTTCCAACAATGCCCGGCTCGATGGCATGAGGAAACAAAGAACATTCCAAATACGAGGAAGATATTGTGGGGGACCTGTGCTATTTAAAAGGGGTAGAGAAGACCGATCTAACTGGTCTTAACAAATCACCAGGATTGATGCCCGTGACAGGTGAGTAATGGGACTTGGGCTGGCTTATTATGTGTCCCCAAATAAACCCCCTCTGTTTGTGTGTGTTTTTAAGGGCAGTCGCAACAGCATTATTACCTGTCGCGCAGCTACCAGTGAATAAATTGAATTCATGCAAGAGATAGTAAATCAATTTGATAGAAGGTTTCGGTCCGACAACATGTCACGCCAAGCCAAGCAGAAGGGAGTTGAATATTTTTGAAATTCCAAAATCAGGACAACGAGCATTTGAAATAGGGAGCTGCAAACACGAGAAGGCAAAATGGCACACGAGGACATGCGAGTTGAATACGTTTTCCTGATGGACTGCTGAAAGAATTATGTTTGCTGTTTTTTTTTTTTATTGGGGGTCTTCCACTGAGGACATGAGAACACTTGTTTAGTGTACTCCTAGGAGAGTAGATTGTAAGAACATTAATTTTGACGATGAATCGAGAGCAAGGCTAAAGCAAGTATGATTTAAACTGTGAGGAGGTGGTTTGAGAAAAATAATTTGATTTATCGACTGTAATTTTTTAGGCAATCATCAACTCCTCGTGATACCTCCACATGATATCACCTATTGAGAAGGAGTTAATGACCATTGCACAAACGTCCTTTTTTTTAAAGTCCGTCATCAGTCTTTTTGTCGAAAATGCTAGCGCTTGGTATCGAAGGATTTCTTTATCAATGGATAAGAAGCTCACTTTCGGTCTGTTCAGATCAAGTGGTATTGGATGGTTTCTTATTTGCAATCCAGTATTTATGTTAATTGCTGGTGTACCCCACAGGACAATGCAAAATCCTTCCTTGAGCTGTGCAATAAATTTGAACGTGTTAACGCGTTTTAACTGTCAGCGTGTTTCTCAAAAGGTACGTGGTATACTCTCATGATTATGTTGCGAAATTGGTTCCAAAGATTGTTGATGCTGGAAGATGGTAAATGCAGAGCGGGCAGTCTGTATGGATCAAATTCATAGTGTCCAATATGTTCCGTGTGATCTCAAAGTTTTTGTTAGCAAACATAAATTTTTGCAAAATCCGGATTAGGGAAAGAAGTAGATCGACCAGTAATGCAGTCTCCGTCAGAGAGTTCTGTGATATTTGGCAAGCATGCAGCATTGGGATCCGTACTCGATTCTTGACGACCTCAGTTTTGAATGTTGGGTGTCTTACCGAACTTGCTTCCCTTTCCAGTTTTTTCTAAAAAAAATAAACAGGTCATGCTTATGTACATGTGCCTGCTATTTTACGATGTGGCGGGGAATAAGCTGCGCAGCCCAAGCATTGTTTATGTTGTCTTACAAATTTAAGGGGGACTTTGTCCTTAGAGTGCCATATTTCAGGTGTTTGTATTTTTTTTTTTAAAGGAAACGAGTAAAGCTTTTTGAGTGGCTTCTTTTCTGGCTTTTGTTCATGATATACAAAACGTTAAATTTTTTTTTTATTTTGAAAAAACAAAATGGCAGCATTTGCAACACCGCAAAAACAGGTCCTAAAATCGTTGTTGATCTAAAAAAACAAATTCAGAGCATATTAACAATCTGTGACCCTTTGATCATGGAATGATGGATGGGTTTTTCGTTTAGAACAAATTTCGGAAAATGGCGGCAATTAAAAAAAATTCCAATTCTTCACGTTTTTCTTTTCGCCTAAAAAGAAGAATAATAAATGCAAGAATGTATCCATCGAAAAAACGATCCGTCATCCCGTGAAGGCTCTCTCAAAATTTCAGGTCGATATGTTTATCACAGTGGTCAGGAAAATGTCGTCCATTTTTAAAATCGTGTTTTCGAGAAAAACGCGTTCTTTTTTTAGCTGCACATGTTGAGCCGCTTACATCTCCCGCTGCTTAATCCGGGCCTTTTTGCTGCGTCGGTCACTGTCGAGCTCGATTCTTGCTTTGTCCCGTGAATGGTCAGAGCGCGCTGACAGTGTCAATTTCAAACCATTTAAAATATCGTAAGCTTTCGAAATCCATGAAACGCTTTGACAGATTTGTTTCTACTTACATATAGCATAGATTAAGAATCCGTAATAAAAAAATATTGATTTTTTGAAAATTTCAAGGACAAAGTCTCCATTAAGTTTCAAAATGGGGCAGAATATTGAAATTATACGTAAAACTAAATTAACTACCTGTCCGTTTTAACAGGCATTAAAGAAACTTTTAAACAATATGGAAAAATTTTAAAAATACCGGAAAGATTTTTGATGCCCAGCATTCTTTTTCTTTTGCACCATCGCTCGTGTATACAAATAGTGCAGATGATTTTCCGACCATCAACAGAATTGGGTTTTCCATATTTATTTCTCACGTTTCTAAAGAATATCCTCCGAATCCTAGTATTACAAATGGACTTTTTGGCATGCGGACTATGGCGAGCTAAGTGCCATTTTTGGCGCTCCATTTTTGATCCTCTTATGCGAAATCACTTTTTTCTTTTTCTCAAAATTTTCATTTCTTCATTTAGGTTAAATTTTATCTAAATTGTACATGCAAAGCCTGTATCAACAACGTGTATGTAATGGCCCTCAAAAACAAAGGAGACGCTACAATTTTTCAATGTTTTTGTAATTTTTGTTTTTACATAAAAAATAGGCCAAGTGCGTGACGCGCTCGCGCAACGAAGGTACAAACTTGTTAAGTGACTTCCAAACTTTGACAGTCGATAGCGGCCAAATTGTTGAAGCTGCATCAGTCAAATTGACTGTCATTTAATCAGCCTGTTTTGCCAAATCACCATGGACAAATGTAGTGTACAACATCACGTACAAATAATAAAATTGTTTAACCAAAATGGGTGCTCTGTGCGGGCAACGATCCGTGCACTTCGCCCACTTTATGGTCGCCATAACTGTTCTTCCGAGAAGATTATTTGGAGTGTGATTGATAAATTTGAGTGAAAATGTTCAGTTCACTCAACACACGTGCATCGGCGAAACGCAAGACCTGCCGAAATCCGACGCAGTCGGTTTCGCGTCGCTCACATTTTATGCCTTTCGCAGACCATAAAATGGAGAATTCTACATCGTCATTTGGGCCTGCTCCCAAACATAATTCAACTGACCCAAGAGCTGAATATAAACGAGCATAGACAACGACGAGTGTTCACTGAATGGGCTCTGGAGCAGTTGGAAACTGGACTTATCTTAAACCAAGAAGCCCATTTCTGATTGAATGGGTAAGTTAACAAACAAAATTGTAGAATTTGGAACGATAACAATACACATGAAATCCAAGAGCGTCCAATGCTTCCCGAAAAAGTCACTGTTTTGTGTAGAATTTGGGCCGTCGATGAAATCTAGTTCATGCGCAATTTCATTGCTCTCGATTTCATGATGACCTGGAACCCATCCTTACCTAAATTTGTTGGATTCCATTAGATTGGATGACAATGCCTTGAGCTCTGATTGGCTATCGGGATATATTAGTATTCTGGCCCCTTTGGTAAGGTAAGGTTTTCTATGGCACAGAATTTGATGGCTTGTTGCTCAGCCTGTAAAACACTTGGATTACCCATGGGTATGCAGATTTCAGTGTTGGGTCCATAGACACCGGCACCTAATACATACGCCATTTTTGAGCCATCAGTATACTAGATTAAGTTTCTGGGGTCGGGGGCAGGTGTGTTGCTCGACCAATGAACACATTAAGGAATGTCTACGTCAAGGAGACGCCCAAAGCAGTATGTTTCTTTCATACAATCTGGGATCGAGCAGAACATTTCTTAATCCGTGATGAAATCGATTTCAGTGCTGTAGAAGTTGTTACTCCTTAAGTTTTGGGCCACCAAATTATTTCTGCGTGGGTTATAATAGGTCTAACCATAATGATGTACAAACAGTAAGGCATCTTAGGTTTGAGACCACAAGTCTCACCGTAGAACCGCTCACACTTGACTTCACTGGAGTATACCAGAGTCAGTTGTCTCCTCATTGTGAAGGGGACCAGACCAGTTCTGCTAGGATTCACAGAGAAAATGATAAGTGAAATATTAGGAGCATTCAGATCTGAAGATCGGCACCCAGGCGACACGTGGAGTTTGTAAAAATAGTCCTGGTGACATGTTAATCTCCCCATGTTGTTGAAACAACGTAGAGATTTATAGTTTTAAAACATGTAAAAATGTGGTCCCACAATGAAGCTCACTACACTGTTACTGGAACTGCATGCGTATCCGTCAATATTAAGCTAAGCATGGCTTCGTCCTCGTCTTGCATTTGAAGAACCTTCTTGGGCTAAGATTGCTCTTTTTTTAGGCTAACAAATTCAAATCCTTGAACAGAATTGTATTGCTTGTATGGCAGCAGCTACAGCATTTATTATTGTCTGTATTCGAACTGTAGGAGAAGTAATCAAAATTTAGCTTTTTTCCAAAATACTGTCTTTGCATGTGTGTCAGAATGAACATCTTCATTTCAGGTGAAACTCAATAAACTTATGAAGTTGTCGTGACATATGTTCCACACCCGTATAGTTATCCTCTTGTGCATACAGCCACACAATTTACTACTTTCGCTTACATAACATTTTAATATTTCTCTCAATTATCCTTCTAGAATCAGCCACTTCCTTTGCACCGCCTTTCTCACTTCATTAAGTACGCCCCAAATGAGCCAACGACTATACCCACCGTTCCGAGCACAAACACGAAAAACCCATCTTATACCTGACAAATTTCATTAAACTCCTTTGGGTAATTAACATAAACGCAAAACCGCCATCCAGGGAGCTGGGGGGAATTTATGCCGGAAAACAACCCCCGCTGACGGCTAACGGGCCAGGCAACACATGTGAGCACAGGGATAAAATTTAATTACACACCGTAAAGCTGAGCTCCGCCTTGTGTTCCATGCAAGAAGATTGCCTAAAGGGACTCTAATTAATACTCTCCTTGCTAACAACGCATCCAGCGACATACAGTTTTTCCTCCCCGAAAATTAAAGGTCACACATCCCTTCGAATTGGGATAGATACATCCATTTGGAAGGTATAATGCCTGAACACCTTCCAAATGAGAACCCAAAGCCGTCGCCGCCACGAATACTCCAAATAATCGTAAATAAGGAGCATTAAACACCAAAGTTTCGCTTCAATCCTGGATGGGCTCGACCCAATCAGAAGTTGGCTTCCACGTTTCCGGGCGTCGTGAAAGTTTGTGGAAAATTCAAAGAGCGTCCCATCCCTCCGGCAACTGTTCTTGTATCATCGGAAGGTTCAATGAAACGGCACACGATATCCAAACGAAAATTCACTTTGAGTACTTACAAGAGGACATGCTGTCGGAGTAATTAAGGCCTACGCACATCAAGAGTTGAGCGTTGAGCCAACCTCCTACAGACTGTGCAGTGCAGGACGCCGCCGGAAGAGCGGTTCTGGAGAACTGTATCCCTATCCCCGTTTATTTGCATGACGGCAATAAAAAGGTTCGGTGTTTAATTTGCACGAAAACACCCTCGGAGGCATTCAACGGCGCGTTGCCTCATGTGGGCGAATGTGTGAATATATGGAAGCGCAACCCTTTGGTTATTGGGGCAGCTGTGCGAGAACCAGAGTTACTGGGGGATATTTCAATTAGCTCCTGACATTGCCTTCCACCGAGTGTTGTGTTGTGTTCTTAACACAATTTCAAGGATTAACAATTTTTTTTTCTTTTTTTAATTATTCCAATCGAGAGAGCAGGCGATGAGATGTTCTTTTGCGAGCGTGTTAAAGTCGCAAATTAATGCGAACAGTCGTTTGATGTTGAAATGTAACAAGTAACAAATGAAATGAAGAAATTTCCCGAATTTTGAACGTTTACGATATTTTAAAGGCGTTTGAAATTGACACCATCAGTGCGCTTCGACCATTCCCGAGACAAAGCCAGGATCGAGCGCGCAGAGAGGCAGGAGATGTAAGCGGCTCCAAATGAGCAGCTAGAAGAAGAGGAAGGATGCAGGATGCAGGTATTGCTGATAAGCGGTAATTATAAAAAAAATAACTAAATTTTAAACGCGTTTTTCTTGAAAACAAATTTCATTCTAGAAAAAAAAATGGAATCCTAGATGAAAAAGCGTGTACTTTGTACTTTTTTTCAAAGCTCAAGTGAACTCGATAGAACTTATAGGCCTTTTTTCTGCTTTCTTACGCCTCCTCCAAATGTAATCAAATTGACAATACTACTGCTTCTATAATCTCGGTTCCAAGAATCAATTTTTAATGGACTGTTAAAGGTGATTGAGCTGAAATTTTGCATGAGCCTTAAGTTCAAGATGGTGGCCTAGATTAAATGTTGAACCCTCTTAAAATGGTTTTTGAAAGGACTTGAAGAATTAAAAATGAAAGTCCGGTGACAATACAATAATCTCGTTGTGAGATCTTGGATACTGTGGTATCAGTGCCTCAAGACTTTAAATTTATATATATTTTATTTGAAAACATCTTCATTTATATTTAAAATTATGATGATAAATTACTAAGAGAGGGGTTTTTCGGAATTAAGAATACACCTTAATTTTGTTTTTTCGTTTTAGTTCACGTTTTTGTCAAATAAAAACTTGCTTTTACATTTTTTTTATTTCATATTTTAAAATTTGTTTTTTTTCCCTTCAACTAATTCATGAACTAAAAATCTGGTGCGCTTAATGGTAGCCCCACACAAAGCTTATTTTTCAGCGAAGCTATAGAGTCGAACTTAATCGTTTTGAGTTAAAAAAAAAAAATAAAATGAAAAAAACGAACGGGAACTGTTTTCTCTAACTTGTAATAAAAACATTAGCCCATTAAACACGGCAAGCGTGGTTTGATATTTTTTTTATGATAACCTTAAGGGGGTATTCTAGTCTAGAAATTTAAAAAAAATCTTTTTTTTTATATATTCATAGTTTAACTATTCAAGAATATATCTACAAGAGGATTTTTCAAAATTCAAATTATTTTTGCTGAACCTGGCCGGAAACAATCGAACAAAAGACATTAAGGATGTTCCGTCTACCTGAATCTATATTTCTCAGTAAAACCTGCTGTCCTTTGTATATATTGTAATATAAGAACCCAAGGTGACTTGTATTTTATTAAATTGTGTTCACTCACTAACAGTTGAATTCTAACCTTCAAACCATGTAGACGTACATATGTGCTGTGAGATGAATGAGATAGCGACATCTTTTGCTGTTTGTATTTTTAATGAAGACTTTGTTCCTATTTTAAAAATGATGGAGCTTATGGAAATGAAAATTGGCCCGGAAGCTCATTCATTTGCTGTGAAACGAGACAACGCCCAGATTGACCGCTTCGAGATACGAGCATCCAACGCATCAAAGGAGGACAGAACTGCTCGGACTGAAGAGAGAAACGCGGAAAATAGGTTTTTGTAAGTCGAGGAAGGTCCGATGTATGAAGCAGGAATTGCAGATTGAATGAATATAAGTCTACAATATCATTTCATGAATCAGACTGCGAAAAACTTTACGCGAATCTTTAAAAGCGTTTTTCTCGAAACTGTCTTTTTCAAAACATTACCCATGATTTCTCAGGTTCTACTAAAAATTTTTAGAGTCTACAAGTCAGATTGCTAGGAGGGTTAAAATCGTGGGTATGGTTACGCGCCAATTTTTTGAGACCCCCACTACATCAACAGGTAATTTTTAAAATTTTCAACTTTTTAGTTTTTTGATTTTTTTCTGAATTCTTGTCACGTTAATAAACAACTAATAAAAAAAATGGATAGTAAAAATATTAATCGCCTTTTTTTAGGACACTTCAAAAATTACATGAAATTCATGCTTCTAGACTAGAATACCCCCTTAATCACGAATACTCTTTAGACTACATTTGTTAGGCCACAGATTGAGTCCGCATCCAATGTGTGGTCACCGCATTACTTAACACAAATTGACCGTATCGAGTTTGTACAACGCAAATTTGTTCGTTTCGCACTTCGATATTTATCATGGACTAATCAGCTTAGTCTTCCACCTTATAAGGACCGTCTTCTACTTATCCGCATAACATTTTTGACAGAAAATACCACCGTACTGAAGCGAATACTTCTATTCGATTTTGTTTCCAGTAAATTGGTACTCAAACAAAAACTTTTTGGACATGTCCGTTCTTAATGTGCATGCGACGTTTCTTATCCATTATTCTTGTTCAATGTACTTGTGTACATTTGTAAATAATTTTTTTGCTTGTTTTATAAGCAATACTGATGGCATACACTACTAAATTTTGACATTCGTTCCACAAGTCGCAAGAAATGTTGTGTTTTTTTTTCATTTCATTTCTTATTTGAATTCGAGCGTTGGGTGGACGAAGTTATCATTCATCAAATCTTGTGCTGAATGAGAACTACACAACATCGAACGAATCCCCCTACCGTTTGATATCTTTCACCTGAATCACCTCGGCCCACTTTTGATTGGCAAAGGAGGAACAAGGAATGTCTCAACATTGGTACATAGTTTACCCTTTAAGGAGCCGTTAAGACTACCAATAACCGAGGTGTAAATACTGATGGATATTACTGACTATTTCGGTGCGTTTACACTTACACCCAAAGCATTCGACCAGTTTTGCAACGAAAACGGAATACATCATGTGCTGTGAGGACACCGAGGGCAAATGGTCAGGTGGTGCAGTTCAACCGAACAATTCTTTCTTCATTAAGATGCGCCAAACCAAAGAGAAGGGTAAGGATTGGGGAAATCAGCTGCGAATGATTCAGCGGAGCTTGGACACCGGTAAGAATATTACAACCAAGGCGAGTCCCCATGAGTTGCCCTTCTCGTACGACCCGCGGGATATAATGGGAAATAAGCTGTTATTGGAGCTTGAAAGGAAGACCTCTGTCGACGCAGAAACAATGAGTCAACGTAGAGATGAAGCCATGCAGAACATGCAGCGAACCAGAAAATTCGCTTCGATAAAACGCATCGTAAGCCTGTTCGTTACAAAGTTGGCGATTTGGTGCTAATCGAAAACGAGGCGGAGGCGGCCGGAACACTAGTAAGCATGAGAACTCTACTTAAGCTCGCAGGTGTTGCAGAACGACTGCTATCTGGTAGAAGATCTCCCCGGGATGCAGTGCAACTAAAAACGATTTGCTAACGTTGTGGCATCGGAGAAGATTAAGAAAGGGTGTGAGCTTCCTGAAGACGCACTCGAGTACGCAGACGACGCTTCGGATCATGAGGACATGATTTGAGATAGGATGGCCGCGATGTAAGGTAATTTTCATATCAACTAACAGGTCCACATACCTTCACAGTTATTTGTTTCCCGACCGTCAAACTGTTCAGACGGTCTAAAAGCTATTAAGTTTCTCCATTGAAATTGCATGAAACACTTTCTTTGTGTGGTGACTCCCATTTTTTTTTTACTTCAAATCATTTGTATTAGCAGTCGGTACAATAGCAGAATACCTTCAGTGAAAATTGCATGTCTCCCTTTAACGGTTTAAGGGACACAGCGCTGTTAGACGAACGAACAGCGATGGCTTGGCTATAGTGTTTTATTTGGACCATTTTTGAGCGGAACTCGAAAGAGATAAGAATCTGTAATTGCTTGGATCAGTGTTATCTTCGTTTTGAAAGAGGGGGAAACACATATTTTTCCTGAAAATGGTTGGCACCTCACAAGCTGGACTGCAGTGTATTTTTCCAGAAGCTTATTTGACATTTTACATGAGGTATGCGGTCTTCTCCCCTAGTTAGATTCGAATAACTTACCGAACTCCTTACCTTCGGTGAGGCATACAAATCAAGTGGAATCCTAATACGCAATTGCATACAGCTAGCTGAAGATTGAGCTGACTGACGGGACGTGATGGTTGAGGTCCAAGTCCACTCTGAACCACAGCACTATCATAGTCCGTAAATATTTATCCAACTTAAACCGAAAATTCTTTGTAGGTGACTGTGCTGGACTTCCTGATAAGAGTCCCACAAGAGTCACTTCTAAGGTCTCTATTTTTTCTGTTTATTTGAAAAGCAATCACTTAATGTATGTTGAGACGTGCGCTCACGATTGCTTTTTAGTCCCAACATAAATTATTTCTCGCTTCCAATAACACTTAACAAAATAGTATAGGAGGTCATTTAAGTTCTTCAACTCACAGCGCTATGGTGTTCCTTTCTTTGAAGGAATTCATGTCAAATTTCAAAGCTCCAAATCTTACTTGAAACCAAGTTATAATCTTGACCTGGGCTAAACAACTTTTTTTATTGCTTATTTTTAAGGCTTGTGTTGAAGGAAGACGTTGTTATTGCCTTTTTCCGACTGCATGTTTAATCTACGGATGTGAGCTTGAATTCGACTATCCACGACCACCATTGACCTTGGCAGGATACTTAAATGGCAGACGTGTGACTTTCTCTGTCAAAACCAAGCAATCCAATAACTCTTCAACTTCCGTTTTAAATTCAACAATGCCACGTGTTTTATTTGCGATAAACGTTTAAGAAAAGATATCCTTCGCTATGCTCGTGTGCGAGTGCATATGTACATTCGTAGCTCTACGCCTTTAGCAGTCCCAATTTCCTAAAATGATTTTAAAATGCTTCCCGCCCCCCAACTCCGGATCGATTACGAGAGTTTCTGCGAAATGAAATAAAAATAAAAATAAATTGAAATCGATTCCGATTCCGATTCCGATCCGACGACGACGACGTCAACACACAAGCAAACGGGAAGCCAACCCAACCCAAGGACGGCATACAAAAAATGTAAAAAATAAGAAACCGAGTACGAAAACCATTGCAAGGATGGCCAAGGACGATGGCGACGGGGACCAACGAAAATCACCTCCTTACGGCAATTGCCCACTTAGGGTTGTTACGACGAAATCCTACCTTAAACGAGATGAATACATATAAATCCCTTGTCCCTTGGCTTCCCTACAACCCATCCTTCGATGTATGTTGTGTCCGAAAATGAAATCAGGATCCAAATCACGTCCGCGGGTCAAATCACTGATAAAAATTTCCTTACCATCACGTGTGTGTTCCGACTTGGCCTATGGATTCAGGACAATCGGGAGGGTGTATCGTTTTGGGCGGAGACTGATAACTCACCGGGAAGTTCGAATAGGACCAACAAAACACAAAAAAAAGGACGATCGTAAGCAAGACCACCTACGAGGACTGCTTCATAAACGAAATCAATTCCAGTTTTCTTCTTTATCCTGGTCATAAGGATTCGTGTATAGATGCGCAGCGTGCGATTGATTTATGTAAGAAAAGCGAATTGACCTTGACTGGAATTTGTTAAAGAGGACAACGTACAAGGACACGGTCGGTCGGTTCATTTCGTTCGTCCGTTGGCAGCACATGGAAATGATTGAATGGCATGATCTTTTATTTAGATTAAATTGGACATAAATAGGCTTAATGCCAGGATGAAATTTCCGGAAACTTTCAATTTGTTTTGCTGCAAAAGTGGACCATGGCAGGAGTGTTTGTGTGTGTGTGTGTGTGCCGGCAACGTCAGCTAGCCAGTCAAGCAAATTCTGGTCGTTGAAGCGAGGACGAGACGTATTGTAATTTGTTGTCCAATATGTTAAATGTTCCTGTTATTAGATTGATGGAGCATATCCATGTCAAGAGATGGATTAGGTTCCGATTACGGGTGAAGCGTGTAATTGGTTGGGACAGAGAATCGAGTCCATGGTTGATTGCATAGAGGGACTATGGTACGGGTGTAACTCGGCTTTCGATTGGAATGTAAATTCGATCAGGAACTTGACTAATTGTATACAAGTCGAGGGGTAGTTGATTAATTAATTAAATTAGCATTTTTTCTAGGGAGAGTAGAGTATTTGGAAGCTTTAATGACAGACATTTAAGAACAGGTTTAGTCAGCTTGGTTAGTTCCAGATCGTGCGAAGCTGTGAGCCTTTACTCATTTTTCATTTTCTTCGTTAAGAGAGCCAGATCATTTATTCGGTGTCTGCACTAAGGCCTGCACAGGAGGCAAGTTTCTTTAGTGCTGCTTCTGATGCTTGTTTTAAAATTCTTTCCAAAAGAATTTTTTCTTTGATGCGACGTTATTAAACGTTTCTTTGGTTTCGTATGTCTCGTGCACATCGCAGAGATTTTACTCATATAGGCCTATCAGTCCTTCCATCATCTAAAGCGCAAAAGAGGAAAGATGGATCCTTCTATAATCTTCTGCGGTCGAGTGAGCAGTCCTTGACAAAAAACAACTCTTTCACATCTCTCAAGCTGAAGAGTGTACATTTGCTATTCAAGCAGTTCGCAAAAGGTAGCATAAGTCTGCGATTTATCGTTTTTGAGGAGTATGTCTGAGATAATACCGGCGCGCGGGTCCTGTGCATGTCTCTTGTCCCTTTTCATTGTTCAGGTTTTTTTTTCTATAATTTGCTCGCTCTCAAGAGGTTATTAGTATTCTTATGATGCATATTGCATTTAAGACTTTGATGAATTTTGGTTTCAATTGCTCCATGCCACATCAGTTGATTAATAAGAAAATTTATAAGATTGGTTCTTCAATCTGCTGTCATCATCTTCAACAACCATTATTTTTAACAGCCGGTACACTAACCACTTAGTCAGTCTATTCAATTTGAATCCAAATGGCAAAATGTGATTGGATCAGATTCAAAAATGATTGATTTTTAAACCATCTGCGTTTGACGATCTGCGCAAAGCAATCATGGTAAAGCAATAGAAAGTATAGCAGAGGGAAAGTGAGTTTTCATTAAGAGTTCCAACGGATCTTGGCCTTATACAGTTCAGGATTCCTTTTTTTAAAAATGATATACTAAATATTTTCTCTTGAAAAAGAACTGCAGAGTCAATCGTTTGTAGTTTTCAGAACTTTAAGGTATTTATCTGACTGTACATTCTCGATACCCAGTTCTATTTGACATCGCAGGATTTTTGATTCTGGAAAACCTTTAACAGTGCATGGTCTACGATTTCTTTACTGAACCGACCAACATGATCCAACCATATTATTCAGTCTATGCCCCAGCTTTCTTATTAAACAATTTCAAAAACTGCCTGAGTTGCAGATACCTACAAGCGGAAACCTACTCAATCCACCGCAAAATATTAAGGACCAATTAGTCTATTCTCTTTGTAGAATTAAAAAGCATGCTACACGATGAGAAAAACCTACGAGCCTTGTAAATTCGGGAGCCTACTGGGGCAGTGCTAGACGAGGCAAGTCCTCGGACTTCGAAGGAGCATTTCACCATGTCTGATAAAATTCCTTTAACCCTTTGAGTCACAGTGGTACTGCCAGAGCACCACCTATTTAAACCGCTGTCAAAAATGTTCTATTGCAGATTTTGGTCTGAATTTTTGTACTCAGGAGTTTTTGGGATCGCTAAACATGAATCTTTTTTTTAGTGAAATTTGATTGAAGTTCACAAATTTGGTCCGCCATCTTGGATTTGAAAACTATAAAATTATAACCTCAGGTTCGTGACTAGCGACCCAAAAAATCACCCAGTACAAATTTTCAGGTCAAAATATGCAGTAGAAAAAAGCATGACTCAAAGGGTTAAAAACGACAATCTTTCCTGATGAACAGATGGACGGATGGACGGATGGACGGATGGACGGATGGACGGATGGACGGATGGACGGATGGACGGATGGACGGATGGACGGATGGACGGATGGACGGATGGACGGATGGACGGATGGACGGATGGACGGATGGACGGATGGACGGATGGACGGATGGACGGATGGACGGATGGACGAATGGACAGATGGACGGGTGGACGGATGGACGGATAGATGGATGGACGGATGGACGGGTGGACGGGTGGACGGGTGGACGGGTGGACGGGTGGACGGGTGGACGGGTGGACGGGTGGACGGATGGACGGATGGACGAATGGACAGATGGACGAAGGGACGGATAGATGGATGGACGGAAGCTAAGTATAGAGTTTCGCTGGCACTCTTTGGATATGGAACCCTAAAAAGGAGCTGTAAATATACAAAACTGAACCCAGCCTATGCGTACGACGAATACTGTCGAGAGTAGATTGACAAGTTCAATATTTTGAGAGTTTCAACATCGCAAAGTTAAAAAAAATTCCCCTGAGTCTTTCCCAAGACGGTTTGGATGCCGTGGCATTGTCGGTATATATTGTTGGCTTGATAGTCACACGAGGATTATAATGACTTTAAAAATAACCATTTTGCTTGTGAAGATAATATTTCAGCCATAATGAGTTTCAACACAGAAGATAAACAGCTGCTGACGCAAACGATGGTTTTTTGATTTCAATTGCTGCACCAGTTGCTAAAAAGCTTTATTTTTAAAACACAATTCGACGATTCCTAAAATTTTTTCGAATACAAGGTTTGCATGAAAAGTTTTGCCGAAGTATATGTAAAATAAATGTCACAAATAATTATCTTGTCCAACAGATGATAACCCCATCGAAGGTCCTTAAGAAAAATCTCCGCTTTTCGTAAAATTGTTGAATTACTCAATTGACTAAAAACGACACCTCTTGCTGGATGACGTCAATGTTGATTCACTACCGTAAAGGCTTCCCTCATTGACTGATTTAAGATTAAATATTTAAAGATAAGTCAAGTCTCATTACATTTGCAGATGAGATAGTGTTAAGCCCTAAGATTAACCCTCCGCCTGACTGCTTTAGCTGCATGCTACTCATTCCATGAACACGACTAAATCCTGAACACATTCCAAATCACTTGGCACCTCACTTCCTTGGTAAATGTAAAAATCGCAACACCCACGAACATCAGTAACCATCTTACGGGGTGAAAACTGCAAGCCTCAGCGATCTTCAGGTGAAAATTTTGTGCAAAAAATGCGGCCATGGCAAAAAAAAAACGAATAAACGAATATCCTTGAGGCACATAATCAATATTCATCGCCAACGTATGCGGAAGGATATGCCGTGCATGTGTACCTCAGCCGAGTTTTGCAGCTGGCTTGCGAAAAGAAATGTAACAAAACAGAGCAGACGTCTAACACGATATTTCAAACATGTCCGGAATTTGCACCCGTACGTAGCAACGAAGGAGGACAGCTAAGCTTTACCTTCGATTTAAGGGTACGCAAGGGATGCATGGTACGGAGAATCACAGGCACGACACCAGCTTTCTATTTCACGCCTCTCTGATTCTGTCGTCCTTGTTGGCGTGTCATTTGATTAGACATGGGTGCGTCACCGTCGACATCCAAATTTACATGGAAGGGGTGTTTTGCCAGAGTTTAACTTAATAAACGTAAACAGCGGTACACGGAACTGAGGCACCCCTGAAGAAAAAGGAGATACTAATAAAATTGTCAAGGTAGATGGCTTTAGCTGCTGGTGGGTGGCGATGCCATCCACATAGTGTTTCTGTTTTTATTAAGCACTTCGGGGATGGGTGTGCTCTCATCCGTCTAAGGACGAATTGATTTAATCCGAACGATTGGTGCGTTCAGCGTAGCAGATGATTCAAAACACACATTCTTACTTTTATATCCTTTTGCAGGCCACCGGTTGACTGAATTTTACTTTTGTCTCGAATCAAAGTCTCATTCTCAGAAGAGGCTGAAAAAAAACGATGCCTTTGCCACTGGGCGTCAACTCTCAAAGTGTATTATGTAAATGGAAAGCTCTGCACTTACTGTCTAAAGACGATCGCAGTTATCCTTACAGGCACTCCTGATAAAGTTGTGTATTGCATTGCGAGACTTGTTGGAATACTTTTCATTGCTTCGGGGTTGGAATGCATTTGCCAGCAAAGCAAACGTGTGTTTTGAAACAAGAAAAAAAAAACTGCTCGAGGCCAAACGTTGACGTCGAAACTGCATTCAAATGTTGTGTCGGCAGGAAAATTATTCATGAAAGCAGAGCTTAGTAATGGGGTTCCCGTGTTCGGTGTCCATGTGTTTTGTGGTTGACACTAATGTTATGCAAGTGCAGATTTATATGGTTAAGTGAATTACCATATGGCACGCCTGTAATACTGACCTGATTCTCCGAAAGATTATGTCAGTGAATCTAATTTTAACTGACGGCTCGTGTTCATGTTTATCGAAAATGAACTTATCAAAATGGATCAAGGGAAGCATAAAATGCAAATTCATGAGTTTCGAAATTTGACACATATTTCTGTGTGTGTTTTTTGATGACATATGACGTTAGTTTGCAATCAAAAAAGTATATTTTCGAGGATCGAAGAAAAACTTTTGGTGAAGATGTTAGCTGTCCGGTGAGAAGTTGGATCGATTTTGAAGAACTGCTGGCAGAAGTAAAAAAAGTGTGAAATTTTGGGCAATTTTTTCGTTTGAAAAGGCTTTTCCGAATGTTGCTCTTTTGAAAAGAATACACCTTCGTTTAAATGGATGCATCTGCTGACTAGGCAGTGTGTCGTCTTCCCAACATATTTTCGATCAATTTTGGTCTTGAGTCAAGTTAAAGAAAATAATGATGACTGAATGAAGGGGGTACTAAAAAAAGAGGGAGAACGAAAATTCAATTCTAAAAAGAATGACAATAAGATGAAAAAAATATTTAAAAAAAAAACTTTTGTAAGGAGAAATATTGAAAGATTGCTTTTCTGAAACGTGTGTAGCTTAAAAATACCCTGATTTTTAAGGCTAATTAATTAATTAATTTCATATTCTCATGATGTGGACAGGAAAAAAAGCGAGAGGAATTAAGGTATTTAAAACGCGGCAAAGATATGTTCAAAGCTTTAGCTGAGCGGCAGAATATTATTCTGTCAAAAAGATACGAATGCAATTTTGATTTTTATAATTTTATATCTGAAAAAAAAAAATAGAAACATGATCACATCGACGAAGGCCGTGTACATACCGCACTGCATTATTGAATGAGTTAAGTATACTATCATTATCAGCTTGTGTTATTATTGAAATGATGAGGGTATTGATAAAACTTTTCCACGAGCTTTAATCCGCAGCCAGCTCTATCGAGTTCAGGAAAAGGCTTAGGTTGAGCAGACGAGTAGATATTGGAACTGCTTTCGATTTCGATGGATTTAAAGACAACCCATTTCTAACCGACTTACGAAATATTTGCAGCGAGTTCATCAATCATAACAAAAGTTCAGGCCAAAACGAGTTGGACATCGTCAGCATATTCCGTACTTACCTGCTTCAGGACCGCCTCATGCAATAGTTCAGCCACCAAGTGCAAGAACCTTACCTTGACCATGCCCGATAACTCGATCATTCGAGCAAAACAAAAGGTCAAGTACGTAGGAATTCACTTCGAAGAAAGATTCTGATTCAATTCCCATTCGACAGTCACTCTAAAAAAGGCCAATCATGCGTTATACCTTATCCTTCCACTGATGAGAAGATGGAACGGTTTGTATGTAAGTATGTTAAACCTTTAGGCCAACGCAGAACCCTATGCGTTCGCAGAAATTTATTTATACTAACTATAAGTCAAAAATCATTGAAAAATTGTAAATCAAAAATATATCTGAGCAATATAGATTAAATTGTAAAGAGAACATTCGTCAGCATATTAGTGCACCGATGCAGATTTGCAAACTCATGGTAGGTCGTTTATGGAAATACAAAATAAAATAGGTCCCAAAATGGATTCCTGTGGCACACCTGTGGCAAAAATTGACTTTAGCAAAGACGATTTAATATCAATAACAACTCTTTGCCACCTGTTGGCTTAAAAACTTCTAATTTACTATACCACGCTCACTCTAAATCCAAAGAGGTTCTTGAGCATAGCATGTAAAGCCTTCGAGAAATCATGTAGGCGGGGAATGATACAAAACCCTTGTCATTATTTTCTCGTATTTCCTCAGAAATATGGACCATAGCTGTTAAGCAGCTGTGGCTATCGCTGGATCCAAACAGAGACGGACCTAGACAAGAAATTTATTATATGCTCCGCTATGATGGTTTCAAAAGTCTTTGACGGACACGACAAAATACTGATCGGCCTATAGTCACCCACAGATGTTGCCTTTACGATTTTAGCTACTGCTGTAATCCTCGCGGTTGTTTTCCAAGACTTGGGAAAAGTTGTACAGCAACTTGTTATGTGGGTAGCACGACCAATAATCCAAAGTAGTATTTGTTTGATAAAGCGAACACAAATACCATCAACATGCGTAGAATGGGAGCATATGCCTCTAATGATCTCAATTACAACAGCCCTTTCAACATTAACAAAGTCAATAGACAAAGTACCTTCATTCAGGAAATAGTCATTTAGTGTATCAGAAATCGGCCAGAAACACCACAGTTTTTTAGGGTGTAACCACGTGTCAAGCTTAGCAGCATAGTAGTTTTTTTTATGAGTGCTCCAATGAGCAGCAAGAGGTTGATGCTTCCATTTACTTTAAATCCAATTTCGTGCTTCTATTGTATTGATAACATCAGAAGCTAACTAAGAAAAGTTTTATTGCAAATAGATGCAGTGATTATGAATATTAGTGAAAAGCATCTGAAAATAGTTCAGCTTTGTGTCAGGGTCCACAATGAGCCTGCTTTGGTCACAGGGAGCTAAAGTCATTGCAGCAGTTGCCAATATCGCTGAAGTCTCTGAAAGAAAATAATAAGGGGACAACAGAATGGCTTAAATGAACGTTTAGCATGCAGACTAGCAATTCACAAGATCAGACACAGAATCAAAGGTGAGAGAGAGATACTAGGAGAACACTTTAATAAGAAATGAATGGGACCCTGATTTAAATGATTTGGAAACATAATGTGGAGACCAAATCACGTAATTCGAAGGTCCACGAATTATACTGTCAAACTAGAATATAGTGATATTATCATCTTTTATTAAACCCAATTCAAAACAGTCGTATGGCAAAAAATCGCAGCTCCTCGACATCCAAAAAACATAACAAAAACGACTGATGACCTAGCCTGATCTTGCTGGAACCAAAGCTCATCCAGATCCAAACGAGAAATTTCTGGTAATAAGAAATTGGTAATCGTTTCTGAGTAGTGCTCCACTAAAACTGTGAAGTTTCTTTCATTGTCGCTTGGAATTAAAATGGGCTGAAAGTTACGCCACTTAAAACACACGTTTAGAATGAATAAGCTTCTCTATACTCCTGTGAATTTTCCGAACTTGCTCACGAAGTAGATAGAAAGAAATGCGACTCCATTTGAATAGTTGTTTTTTGCGCAAAATTGCCATCAATTTCGAACTGCCAAAAAAAGGCCAAAGCAGAAAAACTTTAAAAAAAGTTTCACCAGTCACTAAGTCAGTCAGTCAGAAAATAAATTTATTCAACTGAATTCTGAACCATTTCCTCCCATTTGAATGAAACGATTGGAAGAAAAGGAGACGATAAAATGAGTGAAGCCATGGCGCATTACATTTTCTTTTCAAACCTTTTGACCACCTCAGCAGTTTACAGCATAGACACGAAAGCACTTTTAGTTTAATTCGTCTTGACAATAACTCTTGCTCTTAGATCTGGGAGTAAAGTTGGTTGGTAAACTAGACATTTAACATCATCATATTTAAATATTAACTGTAACTGTGTTTGTCACTGAACTTCCTCTAAACGGCTTGACCGATTTTGAGGCAACTTTTTGTATGTGTTTAGGCAGGTCACTGGTTGGTTTTGATTCACTCCTCAATATTTTTGCATAAATAATTATTGGGCGATAGAACTTCTGAGAAGTCAATAATTAATCTTCTGAGAATAAATCATAGTTTTGTTTGCGTAAAATATTTGGCGCTAATTTTACTTTTGTACGTCACAGTTGTGTAGCCTTAACGGAGTGTTCAACGGTTAAATAAAAGCAAGAAAAATTCGACAAGCCAACGTTCGAACGTGACAACTTTTGTCGGGTCGCAAGCTATGCAACGTTAAATTTTCCAGATGAGGAATGTCGGAGGTGTATATATTATCTAGGATCGAACCAATTATTGCACCTTATGCGGCTCCATCATAATCAAATTCGATGTAGGAAAGAACATTGTTGAGGGATGCCTTAAAACTTGAAATTAGAAAGGATTGCGCAATTTTCAATAAGCAGAATTTGAAGTGAAGGCTGATCATTTAATGAAAGAATGCGTTCCACACAAACGCACATTTTGTCAGACACTTTCTCTACAAGTTGTACCAGTCCGGTGTTTTGGCCTGAAAAAAAATTGATTTTTATGTCAGCAGTAAGATGGTGGTGAACTTGATGGACTGCGCTGTGATATTACCTGAAACCAAATTGTTCATAAGGGGAGAATGTTATTGTCATCAAAGAACGTCAAAAATCAATTTTTTTACAACTTTCACCAAGAATTTGCTTATTGCTCTCAATAGACTGTATGGCAGCATATAACCTGAAGGTAAGGAAGCATCGTTGCAAGGTTTAAAAATTGGAATAATTCTTCTTTCTTTCCATGCAGTTGGAAGGTAACCTTACTTCAGACAGTTGTTGTAAAGTTGCAGTAAAAAATTTGTATCTTCGCTGAGGAATTGTTTTAAGCAATAGTTTTTTCAACCATCGAAACGCAGTGCTTTTCGATTTTTGGTCTAGCTTAGATGCTTTGCAGTTTGCTTAACGACATCAAATCTCCATCTCTAGTTGAAGTAGGTGCGAGAAGTTAATGCTAAAAATTAAAAAATAAATAAACGAAAACTTTCTTTTGTACGACAAATTTTTAGTTGTTGTTTATATAAAAAAAAAACTTTAAAAAAATTATTAAAAATAAGGCGAGTTACAACCTATTTTTTGTCTCTTGATGTTAAAATTGTCATACGCTTTTATATTCATTAATTAATAATTACTTTTAACTTTTAAGTCATTTTTTATCAACAGCTTGTCTTAAAAATAAGTCAATGATTTTTCTTTTGCCAAAAGTATTGTAGAAACAAAACTTAACAGCAAATTTTCTTTACAAATAAATCCAGAGATGTCCTTTGTCAATCTGGCGTACAAATAGCCATGCGAAGGCAAAGTTACTTTATGCATGTGCACTTCTCCACCAATATTTGGAATCAATATAAGGTCGTTGTAAGATTATCATAAAACCATGATGATGCCTCTTTACCAACCTAGTTCCAACGTCCAGGTTTCTCTATACAGGAATTCCTTTTTTATTAATTTTTGTTTCGATCTCTTTTAGCATTCAAAAAGTATCCACGACTTTTTTGTTATACAAAACTATAGGGATTAGAAAATATTGCATCTTAGCTCCGAATTTTGATTATGCTGCGTTAATTTTGTATTAAAAAATAAGACTCATTCTAAAATTTGTTGATGCCAATCCTGTTAAGAAAACAACATATGAGTCAGCAATAAAAAAAAGATACTCACCACTTGAACACAATGCGGGAAAATTTTGTCGAATTTTCATTCGTCAATACTTAACTCGATCCCGAAATGGTATCCTTTCTATCTGCAACCTCTTGTCTCAACAAATAAACAAGCCTTCCAGTAATCTGCCAACATTCTCCACTCGTCCCATGCAAACCAATTCGGCATTCGAACCATTTATTTTATTTTTATATTGTTTCTCGTCTCATCTCATACGACAAATCTTCAGTTCAGCTTTACTCGAAAGCCACAAAAGCTTGTTACAAAACAAAGACTTTCAATAAGTAATACCCCCACCCACACTCGCAATGACTTTAGGTCTTGTAATCCAACGTAAAATCCTTCGAAACCCGCCACCTCAAATGGATGTACCCGTAGACTCGAATGCCAACACATCTATGACAGTTTTTTTTTTTATACAAAAATAAAACTCAGATACAATCGGTCTTAGGACACACACACAAACTGTACCGCAATAAGTAATCGCATTGCAGTAATACTCGACACACTTTAGCCAGGAAGCAAAGCTCCGATCCCGAAAAGGGCTTATCACTCTTGTCTCGCAGAATCCGCAACACACTCAAAAGGATTCACCAGAAATTGTCGAAAATTCAGATTATCTGATGTAAGAAGCGAAAAGTACCGCACAGATACAGGGACATGAGTATGCCGCATGTTTCTAGAATGTTGAACAATTTGGTTATTTTTTTTTCGTCCTTTTTTTTGGAGAATTTAATAAACTTCCTCGGGGGAATTGTTTCTCTGAAAAATGCACTTGTTTCCTTGTTCCTTGACACACGTTTCGAAAAAGTGTCCTTCAAAGCGCATCAAGGAGAGTTCCAAACTTTCCCCAAGGAAAAGTCCTGCTCTATGAATCCGTGGCTATGTTGCACATGCCTTAATGTGCAGCCAATGTAAGTAGTGACTGTTCCCAGCAGGACACACAGGACACAGCTACGTTTCCAGGTAACAGCATTGTACTACTCTTATCTCAGCTGCACTCGACTGACTTTTTGGCAAAAGTCCAACCGTGCGAAAGAGTAAAATCCACCGCACCGCCTTGAACTTTGTGCTAGAGTTAAAGAACTGTCCTGCCTCTCTCTACGCTACGCTGTGACGAATTATACGGTGGAGCAGGACTACTGCTGTTGGGCAAAGGATTTTGACCTTTTGTGGAAACTTTTTACTCTCTTGGTTTTGGACATGGAGGAGCAGGTGTGGTGCATCTGTCGTACTCAGTGAGTTTTTGGTTGGCAAAAAAGGATTTTTGTCGAGGACTTTACGTAGCGACAGCAGGCAGTGACATTAAAACCGCCTGCCCTCTGCCATTGTGGTGGAAGGGTCATCGCAGTTACCTCTGTGTGCCTTGTTTGTTTGATTCGGACAGATGCCATTTAAGCCCGCAAAAAGGATAATTAAAAATCTGGAAATAAATCTCTAATCAGAGAATAAGTGACCTATTTTTCTAAGAGGTTTTCTTAACACAATATCGGTGTCGCTTCGTGTAACTTAGAAGAAGCCTTCGATAAAAGCTAACGTCGAAGGTGCTTGTACAATTAAAATACGAGTATCATTTTTCGATAGAAGAAATTTCAGCTTGGAAGTCTTTTAAGTGTTTCTCTTCTGTCCTTGCCTCCAAATTTGATCCATGCCCAAGACTGTTATTGGGACATTGGGTTTAGATGCAAGTAACTGTTAAAATGCGTTTCATGGACTCAAACATGTATTAAAAAAAAACATGATTCAAAAACCAGTGTCCAGTGGATAAGGGAACCTTTGAGCCCTTAGGGTTTTTAAACAAGAAGCCAAAAAGGAGGACCCCAGTGTTGTTAAGAATGTTATCATTGAGGGCACCCCTGACGTCCAGTTGAGGAAGTTTCACTTGACGAAGAAACATATCTTTTGTCTTCAAGTTGACTTGACTGTAAAATATCTAGATCCACAGAGATAGCCTTAATACGAGAAGAGAGAGCATCTTAAAGGAGGAAAAATGAAATTGGAGCTGTCATTAAGTACGTCAGTTTGAAAAAAGGTCAACCAAAGACATTCACTTATTCACCAGCAACAACTACTAAAGACGAACACCACGAATGTCGTCCATCCACATTCCTCACTGAAGACAATGTGAAAATAGTCGCAGATGAGGTGTTGGCAAATCGAAGAGTGACCATCAAGAATGTAGCTGAGATCAAAGGGATCTCGTATTGCAGTCTTTAAAGAATCTTTGCCAACGACTTTCATATGAAGAAAGACTCTTTTTGATCCAGAAACCAAATAGCAGTCGATCAAGCGAAAGCGACCATTTTAACCGATGCCAAGGAAATTCAAAGTGTCGAATGTGACAGGGAAGGATATGGCATATATTTTTTGGAACTCTGAAGAAATTATTTTGGTGGAATATTTGGAAATCAGGCTCCTATGGGATGCAATAGAGGTAAAAAAAGGGGCAAACTGACAACGCATTGATTCACAAGGCTGCAGTTGCGATGGCTGCTATTCAAGAAACAAGATTCGAAGTGCTTGAACACCTGTCCCATTCACCGGATCTAGCTCTCAGTGACTTCTATCTCGTTCCTTGGCTCAAGGCATACTTTAGGGGTAAGAAATTTAAAGATGAAAGCTAAGTGAGTTGAGGCGTTTTCGGACAGTCAAGACGAAGAATGTTTTTTGGAAGAGTGTTTAGATAGATAGATATTTATATTTTCATGTTTAGTTTACAGTTGCACAGTTCACACAGAAATATATAAATTCAAATGGAATATATATTGTTATATATATTTATAGAGTAAGGAATTGACTGAAGGAAAGCTATGGAAAAGACCTTTAATGTTAGATGACTATAAAATAAAGTATTGTGCTAAACTAATCAAAAAAATACAAAAATAAATAAATAAACACTTAATTTATGTGAAATAAATAAACATATTATAAATGTATAATGTATGTATGTAGCTAGTGCAATTCCTCCTTTGTATTACTAAGGTAATTAAATTACTTATTAATAAAGAATTAATAATAATGATAATAACCCAAAAACAAAAATCTATAGTAAATTAAATCAACAAGAGGAAATAACTTTTTTTTTTTATTATTGGCTGGCTCTTCAATAGGATATGAGTTGGTTTGAGAAACTCAGATGTATTTGATATCAACTCACTTCCCTGGGTGGAGCACGAAACCGGACGGAGGATCTATCTACACAAACCAATATTTTGACAACACGTATAAGGAAAGTAGCCGATACAACAACCATTGCAACAACGCCGCGCATTAGTTAGGCTACTATTGCTGGACCAATTCAGTGACAGTGCCATAAACTTGATCACAATGGCAAATGTTGACTGGACCAGATTCGAAAAACTTGACCACTCTAGGAATTAAACCTGTGACATATCAATTGAATTAATTGACAGGCAAGCGCTCTACCAACTCCGCCACCCAGCTGTGGGTATGCATGAATCGCATGAGTATACAAAAGTAGATATAATAAAAAAGATATTGTGTAAGCTAATAAATATGTGAATTAATACGTTAAATTAAAAGATAATAATAATAATAAATAAGTACGCAGAAATATAAATAAAACCATATTTACTTAAAATAATAAATTTAAAAATATGTTTGTATGATATATAGCCAAACTTAAAATTGAATAGATTTTTAGAAATGCAGTTTAAATTAACTTAAATTTTCCAAAAAGAAAGTGTGTAGTGTTAGAAAAAAAACAGGACCAAGAAACAAAAGCATTTCTGCCAAACTTGTCCATCTTCATAGCGACGTTGTTAGGTTACGCAAGGGTGGTTGAACCTACTTAAGTTGCAAGTGAGTCCCAAAAAGATCCATAATGGACTTCTAATTACAAACTAGGCCCTTATTAAATTTGTAAATTTGTTACGAATTCTAGTGAAACCATATGGTGCTCCTGATGATACTCATTCTGTCACTTTGCGTTTATTTCTGGCCATAGACTTCGAGATATGAAACAATCATTCCTAGAATTCCATACTATTGCTACGTTCTCGATTCAGTAAGTCTATTTCTTCCTTTAGCTCACATAATGGTCGGTGTGAACATTTTTCTGTCCTTTCCAGCTCCAGCTAAGATCTTCTATTGGCAAGTTCATCTGTCTTTTCTTTACCGTCTATGTTTATGTGGCCAGGAACTCAAGTGATGGTTATCTTTTGGCAGTTATTCTTGAACATGAAACAAGTACACTTCCACCATATAAAGGTACCTTCAGCCAAACTTATCTGTTGCTGCCAAAAGACACACTCAGACTTGCATTTAGGTTCATTGTGATATGAGGACTTCTATAACCTGCTATAACTATGCTGGGTAGTGTAGGGTTTTGAGAAGAATGCCTTCTGGAGGCCAAAGAACGGGTATTAGGGAAGAGCCAGTTTGTTTATCAAATGAAACAGGCGAGGTCTTTGGGTTAGCTTCAGCAAACGATAGACTGCACTCTAAGTCTTTCTACATGTTTTGCAAATGAGGCAATGTTCCAAGAGGCCAAAACTAAGAACTCTTAAGGTGTTACAATTCAGATTGAGTAGCTGTTTGGTTTTGGAGAGCGAAGTTTGTCTGGTGCTATTACAGGCTTCAAGAACGAAAATATTATATCTCTATTGTTTAAAGGATACAGTCTGTTTTGAAGGAGAGCAAGGCTTCCGCACTGATGGATCAAAGACAGCAGCATAACAGAGTTGGAGCCTTCTATGATAAATATGTCATTAAAAATAATTTCAGCGTTTTCCAAGGGAGCAATGCAGTCAGTTGAGTATATTCTGATATTGGATCCATCAGAAGACGTAACTGATCTCTTCGTTAAAATAGCGATTTACTTCTCACACAACAAATCATTTCCTTGTTACTTTTATGTCAGTAACCAACCTCATACTAAATGAAGAAACTCAGCTTCCAGAAATTCGTTAATCTTCACATGATCGAAGGAAACGATTCACAAGTGAAAATTATCCTTAATCTGTGCTGAGTGTTAAGCTCGTTACGATCCCTTCGTTTTCAAATGAAGCATTCGATACTCTTAATTCATCAAGCTGGAACCATGAGAGGCTTTGTCTACTTATCTTGGTCACAACACCGCTCTTCCTCATGACGTTTATAGTCGGATCTATTTAAAGTCTTTCCTCCACACATACGGCTGTAAGGTTTTCTGTTACCATTTTGACTTTAGGAAAAGCATTTTCTTAGTGCCTTAGTTTAATTCGATAAGTGATGCTTAAAAGCTCCTGTTCTATCGAGACTTTTTCTAGCAAATCATCATTTGCGCAGCACTGTAGCTTCTGCTGTCCTTTTGAGAATATAAATTCCACTCTCCCTTGTTGTCCATCTTTTCCTCTCCTCAGCCTAAATGTGCAATCTAAGTAAAACAAATATTAAATAATATTGCCTTGTTTATTTTCAAAGCGATTGCCTCCAAGGTTTTGTCCATCATCATTTACCCCAGAATAGGTTTCCAAAGACACTTATTCCCTCTTGAGTCGTCCTTTTCATATCCCTTTCGATGCCATAAAAGCCACATTTTCCTATTGCATTGCTTGAGGTTTCCTATGACAAAGGCATCTACCATCAATGACACGCGTCACCAATCCATTTGCACCCTTTGGTGTTCGCTTTTCTATGCCGTCAGTTTGCGCATTTGAAGCCAGAACCACCATGTAACTGCTCGTCCTGTTGGCCATAAGAATTCCATTCGAATCGTTTCAAACAACATTTTGAAAATACGTAAATTGAGGAAAATCGATCCAATAAAACATGGAAATTAACATGCTCACCGCATACGTAGTATGTACTCGTCGTTGTGCTTATCAAGGACACCCAGGATACAGCAGAATTTGAATTTCTGTTCTTGTAGGACTTCCTGTGGTTGCTTTGAACTTTCTTACAAAAAGAAAAAAGCGAAGAAATCGATTGAAAGAGGCTGAGCTGTAGTTGCCTTTGATAACTTTTAAGGTATAAGAGGGTAGAAGGAGAATCACAAAGCGTTCCTTGTTCCATTTTGTCCATTTTTTGGGGAGACTGCATGACAAACTCAAAGCGAAACCGAAAACATTCCTTGTTTTGGGTACACAGTACCAATTTGAAAGAGTTCTCATTCAGGTAAATTGTTTTTCACTTCTAAAGACTGTGTAACAATTCGGGTTGTTTTGAGGTTCATGGCCAGACTCATGGGGGAAGTCCGAAAACAGATGGAAATCGACTTTGCAGTGTTTTTGTGTTTTGAGTCATCATCCTGATTGGAAGTGTTATGGTGTAAACAGTACTTCCATTGGCTGGATTTGATCTAAACGGCAAACAGTGACTTGACCAGATTCGAAAACTCGATTAAATTTCAAAGCTTTTTCTACGAACAGTTGATCCAATTGAAAGGCTGAGTAAGATGAGGCTTTACAAGGGTGATTGATATGTTCCCATCTTATTTCTACTCAGAGGACATTAGACCTATTCTGACTCCTTGCCATCAGAGTCACCGCTCACTTCTGCGTGTCTTTCTTAACGAATTCGGAAGCATCCTGCTTCCGTTAAAATACCTCTGCCGATGTGCGCAAAGGCGCCATTCTTGTACCTCTTTCGCAAATCTTTATACCCATAAGAGTAACTTTTCAAAAAAGAAATTCGTTAAGCATTTCTTCCAGGGTCTCTTTTTGTATTGAGTTCAGATCTCGGTGAACGTGAAAGGGCAAAATATCTTCTGTAAAATTGTAATTTTTTTCAGCTGATCTTGAAACGGCTTGGCTTCTTCTTAAATTGTGATCAGCAATCCTTATCTTACCATTTAATAAATTTTTCAAAAATATTTGAAGAACACGTCAAGTATCCGGTATTCCAAGAGACTCAGATCCCATTTTATCCTTTTTATAATCTCTCCTCAACATTTTTTGAAGAAAAAAAGCAAAATTGCAATTGATTTCGAGTTAATAATTCTAGATGTTGATGTAAGGTCCCAACAGTCAAGCATGACTGTGGTTCCATCATGCTCGTAGGATGTGCCTCTTCCTAGTTCGTTTACCGTAGTACTTATACATAGGAGGAGCAGCATGAACATAGGATGTTTTTGCAGTGAATAAAATGCCTGGCTTCAAAGCGTCTATAAAGATTTCCTCTTTACAATTCAGATAGGCACATTACAGAAGCAGGAACTCAATAAAATTTCCTCCAGAGTTTAAATGAAGTTTGCAAAAAAGAGAATTTTAAAAATACGCAGTCGCTCTTCCACCGGTGGCAACAGTGAGCTTTTCGTGCCTCGAATCTACCTGATAACATGTATTTCCTGAATTCGTAAATTTACACTCATCTGAAAAGAATGATTTTAAATTTTTTTTTTTTCATCTCAGCACGGAACTTAGTATCAAGGTAGCGGCCCCACCAACCTTCCTACTACTTCATAATATGTTTGAATAATAAGAACTGGTCCAATATGTGTCGGTAGTTTACTACCATCTGATCAAACACTCGAGTCTTTTTCACGTAACTCCGAAGAGACTAAATAAGTATTTGACGGAATAGGTGTCGGAAGGTTTTGTTTTAGCCCTTTCAACTACAATATCACCGCTGTGACTGAAAGTGTCGTTAATGAGCCTTCAACGTTGGCAGAACGACATTCATTTTTTGCAGCACCTTTTAGACAAATAAATTGCGTCTCGGGGGGAGCCCGTAGGGTGTGCAAAAAGTGCTATTTTTGAAAACTCTTTTCTTTAAAACTGTTAATCATTTTTTACTCATTCTTTATTGTCTACAGGTCTGTACTGGGTTATTTTAATTTGATAATATTCGATCGAATAATTCCTTTATTCAAAACAATGATCACAAAAAAAATTAATAAATTATGATAAGCGGTTGGCGAGAAAACGAGGCAAACGCATCACAAAATTGATATTTCAGGAAGCCAGTTTGTTTAAAATACTGCTAAATAATAATACTGTTAAAAAATAATTTCAAAAATTCTTTTAAGTTACTCCCAGGGGTCCGTATGTTGCGATGTTTGTATTGTTTTATCCAAAAACGTAAGTTTTAATAATCAGTCGAAAACAAAAAATTATTTTCTATTACCGTGTTAGTCTCCTTTAAATACGGTCATGTTCTCCTGAAGTCCACCGACAATTTTTAGAAGTAATTCATCATGAACGACGAAACGAAAGCATTAAGAATCCACTTATCATTCACGAGGAGAGCCATAACATCCACTCGATGCACAGAACGGTGTTCCTAATTTTTTTCCGAGGACATCGTGGTCAACACGGTTACTGCGAAAGATATGCGTTACCGAACCACGAACATTAGGATACGCCAACCGCTCATACAGCTCCAGCACTCTGAAGGAACCGATTCAGACTTTCTGGAGTCTTTTGAAATATATGAGAACAAACCGCAGACTCTGGTTGCTTTGAAAGCAAATATCCGAAAATGCACAGCCAGAAGCAATTAAAAGAAGCGCCCTCAAGACGGATATTATCCTCCAAAAGCAATGGAAAAACACATTAAGGTCCAATTCAAAGCGTTACGGAAAACAACTACGCCAAATGCGAGTGGGACACGCGCACGAAGGGTTCTGTACTACCATACAGCATGCAATATTTCGGAAATTTCGAAAAAAAAACATATTTTGTGTCGAACACACTTTATTTTTAAACGTTGAACTATTTTCATTCCTAGCTTTTATTGCGGCCATAAAAGTGCACATTCTGCGAAAATTGCAATTCTTTACCTATTATAGTTTAAAAGATACAGCCCTGTACAGACGGAGAAATGGGCGGACAGAAAACAGAGTCTTGGCAACAAAAGAGTTAAGTTTAATGTACGGACACCCTATTTTGAAATGATGTCTGTTGATTTTAAAGATATAGAAAACCAACATGGAGTGATTATTTTTGGTCCACCCTGTACTATTCATAAGGATTTTTTTGTAAAAAAAAGGACACCTAAAATTGTATCGAAAGAGCCCCTGACCATCGCAGGTGTCATCTGCAAAATGATTAACCCCAAGCCTTTTATCCACCCACGAATGGGGTTATCCTGTACGTACTCGTAATTAAAAATGCAAATCTCAATTGCGTGCCACATTCACACAGGAGAAGATTTAATTGGTGGCGATTTTGCGGTGAGTAGCCAAACGATAATCCTGAGCATACGAATACGCTGGTAATGCACACTTTGGTTATGCAAAGAAAACTTCGACTAAAAAGGCGGCTCTCTCTGAAATTTAGAGAGAATGAAAAATCTCTCAATCTAACTGAAGCCGCATTACCATCGTTATCCTAAAAATTGATTTTTTTTTCACCAAATGTATAATTTTCTTTCCCTCACCTAGAGTTGGGTGTTTTTTTTTTTAAACCATCTTGTGGCATCCTGGCTGGTCGAAATCAAAGGACTCCCTCCACTAACTCGCCAGCCAGTCAATGGGAATTTTATTGAAAAAGTTTTCTTCTTTCAGATCCACAAACGTCCGTTCTTTCCACTGTAGCAGGATCTCAATGGAGGATACATAAAAAGACGATAAAATATTGAACAGGATGTGATATAAAGGAAAGTGTTGTCGTCCAAAATCGAAGGAGCTGAGCTAAAACAGCGAATACGATGACGGCGGCTCGGCGAAGACACATATCCCAGCAAGGATATTATTTCAAGTGAAAGCTTTCAAATCACGTAGCTGAAGGATTATTGATATAACGGAGGAATTCTCGTTTTAGGCACGTACATCGTACTATATTCTTTTCCCCCTTTAATGCGGATGAGAATAGGACGAACGAAATTCAAGGATCCAGCGGAGTATTAAACGATACTAAGTTGGTGAATTGGCGGAGTTGTCGGAAAGTTTGATAAATATTTTTTTTTGTCTTTCTTATTTTTTTTTTACTAAAGGACTTTGCCTACTCATGCACGTTTTGGTTCTATGATAGATTGTTTCCTTTTTTTTATGTGGAAAAGTCGGCCTTTTTTTTATTAAACACGTTCATTTGGTACTCTTCGCAGGAGTGGACAACTGCAAACAACTACAATTTATTAGTTATGACGGTATAGTGTGCGGGGTATCGAGTGTCCTACTGCGTCGGATGGTAGATATTCTTATTATGTGTGCTGATAAGGATAAGGACTATCGTAAATATGAATAGAGCTCTAGTCTTAGTGGATCTGTGCATGTCCATAAGGATTTACAAAACAGTTTTATGGATTAAGTGTCTTGTGAATAGGTCCTTGCAATTTATTAGATATCATTCGAGGAGCACTGTTGGGATACGAAATGTCTCTTGGAGATATAATTTGTTATTTTAAGCGACGTAGACAGATGTTTGTAGGCTTGTACATTATAATATTTTGTAGCGTGGGTGCAGATCATGTTTTTCATGCTTAAAATACTAAGAGGCTCAGATTATAGTTATTATGAATAATAATATATTATTTTGAACAAGTATTCAACTTAAATTGGATAATTTTTTTTTTAACATTGAAGAGAGTGTGTCAAGTAAAAGGTACAACAAAAACGATTAAATCCAATTGGCGTCATGAAAATTGTGCAAAAAACTATAGGAACAGCAAACCATGACTCGTCGTACGATAGCCATATTATTAACCTCCCTTTTGGACAATATATTTTGTCATATAAATTACATAAAATTCTTTGTCATTTTTGATCCCATTTCAACATTTTTGGAAATATCTCTTTCAGTATAAAATTAATCATGACAAATACTTTACGAAAATTCAGACTTTTGCCGTCACAAATTTAAGCCAAAGCCTGTACCAATATGGCCGTTAATCGAGGCATAAAATCGATCAACTTCTGGATTACTTCTTTTGATCTCTAGACTACCTGATGTAACTCAAAAAAATTGTCTTTCGATTTTGACCATTTTTTCGGAAATTTGGTCCACCAGTCAAGATCCTAACAATTCCAGTACTTGTCTGTTTATTGCAGCAAATTTCGAATTGGAACTCATAAGGTTTTGAACAAGGCTGTAAATATCCGAAGCAATTCGTTTAAAAATTATAATAAAGGTTTGTATATAAGGGTGAACCCCTGCTAAGTGATTAATTTTTTTCTTACCCGTTTTCGACCACCATTGCCTTTTCTTAACACAGTTTTTATAAGCAATTACAGAGATCTATCGAAACCAGCTTGGCAGGAACAAAATAAAAATCTGCAAACAAAACCAGATTGAAGTACCACTTTTTACCACAAGGAAAAGGATCTCAACTTAACCCTTCCTTTCCTCGAAAGCAAGCATTTCCAACACTCAAAACATTCATGGAAATGGAGTGTTTCGAATTATTTCTGCAAATTTTTTTCACACGAAAATCATGCATTCAATAAGGTGGCAAAAGCAACCACTAAAAGTTATCTGCAATTATAAATCTGTTTAAAATACACCATAGACTCTAGTTCATTTAAAATAACAAACATCCTCTTGCCCTTTATAAATGGCCACATGAGAGGCTCGATGAAGTAACCACGACGCACTATGCCGATTGAAATTCGCCCTGTAATAGCAAAACTTATGCAAAAATATCTGCACTTATTAACATGAAGTTGAGGCTATTATTACAAAATCAAATTAAAGGTTTTTTGAGTAGAAATAAGAGCTTACCGAACGATAGCAGTTTTGTTAATTCAGAATCAATTGGAATGTTGATGGTGCGGGCAGGCCAAATTGCACACAAATCAATATAATTTTATTTATTAATTTCTCAAAACTGTAACATGACATCCCTTGGAATAATATGATAGAAGCGCAAAACTCGAAACCAATCACTGCGATCGAAGAAATTTAAATTATCACACCAATACACCAAGAGGTGAAAAGATTCGCCGAGCTCTTAGAATAAAGAGGCTGGTTCATTTTATTTACAGGAAAAGCGACGATACCACTTGTTGATCGACCGAACGACGTGGTTGAAAAAAGGACTTCCTTAATAACGATTTCCAAACAATTCTTACAACCAGACACTCTTAGATGAACGGGAGAACGACCATTAGGATCATTATATTCACAGACTGTAAAACTTGCTGACGAATCTGCGAAGAAAGGATCAGGAATAGGGACCAGAACCATGTCAAGGAATATGAGAGTAGGAACGAGTGGACAAATCAGGAATTCAAATGAAAAAAAATTCAAAAATGAATTTGTGGAGCGACAGCTCTTTCGAGGCCATGGCCTAGCTTCACAATTAGTGTGTATGTGCAATTTTTTTCGCAAATGGCGGGGGTTGGACCTAAAGTTTATTACCTGCTCTGAATGGTTACCGAAGCTTTTTTCTTGACAGTTTTTAATCGTCAAAGGGTGGGAGGGGAGGTGTGGAAATACCAGATGTTCTTTGAGAACTCAAAAACGCCTTTTCGTCGTTTTGCCAAAGGCACTTCTACATATAATTTTTCTGAGTATTACGAAAATAAATTTGATAAGTATAATTAAACATCAGCTACTTACATCATAATTGTTGTATTAAGAAAATTAATTATTTGCTTTATGGTTTTATTGGATATTTGACCGAGGGACACGGAAAAGGGGTTGCCTAGTGCTCGCTGTCTTACTCTAGTAGCGCTGGGCAATTGCAAAGAAAATGAGTAAGTGTCTCCTTTTCTGAAGTGTCGTTACAGCTGCGACAGTGTGTGTTGCCTGTTTGCGTGGTCTCCTATCGGTCAGTGCCATGTGATGACCGCTGTTATCCACGCGATGTCAGTGCGGGTCCGACTTTGAAGATCCTCATTTCGTGTTAAATCATATAACAGTCTTGTTTTCGTGGATTTTGCACAAGTGTTTAGTTTAGACCACCTTGAGCCAGCAATTTTCCGGAAATATGTATCGATTTAAGCTTTGACTTGTCCTTATTGTATATGCACCTCCGCGGCTAGCTGTTGAGTGCTTGGCTAGCTCATCACCTGGAATGTGACTGTGCCCGGGAATTCAAATAATAGTTACCTTAAATCTTTCTACTATACTAGCAAGTTGTTAGCGGTCTTGAACTATTTTCGAGGATTTGGTTGTCGATACAAAAGATATAATGGGTGTTTGGCTATCAACGAGAATAGCTATACTTTGTATCGAGCCTGTGTGTTTGATTTATCTGATAAGATGACACGCTTCCTTAATGATGAAGATTTCCTTTGACTGAAAGATACTGGCGTCATTTTGCAGTCTCATATCTGCCCCGAGTCCGCAATTCATCTTTTAACCGTTTATGTAGGTTCTCACATCCGAGATGAAACTAATGTTCCCACTATCCCAGTCCTCTTTTGTCAGAAGGACGACGTCGACGTGTTTTTTAAAATCATCATAAGTTGGTGTACAGTCTGTCTGATGTGGTGCTAATTCCCTCGGTATCGGGTCTAGGATACGGCTGTGTCCATATGGTTTTGAAATTTATAGCTTAGATTCTCTCAGTCTTACTACAATATGTGTAGTTATGTTATGTATTTGGAGGTCTATAGGAAAAAGATAGAGCATGAGTGTCACAGCATCCGAAGGAGTTGTCCTAAGGGCGCCTGTAGTCCCTGTGCATGCCATTCTTTGAACTTTGAACCAAGCTTATAATCCGCAAGTGAGGATTCAACGTTCTACGGCAGTGTACATCCATTGAATCATTTTAGGTCTTAGGACCAACTTTTTAAAAACGTTTTGCTACAGGTATAGAAAGCTATACATGCTTTCTTGACCCGTTGATTAAGATTGATCTTCCAGCTGAGTTTAGGATCTGGATAGACTCTTTGGTATTTTGCGCTGGGTGATAGAGACAGTTGCTGACCGTTTAGGCGGGGGAGGTTAATGGTTATGCAGTTCCCTAACGTGGCCTGAATATTTCTGGTTCTAAGCATGGTGATAATCCATTGACTGATGTGATTATCTATGTTCAGACTTGCTAAAGACGCATGAACTGTTTCCGTAAATACGTTATTAAAAGCCCCTTCAATATCTAGAAAGGTTGTAGTGCTGTTTGTGCTGATTTACCTCAAAGGTAGGCGTACTGGGATTTCGATAGACATGTTTCATCTATAGAGTTTCGTATGTGATTGTCGAAAATCCGTTCAAGTGTCTTCAAGACAAAGAATGTGAGGCTTATTGGGCTGAAGTCCTTCGCATTTTCATGACCACGTCTTACTATCTTCGGTATGAAAATCACTCGCACTCGACGCCATGACATCGGTATGTAATTGCTATGGACACAGGTAATGAAAATTGGCTTAAGCCGCTGAATTACTACATCCAATCTGGGCCCGGGTATTTAAATAGGGCAAAACTGTTTAGTGCCTATTCAATTTTGTCATTGGTTATGATTGAACTTATGTTTTCCCAATTCCGTGGTATCACGGATCATGGAATGAAAAGTTCTGTTATATTGTCCTTGCAACCAGTGAAATGTATATCCAAGAGTATTTCTGTCCATGCCTCTTTTGGATTTCTTAGAAATGATGGATTTGAGTGCTCTTGAGATAGAATCTTACTTAGTCTGGCCGGGTCTTTAAGTGTATCGATAGACTGACAATATTCTAACCAGGATTGTCTTTTGGCTTCTCTAATAATCTGTTTATATAGCTTAAGGTATCTTTTTAAGGTTTGCCAATAACTATATTTGTAACAAATATTGTAAGTGGCTCTGATCAGTTTCTTGATTTGAGAGAGATTTGCATCCCACCAGATAGACAGAGATACTTCCATCAAAATAACTCTAAATGCATCTTTAGAAAGACGCAAATCGTTCAAAAACCTGCAAGGACTAATTACACATGGTTTTTAGAGAGTGATCTACATTTTTCCTAATGAAGAATACGTTCCTTCCGATTCTAAAGGGTCAGATGAATTTCTCAGTTCTCTCCTTGTTCTGGCTGACTTGATAATTGTCATTTTCTGCTTCCGAATTCACAATTATCTTTTCCTTCATCGATTGAGTTACATAATACCAAACTTAAGATCAGTCGATGCAGTCGACAATGATCATTACAATTCCTGAAAGAAACTCACACTAGAGATGATGTATAACCTATGTCCACCCTAAAAGTCGTTTCTTAGTTTTTGTAAAAGAATTTTAGAAATCGGATGAGAATTTTCAAAGATCTCCACTCATCCAGACACGATTTAACAGAAACCTCATTTCCCTACAACTGTGACGAGAAAGAGGAAGACTTGGAGCACTTGCTCTGCCCCAAATACTGCGATAAGCACTGATACCAGATTTGATGCAACTCACAGAGAATGGAATTTGTAAAACAATGGACTTTGCAAAAACAAGAAAAAGGTATCCCGAACACACAAATCATAGTCATCATAATGTCCTTATCACTTTTCACAACAAAAGTCCCTTTAACTAATACCTTTTTCACACACAAAATCGAGGAACACAACGGGTACAATCGCAAGCCTAATTCATGAGCAATACGCTCTACCTTAAGGATAGAATTGGAACTGTTGCAAATGGAGTGCATTTGAAGCTTAAATCCAGCTTGCCAGAAGGAGCACAAAAGGCACAAGCAGGGACTATATCCATCAAGGGAGATAAAACTAAACGACGTGGTAGAGCTAATGCTCGAAAAGTTGACGCCCAAAGATGTCCTTGCATTATTTTCTGTTCGAAAATCTGAAATCACAAGTCTAGAAGAACTAAAAACTGTGGCCAAAAATTGGGTTTTCAAATCGCACAAATTCAAAGAATTAAGGCCTTCGACTACATAGATTTTTAAGCCTTTAAAAGAAGCACCCTTTGAGCAACGATACGTTTTTGCATGCAGTTTGGTAAGTCACCATGCCGTCCATTACCTAGAAATCCAGTTCTTAAGCTTGTTAACGTTAATCAAATGATTCTAATACAATTCCCATTTGACTCATTAGCTGCAGAGCTCAAGGATTACACATCACATTCGCTCGCTACTCGGGCGTACACGCGCCTTGGTCTGTCCAAAAGGACACATTTATTAGAGTAGATGTATGGTATTGAATTGGCGACTTCGTTTAACCAATTTGAATCGAATTTCTGCCAATTTATATCCTTTCTGTACGCACATCGACCCCACACAAATGCAATTAAGGACCATAATTTCTGTCTGAAACAAACCTAATAAATTTCATCCTTCATTTCACCTCACTGGATGTCAACGCACACCACAATTTGCTTGTGTCTTAGTTTCTGGCCAAACATGTGAATCCCACAAGGATAACCACTTCATGTATAAAAATGAGCAGAACTCCTTAGATCCTTGAACTTAAAAGAAAAGCAACAAGGACCTATCATTTACTCAGTACACTTTCCGAAGTTAAATTAACCCATACACATTAATTCCATCCGAGCAATTCCATATACTCGTACATGGTAGAATTACTGCTTGCGGCTCCCCGAATTGTGGGCGAAAGGAGGCTACACAATTACACCTTTTTTTCGGCATCACAGGATTAACCGCAGGTGAATCGTTCGCTCACATACTTCGACTGGTAATTACTTCGGGACGTTATTCCGTCTCTAGTCTTGTTCTTATTCTGTTCCCTTTGCCAAAGTAAAACGGCAAGGACTTCTTAAATCATCAAAAAGGATAAGAAGATGAAAATACACTCGAATGTGGGTGGCGAGCGGCGGGCTAGGTGGGGAGTGAGTGAAGTTACTTCTCTTTGAGATTGGAATGGATTTGCTAAGAGGAAAACAAAAACAAAGGCGCCCGCTGGAGGAGGGATTTGTTGGAATCGGCCTCGTCCTGGTCCCGTTTGTGGGGCACCTTGTGTTTATTTGTGGATTTCCAGCTGGATGCCTGTTTTATGATTCTTTTTTCTTTTTTTCTTATGTTTTGGTCTTTTACCTTCGTCCTGGCGTTGTTTTTTTGTGTGTGTGGGTGTGTTTATGATTATTGCTCGTGTATTTTCTTTTTCTGTGATATTGCTTCTGAGCATGCAGGTAATTAGGAGCCGTGTGCTTTGCGGTTGTTAGAAGTTGTGCTTACTCAGTTTCACGGTTGGAGTGCATTAATTAGATCCTTTGCGTAGGCGATGGGTTTTTTTTTTAGATGGCTTTAAATGCGAATGGAAAAAAGGATAAAATTATATGGAGTGCTAATGGAAGAATATCGCAGGAGCTAGCTGTTGCACTTCTTAAGGATAAGTCCTTGTACTGCAAGAAAGGACCCACAGATTGGGATGGGATCTGAATGATGAGGATTTAGGGTGAACGTGAGCTTGGGATGAGTAGAAGAGTAAAAAAATAGTCTCACGCATCAGAGATAGTCGCGAAATTCGTTTAAATGTGATAAACAAGGCTAGACGATTCTCAAACTGACGTGTCCCATACATCATCGATCCCTGCAGGATCTGAATCTGGGAATCAGCTGCATCTCGCTGCTTCAGTTGTTTGAGCCAAGTTGTTCAATTGTTTGTTTTAAAAATCGGAAATTCGGCCTGTTTTTTCTCTTTTTTTCGCGAGTCTAGCGTCGGGCATTCAAAAACAATCGAAGCTGGAGCAGTGTTGATCAAACGCTCTATGTGGCAATACAATACGATTTAAGCATGATTTTAATGCGTCCAATTTTCGGTATTCAAAATTCTGGCATGTCTCCACGTGGAATGTACCCAAAGTTGGATTTCTTTGTTTCTAGAGGGATGTTTTTGTATGTGTCTTTTTCTTTCGTCTCGCACATCTTGAGAATAAATCAAGCTATCGAACCAAAATTGGGGTTGTTCATTGAGTAAAGAGCGCTGATCTTTGGTGCTTAGGCAAACTGGAAGAGCATCCATTGGCTAGTATAAGTCCGTCTGGTAATAAACGGAACGATTTCTCGTCGACTGCATGAACTTTATTTCGTTCTCATTAATTGAGATACCAATTCTTCTCGCCGTAAAATCGTCGGTAAGGCCACGTTGAGTGCGAGTGATGCCGTCAGTATCGTCCGCGTCAGTATCTGCCTTCCACGTTGACAACAATCTCATGCAACGTCTGTTCAAGTTTCAAATATAAGAGATGATTTGACAGCGCATCTGCTTACCGGAATGTTCTTGGTATGAACTGCACAGTATGTACTCGTGCTTTCGAAAGTCCTGCTGAAACAGTTTGACTGGGATTCCAATTTCCCGAATTCGATCATCGCACTGAGCAGTCCTGCTGCACTGAACATATGCGACTTTGAAGACGGTGAATTGATAGTGGGTGGGTACTGACTTAAAATTCATTTAGAATGTAAATTTTTCGGGCCGGTCACACTTGAATTGGCCGATTTATGAACTTCAAATACCAATCAGACGTTCACACAATACAATGGGTACGATCTTGTACGCGACGTTAGGTAGGAATATGCTAGCTGATCTTCCATTCGTCAGGCGTACGTTCTTCCTCCTTAAAGATGCACATTTCACCAAAGGATTTCTGAAATTTAAAACTCCGCCATTGTGATGTCACTTGCAACGAACCCTCGGAAAAAAGGTGAGCCCTCGTTGACAGCAGAACTCCGTACAGGATCATCCGAAGTGAAAAAAGTGCGTTTTAGAAGGTTAGGTTAAGTTATGTGCCTCATAAGACACCAGGCACAACACTGGGCCTATCGCGATCCCTGAAACGGAACAACAGCCTAAACACTTTTCCTCGAGACTGTTTATTTTCCTACAAAATTACAAAATTTTTTTTGTAGTTGATGCGTCCTACTTCCTCTGAGGTTTCAAAAAAGTGGGTGTCCAAACGTTTTCTAAGGCTTCTAGCTATACCAGCTATACCCTCACATAATAAATGAGTAATATCCCCTTCGAAACTCAAATCACCGCAGTATTTACATTCGTCTGTGACCGAGAGACCGATAGTATGCTCACCGCTTTCCTCAGTTGCTTCCTGCTCAGCTTAAGTAAATATATGGTTTGTCTTTTTGCTGTCGAATATAGGCCATAGGGCCTTTGATGCCCTAATTTTCCTTGAGTTTGACCAACTTTGGTCGGCTATTTTCATTGCCTTTTCTACCAGTGTTGCCTTAACGGCACACGTAGGACGTTTTATAGAAACACTTTTGGTCGGATGTAATTTACCCCAATTTCTGGCTAATTAGCCCGCTATTCCGTTTCCTTCGATTTTGGAGAGTCCAGGCACACATCAAAGTTTCACCTGATTCTGCGTGCATCATGCCTTTAGCATTGTGCGGCAGTTTCTGACTATTTCCCATTTCGTTTCACACGATTCTTGTGCCTTAAGCGCAGCTTGACTGTCGATGTAGAGAGCGATATGCCGGCCGGATACCGATTTCATTTCTAGTAGTTCTGCAGCCTTAAGTACTGCCTTAAAATCGCTACAAGTATCCGGGAGTCTTTTAGGTATTAATTTATGAAGAAGATTCCAGAGCCTGTTCCCTCTATGGTCTTGGAGCCATCTGTGCATACTTCAATTTCGTTTTGCTGTGATACTACTTTTGCTTGCCATTCATCTCTTCCAGGATACGTTATTTCGTACGGCGAATAGAAATCTTATTCAGGAAGGATTTCGTCTATTCCCTGTATTTAGCCTATAAGAATTTCATTTAGAATTGAAAATTGCCCGTGCTAAATTCATTAAGAATCGAGCGGTGCAGTTAAAATGCGCTTTCTCCCGCTTGAATTCTGATCATATGAGCATATGGAGGAATACGTCCAGTTCCGCGTTAAGGTAGAACGTAGAGCCCCTGTTGTGGCAACAATGGCTGTCCTCTGTACTGCTGCTAATTTGCCCAATGTAGTTGCCTTGAATGTTATGTTTAAGTTAATAATATAAACTAGAAATTGGAGTACGGAAAGTAAAAAAGTGAAAATTCGATTTTTGGTAAACCTTTTTACAAAAAATTAAAAAAAATACAATTTTATGAAATATTTCTCTACATTTTTTTTTTCAATAGTTTTATCGAAAAAATAAAAATCCTTCATCCAACTTCTTCTAAATTATATCTCGAAGACCTGTGTGGGATTTCGTCAAGATCGGTTCAGTAGTTCTCAAGAAATCTTGACAACCGACTGTGAAAAAATAGTTTCGAGAAAAAGCCTCAAGGCTGCATCTTTGAAACTATTACTCGAATCAACTTGAAAATTTAGAAAAATAATAAATAAGCCGCGAAACCCAATACTTGAATCCTGAATTGGACAGATGTTCATGTTTTCAAACAGAACATCGATTTTTGAAAAAAAAAAATAACTTGTAAATGATCCTTCGACTTTGCTATTTCGGAGACTTTTTATGGCCACATCAACTTTATCTACTTGTTCGAATGGAGTTGGGTTTTCTTAATATCCTATAATTATATCTAGGTCGCTTAAAATTTTGAAATTGTGATAAGATTTCTTTCACAATTGTAGCCTTCATCATTGAGACTTCCCTGGCTTCTGCAGCATCTTCTAACGTTCTTCAGCCTTGGCTGCTTACAGTATAATAGTTTCATTAAGTGACCGCTTATTGTTGAATTCTTAAGCAGGTAATGGTCCACCTGACATTTGTTCCTTTCGGTAACATACTCTCTGAAGGCTCTGGCCTTATTTTGCAGCTTATGTGCAGTTTATAGCACAATTTGCAGACTGCTGGTCTAGCTACTACTTAAAAGAATTTTTGACGAGCCTTCTGCGTCGTTGAATTGGTAGGAAGTTTTGGTAGTCTCGGAATCGCCAGAATGCTCCACGGAGCTTTATGTGATGAAATTTTGTCCTATTGAGTTGGAAATAGAAGACTGAAACTTCCTCGACTACTCCACTAAAATTTTTTTTTCTACCGCTTTTAGCATTGAAATACCCAGATTCGATTTTGACGACATACTTCACAAAGGCTCCGTTCAATTGGTCTTTTACCTTTTCTGTAGGAGCACGGCTACATATGAAAATGATATTGTAAAATATTCCTTCGATGCGAATCACAAATGCAAGGCAATGCTTATTAGTTTCAAATCAATGACTTTCGTTCTAAGCTGTTTTATCATGATGAATCTTTATCAGAATATTTTTAACCTTTCATGACAGCCTTAATACAAGTAAATTTCGTATTCATTCATTCCTCTTCAATTCTCTCGATCGTATCCAGCCTTCTTCTTTGATCGTTTCCGATTTTCGACCAGCTATTGCGGTATGGACTGTTCTTTCTTTCGAGTTACATACTAGTCAATCGTTGTCCTTTCACGTGAACGTGTTGTCTTGGCCTTAAGGATGGTTGGGGTGCTAAACCGACGCACAACCGATTTCTGAACGGGTCCTTTTTTTCTATTCTGAGTTGAAAATTAGGAAAGTGTGGGAGTGTGGATCATTGCTGTTATCATCTGCACAAACCAGTATATTCAACAACATAAACTTTAAATGCCAGCAGCCGACACACTAACCACTACAGCAGGATTGCCCACTAAATCAGACTTTTAGCGCTGGTTGACTGCTCCAGTGAAGAGCCATTTGATTTGATTCCAACGGCAAAGGTCACTGGACCAGGTTCGAATACTAGTTTTTTTTTGAGGATTCGAATGGGGACCTATGGATTGATTCAATTGAAGGACAAGTGATTAATTCAGTTAAACACAGCCGTTACGCTGCATATGGTAGTTCACGACTAAAAGGCTGCTTACATGGGTGTACAGCTCAACTGCGAAACTCCATATCAATTTCAATTGTCTAGGTACAAGGATCGTTACTGGCTTTCGCATGGTTGTAAACACCTATCCATCCATGCCATTTGGATAGATATATGGTTTTTTTTTTTGTTGCAAAAGGCATGGGTAAAAAAATTCACTCTGGTTAGGGGAAAAATCAATCTCTCCTTCTGATCACTGAAATAGAAAAATAATTCGATGAAGATTTTGAGATTTTCCAGTACGCCGCTTCGAAAAATTACGAAAAAATATGTGCAAATCTTTCTGAAGTAATCGACTTAAAATTTGGCAAAAGCATAGTTTAAGCGTAGTATCAAAATTAATCAATTCGCCAAAAGGCATGCATCAGCCTCAAAATCATAGCAAAGACTTCAAAAACGTCAGACTTCTGATTTCTTCAAATCTCTTCAAAATCAGTAGTTTAACAGTTCAGTTCTTCAACCACAAAAAACTCACTATCCTGCGCAATATGGTTGCCTAAATTTGTACCTCTTACAAAAACATAATGGAATCTACTAATACCCGTGGTACCCTCTTGAGGAATTTTCCTACACATGCAAATGCAAAACCTCTTCCATAAACATTCAATTCAATTGTAATTCCGAGCAAAAGTCATTGACATGTGCTGCCAAACTAAAGCAGGTGCTCCTGCCAGCCACCTTTCCCACAAAACACGAGTTCAAATCAACTATTTACAACCTTCAGGAAGGCATGAACACGACCGAACATTCAAAGTTCAACCTCAGCTCTCAATTAAGGCCGGCAACCCCTTATTGTTACTCCTGCCATAACCGGAACACGTTCCGCTCAATTTCATGCAAAAACGATACCCTTACAACTTGAACTTCTTGCTCGACTTTAACCCGCAACAAGCACCCTTTCTACCTCTCCCATCCATCGCAGCCATTTGCAATTACACTTTCCGTAAGGACGATAGTTCGCACAATAAAATTAACCTCTGCGACCGACCACACACTTTGCAAAACAAATGCACCAAAGCTACCTTCTTCTATTTCCATCCATTTCGCCCCGCCAGACCAGCTGCGGCCGCCGCCAAGACCGACATCCTTTCCTGCGACACACACACACACAGACACACACACACACAAAATGTAACTTAACTAAACACAAAACAGGAGTAAGGCGCCTGCTAGTGCATAGCGATAGCACGTAATAAAAATGTTAACACTCCAACAAACAAAAAAAAATAAGGACATTTAACATCTTTACACCGAAAGGATTCGAGTTCAGTGAAATTGTCGTCGGGCACATAAAATTCCTTCAACTTTTTGAGTTTTCTTGGTAGGGCAATAAATTTTTTTTTTTTTGCCGGCCATGCACAACAATACAGACGTGGGTTTAGTTTGGGTTAAGGGCGGTTGTACAATTTTGAAGATTGTCGCGAACAGGATACAAAATATCCTCCTCCTTTTACCATCAGTCAAAAAAAATGCATATAAATTCGTTAAACAGCATCGGGAAACTTTTGATTGAAATTCCAATCAAAATTCTTACCGCCTTGTATTACGAAGGCTTTTCCGGAAAATACCATTTTTTTTTTGGTTGTCTGTCTGTTTGATGATTTGACACGAGCGGCGCGGCACAGTCAATGAATTAGTTAAGGACTCTGAGCGGAGGGAATGTACATTGGTGCCGTCAAAAGGTTAATTCAAAATTGAATTCAATTCGAAGGATATTAAGACTCTTTCTTTTGTGTTTTGTTCCTTTTCATTACACTTGGCATTCGAGTTTAATTAGTTAGAAAGGAAAAAGGATCCACAGAGATGAGCCTGCGGGGAATTTTTTTCTTGCGTTACTTTACGCAGTTAACAGGATGTCAATGGAGAAAGGGGAATTTTAGCAGAGTCATAAAAAGTAGGTACTCATTTAATAGTCTTTCAGAGTTAACAAAGGCTTGTTGTTTTGGAAAATTAAATGGGAGTATGTGGGGATTGATATTAAAATTTTCAGTCCTGAATTTCGAGGATGACACCATCATGATAAAATCAGCTTTGAGTGTGGATTGAGGGAATTTGATGGAAGAAAATAAATTTTTAGATGTCTGCAATTTTGTCATCAATCGACGGCTCGTTGCCTTTGTAATTTGAACAGAATTTGAAGCTAAATAATTATTTTGTTATTACTCGAAGACCCGCTCTCAAATATCTGAGATTTATCCAACGGTCCAACAGTCGCGAATTGTTCATAAGACTCCGCCTCATGATATTGAATCAAGGTCAATCGACATCAGAAATAAGCTGAAGATAAAAGGACTATCATTATTGAAAATATGGCCAAATGCATGTCGGCCACGCACAAAAAGGGTTCCGTACCACCGTACATTGTACCATGTATTTTTCTAATTTCTAAGAGTCTACGTCTTTTCTACGGTTTTTGTATTTTTCGCTTTAGTTATATCATTAGATGTTACTTTTGAGCACGATTGTTGGTAAACGGAAAGAACAACTAAGGTTTTGATTAACTTCTGAGTGTCAAAATATGCGGGATAAGCAGCCGTATCTTTTGACTGCTTCGATATAGAAACATGTTTTTTTCACAGCTTTAAGAGACCACAGTCGAAACATATAAATTTTAACTTGATGACTCTTCCAGTACCTGGAAATATGGGTCTTGATAGACAGACAAACGCAACGAAGTACTCCGATAAATTTCTGTTTTTCCCTTTGGGGTACAGAATCTTAAAAAATACACAAAGGTTAAATGCGAAGAAGCCCGGCTTCCTACTACATATGCTTATGAAGTATCCCGTCAAGTATTTAAGGTCTTGTTTTTGAAAATTATTGCAAGGAATTGCATGAGGCCCTTGGTTTTCAAGTTAAATACCAATCAGAAAAAAACTACAGCATGATTCTCATATTTAAATAAAGTAATGTGGAGTTAAACAGTGCTGATTTTTTGCTCTAAAAACAATATCATCCAAATGCCTTCCGTTTCACGAACACACTTACAATCGGAAATGATTTTTTTTTATATAATTTGCTGCTCTTAAGAGGTTATGATGGACTCGTTTAATGCAAGAAGAACAGAACGAGTGGAAGAATGAGGAGAAGAATGATCGATTTTTTTTTGTAGTGGTTTGAGAAACTCAGATGCATTTGGTTTCGATTCAATCCCGTAGGTGAAGCACAAAATGGGACGGATGATTTGATATCGACTTATTGAAAGTTTGGAAGATTTAGCTCAACATCAAGTTATGCCTTCACAGCAGAGCCATCATAAATCTCCACAAAACACAAAAAGAACTCACAGCTCTAGCCGATACAACAACCACTATAACAACGCCACCCAGACTACTATCGCTGTTCGAACAATTCAGTGATAGTGCCATTAATTTGTTCCCAATGACCAATGATGGCTGCACTAGGAGTTGAACCTAGGACCCGTCCATCTCATCAAAGGCAGGCGCTCTACCGTCTGCGCAACCCAGCCAAAACTTGGGAGTCGTTAGTTAAAATGTAGCAATTTCAAGCTGGAAAAGGTGTCTGTATTTTTATCGACAAAATAAATAGTTATCAATTTCAGAACCATTTGAAAGAAAATTCCCCTCAAGATCATATACTTGCGCAGGGCCTTTTTCACTATTCTAAGCATTTCTGATTTGCGCTTTTTTGTATGGCCTTGAGCTCTTCCAATGGCGCTGTTCCTTTATGGGATCAGGAACAAGTCGCAAGAGCCCAAGTAAGATGAATATGGTGGCTGAACTATGACTTTAGTGTTGCGACGGTTTTTTTTTATTAAAACTTAGCACTTAATGGACAAAGTTCACTGCATGGCATGAGCCAACTCATATGCCGACATGTATGGCATGAAATGTCGTCGACGTCTTTCCGGCTTACAGGGAAAAGCTTGTACCACTCTTCTTTGCTCCAAGTAAACCTAATGTGCAAAACGACTGTCATGTCAACAAATGTTAGGAATTTGTGTTATAATCAAAAAAAAAAAACAATCCGAAATTGAATTTACGAAGCCTGCGAAATTTGAATAGAAATCTTAACGCAGCTTGCGCATTATTTCGCGTCGAACTGGAGCAACAAGTTCTGGAAACTTTTCTGATGAGGATGTCTCTCCTTGTTTACAAGGCTGTGAAAAGATATGTTGCTTTGTCGTCCTACTACATACTCATCGAATAATGAAGCGAATACGATACGCAGAGGAGGATAGAACAAATGCTATTACAGCATTTCGTTGTTTGTACGTCAAGACCGAGTTTCTCGGGTATACGTAGTGGTGTCAAGGTGAAATCAATATCAAATACTTATGTCTACGTTCCCCTAAGGTAATTAGAAAAATGTGTAGGAAGCTGAATATTTTGATATTCAAAATATACATATATATACGAGTATCAAAATATACAAAAAAAAGCGGGGAAAACTCTTCGAGACTCGATATAAGTTACACAACTATATGCTTGTACGGAACCTTCTTTGCGCATGTCCGACTCGCGCTTGGTTTTCTTAAAAAATGGTATGGCTTCCCATGAGAGTCGACAAAAACGAACTTATTTGTTTACTTATCAGGCTACAGTGATTAATCGTTGAATCGGAACTTCATTGCTCTCTTTTGTCATGATTTTGATGGTTACGACTTGAAGATGCTCTTAGACGAGTCATTGTGATGGACGGATTTTTGCCTTCCAAGCTATATCTACGTCTTCATAAGGATCCTAAAATCCGTTTAACTAATCTGTTAACATTTGGCTCCAGATAGAAGAAAGGCTCGTCTTAATTTGAAAATGTGGACCAAAATATGATCAAATGTCATACTCAAAGATAGTGCGATGCAGGACGGCTTAAGACCACCCGATAGGAATATGCCCGAGAAGTTTTTTATGTTAACATTCACAATTTCTGTAGATTGGTCAAATGGAGTTGAAACATCAACTTTCGCACTTACTTTTGTCCGCGCGTCTTCGAATAAGCGGCCTTACCTTTTGTAAGACATTTGAGAGGACAGAAGATCTCTTCATAGCAGAAAAGTGGGGCAATTTGATTTACCGGATTTGGGCTTCCAATAACTCTCTCCCCGAATGCTGCTGGACTTGAGCGATCATAGAAAGCTGTCAGTGACTTGCATTTTTGCAGAATTTCATTATGTTATTTATGCTTAAAGACTCTTAAATGTTCTTGATTTGAGAGGCTGCGTAAGCCCCTGTTTTGCAGGCTGTTGTCTCTGCACTCATTCTGTTTTGCTCCATTTTTTTTCTTCTTTAACATCTTGCAGTCATTGTCTTTGTACGGACATTTTTATTTGGTTTTAAACTGAATTCTCTTATTGTTGGCGTTTTTGAACAACGGTGGCGTGACGGAGAAACCTCCTCTCAAACGCGCTTTAAAATCATTGATCGAATTCGTCATATTTAAGATTTTGAGTGTTCTTTCGGGTTTCTGAAAAATATGATAATCGGAGTCGACGTTTGTTTCTATAAAGAATGCGTATCGAAGATGAATGATGCAGTTCCTCCATTCGCGACTTCGACGTCCGAAACGGCTAGTACCATCATAAAAACACACTTCGGACGGGCTCCGCATGTTCGTTTCTTGGGGCCTTACAATTCCTTTTTGTAAGAGTCTCTAGGATCGAACAACTTACCAGATGTTTAGACAGACATTTTTTGAAATTAAAGCGTATGTCAGACGAAGCGGCTTAAAACTGATGCGTCGTTATGTAACCTGATTTCCAACGTCAAATCTTCTTCTCTTTGAGTTCAAGCTTCACCTTCAATTCGTGGTCATCAGCAGTCGTGCAAAAGAATTCGTTGTTTCCTTTTTATTGATGACCATAAAAATTATCTATAAACTTTAATTGACTTTTCCCCCAAACTCCTCGAATCCTCTAAAATGTCACATCATATATATTTCTGGCCCAGTATAGTTAGTTCACCTTTAAAGCCTTTAAATCTCCTCAGAGATGTGAAGTCGAAAACTTTCAAGCACCCAACATGACACAAACAGCTACTACCAAGGATAATAATTGAAACTTTCAATTAAACGAAACTGATCCTCGCTATGTGGAAACTTTTCCCAGAAAAACCGCAACTTTTCTGCAACACCTACATTAATCCCTCGTCCTCGTCCTCGGCTTCGTCCCTTAGCCTTTGTGCCCTCTAAAAACAAGTTCAGCATCTCAAAAGCACTATTCCACTGCCACATTGTCAAGAGCTAAAGGATAATTTGGCAAACACCCGAACCGACAGAGCACTAGTTATACCCACCGCATCAGCCGAACGTTCATTGTCGACGCGACGCTTACTCGATGCAAGGACTCTTCAAGCGAAACTCCTAAAAACCACACGAATGTGTCAAGAAGGAACTTGCAAATTCACCCCAACGGCAAATCCTGCAAAATGAGAAAAACTCCCGTCGGAGGAAACAATTTCAAAAGTTTTTTGTTTTTTTCTTCCTCTCTCGCACGGAGAGAAAGTTTGAAGCCGCTTGCTTTGGTGTGTGTCGTCACCTCTGCGGGGGATTAAAGGCGGCGAAGGATTTTTGAAACATCCTTTGCTTATAGTAATCTCATTATTTTCCAAAGGGACACCATAAGTATTCCATACACCAATCAATCTTTCCTGTCTACTCCCGTGCAGTTATATCCTTTTCTATGTGCCGCTCCGCAATTTGTCCTTAAAACGTTTTCATCCTTTGTCCACCATACAAAGTCTCATTTGATAAAGGATATTTTACTCTTTGCGTTCCACCAAAGAAATTTCCTTTTTTTCTCTTTTTTCTTTTTGGATGAAATAGTTATCCTGGGAAATGGAAGGAGAATAGAGGGTTTCTGGTGCAGGATTTCGTTCATAAATTTCCAGTGGACGAAGGATATTGTTAGCACGAGAGCACGTCACTGACGCTATAACATTGTTCGCTTGACAGAAAAAGAATAATATGTACTTTGGCGACCAAGGACGAGTGTGGCAGAGAAAACGGATTACTTTGGTCCTCGGACAGAGGGGATTTGTGTTGACTTTTAATTTGTTGCATTTAGGGTTGTGTGATTTATCGGCACGAGATGCTCAAATTTAGAGTCCAGTTCCCTTAAATTGAACAAATAAAAAAATAAAGGGTGTCTGTGAAATCCTTTAAATATGCATCCGCTACATTTCCGTTTGTACGTTCGTCCGTTTTTCCGTCCATACATCGTTCGTCCATCTGTTCGTCCGTTCGTCTGTTCGTCCGTTCGTCTGTTCGTCCGTTCGTCCGTTCGTCCGTTCGTCCGTTCGTCCGTTCGTCCGTTCGTCCGTTCGTCCGTTCGTCCGTTCGTCCGTTCGTCCGTTCGTCCGTTCGTCCGTTCGTCCGTTCGTCCGTTCGTCCGTTCGTCCGTTCGTCCGTTCGTCCGTTCGTCCGTTCGTCCGTTCGTCCGTTCGTCCGTTCGTCCGTTCGTCCGTTCGTCTGTTCGTCCGTTCATCCGTTCGTCCGTTCGTCCGTTCGTCCGTTCGTCCGTTCGTCCGTTCGTCCGTTCGTCCGTTCGTCCGTTCGTCCGTTCGTCCGTTCGTCCGTTCGTCCGTTCGTCCGTCAGTCATAGGACTGTATCTTCTTAACAATAATAGTAAGACACTTTTAAAATTAAGGGGGGTCCCCATACAATGAACATTTTTCTAAAAAAACATAGAACTATTTTACGGCAAGAATAAGACAAAGAAAATTCAAAGTTTATTTAAAAGCCATTCGATTTATGGCGAAAAATGAGGATGTGTACGCTGGCGGGTGGTATGGAACCCTCCGTCTCTGTGTTCGACTCCCACTTGGTCGCTTTTTTCCAATCCACACTGTCCACCCTTGTCTGGTATCGACTGTCTTAAGCTCACACATCAATCAAAAAATAATTGGCTTACCGTGTGAATATTCATTTCAACCCTCAGAGGATGAGTGAGACTGAATTAGCCTAATTAATATGACTACCACGGGGGTTTTAATGGGGTCGCGAAATGCAAAGCTTCGCCCCGTTACTAATTAAATCACAATTGCAACCCTCAATGGCTCATCTAAATACAAATACTTCTCACGCATATGATTTCGTCGAGAACCCAGTTTCTAGCTGAACAAATACCTAATTCAAATGTGCATACGGAATAATGGCACACTATGAGCAGAGTATGTGTACCTTCGAACGAGCTTTTTGTTTGCTCCTTCAGTTGTGGCGAATGAGTTATCGCCTGCACAAACGTAGTCCTTAGTTTTTATGCCGTAAATTATTGTTTTAAAGCTGCATTGTTACGTGGTGGCCTGGAGACCCACAAATTTACCTATTCCACTCTTAACGTTTACGCTCCGTGTGACGTTTATAATTATGCCACAAGCATTTAATGCAGCGTCGGGCAAGGACGCCTTGCATCGTGCAGCATAATCCCGGATACCGGCACGGTACTGCCAGCGTTCAACCAAACCAACCGGAGATCATTTCCAACACTTTGGCATGGAAAATTTCCACACACAGGCGAGGCTATGGCATAAAGGAAATGGGAAAGTGGCGATACTATTTACGTGCTCTCAGTTACAAATCCTGTTGATACACACACATGCACACACGCATGCATAAAGGACCATATGCAGTGAGCTTAAACACTTCAGTTTGCATTTTCTGTATGAGCTTGATGTTGATGACGAGTTAGTGGGCGAAAAGGGGTTCGTTTGAACGATTAAAAAAACAGTCGACTTGACAGGACGACACACAAGGATATGGCGTTTTTATTGACAATTATAATCAGTGATAAGGAGGACAAGTGTTGAAATGTCTCTTATCAGAGAAATGAAAGTGAATGTGGAAATGTGAAAAAATAATTGTTGATCTTTCAGTGGTAAAAAAAGAATGGATTTTTTTTAATGATCTGTTCATCTCGGATTAAATCTGGTGCAGTGATTCGAAAGGGTAGAGTCGGAAGAATGGCGATGAATATGACATCGAATTATTTACATTCGTCAGATTCGCAGTATTTTTTCTTGTCAGTGTGAAGAGCATGATCTTTCCAAATGGACAAGACAATTTTGTCAGGCGCCAATAGCGTAACGTCAATACAACGACCATTCACTCTGTCAGACTACTATCAGTCCTTTGATTGCATTCATTGAATTCATTCTTAAACCTTGGAGTAGAAGAAAGGCTTCGATTACTACAAACTGTCAGGAATTTTGCCCATCACGCACGAATGAAGACCGAAATATTTGAAATAGAGTCGAAGCATATGCAAGCTCGATATATCAGGTGGATCAAGGGCTATTTTTTTTTAAATGGTGTCGAATGTGCATTGGCTTTTTTGTCTCCTGCTTTTCCATCTTGAACAGACCATGCAGAACTCAGATCTGACACTACCAGACTTCTTCCTTTGGCCTTTTTTGAAAGCTCGCGTTAACAACAACAAACCACAAACCTTGTTATTCACGTAATTATTTAGTCCCACCCTGGAGATTTTCGGTAGCATGTACTTTTCGAGCCATTTAGGATTCAAACGGCGGGTAAGGAGTACAGTCGAGACAGAATGAGTAAAATCCAGATTGGGAAGGTTGACCAAGATTTTTACCCAATGTACTATGTTCAACGTTCTGATTCAAATCTGCAAGCGTAAGTGCCTATTTAACCCTAAGAATTTAGATCGGTGTGCCTCTTCCTCTCACGAGAGCACTTATCGCCAACGTGTGGTGGAGCAAACGAGGGTCGTTTGGAGCTTACTACCCTTATGTCCAATTACAATGAAAATCCCACTCAAGTTTGTCAAACGCTTACGCACCTATAAGAGACTTCAGCAAACATTTAGTAAAATGTCACATTAAGAATTAATTTCAGTGTAGAAAAATAAATAATAAGGAAAAAAAGCTAGCAAGATTAATTGTAAAAAAAAACTTAAATTGTAAAAAAAACTTAAATTGTAAAAAAATTAAATTGTAAGAAACTTTAATTGTAAAAAAAACCTTAAATTGTGAAAAAAGCTTAAATTGTAAAAAAAACTTAAATTGTAAAAAAACTTAAATTGTAAAAAAATTAAATTGTAAAAAACTTTAATTGTAAAAAAACCTTAAATTGTGAAAAAAGCTTAAATTGTAAAAAATACTTAAATTTTAAAAAAACTTAAATTGTAAAAAAACCTTAAATTGTAAAAAAAAACTTAAATTGTAAAAAAACTTAAATACAAAGTAAATGCTATTGCGAGCTTAAGTGCTTAAGGAGGACTTTGTCCTTGGAGTGTCATGTTTCAGGTGTTTACATTTTATTTTATTTTAAGGAAACGATTAAAGCTTTTTGTGTACGGCTTTTTTCCTGCTTTTGTTCATGACATATAGAACGTTAAAAATTGATGATCTGAAACACAAATTCAAAGCATATTATTTGTGAAGACATATTTTCTGAGTATGCTCTCAAAATTTCAGATCGATATGTTAATTACAGCGGTCAGGAGAATGTCAGCCACTTTCAAAAACTTGTTTTCGAGAAAAACGCGTTTAAAGTTTTGTAATGTGTTAACACAAATGTTTTTATAGTAACCGCTAATCGGCAATGCCTTGTCCATAGAGGCGTTCCTCCTTGTCTTCTAGCTGCTCATGTTCAGCCGCTTACATCTCCCGCTGCGCAGGTCAGAGCGCGATGATGGTGCCAATATCAAACGCGTTTAAGTTCGAAATCCGGGAAACGCTTCGCCAGATTTATTTTTACTTTCATATAGATTAAGAAAAATAAATTTTTGAATATTTCAAGGACAAAGTCTCCTTTAAATAACAAAAAAAAAAACAAGGATCTTGTAGTGTCCGTGAAATAAACCGAGATAGAATCGAGCATGGGGTTTTTCAATTCAATCTTTTTATGGACGAGCATGATCCAAACTTTACATAGTTTGTTGCTTAACTTAGTCTCCATTTCTTACAAAAAATAAGTCCTGTCGAGCCGGAATATCGTATCGCTATTGTTCTGCAGTAAGTACATACATACATATACATGTCAGGTTTTTGTCACAGGGGACATCAAAACAAGCCAAGTTTTTTAGAAAGTGCGATTTTATGGAGAAAACCGAAGAATTTCGGAATCTCTGGGCCACCCTGTATGATCCTTTCCAAATCACGATCGTACTGATTTGAGTGGTGCGAAAGATTATTTAGTTTCATGTCGAGACTCACCATCGAATTCAAGGACCAAAGAAGGGTATTGACTTGCCAACCACACGTTACCATATTCAGTACTGTCCTTGACACATACCGTTTGCGGCAATTAAAATTCCTTCTCGTGAATGGCAAGCATTAATTTCGACTTTTGTGCATAAACACATGTTGTATCCAGTTGCATCCTTGCGATTCCATATTCAAAGATTGCCGTCAAACGTTATTCTGATTCCCAACCCCACTAAACCCAACAAAACATTGTGAATCCGCTTAAGGCCTTTCGCCCTCTCTCTCCCTCTCTGTCTCTCTGAAACGAACCTACAAAATGCAAAAAAATATTACCATCATCAGCTTTTGGAATTGGGTCATGATTTCGGGTTGCCTTTAATGCATCCTTTGTCCCAACCGTACTGTAATTTATAAACAATGTGATAGCATGCAAATGGGGACATCGGATTATTGTGGCATGGTCGCTCTTCCGGAACCCCACCACATCTCTTTATCATGGGTTTTCACTCCATCGGAGAAACTGACTCGGGGTCACGGGGCTTAGTCCCGATTGAATCTTTAAACATTTTTCGCCCGAGAGCCGCCAACCAAAAGGACAGTCCACCGAGTCAAGAGTACGCGTTCGGATGACACAATACCAAGGGCGGCCATACACGGAATTCCCGGCCGGCGGTATACAAATGAGAATTTAATGCTTGGCTTGGAATGCCTTGATTTGGTTTCGGGTTAGTTCGGTTTGGACCTCCTTCTTTCGATTACGAGGCTCATTGTTGCTGTTTATGAAACGAATTCAAAGTCACAAGCAAAGGCGAAAATTTTGTGCTGAGCTAACAGGGTGGCACCACCGCATCGGGTTGATGGTCGGTTCCGCTCCTTTCGCAGCAGATTTGGTTTTGAGTTTTAAATTATTCTGATTTATAGGATCAACGGATTGTGGATTGCCCTAGGTTGTTTGGTGCTTTTTGGGATAGGATAAAAGGGTCTTTTGCGGTACCATTAGCTGTGAGAGTGAATTTTTTGTTTTGTTTCATGAGGTTGGGTGAGCTACGACCCGGGAGAAGGATGATGATGTTCATCCGTAGGCTTTGCGATGGCAATTTATTGCCTACGGGAGTAAAAGTAGGTTTCAGACTTTTTTTTTCTGGGTCGCTGTGGTGGATCTAAGGATATTTTGTGTGTTTTTATCTGCTGGGGGATTTTTGATGATTTAATTTTGTAGGTTAACGAATCGACCTTTGGCCGGACTTTAATAGCGATTATGTGCTGAAGGTTGTAGTTCCTGTATTTGAAGTTCAATTTGATTTTCATTTTAAGGAAAAAATATTAGTTTTTGATGGATTAAATGTTGCCACATTGACCTTTGCAAACGAAACCAAAATTTAAACGCCATTTGCACGTTTCACGAGGTAAGACATTTTTTATTGATCTGATAATTCAAGGAAGCAACTTTTTGGAGTTTGGTTTTTGGAAACAAGTCAAAATTTACAAGTAAAGTCGGTAGTATTATTACGTGGCAGGATTGATTGAGGAAGAGTGCGATTTTTTTATCAAAAGTACGTCAACTGGTAGGAAAACGAATGGTTTATTAAAATTGTAATGTAATAATATAAAAGAAATCGTAAGTTACAGTCGGCAATGAACTTAAAAATAAATCTCAGCATTCTTCCAACGAATCTCATGCAATTTATAACAAATATGCCCTTTTCTCTGATCAGTCTGACTTTCGACCCGAAAATGACCCGAAACACATCGCCAAGAAAGCGACAGGTTGGCTTCCAAAGCAGCCACTTTAAGTCTGACTGACTGACATTATAAAAGCCATATATTTCATTTTTCAAAACTTGCTTTGCCAAAGTATTTCACTCCATTGTCCTTAGAAGTATTCTGTGGAAGAGCACAGGAGGACAAAAATGTTTCGAGAGACTTTCAAAAAACCTACCAAAATGAATGAAGCATTAAGTTTTCTGTTTCCACTCGAATCGATCTTTTAAATAAAATATTTTGATTTTAAAAAAAAAAGTCTTTAGTTAATAATAGTTTGTTTGATTCAAGAAGCATTTATTGTTTTACATTATTTAAGAACACTAAATTTTAAGGTACACATTCGGACCGAAATGCTTAGACTACGAGTTATCAAAAACACCCACCAGCATCAACTCTTGTCAAATAGTAAAATTTCAAACAACGCCGGACCATCACAAATACTGCGATTGTTTCTTATCCCAACACGCATTTCCAAATATACCTCAGGAAACCATTGAATAACAAAAATGTTGAGATTTGAATTCGGAGATATTTTTTCAAAATTATGCTGAACTATAGTGTTACCGTCGTTCTCTCCACCCTCGCACCGCGACGTCCTACGGAAGGTTGCCGGCTAACAGCAAAGATCAGCCGTGGGTAAAGATGGTAAAATGGGCGCCACGCGATTGCCCTTCCGTATAACTACCCATCAAAATAATCGCGAATTATCGGTGAAATTCGCGAAAACGTATGCTCCATGCGTTTAACTTCTAGCAATATAAACACGCCGTTTCAAAGTTTATACAATGTTTAATATAACACTTAAAACTAACTTAATTCTTATCACGATTTTTTTCTTATGCTTTGCTACGCCGCAATAAATTTTCCCCAACCCGGACCGGTATTACACCGGATGCCTTCGGATCGCGATCGATCAATAAAAAAATAACTCTTCAAGATCGCGCACCGAGGATTGAACTTGTACAACTTAATCGTACCAATGACTTAGACCACTCCGCCAATTACTCGTTTTACCAAAGTGTCTTAAACGATAATTTCAGCACCGTCCGGTTATGCAAGTAAGATTAAGACATAGTTCGATATACACGAGTAATAATTTCGTCCTGCCACACTTCTGCTCTGGCTCAGATATTAAATTTAATTTAATTTTATCCACTTAGCTTATTGGAGTTCCCCACTCAGCAGATCAGATGCTCCAGATGTCCGGGAGTCCACCAATATCCCATAAGGTGAAAGGAAAGAAAAAAAAAACCTCCAACCACGACAAATCGTTTGATTATTTGTAATAAAAAAAACACCTATCCACAATTCCATCCAACGGAACGACAATTTTGTTCACTATTTAGGAGACACTTCCTTACGGTTCACTAATTTTCCCAATAGTGATCCACTGGACCGACTTGTAAGCCAGCAGAACCTCATGCAGAGCCTTGAAATCTCTCGCTTCCAAATGGCGTGAGCGCCTTATGTAATTCATTGCTCTCACTATATACATCCGGACCGTTCCACATCATCCTACTCCCTAATGAACGCAGCTGACTCGACACAAACAAAAAAAATTCACACACAATCCCTCATCAGGAATCGAACCCGTATCGCCTGCGTCGTAAGCCGTAGGTGATGCGTCGAAGCCAAGCCCCACCGATGGGGGGTTGGCGCCCAATGTGGGTATCCCCAGACTCCCACAATTTAATGCGGCGAATTCAAAAAAAAAAGAAATTAGCAAAAAAAATATAACGAAAACCTTTCAACAGATCAACCCATAATAATATTTCCAAAGGCAACTTTTTCGCGAAGTCACAAAAAATCGTTTTCTGAGAGATTGAAAGACACAAAAACCGCGAATCGAGCACAGTTTTCAAAATTTAGCTCTTCAATTTGTCAATCTGTTGCGAGAGGTAGACAGAAAGAGGAATTCAAATCTCTGATCTTTCCCTTGATCCCATTTTTCGATTTTTAATGCTTTGGTTAAAACTTCCTTTCGATACCTTCCCGGGGTTTCTTCGCTTGAAAACTTTACAAATCCTGATGATATCAAAAACCACTGTCCTACTTATCGATTGATACAAGTGCTTGAGTTTCTCCAGCACAGCACAAATGCTGGCTAGGATGCTCTTTGAACATATGCCAACATCGTCTCTTTGAACTTTGGTTGCACCGCTAGACATGCCATCACTCGAACAAATTATTAGAAAGCCCCTTTACCCTTCACTGTTTCCACCGAATAAATGGACTTTATAAAATAAGAAAGCTCCATTAGCAGCGAGAACCTCTTTTCTAGTAAATTCACTGCTTACTTTTCTTATCCTCATGGTTGGTAGACTAACCAGACAGGATAAGGTTAAAGAATTACTCACTTCAGAAATCATGTGACTCTGTTACTAGGAGTTAGAATTTTATCTTCCCTCATTTCCGTTAGATTGAAGACAAACGACTCTAGTGCTGTCAGGGTTCGATGCTGGGTTGTATCACGACTGCATGAAATTAAACATAAACCAATTTTCAAAAACCAGAACCAATTTAAGTTCATTCAACTTCAAAGGACGCAACTATTGACATCACAAAAGTGTACATTGAAGTGCAACTCCGTGATTCAAAATCTCCTTAAACAAGGACCATATCAATTTAATCTCATTAACTTTATCCCGAATGACCATCATTTCAACTCATCTCTCATGATTCCCACTTTCATTTCATAAAAAAGGACACTCATTCTGTGCATCACTTAAACCGATAAGCATTCCCGCACGTTCCCAAATAGTCCTCTACTGTGTCCCCACTTTATGGGGCATAAAGTTCAAGTTGAGTGCAATCCCGAGCGGTTGAATACATAGCGAGAGACTCAACTTACACGCCACAGCTCCCAGCATCATGCATAATTTAGCGAAAAGGGTGCACTGACCCTTGGAATACATTTTCGAAACATTATCCTTCAACATTTCCATACAAAAGTGACAGTCCCGATATTATTATGGTATCAGAAGAAAAATGATGTCCTCAATGATGTCCGTGGATAAGGGACACTCACAAACCCGAGGATGTCCTTCCAGCCAGCTTGCTGCTTATTCATTGTTACTCTTACAATAGTGTCGGGCAATATTGATAATGTTAATGAATATTGAACGTCAGAGTGATGTTGAAGGCGCCGTCGGCAGCTAAGGGAACGTCCTTCGAGTGTCCTGTGATAAAGCAATTTGTTCTGGTTACTTTACACTGGGTATGACACTCGGAATGATAATGGGGAATTACGGGTTCATAAGCGTGTAATGAGACTGGGGCACCCGCTTGCAGATCAGTGGCGTATCCTTAAAATATTTTGTAATTTTACTATGTTCATGACCAACGACACTGTACGAGTATCCTGCACGCTTAAACACAAATGAAATTTCGAGGTGGATAATTGCCAAAGATGCAAGGTAAACTGAATTGAAGCGTTGGTTGACTCGATGGAAAGGTTTAACCGAAAGGAGTGTATCCTATTAATTTAAGACGCTACAAGTCCTCTTTGCACTCGGTGGCAAAAGTGCTGTGGAGTTTCCAACTGATTTTCCAAGTACCTTTAAACTGAAGTATCCTGCAAGTAAGATGGATACCTTCACCTTAAGGGGCATTGGTTTGGTATTGAGTATCACTCCTGTGGTTGTTCACGTAACAAATAGCTGGGTAGCTGGCGATAGCCAGTTGCTAGTTGGCTCGAGGTAGCCAGTTGCTATCTGGCTGTGGAGGAAGTCAGTTGCTAGTTGGCTGGAGGTGGGCATTTGCTAGCTGGCTATAGAGGTAGTCAGTTGCTATCTGGCTGTGGAGGTAGTGAGTTGCTAGCTGGAGGTTGGCAATAGTCAACTGGCTGTGGAGGTAGTGAGTTGCTAGTTGGCTGGAGGTGGGCATTTGCTAGCTGGCTATAGAGGTAGTCAGTAGCTAGAAGGCTATAGAGGATGTCAGTAGCTACTTGGCTGGAGGAGGGCATTTGCTAGCTGGCTGAAGAGGTAGGCAGTTGCTAGTTGGCTGGAGGTGGGCATTTGCAATCTGGCAGTGGAGGCAGTGAGTTGCTAGCTGGAAGTTGGCAGTAGTCAACTGGCTGTGGAGGAAGTCAGTTGCTAGTTGGCTGGAGGTGGGCATTTGCTAGCTGGCAGTGGAGGCAGTGAGTTGCTAGCTGGAGGTTGGCAGTAGTCAACTGGCTGTTGAGGAAGTCAGTTGCTAGCTGGAGGTAGGCAGTAGTCAACTGACTGTGGAGGAAGTCAGTTGCTAGCTGGCTATAGAGGTAGTCAGTTGCTATCTGGCTGAGGAGGTATTGAGTTGCTAGCTGGAGGTTGGTAGTAGTCAACTGGCTGTGGAGAAAGTCAGTTGCTAGTTGGCTGGAGGTAGTCAGTTGCTAGCTGGCTGTGGAGGTGGTCAGTTGCTAGTTGGCTGTGGAGGTGGGCATTTGCTAGCTGACTGTGGAGGTAGTCAGTTGCTAGCTGGAGGTTGGCAGTAGTCAACTGGCTGTGGAGGAAGTCAGTTGCTAGTTGGCTGGAGGTGGGCATTTGCAATCTGGCAGTGGAGGCAGTGAGTTGCTAGCTGGAGGTTGGCAGTAGTCAACTGGCTGTTGAGGAAGTCAGTTGCTAGCTGGAGGTAGGCAGTAGTCAACTGACTGTGGAGGAAGTCAGTTGCTAGCTGGCTATAGAGGTAGTCAGTTGCTATCTGGCTGAGGAGGTAGTGAGTTGCTAGCTGGAGGTTGGCAATAGTCAACTGGCTGTGGAGGTAGTGAGTTGCTAGCTGGAGGTTGGCAGTAGTCAACTGGCTGTGGAGGAAGTCAGTTGCTAGCTGGATAGAGGTAGTCAGTTGCTATCTGGCTGAGGAGGTAGTGAGTTGCTAGCTGGAGGTTGGCAGTAGTCAACTGGCTGTGGAGGAAGTCAGTTGCTAGTTGGCTGGAGGTGGGCATTTGCAATCTGGCAGTGGAGGCAGTGAGTTGCTAGCTGGAGGTTGGCAGTAGTCAACTGGCTGTTGAGGAAGTCAGTTGCTAGCTGGAGGTAGGCAGTAGTCAACTGACTGTGGAGGAAGTCAGTTGCTAGCTGGCTATAGAGGTAGTCAGTTGCTATCTGGCTGAGGAGGTAGTGAGTTGCTAGCTGGAGGTTGGCAGTAGTCAACTGGCTTTGGAGGAAGTCAGTTGCTAGCTGGCTATAGAGGTAGTCAGTTGCTATCTGGCTGAGGAGGTAGTGAGTTGCTAGCTGGAGGTTGGCAATAGTCAACTGGCTGTGGAGGTAGTGAGTTGCTAGCTGGAGGTTGGCAGTAGTCAACTGGCTGTGGAGGAAGTCAGTTGCTAGTTGGCTGGAGGTGGGCATTTGCAATCTGGCAGTGGAGGCAGTGAGTTGCTAGCTGGAGGTTGGCAGTAGTCAACTGGCTGTGGAGGAAGTCAGTTGCTAGCTGGAGGTAGGCAGTAGTCAACTGACTGTGGAGGAAGTCAGTTGCTAGCTGGCTATAGAGGTAGTCAGTTGCTATCTGGCTGAGGAGGTGGTGAGTTGCTAGCTGGAGGTTGGCAATAGTCAACTGGCTGTGGAGGTAGTGAGTTGCTAGCTGGAGGTTGGCAGTAGTCAACTGGCTTTGGAGGAAGTCAGTTGCTAGCTGGCTATAGAGGTAGTCAGTTGCTATCTGGCTGAGGAGGTAGTGAGTTGCTAGCTGGAGGTTGGCATTAGTCAACTGGCTGTGGAGGAAGTCAGTTGCTAGCTGGCTATAGAGGTAGTCAGTTGCTATCTGGCTGAGGAGGTAGTGAGTTGCTAGCTGGAGGTTGGCAATAGTCAACTGGCTGTGGAGGTAGTGAGTTGCTAGCTGGAGGTTGGCAGTAGTCAACTGGCTGTGGAGGAAGTCAGTTGCTAGCTGGCTATAGAGGTAGTCAGTTGCTATCTGGCTGAGGAGGTAGTGAGTTGCTAGCTGGAGGTTGGCAGTAGTCAACTGGCTGTGGAGGAAGTCAGTTGCTAGTTGGCTGGAGGTGGGCATTTGCAATCTGGCAGTGGAGGCAGTGAGTTGCTAGCTGGAGGTTGGCAGTAGTCAACTGGCTGTGGAGGAAGTCAGTTGCTAGTTGGCTGGAGGTGGGCATTTGCAATCTGGCTGTGGAGATAGTCAGTTGCTAGCTGGAGTTTGGCAATAGTCAACTGGCTGTGGAGGTAGTGAGTTGCTAGCTGGAGGTAGGCAGTAGTCAACTGGCTGTGGAGGAAGTCAGTTGCTAGCTGGCTATAGAGGTAGTCAGTTGCTATCTGGCTGAGGAGGTAGTGAGTTGCTAGCTGGAGGTTGGCAATAGTCAACTGGCTGTGGAGGTAGTGAGTTGCTAGCTGGAGGTTGGCAGTAGTCAACTGGCTGTGGAGGAAGTCAGTTGCTAGCTGGCTATAGAGGTAGTCAGTTGCTATCTGGCTGAGGAGGTAGTGAGTTGCTAGCTGGAGGTTGGCAGTAGTCAACTGGCTGTGGAGGAAGTCAGTTGCTAGCTGGCTATAGAGGTAGTCAGTTGCTATCTGGCTGAGGAGGTAGTGAGTTGCTAGCTGGAGGTTGGCAATAGTCAACTGGCTGTGGAGGTAGTGAGTTGCTAGCTGGAGGTTGGCAGTAGTCAACTGGCTGTGGAGGAAGTCAGTTGCTAGCTGGCTATAGAGGTAGTCAGTTGCTATCTGGCTGAGGAGGTAGTGAGTTGCTAGCTGGAGGTTGGCAGTAGTCAACTGGCTGTGGAGGAAGTCAGTTGCTAGTTGGCTGGAGGTGGGCATTTGCAATCTGGCAGTGGAGGCAGTGAGTTGCTAGCTGGAGGTTGGCAGTAGTCAACTGGCTGTGGAGGAAGTGAGTTGCTAGCTGGAGGTTGGCAGTAGTCAACTGGCTTTGGAGGAAGTCAGTTGCTAGCTGGCTATAGAGGTAGTCAGTTGCTATCTGGCTGAGGAGGTAGTGAGTTGCTAGCTGGAGGTTGGCAATAGTCAACTGGCTGTGGAGGTAGTGAGTTGCTAGCTGGAGGTTGGCAGTAGTCAACTGGCTGTGGAGGAAGTCAGTTGCTAGCTGGCTATAGAGGTAGTCAGTTGCTATCTGGCTGAGGAGGTAGTGAGTTGCTAGCTGGAGGTTGGCAGTAGTCAACTGGCTGTGGAGGAAGTCAGTTGCTAGTTGGCTGGAGGTGGGCATTTGCAATCTGGCAGTGGAGGCAGTGAGTTGCTAGCTGGAGGTTGGCAGTAGTCAACTGGCTGTGGAGGAAGTCAGTTGCTAGTTGGCTGGAGGTGGGTATTTGCAATCTGGCTGTGGAGATAGTCAGTTGCTAGCTTGCTATAGAGGTAGTCAGTTGCTATCTGGCTGAGGAGGTAGTGAGTTGCTAGCTGGAGTTTGGCAATAGTCAACTGGCTGTGGAGGTAGTGAGTTGCTAGCTGGAGGTAGGCAGTAGTCAACTGGCTGTGGAGGAAGTCAGTTGCTAGCTTGCTATAGAGGTAGTCAGTTGCTATCTGGCTGAGGAGGTAGTGAGTTGCTAGCTGGAGGTTGGCAATAGTCAACTGGCTGTGGAGGTAGTGAGTTGCTAGCTGGAGGTTGGCAGTAGTCAACTGGCTGTGGAGGAAGTCAGTTGCTAGCTTGCTATAGAGGTAGTCAGTTGCTATCTGGCTGAGGAGGTAGTGAGTTGCTAGCTGGAGGTTGGCAGTAGTCAACTGGCTGTGGAGGAAGTCAGTTGCTAGTTGGCTGGAGGTGGGCATTTGCTAGCTTTCTATAGAGGTAGTGAGTAGCTAGTAGGCTGTGGAGGATGTCAGTAGCTACTTGGCTGGAGGAGGGCATTTGCTAGCTGGCTGAAGAGGTAGGCAGTTGCTAGTTGGCTGGAGGTGGGCTTTTGCAATCTGGCAGTGGAGGCAGTGAGTTGCTAGCTGGAGGTTGGCAGTAGTCAACTGGCTGTGGAGGAAGTCAGTTCCCAGTTGGCTGGAGGTGGGCATTTGCTAGCTGACTGTGGAGCAAGTCAGTTGCTAGTTGGCTGGCGGTGGGCATTTGCTAGCTGACTGAGGAGGAAGTCAGTTGCTAGTTGGCTGGAGGTGGGCATTTGCAATCTGGCTGTGGAGATAGTCAGTTGCTAGCTGGAGTTTGGCAATAGTCAACTGGCTGTGGAGGAAGTCAGTTGCTAGCTGGCTATAGAGGTAGTCAGTTGCTATCTGACTGAGGAGGAAGTCAGTTGCTAGTTGGCTGGAGGTGGGCATTTGCAATCTGGCTGTGGAGATAGTCAGTTGCTAGCTGGAGTTTGGCAATAGTCAACTGGCTGTGGAGGTAGTGAGTTGCTAGCTGGAGGTAGGCAGTAGTCAACTGGCTGTGGAGGAAGTCAGTTGCTAGTTGGCTATAGAGGTAGTCAGTTGCTATCTGGCTGAGGAGGTAGTGAGTTGCTAGCTGGAGGTTGGCATTAGTCAACTGGCTGTGGAGGAAGTCAGTTGCTAGTTGGCTGGAGTTGGGCATTTGCTAGTTGACTGCGGAAGTAGTCATTTGCTATTTGTTTTACGTGTATGTTCATTTGCTAACTGATAGCATGAGTTATCACTGTCGTCTACAGTGAGTAAAATAAGTGTTTAAATATTTTCCTTAAAAGATAAAGAAACGTGTTGTATATCAGAAAATGTAGAAAGAAAAGGTCCAAATTTCAAAATTGGTGTCATTTTAATATTCAAAAAAGTATTTGCACATTTAATTTTTTGAAGGAAAAAAGAAAAAAAAAATTTTTACATGGGTTTATGTATGGCGATGAGGGTGGCCTAATGAGTTGATGTGGCACATCATATAACAATCATTCTAGTTGAATGCTTGGGGTCATTGTCCTGTTGAAAACGCAACAACGCTATATCGAGCCAAGAGCTGTCAAGGTGCCGTCAATAAATCCCAGGTTTTTCTAACATTTTCAGGTTTCAGCTCTGTAGTTTGCTTACGCCATTCAGCCCGAGCCAAACAGAATAAATTTGCTTTCATTGGAAAACAAAACAGTTCTCCAAAATTTTAATGCTAAGTGCTGATGTTGTTGCAACTAGTTCTCGTGCACTGATGAACGTCTGTCTCGCGTGGCAAGCTTTTTTGGTCTTCCACAACGAAGTTAAGCTCCGGTTGATTCACCAGTCTCTCGTTAGCGTTGTATTACGTAGCGAACTGCAGAAAATGTAGACACGGGAATTCCACTCTTTTTGTGACACCTTCTTTGATGAGTGCATTCAGAAGTGATTAATGTTGGGCAAATAATTTTGTTGACCATTATTTTTGTAATTTTTTTAAATGAATTAAGTATTTTCTTTAATATTGCAATGAAATTGGTCTTGGAGTTTGCGCCTTTTCTTTCTGCATTTTTATAAAGCGTATTTCTGAGATTGTTGTGCAAATATATTTTTTACTCACTGTATATCTTTTGTTACATGAGTTTCGGACAGAATGAAATATCGAAATCCTTATTAAGGGCTAGATTTTGTAACTTGTCGAAATTGTTAATGAAATCGCAGATGTTTAAATAGAAAAGATTGAGTTTTGGGGCAATTAATGGCTAGTAGGATATTCTTTTCTTTTCCAATTCAAACTTTTTCTTAAACACTTCTACAATCAGGATTTACATCGAGCTCTAAACCATGATCTTGGTTTCGTGGTTAAAACCCCAGCAATTATAGCAACGTTTAACTGACCCATAATCAAAGATAATCACTTTCTCTCTCTCTCTAAAAGAGCCTTGTGATCGCTACTTTTCACTTCAATAATTGCCTTAAAGCTTTTATAGTTATTCTTTGCAGCCCTTAACATCTTAACACATTTAACAAACTCGATTTTGTTCTGATTAGACATGGTCCAAGCAGTGGGAGCAGGTAACTGGCTGGCTAGAGGTAACCTGTTGCTGGGTAGCTGGCGGTAGCCAGTTGCTGGGTAGCTGGCTGCAGTGGGGGCCAGTAGCTAGCTGGCTGGAGGTAATCAGTTGCTGGGTAGCTGGCAGAAGCCAGTTGGTGGGTAGCTGGCTGCAGTGGGGGCGAGGAGCTAGCTGGCTGGAGGTAATCAGTTGCTGGGTAGCTGGCGGTAGCTAGTTGCTGGGTAGCTGGCTGCAGTGGGGACGAGTAGCTAGCTGGCTGGAGGTAATCAGTTGCTGGGTAGCTGGCGGTAGCTGGCTGCAGTGGGGGCGAGGAGCTAGCTGGCTGGAGGTAATCAGTTGCTGGGTAGCTGGCGGTAGCCATTTGCTGGGTAGCTGGCTGCAGTGGGGGCGAGGAGCTAGCTGGCTGGAGGTAATCAGTTGCTGGGTAGCTGGCGGTAGCCAGTTGGTGGGTAGCTGGCTGCAGTGGGGGCGAGGAGCTAGCTGGCTGGAGGTAATCAGTTGCTGGGTAGCTGGCGGTAGCCAGTTGCTGGGTAGCTGGCTGCAGTGGGGGCGAGTAGCTAGCTGGCTGGAGGTAATCAGTTCCTGGGTAGCTGGCGGTAGCCAGTTGGTGGGTAGCTGGCTGCAGTGGGGGCGAGGAGCTAGCTGGCTGGAGGTAATCAGTTGCTGGGTAGCTGGCGGTAGCCAGTTGGTGGGTAGCTGGCTGCAGTGGGGGCGAGTAGCTAGCTGGCTGGAGGTAATCAGTTGCTGGGTAGCTGGCGGTAGCCAGTTGGTGGGTAGCTGGCTGCAGTGGGGGCGAGGAGCTAGCTGGCTGGAGGTAATCAGTTGCTGGGTAGCTGGCGGTAGCCAGTTGGTGGGTAGCTGGCTGCAGTGGGGGCGAGGAGCTAGCTGGATGGAGGTAATCAGTTGCTGGGTAGCTGGCGGTAGCCAGTTGCTGGGTAGCTGGCTGCAGTGGGGGCGAGTAGCTAGCTGGCTGGAGGTAATCAGTTGCTGGGTAGCTGGCGGTAGCCAGTTGGTGGGTAGCTGGCTGCAGTGGGGGCGAGAAGCTAGCTGGCTGGAGGTAATCAGTTCCTGGGTAGCTGGCGGTAGCCAGTTGGTGGGTAGCTGGCTGCAGTGGGGGCGAGGAGCTAGCTGGCTGGAGGTAATCAGTTGCTGGGTAGCTGGCGGTAGCCAGTTGGTGGGTAGCTGGCTGCAGTGGGGGCCAGTAGCTAGCTGGCTGGAGGTAATCAGTTGGTGGGTAGCTGGCTGCAGTGGGGGCCAGTAGCTAGCTGGCTGGAGGTAATCAGTTGCTGGGTAGCTGGCGGAAGCCAGTTGGTGGGTAGCTGGCGGTAGCTAGTTGCTGGGTAGCTGGCTGCAGTGGGGGCGAGTAGCTAGCTGGCTGGCGGTAGCCAGTTGGTGGGTAGCTGGCTGCAGTGCGGGCAGGTAGCTAGCTGGCTGGCGAGAGCCAGTTGGTGGGTAGCTGGCGGTAGCTGGTTGGAGGAAACCAGTTGCTGGGTAGCTGGCTGCATTGGGGCCAGGTTGCTAGCTGGCTGTAGGTAACTAGTTGCTGGGTAGCTGGCTGCAGTGGGTCCAGGTTGCTAGCTGGCTGGAGGTATCCAGTTGCTTGGTAGCTGGCTGCAATGGGGCCAGGTTGCTAGCTGGCTGGAGGTAGCCAGTTGCTGGGTAGCTTGCGGTTGCTGGGTGTACTGGGGCCAGGTTGCTGGTTGGCTGGAGGTAACCAGTTGCCGGGTAGCTGGCGGTAGCCAATTGCTGGGTAGCTGGCTGCAGTGGTGCCAGGCTGCTAGCTGGCTGGAGGTAGCCAGTTGCTGGGTAGCTTGCGGTAGCTGGCTGCACTGGGGCCAGGTTGCTAGTGGGCTGGAGGTAACCAGTTGCCGGGTAGCTGGCGGTAGCCAATTGCTGGGTAGCTGGCTGCAGTGGGGTAGCTGGCTGCAGTGGGGCCAGGTTGCTAGCTGGCTGGAGGTAGCCAGTTGCTGGGTAGCTGGCAGTAGCTGGCTGCAGTTGGGGCAGCTAGCCAGCTGGCTGGAGGTAGCCAGTTGCTGGGTAGCCAGTTGCTGGCTAGCTGGCTGCAGTGGGACCAGGTTGCTAGCTGTCTGGAGATAGCCAGTTGCTGGGTAGCTGGCAGTAGACAGTTGCTGGGTAGCTGGCAGTAGACAGTTGCTGGGAAGCTGGCTGCAGTGTGGCCAGGTTGTTAGCTGGCTGGAGGTAGCCAGTTGCTGGGTAGCTGGCTGGCTGGGGGGAGCAAGTTGCTGGGTAGCTGGCTGAAGTGGGGCCAGGTTGCTAGCTGGCTGGAGGTAGCCAGTTGCTGGGTAGCTGGCGGTAGCTGGCTGCAGTGTGGCCAGGTTGCTAGCTGGCTAGAGGTAACCAGTTGCCGGGTAGCTGGCGGTAGCCTATTGCTGGGTAGCTGGCTGCAGTGGCCAGGTTGCTAGCTGGCTGGCGGGAGCCAGTTGCTGGGTAGCTGGCAGTAGCTGGCTGCAGTTGGGGCAGCGAGCCAGCTGGCTGGAGGTAACCAGTTGCCGGGTAGCTGGCGGTAGCCAATTGCTGGGTAGCTGGCTGCAGTGGGGCCAGGTTGCTAGCTAGCTGGAGGTAGCCAGTTGCTGGGTAGCTTGCGGTAGCTGGCTGCAGTGGGGCAGGTAGCTAGCTGTCTGGCCTGAGCCATTTGCTGAGTAACTGGCTGGCTTGCTGCTGGCTGCTGTGGGGCAGTTAGCCAGCTGGCTGGAGGTTGTCAGTTACTGGGTAGCTGGCTGGCTGGCTGGCTGGCGGGAGCAAGTTGCAGGGTAGCTGGCTGCAGTGGGGCCAGGTTGCCAGCTGGCTGGAGTTATCCAGTTGCTCGGTAGCTGGCTGAAGTGGGGCCAGGTTGCTAGCTGGCTGGAGGTAGCCAGTTGCTGGATAGCTGGCGGTAGCTGGCTGCAGTGTGGCCAGGTTGCTAGCTGGCTGGAGGGAGCCAGTTGCTGGGTAGCTGGCGGTGGCCAATTGCTGGGTAGCTGGCTGAGGTGGGGCCAGGTTGCTAGCTGGCTGGAGGTAGCCAGTTGCTGGGTAGCTGGCGGTAGCTGGCTGCAGTGGGGCCAGGTTGCTAGTGGGCTGGAGGTAACCAGTTGCCGGGTAGCAGGCGGTAGCCAATTGCTGGGTAGCTGGCTGCAGTGGGGCCAGGTTGCTAGCTGGCTGGAGGTTGTCAGTTGCTGGGTAGCTGGCTGGCTGGCGGGAGCAAGTTGCTGGGTAGCTGGCTGCAGTGGGGCCAGGTTGCCAGCTGGCTGGAGTTATCCAGTTGCTCGGTAGCTGGCGGTACCTGGCTGAAGTGGGGCCAGGTTGCTAGCTGGCTGGCTGGCGGTAGCCAGTTGCTGGGTAGCTGGCGGTAGCCAGTTGCTGGGTAGCTGGCGGTAGCTGGCTGCAGTGTGGCCAGGTTGCTAGCTGGCTGGAGGTAGCCAGTTGCTGGGTAGCTGGCTGGCTGGGGGGAGCAAGTTGCTGGGTAGCTGTCTGAAGTGGGGCCAGGTTGCTAGCTGGCTGGAGGTAGCCAGTTGCTGGGTAGCTGGCGGTAGCTGGCGGTAGCTGGCTGCAGTGGGGCCAGGTTGCTAGCTGGCTGGAGGTAGCCAGTTGCTGGGTAGCTGGCTGCAGTGGGGCAGGTAGCTAGCTGTCTGGAGGTAACCAGTTGCTGGGTAGCTGGAGGAAGTCAGTTACTAACTCTCTCCTGTGGGAGCAGGCTACTAGCTGGCTGGGGGTAGCTAGTTGCTGGGTAGCTGGCGGTAGCTGGCTGCAGTGGGGCCAGGTTGCTAGGTGGTTGGAGGTAGCCAGTTGCTGGGTAGCTGGCGGTAGCCAGTTACCGTGTAGCTGGCAGTAGCTGGCTGCAGTGGTGCCAGGTTGCTAGCTGGCTGGAGGTAGCCAGTTGCTCGGTAGCTGGCGGTAGCTAGCTGCAGTGGTGCCAGGTTGCTAGCTGGCTAGAGGTAGCCAGTTGCTGGGTTGCTTGCCACAAGATGTTAGTGCTGTAAATTGCTTTATAGTGGCAAGGAGTATACATAATTTGTTGGCTTCAAATCGCAGATGAAAAAGTTAAATTATTGAATCTTAAGAGGGATTCAAAAGCCTTTGTGGCGAAATGTTTGCAACCGATTTCTATCATAAACCTTTTGCAAGTCAAAAAAATGGGATGTTGTGTTTCCTCCGGTCCCACGTCAGGCGCCAGTTAACATTATTATTTGCTGAAGGAGTGTTCCTTCTGCTTTTTCCATCTCATTCGGAAACTGAATCATTTCTGCCCGCATTACTCAGGGGTGTCAGCAATCGTAAGTAGTTCTTTATGTAGAATCATGCAAATGCGATGCATATCTTCAAAGAAAATTTAGCAACAGAAAAGACGCGCGGCTGCTGTAAAAAAGCTAAAGGTTTCCATTATACTTGCCTGCTATGATATGTATTCATTCTGATATGAAGCGACCACAAAAGCAAAACATAAGAAACTCTATGGCAGGAAAAAATCATTAAAAAATACTACGAAACAGCACTCGTGATTTGACAGCTTGTTAGACAACTCCATCAACTTATGAAGCCCTCCAAAGTCGGAATGCTTTCATGCTTCTCCTCTGAGCTCATGACTTGAAAAATATATAAAACAACTCAGTTAAATACTTCCAATTTACGCCCACCTTCGTGCTGGTTATCAGAATATCTCAACCGCCCCACAATTACTACGTCTCTAAAGGTACAGCCTGCTTGAAAAAATACTCCCATCATCCCATAATACCTTCCGCCGAATATCCTCGCCATAAAATTCATGTTCATTAATCTTCTACAGATACGTAGTAACTCGAGAAGAAAAACGTAACAATGCGATTTGCACGCTAAGAATGTGTTCTGATTCCCATCCAAGGACGAGCAGTCAGCGTCAATAAGCAAAAACGAAAAAAATTTAAATGCTAACAATGCACGCAAGGATTTCTTTGTTTTGTCGTAAATCCTTGTTCGCGCGGAACAGCAGCGGCTGGTATACTATATTCCATTCGACTCGGAGCTCTGTCTGGAACCGGTGATTTAGTTGCGAACAGAAGTAGTAATTAATTAATAGCTTATCTTACAACGTGCTTAAAAAGGAGGTCCTTTTGCATGTACGAGTATACGGTGGCGTGTGAATTAAACGCGTCTGAGGCGTACTTAAACATTTTAATGAGACACGATTTATCATTGTTGTCTGAGGAGGGAGGAATTTCGATTGTTAACAATAAATTAAAGCCTGCGAATAATCGGGAAATGTTGATATGTGTAAAAGAATTGCAGTTGAAGATTTCTTTTTGCCAGATGATTTTTATGTTTCATTCCAACGGCTCAAATGGCGTCACCATGGAGAGCATACATTAACTTATTTGCATTCCTCTGATTCACAGTATTTTTTTGCTCCGTGAGTTAATGCACAATATCATCTGAAAGTTTTGTGTCTTAGGCGAATAATTTTCTGTAAGTGTCTTCAAAGCAAAGCCTCTTCTCAAACTATTATTTCGGTCATATCAGTATGGAACTCCAGCATGACAAGCTCATAGGGCTATCGCCAAGGAACGGCCACCCACTAAGTCAGTTACAAGTCGAGCACTTTTGTGATATGGCCAGAGTGAATTTGGTCCAAACGGCAAATGGTAACTGGATCCGAATTAGAAACAAGATAAAAAATTACTCAAGGACTCAAACTCGGAACAAAGATGTTGATCCAATTTAGGCGCTTAGCGAACTGTTCCAATGATTTTGTTGCATACTTCATTATTTTGCCAACAAATTTTTAAAGTGGAAATTATTTTAAAAAGAGGTTTGTCTGTCAAACCAGCTGTCAGACTCAGAAGTTTTCATAGTTGTTTGTGTCTTCGGCCATTCCATCATCTGGGAATTGTTGTGCAGTTCCAAGGGGCGTCTTTACGGTTCAGGTGAATGTGAGCATGGCAATTGACGCAATGGTCGGGACCACATTCCAGGCTCATCAACGTGTATTCTGCTTCTGTTAACTGCACAGACCGCAAACCAAATCTGACCGTAGGGAAAATTGCAGGGAACACCGAAATCGACCAATCAAAACCGCTCCAGCTGCTTAAGTTACAGTATTGTCATCATTCCATTTTATAATGATGGCAAGTGTTGCATAGTAACAACAATTTCCCATGAACAGTTTATATGATCATCGATGTTATTCTCGAAGTGCCCTAATTTTTTTTTCGGTGTTAGGGTTCCGTACCCAAAGTGTGTCAACGAAAATCTATTCCTTAGGCTCCGCTGTCCGTTTGTCCGTTTGTCACAGAAACGAAATAGTACACTTGCAATTTTCATAAAATGTGAAGTTCCACGGCCACTTCGATAGCTAATCATGAAAATAATTTAACGTGAAAATATTAAAGGGGTCCCATGCAAACAAAGTTTTTGGCATTTAAAAAAAAAAGTATTTTTAAAAACTAGGCAATGTTAAATACTGTTCAGTGGTACGGAACCATTCGTGCGCGGGTCCGATACGCATTTGCCTGTTTTTTTTTTGTTAAAGCTTTAAATCAGGCCAACGATCCGCTTTAACATACGAGAATCCTCAACGAAATCGATGAACCTTTAAGTCCATGGATAAAAACGAGTTCATTAATAATTTTTCAGGTCCTTGAATCCTGTAAATTTATTTATTTTTCCCATTAACAATTACACAATTATTATTTATTTCTGTTCCAATATTATGCATGGAAACACTTTGTCGTTGCAATATATTTGTCGATTTCGGGCGATAAATCAACGGTAAATTGCCTTTGATCGCCATCAGTTCGGAAATTGCTGTGAAATGGATAATTGGTCATAAAAATATCATCACTTCATAAATTGTTGTCCTGTGAGAATGGCACATTCGCGTGCAGAACAATGCACATGGCGTCGATATACTTCACACCTAACCACCTCAGTGGACATGTACAAACGCAGTGCAGGTAATCGGATTCTTTATGTCTTTGTCTCTCTTTCTCTGGCCATACTGAAATTTCAGGATAAATATCCTGCATTTGTTTGTTTTGACCATAATGGGCGACGCTTTGTTGTGCCATGTTTAACCGAGAGTTCGAATGAGTGAATTGAATCGTATGAAGAATGAGAGGGATTTGAATAGAGGTGTTTTTTTTTTTAATGCACAGTGAGTCAAAGTGTGGGTGGTATAAACCTTAAGCTTTTTATAAGCTAATGGATAAAAATTTAATCTGCGTGGAAAGCTCGCAAAGTGGATGAGTTTAAAGTGCCTACTTATTTTTTAATGCGATGAAAAAAAAAATTAGTAATCATATACTTCGTTAAGCAATAAAAGGAATTTTTTTTTGGTCAAGAATTGGAACACAAACTCCAACACATTTATAATAGTCAATCCTGAAGTTATGAGACTTCAATCATTCTAGTCGAGTTCCAGAACTTATGGAGATTTGAAAATTGAATATTTGAACTGCATAAATGTGTTGCTTGTTACCCATCATACTTGTTTTTAATGTTTCACAGGATAATGTCTTGAAGCTTCCGGCTTAAGGGTATAGTCTTTTGTGAACTGGAAGAAGGATGAAGACTGAAGCCCCTGAAATCTAATAAATTGGATTCCTTTGTCTTGTTTGTATGTGTATTGAAAGTGCGGTTCTCAGCTCATACTGCTTAATTCCGCTTTGTCCACGATTGAATGTTTTTATCCTACAAAATTACCTGATAAAGAAATGCATTGAAAGTATTTTTTTTCATTTCAATTATTTTTATTATTATTTCTATTCCATTTTTGGGAAGATGTCCAAACCGATTGAGACAACTTATTTACCTTAAAAAAACCTTCTCCGGTCGCGGTCAAAATTTTTGTTTGACCGATGGAAAAATAAAAAGGCAATCAAAATGCCTATCACAGCATATGGTGTGGACCCCATTCAACCCGTTTCAAGGTGGATTAATTAACCGAGCTCTTCTGATGTAAAAATAAAGGACGATGAAGAAGTTCAGTTGAGCTCAAACAATTTACTCTCTCCATTGATGTGACGATCGTCAATCCAGCTCAAAGCTATCATAAATTCCTTGGAGAAATGACGCAAATTAGCGCAATCGTCAACCAACACGATCTCAATAAACTTTTTGGCAAAGTAAGAAATCAGCGATTGGAGAGAGCGGTTTGGCCGTTTCAGGGCGAAGAATTTAATCATGATATTTCATCCATTGTTCGTCTTCTCAAAAAGCTCGGCAAGGCACGTTAAGGGGTAGGATGTGTCCCTCTTAAAAACTCTTTTCTCGTTTGACTTCCAGTCAATTCATTGATTATTTCTCCTATAAAAAAATTTGTGCCTTAGTCCTTGAAGCATTCATTTTTACTTAAGAGTCGTATAAATGTGACAACAATTCGATCTGTTGAAAAGATCGTTTGTTTATACAGAATTGGTCACAGGACTTTGCCTTGAGGTACGCCACCAATAATGGGCTGAGGACTTGTGATCGAGTCATTAAATAAAATATTAAAGCCTTGATTTGTGAAAAAGTATAGAGTGATTATGATTATGTATGCTGGAATACTTTTATCAAGTGTAAATGTTCAACACCAACGTTAAGGGACTGTCTTAAGTGAAGGTTTCGAATCGACTTATTCGCACTGGACTCACGTCTTCATCTTAAGAAAGTTTAACTCATTCTAGAACTAAAGTCAAATGGGATGGTGTAGCATAAGAAGAGCATTAAGGGGGATAAGGTTTTAAAGGCGAAAAAAACAATATTTTTGCGTCGACATGAGTAATTTAATTTTATAAAATTAATAACATAGTATTGATTAAATATTATTGTGCAACTTTTGAAACATTATAACTTGTTACGGGATCATCTGAAACAAAGAAATTGATATGCATTTTAAAGGTGGTATATTTCTCGAGGTAATCAGGAAGAATTTTTTTTTCTCTATTTTGCAGCACTTGGAAGTGAAAAACACGATTTTAGCTCAAAAAATCGCGGTAAATTTGTTATTTTAAGGAACAATAAAATGAAAAAAAAAATTCCCCAATTTTTGCATCTTTTTGCTCTTGTCTACGTTAAATTCTACCCTTTTTTGTTGTACTCGAAGCTTCTTCGTTCGCTCGAGTTATTAGTAGTTCATCAGTTAGACGCGCCCACTGGTGAGCACTTGTGCCAACAAAAACAGAGCAAAACATCCTTTTTTGCAAATGTAAGCTTCTACATTTGCTGCGATTTCTACAACGATTGTAGTACCGCTTAATTTGATTTAGACTCTCGTTGTTATTTTGCGTCAAACCTCCAAGATACCGCTGTAATAGTTCGTCTTTGCTCAAATCTTCATAAATTGGCTTTGTGGTTCATTTCCACGTTTTGGGAAAGATTTTTTTTCTCGGTCGACCCACAATATTGCCGCTTTCCTGGCAATCTTGCCGGTTAACTTTTTTTTGTATTTTGCAAATAAATAAATTAATAACAAAGCATCACTACACAAGTGAAAATACAACTGTTGGGTTGGCAACTTAGTAATTGCAGATTTCACTCATAGATGGCTTTAGTTGAAATTGTAGGTTTGCTTACATAGTCGAATCAACTATCAATCAGAAAAAAAATTCTTTTGATCGGTTGTGTAGTTTTTGTTTGGCGTCTGTTGAAAAATGGGTTGCTTACAACAATGTCACTCGGGAAAGATCGTGAAGCAAGCCAGGCTCAAACAACATCAAAAGCTGATATTCATCAAAAGAAAGTTATGTTATCAGTTTGGTGGGACTACAAAGTAATTGTCTACTTTGAACTTTTACCACCCAACCGAATGATCAGTTCAGATTTCTACATTGAACAACTAACAAAATTGAACAATGCAGTTGAAAAAAAGCGGCCCGAATTGACAAATCGAAAAAGTGTTGTATTCCATGTCGACAACGCAAGGCCTGGTTGGGATGTTTTGCCACATCGGCCTTGCACCATCTTATTCCTTTTTATTTCAATCTTTGCAAAACTCCTTGAATGGTAAAAGTGTTGATAATAATTATGATGTCAAATCGCATCTAGTCCAGTTTTTTTGCTGCTAAAAACCAGAAGTTTTATGAACGTGAAATTATGATGCTGCCTGAAAGATGACAAAAGGTCATTACTCAAAATGGGCAATACATTACAGAATTAAGCTTTTTCGTTCCATGAGACAAAATTGTCTTTTATTTTCTAAAAAATCCACAATAACTTAGTTGCCAACCTGATATAAACGAACGCACAAAAACGAAAATTTTAGAATAAGTTCGTGAAAATTTAAGCTCTGTTACAGGACACGACCGTTCAGCAGAAAGTGCGCCAGCAAATTAGCTTATATTTGATGAACCTGAAGACATACAATGTGCACAAGGGATTCGGGAAAACAAAGGAAATTGCGGCTGCTTTCTACTAGGGGCTTCGACCGGCTACCGGGCAGGTATAAAAATCAGGTATCACGCCCGGTCGTTTGAAAAAAATGGTTGTTAAACCTTAAACCCCCCCCCCCTTAATAAATCAAATTTTTACATGTGGAGAAGAATAAAATCCGCTTTTTGCCTTTAGCCAAATGTAGACGGATTTTTTATTTGGTTGGGTAGGGCCCGTATGTATCGAAAAACTATCAATAATTACCCTGCCAGAATCAAGTCCTTCTAGAATTCCCGCTTTACAAAAATGTTATCAAAATTAGAAAAATTGTTTTTTATGCAAATTTACTTTCGGAACCGCAAAATGGATGATCATGTACTTTGTATACTTCTCATACGAAAAGAACCAAGTAAATGGTTCCACTCTTATTTTAATGACCATCGAAGTATTAAACAATAAAACAGAATGAGCTTGGAACGAGCCCACATGTTCCCTAAAATCACACTGACTCACTGCAGGCTCGTGTCGGCAAATCGTTCAATTTTTCTCCTATTTTTCATGAGCCATTCGATGCATTGTATCTAATAATGATTGTTGCATTTATATTAATGTATCGATAAAATGCCATTCGTTTGCTGAGAGAACTAAATTATGGTAATCGCAAATTACCAGTTTGGATGAGGCTTTAAATTTGAGGTAACTCGTAATTGTAGATTTTTGGACAGTTTATAAGTTTGTAGCCACGTGGCTAACCAAACCAAATGTCCATGGAAGTGTTTGCTTACTGCGGTCATAGCAGAGCATATATTTCGTGATTTATACAACAAATTGGGTTTCGATTTTTTTAATTGATTCATTCATTTAAATCAAATCAAGCTGTCCACTGTGGAGAGCACGTCTTTTTTATATTAATTAATTCATGGAAAAGGCAGCTGTAATATTTACGAAGGATTTCATATGTGCTTGATTTCAAAATCAATACTGGACCAAGTTGTGTATATTAGAATGGAAATAAATAATTTATGGATACATGGGTTAAATTAATTAACGAAATTTTGGACTTTTTCCAAATAAAAAGAAAAGGACAAGTTCTTGATATTGCTGTTGGCACAAGACCGACTTCTTTCTTCAAACCATTTTTTTTACTTTACTTAAAGTATAGGTGAAACTTGTACTGCAGTTCGGATGTCTCATGGGAAATAACAAAGCAATTTGAAAATCTTAAAGAAGTGAAAATGCATGAATCAAAAAATAATAATAATTATAATAAGTTCACTTAAAGTATTTTTTTATATTAAACGGATCGATCAGGCTATTTGCAAAACCGTGCAAAAGCCAAGCCAAAAATAGGCAAACATCTCTCAAGATGGTAAGAGTCAAGCTAACTTCCCTTGATGGACCTACAATTGATCTAGATCTAGCTTTGAGTTCTTGACTCATGAGGCTGATGTCAGACTCTAAGAATTCAAATGAATTCCCAAATCCGTTATTTTGGAAGAGCATTCTCGGAATTTAAAAAAAAGATCTCTAACTTTTGATTGATGAAACTAAATTTAAAAACAAAAGCGGCCAAGTGAGAGTTGATAATCACACAAAGGGTTCCGCGCCTCTGCAATACTACGTTTATTTCATTTTAGATTTCTCATAGCGTTGTCAACAATAAAGCTCGACATTGGCTTACTTAAAGTTCGAATAGCAAGAACTCCCTGATGGGAAATCAAAAAGTTTGAACAAATATGGAAAATGGGAATCTATGATTTTTATTTATTTTTGGCAAATTCATGCAAGAATTCACTCAAACCGAGTCAAAATTCGTTCGGAATTCGTTGATGGACATTAAAATTTAGTTGTGTCTAAATATTGTATATAAACATTGAATATTCTTGTCATGTCATTCAATGTTTACACTTTTCTTCAAACCCTGTTAGCATTAGAAGAAAAAAAGAAGTCCCAGTCAGTTTTTTTTTTATATTTATTTTATTTTATTTGTTCTTCAGTATGCTTGTACATGAAGATACAGTGATCATTTTCAAGCTAATAGTGCCGAAGGTCGAAGAACATTCCGCTGGGTTATCTTCCAACAATTCTAATTACATACAGTATTATGCTAGGACGTTCTTGAAGTTTTTAATTCCATGAAGTCCAATGCAGTTGGAGAAGATGGGATTCCTCGTAGGTTTCTCAAAATGATTTTGCCGATCATCATTGAAACACTAACTCATATTATAAACTCCTGCATAACTTCGGGCATTTTTCCTCAGGGGTAGAATTTTGCATGGGTTATTCCAGTTGCTAAAAAATCTAATGCTTGCTAAACTATAGACCAATAAAATTTTACCCTGTCTGTTGAAAGTTCAAGCAAATCAGTAATAATTTGGAGCAACATTAATTGCTTGGTCATGGTCAACATTATGGAAGAAATAAGGACAAATTTTGACAAGGATTACCTTACTCGTTTTTGCTTGCTAGACTTCTCTAAGGCTTTCGATTCAGTTAACCATGATCTTCGACACTTTTTCAATTCTGGTGACAGTGCAGTAAAACTTAACGTAGTTTTCTTCACAATCAGTTTCAGAAAGTTGTGGTTCTTTACTGTTTTGTATGTTCATCATTGACCTGCTATCTGTCTGTAGACATGTCGTGTTACATCTCTATGCCGATGATGTTCAGTTTTCTTTGTCCGGACCTCTTTACAGTTTAAATAAACTTGCCGTGGATTTAAATGTAGACTTATTGGCTATTTATCGCTGGTCAGTCGATAATGGACTTCGCATAAGCGCGGCAAAATCGCACGTTATACCGATCTTTAAAAGGACCCTTGACCCAACATTCTTACCTGATATTTTTTTCAAACAACACTAAACTTTCGTTTGTTGATAAAGAAACCAGCTTAGGGTTTGTTATTAACCACAAGTTTACATGTCATGACCACATATTGTTGTTGGTCGCATATATGGCTGCTTAAGAAAACTATGGTACACTGCTGCCTTAGTCGTCGACGATTGGTTTCAACTCTAATTGTTCCTCTTATGACGTACGCTTCCCGGTCTCAAAGAACGCGTAACATCGACATCCCTCCTTTTCAAAAATTAATTTTAATTAAGTTGTTATAAGACATACCGTTTATATTTTTTGAGAAACTAGACCCGTGATCGAATCCGCTCAGGCCGTTGAAAATATGTGCGATACTATTAAATGCGACATTGAGCTATTGAATCGGCCTATTGAATCGCAATCTGCAAAAACCTCGCAGCCGTACATCAGAATGGGAACCGCAAGGGTTTTCCCAAGCATGTTTCGGGTCTTAAAAGGGGTGTAGTCCTAAGTGACCCATTGTGTGCCGAGAGCTCCATATACTTTTCCATCAATCTTATTTATGTGGTCATCCCAACTTAAGTTTCGATTAAATAGGATACCTAGGTTGTTCATAGTATCAACATATTCTACCGGAGCTCTACAGAGAAGAGCAATGAACATCACATGGAACCCTGTGGGACCCCTCGTAGTACGGGGAGGAAATCCGACGTCTCCACAAGCGACAGGTTGTTTTCTGCTTGATAGATAGGATGAAACAAGTTTTACTGTATGGAGTGAGAAATCGGAAAATCTAGCAAGTTTTCAGAAAAAATTTAATGCCTGATGATATCAAAATTCTTGGAGAAATCGAGTAGAACTAGGAACGAAGCATAGTCTTTATCGATTGTTTTCCTTATATCATCAACTAAATTAAGGAGAGCACTGGTGGAGCTGTGTTTTGGACGAAAACCTAATTGACAAGCAAAAAGCAATTGATATTCGCTTAAATATAAGCTGATCTGTGTTTGCATAAGTTTCACGAAAACCTTTGAGAGGAAGGGTAGAACAGAATTGGATCTGTATTCATATTTACGACCTTCTTTAGGTATAGGGATGACTTTTGCGACTTCCCAATGCGACGGAAAAAATGATCTAGTAAGGACCGATTTCAAATGTTGCGTTATAAATGGCAAAAGCTTCGGGAGAAGTGCTTCAGAAACCGGATGAACACCATCAAGTCTTACGGCGATAGATTTCACGTTTGTGAAGGCTTCAATCACATCGGTGGACTCAAATCTGGAAAAACTGAATTGTGTGGTGGATTGGATATCATTAGTAAAGGTAGCTGCCAATGTGTCCGAAAGTGCTACCTCTGAAATAAACCCGAACCTGAAAAATGCATACACAACGACTACGAATACTTTCAAAATTTTTTTTCGTTGGCGTTCGGTGTTGGTGTGGCATACTTACTTAAATATATTACACAGTGCTCTATTATCATATATTAGGATACGATACACCGCTATATTTTGATATTCGTTCTAAAATAGATAAGATTTGAAATTTGTAAATCTTTCTTCCGGAAATTAGTAATTTATATTTTTTAATAAAATTTAAATCTCAGAGTAGAGAAACAAAATATATATTTTGGAAAATTACGAAAAAAAAATAAAGCCCAAATTTAAGGAAAAGAAAAGAACATATAAATATGTTATGCGCATTCATTAACACATAAACAGAGGTATTGCATATTTGAATTAAATTGTTAAATTATTATTAAATTGACTATTTTATCCAACGAATTGACAGGACACATTAATTGCAATAATGCAAATAAATAAAGAAAAATATTCAAAAATAATTAAACAAAAATATATAAATAGAGAGAAAACAAATTAAATAATTATTAAATAAAAACTTTTTATGCAATCTCGTCCAATTAAAAAATCGTTATCAAAATCTTCTTCATCTATAACAAAAACATTAATTTCTTTGTCTTAGTTTAACATTTTTATAATATAGTTAAAGTTTTCAGATTGGTATTCTTAATATTGCCTATTTTCTATTCAGTCTTGAGTTTATCAGTGAGGCAATTGAGCCTGAGTCATAAACGCCAAACACCTAAATAAATTTATTTAATACTAACTTTATTTTTATTAATGGTGTCACTAAAAGAATTTTGGGTTTTCATTTTGAAGTTCGCATTCGAATTCTGAGCCTTATTCTGTGAATTCTTGACTTTCGTATATACGTTTCAATTATAAATGCAATTATGTTTACCCATAGGTTTTGATTCATCAGGGACATCAAAAATACGTCCGTCTGGTGAAGTTGCAGTATAGGTTATATAAATGATATTTGATTTTCCATTTGTTGACCCCAAAAAAGTGAATTCGAATCCCAATTCATCCATTTTGTTTGATATAACCAAAAATGTCGTTTTATAAGGATATGGCTTCGTGACGCAATAATTGATAACAAGTCTGGGTTTGTCTGTAAATCAATTTTTTTGTTTATTATTTACAATTTCTTATTTAACATTATTTACAAATAAATAATACCTGTAATTCAAGGAACGACATTTGATGTTATAAAATTACAGAATGAAAATTTGACAATCTAATATCCATATTGCCAGGAGAATTATTTGAAGTACATAAAGAAACACAATTTCTTAAAATATATATAAAGAAAACATAAAAAAAAAATAAATTCACATAGAATTAATTTAACATGGAAAAAAAACGGGCAGATAAATGGTTAAGAATGTAAATTTTTTATTTTGTTAGTTTTTAGTGTGACAATTTGCACGATTACCCCATTCTCGGGATCCGTACAACAGAATAGATTTAAAAATTGTTTTGTGGACTTTCAATTCGTTTTCAAGAGAATTGACATCCTGAACAGGGTTTAACATTTTTATGACTACATTTTTTTGATTTTCACTTTGTAAATTAGTTCTGCAGCATTTCAAACGCATTTTTGAAATTCGTCTCAATGTCGCGACTGAAATGTTGAAAAATGTTTTTTCCATTTTACTTATTGGGATTCAAGCTTTAACATTGTTTTAGATCGACGAAATAATTGCTTACTTTAAAAAGTTGTAAATTTGCTTCATGAAACACATTGTCTACTGTTGGGTGTTACGTTGAGTTGCAATTTTATGAAAATCTTCTTTGTTTGGTGACCCCCATCCATCTATATTTAACTTTATATTATTTTTATTATTTGTTGTTGTATCGGCAACAACAATACTTTAACGGCGAAGGAGATGCAGCTTTTTGAAAGATTTACGGACGGACGGACGAACGCATAGCGGAGGCTTAGAAATATAGTTCCTTTGGACCCGTTGGGAACGGAACCCTTAAAAGACTGCGAATTAAAATAATTCAGATCACCATTCTTTCGAAGTCAATGACTGGCGAATTCAATTTTAAGCAATTATAGAATTGAATTCATTTTGTGAATTCACATAAATGTAGAAGTCAGCAGTGAGTTCATATATTTCCTTCAAGATTTTGTGAAGTACACCTTTAATCGATTAAAGTGAGTGAACTCAACTTAAATTGTTTAAACTCATTTATAGTGAATCCAATTCAACCTTACGTGACTCAGTTAAAAGTGTCTTCGTCGTCCTTTTGTCGGCAATGTCGTGATTAAGACAAGAAGGATCACACTTCAAATTCAGTTGGCTCCCTTTACTGACTCAAATAGTCCGAGGTTCATTCATTTCTTTCGCCAACATAAACATTTTCGGTTTATTGTGTCCAAGATAGCATCAGCCCGAAATAACTGCCTAACCTTATCCCCCATTGTTCAAAAGAATTGAAACTGTTGCCCATTGAATTCACTAACTCCAACTGATTAAATATGAATTCACCGCGGACTTCAGTTTAAATCGAGTGAATTCGATAATATTTTCCAAAAGTTTGCAATCGTTTGACTGAATTCAATGACTGGTTAAATTAAAATGAATACACCAATTACTGGCTTCAAAAGCAGGTTCATTTATTCTTTTGTGAATCCCATTCTTTTTAAACGAAATGACTTCAAATCATTCTGGATGAATTAAATAGAACTAATTTTTCACAAAAGATTTAAGTTTTTTATAAATTCTTATGTGAAGAAACAAAATCGGCAAATGTCCTGTGGTTCAGCTGCTTCTCTTCTTCTGCTCATGGATACTATTCTATCGCCGCACAAACCCCTTTTTACGCAAGTCCTGCTAGTCGGTGATGAAAAGCACGCTATAATATATCCTTTCAAAACGAACTACCTCGTAGGAAAGGGCATAAAAGCGAACAATTCAAGATGTCCAGGACATAGAAAGTCGTGCAATCAAAATCAAAACATTAAAGCTACAACGAAGAGTAATCCAGTATCAACATCAACTTAAGACCAAGTCTAGCTTAGCTCTATTCTAAATAAAACCTCAGTTGAATAAAATATTACTCCAGTAAGTAATCTCAATACCACGTCGGAAAGTACAAGTACGCCACAGAAGACTACATATTTTGGCCATAATCCTCCAAAAATTGCTAAATCCCCATGACAGCGAGACTCTAGACTCCACTTTAGCCACAAGCATTACCTCTTTTATGGCATAACCACCTAATACCAATTTTGGATTATTATTACTGGATCAATATCGTACACATGCTCGTAACAACTAAGCACCAGAATCCTCTTCGAGTCCTTGCAATCTCTCTCACTGCACCGACACTTTCTACTACCATGAGCCAAAAAATAAATAACCTTAATAAATATCCAATATAATCCCACCAGGGAACACACTACTAAGGATTTGGTCACCTCGAAGAAAAAAAAAACATACAATCCTCAAGGACACATAACGTCCTTTTTTCAATTAAATTCAATATTCGTTTGAACCTCAGGACTGCTCCTGCCTAACTTCGATCCTATTTATGTGTGCATGTGTCGGAGCAGGCACACGTTCAAAGTGCAACCAGTTTCGCCAAAAAAGGATGTGCATATGCACGCCATACTCTTAAGTCTCCTTTTTGTGCATCACACATCCGTCGGTACCAGTAGTTCTCCTTCGTTGACCACAGAGTGATGCTTCGGATAGAAAAATTGACTCTAAAGGCTCCATCTGTTTACCATGGGATGGGAGGAAGCCAAGGCAAACAGGACCGATTGAAAGATTGGCAATATTCGTTTTGCGGTCGAAAAAGGCAAATGCATATCCTAGAGTACATCCTGCCATCCAGAAATGTACAAAATGGTTAGAAAACGAGTTCGAATTAATGCCGAAAAATCGAATCTAGGTCAGCAGATCCATATTGTTTATGATTTGATAGTTCGGCTCTTGTTACTCTGTGGGATATGGATTAGAAGGATTTCGCAAGGATCCTTCCATGGTTGGAACTATAAACAAAAGCATTGTCAATACCTTCATTGTTGCGCATTCACTGGCAGTATTGATGGATGTTGTGTTATGAGCGGTAGTGTGCCGATAGAAAGGTTACTTAATTGGCTGAGGGTGGTGGGCTGAGTTGAAAGTCTTCCCACATCGATGATGACTTTTGTACAATCCACTGATGTGGGAGGGTTTGCTTTGATAAGATGACTTTTAGTCAGGTTTCTTTTCCTCATTTGTTCAGGTCAGTGAGCAGCAAACTGTGGATTGACTGACAGTCTTTTGTGTTCGAGTTTAATGGAAGACAGTTTTGGAAAAAGGACAGCGTGTTGAAGTGTGGCGATGGGATGTGGCATCTTAACACGTGGAAACTAATCGATTTTGTCCGCTTGGGTTGTTTACACATCTTTTTAAAAATTAATGGAACAGAAGAGCGAGAGGATATTTCAAAAATTTATGAGTCCACGTGTGCCATAAATGTTTGAAGTCTTCGGTTAGGGCTTGTTTTTTTTCCGAGACGAAAGATTAATCCGGTTTCAATGAGATATGGCACCATAAGCTAGTATAAGATTTCAAAGTGTTGAAAATAATTCGGCTATCTGAAGACCGGAGCCAACAGCAGCAACTCAAATTGTAAGGATAATAAAGCAAAAACATCAAAATGTGGTTCAAGGGGGATTTACACTACTAAATATAGAGTATGGATGTGTAAGAGCTTCTAATCATAGTCAGCGTATACCAGAAAAGGTGCCGGACTTCAAAACAGCTTCAGTTTTTTTTTGTTTTGATGATGGAGGCAACAAAAGCGAGAATTAAATGTACCTCGTGCGAGTACTGGTTGTATCGAAGGGCAACAGAGGGAACAATGGGTGCCGCGACAGCAAGCAAAAAACACAGCAACTCTTCAACCTAAGTTAATTTCAGTTCTGTTACTAGGGAAAAAAGGGCGTTGGTTTTACGATTGCGAAGATGGTTTTAGATAAAATTTCAATAATTTCTATGACCGAAAAATGACTTCAATCAAAAAGAAAGGCCATAAATGACAAAACTTTACAATCGTTGATGAAGAAAAAAAAAAATGTCGGATCTGGAGTGGAAGGGTAGGGATCAACTAAGCTAGCACTCCCTTATTAGGATTAAGTAAGTTAAGGCTTAGCTTAAGTTTAACCTTTTATTTATGGTTATTTAGAGTAGCTAGGTTAGTTAGTGTAGTTAGTAGCTAGGATAGGGTAGGTTAGATTAGGGTTAGAGTAGTTTATTATAGTATTCTTTTTAGAAGTTTAGTTAGGTCAAGTGGGCCCCGATTCTTTGACTCGAATCCACATTCAGCAGGAAACCCTGAACACTATTTTCCGCTTCTACTATATCTCTTTCTTCTCTTTCTCTTTCTCTCTCTCCCTCTTTCTCTGGCACGATTTCCTTGGTTGATGAGCAGGACATGTATGAAAAGGAGGACAAGGACTACCCCGTTTGACGAACTCAGCCGAGCAACCACAAGCGTGCCGCCGTCCTCCTGACCTATATTAAAAATGCCTCCCTGGCCTTCCATAGCTCACAACACTTACGACAGGAAACTAGCCAAAGCAGACATTTAACGTGGCAGCAAAAATTAAGCACGATCGAATAGCTTATTGGAAGCCTTAATTGAACCAGCAAACAAAATCAAAACCGGATGTCATAGTCTAATTTTTGACATGGTTTATGAGCTGAAATCTTCAGAAAACCGTCAAAGTGCAGAGTATGGTCTTTTTAACAATCCCCGAATCACTTTCAAATACACCGGTTATACCCGGAATTTCTGATCATTACTTCATATAATTAAATTTTTATTTACCGTTTAATTTATCATATATTTAATTATTTAGTTTTATTTAATTAATTACTTATTTTTTCATTTTTGTTATAATTTCTTTATCATTTAATTATGTATATCTGTGATAGCCAACATTGCAGTAATTAAAATAATAACTAAACCAATTAATTATTTGTAAATTTAGAATTTTAGTATTTATCAAAAAAATAGTATTAGTGTTATTATTTATTCAAAGTATTTGGGATACTTTAATTTTTCAATAAAAAAAGCTATTATTATTCAGATCATATTTGCTCCAGAAATAAATATCATAATAATAATTCAATTATAAAGATAATTTACCATCCAATATCCGCAGTACAAACAAAGAAAGATACTAAAGAGGTCGAGATAAATCTGATTCACGAATGGAGCTCAATAGTCAGTAACTTACCTATTGGAATCGCGATACAGTCTGGAGTGGAACTAAGCTCAATAAATAATTCACTACAACCGGCTCAAACCTTGCGTGCTTTTTGTGTAGACATACTTATTTGGCTGAAGTCCTTTTCGAAATGTCTGTCTATTGGCTTAAATAATGACCCATGATAATTAAGTTTTTTTTCTGATGCGCCATAGGAAGTGTCAATCTTCATAAGGCATAATTCACCTAGAGGGCTTATGAATTGGTGCCTACGTGGTAAACGATACCCCCTCTTACCCTCACTTCAGCTACTTTCCCCGCGTATGATATTACTTCGCGGAGCTGGCTTGCTATGAAGCTGAACTTCGTTACACGTAGTCGTTTTTTCTAAGGCCTCCCGTTCACGGATTACTACTTTTTATCTGCTTGTTATAGGAGTTGAAGGTTCTTTCACTGCATTCCGTGCAGTGCTCCTCTCGCGCCTGCTTCATCATGATGATCGTTACTGCCGGGGTCCCAGCTTTTTTCCGATCTAGTTATCTGACTGATATATGAAGTCATTGCGTGTACTGTGTAGTCAAAAAACTGGCAGTAGAGTGTTAAGGTATTCTTCGAAGAAGAAAAAAAACATTATAAAATGTCGAATGAAATACTGCGAATTGAACGAATGCAAAAAGTTTCGATTTAGATCTCTCCATTCGTATAAGGACGGAACACCTTGTGCAATCTACAATAAATCTACTTTACTGCATACAATGTAACCCCAATCAGTTATTTCTCTCTTATGCTTAGTACAATGGAAACACTACTACTCCTCTATGTAAGAAGCCTGTTTAATGATCAAAATTTAAGTATCATAAAATCCACGTGCCTCATTTAAAGGTACGCCATACGGCGGAATCATTTCACCTCTAATATACTGCTAAGTCAGTAGCCAACTGCATGAAGTATGACTTTGAGTAAATATGATCACGCATCTTGATTGAGACATTGCACCATTGACCGAATGACTGTCGAATTGGATGACAAGGATCTCCTTAATAAGTGTTCGATGAGGAATCACAAAGGAACTTACCAGCCACCATGTTATGCCATTCAACTCTTTCGAGAGTACATCTCCTTCAACCTAACCTAGCCTAGTCCGAAGACTGACCGGCTTATCAAAGGATAAACGTTGCATTTCAGTGCTGGTGTCGTTATTTGAGTTAACCTTGATTCCTAGATAGTCCCTGACTTCTTTTCTTCTGAGGTCCATCTTATGGTCCATTCGAAAATTCAAAATGTTGATTGATGCTATTGAATTTAAAAAAACTGCGAAATAAAAAGGACAAGTGCATGAAGTTTTTAGAAATCATAGAATAGAAATCATTTTCAGAAATCAATAAAATTCACGTAAGCCAACGTGAAGTCCACAGTGAATTCATATTTGTTCTTGAAGTCAGTGAAGTCACTTTGAATCGATTGAAGTCAGTAAATTCCACTTAAATTATTTGAATTCACTTAAAGTATGCTTTATCTTTGTTGGGTTTTTCAATTAGTATCTTCTTCCTCATTTTATCGCCAAAGTCCTGGACAAGGGGCATTACAACTTTCACCCTCTGCGACATCTCCACTTTTCAAAAGAATTCACATTGTTTCTTTTGAATTGAGTGACTTCAGTTGATTGTATGTGAATTCACTGTGGACTTCAAATCAGGGAATTATTGGATGTAGTTTTTCATGGACCCTCAGCAGTTTATTTTTTTGATAACAATTTGTCCGTAGTCCAAAAATGAAAAGTGGGCTAAGACGTGCGAAAAGTGTCTGCCTAGGTATCATTTAAAGTCTTTAAATCTCAAGTAATACGGTCAGTTTCAAAATAAAATATTTCGTACAATTCTGTTAGATTCTTTTGTAAGAGAAACTTATAGACTAAAGTCATAACAAGTGATGCACTTACAAATTAGATCTAAAATGAGTTCTCGTCCTTTGTTGACAAAAGACACCCTTTGATTGAATTTGATCTCCCTTCCTTCTTCCTTTGATTTATTTTCATTGAAAATTTCTTCCTTGAAAGTATTCATTTTATTTCATCCTAAAACTTTCCCCGGGCATTCAAAGAGACAACTTACTTTCCTCTTATCCCTGCGATTTAATAAGGTAAAAAGGACATGCAAAACGAGGAAACAAGCAATCGACAAAATGAGAAAGGACTCAGGCACCTACGAGCAGTTGATATTTCTTTTCATCAAGGCGCGTCACCTTTGAGAGGACACTCAATGACAAAAAAAAAAAATAAAAACTCCCTGATAAGCACTCAAAAGGACACTTTTTTTGTGGCGTTATTGTTCAAGTTCAAAGGATTTGACAATTTGCCATCAGTTGCTTCCCGGAAGGGTTGGGAATAGTAGTATAATGTACGAGCATAGTAATGGCCCATAGCATGCATATCAGACTCTCAACAACACCGACAGAAGGCAGATCCTTCTTTTATTTGTCAATCAGAAAAAAAGGATAACAATAAAGCTGCTCGAATCAAAAGTGAATGTTGTGCAAATGCGACGTGGCGACAAAGAAAAAAAAATGAAACTCCCATGACAATCAGGACTGTGGCTTCGCGATATTGCCTTTTATTGGAACAAATAAAATTTGCACAGCAGAATAAAAAAGAGGTCCTGCCACTGACTGGCAGAGAGTCCTTTAATTCGTTTTTCCCTGCATTAAAACGCTTTCAAATTCTCGATAGCGCAATGATATTGCACATTGTTGACTTTGCTCGCCTGAAATCACAACTTAACAACTTTTATTTCTTGCGTGTTGACTGTTGAGTCCTTGGGACTGATGTGCGCTCAGTGCGCGTGTATGTGGCATTGCCATACCCTTTTATGATTATGATGATTTTGTTACTTGGTTACGTTTTCTTCGGAATTGCTTAACTGACTGCGAAATGACACTTTCAGATTTTATTGTATAGTATATGCCAAACAGACACACTGATAACAAAAGGAGGAACGACCCGACGACTGACTCTCCAAGGATATTATGCAAAAGTGTAGCGGAAATAATGTGCCGTGTCTGGATGGTACTCGGGCTCATGCTTGTGTGTGAGGAACTGCTAGTGCCAAATGCGGTGCCAAATGTCAAATGAAATAAACGACGAAATAAAAGGAGAAAGGATCTTAATGAGGCTTCGAGTCGATTATCTGCAAACGAGAATTTAAATATTTACGAGTACGAGTATATCTTTGGTTCCGATTCGGATTCGAATTCGCAATTCAATGTGGGGATTAAGCTCGGTGAGGTTATGGTTGATAAATTCCGAGCACAATGGGGATACGAAGAATATGATTATTATGGCACTGGGATACCAATTTTTATTTTTTATTTTTTTTTTGCAAGTCATTTAATGTGCGAATTAAAAGCTGTGATTTTGGAGTTTACAGTTTTGGTTTAATGGTGTGCTTACAAGTGTTTTAATGCAGCCCATACTGTTGGTTGGCCGTTAAGGTATGTGGTGAGACTACGAGCCATTCAGGAGAACTATATTTTTAAGTTTTTAATGCATTTTTTATTAACTTATACGAATAACTTATTAAGCAGACAAAAAAGCTTAAGCAAGCTTACGTAACTTAACTACACTTAAATAACTTACTGGCCCTTTGCGACAAGACAAATTAAATCTATGCAAGTCGGTCAAGGCGATTTGCGAATTACTAAAGAAACAATACGAGATAATCTTTGTCCCGGAGGGAAACTTTACTTTGAAGGTAATCGACGAGAGAGCTCCTCATAAATCTTCTGACGCGGGTTGACACCGACGCTGCTGAAACGGAGAAATTCTTTGGAACCGCGTGCGATGTCTCTATTGCAGGTTAGTCGCCTGTCTACACTTGAACGTGCAAAGTGGAAGATTCGTGGCACCGCCAGACCTGAATCAGACCTTTCGAATCGAGGTAGAGGAACGCCTCTGGAGGGATAAAGTCATTACGGCGCACACTTTCGTGGTACAAATAGTTGGGGTAGAAAGCCCCGGAGATCTGGTTGTTGATCGACTTCATTGACTTTGCAATGTGCCTTCGGATAAGCTTAATATAGGAAATTATCCACTCTGATCAGGTTGGCCCCATTGTAAAGGACCTCATTGCGATAGAATTTTTTGTATTGGGACTCTGGAGTTCTATATAAGCGAAGACAAGCCCTGAGACATTGCCATTCAAAAACCCGAGACTTTTCCATCGAATTTGCCGTCACGTTGAACCACACGGGACATCCATAAGTAATCATTGGCCTGAAAAGAGCCATGTAGCAGATGACTTTCACCCTGGCATCCAGTTGGCTGCTATAGAACAGTCTCTTTATCATGGCAAAAGTCGCTTTGGCTCTGGCTAGAGTAGCATCTATATGTTTGTTAAAATATAGATATTGATCTAGGCAGATCCCTAGGTATCTGACTACACTTTGATTTGCTAAAGGTTGCCCGTATTGTCCCACGACCAAGAATTTTCGCCAATTCTTTCTTGTATCCCAAGAGGCCAAGAATAGTCTCCGATTTATCACAATAACGCTGGATTTTATCAAAGTCACATTGCAAGTTCAATCTGATGTTCCAATCTTCGGTTCTGATCTGTACGCAATCAAGTCGTCTGCGTATGCTATAGCATGGTGAAGAGAACCTTCAAGATCAATCGTGCAAATACTGAAAATTATCGGGGAATTAACCGCACCTTGTTGTAGACCTCTTATTAATTCGAAAATTCAAATAGAAGTAACATTGCTATTGTTCTATTTGTAAGCATGTTATAAAGCATGTACAGCAGTGGTTTGCTTATGCCAAGTTTGTTCAACTTGAAAAAGAATACTTCTAACCACACGGTATCGAAGGCCTTCTCCAAGTCAACCAGAGAGGCACCCATGCATTTTTTCTTGCCTTTGGACGCGGCATGTATGCAATCATGCCCCGCTCTAAAACCGAATTGATTTTTTGGAGTTATATCTTTGACCTCTACCCACATAGTCAGGGCTCTATTAACAACTTTTTCAAAAACTTTGCTTATTGGGAATGGGCTGTACTATAGCTGTTTTCCAGTGCGCCGAATAATGTATATTAATCAACGAATTGTTGAACAGTATAGTGAAACTGTTTATAGCTTCCGGAGAGAGATGTCCAAGCACAATTTTTGGTACTTTCAGGATAACTCTATTTAATGACATTGAAGCTGCAAGCTTGTCCTTGGTCCCCATTGTTTCTATGAAAACAATAAACAGCAGCTTAAGTGAAACTCGGACTTCTTCATCAGTACATATACAGGGTGATCTACATAAGATGCGACAAAAGGTGCAAGCTTCAAGGCACGGGAGGGTATCTACCTCGCGGGAGGAGCAATTTTCTGAAAAATTTATATTTGATAGAAAAAAACCGAAAATCTCATCCTTTTATTCAATGGTTGACTTAAGTTGTTTAAGTTTATTATTTTTGAGAAATAAAATTTCAAAGACACAGTTTTGACAACAAAAATTAATTTTATTTAGTTTTTTTTTCAAATTCAATTTTTACAAAACTGTGCAATGCAATTTATTTTCTTATAGTCAATGCTTCTTCTAGTCAAACCACAAGAACTTAGTGCCAAAAACTGTCTTAGTTTTAAAAGAATAAAAAACAATGAAAGGGTTCTCATAAAAAAAACACTTTTTGGGCTACTTTTATTATTAGGTGAGCGGATTTTTACTTTAAAAAAATGTATATATCCTCCTGGTGTTAAGTAAGGGATTCCATCATACCATATCCACTGTTTCCTTTAGTTTGTTGATCCAACAGATTCTTCGATTCTCCATCACACCATGTTCCCGACATCCGTTCAAAAATATTGAAAAAAGTTAATGGTGGACACATTTTCTATTTCTTTCTTTCAATTCTTCGCGCGAGTAAATTTAACTTGCCATAAGTAAGTGTTGACGGTTTGACATGCAAAATTGAAAACAATGTCCTTGCACATTGACGTGATTTTAGTTAAAACACATTTTGTTTTGTTCGTTTAAATATTTCAAACTTTATTTTAACTGGCTTCAACAGGTAGTCAGTTGTTATAATAATTATAATTTGATTATAAAGCTGATGTTACACAAGGAAATGAATAAAATATGGATAACCCGCTCATTTAATATCTGAGTAAAAGTAAATGAAAGAATTGAATGTATTTTATGGTGCGAAATTTGGTAAAAACTCAATCTCAAATAACCTAGATGTGTTTATATTTTAAGTTGGACAAATTAATAATAATACATTATAAAAATGAGATTTCATAAAATTCAAATCCATCTCAAAATAAAACGCGAACGGTAAGTCTTTTTTTGGCTTATGGTAAATTTTTAGGAAATTTACATTTAGTTTGACACATCCTCTACTTTTTCAAGAATTTATTTCAAATTTATGCCATTCTCCTATAAGTACCTTTTTTTAGTCTTGTTTGCTCCAAATTAGCTGTTTCTCTTTATAGGCTCACAGATTTTCGATGACATAAGGGTCGCGCTAGGGTGTCTGGCTTGGGTCGCTATTTTAATAAATATGATAACGATCTTCTATGTATTGAAATCTACTCACTCTCTCCTAAATTTCGTTTAAGTAGGTTGAAATATTACAACGACGACAATCATTTTCAGATCTAAAATCAAAAGCATGACGAAGCAGGCTCTGTGCTTGAAAGGATTTCTACAAACATACGATTGACCTTCACGGACAGAGTCACATATTTTTAGTAGTATTATTGATGTGCAAATTGCTCTCCCTTCATTCAATTCAATTTTAGTATCTTGACATTTTTTTGTTTGCAAAACATTGCCAAACAATGCACAGATATAATTGTTCGAGTTTCAATTTGATCAACTGTATAAAGAACTCGTGAAAAAATTTCAAATGCCAGGAAATAATTGTGTCTATTTTTCAGATCCGAAGGAATAATAGCACCATGCCACTTAATATGATATAATAAGGATCCCGAATGACTGCGTCGGCAGGTTGTAGTCAAAAAACACAATTTGGGAATTGTATTACCAAGTTCCTAACCAGCAACCTAGAAGAGAGTTATTTACAAGCCCGAAAAGGTATCTCTCTACAACAATTCCAAAGGTTGCATCCATATTTGTCTAATTTGGTCACTTAATAGTACCTTGACTGTTTCAGATATACTTGGACTAAGCTGCCGTAAGGTTGATAGTATAGATAAGACAATCGTTCGAATCCTTGATTTACTCTGAAACTTTATTAGAGTTTTCGAATCTGATTCATTCGCCTTTTGACACTCGGACCAAATTAACGCTTGAATGATCGACCAGAAAAGGTCTTCTTGAGTAAGTAGCTATGATATGCCTTTATTTGTTCATCATCGTGTTGAATTTTCGAGCTCACGGCCTTAAAATAATAATTTATGATGATTACCTGATGGGAACGCAGAATGATGATGCAATAAGCTAAGAACAAAAAAATTCTGCGAACTGAGCGAATGCAAATAAATCGATACAGGATTTTTTGATTATATACCTTGAACTTGGCCTGTACTCCTTTTAGTAGAGTATAAACAATTTGTTTCATTTACAAATTATTGCTCTATTACATATTTTTTTCTGAGATCTTCACCAAGACCAGGGTCCAAAACGTCTCTTCCGTAAATGTATAGTTGTTCGTACGGACGGAAATTGAGATCGCAACTCACGATTGCTCACGGAAAATATATCTTATAAATATATGCATTGAAAAAGAAAGAGCATCGTTTAGAGGAAGGTGAGAACGAAAGGAGTAAGATTTTAAGACTAGGAAAAAAAAATTGTAGTTACGAGAAGTTTTCTAATGCGGCATATTTGAATTTCTTAACTCCAATTATTTGCTTTGTTGCTGTTGGGAGCGAGTTTCAAAGTCTAATGGCGCAAATGAAGAAGAGTCGAGAAGAGTTTGAATAGTTAAAAGGAGGTATTATAAGATTTCTTGTCCTGGTCAATTGCGTAAATGGTCGTCATTGTCATAGTAGGCGCTTAAAATGTAACTAGTTAACTTCCCATTAGGAAGTTCTTGTAATCGGTCCGATTTTCGAAATTCAAAATTTTCACATTTCTCCACGTTTGGCGGTCCCAGTAGTCGGATTCCATCATTTTTAGAAAGATGTCTGTGTGTGTGTGTGTGTGTACGTACATACGTACGTACGTTTGTGCGGATTCTTTCGTACAGCCTAACTCGAGAACAAATCAAGCTATCGAAGCCAAATTGGTTTCATTCGAAGCGTGTGTGCATAAAGATCACCTGAAAAGCTTTTGGTTAAATTTCACAGGGTGGTTTGAATTTTATGACGAAAAAACTGTCAAAAAAAGGGACATTTTCACTTCTTCAATTAAAATCAATTTAGTTTTCCAATAAAAAAAGTTCAAAATTGATTAAATTTATAGTTTACAGCTACCTTATCAGATGAAAAAATATGCATACATATATACACTGCCGTTCATAAGTTTCCGGACAAATTCATATAATTTTTTTTTTTTTGTTCAATTTTAATGCCAAAAGTTTCATCAATAGTAGGTTTATTTAGCCAATTGACGAAAGTTAGTAAATTACTAACTATAGAGGCTGCCAAAAAGACTAAAACAGTATTTAGTTGAGGCCATTTCATACATTGATGTGCCCCTTTCTCTATTTCCTGATCCAAATTTCCACGGAAGTTCTTTGAAAATTGTTTCAGAAATGTGAATCCTGTAAGACTTTCCCATTTTTCAAGACTCAGAGTGACGTCTGCAACACTGACACATGAAAATATCCTTAGAAAATAATGCAGCCGCCAGTTTTTTTGTTCAAAACCTGCTCGGCTGTAGCTTGACGCTTTATAGTTATAATATATTAGCAAAAAGAAGCTCATGGCGCAAATCACATGAGGCAATTGAATTTAAAGCAAAAGCATCGAGAGAAACCTAAATGACAAAGTTAAAACACATGGATAGCACTGCATTACTCGTATATTGCAAGGAAGACCATAACATCCGATTTAGTTTGTTTTCCACTGTTCTGGTTTCTTATCGTGAACCCAATCCTAGAGGTCTTTCCAGAAATTGAGACAGAGATAAAAAAATCTCTCGGAATCGGCGTGGAAAATCCTATCAAAATCTGCAAAGAAAACTGGACTGAATGTGATCCTCTTCAAGCCATTTATTTACCAGACAGAAAAAGATCCTTTGCTGAGCAGTTATCAGCTCGGAAGGAAGAGGTGGTGGAAATCTCTGGATTGAAACTATGTACTTTTGAACCCTTTCAAAAAGGACATGAAGTTAATCACGTCTTAAAATTCCGAGCAGTGGTAAATATCTTCTAAAGAAATTTGTTTGATCAAAAATAAATAATTCCAAAAACACAGAGTTCTCACAAAATTTAATCCTTTTGAAACTAAGCTATACAATATTTGATAATTCTGGCTGTCTAATTTATAACACTTTATTGAAGAGGTTGAAAAACAACTGCCGAAAGCAAATACAAATTCAACTTCCAATGTTAAAGTTGTTTTTATGAAATCGATTCTCTCAACTCTAAATTTAAAATATCTTATTTTCACGTTGAGTTGGATACTCTTTGAGGGATGACGGGCTAAGATTTTGGGTCGTTGGTCCTATATTACAGTCGAAAGTGCTTTCATTGAGTCGTTTAATGCAAGCCATGGACAGCCAGCAAAAACAATTATCTCAAGGTTATACACCCCAAACCGAAGCCTGCAAAATTCGAAATGGAAATATCATAGTAGAATTGCAGTCTGCAGCTGAGGACATGGAAGAACCAACAATGCCATCTACCTGACCTAGATTTGGCATCCCTACCAAGGTCGTACTTTTGTGCAGGATGGCGATTTAGGTCACCGCCATCCTGCATAATTTGATGTCGGCAAAGACGTCACCGACCCACTTGACGTCAAACAACGTTTTAGATAAGGTGATACACTGTCTTGCGATTTCTTCAACATCATACTTTGGACAATAGTGCAAAAGAACCTTGTCAACAAAACAGGGCAAAAAGATGCATATACTGCCATCAAGAAAAACCAAATCCGACGTCTGGGTCAGAACGTTACCATAGACAGCTATAACTTTGAGGCAGTTAGGTCTTTATCTATCTTGGCTCCGCTGTATAACAAATAATAACACCAGCGCTGAGATCAAATGGAGAATACCTCTGGTTAAGAAAGCTAAGCCCTCTCTCGAAAAACTGAAGCATTGCTCTATAAGACCCATATCATCCCCGCCCTAATATAAAGTGCAGAAGCATGTACACTTTCAAAAGCGGATGAAGGCCCCTTAGGTTGTTCCGAGAGAAAAGTGTTATATTTTGTCCCATCTGCATTGACTGTGAGTGCAGGAGAAGATTCAACAACGAACTGTATGCTAGGAGTTGTACAGCGACATCGACTTAGCCAAAAGGATAAAATACCATGCCACGCGGACTGTAACGCCACCTCAAGTTAGTAATTAAATGATTAAAAAAAGTCCAACCAACTATCATTGAAAAAAAAACGTTAAAAATTATTTAAAAGTATATAAAGTTATTTCTGCAGTAAAACTAAAAATCTAATTTTCTTTCATTAGAAATGTAAATCAGTCAGAAAAAAAGTATTTCCAAATTGAAATATGTTAATCTATCAATGTTAAATACGTAATTCGTATTTTAAATGATCCAAAAATTCCTCAAAGGCAGCTTAAAATATATGTATCTGATCTTTTTGTTTGCAATGCATTTGTTTAGGGAATGAATGATGTTTTCATAATCCGAATTGAATTTCATGGTTTAGGCAAATAAAATAGCACCTATTTTCTTTTTTATCTTGAGATGGGAAGTTCATGGTATGGGCAGGCCTACTCGCACCCAGACCAATTTTTAATTTTTTGTTTTCGGATTCCTTTAAAGATTTCGACCAAATATGTGCGAGGATTTAAGGAGGAGAATTTTGAAGATTTCAACGCCAATTGCCAACTGCAGTTCCAACTGTCTTGCAATAAGCAGCGACGCTTTTTCTTCTGTGAAGTGGGAGATTCCAAAATTATATTTGCAACTATTATTCTATCGAAATGTGCCAAAGTTCTGTTTCTAAAATAACAATTTATTTTTTGATCTCCAGGAGTGGTTTATGACCAAATACAAAATTCCAGGAGGTGAGTGAGACATCTTGCCTTTGCTTCTCTAAATTATACATAGTATGTCATAAGTAATTGGATGTATTTAAGCTCATACCGTAGTCGAATTGCTGTTGATATTCCCTGCGGTATCATATTTTTCGCTTCATTTGGATGAACTTTCATGTATTCTGAAAATTCTCAAAATTCTGAAAATTATTATCTTTTTGAATAAATAATAATTTTCAATATCTCACATTCCAGTAGAAATCATGTCCTTTGTCAACAAAAAATACGTCAGCTTTTTGCCGATTGAAGAACATTTCGAAAATAAGAGTACGTTCACGGAAACTGCAATACTCGTTCGTCCTTCACGAATGTCACGACGGCAGCCACAGTAGCTTCGTGGCTGTAGAGATCTTCATTCTTCTTTCCTTTAAATTACATTAAAAATTAATGCTTATTATCCTGGCGTTCGTGGCTGTCTCAAGGAGTTTACCATTACTTTGCAATTGTTGGATATTGTTACAGATCAGGTTTTGTTATTTCGCCACAACCTTGTCCAAGTCGTCTGCATCATGCTTGCCTACTAGACAACTATGCTAACTTGCTTAGTAGTCAGTCAGGAAGCTCAACGGTTGACATTAGGTTGAAAGACCTGCTACTGACTACGTTCCTCATATTCCTTGTATATTACCTTTAACTTCAATGCTTCAACAATGTCACGATAGAGCATCCTGCAAAAAAACATTTTCCTCGATTGTAGGTAAGTCGTTAAATACTTTTTCCCGTCTTAAGTTCACTTTATTATTGCATCTCCAACAGAAACCCGCGTTGAATTCCGACAAAGATTCAATTTCACTTCAGTCTATCTCTTTTTATTTACTTTATTGATATTACATTACGGTTTACATATCTCGAACCATGAGGTAATTTATTCGTTGCGTATTTCTTCCAGGAAAAACAAACAGTTACACTTTCGCTCCTGATGGAATCGGCATCAAACATTATTCAATTCCATCTGTGCATCAGATCAATCGGGCTTAAAATATTGAAATTTATTGCCAGACATTCTAGCGAACTTTTAGCTGATTTACTCGCTGTGAATACACTGCCGCCCATAAGTTTTCAGACACTGATAGTTGAAATTTTTCGAATTGGGGATTTTTCATTTGGGTTTTGAGTGGGTATACCGGAATAGGAAACGTGAAAAAAAACTAATCAAGACCAACATAATTGGCGCTTGAAGCATCGGTGTCGGACAAGTGATCGAAGGCTCATTAGAGAATAAGAAGTTTACAAAAATGACGTTTCACAATGTTAACACCGAGACAAAATACAAAGCTCACAAAGAAAAATAGAAAAAGCATATTCGCACAGAATCGCGAACTTAAATCGGGTGGCAAGGAAGATCACAACTCTCGAACATTTCGTTATTTCAGTTCTGTTGTCGTTTCTCCTTTTTAACAATTTAGTATAGCAATCTATCGGAATCTGCACAGGAGAAAATGGCAAAATTCTGCAATCGGAAGCGAAGTAGGAGTCATCTCCTACGAGACCAAACTGCCACTATTTCCTTAAAAGAACAAGATCCACAGCTTCATGCTTTGTAAGCTCGGAAGCACGACTATCAACCTCTTGACTAAAATCCAATTGGATTCAACTCTTTTCTATTTACGCGAGAGAACTAATCACATTCTGGAAAAAATAAGGTCTAAGTGCTTACCGATGCCAGACACTTCTAATGTTTTTCAAGCGGAAGTATTTGCAACCGAAATGCAAGCTTTATTAAAAAAAATCAATTCAATATCTTAGGAGTGTTTCACTTCGGTAGATTATGTGTCGAAATGGTTTTGAAATATTATACTAACAGAATACGTCCTTCACTTATCACTAAAAATATAACTGCATGAAAATATGCTTTGAGCAAAAACTTATGGACGGCAGTGTATGCACACCCCTTTTTATAAGTACTTGATTTATCAACACCCCTTTTTTCCTACAAAACGTGAAGGAAACAAGAACCAAGCGTAAATTTAACACCAACGCAACGCCTCAAAGGATAAGGATTCACTTCACCAAAACCAGAGAATCCTTCCAAGGACAGAATCGCACTCCCATGCCATCGTGCAGATGAGCAATTGGAAATTCAATTTTTATGTCAGAGTATCGCGACTCCCGCTGCGGTTTTCGCTTCTTTTTTTTCGAGGGGAAAATCCAATTTCAAAAAAAAAATTTAAGTGGAAATTTTACCATTTACCGGCGAAACGCTTTCGAGCGAATTATGATACTCGAACACGGGATCTGGATTCCGGAATCCGAAATCCATTTTTCGGATTTCAACGCCAAAGTTTCAATTATAGAAATGCAAATTCTATTTCGATTGAATTTTTATGCGAATTAGATGAAATGAATTTGAGCTTCTTTTTTTCCGCATTCTCTCGGCATTCTTATCCACCGTGTTATTATGCAGATTAAAATTATTATGACTCCTTTCCGAAAGGAGCTTTTGCGGAGGAGGAAAACGAGATAAAAAGAAACGGATCAAGGTAAGCCCGCCGGAACTATGCGACAGATGGCGATAAAATTACGAAAGGAGTCACTTAATCAAATCGCCTTAAGTTGGTTATAACTTGAAGCGGTTTTTGGGGGAGTTACAATTCAGCTTTGGTCCCGCTTTGCATAACGATATCAATTTAATGCAAAGTGTGCATGAGGTATCGTATTGAAGTCAGCTGGTGAGAAAGTTGTAAGCGGGCATAATGCCGTCTCTCTCTGAATTCGAAGGCAGGGGTACCATGTCGAGAGCTCAAACGAAGACCATCAATCTGGAACTAAGAATATTGCTTGTGCACATGTCACTTTAATTACAAACATCAAAACATGAAATCACTGGCAACATTCCTAGAGGGTTGCATCATAATTCCAATCTTGTTCTCCAAGTTCTCTAATCATACTTGCCTAGAGGAGTGTTTTTTTTTTAAGGAAATCATTGAGTTTTGATTCACGCTGATCATCTTGCCTTGCCATTTGATTAACTACAGATGAAAAGTAGGAGGTAACAAGACCACTCCAGATTATGGGGGCTAAAAATGAACATGAACTTCTGGAAGCACACATGCGTATTTTGAGACAATAAACAGCTGGGTGGAGAAATTGGAAGAGCGCCTGCATTTCAATTGATTCCGAATTTGGTTCAGCTACCATTTGCCATTGGGATAAAGTTAACTATCACTGGATTGGTCGACCAGTGATAGCAGTCTGACTAATGGTAGCGTTGTTGCAGTGGTTGTTGTATCGGCTTAGATCCTAATTCGTGTTTTCAAAATAGCTGTTTGTGTATATTGTGTGTAGATGGCTCTGCTGTGAAGGCACTACACAATCTTTCATTCTTCTCCTAACTCATCCGCTCATATCCTTTTTCAGAGCGAACCAAATATAAAAAAAACCCTTGAAGGAGCTCTGAGGTTGAGTTTCAACATCAGTCCGTCCGTCAGTTGGATGGACCCAGATTTCTGGCGTTTTATATTTGAACGTAGAATTCGGTCTTTCAGCTGGGATTTGAAGATACTCCTATCTGGAGCATTATCGTCCAAGCTTTCTTTGTGATGAAATATGTTCACATTAAGTTTTAAAGATAAGATCTCTCAAATAGTGACCATTGTTTGCTTCTACCTGACGTGCTCTTTCCAGAGCATTTTCCATTGCACTTCTAAGAATGTCAGGTCCCAGCCCTCTCAATTCTTCTCGGATATTGTCCTTAAGTTGTTATATGGTTCCTGGCTTATTAGCATACACTTTTACTTTTAAGGAGCCCGAAGTAAAAAAAAGATCCTTTAAATCGAGCGAAAGCCAGTTTAAAATAAAAAAAAACGCGATATTATCCGAGTACCTCAGGAGCGCCATAGTTGGACTGAGCTGTGAATTTTTTCCTTCATCTGGCCATAAAAATGTTCAATCATTGTCCGGTATTGATAGTCATCCATATTTACCACATTTTTTAATTCGATGCCGTTGATGTGAAAATGGGCCTCATTGTTCACATCATTTCGAATAGTACGAGGTAGGTTTTCCAGCACACGGAAGATCACAGACAGCACCTTGTTTCTAAAAACGCTGAAGCACTGAGCACATTTCGAATATGAAAGAAATATTTTGATATAATCTTTGTCAGAACAAATGAATGTCGACTTGCAAAATAGAATTGAATCACTTTGGTTCCTTATTCTGTGCTGAATCTTTCCATCATTAATTTCCCAAGTTTTTCAAAGTGAATTTTGAAAAAATTAAGTCTTAACGTTTCTTATGCGCCACCCTGTGAATACATAGCATTGTACAACTCGTAAAATTCGAAGTCGTAGTTTCTCCTCAATTCGCCCCCTCAGCAGACAGGACGAAATATTCGGCAGGGAATTTTTCTTTCCAAGGTAGCCTCTATTTTGTTGTGTTGTTTTGCTTATGTTGAGCCTTATTGTTTGGTCAAGCCGATTCTTCGTCAGACCAGATCTGAACTTCCGTTTGTATAGTTTATAGCTGTCCTAAGTTAGATATGTCTCAGTTCCTTAAGGATCAGCAACAAGATTACCTCCACAGTTATGGACAAAGTTGATGCCTGTTTACCCTTTTTATAGAAATAACGTCTAGGCTCTTCCTTTTTTACAGTATTTTTTTGTCTGTCTCCACGTGTAGACCCAAAGTTTTAGCAGACATTTTTTATGGCGGGCCAACCCGCTGTCCGTTCGTCCGTTTGTCCGTTTGTGATCTCCAGTTTTTTTCAAAATGTGCTGATTGAGTGAATGGCTACTGTTAAATTAATAATAAAAAAATGGTTTGTGTGCTTGCCCACACCTTTGCTGTTTAAAGAAAAACTATTACCGTCCGGCTAGATACGGTAAGACCTTATTTCATATTTTCTTATTTTCCGAAGAACATGAGGTCTAATTGGGTATAACTCTGCTTGGCAATGAAAAGCTCAATAGTCACATCTTCGTATTCAGATATAGTTGTATATGGTTTGCAATTTACGGGGCGCATTTCAAATGGCAAAGTGCACCGTAGTTACTTAATCGAGAGTACTTGTTGTCATTTGTCTTGAATACTGCAATGTCTAAATAGCTAAAGTCGGTTAACTTCATCTTCACTTAATAGGACTACCGGTTGAAAATTTCGTTATTGCAGACAACTTCATATCTATTACTAGGAGGTGTATTTTGACCATGACAGCTGTCACATCATGTCATTGTCTAATTATTTCAGTCTAGGTTATTGGTCATTAGTGAAAACACACCAGTTTTTGTAAAGCCGTAAAATGTCTACATTCGTGCCATCAAAACAACATTTGCGGGAAGTTTTAATATGCTTCTTTCATTTAAAGAAAAAAGCAACCGAAGCGCATCAATTGCTTACCGAAGCTTATCCGGGCTATACTTTAGATTTTAGAATGTGTCAGCGGTGGTTTAAGCGGTTCAAAGAGGGTGATATCGACACCGAAGACAAAGAACGCCCCGGCTGGGTGAAAAAGTTTGAAGACCATGAATTGGAGACATTGCTCGATCAAGATCCGTCACAAACGCAAGAAGAACTTGCAAAATCACTTGGCGTCGCTCAGCAAATCATTTCCGATTGTTTGAAAGCAATGGGAATGATCCGAAAGGTAGGACATTGGGTGCTGTATGAATTGAAGCCATAAGATGTCGATAGCCGATTTTGCATGTCCGAAATGCTGCTTGAACGCCACAGAAAGAAGTCTCTTTTGCATCGAATCGTCACTGGTGATGAAAAATGGGTACATTACGATAGTCCAAAACGTCGGGCAACGTATGGATACCCCGGACATGCCTCAACATCGATGGCCGTTGAGAATAATCATGGCCTGAAGGTTATGCTGTGCATTTGGTGGGAGATGCAACATGGTCTGGCTGATCAGCAGTTCCGTCATTTCGATGATGTCAAAAAATGGATCGATTCGTGGATTGCGGCCAAACCAGTCGAATTTTTCAGAACGGGTATCCATGAATTGCCAGAAAAATGGGAAAAATGTGTGGCTAGCGATGGGCAATACTTTGAATATTGAATTTATATCTATTTTTCCTCAATAAAGCATTGATTTTTGAAAAAAAAAATTACATTTTCAAACGGTAGTCCTATTATTATATTTTAAAACATTTTATCAGACAGCTTGCTTGTATAGTTTCTAAAATATATTATTTTGCAAGGCTCCTGCAAGGCTAATGTAGGTATTTGAGTTTATTATAAAATAAATGACATGTGTTAATATTAAATAAATTATCACTGAAACGATAAAGAGACCTTTGTCCTTAAAAATACCATAACTATGACTCCATTGTCGTGATTGGTGAACTAAACTGAACTGAACTGAACTGAACTGAAACCTAAAGATTTGTACAGGACCCTCGTTGCGCGAGTCTGACTCGCACTTGGCCGTTTGTCTTTTTCTTTTAAAAACTAATTTGCTTTAAATAAAAGAAGTGAAATTGTCCATTGAACCACAGAATTAAATTTAACCAAAATCCATTCAGGTGTTCATTTTGCAAATGGGCTGCAAATGACAACGATTTGGATTCGACAGCTTTATTTGTTCTCAAAATATCGGAGAGTGAAATACCTAAGGTACGTACACATACAAACCGACATCCTACTAAAATCTAACTCCTCGAAACCTCGAAAAGTTGCGGCATGTATGGCAAATTCGAAATTCCGAAAATCGGAAAAAAACCCTGTTTTCAAAAATCGATCAATGAATCAATAATTGGCTCGTTGGGTTGGAAGAGTAAAGCGGCCTTATTTTTTCTATCTTACACAAGTAGTGTGACAAGATAAAAACATTATGATTGACGTTTGTGCTCATTTGAGAGTCTCCCAACAAAATTCTCTCCTAAGGATCTTTCCTTTGTACTGAGGCACCTCATGTTGAACCGTCTGATTGTGTTTGTTGCAGCGTTTAAGGATCGTGAACTTAATCGAGTTACTACAACATACAGGTAAAAAGTTGGCAGAGTCAACATTAGCTTCTCTGAGCGTTCGCGCCTCCGAGATGTACATGACTAGTGCAGAAGCACGTATTGCATTCTCTTGGCAGTTTTAGAGTGTGTGGATAGTCTGGCTGCTGTTTTGTACATTTTTATTGAACGCCCTTGGTATTTGCTTCTCATTTTAATTTATGAAACTTCAAACTTTGATCATAAGTATGAGTCTCTATCGTTTTTGATTCACTTCAACGCATGTTATACCTATTCCCACCCAACCTTTTATGTTAAAGATATGTCCTGCCCCATTAATGTATCGTCTCGAAGTTGTGTGACAACACCAACTATGAACCTTTCAATAGGAAATCACAACAAGACTATACGTCGGCGTCGTCTGTGAAGTTTCTTCCAAAACTTGTAAACGTCAGTTTTGACAACTTTTACCCATTCGAGTGACGATTAAAAGAAAATACTCCCAAATGAGTGCTTACTTCAATCAATTAATTAATTCAACTGAGTTTGTGATAAAAAAAAATAAAACAACGAGTAACCCGAACTCTCTTTGAATTTTTTTTTTTGTAAATAGTTATTCCCATTGTTGCCTTTGTGGTTGGGAAAAAGGACACCACATCTCGTCGACAAAACCAACAACATTAAGCAGCAACAAAACAAAATAGTTGTAAGTATTGTTTTAACACAGTTTGTCGGGTAGTCTCTCCTGCACCCGCTGTCACTGTGGTTCGGGTCCTTTTGCTTTTGCCACTCTGACAAAACCCCATTAGCGGTTGAGTTTAATGGCATTTGAAAGTTTTGACGTTTACAGTAGTAATTAACGGTGAACAATGTGTCCAAGCGAATTTGCCGCATAAATTTTCCGTCGCCATCACTGTACGTTGCTACACATATTTGTGTCAGCGGAAATCTAGCATGCACACACACACACACACAGCCACGAAGGACGACATCCTGTGCCTGAGCGAAATTACCGGGTTTTATCGTGTACCCATTGCCGCTGCCATGCAGGCAGAACGGATTATTCACGCCAAGCGAATTATGCACATTAAATCGTTTCGGTTCCAGAAATTCCAAGGAGGAGTTTCACACCATGCCTTCCGCCAACTTTGGCCTCTCGCTCCCGCGACTGCCACTAAGTGGGGACTTTGAATGGTCCCACAACTAGCACTAATGATTTGCAATTTGCATAAGTAGTGTGGGGAGGTCGGATAAGTATGTGTAGACTCTTTTTGGTCCGGTGGCGCCGTGACAGGATACAAATGCAAAGCCAGTAAAGAGCTTCAACAACTTTGGTGGATTTTTTTTTTTTTTATTTCACCATAATTTTACATCCTTGTAGTAGTGCATGTGTGTGCTGGTGACATGGAGCATTATTTTTCTCTTGATTTCTACTGCTACGCAGCGATTTCCATTCAAGGGTAAGACGAGGAGACCCGCCTGAAAAGTATGAATGGAGCGCCAAAGAAAGCAAAAATATTTTTTTTTATTTTTTGTTTTTATCCTTGTTTCCTTTGCAGATGAATGCATAAGTCATAAATCTCTGATGTCTACCCACTTGCACATGTATTCACATGTACAATAAAAGGCAACCGCCAAGGACACGTATGGTGGCGCGAGAAGGAGTTGCAACAAAAAGAAAAATAAAAAATACAACGGAAATGTTAAAGAAGTTTCCTGTTTCAGGAACTGTAAATGGTGGAGCGGTAACAGCATTGTGGTTATGATTAATTGTCCTTTCATCCTTCCTCTTTTTGTTTTTGTTTTTCTTCAGAATAAGCAACCAAACGCGAAGGAGTTTTTTTTTTTATTTCATCTTGTGGAATATGTAGAAAGAAGTTTTTTGATGAGAGTCTTTTTAAAGAATGAATAACAGGAATATTTGATTGAAGAAAGGATTGTTGTGAGCTTATCCTTCGACACTTGATTATTTTTACGAAATCGCTTTTGTCTCATTATGTGGAGGGAGTAATTTAGGTTATGCTGGATAGGTCAAACTGAAACTTGTCCTGTTGCTTCTCAAAGAGACAAGCCAAAGGATTTAGGATTTTTTAGTTCATTGTCTGTATTTCGAAGCTCACGTAAGTGATAATTGCGAAATATAGCTGTGCGTGACGAACTGCAGCACCGACTCGACATGGATCCAGTTAATATCTCATTGCATATCGACGGTAATAAGCGCTTGTTACCGCCACCTAAGGCTACCACGGCAGCAAGGACATCTACAACTCAAGCTTATACATAACTGAAAAATTAATGATGGCGTTTTTTTGTTTTTTGGATGGTGGATAGCGTGGCCATCGCAAAAGGGATGAATTAAAACTAAGTGTTTTAAAGTTTCTTTGCTATAGCCTTTCTCTAAAATTTTAAAGACTGTAAATAAAGGTGCTACTATTTAAAAAAAGGTTGTTTCTTAGTAAACTGGTTCCGGCGAGAACAGGCGCTCGGCGCAAATTTAACTTTGCACCCTTATCCATTGCAACCTTCAATTTTATATTTCATTGTTTTCTGTTAAATAAATTTAAATAAATTAATAAACTATGATCATCTTCTTCTTTTATTAAAATAATTATCAAACTGCAACAGTGACAAACTCAAAATCATTTTTCTCTTTACAAAAATACATTAACTAAAATCTATTTATTTTAAAATTTGGGCGAATAGTTTGTAACATTTTTATTTCAATAAAAAATAAAGTTAATACCATATTTCATTAGAATTTAATTTCTATATGTGGTGAAAAGTTTAAGATTACTTTTTAGCAAAATGCTACATAATTAAATAATTAAAGAAAAAAGCCCCTAAAAAAAGAAAAAAGACACTTAAAAATTCGTAATAAAACCTAAATCAAATAATATTGTATAGAAAAATTTCGATTTCATTTTTGAAAAAACGATGAGCCACAATTTTATTCATTTCGAAAATGCTTATATTGTATATTTTATGTTTCGTATATCAGCATGCAGTTTTTTAATCAACTTTCGAGATAATATGGAGTTGGAGTTTCTAAAAAGATAAATTAAGAACAGTGCGAGGATTGTTCCTCAAGATATAAGCGGAGAGGGCTTGTCCCTCTCCTATAAAATATTTTTTCAAAACTATATAATAATATAAGCGTCGTACTGGTGAAATTTTTGTTTTTCGAAATACAATGTCAATAGAGTGATCTAAACGGGTAGTATAGACATTTTTTCTTAAGGAGGTATTCTAGTCTAGAAATTTAAAAAAATCGTTTTTTTTTAAATATTTTCAATGCTTAACTATTCAAGAATATATCTAAAAAAGGATTTTTCAAAATTCAAATTATTTTCGGAGACATCGATATTTTGCTGACCTGGCATCCAAACTGGTTAGGCCGGCATTAAACAAACAAAAGACATTTGGGATTCTCCGCCTACCTGAATCTTTATTTCTCAGTGAAACCTTTTGAACTTCGTATATTTTGTTATACAAGAACCCAAGATGACTTGTATCTTTTATATTCAGTGTTCACTTATGTCGAGCTGCTAACAGTCGAAAACTATCCTTCAAACCACGTGGATGTACATATTCATTACGGACCTAAGATGATTCAGATAGCGACAGAATGAAGGCTTCATTCCTATCTTAAAAATGATGAAAATTGGCCCGGAAGCTCATTCATTTGCTGTGAAACGAGATAACGCCCGGATTGACCGCTCCGAGATACGAGGATCCAACGCATCAAAGGAGGCCAGAACTGCTCGATATTAAGAGAGAAACGCGGAAAATAGTTTTTTCGAAGTCAAGAAAGATCCGATGTATGGAGCAGGAATGGAAGTTTGAATAAATGTAAGTCTAGAATATCATTTCATGACCTTCATTGCGAAAAACTTTATGCGAAACTTTAAACGCGTTTTTCTCGAAACTGTCTTTTTCAAAACAATACCCACGATTTCTCGGGTTCTACTGGACCGATTTACCTAAAATTCCTGAGTCTTCTTTATAGACTTGTCTATGTCTGGAACTATCCCCATCCCCTATTAGTTTTTTTTCTTAGTTCGAAACAGTCAAAAAAGTGGTACGAAAATTGTTTTTTTTTTCTCAGGCAGTCGCCATTTTGTGAAAAAAAAACTTTCCAACTTTTCCGTAGTTCCAGACATTGCGATATTTTTCTAGATCAATAATAATTTTTTTTTGGTTTCAGATTGCTTAGAGGGTTGCAATCGTGGATATGGTTACGCGCCAATTTTTCGAGACCCTCTCTTGATCAACTGCTAATTTTTGAAATTTTCAACTGTTTTTATTTTTTTTATTTTTTCTATATTCTTGTTATGTTTATAAATAACTAATAAAAAAATTGATATTTAAAATATTAATTGACTTCAAAAATTACATGAAATTCATGCCTCTAGACTAGAATACCCACTTAAGGTGCATTTCTGAAGGACAATCAGTTGAAGTCAGTGCCCCCAACAGCCACGAATAAAATGATTCGTAGAAAACAGTTTTTAATATGATATTAAAAAAAAATTATCTGAGATTGTCAGTACTTTTTTTTAAATTCAAAAAGTCTGCAGCCCATTTGGAAAGACTTACTGCATCAATACAAAAGCAGTTCCTTACATTTGCAGCATAAGAGTAAAATCGAGATTGAGAACTTAAGGTGGATGTTCATTTGAGAACACTGTCGCTAGTAAACTCTCGAGAGTAGCTCTCAGGAGGCTGTCCATTCGCGAGAAAATTTTGTGATATTTATGATGTCTTATGACATCTTATAAGCAAAAAGTTGGCTTTTGTGGTAAGCATTATACTGAAAAGAAGTGAGGGAGAGGATATGAATGCATAATTCAATCCGTTGGTGCCAAAATTGATCTCCAGAAATTTCAGCTGCTATGAAGATGAAGATGATCAACCAACATACTCTCAAAATTATTCCTTGCTCATCCAGTTCCTAGGCTAAAATTGGTAGAGCAACTTTGAGAAAATTCTCCTCATCAATTTTATATTTCTTTTCTTGATTGCGGATTGCCGAAGAATATGAAAACCGTTAAAATCCCCTTCATTGCACATTGAAATGCAAACTCAAATAATATCGAAAGCCAGGGACTAATACCAAACACAATTCATTTCTCCGATCCAGAATCACTTCCTTGTAGAAACATGCAGTCCCGTACTGTTTTGTTGCTGATGGTGCTTTTGTTATGACTACTGTTGTATTAAAGCCTAATCCGTTTCGTAATCAACTAGCACCAAACTACCTTATTCGTAGAGCATGAAGAATAGTACAAGGAGTTTGAAGCATAATTTCGAAAATTCATATCTTTGTCTTGAGGCTGGAAAAGTGCACAACGAAGGGACGATTCAAAAAAAATAACGTCAGTACCCCTGATGGCGAAGTTTCATGACAAACCAGCATCATTAATAAATTGATTACTGGTTTCTCAAATAATAGATCTTTCCATGATCATGCATGAAATTTCTTCCGCGAATTATTTAAACAAAACAAAAACAACAATTAATTTCTTGGTCTCGTCGCATGTCCAGATTTTCGCCATCCTACACGTTACTCGCCGAGATCTACTCTCAAAATACGAACAAAGTTGGCATCGTGAGAGTGACTTTCCAAGAGTGCTTCACACATGTGTCCATTAACGAGAAACTCTCAGAAAACTTTTGAGAGTTTTCCCTGAACTCTGCGAGAGTTGATCTCAACACTGTGTCCATTCACAAAACTACGGCCTAGAGTAGCTTGACGTCAATAACTTAATGTAATGGATTGACTGAATCTTATCCAATTGCAAGTTCATCAGCAACGGACTAACCATTCTCGACACATGGCTGTTCAAGCAAAGAATTTATTAAAAATAAGGAGAGAACAGGGTCCAGCACAGATCCTTGAGGTACACCTTAATTAAACTCACTTTTACTTTTTGACTTCGATTACTTAAAAAAGATTCAAATCAACTGTGTGTTTAAACTTAACTTATTTAAATAAATAAATCTAGATCTCAATTCAATCGAATCCCGAAAATCATTTCAAAACTATCCAGTCATTGACTCCAAAAGAATGGTAGTTTTTAATTGATGCCTTTTTTGAATTGCATCTTTTTTCAAAATTTAGAATTCACTTCCAAAAGAATGCATTCATTTTAAGCTTAACTAGAAACTGTGTAAAATAAATTTTGAAATTTTCCCAACAGAATATAGCGTCCGAAATTTTTTGGACGCCAGTGTACATTACAAATGGCGTTTTTTTGGAGTAACGAAATTCGGAAAAAAAATCCTTTCTGTAAGAACTCCATGCAAAGGCAAGCTGTAAAAAAAAGTAAAAATATTAAATTAACTACTGAAATATGGCAATAACGATGAACAATGCCTGCCATCTATCACCGGAAAAACCACTTTCAATACCACTTTCCCTGCTCCGATATGGCATCAGTCCCCTTTACCCGCTCGCTTATAACAAAGAAAATATGTTTTCCGTTCGCATTCGCATTAGTATCCCCATACAAAGAATCCATCATCATAACGTTTGCATATTATTATGGCTCCCAAAGACCAAAATGTTGATGGGGTAAGAGCGCCAACAACAACAACAACAACAACAAAAAGAAGAAGTAAAATATTGTTATTACCTCATCCCCCCAGAAAGTAAATGGGCCAAACAAGAAGGCGGAGGGTTTGTTTGGATCACATTCAACCTTCAACACTTTGGATATGCGTGTGTACGAAGAAGGAGTGCGAGTACGAGAGCATATTGGTTCCTTAAGGAGCCAACCAGTGGGTCCTTGCTTCCCTTTCGTTTACGATATAATTCACATGCAAATTCAATGTCACTTGCAAATGCGGTGATAAAAAGGTGCGCACAAAACTGCCTTCTGGCCTCCAACCAACCCCCTGCAGCCTAACTCCCATTCCGGAATAACAATTTTCATCTTCATTATCAGCGTATTTATTCAGCTTTATTGCGCCGCTTGCTCCTTAGATGCGGACGCCGCGCCGATGTGTATCTTTTGTACGAATATGGACGTTAAATTATGAAGTACAACGAAGCCCCCACAATCCGGATGGTACAGGCTAAAATAAATATAGAAATCGTTTAGCCCGACAGGAACAGCGGAGTCCTCGCACTCTCCCCAGTCGACAGTCATTCGAGTGATGTTATCCTTAATTGAAATTAAGTGCACACGCAAACATGGATACTAAATTCGGTACGAAATTTATGAATTGGATTCTATTTGCTTGGAGAAGTATCCTCCTAGTACGGTCTTATTGCTTGTCCTAGAAATTTGAATATCCTTTGGAATGAGTCCTTAGCTCGATGGGCATATTATGTTTGCTTTGCTATTAACTTTTTTTTTATGTGAAATTAAAATATTCGCCGAGAGGTGAGAATTGAGAAATGTGGACGGAAAACGAGGGAAAATTAAATTGTTTCCGGGGCAAAGGACTTCATTTTAAAGTAAAAAAATTTTTCGAGGGTGAAATTGTATTTTTTAAATTTTTTTATTTGTTTTATTTTTCTTATATTTTATTTTAAGTCAATATGGAATGGAGTCGATGCTGGAGGTTATTAAAGTCCTTATTACTGGATCCTGTCGTTCCTGTCCTTGCGGCAAGGTTGGCATCTACGAGTGGCACGTACTTGGAAAAGATTTACTTGTTATTTAATGCTGTATGAAAAGTGGGGGTTTTGAAAAAAGCTTAGTCCTTAAATTGCCAGCAGAAAGTTGCACGGGGTTTCACTCATATTTATGTTCCTGAAGCTGCGGCATTGTTTAAAATGAATTTTGATCAATATCCTACGCTGATTTGAATCTAGCAAACTCAAACATATTTCTGGTTATCCTTTTTATGAACTAAGTTCATCTCATAGTTTCTTTTGAAAAAGGTCTTGAAAAACACTGTTCATCATTTTTCAACGATTGATGATTTATTGAAGTTGAAGGTGGTTTATTTAGTTTCCAATTCAAGTCGCTTCCGTGAAAGATAACCACGTTGGAAAATCACTCACGCAAATTGTCCATTGTGGAAAGGGGGCTGTGTCGTGTCCACATATCGTTGGTGTCCATATCATCCAATTCGGGCCAAAAGAAATTGGAAATTATCGACGAGTGATTCGCTGTTGACGATGATGGAGTGGCCGACGTCGTTCTCAAACACGTATAGACCGATGATGCATTAGCCCAAAATCCACACCAAACAGTGACTTCCTCTGGACGCATTTCAATTTTGTTAATTTCGAGTGACTTCATCCAGAAATGGGCCTCGTAGATGAATATGATTTTTCGACCGAACTCGGGGGTAAACTTCCAACTGCTAGAGAGCCCAGTTAACGAACATATTTCGTTGTCTTTGATCGTTTTCTGTAAGGTCCTGGGTGAGTTGAAGTTTACACGGCTATATATAAGTCCAAGTCATGACGAAAACTTTCCTTTTGGTCTGCGAAGTGTCGAGTTCTTTTGTGGAATTTACTGCCTCGACAGCGGCGAATTTATTATCCACGTGGCGACCAATCCTCTCAGAAGGATGATTGTGGTGACGGCGAAGCGCACAAAACAGAAGACCTACTTTTATAAAACAATTCAATCATTTATGTTGTTGAACGCTGTAACTCTCCATGTTGATTTGGCAAGTCCGACTAAATAAATGAGAGCCAATTTAATATTATTTATTTGACAGCTGGTTGGCGACGTTGGTAGAGTGCCTGCCTTTCAATTAATTCAATTGATATGTCCCAGGTTCGTTTCCTAGTGTAGTGGTCTAGTTTTTCGAATTTGGTCCACTCAGACTTTGCCATTGGGATCAAGTTAATGGCACTGTCACTGGATTGGTCGACCAGCGATAGTAGTCTGACTAATGGGTGGTTTTGTTGTATTGGTTGTTGTATCGGCTTGATTCCTAATTCGTTTTTTTCAAAATAGTGGTTTGTGTAGATTGTGCGTAGATGGCTCTGCTATGAAGGCACAACTCAGACAGCAGGGTGCTTAGCTAAATCTTCCAAGCTTTCAAAGCTCTTATATGAAAACTATGTCGAATTAAGTCCTGCGAAGTAGGTGAAAGCTAAGAGGTAGGTAGGTAGGTGTAACATCTGAAACAATTGTGACCCACTAAGATCCTGTTTGGATCCATTGTGTCATCACTTAACGGTGTTTTATTCACTGATTCCTCATTGGCCAGTGGACTTACTGATACCTTAGAAATTGTCCACTTCATTACCAGTTATAACCAGTTTGTTTTCTTAATGAATTTTGCTATGTTCTAAATCTTTATATCTAACATATCTTCTAGGTTGCCGAATGAGTAGCTTCCTAGCGTATTTTTCCTCGTTTTTGCGAGGGCAGGACAAGTGCCTATATAGTGTAGAATGCTTTCTACTTCTTCCTCGTCCTTGTAGATCCTCCAAACGTCGTTATGGGGGGCTCCCATTCTTAATGCATGAGAGCCCATGATACAGTGACCTGTGATAATTCCTACGACCTTACTCATTATATTTCTGTTGAGGCTAAGGAGTGTACTTGTCTTTTTTGGATTAATGAGAGGCCAAGCTTACCTCGTCGTACTACAGGTGTTTAGTTCCACCCATCTCCGATTGGTGATATTGATAGCATCTGTATTTAGCATAGTATTTATTGCTTGAATTAAGGGGTAAGGGGTCTCCTGATTTATTGCCACTGGCAAGCTCACCCCAATTCTAGCTAGCTCGTCGGCTCTTTCATTGCCTGGAATACCACTATGCCCAGGGACCCAGCATAGGGTAAGGTTGGGTCTAAAAAGCTAATAGGTCGATATTAAAATCCTCCGTCCCGTTTCGGGCTCCACCGGTTGGTGAGTTGAAATCAAACACAGCTGAGTTTCTCAAACCACTACTTAATCTTTCATACTTTTCGTATAAGACGAGTTTTCATATCCTCTTGAAGACCGAGCAAATAAAAAAAAAAAAAAAGACGAAGCTTTAACAAGACGGCCGCAAGCACTTTACAAAGTTCGGAAATCCCCTTTTGGAAAAACCTTAATTTTGTTTTACTCGTGTTAGTGTGAAGTCTAACGCTTCTGGTCTTCTCATAAATCGCCATCAAAGCTTTAACGATGACTCGTTAAGTGTGACCATCTGCGAATCACAATAGCCCGACGGACTCGTAAAAGAAACTGCCTTATATGATGAAACCTGTCCATCACCATATCTATTCTGATTCTTCTTGATTCTTGGTCCAAGCTGCGCCGTACATTGCCAGTTTTTGAGCGGTGTGCCACATTTCCGCAGCAATTTTTCTAGCATTCCGAAAAATCAGGCTTAAGTTGCTTAGATGGCATAGATTCGTGTGGTGCATGATGTATTTTGCAGCTTTGAAGTCGATGAATGGGAGACGAATATAAACTTCTTCTCGAATTTCATTACATATACGAGTACTTCAGCTTTTTGACTGTCAGTATTCAAACACTTTAGAGCCAAAAAATGACTTGTAGTTGTTCCCCTTTTCGGGAACATTCAATCAACCCTTGTATACTTGATCTCCTGAAATTTATATATCAGATGTTACAAAAAATTTCCTCAGAATGAGGTACCGCCGCAAACAAAACACGAATTACAAAAATTCTCGTTTAAAGTGCCTTAGACTTCTTGGAGGATAAAGAACTCTACAGAGCGAACAGAGCGGACATCGTCAACATTCAAGTGGTGGAAAGCTTCTACTTTAGTTACTACAGCAAGGTGCATTTAGAGCGCCCAGACCAAAGTAAGAAGTCTGGAGTTTGAAGACTAGCGAGTAATAGGCTCATCTGTGCACATGTTTCAATTTGAAGAAGGATGACGCTATGACCAATAAATCGCAAAACATCTTGCAAATAAGGATTTTTTGTATTCCGGAATCAACGTAACGTATACCATTTTCTCTAAGGTGATCCTTTGCCGCCAGCATCAAGCGCAGAACACCATCAGCCACTTCGCTAGTGAGTAATCAGAGATGCCGCAACTGAAGTACTGAACTTCATCCGACTTACACAAAGAAACCTTTGGTTTTATGTTGCTGGATTCCGGCAAGCTTACAGCACATTAAAAAAGATAACATAAAAAAGAAAAAGATGACATAAAAAGGAAGAAGCTAGAAGCCGAACATTTGGAAAGATCACTTTTCACCTAAAACTCACCAACTGTTCATCGATGATAAGATGAGTTTTTCAAAGCGATTAAAACTAAATCTGTATAGCTGTATAGTATAGCAAGAAGGTTTGTTGCATTTACAATTACTGTGGCGAGAAGAACACATTGATTTTGATAAGCTGATGTGACTGTACCATCGAGGCTTGAGCTGAAGTAGAACTGGTCTGTTCGTTCTGTCTTTTAGCCAAAAAGTGGTTTTCCTGTCATGCCTTAGACTATTAGCACATAGTTTGGCCTGTTTAACCTGCTCGCATCTTTCTTTAGGTGTCCAGCCCATGAACTTGTTGCATGAGTAAATGTTGTGATCACACTTGGTACAAAAAATGCACCCGAACCTTGCTGCTACATGTGAATTACGTAAAGGACCTTTAGAATCGTCGTTGTGCAGTTTCTGTCGAGATGGAGCTTATATTTCTAGAGCTTGATATCTTCTTGAAAGGAATTCAAAGAGCTCTTCTTGTGAGGGTACCTTTTTTGAACTTTTAAGCCCTTGTTCAAAAAGATTTCTGCTCTCCGAGTCCATCATCTTCACGATGAGATGGACTATTATTGGTCCCCAGGGTGACATCTCGAATCACATTTTTTTTAGAGCCGTAAGGCCTTCTTTGTTTGCATCTAAGATTGCTTTTAGATGACTTGCAGAAAATTGATTCCCATGGAACTTAGGTTTAAGCATCCTATCTATTCCCAAGCTCTCGCGTAGTTTTAACTTGATATTGTGAAATGTTGTATTAACTGCAATGGCTCGCCCTCCAAATGCGTTTTTAAATACCCACTCTAGGCGCATAGATGGGTCCCAAAGTAAAGCGAAACATTTTCTGTAAATAAAAAAAAGGATTCAAAACATCATGAAATCGAATATAGTCAGACAAATGAAAAATCTTCAACTCCTTAAGGATGCTCATGGGCTAAGTGTTTCACTTTTAAATGACTTCAAAAAAGGTACGAATGAACATACAAGATGTCAAAAAAAAAGTCAAAAATTACATTACATCATCACCTGTGTTACAAAACCCATTTAAATTATTCACCCACGTCCCTTAGTTGTGAAATAAACTTCATCATGTAAGTCTTGAGTCCTTGAACTCGCCAAAGCTTCGTTCGACTATCTTGGAGATGAAAAGCAATTCACATCAAAGCCGTCTACTGATTCCCAGATGTGAAATCATTTCGGGAGGAAACTTTTGCGCAACATGCGAGATTTTCCCAGATTAACTCTGTCACTCGCTAGAGATGCATCGCCAACATTTTCCACTTTCATTTTAACCTAAGAGCATTAAAGGATCTCTCATGCCACTGGTATGGCATACACTCGAACCTTTAGATTCATTAATTGACTTACTCGAACATACATGCAATGCCATTTTCAATTTCTCCATAATGCATGACACACAAAGGATCCATGAGCAAGGATACGAGTGTGCGGGTATGCGACTGCTGATTGCACTTCACTTCAAACGAGGTTATAATGTCAAATTTCCAGCACGCTCCGGTAGCAGGAGCTCAGCACCCGCAAACCAGTCTTCTCATTTGCAGCGAAAGTATCGGATGTGAACCATTTGGGTGGAATTATGATAATGTACTTCGGCTGCGAAACTAATGAATTTCAGCAGCACTTCCCTTTAGTCAATATTGCTCCCATTTTACAGGCACTCTGACTTTATTGCAAGCGATAATGATTAGGCTAATTGGAATCAATTAGAAGTCACTTCATTGCGTTCAAAGACTTGCCACTTTCGAGAATTTTTTCGAATCGAGAATTTAATCGATCGATGATGGGCTTTGGAGTCTTTGCAGTTTTAAATAAAAGCAGCCAACTGCAAGTAGAACATGCACACGTAGATATCCGTACTACGGTTAAATATCCAACACAACATCATATATTTAAATTAAACATTTCGTATAGCCATCTTCTTGATTTAAAATTGATTTCTGTTTTTTTTATTGCATGAGGACCCCCCTTTATTTTCAACTTTTTCTGTAAAAATTTCAAGTTTTACCGTATAGAAGATAAAGCTCTATCAAAAGCTGACGGATGGATGGACCATCCTCCCCTTTCTGTCACCTTTTTGTACGAGAATTGATTAAAGGCTAACGATCACAATTATGTGTACGACTTTAACTTCCTTAAGGCAAATTTCGGGAAAATAAACAGCCTCCTCAAAAACGTCAGTTTCGGGTTTCTTAATGTCTCCAACCAATGCGTGTCCATTGATGAAGCTCTAGCTGTTTTCTGTAACGAAATCATCGAATGCTTCATTCACTCAGTCCCTTACTTGCCCCAAAAACTGCATTGTCATCTCCATCTTTGTACACCAAAGAGCTTCGTTCGCTTCGTAACAAACAAAACAACCTATGGCAGGCTTACCTTAAATATCGATCCGTTTCCGTCTAGTCGCTCTACCAAACCGCATTTACCCAATTTTCCGACCTCTGCAACTCCCCATATCAGCCCCTGCCCAACTGGCGGACACTGCGGTCTGGAAGAGTAGACCTTTTGTATCTTGGGGAGTTTGTTTAGGCTTACAGACATTCCATCCTTCTAATCAAAGTCAGAATATCTTAAGCATGGGCTGTCTAATGTCCAATGGGGAGCATATGCCTTTGAGGAAGATACGCCTCCTTAACCAAATAAGAACTGGACATTCACAAAGAGTGTGTACAGCCGTTTCGTCGTCTTCCAAACAGAGTAGGCATTCGATGGTTGTACTGAGCCTTAGTTTGGTTAGATGTGATCGCAAGCGGTTGTGGTCTGAGAGGAAGCTCCCTTATTTTTCAGACCTGTGGCTACGGCCACATAGCTTACGCCACAGAATGGATCTGGACCAGTGAACGCGGTTTTAGAACCAGCCCTAGCTAGTTCGTCCTCAATTTCATTGCCTGTGATTCCATGATAACCTGAAACCCATCCTAACCTAACTTTCTAACGTCGGGCTAGAGATTGTAAGGCATCGTATCAGCTTTGACACATTTAGACTCAATTAGATTTGATTACAGTGCCTTTTGCGCTGCTTGGCTGTCTGAATATATAAGAATTCTGCCCCCCTTATAGCCTTTTGCAAGGTTTACTGTGCCACAGGATTCGATGGCTTGTAGTTCAGCCTAAATAACACTTGGATGTTTTCCAATGGGTATGGAAATTTTAGTGTTGGGTCCATAGTCGGAGGCAGCTGAGTTGCTCGACGATTGATCACGGATAGAAATCTCTACCTCAAAGAGACGCCCAAAGCAGTTTGTTGCCTTCATCCAATCTTAGATCGAGCAGTCCGTGATGAAATTGATTATTTTTAAGTGTCCCGTTTGGTTACCTGGCTTGTATTTCTTTACCAGTTGCATCTTAATGGCATTTCTGGCGGTTGTTTTCCTTATAAAAATGTTAAGAGGAGACAGCCCAATGACAGCTTCCAGTGCTGCCCAAACAAGCTATAAGTTTGACTTTATCAGGCTTTTTGAATTAGTTACTCCTAAAATTTTGACCCACCAAATTATGGCTGCGTAGGTTATAATAGAACTTACCATCATGATGTACAGCCAGTATATTTGGTTTGAGACTCCAAGTCCTACCGTAGAACCGGTTGCGCGTTCTGTGATGGACTTGATAAGTCCAGTTCTCATTAAGGTTCACCAGGAGGTTGTCTATGACCAATGACCAGAGTAGACGCGACAGAACACCTCCCTGGGGAAGCCTCTCGTTGCTTTTTGGCACGCTTCCAAGCGAGGACGTTATAACTCGATTTTCTAGCATGGATCTTTTCCATCTGTTAGTCGAGTCTTCAATACCTCTGTTACCTGTCGCCAGATCACGGGAATATATCCCCAACTATAGCTAGCTTTAAACAAAACGACGAGAGCCGGTAGCATATGGTCTATGACCATTTGGAGAAGGGCAGGAAAGGTACCATCACCACTGGGTGCTTTGAAGGGCTTGAATAAGCCAATCGCCCATTTTACCTTGTTACTACTGAAAATTTTGCCGGATCGACTGCACCTCCCCATACTCGCACTACGCCAATTCATTTACATTAAAAGTAAACCTCTACCCTCAAATAACTCGACCCTTCTTCAGCAGACCGTACTATAATTGCAAATTTCTTCGGTAATTTCTTCAGCCAATCATATGCTGTCCACGACGAAGAGCCCCATCATATTACTTCCAATTCCTAAACAATTGCTCGCATACAACTCTGATGTCTGTTGAAATAACACCGGAATTGATAGGAGAGAAAATCAGCAAGCTTAAAGACGATTTAACTACTGGCCCGGAAGGTTTGCTCGCAAAAGTGCTTTAAAAATGTTCCAATATTCTTCTCCAGCCACTAACCGCACTGTTCCAACTCTCCATCTCCCAACGCATTTTCCCCAAAATCTGGAAAAACCCATGCATAATCCCAATTCTTAAGAAAGACCCAAAACAATGATGTCGTTAACTATAGACCAATTGCTTAACTATAAGCCATTCCCAAGCTCCTCGAGATCATCATCTACGACGCAATTCTTTTCCACTGCAAATCCACAGGGAGATCAGTAACCACTTACTAAATAGAATTCTTCTCTCAAACTTTATGTGCCTTGGAAGATGGTCGAGGTTGTAGCTACTGACTTCAGCAAGGCCTTCGATAAAATATTGCACAAAATCATCATTTTGAAGCTAAAAGCTCTTGATTTCTCCACCCGGTGATTTATTAATTGTATACAGTCATACCTAGAAGACCGTCATTACGTCGTTATTTTCAGATCCTCCAAATCTAATCCATTTATGGCCACTTCAAGAGTCGCTCAAGGAAGCCACGTTGGTCCCATGATCTTCATTCTAACTATTAATGATGTCGACGCCATCATCCACACTTTTATGACCATTCATTACCTACACCCGTAAGCGTTTACCACATCCCTCCAGAACCTACTTCATCTTCGAACAACCCGTTCCATTAGTCTCTCCTCTCCGCGATTTGGGTATTGTCTGTGATAGGGAACTCAATTTTCGCACGCACATGGATTCAATCATTAGCCGTCCAAAGAGTTCCTTTACCCCGACGTCACCAAAGCACTTCACATTACTTTTCTTAGGCCCCTCCTCGAGTATGCTTCCTAAATCAAGTCCCCTTATTTTGAAACCCATATCCGGCGAATTGAAGCTGTTCAACGCCGGTTTCTCTGCTTCGCACTGCGTGGTCTCCCTTGGGCAGACAGCCTTAGTCTAATACCATATGCCCACCGCTTGCAACTTATCAATCTACAGTCCCTTGCGCATCGCCGTGACATCGCACATATTGTTTTCATGCACCTGTCCTAACCGGTATCATCGACTGTCCTACGCTGCTCCAATCGATCTCTATATAAGCAAACCCCAGTAACCTGAGATCTGTCCCACTTTTCCGTTTAGACCAACACCGCACCAACTACGGTTCTCACGAATCTATGTCCAGAATGATGCGACGCAGGACATTTTTAATTTCCACATCAACAGATACACGTTTGAAAATTGCCTTTCCTCTCACCTTCTCCATCTACCTAATCCTTAGTAATAAGTCAGTTTTAAGTTTAGGATGGATGAACGGATGGACAGATGGACAGATGGACGGATGGACGGTTTGAAGGACAGCAGAGTCCTAGTAAAAGGGTTCTGTTGACACCGTTTATGTAAGGAATCCTAAAAATTTTGCACGCAGATTTATTTCTGGAAAGAAAACAAATTTTCCTCTAAGGCCTTACGAAATTCGGGCCCACTACAAGAACTTCCAAATGTGGAAAGTTAGAAATACATGAATCTTCCTACTTATAACTCCTGCAATAGAAACTGTTCCAACTCTGAAGAAAAAAACTGTACAGAAAGTAAAATCCGAATCGTGGCTTCTCAACTTTCAACAAATCGTTTTATAAGTTAAACTTTCCCGTTGCCCTCTGCCACCGCCAGAAAGAAGATTTCAAAAAATTAAGTTAAACTTTGTCGCTTCCATCCTGGCTGAGTCCTTCTTGAGAATTTGCTTACTCCAACTTGGAAATGCTAATTTGTTTCACTTCTTGCAAATGTATGCGATGAGTCAGTCGTCCTGCAGCGAAAAGCCTTGCATAGGAAATCAGTCACAGTCTGAAAAGTTTCTCCCAGCTTCGGGTATATCCTTTACCACCTCTTTCTATGCGATGCCAGTCCAAGTTTCTTGCCAAAGGTGTGCACTCTTTGTGCTCTACCTTCACACAAAGTTATAATAAGTCTCTGGCTTGGATGGGATGCATGACATCCTGGTACGAGTACGATTTTTTTTTTTTTTACATCGACTCTTATTGACCAAATAGGTCACTTAAAGCTCAATGGGACCACGCATGTTTATTAAGCATCAGAATAAGCAACACATTTAATCGATTGATGGCTATCTGAGTGAGCAGGGTACGCATCTCTGTATCTCTCATATTTATCTGGAGAATTTTACTTTAACGACCCCAGTTTCGGCGATAAAAATCGTTTCACTCCATACAAGTGGCTGGCTCTTTAATTTGGCAATTAATTTTCATCTCCAATTCAGGAAGGACCAATGGCAGTGGTATCATCGTTAAATTAAGCGATTAATCTGACGATAAAGTCACTCGAATGCCGGCACTGCTCGGTGAATCGTCCTGGTGACTATCAAAGTGTTTTGTCGGTTTGTTGGGCTGGAGGAGGAGTGGGGGCTTTTTATTGATTCGAATTCGCAATTGAATTTTATTGTTATTGATTGGCATTAAGTTTTTGGGGACCACTGCAGCTGGGGTCTGAGTGATTTTAATAGTGCAAATGAATTCCTCTTTGGTTTGATGGAATTAGATTCAATTTATCTGCTTAGCGAGGAATGGGAGGACTTGTGGTATCTGACTGGGATTATTGTTAAGACTATAGTTAAGTGGTTGATTGTTTTAATATGAATGGTTATATGGAGTGGATTACAGTGGCAAGTGAGAGGTCTTAAAAAATTATACTCAAAACGAAAGGTTGATGTTCAAAATACTTTTAGTTATCAGTATCCGGCTTCACAAACTATGTATCTACTCATTTAAGAAGAAAATTTCGATGACACTTGATAAGCTTGCTTAGTTACTATCTTGCTAATAGAGCAAGTAAAGAATGCATTGTTCTGGGATTGAATTCAGTGAAGTCCCAATCTTTTGGACAATTCTTTTAATGCAAGTGGAAAGACTTTCCTATACATTTTAAAATCATTGTCTACGAATCATTGGAAACAATCAAAAGGATTCAGCGATATATCTAAACTGCTTGAATTCATTGCAGTCTTTTTGAAGTCATTAATTTTGATTGAGTTTAAGGCTTTTCAATCATAATTATTTGAAGTCTCTCTTGACTGGTTTTGATTCTGCTCACAACGTGATTTTACATTTTGTAAAATATTTTTCTTAGGGGAACCGTACAAGTGCTCAAACGAAACCCAATTTGGATGATTTAAAGAAACTTAAGCTCACAGAAATATTTTAAATGCCATATAGTAAACTACTTTGAACCAGAAAGTCTGGAAATACCAGACGTGAAAATTTCACAATACATATTTTTATTTTTTTGTTGATTCGGTGGTGGCAGGATACACTTTTCCCAACTCCGGGCTTGCCAATAGCTAGGAACCGTTTCATAATCCTCTGATGAGAAGTCCTTAATATTTTCATGCAATTCGAAAGACTCAAACAAAGTTGAAAGACTCAAAAAGAGGAGTCATTTACATCAAAGAAATCAAAAGCCTTCGAGATAGTCAAGTAACCTCAAAACATAAAGATTCAAATCAAATTCAAAATTCCAACTAAATAAATGAATTCAAAAAGACTTCAAAGAATTTAGAATTTTAAAAAATAGTTTGAAATATGAAGTTTTTCAACGAAGTTATACAACTGCGAAAAAGCACTCAAGATTGCATTCTCTTATAACTCTGCTAGTTACCACTGCATGCACTTAACTTAACTATACACCTTTTCATTTCTGTGTACTATCAAAGGTAAAGTCTTCCTTTTGCGCGTTTTCCTTCTGAGGTAGATTCAAAGACTTTTCGGGTCTAAGCATTGGTGTTCATCCACTCTGCATGTCTGAATACTAAACAAGACAGAAGAATACGAGCGGATACTGTTTTACGAAATAATTCGTCAGTGATTTTGGTGTTGCTTGAATTTTGGCGCAGATTTCCTGGTCGTCCTTCGACAAATGCTCAAACACTTTGACATTTAGGCACTTGCTCAAGAGACACTGCAACAGCACGACACAGAAGGGGCGCTATAACCGCATTGTTACCACACAACCAAAAATGTATGGGCTAAAATTGTGTCAAAACCAAACAAATTGAAAAAAATGAGCCAGAATAAAATTTTTCAAGAGCTCAAAAAGTAAAACACAAGAGTTCGCTTCTTCGAAAGCATTGCATTGCAAAGGCTATCTTGAAGCAAAAATTTGTGAAACAAACGAATTTTTTCTTTTTTATTATATTTTTATTTTTGATTACGTGTTTTTTTCTAAAAACTTTTTAAAAAAAAATGTAAATAAATATAAGCATGCCGTATGTTATAAAGATTGAATTATAATCGCATATTATGTTATGTTAATTGCTTTGGATAACTTTCCCAAGATACTATTGCCAAAATCAAATCAATTAAATTTATTTTAAAATATCCAAATCAAAATAGAGAATTTGTTGTTTTATTTTAATCTTATGTGAATTTGTCAAATTCGATTTTTCAATGAAAATTTTAGCTTTGCTGTTAATAAAAATATCCTGAATAGGTTAACAAATTACTTGCGTCGTTTATTTCTTTATCTGATAATAAACTAAATAAATAAATTTTAATATTTAAAATCAATTTAAAACAATTTTCAACATGAGAATATTAATAAGGCAATCTGCCCTTCCCGGATTTGAATTTTTTGTTTAGTTTATTCATAATTCTTAATATATAAGACAAGAACATGGAATTAACTTTAATATTAGGGCTATTCCTCGAATTGACAAAATGAAATGCTTGATCCACTAACCTCTAGAGAGCATCAGACAAAATAAAGTTTGATTGTTCAATAACACGGTTGATTGCAAGTTATAAAAAATTGGTTTGGGTGCGAGTAGGTCTGCCCATACCATGAACTTCCCATCTCAAGATAAAAGGAAAAATGTAGATGCTTTTTTATTAACCGCCACCATCAAATTCCATTTGGGTTATGAAAACATCATTCATTCCCTAGACAAATACATTGCAATCAAAAAAATAAAATAAAAAATTTTTTTAGCTTTCAATCATTTAAAAAAAGATATGCGAATTTAATATTAATTTTTCACACTCTTGAAGTCGCCTTAATTCGCTTTTGAAAGTGTCCACGCTTCCGCGCAATGTATATAGTAGGACAGGGATAATAGAGGTCTTATTATGCGACACTAAAGTTCTTCGAGAGCTCGTTGTCCAATGTATTTTCGAAATTATTTCTACGACCTTGTACGATGCACTTGCTGTGCTCGGAAAATTAAAGCGTGATTATCTTTACGTCGTTTAAGTTCAAAGAATACATAGTTTCAGTCAAGAATTTGACACCATCTCTTCGATCTGAGTTGGGAAATTTTCAGCATCGCAACTCTTTCTTTCTGGTAAAAAGATGGCCCCAAGAGGACTACACTCAGTTTAGTTTTCTTTGGAGATTTTGATAGTTATTTCCACGCCAATTCCGAGAGATTGTTTATCTCTATGTCGTTTTCTTCAAAAATCTCTAGATTTTCGTTCATTATGTTTACCACAACAGTGTTAAACAAACTTAATCTTCGGATTTTATGATCTTCCTTGAAACGTTTTTAAGTATACGAGTAATGCGATTTTATCCATGTTTTCATTGGTCAGTGTTGTAGATGTCATTGAGATTCATGAAAAAGGTTCATAGGACTCACATTTCTGAAATAATTTTCCAGGCACTGTCGTGGAAATATGGATCAAGAAATAGAGAAAGCGCAAACATACGTACCTACGTACACACGGACATCTTTCTAAAAACATTGGAATCCGACTACTGGGATCTCGAACTGTGGAGAAATGTAAAAATTTAGAATTTCACAAATCGGACCGATTACAAGAACTTCCTGATGGGAAGTTAAAAATGAATAAATGGATCATTCCAACAATTGTAGTAACACTTAAAAGGCTTGGCTCAAAAATGATAACGTTTATAAAACGGGCCAATTAGCCATGAGAAAAAATATATAAGCCAGATTTGTCCCAATTGAGCCAAATGTGGCAACCATGGCTGGAAGGCATTAAAGTGCTCTTTCTGACAAGAATATCGCCACTGTTACTAAGGATTTCACTGATGAGCCGTACACTACGACCAAATGACAGGCAACGCAATAAGCCAGTTATCGTAAATAATTGATTCACTTAATCTAAAGCTCAGACTGTCATAAAACTTTTCGAAGGTACTCCTTGATAAGTCGTCCTTGGGTGAGGAAGTTCGATAGACTCATTGAAGCACCCAGTGCAATAACCAGATTACTACAACTTTGCGGGATATACGTTGTCTGATGCAGAACTAAAAAAAAATACTGCATATGATGTATGTTAACGTATGGAAACACAATTTTGGAATTATCCTTGATATTTAAGCGAAACAACAACAGGACAACTCCTGTTATTGTTGCACGAAAGATTTTTCATAACAAATGCATGAAGCAAGTTGTGTGTTTCAACACTCAAAAATTAAGGGGGTATTCTAGTCTAGAGGCATGAATTTCATGTAATTTTTAAGTGCCATAAAAATAACAATAAATATTTTTACTATCCATTTTTTTAAAAATTGTTATTTATTAAAATTTTGAAAAAAAATAAAAATAGTTGAAAATTTCAAAAATTATCAGATGATGAAGTTGGTGTCTCAAAAAATTGGCGCGTAACCATACCCACGATTTCAACCCTTCTTGCAATCTGAAACCAAAAAAGAAAAAGATTATTAATCTAGAATGATGACGCGTAAAATTTGGAAAGATTTTTATCACAAAATGGCGACTGCCTGAAAAAAACAATTTTTTACCACTTCTTTAGACTGTTTCGAATTAAAAAAAAAAGTAATAGGGGATGGGGATAGTTCCAGACATAGACAAGCCTATAAAAAAGACTTTCAAATTTCAGGTAAATCGGTCCAGTAGAACTGAGAGATCGTGGGTATTGTTTTGTAAAAGACAGTTTCGACAAAAACGTGTTTAAAATTTCGCGTAAAGTTTTTCGCAGTCTAAGTCATGAAATGATATTGAAGACTTACATTTATTTAACCTGCCATTCCTGCTTCTTACATCGGACCTTCCTCGACTTTGAAAAAACTATTTTCCGCGTTTCTCTCTTCATGTCGAGCAGTTCTGGCCTTCTCTCTCTGGAATGAGGCCTTCATTAAAAATACAAACAACAAGAAATGTCGCTATCTCTATCATCGTAGTCCGGAATGAATATGTACGTCCACGTGGTTTGAAGGTTAGAATTCAACTGTTAGCAGCTGGACGTAAGTGAACACTAAATATAAAAGATACAAGTCATCTTCGATTCTTGTATTACAATGGCCCCGTTCCAGCACGCCTTTGCTAAACTGGTATACTGCTCCACTACGGGGAAATTCCTCTGGAAAATATGACGTCACGTTTACCAGCAAATCAAATTTGACAGCTTTTCTTGCGTAGAGAAGAAATCTTTGCTAAATTTCCCTCAAATATCCCTAAAATTTCCCCGTTGCGACTCGCTATCCTTCGCTATCTTTCGCTACGGGAAGAACTGTCATCTCAGTACATTTTCGCGTAGCGGGTCTGCGCTACGGCTTGCTGGAACGGGACCAATATATACAAAAGGTTTTACTGAGAAATATGGTAGACGGAGAATCCCTTATGCCTTTTGTTCGATTAGTTCCGGCCGAACCAGTTTGGATGCCGGGTCAGCAAAATACCGATATCTCCGAAAATTATTTGAATTTTTAAATTATTTTGTTTTTCTAATTTTATGGTGGCTAATTTGAGTTTTCTCAACTTTTGAAAAAAATAGAGTTACCTGGTCATTGGTCTGCAGTCTTTAGTCATTAATATAGTTTACTGATCCGCTTTGAATATAAAGCTTATCAGAGACCCTTTAAGCCTCTATGTGGGAAGCTGGAACATGGAATAATTGTTTCCTCAGCTGGTTTTTGCTGGGTTTTTTTTTGGGCTCACACCAAACCCCGTAAGCTGGTTATCCCTTCAATTTGTAGATTCTTAGAGGTCATCTCTCATCTAATTTATTACATAAGGAGTCGTCTCTCTCATCTAATTAACTTTCCAAAGAGACGCAATCCACAATCTCTTACATCTTTTATAAAGGATTTAATGCCGAAGGTCGGCTTACGAGTTCCAAGAATCTTAAAGGCTTAAAGGCAAAAAAAAAACAAAACTGAACACCAGAAATTTCGAACGTTGGTATCCTCAGAAAAAAAAACCAGCCGGCTGCGAGTCGAACACTCACATGAAGGGCTCTGTACATAGCCAACATTTTTGCCTTAAATTGAATTGGGATTTTAAAAAAACACCTCTTTATTATTTCTACGGCCTTAGCAGTACACTTTCAGTGAAATTACACTTGTCTTCCTTTTATCGTTCAAAAGATACAGCCCTGTGTTAAATGGGCAGACAGACGACAGGACGAACGGACAGAAGATGTTTAATAACAGAATTCCATTGGCACCCTTCTGTTTCATAACATTCACACCAAAACCATAAAAACACAAAACACAAAAAAACAAAAATTGTCTATCAAAATATTGCCTTCAACATATTTATAAAACTTTGACAGCAGCTGTCATTCGCTGGCATTCAGCTTGTCAATTCCAATGATTTTCAGCGTTAATTTGTCAAAGTTCGCTCCGATTAATCAGCACAACACTCACAGTGAAAAGTGAAATTCAAGCGTCATGTTCATGGCAACATTGATCTTCCAGGTTCGCAACCACCGATTGACTAATGTTGTCACAACTCGATGCGTCCCTCTCAAACCCCCTCATTCCACATTCGGCTCCATTAACGTTGCAAGCGAAAGTTTTTTGGCATGTTGATAGAATGAATTCTCCTAGAAAGGTTTAGTGGAGCGTTTCGGGACACCAATTTGTTCCCGCATTTATCGCGCCGAGATTCGTGTGAAGCTCCAGCGCGGTGCCAACATTTTGTTTTGAGGAGAATCCATTAAAACCAAAAAAAAAAAAAACGACGGAATCGCTGGCGCAAGGGCGTTAAGTGATTTCCTGCTAATCTGTCAATGTCAACGGAATTCCTCTAAATTCGCAGGATTCTTGGTTTTTTTTTTTCCTCTGCCGACTTACTTGTTGGCTTGTTTGTGTTCGAGTTTGATTCGGTTCGCCTTATAAATCGAATTTCCTTTCGAATCATTGATATCGAGAAGTTTTTCCAGATTTCCCTCAGAAGAATTTGTGCGAATGAGAACTTTCGTCCTGACGAAGCTGTGTTGGTGTGTCTTTTGGAGGGAGGGGAAAAATTTCATTTTGTTTCAATTGGATTCGAAATTCGGGGGGATGATAATTGAATAAATCAATTAATCTGGTGCGGAGCGGACGCAGGAACATTAAAAGGATCAAGTTTGATAATGGGATTAGATAAATTACAAATTGAATGGATGGTCCATTAGAGGGTGATCTATAGTGCTTGGAAACTAATAAGGCAAGCATATTTGTGGCAAGATTATGAAATAAATCGTTCGTTGGTCAGAAAGCTATTGTATTTATGTAATTGTCTGGCATTAAAATTGTATTCATACACTTTGGTAGCATGGAAGAGCTCAAACAAAATGAAGCACCGAAGCGTCACGATCCATGTCCGTGGATAATTTTATTTGATATACTTACATATGAGGCAATTTCAGTTATCTTGGCAATTTATGAACGGTGACAAAAGGTGCGAGTAAGCAGCGTTGTAAGTTGGGTTAGTACCCTTACCATAGACAACATTAAAATCACTTTAACATTGGCCCCGTTACAGCACGCCTTTGCTTAACTGGTATTCTGCTCCGCTGCGGAGAATTTTCTCTGGAACAGAAAATCTGACGTCAAGTTTACCAGCAAATCAAATGGGGCTTGACAACTTTCCTTGCGTAGCGAAGAAATCTTTGCTAAATTTCCCTCAAATATGCCTTAAATTTCCCCGTAGCGGCTCGCAACCCTTCGCTACCTTTCGCTACGGGAAGAAGTGTCATCTCATTTTTCGCGTAGCGGACCTGCGCTACTCAAAAATTCCTTTCAGCTGTCACCAAAGGTTGCCCATATTGGGATGCGGACTTGTTTTGGGGAAACGAACGAGCCTGAATTCAATAAGCGGTCTCCTGACTGTGACCCGCGTGGACATAAAATTCTAAAACGTCCGTATTTTATGTGAACATGCCTCCACATTGAAAAAGGAATTCTATGACATTTTGAACCGAGCCGTTCAAATCGTACTTGGCGTCAAAAAAGCTAAAGATGCCAACAAATTCCTTGCTATCACCAGGTGACCGAACAGCCAGTTTCGACTCCGGACACTTTAAAGTAGCAGTTAAATGGAAAGTGCTTCTGTCATATAAAAAGCTGTACCACGCAACAAAAATGAAGGTCAAGATTGGATACATCAACACACCGGCAATGTTAAGAGCCCAAACAGAGCCTCTAAGCGAGAACTCTTAAATGAGTACAAACATCAAAAGCATGGTGTCATACTATCATACAATTCAGGAGCATAATAAGATGCTGCAAAGCAAAACTCAAGCAACAAGGGAAACAGACGTGAACTTGTGAAGCCTTTTGGCAACAAGCAAATCGACCGATTCTAGTGCGGTGTTGGAAAGTTGATCCTGTTATGTTTCACTATGCTCGAAAACCAGTTGTTGGCAGTTCGAAACAAGAACTTATGAGTTATTTCGGACCTGCACAGGATTCAGGCAAGGAGATGAGGTGTCTTTTGATTTCTTTAACCTAACTCCTGAGCAGATTTTTGAACGGGCAAATGTCAACAAGGAAGGCAATATCTTACCCAACATGCGTTCTTCGAAGTTTTCTAGGTTTGAAGAATTTCCAAAAGCATTTAAGGGGCTATGAATACCCTTATAATATTACCAATACAATGAACTTCATTGAACTGATGATTATTGTTAGTGCGTGGTGCTTACTGTGAAATTGATAATAGGGAAGAATGCAGTTGACTTATTCATTGGAGCACCGAATGAAGGAAGTTGTGCGAGTGATAAAGCTTTTTGATTCACTCGACCGAGTTCAATCGCTCAATTTTAAGGCCCAGTTCGAGTTAGGGCTCTCAACCCAAGACAATTTAATTGGAAACATAATGCTTCGTTTGATTCGGCGCACTACGTGCCCTAGGAAGGGTTCGAAGTTCTGGCCCATGGTATCAATACCAAGTAGTATCGATACCAAGAAAGAATCGAACTAAAATTATCGATACTACTCAATATCGAATATTTTTAAGGGGAGAAATCACAGTAGCACACAAAAAATAGGCATATTTTCGGGAATTAATTTTGGCTGAATAAGAGTATCAATCGAAAATCTGTAAAGAAGATTTTATAGCAATACTAAAAAAGTACAAAATGTAATTTTTTCAATAAAAAATATTCAAAAATGGCGGCTGCTAAACATATGCCCCAAGGTGCCTATTTTTGAAAGCGTGTCGATGGCCGAAGACGTAAAGTCCTTAATTTTTGACCTGGAATAGAATACCAACATTTTTTGTTTTTCATATAACAACAGCTAGTGAGCTACGTAGGATTTTTTCGATATATTGATTTTTTACAAAATGGTGCATGTTTGAAAATAAAGTTAAATTTTTAACAAAAAAAACGCCATAAAATCGTCGATAAAAAAAATTTAGCCATATCAAATAAAAAGATCCTACGTAGCTCCTTGGAGAAAGATATTTCGAAGCTACCGTCAAAATTTCAAGTCAATCGGTAATGATTTGCTCGAGTCATGTCTTCGGCGAGCTCAAAAAAAGTGGTTTCGAGAAAAACGCGTTTAAAATTTAAAGTACTGAGAAACCATATAAAAATATATGAGCATACCGGAAAGGCGTAACCGCAGAGTGAAAAATTTGGTCACTCGGACACTTTTGCCGTATACCATCAATTGGAATATTATTTTTAAGACCCTAAAGCATCTTTTAAGCGATAAAAATTTTATCGAAAAATTGAAAATTTTACTGTTATTTCCCGCCTTAAGAACAGGCGGATACTTCGTTTTAGCGTTACCACATTACATATATCTCTTAACCTAACAAATTTTGTTAAAGAAAAATCAAAGCTTAAGCTAATTACGAATTTAAAACCATTCATCAGGACAGTTTGCTTGAAAAAATCACTTATTCAATACAATAGGCTTGAGATGATTTATTGCCTGTGTAGCTGTAACACGAGCTTTGGAGACCAATCTTTCTGCTGACAACATGGCATCAACATATTTCTGCATCTCTGTTAAGCAAACAAATACCAGTGTATTTTGTACCTTGTTCTTGGTACTTGAAAATCATCAACTACAAATACTTTTTCAATTACTTTCTTTCATATACATTTATTACGTACTGCAATACTGCCAAGTCAATGGTGTGAAATGACAACACCAACACCACATATCATAAATAAAGTATTAATAACATTAATTATCAAAGCATTATTGTTGTTCTACATAAGTCGAGATCAACTTTAAGATTAAGTATTAAATACTAGGGCTATCATCGAATTAAAAATTGCCATATACTTAAAATGAACTTTTACTTGAGAAATACTTAAAAATGTACCAAACAAAATTACAGCACCCATGTAATTACAATTACAACATGATTTTCAGCCGAAACCGAACCTTTTTTAGACAATTTGAAATTGATTATGTATTTTAATTGTTATAATATAAATTTAGTATATTTTTACATATACAGAAAGTTATCTAGTCCGAAGATACCTGACACGTCACGCAAGCAATAAACTAACATGAGAAAATAAACAAATTAAAAAATGCGGCTCACTGACCAAGAACTCACGCGAAGTTAACCGTGCTTGTTAAATGGCAAAGTTTCTGTTAATAAGACTCAATGCAATCTCGCCATTCATCAGAGTTGATTTTGATCCGTCCTCAATCTTTAGAGTAGATTTCCCTTCCAACAGTCATAGTCTATATACTCTCAAAAACGAATTTTTCGATATCGGTCGGCTCCATCATGATATCAACCGATGGGTCAGAACTCGAACGAAAACTGGAAGTCTATTTTTTGAGTAATCTTAGGCTAGAGCTCTCCTTCCATGTTTTACCACGACCACGAAATCGCTGTTGTATAGTAACATTTCTGGAAATATTCACTACGACCTACAGCCAAGCTGCTATAAAATCTACATCTTAGCTTGTCCGAGCATCCCTAAAGGAGATAGCGGACTTTTTTAAGGTTCACCTTTACGTGGTTCCAGGACATAGGGAAATCAATGGAAACTGCAGATGAGCTCGACTGCTTGTACAATGCACCCTCACAGATGAGCTTCACATACCATTAGCTGCGGTCCAACTAAGCATAAAAAATAAATACATCGACCATCTTGCAACATCACCAGACAAACCCGGAACCTCCTTTACAAATAGAGAACCAGAAAGCTACTACATCTCCTCAATGAATGTCCGGTCATAGCAATATCAAGACATAGAAAGCTATGTTCCCATTTCTTCACAGCTTTGCCAAAAGACCTCGCTCCACCCTCTCCTTCTTCACCGTCCGGGAGGAAAACCTCTCAATGCTCACCTTCTCCCTTATATAGGTAGATACGTTAATTCCCATTTTCCTCGCGGTATCACAATGGGCCAAATTGCTGTGTGCTTTGTGGAAGACTGAGTTTCGGCGCCGCCGAAGTTTCTGCCGATATTTTGCCGAAAACGAAACTGTGGCCAAAACCAATTTGTTGGCCGAATCTGGCCGAAACCGAAATCGAAACCGAATGTTCGGTCGGTCACTAATATTTGGTGATGTTCTTGGCACCAAGTATTTCGTACTTTTTTTCAAGTTCTTTTACACAGAAGCACGCGCAGAGTGCGATACTCGACACTCAAATGCCGATACTACGCAAAGTATCGGGTCATAGTATCGAATTTCGAAGCGTAAAGTAAAGGCACCTTTTAAGTATCGAAAGTTTAACCGTAATCAGGTAAACAAAATCTTGGCTATCTCGAAGTTGTATCTGTTCGTAATGACATTTTGTCCTTTGCGATATTTGGTATCCTTGCGTCTATCTCGAGTACTATCTTTGCCGCTCCGTTTCGATAACTGCAAACGTCTCATAGACTATTTGTTGCATTCCTTCAATCATGTCATCATCTTCATGTGCAAGTTGTTGGACAGATATCTGAAAGATCGTACCTCCGATATTGGAGTAAGAGCTGCAAATGATTCGTTCAAGAATGATGTACTGCTTGTGTTAAACCTTTTTTAGTATCAAAGGTATCAGTGATCATATCAGTGATCAGTCATTTCAAACCTAAGCATCGATCAATCGATCTGTTCAAGTCATCTCCACAAATTCTGCCATACGCCGATGAACAGTACGAGTCTGAGTTGAAAATTTGTCTTTCCACATGCCTCTGCTTCAACTTTTCCGTCTGTGTTCCAACAGGTTTCTGTTGAGTTCCTAAGCAGATCCCATCACTCCTAACGACGCAGCTTTGTTCGCTCTCTGTTGGCTTCAGATGAAGCCGATCACATCACAGGCGGCTTCTCTGATTGCCCTATGGCAGTGTTGCCAATGAAATGAAGAGAAATACACGAAAGCATCGACAAAGTTGTTGGCCGTCTCTTACGATTGGAGCCCAAAAACTTCGATTCACTTCAAAACGGATTTCAAATTCTTCCGAGAAATCTTCATTCAAAAACTCGCTGCAAATGATGAGAGGTCCGTTGGCTCCTTGAAATGCATAGACATGCTGAGAGTATTATGTTCAAAATGATTTACGTTTTGTTAATCTGCAGGCTTTCATTGCAACTGTTGGATAGCGGTAATGTCCCCTCTGTAGTAGTCTTAGATCACCATGAGTTTTATGGGTGCATGTGTCCTGTTAAGGGTCCTTACGTTCCACATGAAGATCCCGAAGCCGATTACATTGTATCGTTTATGTGGGTCGTCATGTAATCGACATAGATTTTCGTTGATCCATCATTCTAAGGATAACTGACTGAGAAACATATTACAACCGAACAAGTCTACAAGCAAATGTTTCACAATCAACGTTAGTTCGCTATAAGTAAACTATCCACCGAGCACCTTGAGGGGAAAATGATTCATTTAAGTCCACTTAGTACGGCCACTTGACCCTTACTCTACAGAGCACGAAGAATTAAAAGTTGAATGCTCGGGCCTAGAGCTCGAATTTCTTTCCCGACTCAAACTTGCCTCATTAACAACAGATTTATGTCTACTCAAATATAAATCCCTGAAATCCTGTCACATTGCAACAACATAAATACCATGACAATCCTTAAATTGTACGTCTCCCTCCGCAATGCAATCACGATGAAAATTTAATTCGCGTGTACCAACAACGAATGGCCTCCAGAACAACACGAAGTTCCACTTTATTCCTTGTAAAGAAAAAAATTGTTTGCCCTCCAACCAAATAACGAAAAACTGAAAACAAACGAGAGATCCTCGCACCTGCTTTCTGATGTATTTCACATACATTTTTCCCTCTTTACAGGCTGCTCTCGGCGTAATCCTGACACCAGAGAACTTTACTTGGAACTTGAAGGGTTGCACGTGTGCACCAGCACATAATTTATTTATTATGTTATCCTTGTTTGAATTCACAAAAATGCAATGAGATACATTTTGTTTCTCTCTCTGTCTCGATATTTGTGAGGATTCTGCATACTGCAATCCTTTTGGATAACTTTAATTCATTAACCCACTGTTGAGTTTGAAAAAGAGGTATCCTCTATACTTTTGGCAACTCGACATATTAATCATGCTAAAAGCGAAAAAGTTTCGCATTGCAGTTTTGCATCCGGAAAGGATTCAAGACTGAGTCCTAATCCTTTGTTAAATTTCATTGTTCTCCTGCATAGTTGGCGGCACAACAGCCGACAGTTTCTTAGTGTTAAAAATTTGTTAATTTAAAAATAAGCCAGGCTATGAATGAGCTGGAAACAAAATGATAGAGACTGTGCTTCCTTATGAGGACTTTTAAGGATGATGAGGAGATATTAATTAATTTCTGTCACGTGAAAAGGATCATTCGAACAAATGGTCCACTTAATGGCGGCAATTAATATTGATATGATTTTTCTCCTTTTTTTCCTTGTTGCTCGGAAAAAGGACACCCCGAAATAAGTTTGTTCCTGGAAATTGTTAACATGTCGAGTGGGGTTTTTATTCAAACGGTCGGGATGACAGTTGACACAAGTTGTAAAGGACATGTGAGCCGCTATGGAAGGACTATGATAAACGTTCCAATCAATCAAATCGTAAAGAGTTATGACTGGTCGTTTATTTAATTTAACTTGGGTTCTATAAGTTGGAGGATATTCTGCTGGAATGCTTAATTGACTGGGAGGCTAATTCAAACTGATGTAAGCTGATTGTTATCTTAACGAGGATAATCAGGACTCAAATGTTCGGGGGTCATAACATAAACGAATGTTATTACTTAAAAACTTTTCGTTTTTGACATTTTGTCAAAGTTTGCTAATTGTGAAGCCTGCTTGAAATGGTGAATGTTTTTCTTGACATTTCCTGAAGTCCTTTTATTTAGTATCAACCTTGGTGGGGGTTATTTTGCAACGATTGACGAGGGAAAGGTAACTTTATGAACAAAATATGGTCACAGTGTTCTCAGTCAAGCGTGTCAGCGGAACTCTGGCACCTTCGCCTGAAACTCTGGAAATACCTCGCAGTCAAGTCAAATGGGATAAGGGGTGTTCTTGAAGATAAATTGAAAATTAATTTAAACAAAAAAAATTTATTAACTAATATTCACTTTTTATTGGCTTACAAACTTTATATATTTACGGGCATTTTGACACAACTTCTCCGTCTTATGCAGGCCACGCTTCAATCCATTTTTGTACCAATTTTTTAAGCTCTTCCATCTAAATGTTGGCTTCAAAGTCGTCAACTGTAGCTTGTCAATCAGCAAACAAAAGTGACATAACCCCTCAAAGAGTCATACACATAACTCAGGTGGGTGTTTGAAAGACCCACATCTTGAGATGTTCCTTAATTTTTTCTTTGCCAAAGAAATGGGTTTAAAACTCCTAACTCGGAAATGTATGCTCTACAAAGCTTTGATCTTGTTAGCTCAGCTCAAAGCTTATCCTATGGATGTATACGGCGGTGGTTCGCCCAATACTAACATACGGATCACTAGTATGGTGGCCGGCTCTCATGAAAAAATTCAATGTCATCAAACTTAACAAGGTACAGAGAACTGCATGCATAGGCACCACAGGCGGTCTACGATCGACTCCGTCGGATGCTCTGACGGTAATGCTGCATCTCCTACCTTTGGACCTACACATTAAAAACACTTCTGCTCACAGCGCCATTAGGCTCAGAGAGTCTGGTTGCTGGACGTCAAAACCCTATGGTCATAGCGCTATACTAGATCTTATACCGAGAGATCTGGTTTCTTCACCTACGGACTATACGGTCCCTAGAATTTATCCATCAAATAACTTTGACACTCTAATCCCAGAAAGAGCGGAATGGAATAGTGGACAGATATGTAAGGACTTTAACTGGACAATCTACACTGACGGCTCTAAGATGGGCGGCGGAGTCGGTGCGGGTGTGTTCTCAGAATCTCTGAACATCTGTAAAGCCAATAGACTGCCCGACAATTCCAGTGTTTTCCAAGCCAAACTATTTGCAATCCGGGAAGCATGTCGTCAAATCAAATAACATCCAAACATCCTGCCAAGCCAGAAGGTTGCCATATGCATTGATAGTCAAGCAGCCATCAAAGCTATTGCCTCCTTTACTTCACATTCAAAATAAGTACAGGACTCACATTGTCGCAGCTGCAAAAACACAGCTGAGAGGGAGACCCTAACACACTTCTTTTGCGACTGTCCGGCTCTTACTAAAGCCAGACAACGGGCGCTTGGTAGACCCTTCTTCAACTCAATTAATGAGATTTCTGCTAAGGATATTAAGGAACTAATGTCCTTCTTAAATACCTCGGGCTGGATTTAGAGATATCTCAAATACACCAAAATAACATCATAAATAAGGTAACAGAGCTGTGGTATTAAAACGGCACTTAGTGCTAATAATGTTCTCACTAAACCACCACTTTTACCTACCTACCTAGCTCAGCTATATGAAGCCGAGTGCTGAACGATCAGCAGTAGGTCAGAGCAGATTTTGAATCACTTTCGAGAAAAACATTTTTCGTCGAATATTTGGCCTTTATGCGAGGCTTAAAAAGCCCAAAAACGACGACTACACTGGCCCGGCCACATCGAAAGTATGGACAATAATGGTTCAGCAAAGAGGATCTACGAATCACAGTCCCAGGCTCGAGGCGATAAAGAAGTTCGAACCTCCGTTTCAAGGATCAAGCGACCGCAAATTTTAGAGCGATTGGTCTAAATGACTGGAAGCAGCGAGCCCGAGATCGAAGGGAGTGAAAGACAGGTCTCAGGCCTTCGGTGAATGTTGTTTTATAGGCTTTATTTATAATGTAAAAAAAAACAACAGACCGCACCAAAAAATTTCTTCTTCGGGATAAAATGCACTCGTAAGCTTTTTGAAACGTAGTCCTTGTCAGATCCTTTGCAAGTGCGGCTCAGGATAGCCACGTTGGCTCTTTCGTCTTCATTTTACCAATAAATAATATTGGATACGAAATTTATTATTCACACCTATCTATATATTTATTCCGATTACATGAAAATATATAAAGTCATCTCATCCTCATTTGATTCTCGCTATCTACAGATTCTCAGAAAGGTCTGGACACAACTTTTTGGAACTTGAAGATCAGCAAATATGACGCCAAAACATTCACGAGGAAATGTGATCCTCCTTTGTTTCGAATCTACTCCAGTTCCAACGAACTTGTTCCCATTGTTAAAAAAAACTACGTGATCCTGGTTTTATTTGTTACAGTGAACTGAACTTTTGATCACAATAACACCACATTATTAGGAGAGCCAAGTCGATATTTGATTTCAAGAAACGCGGGTCTAAGGAGTTTTCCGACTCGTATGTCACAAAAGCCCTATACATCAATCCGGTGCTTGACTTGCGTACCAAGTCAAGTCTCCATATAACTGCACTCACGTTCAAGGAAATGAAGCAGTCCAGAGAAGACTTCTCCGGTTTGCCTTAAGAGGCCTCTTATGGGACGACCAATACAACTTTCCTCCCTATTACAATCGGTTCAAATTACTCAGCCCTGAGTTCCTTGAGCAGACATAATATTTGTTCATCAATTATTATCTAGCAACAGCGATTGAAGGAAATAAAGCTGAATACAAACCCACTCCACTTTTCCGATGACCATAATGCTGGTTAAGGCTAAAGTTGTCCGGAACGGCTCCTTATAAATTAACCTCATTACTTAAGATGACTTGAAGGTGACGGTTCAAGTCAAGCTCCGAACATACGACGTAAGCGATGGTCAATTGACTTGAAGGACAAAATTTTTCCTCAAAGTCTTCCACGTACTGCTAGAGCAGAAGACGAGTTGCTGAGAACAGCATCGAAAAAAGATATGGTTCCTCTGTCACACAATCACCTCTTCAGAAGCGATGGCTTGTTGCATTGGATGAATATTGCTCTAAGGACACAGTACGTCAGACTGACCCATTAAAGGTTTGCTGCTTCAAGGAAGTATGAGGATATATGATAAAAGCCTTAATCACATGTAGCGAGACGAAAACCTCGCCTACAGGCGAACGCTGAAGAACAGATCCCTGCCTGGCTGACCTTCTAATGACGCTTTTTTAGCTCGGCATTCCTGTACTTATTTTGAATGTGAAGTAAAGAGGCAATAGGGTTGTTAGCTGCTAGCCTATCTATTCATTAGGCAACCTTTTGACTTGGCAGGAATCTAAGCTATGGACCTAAAAACCATATGGACATTGCTGTATCCTAGACTCAATACCTAGGGAATAAGCGGCAAATCAGGCAGACTAAACACCAATTTTTTATGATTCTGAAAAACACGTTGACGTAGCTCTTCCGACAAAAGAAGACTGGGACAGTGGACGCATTAATTTCAGCTCGGATGTGAGAGTCTACACAGACGGTTCAAAGATGAATTGCGGACTCTGCGGAGACTGCCACATGACGCCAAGGTTTTTCCTTAAGATTAAAAGTGTGACTTCGCCTCGATGAACGATCACCCTCACTGTCTTAATGTTTGATTGGTCGAGAGACTCCCGGTTTTTGTCCTGTCACATTTATGGTTCAGTTCCTGGGTTGCATTCACAGAAACATCCGTTTGAAAAATAGGCCTCGAAGTATAACACGTTCATTCTTGTACGTATGATCGCGACAGGCCTGGAAAAATGTTTAAAAGCCACGCCATTCGAATGAATCCACTCGAAAAAACACAAAAAAAACCTTTAAAGTAGAGTTGAACGTTGTTCCATTAAAACATTAAATGAGGAAGGTCTCAAAATGTCGAAGATGGCAGTGCTCGAAACCATGCGGCGATTCAAAGACTGGACTCTACTTAAGACCTGCATGAGAAGCGGAACGCCTTAAATGGTCGTAACATCAAAGCAGGAGGACCAGACCTCCAGAAATGTGTGCACAAGTTCATTCGTTCGCAATAAAGGCACTTATCAGTTATAATGATAAAGAGACCTTCACAGTCGAGGAGCAGTCAAAAACCTTTGTTACGACCTCTAAAAAGGTTGAGGATCAGCCGACTGACGAAAGTCTTTCAATCCGACGTGTCGAAAATAGAAGTTTTTTAGATAAAAAAAGTGAGCTAACGTTGCAGATAAAATATTTTCGATGGTTCCAAATTGGGCCCGGCCTATATTGAAGACCGTATCTGTATCGATGAAAGAGGATAAAAATGTATAGACAAATTTAAGAAGAGCGCATCTTGCTCCTAGGCAACAGTTGCTACTTCAGTCTGTCAAAACAACTAGGATCCGAACTCTTAACATGAAAGACAAAATTACTGCTCTACAAAATGCTGATTTTGTCAGTCAGACTTTATGGAGCTGAATGCTGAACGGTAAGCGAAGCAGCTGAGAAAATATGGACATCCTTGGAGGAGGATGAGGTCACATCGAAAAATGAACAATACCACTCCAGTCAAGAGCGACTTGGAATATAAGCCACGAGGTTCAAGAAGAACGGGAAGGCGGAATATATGGTTCAAAAATCAAGATATCGCGGACGCTGGCGAAAGCTCAGTCAGGACTGTCAAGATGGGAAGGCATCTCCATCTCTGACTCTGATCCTTCCAAGATCGTTGGCCGGAAAAGTAAATAATCAAACCTAACCATTGAACCGGCGATTCACAAGCCATGGCTTCACACTTACGTTTGACAATTTTTTGACACATTTTTCCAAGCTTTATCGGGGATTCATGGATCCAGAAGAACATTAAGGAACACTGATGGATTTTCTTTGCCCAGTCAGCAGTCCTTAACCCATTTCAGCTCACGATGCAACTTGACAGAACAGTTCGAAATAAATGTGCAACATCGAAGGAAAACGTTTTTGAGATGCTTTAAGTAGCTTGGTGATCTTGCCTGATCGATAAAATGCCTAGATTGAAAGTGAAAGAAAGTGGTGCAAGTGCGTATTCACCAAGACCTTCTCCAGAAAAGTCATGAGATTGAATTCTTGGGAACTCAAGGAGCCGATAAATTCCAAAACTCAGATAAAACGGTTTGCTTGATGGTCCTTGTTGCAATTAAAAGGAACTTTGAAGCCCAACCAAGAGTTATCAAGTTCAATGATTTTACTGCAAAAGCCTCGGCTTGATAACTTTAAATTGCTTTCAATCGAATTGGGTAACAAGATTCCCTTCGCAAAAAAGCAGTACAAAAAAAAGGAGTTTCGGAATATTGAGATGTTTTTCGTTTAAGCAATTCAATTAAATGCAATTTCCATGAAGAGAATTTCATTTTTATTTTTTGCCAGTTTAATTCGCTCGTCCTTTTTCAACAATATAGTTAATCAGCTGAAATGCATTTTGCAAGTAGTTTCTATACTGCAATACACAATCGAATCGTTTAAAAATACTTTAACAAAAGGATCTAACGCAAGAAGTTCCTTCGTCAACTGGACGTCTGGCAAATAAAACTTATTGGAAACTAAAAGTTGGGACAAGTCTCGGGACACGGTTGCTACGTTCAACTAACAGGAGCAAAATACCATGGACAATTGGTATTGCTCGTGCAGGACGAAGTGCTGGGAATACTTTCATTTGATCCTTTATAATATTTCATGTATTCCATCAGAAACAGGATATACACACGAGTATATGCCATCTTGTGTCTTGGGTCATCCTTCGGAGTCATTCTCTGGCACTGACAAGCTTCAAGCAAGCACAAAACATACAAAAAATGGACAATAGCAATAATGATGATGATGACAACGAGAAGGATGACGATGAGGACAACGACAACGAAAACGGCAACGACAACGATGAACATCATGTGATGTGATGGCTAAATACAATACGTCACACGATTTGAACAGAAGCGCTACACAGATGCTGCCACTTTGTTGTGTGCATTTCCTTCACAAAAAACGACGTGGGACGCACAAAAGCAAATAAAAAGGACATTTTTACTTATAAGTGACGAGCTGAACTTAACTCGAAACGTGTGAAATAGCATCGTGTACACTCGACACTGATGGTTTTTTATACGCTACGATATCATTTCATATCAACACACAATGGCATTAGGCATGCTTCGCAGAAAGTTGTAGATACTGATGGCATGGACAGAGATGAGAACAGAATAAACATACTTTCGAGGTGTCCTTGCACAGATGTCCAGCCGAGTGTGAAACAAGTAGTATTACATTTTAAGTGCTTCCTTTGGGTGACTTTTGTATTCTTTTGGATTTGGAAAGTAAATTTAACTTTGTTCTCACACTTGGTGGAATACGAGTATGAGCAGCTCAAGGATGTGATGTGAACCATGAATTGTGCTGACATATATTCTCGAAGTTAAGTAGTAAGCATTTAATTGAAAGTGTGTCACTTTAGTTGTCATAAATGGGATAGGCTGAATTCTCATCAGTCGTCTTTTTTTCGAATTGAATGCGAAGGAAAGGTTGGAAAACAGATCTTTCTTATGGATCTCCAGCCCTGATGCTGACAACCGGCTTACTATAGAAATAAGTCAAAACATTCAGTCCATCTCTTTTCAATTGAAGAAACATGAGCTATTCTATTAGCCGGGGAATAAGGTGGGAAGAAGTAGAATGAAAGAATTGAGTTCGAGAAATTCAATTGCTCGATGGGTAGACTCCGTATTAGGACGGTATATTTGTTATCGACATTGTCATTGTTATTCACAGCAGAGTCAATGATATATCATATGCACAAACCTTATTTAACATGTTCAGCAGCCGATACACTAACCACTACAAGTCGACCACTCCAGTGATAGCGCTGTTCATTTGATTCCTCTATTGTGTGTTAAAAAGAATCGGAAAAGCCTATCTTCGAGTATCAGAAGAACACTGTAGCTAGGAGTGCAATTCGCCTGAGAGAATCTTTCACATGGAAGTACGCCTTCTAAAGGCATTCCTCAAAAATCAGATATTTCAGAACAATGAACATACGTTCGAGGACTGATTAAGCGATCCCTTTTTAAAACTTCACCGAAAAGTTCTCTACTTTTGTTTCTAATAGAAAGGATTAGGAATCAAGCTTTCTAACCGAAGAACATGATACTCAAATCTTCACCGATTTAAGATGGATCAAGGGACTAGTGCTGGAGCCTTCTGCAATACGTTGCACATTAATAACTCGTACAGACTTCCAAATAAATGCAGTGTCTTTCAGGCTGTCATCATCGAAAGAGCTTCTTCGACAATACTTACAGAGAACTTTGCTTCTACAAGAGTAAACATCTTTGTGGACAGCCAAGATGCATTATAAGCACTAAAAGAGGATCCCATAAAATCAAAAGTAGTTAGCAGCTCCATTGCAGTTTAAGATTCCCATCATCTAGGTTCCTGACCACAGTAACGTAGACGGTAACGAAAAGGCAGATGAATTGCCAAGAAAGCATCATTGCTGGAGCCGGAAAGGACGGATAGATTAGCACACATACCAAAGTGTGGGCTAAAGAAATTCTAGGGACGATAGTCTCATATCTCATAGTCTAAGGCCCCCGTGGTTACTTCTAACTTTAAAAAGTTCATCCCCTAACCCAATTCGATCACAACGGCAAATGGAGACTGAGCGAGATCCAAAAACTATAATAGATGAAAGTTGACGATTTACTCCATGATTTGAGCCTGGTAGCAATTGCTCCAATTGAAGCAAGGGCTTAACCAACTGCGCCATCTTATTTTGAGGGCGTGCTTATAATAAAACTGATCAACTCAATACAAAAAACATTATTTAATTAATTTAATAATATTAAGGAAGAAAACTTAACATTTAGTTAAATAGACCGTGGAAAGCGTGGCAGCAGCTTCTTCCAATTTCAAGGATTGAGAGTTGACAATTGAGAGAGCAAATATACGCTGGGATCCACTCTTGCGGTGGATTTGGCGGCTGATTTATTTGAATTCTTGGCGGGTTATATTTTTTGTCAATCGGGACAACGGCAGTGAAAGTGAAAGATAAATAAAAAATCCTTATGGAGATTCATGTTCACTTAAATGAAATTAACGAACTATTTGAGAATATCAAAAGGCTTCAACGGTAAAGAATGCAATATTTTAAGACTTGTCGATTTTGAGAAAAGTTTTTTTTTTTAGGTTTCGTTTATTTAACTAATCTGGTAAAATCATTATATTAATATTCTATTATGGACAAAATTTCTTGATTCGCAGTCCACTGGCGGGATATGCTTTCATTTTTGGACACGTACCCTATCATTAGCATATGTAAATTTTTAATTGCACAGAAACCTGTAATTTGGCATTTTAAAGCCGAAAAACTGGCAAAGATGAAATCATTTTTGAAACTTTAAAATTCTTGTTTTTCAAAAAGTTTTTCGGATCCTTATCGGATGGATTTAAGTAAGAAAATATGAAACTTAAATTGCGAAATTCGAGATTGAAATAATTTTTGAACTCATTGGAGCAACTAGATAATAGAAAACAACGACGCAGAAAAACATTAAAATATTTGAATCCGTTTGTCTGTCTGAGCAAGATAGTTAAAATAACCTGTTTTTCACCATCTTAATAAAAAATTAAAGTCTGAACTTGAAGTTCCATTTACATACATCAGCGTTAATTTTGCAGGATCAAAATAAATAGTTTTAGTTATTCGTTGGCACCTTCGATGTATTTTCCCATTTCTGTCTGCATACAAAGGATGGGCTATCGGTTCGTTTTTTTTTAAGAGGCTTCAAATAAAACCGTTCAATATTTTGCAGCAATGATTGCTTTATCAAAAAGAGTGTGCCAGTCTCTCAAACTAATTTTTGTCCGTAAATTTTTGATGGTTTTTCCATGAACAGCTTGACGTTATTGTGCCTGAGTACTTGAATCGTCTCGAATTCGCATTTCCGAAGCAGCCAAGTAACATTCATCACCAAAATCGACTGTTTACTTTTTTACCTTAGTGTGCAAAGTATTGGTTTGCGGATGGCTTATTTGACAGGTAGCCCCCATTGAACCTGACTCTTTGAAAAAAGACCGGGCTTCGTTCACACCAAAACAGACAATATGAACACATGAAGATCTTTCAAGCTCATATACTTTAATTTTAGTTGATTTTGCTGCCACCGAGACGAAAATGCGACTCAAAATATGATATTTTGAGCATAATTGCACACTATTTCGGCAAAGCAGCATCAACTTAAAAATAACATTTCAATATTTTTCAACGTTGTTTGAAAGAAAGACGAACCGAAAATAAAATACTGAACTGTCAATTTTTTAAGCACATAAGGGCTGTGGATCGCAAAATAACAAACGAATAAAAAAATAGTGGCCCAACCTACAAAATTCAAGTTTTCAAGAACAAAGTTCTGTGAGATGTAATGGATGTAATGGAAGTATCGTCGTCTATTCGAAAGACCAAATAGGAAACTGTTCTCTTTATCATCTTCATGGTCTTTTTAAAAAAATTCTAGTCTCCAAATTTTGGCCATCACAAAACTTTTTGAGAGGGGTTTTAATCGAGTAATAATCGAACTCTATTTTAAACATGCGCTGTCAATCCTTATAGTCTCTAATAAGATTTTGACCAACCCACAAACAATATTAATAAGCCTTCCACCTAGGTCTGAATCTAGAACCTATCAATTTATGCAATTGAAAGGCAAGCAATTTCGAGTTAATTCTTTCTCTGCTCATACCGGTTCTGGAAAATTGCCGTTCCTTACTTAACGAATTGTAGTCAAGCCAGCACTGGCCATTGGGATCAAATTAATGGCACTATCACTGGATTGGTCGAACAGCGATAGAAGTCTGACTGATTGGTTGAGTTATTGTAGTGGTTGTTGTATGGACTAGAGCTCTGAATTCGTGTTGTGGTTTGTGGGGATCTATGTGTTGAAGGCATTACACTGACAGAAGGGTGTTGAGCTAGTGCCCCATTCACAATGAATCGTGAGAGCGAGACTAGTCCAGCGCGAGTTGTCAATTTCAATCAATGCAAATGTATGAAACAATACACAATGAAGCGAGACTCGTCCTATCGTATCGTGTTGTTTTCGAAAAATTAAAAAACTCTCGCGGCGTTACAGGGTGATAACATGATATCAGGCTGATTTGAGTAGCCAGAAAGAGAAAGATGGTGTTCGGTCGCGTAGTTAATTCATCTTGTAAACATAGATTTCATAATCTCACTGTCATAAATTTGACTTTCATTGTGTGTTGGTAAACGATTTAATGACGACAGCGATTTCTCTTCTCGTCTTGCTCTAGCGCAGCATTGTGAATCGGACAAACTTTCAATAAGTCGATATCACCCACTGAATCGAATTGAAACCAAATACATCTGAGTTTCTCAAATCACTACGCAAAAAAAATTTATATTTCTTCTCCCAATTCTTCCACTCGCTCTGTGATACTTGCATTTAAAGAGTATTCATAACCTCTTGAGAGCGAACAAATTTAAAAAAAAAAAATTATAGCCCACGCTTGAAACACACTTTTTATCAAAAGTCTGCAAAGACTTAATTCTTTAGGAAGGCAGGACTGCCAGCCTTAAACTTTTTTTATTACAAAACATTTTCATTTCATTCGGTACAAAGTTTAAAACATTTCAAGGCCAACTGAAGTACCCAACATAAACCCCATAACCACATCGCAATATCTCCACTCCACTAAGCCCATAACCCAACGCGGTGGTGTAAAATTCTTCTCCCACTTCAACACTGCCACATGCTTTCACTCATAACGAGAAAATGATAAGAACGTTCCTAAAAACTTTTTCGTTTTCGTATATGAGATGGCCAAGACTTTTACCAAGAAATACTCGTATTTATGTATCTAAATATCAGGAAGGAAAAAAATAAGAAAGTATCCGAGGGTCGTTTATATTTTATTTTCATATTTGATCTTCTGTTGCATTAATATGGCTCAACTGATGTGCTTGACGGTTTTTTTTTTTGTTTGGTTTACAGAAAAAAAAGGAAAAAAAAATAAAAACTTCTGAGTCCAAAATTTGTATCAGCCAAAGAGAAGGGCAAAGTTTAAGATACGATACGTTCGAGATACTTTAGCTGTCTTTGTTTCTTAAGAATTTATGTAAAGTATGTTTTATTTTTTTTTTTCATAAATAGATCTTCGGGGTATAGACGGGCAGTGATGGGTGTCATGCAAATATGCGACATGCCTTTATGGAATTATGTTAACTTTTTCTCGATCCATTGGATTCCTTTATTCGAAGGACTTTTCATTTTTTCGGTAAGAAAAATCAATAAAGTTGTTGAATAACCAAGGGATTGTGTGTGCGGCGCGCGGGGTGGTGAACTTTTGTTGTTAATATGAACAGATGGGTCGAGTTTTATATCCTGGATGAATGTATCTTTTAGATTTCGCATGTTTTGTGTACACATTTCGTTGGTTGAAGAACAACTCTAAAAGTTATTCATTGAAGTTTGTTTGGCAGGCCTCCATTTTTTTTTTGTCTGTGTTCCTTGAAGTCGTCCCTGAATGGAATTTGTTAAGAATTTAAATTTTCGAAGGGAATCCTTGAGAGAAAATATCTCGGAATAACGACATAACAAGTTTTTTTCTTAATATCGATGACCAGAATAATAATGTTTACAATTCAAAATTGGAAAAAATTACGTATAGAAAAGGGAATGCCAAGAAAATATGTTACGTGGAAAGGGAGGGTTGACCACCTTTTGGGTGGATACCGGAACATCTTAGTTGAGTTTTTTCTTTTTTCTTGAACAAGTCACGTAATAACGCATGAGGAACTGGGCGATGCAGTTCGAATCCTGAATAAATCTTGTTTTCGAATATGATCATTCAGTCACTATTTGCCGTTGGGATCAAATTAATGGCGCTAACACCGCAATGGTCGACCAGTGATTGTATTGTGACTTTGAGGGTGGCCTTACTGTAGTGATTTGTGCAGATGATATGAAATTGGCTCTGCTGACAGTAGGGTGATGAACCAATCCTCCTACTGTTGAATAAAAGCCTGCAGCACTGGTGGGTTGCGAAGTTGGTAGAGCGCCTGCCTTTAAATTTATTCAATTGATAGGTGACGGGTTCGATTCTTAGAGTGGTCTAGTTTTTCGAATCTGGTCAAGTTACCATTTGCCATTGGGATAAAGTTAATGGCAATATCACAAGATTGGTCGACCGAAAGTAGTCTGACTAATGGGTGGCGTTCTTGTAGTGGTTGTTGTATGGGCTTAGTTCCTAGTTCGTGTTGCCAAAATATCAGTTTGTGTAGATTGTGTGTAGATGATATGATGATGATAAAAAATCATGCGAATTAAACGAAAGCTAACGAGTCGATAACAAATTCTCCGTTCCAATTTGGACTCCACCTATGGAATAATTGAAATCAAAATAAATCTGAGTTTCAAACCGCACAATCTTTCCATTCTTCTTGTTAACCTTCTGCTCGTACTGTACAACAAGCATTATAAAAGTATTTATAGCCTCATGAGAGCGAAAAAATAATTAAAACATGACTTCTTCAATCTCGTGCTGGAACGGATAGTGCCTAAGGTAAGTGTTTACAAGGATATCAATACATATCACTAAAAAATCTGTACCATGATAGAGGTATTCACGGTAATTAAAAGGAGTCGGACGAAAGGAGTCGTCCTTAAAGTGAATGAGTGTGGCCAATAAACTAAGAAGAATCCTTCCACCGTCTAGAACGAACGTCACTGTTTGCAGCAGTAACGCTGATGTTGCCCGAATGAAGCCTAGGTGCATATTTGGTGGAGACTACATTTTTCAACCACTGCTTCTTCAGTTTGGCACCAAAAAAATGGGTTCAGAACTTCTGATACGAAATACGAAATGCATGTTGTAAATAATGTTGATCCTAATTCTTCTTCGATACGATTTTTAGCTCTTCAGGATAGGCAGGACAGTAGAGCAGATTCTGAACAAAATTTTGACAGAAAGATGCTTCTCCGTATAATCAGTTCGGTATGTAAGAAGGGTAATTACCACTTAAGCTAAGGTCCGTCACGTTTAGCGTATGAAGAGCAAAAAAGAAGCAATGAGAATCAAAAACTCTCCAGTTCGGGGCGACTAAGTAAGCTAAACATCTGTTTTAAGGATGCCTGAGGGCTTGGTATAGGCAACGGAAAGCAGCGAGCCGAATTAGAAAAGAGTTGAAGTCTTTTAGACAGAGCAGAATATTTTTAGAAATCATGCACTACGGACTTCAATTGGTTTATTTAAGAATGAAGACAATCTTTTCTATACTAATCGATTGATTATTGCATTATTTTTTTTAAATCTCAAAACGCAATCAATGAATGCAATTAAAGATCTTTATTCTTAAAAAAATGATTTTTTAATTGACTGCATTAACATTCTTATCGATGTGGCTTAAATAATTGTTTTCCTTTTGTTTGTCCTATTCGCCATGTGAGGATGTGCTTCCAGAGGATTACTTAGAAAACTTTTGCTCCGGCCTTTATTAAACAAGCTATGAAATTATAGTTTTCGACGAGTAGCCTTGAGCAATGCACAATATTTTTTCGGAAAAATTTGGTTTAACAAATCCTGCCAGCCAATTTCCGTCATGTATGATTACAAGCTCCCATGTTCTTACCAGAATCAGTCGAGTAGTCACTGAGTCCTTACCGAGCACAGAATTAAACAGTACCCTCTGTTTTATACACCCCAATCAAAACCAGAAAAAAAACGTCAGATTTTTTAAAGGTTAACTATGCTTAGAGCTTTTAAATCGCAAACTGTGACCAGATTTTAATAGCTTCAGCTGCCTCTCTTCTCAGTTTAAATTAGGCGATAAAAGTGTCACAAAAATTCAACAACTTTCCTTAAAGAAAAAATAAAAACAATGAAAGTGCAGTTGATCCCTTTTTTACAACGCACTTCTGGCACAAAACAAATTTAATTAACATCATCCTCAGCGGCGGAAAGATACTACTGAATTACTCAACAAAACCCCCACATTTAAATCACACTCAAAGATTACGAAATGCCCCCTCCCCCCCCTCTCCTTCCAACAGAAAAAGACATCTCATAATAAAAGTGACCAGAGACAAGGATATCATAAATATCCACCAATTCTAGTACCTTTTTGCACCTTAACGAGGCGACTAAACAACCTAACTTACTCACTCACACACCATTCTGGAGTCCTGTGAAAGGCCCAACACCTCGCCCAGTCTGTGGGCCATAAAATGAAAAATAGAAACGATCCTTTTATATCCTAATGATGTTGACGGTAACTCATCTACTCAACGTATCTCATCTACGATAAGAGCATCTCATGGTTCACGCTGTTTTTAGCTGCTTTTACATGTTTGAGGTGCGTGCTATATTTTCTAAGCCCTCGTCCGCCTCCCCAAAGGACCGCCATAAAAAAAAGTTATTAAACGAAAACATATTTCATGGTAAACCACCCACCAAAAGCGGATAGGAACCATCAAAAAAGAGCCGCCGCAAAGCCGTGAGGATATACAGATATAGTATACGCCGAACCATATGGCCGCTGGGACTAGCCTGGATGAAACAACATTTGAGTATCAAGACAGAGTCCCGACAGACCGACACATCGCATCGTTTGTTGTGAAAATGAAGTGCGAATTAAATCATCTGGCAGTCAAAAAAGCCAACAACAAAAAAAAACAATAATGTTCGCGCATTTTTAAGGAGACCTATTTTAAAAAAAGCTCATTTATTATATAGTATATGGAGTGGATGGGAGAAGGACTGAAGGGAGTTTTTGTGGGTCGAGAACTGTTTTCGGTGTACAAAAAGTGAATTTTTTTCAATGTCACCTCGAAGGACTTGAGAGCTCCTTAAAGTTGCCAAACCTACGTTGCACATCGAATGCAATGTTATGGAAGGTTTTTATGCTCACCCTACTACGGTTAGATCTCAAAAGCTAAGCTAACGCGGGTTAAGAGAAAAGTATCAACCGGAAAATGAAAATTAGCTTATCCAAGGTTCGTGCATAAAAATGGGATCTGACTGGCTGACATCGTGTCACAGTCGTAGAAGAAATTACAGCGAGAAGGTGCTCCACGAAAAGAAAAAAAAACACATCTTCTCCCACTTGAACTCGCTTGGAAGTGACTGGAAAAGTATCTTTCGACTTTATGCTGTTTGCTGAGCTCTAAACTTTAAAGTCCCTCCATTCCTTAGCGATGCTTAAGATGACTAATGGAAAATTACTTCCGCAAGACTACCGCCATCTATCGAATGTGTAAATGGATTTAATGTAGTGTATCTAGGAATAAAGAAGTGAAGAGAAAACAAGAAATAAAGAGCCCATAGGGGGGAATCAGCATGAGGGAAAAAAAGGGTTTGGATGGAAGAGAAGCGTCAAAGGCGAAATACACCTGTTATCCCATTTCTTGAGCAAATAATAAATACACTGTCATGGACCGAGAGCATTTGTTTGGGTCCTTTGAGAGCGTTTTTTTTTTGTTTTGTTTTTCTTTTTTTCTTATTCGATCCTTTTCTTTTTCACTTTCTTTTGGTGTCGCTATGTGGGGCGGGATGGAGGTTTTGGGTATACATATTTATTTGTCTCACTTTGAAGTGTTGCTGGGGAATGGAGCAAATATTTACTCAAACAATGAAAGAAAGTAGTGAAGGAATGTTTAGGCAAAAAAAAAAGGAACATTGAATTGGATCCAAGAATAAGAACAGAGTGTTAGGGAATTGCTATTTCTAAGTATCTTAATATTATTCATTCGATGATAAATAAGTTGTCAGGATGAAACATGACAACACAACATGAATCACAACACAACATTGATACCATTTAGTCACAGGATTGTCTTCTTTGGTAAGGATTCAAACGGAAGAAGAGATGGAGATATAACAATGTGCCAAGGATACGTTCAGTGTAACTAGTGAGGACGTAATGGATTTTTATGAGTTTTAATCAGTTTGCTGACTACCTAACTATTAAAACCGTTCTAACAAAAGGTGATTTTTTAAGCGATTGTTTATTTTAATGTCAAAAAAACGCAGGAAAGTCACATCATAATCAATGATTTTTAAGGAAACGTGTTTTTTTAAAAGTAGCATATTGTATGGTGGTACAGAACCCTTCGAATGCGTGTCCATTTCGCAAGATTACTTTATGTAAAAGTTGATCACGACGATGTTTTGATTGGCTCGTAGGAAAAATTCAATCTTGAGTCACTTTTTTGAGTATTGCGACGAAGGAACGCCCTTAAAATACGTGTAATGTTATCTTACAAGGCTGCAATTGATGCTGACTCATCGGTATAAGCGTGTGAGTTGATGTTTCACTCTAAAAGATTTATTGCGTCAATGGCATCACAACGATGCCGGCTAATTGAGCGATTTTATACGAGACATAAATTGCTTACAGAACTAAGTGGTCCATTGATTCGCGTGCTGTGCGGCATGTAGCGCCATCTTGCTAGAGCGACATCTCGACCAGGTTTAGATCGTGTTTATGGGCAAAGAAAAGTTTCAAAAGCATTGATCAGTAACGCTGTTCTTTATACGATAAAGGCGACCTAAAATTGTCCAAGAACGCGAAAAACACTTTTCAAAGAGCTCGAATTTTCGAGAATGAAATTCTAAAATTTTTATGTGATTTTCAAGTGTAAGTTTTTCCATGATGAAATGGCACTGAAAACATGACACATGTCCATTGAGGATTTAAGGCTGAGCAAAAAAAGCTGCTTTATATCTGTGCGGAGGCTCGGATTTTCATTTCCGTTCTTGTTTTCGGGGCCCTGGACACTCGGTTTCGAAGAACATTCTTGTCCCACACTCAACGTGGCCGAGCGATCCGAACCAGATCCTTATCGTTGAACAACTCATTCGCCCTTCACGTAGATAAGACCACATACCCCACGGTGGAAAGATTTAGTATCTACTAATTTTGGTCACTCATTGTTCAGCTGTAAATGCGAAATGGAAGCTAAGCCGCATTAAAAATCAGAACTTTCTTAGAAAACAACAAGTTTTTTAACGAGCACTAATTTTGTTTTCGTGTTGGTTTTTCTACTGAGGGGGCACTCTTAAACGTGTGCTCGAATAATTACAATGGTCTCAAAAGTACATTATTAACTGCTGCTTTGTTTATCGACATAACAAAAGCGTTTGATACTGTCGATCACAAAATACTTTTGAATAAATTTCACGAATGTAGTTTTAGGGGTGAAGTTTATAATTGGTTCTCGTCATATTTATCTGGAAGAAGGTATAGCTAGTTAGAAACAATGGCCTTCTCAGTTCCAATAGAGTTATTTCAATAGAAGTTCCTCAAGGTTCTGTTCTTGGCCCGATCATGTTAAAAGTATTTATCAACGAGCTGTTTTCACAAAACTCTAAAAACAAAAGTAATGCGTTTGCTGACGATACGGCATGTACCTTTCTAGTGATTCTGGCTTAAATTTGTCTGCAGACGTTAATCTTGATCTTGCAATCTCAAGTCAATGGTTCTCAACACATAATATAGTAACAAGTAATTAAAACAGAATTCTGTTTTTTAATGCAAGAAAGTCGACTGCGGACTTTTCTATTTGTGTTCTGCGAACTGTTACAAATTCATGCATATCGTTGCCACCTAAAAAATCATTTCGCGCGTGTTGCGATAAATATTTTAACATTAAGAATGTCAAATCTTTTTAAATATCTACTTGACTGGACGATGCATTTGAAAACTTATTGTTCGCAAAATCGTCTTAAGTCTTTATATAATGGCCTTGTGCATTCGAACCTTGAATGTGGCATTAATGGCTGTAGTGGAGAATACAACTAAAAAAAATGTAACCGGCCAAATAGTAGTTTAAAACTTTTCAAAAACTTTAAATTTCTACCTTTGGAAGAACTTTATTTTCAAACAGTTCTGAAGTTATTTTTTACTAGATCTGGAATTTTTTTTCTAGTTATAAACTCAGAATAAGCACGCAAAATCTTGCCTTTGTACCAAATCATGATTTGCAACTATTTCATAATATCTTCAATGTTAATGCTACAAGACTTTTTAATTAAACTTAAAGATTAATTAAACTTAAAGATTAATGCAAGGAAAATCAATCTTTCTCTAATATCTTAAACTATGACTTTTAGATATGAATTACGACAATATTTGTAATTGATTATTTTTAATAACTTGGTTTATTTCGTTTTTCTTTCTCTTGTTCTTTGAATTTACATTGCATCTTTAATCAATAAGATAATATATTGTGAACTTTTACACTCAGAAAACTTAACGACTGATTTAACTGCGCGCTTTTGACCGTTCGCGCATTTGTTGAATGTGAACTTAGCAGTCAGTTAATTTTTTTTTTCTTTGTTACAAAAGAATTATCTATGTTTTTAGGGTTCCGTACCTCGGAAGGATGAAACGGAACCCTTATAGGATCACTTTGTTGTCCGTCTGTCTGTCACAAAACGCGTAGCTATAGCAAGTTGAAATTCATATCAAATACTAAGGTCTCCCTGCCTTTAAGCTGTGAAAATAAAACAAATTTTAAAGTCAACGTAAAAACGCAAAGGTACAACCATTTATACCGCATATTTTGAAACTCACTTCTACTCGCAAGGGAATCAAAACCTAAATTAAAATTGTGTTTATAAACATAGTTGTAGTTTCCGCAATGAATGGGAATGGGAAGGGGACAAGATTTTTCAAACAGCTTGTTATATTATATTTAAATATTGTCAAACATTTTATCAGACAGCATGCATGTCTTGTTCCTACAATATTTTTTTTTGCAAGGCTGCTGCAAGGCTAGGCACTAAACGCGTTTGACAATTTATTTTGAAGCGCATGAAATTTGAGCTGAGGGTTTTTTAAACAATATTTGAAAGACCAAGCGTTCACTTTTTGTGAATTTGGAAGTGAGGTTGTTTTGTATATGAGAGTGCTGCAATTTTTGTAACTCGGACTTATTTTTATAGAGTGTTCTGTGATTTTATTTTACACAAGATACATATTCTGTATTTAAGAGAAATGGATCAATGCTAATTCCAAGCAATGATTAACTGGGCACATCAAAGTCATCGAAGGTCAGACCAAAAACCCATTGAAGAATCTGCAACATATGCCTTAAAGTAGAAATTACCAAGCGCAACGGAAAAAGTTTCTACTGAAGAAGTTGCAACAGTTTTTTCCTCTTAAATTCCATAATGATCAACAAAAGTGAAATGAAGATATAAAAAACAAAGGATGAAATGTGTTGGCTCTGTTTTTGATTTTGGGTCTCATTAAAAGCAGTTGATGCTTTTCCCAGTTATAAGCAATTGACCGCGGAAAATAGAAACAATGTCCAGCAGCAGCATCAAGAATTGATGATCCATTAACAGGATCATCTGCACAGAGTGCGTACAAACAAACTATTAGTGTAGCAGGAGGTGAATTTATTACAGATGCAAACATCGACTTCTTAAGAACGCCCGCAGAGCCAATAATGTTAAATTATTTAAAATAGACGCGACAATTTGATGAAAACTATAAGTTTTATTCAGCAGCGATAGATGGGAATAGTTTGAACGAAATTACAAATGCCAGACCCAAGCGATATTGCCCAGTGTGCAAGTAAATACAGAAAAGCTTCAGAACTCCAGGTGATGCAACCGATGAAGCAAGCAGTGGTTGCTTATGGTCTACGACAGGAGGGCGACATCAATGATGATACTACGAATAAGCACGTTGCAGACTTTTGTCCACACACAAAATTACGAATACACCTAAACACGGATTCGATGACACTAATGACAGAAATGCATCTGTCAAAAACATATAAATCAAAATACATGCAAAGTTTCAAAAACGCGAAAAATCGAAGAATATGATCAGATAAGACACATTAGGCACCCGAAAGAGCTTAAGCAACGAAAAAAATTATTTGGAACGATTGTACGGCGTAGTTAAATTAAATAAAATTAAATTAATTGTGCGGAGTGTTAAAGAGCTCATCGAGAGCTCTTTAGCTCATACACTCGAGCTTCGGTTTAACCTGCTTTAACGCTTTCCACTGTGCCATTCAACTTATTGAACTTATTGAATGAGCCAAAATTTAAACCAACAGTTTTTCTTGATGAAGAATAGGCGATGACATGACGGTATGAATTTACGTTACGACGGCTAACGCCAAGAATTGACTAAAGCTAGGTTCAGTGACAACACCAAGCCTCGTTGAACGAAGTCTTGTAGACGATAAAGTGGAGCTGAAGAGCTCTCACATGCTCTAGGTTTAACAGAAGAGGTAATAAACCTTACTCAGGAACAGGAACAGGAACCTTACTTATGAACAGGACACACAATTTTGTCTTGAGTAAGGTTCATAGCTGACTTCCACTGGTCTCGTTCTCTTCAAAAGGGACGCTTTTTCTATTTTTCGCCGTCAAAGACAAATCGGATAAAAGAGGCAATATTTTTATGATTTTTTAGTCATTTTTGGAAAATATAGTAAAATTAGTCTTGCCTTTCTGCTCTTACAATAAAGCAAACTTTCAAACTATCTAACAAATCTAAAACGTTTTTTTTAATCTTTTAGGTTAGGTCGCCAAAAGTCTTCTGCGAACATCTTTTGAATATAAATCAATTTATTTTTTGATGACGTCAAAGTCTGTGCGTATTATTCTTTTTTTTTTGTCCACTTCTGCTTCTGCATTAAATCTTTTCATGCACTAAAACCTCCCCTCGAAGAAAATGTTGTTCTCCCCTTTCCACTTGGAAGCACCACAAATTGTGCACTCACTCCAGACGCCACCACGCGCCGGCTATTCAATTTGCTCCTCCATCTACTAACTTGAGTAGGAAATCTATACACAGATCCTGACAGAAGAAAAGCTGATGATCCAGAATATGGTATGATAGAAAAAAAAATAACAAGGAAGCAGGAAAAGTTCCAGTTTACCATGGAAAAGTCGTCTAGTGGCTCATAGACATGAATAGCATCTGCATGTTGGCTATCTGCTCGTGGCAGTGCATTCAAATTTTAAACCAGGACTTGCACAAAAAAAAAACAAGGAGAACGTCCTTCTTTGAGACTTTCTTGTCGCCTTGTGGTTTTCATCGCCATCAGTGTCGTTGTCTGGTAGGATAAAGAGACGCGCCTTGGCGTTTAGCCTGTTCAAATAAACCAACTCAGCACCGAAGGTGACATGTGAATGTGAATGCGTCTTGGGGTGGAGAAGTCAGCCGGGCTCCTGAATAAATATCATCTTTCAATAAGATTGCCTGCAAACTAAAGGATATCTCGGCTTTGCACGTCAGGTGATTGCGAGAGTGTTTGCCAAAATGGAAAAGACCTAAACCCACACACATGCATAGATGCTGTGCTGTAATTTCCAGGTTTATGGCGACCCCATTCTTTCTTTCTTTTTATCTTTTAAAACTGTTTGAGTCCTCTAGTTAGCTATTTACTTAACCGTCATCATCCGCATAATCGCCTTTGTCAAGGATGTGTCGGAGGGACATTCGGTTCCAGACAGACACACACAGGGTGGAGCAGTATTCATACATAAAATAGCAATTTGAACGTTAGTGGGGAATGAAATTGTTTGCATATAAATTGGAAAATTGCTTTGCGTTTGCATTGGCGTTGCGTTGACGGTGACGTTGGCGTTGTGTGTGAATGTTGGGCGTCGCGTCTGGTCCTTTGAGTGTCAGGTTCAAAAGCGCGCTCGTTTGCTTTGCATTAACTCAATTTGATGCGAGTGTTTACTGCTCGTTGGTTTTGTCTTATCTTGTCTTCTTCTATTTTTTGGATGCCGCCGCCGATTTATAACAAATTAAAATTATTTTTTCAATTGCATTTCGGTGGGCGTTAACGGTGGCGGTAAAGAGAAAAAGAAACGATTATGTACCCCGATAGAAACCTAGTCTGATGAATATATTTACCCGAAAATTGAAAACAAACGTTTGTTCTTGATAATCGGGAGCGTTTTTTTTTCAAAGAAGCCGGAACAGCCTTGGTAACGTTTTTTGTAATCGGCTTAAAGAGCCGTCTTCGAATTTCTAAAATATCCACGCTCCCCCGGAGCGGTTTCTTGCCAAATTTCGGAAAACCAATGGACGATATTCGAGCTATTTTTGGTCAAAAATTCATGAATAAAGATGGTGCCGAGCTAGATTTAAGACTTATAAGCCCACCGTTCTTAACTAGTAATTATGCGCGTTTTAAGCGGCCGCTTTGCTAATGAAATTCCGATCTTTTGGCAAAGATTAGCACGTTTGGCAGGCCGAATCCTTCACCAAAGCATAACAAAATTTGATGAAACTGCGGCAAAAATGGAATAACCATTTTTAGGGTCCCGTACCTATAGAGTGTTAACCGAACGCTATTACTTAGCCTTCGCTGTCCGTCTGTCCTTCCGTTGGTCACAACGATGTACCTCCTTAAATGTTAAAGGTAGGCACTTGAAATATTAACAGAAAGTCTTAGCTTCCTTGAAAAAGGGTTCCCATAGAAAAAACCTGTATTTAAAAATAGCAACTCAATTTTACGCTACGCAAGAAAAACTATCAAATACTACTGTTTTTTTATTAATGTCATATATTCGGGCACAGCATATATCTTCCAGACAAACATCCAAGTAGGGGATGCGTTTAGCGAAGCAGGCTTGGAAAAAGGGCATTGTACGATGGGTGGTACGAAACCCTTAGTGTGTGTGTCCGACTCGCACTTTTCCGCTCTTTTTTTAATTCCATAAATGGAAGAAGATGCATTATCGTCATGTTATTGGAAATAACAAAGTATTGGGTGGACTTGCAGTTGGTTTAATCTTAAAAGAAATTTGATAATGATGATTATGTGCTCAAAATACAAAAAAAAATATGGAGACTCCTTTCGTTGCATGAAATGGATCAATTTACGCTTGAACAACGTTGGAAAATATTGTGTTATCCAATAGTTTCCAAAGTAATTACAATGTTACCGAAGCAGTGCGCATCTTGAAAAGAATTTCCGGTCATAATAATGCACCAATTTTTAAGAGTATTCGCAGCCTGCTTTATATGTAAACCTTATAAGGGTATTCATAAACCCTTCAACTTGTATATATTATTAAAAAAAAAGTTTCTAGATGATTGCTGAACAGGTTGGTTCATCCTGGGCCCCAAGTGAAGAATATATCAACTGTGGTCCAAAATGTGTGCCTAAACCGAGAACCTTAACACATCAAATATCGCAGCAGTTTAACATGAGTGGCATTAGCCTGTGGAAAAATTTGCATACAAATTTCGGATTATTCACTTTTAAGTTTCAGTTGATTCAGGAATTAAAGCAAAAAGCCGGCTTGCTTTGTTTGTGTGAACTTAAGAGCAGCTCAAAATCGAAAATAATCCAACTCAATAAAATTATCTCTTACGAGTACACGATGAGCATATCCGACTCACCGGGGCTGGGCATTTCGTTGTCAGCGTAACCACCTTCTGAAAATAATAGGTTCAGATAAATAGGTCTAAAGCAGTTGCCTTTGCAACGATCTGGAACTGTTTATTGTGGACATGGCATGAAATATCAAGCCTAATTTACTCAAAGAGATTCATATATGCGGGCTCATTATTTTTTTAGCATTATAAGCTGTAAATCAGGTAAAGCTCCATGAACGCAGTTTGGGACCAAGTTAGCCGACACATTAAAAAATGCGCGCATAGTCAAGTCACAGGTACTAGAGTTGCAATATTATGCAGTAATTTTGAGAGCCATGCTTTAAAAAGTGCTTACATTATTACATTTAAAGACATAAAAAATTAGTGTTTTCAATCCATCGAGCAAAGAAAAGATGATATTCATATTCCCACCAATCAATTTGAAGTCAATTTTGAATGCATGAATTCATGTGCAGTCATCTTCGTTCCTGTGCAGAGTGCTTTGCATTCCTTACATTATGTGTGTTGTTTTCAGTTAAAAGACTAGGCTACTTGTATTACTACGAACACTCTTTAGGGTTCCGTACCCAAAGGGTCCAAAGAACACTCTTAATCTGCTGTCCGCTAAAGGGAGACACTTGCAATTTTCACAGAAGATGTACTGCTTTCACCACTATAATAACATAAAAAAAAGGGTGTTTCATAAAATCAACTTAACACCTAAAAGTAGGCAATGATCCCGTTTCATGGAGCAACTTAACAATTTTTTTAAAAGTAGGCAATGAAATTGTCCCATCCAACAAAATGTAAATGCTCAGATTCCAATATGAAATGAAAAACAAAACATTTTTCAACTTGTGGAACGAATGACAAAATGTAGTGGTGTCAATGCGAATTGAATGTTGTATGATTTTCTAGCCAACCAAAGGAAGTGTCGCATCCATGCGTGAGTTATTTGCATTTTTCTCAATCCGAAAAAAATAAAAACAATGTCATTTTTTAAAAAAAAATTACTAAAAAAAGTATTTGATGTTTGATCGACGTATGATTGTACAAGCATTTCAATAGATCAGTTTAAACAGAGTGTTGCGAAATGAAGAAAAATGGAAACTTTGAATGATTGTTGATTACGCATTTAAAGCACACCAGGATACATTTTTTGCTTATTTTTCAAAATTTTCCAATCTCTACTGGAATACGTTGACAATTATAACTTAAACACGCTACAAATCCAGTCTTTAATTATTTATTTTCAAAAAAAACTACCATAATAATCAATATATTTGATTGCGATGGAAAAACACGTACACGGATGTGTCACGCGTTAGGGTAGGCAATTAGGACTCCGAACGAATTTATACTCGGTTAAAGATTCACATGAATTTGCCAAAAAATGTCAGAATCATAGATTTGATTGTGATCGATTTCAGTCCTTGTTTTCTAAACTTTTCTATTTCGCATCTGGAAGTCCTTGTTCTTATTGAAATTACAAGTATACCGATGTCAAGCTTATTCTTTGGCTGGCTTACTCGTATATATGCATGTGCGGTGCTATAAAAAATCAAAAATTAAAGAAAAATAAAGTTGCATACTCTTAGAAAGCGCGGAACCCTTCGTGTGAAAGTCAACTCTCACTCGACTACTTTTCGTATATTTTTTGCAAATTTTCATTTAAATTCATCCAATAAAAAAATCGAATGCAAAGATTGCCTTGGAATGCAATGAATATAGAAGGGCCCGAAGAATAAAGGGAATACAGAGAAGCTTAAAGTGGTTCCTACATTTCGAAATTATATTTTTGTTTAATGAATTTTAATGACAAAAACAGTCTAAAAATGTCAAATTGCAACGAATGCAATTAAAGAATTATATGATATTTGAAGAATGTGAATATTTCGGTTCTTATGCAATAAAAAGATTTGGAAGGAGTTCGGAAAATCTATTCATTTTTACAGACTCGTTTCACCTTCTAGCTGTACAACTCGTAAAAAGAAGGGCACGATTCTCCATATCGTCTGACATAAAAGGCTGTATTTTTACTACAATTTTAATCAACTTATTTCCATTTATATCTAAAAGGCATAGCTAATGAGTGCATGTAGCTAGTTAAAATAAATAAAACGAAAATTTCCCAAACGATAGTGCTTATCCGCGCAAATTACTAGGTTATTGTCAATAGCAATGGAAACAGCTGCACTAATCCGAGGCTAATTACCTTGACTAGATTCTACGGAGCAATATGACAAGCGGCAATCGTTGTGATTGCTTTTAACCGTTTCCAATTGTACTGGATAACGTTAGTTAAGCAAATTAAACACGTCATTGATGCGCTGCGGCAAAGCTTCAGACAAAACCTTACAATTAGTCATACTCAAGGTTTGTTCGACTTGGATGAAGTTTTGTCGCTTAAGGTTTTTATTGAGTGTGAAATATTTGTGCCGGAATAAGATTGGCACAATTTCTCGTTAAATAATTTCTATTATTTAAAGGGATCCGTTATTATATTGCAAGTTATAGGGAAGGGTTCAATCCGTTGTAGGCCGTGAAGGCACAATAAATGTTCGCATCAAAAAAGGTTTTTTTTTTAAATTTCTTCGATCTCTGTTTCATGCCTGCCCTTATTACATATGACTTCTTGAATAATGCATCCACAAAGAATGGACAGAAGGACCTGGAGAAGAAATGAGAAATTTTGTAGTGGTTTGAAACTCAATTGATGGAGATGGAGTACGAACAGCGAATTCTATATCAATTATTTGCATTCGCTTAATTCGTGGTATTTTATTTGCCATACTGTATAATCGATAGACTTAGTTGGTTGCTGATGGCAGATTAAAGCCTTCCATTATTTTGGCCATAAAGTTTTCACTAAAACACGACCAATAACTTAGTGAGACACCTCCAGTGATAAACTGGATTGAATCGATCCTGGGATAAATAAACTGATTCAACTGAAAGGCAGGCGCCTTACCAACTATGCCAAACAGTAGTGCAGACACAAACCACTAGTTGGACAAATGAGGACGCCAGTTCTGACGAGTTATTGAAAAAAGGATCTTATTTATTCTAAAAAAGCGTGCAGCCTCAGGCACTAGTACTCCAACAAATGGCAAAACAAGGCACACATCCCTCAAGGATCATTATTTTCTCGAAAGCTACGGTTCCTCCTCACATAAATTCAGATATGTACTTTGAATGGTTGTTCCCTTCTGTGCTATTTAGTAACAAAGCGGAGGATGTGTACAGTGCAGATGAGAGCGGCGTTTTCTTCCGTGCACTACCTAATTAAACTCTAAATTTAAAATATGAAAAATGCATAGGTGGAAAAATGTACTAAGGCCAAACTTACAATTTCGTTTTGTGTGAGCATGGCAGGACAAAGGAGAAATCTTAGCGATTGGAAAAGCGGAATTCAAGCATGTTACTATCACTTACTTATCAGCAACTTGAAATTCAAACAAAAAGGTATGGATTACACGTGATATTATGTTGGAATGGTTGTTGCCATTGGATAGAAAGGTGAGTATTCAAAAGAGAAAAATTCTTTTGTTTTTAGATAATCCCGCCTCGAGAATTAAACCTCGTTTATGGTGTAATTTAATAACACCGAATATTAGGAATCATACAGAATTTCAAACTTCATTATCGAGATCTAGTTTTAAAGAACATTTTGTCTTAAGTTGAAAGTGTTAAATCTGCATCAGAACATTCAAAAACAATTGATGTGTTAGAAGCATTGTACTTCATAAAAATATCATGGAACAAAGTGACTTTAGGAACCATTAAGGATTGTTTTCGCAAAGCTGGGTTCCAGAAAAGTGACAACCATTCTACCGAGTTTGATTTTGAAGATGATTTACCATTATCGGAATTAAGAAAAATTTATAGCCATCGAAAAAAATTTTCAAACGGAAGACCATAATACTGAGATTCGAAGGATGGATCTAGAAACGACAACGAAGGTTACAGAATCTGAAGACGAAATGGGCGCCAATCCCCAAGAATTTTATTCTGACATCATTTGACGACACATTTAAACTTATTGGCAGCTTCAAACAATTGCAGAAGATGACTTCACCGCGTTTCAGCAGTCAAAAATTGTAAAATGCAAAAAACAGCAATTTTCTAATTAGTTTTTTATTTCATTTCTTCACTTACATATACATGCACATTCGATAACATTTATGTATATTTAATATAATAAACTTTTTTGATTTGGAACTTGAAATACATGAAAAAATTTGAGTTTAAATAAAATGCATTAATGTCAGTTTATTTCAGTCAATTCTTTCCAATAACCGGACAAAAAGAGTGCGACCGTTAATGTCCGCTTATGGGAGCCAAACATTGTAACTGGACATTTTTTTTTATCAAACAATAATCATATTTTGATTTTTGATTATTGCATTAAGGCAGACGTTTTCAGACATGGGACACAAATTATTAAAAAAAAACTTTTTTCCGTACCCTGATCTTTTTTTTTACTTTTATGTTTTGAAAAAGTCATATTTCCTTTGGCCGCACGTTCCTTTGCTTTCTTTTTAAGCATCGAAATTAGGATTAGTTTGCTTGTTAAAAAAAATCAAGTGTTTCAATCCGCAATTTTTTTGAGTGTGCTTTAAAAAACAAAACAAAGTGGAAAGAATTCCTTATTGTTAGAATATTTGTGTGGAGTGCTTTCGTTTCACTTGACCAAACTTACTCAAACAGAGTGTTCCCTTCAAAAAGTTAAGGACACTGATACTCTCTCAATTATTGATATCATCCAACTTCTCACAAGAGTATACACGTGACTTTAACTAGTAATGCAGGGTAAGATAATTTTTGATTACCTTTTTTTTATAATACTTTGCAACAGGTCGGTAGGCCGCATGACCTTGTCACGTAATTCTTCGCCTTAATCGGGAGTCTTTCAATCAGCTATTATTTTTTCCAACAGGCGGACTGATTCAGGAAAAAACTCATATGACAATATTTCACTCGTTGATTTTGCAAGCGGTAGTAGGTAGAGTTAATTTGTCTACTAAGAGACTCTTTATGTAAATTGGGTTAGGATAGCATGCCCGAATTGAGTATCAGCTGGATTGCAGAGGATCCGGTCATGTGTTTCAATCTTTGTTTTCAAACAAGATATTTTGGGTTTCTTGGTAGGCAGCACTATCCGTAAACATCAAAATAAAATTTCAAAGTGACAGCCTTAGAACTGTGGGGACTATTAGTTTGTTGTACATCATGTGAATCATGCGAATTATGCGAATCATGCGAAGGGTATAAAAAAAAATTAAATTTTTATCTTCAACAACTATTATATTAAATGTAATAATAACGTTATATACTTCACTATATATATTTAGTTATTGACTAAAAACTAGAAAACTTGTCGGTTTCCGAGGCGAAGAGGTTTTATAATGTAAGCGTGTGTTTTTTAACACATTTAGACATTTTATTAAAAGTATAAAATTCGGGCAGCTGTGAATTTACCATGCACACAAAGGGTTCCGTACTACCGTCCTTAACACTACATATTTTTTAAATATAAATTTATCATAGTCTTATTCTTGGTTACACTTTAAGTTAATTTTAAATTTCTGATTTTTTTTATTCTTTTCATTTTTTTATTTATTTGCTGCTATAGTAAACATATTTGTACATATTCTCTATACTTTACCAATTGCAAGTGTCCATCTATTATGGTACAGATATAGTATATATAGTTTCACATCGCGTCATCGCCATATATGTGCGTAATGGTAATGACCACAATACGATCAATGTTCCAATCCATAATTCAAACTCATTTGGTTCATATTCGACATCCATAAGCAAGCAATTCATTACTGTTTATAGAATTCCAAACCTGAACAGTTCATCAACTTTTAATGAGCTTGATAAGCTTCTAACTCCTTTTTTAGAATCGTATCCATATATCCTCATTCTCAAATTGTTGTTGCGGGCTATTTCAATATACACAGTTCTAGCTGGCTTCGATATTCTGATCAAACAACACCCGAAGGAAGATAGACGCAGCTAGTGAATGAGCAAACACGAATCCCGGACAATGCATGTCACAAAGCCAACACATTAGACTTGTTCCTCACTTCTTACCCTGACAAATACTCCATTGACGAGTCATATCAACTAATTTCTTTTTTTCAAACCACCCAGTTAAGGAAAAAACTTCTAAAAGACTCCTTTGGCAATATGGAAAAGCCAATAGGGACGGCCTTAATAACTTTTTAGGTGTTTTAACTGTTCACTATGTTTTCTCAATAGTAGCATGGACGCCGCCGCTGATATGTTCAGAAATAATATTCTCCAAGGCATCAATGACTTCATCCAAATCAATGTGAAAACAATCAGGCTAAAAGAGAATTTATGGTTCGACTCGAGGTGTAAGGAGGCTGTCTAAAAAAAATTAAGGCAAAGGTACTTGTTGTAAACGATTTTGGTGCTTCGTCAAAAATATTAAGAACTCTACTTCACCATCTATTCCAAAACTCAGTTCGAATGACACTCCTGTTGTTAATAATCTCGACAAAGCCAATCTGCTGGCTGTACAATTCGCGGCCAGTTTTACACTTTCAGATTGCGCTTTACCACCAACTATGCTGGAGAGCGTTGAACATTCTATGGGACAAATATTTTTTCGAACTCCAACAGCCGCAAGAGTACTGAAAGATCTAGACGTACACACATCCGCTGGTTATCCCCTATAGCAAAACGATTGCATAAGCTTATTTCATCTGTCCTACTCGTCTGATCTCTTCCCTAGTAGATAAGAAAATGCATTTGTCCAGGCGATTCTTCTTCTTCCTGCAATTACAGGCACATAGCCTACAACGGTCTGAAACGAATGTGCACTGGTACCTCCTTTCTCTCCCCTTCACTTCTGCTCCTGCTGTGTAAAAAAACACTTTAAGGGCACTTCCAATCCCTTGAGAAATAGAGCACTATTTAAAAAAAAGAAAATTAATGCGACGAATAAGTGGTGAGTATCGACTTTAAATTCGCTTAATTTACACAGTGAAAATTTGGTCTTTTGTCAATTGGCGAGGCCGGACGACACACTTAAAATTGTGTGCACTGTGCGTCTTGTAAGCAATGTTGAGCAAGAATATCCCTTGATCTTTGCTGCAAGACAGGACAGCTTTTTTTGTAGATGGGACTGATATTCCAGTCCTAAGACAAGTCCGACAAATGACATGGTGCTACTAGAACATCCCTGCCATATTTACAAAATTTTAGTCGAGACTTTAAGACTATCTGAAATCTTGGCGGACTTTGACTATCACTCTCCCTTGGTCTTGATCGTTAAGCGGGTGACAAGATTTCCTTCACAGAATTCACGAAGGAATTCTGTGCCTGTTTGTGGCATTTTTTTTGTTTAAACCACATCCCATATTTCCATTGCTAGGCTCTTCAATATCCATTACCTTGGAGATTTCGAGAGCTCTTTTAATCTGTTATTACTCATCGTTAGATCTGTACTTTTGCTTTGCTGCACGAGTTTTTTTTTAGTGCTGGTTTACAAATTGACACTGACTTGAATTATGTAAACATGGAACACCATCACTTAATTATCATTGGAGGCCAGATACCTAAACAATACTTTCTGAATTTCATTTATATTTTCTATATTTCTAATGCTGAGTGAACCATGAACTGCAGTTCACTTGCCGACACGTAAACCGAGGATGCAATAATGTAACTGAGCGCAAAGACCTTGTAAAATTCGAGGTCTCGTTAATGTATCTAGGTTGCTTATTTATTATTGTCTTTTGAAGCAAAGTAAAGGCTCGATATTTAAAATAATGTGCGGATATATAATTACGTCTGCCAAGACAATAAACTTATCTTAAAATGCAGTTAAAAGCAGCATTAAGCCTATGTTTTGTTTCAGCACTTTGTCCTCGAACAATTTCACAACCATAAGACAAAATTGGAACAAGAATAGATCTTGCAAGTAGAAACTTTGTCTCAACTGGTGTAAAGTGGGTTGATTATGCGAGGTTTCGAAGGGCACCGTATACCTTATCGGATATGACCGTCCCAAGATAATGTTTTATTAAACAAAATGCCCAGATTCTTACATTTGTCAACATGTTTTATAGGAGAGTCATCAACAACTAAAGGTGGAAGGGAGCTTTGATCTAGCTAAGATGCATGGATAGCTTCAGATTGTTCTCTTCAGACCAATTATTTATGTGTTGAAGATCTTCATTAGAAACTCCATCTTCTATCAATCCTAGCTTACAAGAAAGATATTGTTGGTAATCATCAGTGTACATGTTCTTTGAGGAGTGCCTCGTCATTAATGAACTGTAGAAATAACCATGGTCCCAAAATAGATCCTTGAGGAACTCCACTCTGTGCTTTTAAAAACCTCGACCTTATGTTGTTTCCATAAACAGCTTGCCTTCTTTAAAAAAGGTAGGATAAAAGGAGTTTAGTTTTTTTTGTTAATAAATTGTGGTTAGTTAAATCAAATGCCTTTGAGCAGGGTCGTGATACAGCTTTGTTTTGGTCGAATCCCGAATGGATGGTGCTTAGGAAATTCTGTCTTCTGAGGAACATAGAAATTTGGAAATGAAGGAGTTTTTCCATAACCTTAGATAGATAGTAGGAGAGTTGATGGATTGAAGAATAATTTTAATAAATTTAGGATGAATTTCATCAAAACTGTTTGTTTTTGACTTTCTACTTTTAAAATAGAATTTAAAACATCATAGTCGTCTATCCTGGCGAAAATAAAGCTTCAATTTTCGTCCAAAGGTAGATTTATTTCTGAGAATCAACTCGTCGAACTCTGGATGGAGGAAGAACTCAGGGTCTATGAGTCCAGTGTTTGTATTTTCACAATTTCTTCGTTCAACTGGTCCGGGTTCACATGGCTAAGATCGTTTTTCGCAGCAGCGCCTTCTTATGCATCTGGTCTGTAACTCTTTTTCTTCTGCTCGCACTTGTCTTGATGGTATATCATTTAGCCTTAAAATATTCTTGGCTGCTTCTTGCTGTATAGAGCCGCATCGTGATTGTTGACGTTTGTGGTAGACAATGATTCTTTTGAGAGTCTTTCGCTTAGATTACCTGTCAAGTTAATCCACGCGTAAAGTTGTGTAAAATAAAGCGCACGTTTACTCAAGTGTTTAATATATTGCCTTTAAGAGAATGAAAATCTACCAGTCGAGTTTCCTGCAAGACCTCTTCCCTGATCAAGCATGAGCGTTAGAGGACGACGTTAGATATCATCAACCGGCCCGACAGCGCCATCACAAATCTCAACATCTCCAACGCAAAAGCTCTGCCCCAAAAAAGCTCTCTCTCTCTTCAAAATGAAACTATCTCTACTAAACACCTGGTTGTTCTACTCGTAGATACTCACTGGTGGGGATCCCGATCTCAAACACTAAACCAACAAACAAAAAAAAAAACACCTCGAACACTGTGTTGGTTGTCTTGTTGTGGAAGCATTCCTCAGCGCAGCACATTCAATCGGACACCCTCGATGGGTGTAAAGTCTGTTCGCGTCATACTCGCTGAGTGTACCGCTGTCGCCGCCGCCGCCGCCGCAGCAATCTAATTGAACAAAAAGTATCTCTTGATCGTGCGCGTTGCGTTTATCTGCTTATCTTTTGAGATAAAAAAAAAAATAAATAAATAAATAAAATAAAACGAGACATTTTCCTTGCCGGTAGCAAGATCAAATTTCGACGCAGACAATGGCATCTCAAGACCAGTCTTCAGATTCGACTCTTATAAGAAGCGCGTCAGTCGCCTGTGTAGTGTCTCGAATTTAAAGTGCCTTCGATGAGCTGTGTGTGCCGCGACTTCATAATTCGTAGATTGCATCGCCTCAAATCCGTAAATTTAGTACAGTGAGTGCAACGACTTTTCCTTTAACCCGTTGTGCATGTCATTAGACGACTTGACTGCCCATTCAACTTGTCAATTGAGTTGCATTGCAGCAACGGGCTTTCGAGTTATCCACAAAAAAAAATCGCATAATGCATTTGGCGGCCCGCGCATGAGTGTAGACGTTCCGCAGTTTCTATCGAGGTCTTAAGCAACGCGAACTGCTTGACGTTTTTTTTTCATTGTGATAATATTTTTATTGGGAACCTTTATTTTTTTATTGTTTTATGAAAAAGTCGTGAGTTGTTTACACTGCCTCGCATTCCGGAAGCCGCATTCATAAACTAACATACTACTGACTGCATCCATCGAATTCCAAGCGGGTAAGTCCGTTAATTTTTATAGCCAGTTCAGCTGAATTGCATTTGCATAGCACCTGGCTAGGTACATGACTATTGAATGTAGAACATAAGTCCGGGTAAACATGGTCTTAAGTCTAGACTACTGGTCTGACTTGAAGTGAAATCTGTGTCTTGTTTACCTTTCCATGGTTTTCGCTGGCTCGCACTTATCTGCTGAGGTGACATTTATCCTCTTACGTACGTCTCTAGCAAAGAGATTTTAATTATTTTTGTTTTTTGTTGTATTTTTTATTTTGTGTCAGCGCGCAAAGTCATTAGTCGAAGGTAAACAAAACAAAACACAAAAAAACGGGCGCCTTAAAAAAGAAAAACACAATAATACCGAGGAAGCCTAAGCAAGTGATTTTTTATTTATCATCTTTTACTAATTAAGACGCGATGACAAGGGATTTATAAACATTGGAAGGAATACTCGATGAATTTGTTCGGAGCCAGACTGACGTGTGCGTCACGTAAACAGTTCAGATGAATCGCATGCGATGTAGCGTGATGTGGGCTCGTTATTTGGATACCCTTTGAAAATTTGTTTGTTTAATATTTGACGTTTGAAGAGACAAAAGTTTAAAACTATTATCTAGACACACTGAAAGCCCTTGAAGCCCTACAAGTTTAAAGAATTCGAGTTTTTTCTTTGGTTAAAGTCGCCATGTTCGACAGTTGTACTAGCCTAAGCTGAATTCTGAAATTGAAGTAAAATGATCGCTTGCTTCCTTATCGCCTAGCAGCATCAAATTAAGCGACTTTACATCTTGGTGCTAATGTAAACAATCCATATTTGAAGCTTTGAAGATCCAGTCAATTTTTTTTAAATTATTTGCTCGCTCTTCAAGAGGATATTAAGACTCTTATAATGCGTGTAGCATTATGTGTGTAAAGAATGAAAGATTGTGTAGTGGTTTGAGAAACTCAGGTGTAATTGATTTCGACTCACTTCCGTGGGTGGAGCCCGAAACGGGACGGAAGATTTTCATATCGACCTATTGGCTTTAACCTAATTCAACATTGGTTATGATCTATAAACTTTTGAAAGTTTGGAAGATTTAGCTTAAACACCCCGCTGTCAGTGTTATGCCTTCACAGCAGAGGCATCGACACACAATCTACACAAACCGCTATTTTGAAAACGCGAATTAGGAACTAAGCCGACCAACCCAGTGATAGTGCTATTAACTTGATCCCAATGGCAAATGATGACTGGACCAGATTCGAAGACAACTACTCTAGGAATCGAACCTGGGACCTATTAATTAAATCAATTGAAAGGCAGGCGCTATACCAACTTCGCCACCCAGCTGTGCGCTGATCCAGTCAATGGATTCTGAACTTAAGTTTTTGGAAAACAATGAAAGGAGAGCACTACAGAGGCATGATAGCCTAGTTTTATGGCCGCAAACTGTTGATTTGAGCTTGGTTGGGCACTGGCTTTACTTCCAGCCATCAAGCAATCGATTTCCTGCAATCTTAGTTCAAAAATCCACTCTTTTTCTGTTTTTAAAAAAAAAGGAGCGGATGAGTTTTTTGCGGACGCTGCCCTCACCGTTAGAGATATTTTACTGCATCCTTCAGGAAAGTTCTAGAACTTTAAAAAGTCTGTAAAAAAGTCCACGATGGCATATCTCTATATGTTTAGGTTCATCCACAAAATGTATTAAAAAGTATAAAAAATATATTTCAAATCGATTTGTTTCTATTGTTTGAGTAGAAAATTAATTCGGCTTATCATGAAGCAAATTTAAGGTAGCAAAAAATTGCCTTTTAAACAATATTGTTAAGACAAGTAGTTCACTTTGATGTCAACGGAAGATGAATAGGCCTTTTTGAGTTCTGCCGTTTTTCTACGTACATGAAACCTACGCAAACAAAAACGTAGGTGACCGCAAGTCTTTTAAATAAAACGTTCTGATGATGCAGCTTGCCCGCCACGGAACTGTTGTCAAACGCCTTTAAAGATCAATCCCGAAGAACATTCAGGCACACGAGCACAAAAATGTTCTAGTTATTCGTGAAATTGCGGATCAACAACGTAATGGTAAGAGGATTGCTTAGAGCCGCGCCAGCCGATGCAGTCATATAAATGAAATATTATTACGTTATAAAAAAAGACTAAATAGAGCAACAAATGTAAACAAATTTTGAGCAATTTTTATAACTTTTCTAAAAAGATCTCCTTATAAAAGATCAGACTAAGTAAACCTAAAAAATACAGACTTGTTATGAAATGGAGTATCCAAAAATCCACTATGTACTTGCACTTCTTGGCCCTCAATCTGTGCATTCTATCTATCAACTTCTTTTTAAAGTTATTGTTCTTGAAAGATCTCGCAAGCTTAGACGTTGGACACCATTTTCGAAAGTCTCTTCTCAAAATAGCTATAATGGTTTAAAGAAAGGTTATTTGGCAGGTCGTTTAATATATTTTAGCGTTCCTTTTTGTTCCTCTTGAACCACCAATGTCCCGTAAAGCTTTGAAGAATGACTCGGATCACTACTTAATTTAATGTTAATTAAGTGTTCTTTTATCGCAAACCCGATGATTATGTTGATCCTTTTTTAAATTTTTGTCTCTAGTTTGACTGTTTTCACCAAACAGCTAGGAAGCTTCTTTTCTTCAATAGACTCACTTTTTTCGTCCGCTTTTTTCGAATCTTGACTTTCCTAGTCCTTGTGTTTTGGTCCCCGAATCAAGCCTCTTCACTTAGTTTCGAAGAAGTGTCAAAGGCTTTTGTACTATTGCTCTACCGCCAAGGCCTACAGTAGCTGAATGCCACTTTATCGTCGTCACTGATATCTGCTATGAATGCGAGTCCATCCCTACTGTTTTGATGTTTATTTGGGCCTTGAGCCTCTGTTCCGGCTCTTAAGCGACGCTTGGTACCGTGCACTCTTAACTTATATATTATTTTAACATATTCGTATAGCACGCAGAGTTTGCCCTTTTTAATGCAGAGCTCTTATCCCACAAGGCTCAACTTTACATGTTTACTGCTTCTTTCCATTTAAGCTTTGTCTTTGCTGCACTTTATCCGATAACTCAAAATATTTGTTTAATTTTAAATTTATTTTTGAAAAGAGGGTCATTTGCCTCACTGAGTGAGTTGAGTCTGTCTCTTTTGATAGTCTTCTTTCGCTAAACAGAAGCCCATCGAGACTTCGAATAGCTTGAATAGTATTGCTGTGGCATAATGACTGAAGGTGAGGTAGACTCGGAAGCGGCATGTAGGTGTGATCCACACATTGAGCCTGTTGGAGCTTAATACCAGAAAATCTGTGCTCACGGGTTTCGGCCCATGCAGCAATCTTTGGTCGTTTTTTTAGTGCTTGCCCCTGTTACGACTTAAGTTTTGAGAACTTGTGGTAGTTGCATCACTGGTCTCTGCTGAAGAGCCAGATAATTTACTGTTTGTTGTAAAAGTGATTGAATCACTGACAGCGAGGAATGAATCTTTTCTCCTACTTTTCGTAAGCCTTTAATGAGGCTGGACTTTGAATTTTAATCCTCTTGAAGGAGTTTAGCTCTATTCTGCTGAGAAATACCTTAGGCTTAGAGCTTACCTTCCGTATAGGTTCGAGGGCTGCTCCCCTTTGAATGCTGTAAATCGGGTCCACGTTTGTGTCTCAGTAGTAACTCCATCAGTCTGGCTTCAAATTCGAAATCTGGGTATTGGTGAATGATACTGTCAACTCTTGAATCAGCAAAAACCTGGCTTTTGAAGCACAAATAGGTGCTAACAAAAACGCAAATGTTGAAGCTGAGCCCGTGCTTCCTCAAGTGTTCAAGAGTAGATGAAAAATGTCAAGAATTGAGGTAATCACACCACAAAGCAATACAATTTGCGTCCATGAGAAGTGAGTAAAATTTGGCAATGAAAAGCTTTGTCGAAATATTACTTAGCAGAGCGAATCCACGTAAGCCTCTATCAGAGTAAGTCTAGGTACACCTCTAGGATACAAGGTCATATCCACGGATGCTGGTAATGCATCATTGCATAAATAAAAGTTATTTGAATGCTGAGAAAATTTAGCGAGTCTCAACAAAGGTTATGAGAACTAAAACTTAGGTTATCACCTTACTGCGATCGTTCCACTTACTTGTGATTTAGGCGGCTGAAAATGTGAAAAATATTTTCCCTTCGTCATCATCATCATTCATATGAAGAGAAATTTGATTAAGATAATTGTTAAGTCTATCTAGTTAAATTTAGAGATTATCTGAACCATTTTGACAAACTGATTCGAGGTCATCAGTTTTAAAATTAAACTGAGCGTGACGCTTTTTATTTCCCATAGCGATGAACAGTGTTCATCAGGAGAAAACCCTTTGTGGTATATCGGGGAACAAGCTGCTTAAGAATTTTTTCTCACTGAGTCAAAAATTGCACCTCAATTTTCATTTAATCGCAAAAGTCGTATGGTGGTAATCGTCCTTCCTGAATATTTTATTTTTTCCGACCAATAGTCATTCAGGGTGTGTTCAAGAACGTATACTGTTGAAGCTATACCTAAATTATTTTAAATTTATTGTTTGACTTTTTACTCGGTCCCCCTATGACACATATTAGAACTTACCTCATGTTGAATGCATCATAATTTGCATTGCCATTAATTTCTCGAAGACCTTAGGTAGACTAGATAAAGCGGTAATTGGTTTAGAACTAGCTGATATGGATTAAGTTTAAGTTTAGTTTTCCCAGAACTCAGAGACAGGACACGCCTTTCCTTTATCTGCTTTCTAAATGTTTATGCGGGTACACTTTCATGATAATGAATGGTTTTTTTAAAGTAATATGTTGGTTGTTAGTTAAAGCAAAAGTGGTATAAAAAACAGACTTAACAAGCCAGTAAGTTCAATACAAACGTTGTCATATTCAAAACAGCTGCTCAAAAATAAACAATTATTCTGAGGAAATTCATCCGCAGCTTCTTCGAGTTATTATAGAATTTGAAACAATCATATAAGGGGCTTTCCTTACTTCCCAATAGCCAATTCTTACTATGAACCCATTATAGTCAAAGAAGTTAAGAAGGTAGTCAAATACTCCAAAATAAAAACCGATTATGCCAGATGTAAAGGGGTTTTCAATAAGAGCACTACAAAAGTTTTTTTTTAAATAAAACAAAAACGGTTTGGATATCAATGAAATTCTTTATTCCTGTGATAGAACGTTTGATGCCATTATGGATGGAACTCGATTTCTTTTGCATGGTCACCATGGGCACGCTTGCAGAAGTCCAGGTTTTCAAGCATAAATCGGTCGATACTTCTGCAATTTCTATGCTAGGACGATTATGACGACCATAAATTGGAAGTAGCGCTCTTAACGTTGAGGCCACTGACTCCGAATTTCGGTAGTAAATTTTAATAATTTCGACTCGTTGTTGGCTCGTATATCTTTCCATCATGAAATGGCAAACCTTACTGAAGAGAAATGTCAAAAGAGCGGCAAGAAATATGGCGTCGTTTGCTGTCCCTATCGCTCTACTTTTGTAGCGTCCCTGTTGAAAAACCCGTTATCTCACCCAAAGTCAGGAAAAAGATAAGATACAATGGCTCATGTTTATCATCTACGAACTTATGAGAGGTAATCCAGTGCCTTTTCAGTAAAACATATTTTCCATTGCGAAAGGAACTGAAGAGTTCATCATCAAAATTGGTGTACCTCAAGGGAGTGCAGTTAGTTCTTTGCTTTTAATTGTTGTCTTGAATAATATGTTGTGTGGATGATAATTTTCTTTTACGTGCCAAAAATTACCAATTTAAAAGATTAAAATTATATTATGACAGAGATATGGATTCTTATATCCTTGCTACTGAAAGATAAACTTATTTTAACATAATAAATATTAAAGATTTATAATTAACTTGAAAGAAAGACCACAGTAAACCCTTCATTAAAAAATAACCCAAATGGGAGAGGGGATTAAAGGTTCTCAAGAGACCATTTAAGTTTTTAAGAACAAAAAATAGATAATGGATCGGACTAATTACTGCTCCTTGCGGGGCTCCTCATTTTATGAAAGAATTGGTTCCACATAAACGCACATTTTGTCAGATGCTTTCTCTTCATCAGGAGTCAGAAGTAAAATGGTGTACTTGATGGACTGCGCTGTGATATTCCTTGAAACCAAATTGTTCATCAGGGGAGAATGTTGTTGTCATCAGTGAACGCCAATAGTCTATTTTTTTATAATTTTCTCCAAAACTTTGCTTATGGCTCTCAATAGACTGATTGGCCTCCGACCTAAAGTTAAAGAAGCATTCTTGCCAGGTTTAAAAATTGAAATAATTCTTCTTTCTTTCCATACAGTAGGAAGGAAACCTAACTTCAGACAGTTGTTGAACAGATGCAGTAAAGTATTTGTATCTTCGCTAGGGAGTTGTTTCAAGCAATAGTTTTTTCAACCATGAAAACCGAGTGCTTTTCGATTTTTGGCCTAGCTAAGATGTTTTGTAAATTCCTTAACGACACCAAATCTCCATTTCTAGTTAAAGCAGGTGCGCTTAGTAAATGCATAGATTTTTCTACAGAAGCCTAAATGTTGTATGCGGGACTGATGTTACTGTTGAATAAGTTATTTCTTCAAAACACACTTGCAAGATTATTGGCCTTTTTGATGCTCGAAACCAATGTTGATGATCTATGCTGGAAGAAGTGAAAAGCGCTTTTATTCGTGCTTATAATCTGATAATCTGACTCTAGTGTTTGTGTTGACTATATTCAAGGAACACTCGATATTTATTAGGGTACTTGCTACAAAGATCACAGTGAAGTTCCATCACTGGTGTGAACTATCCTTCGGCGCATCCTTAAATTTTCACCCTTCTTGTAATCATTGGGGCGTACATCAAGCCCCTTGATGAAAAATTTCGTTTTTTGTTCGAATCTCAAATCGACACCATTGATTTGCATTATCTTCGTGGATTATCAGCAACAATAACAACTGACGTAACGTGTGCAATAATTGTGCATATTAAACCGATTAAAAGCTAATTTAATCGATGAAATCATTCGCTAGAACTTTGCAGTTTTCAAAGTAAAAACTCAAATATCACGCCCATTAAAGTTATTAATATTCTTTTAATTAGTTCAGCTCAATTTATCACCTACTCAGACGATTGCACGTTAATGATCTGTAAGAAATTTGTACTGAATACTCGAAATGAATGCTGACCTTATGGAAAGATTTGAAACGTTTTAATTATATAAAAAATTGCGTAGCAACGTTCTCACGTCTTATTTAATTGTATTTTCGCGATTTGGTGTTAAGCCGTTCATTGAACCAATATTGATCACGCTGAAGAAGTTGGACATTGATCAAAACACACGTGATGCGTGATGCGTACGAATTTATGACGCAAATGGTTATTTGGTTTTTGGTACTCGGCCTTCTCGTGATCTTTCCGGCTTCCTTTCTTAATTAAGTTAAACCTTGCTTTCCAGCTTTGAAATTAACACCTTTCGTCATGAGTGAATTGATTTCACAAGTTCAATATTTTAAAGAACGATTTTAATTAGAACCACTTAACTTAATTAAAATAATGTTAAGTAGCTAGTCTGTAGGGTATTGACGTCAATTTGGCAAATCATGAGACAATGGCATAGAAACAAGTCGAAAAAACGTGAAATCTCTATCGTCGTGAAGTACTTTGATTCCGATATTCGAACAAGTAGTATGAACCTAACGAAGAAGTCTAGGTTGAGCTCTTTAGCTCAGGAATTTTGCAGAAGAAATTGGAAGACCTTAAAGCTAAACAGACCTTCAGCAGCTTCGTATCTTTCCAAATTGGCCTTTAAATTTGCGAGGATTGATCCAGAATCACATAAAAAAATATATATTTCGGGTCGTTCTATCCTCAAAATTTTGTTAATAGGCAGAATCATCAGATTCGTGCCAATCTATCCACAACGTTTTAATTTCTGATGTGGTTTTTGAATATGAATCTTCATTGGGCTTTATTTTTACAAAAAAATTGGTCCCAAGAAGGCTTAACACAAAATAACGAATCCATTGCACTGTTTTAAAATAAACGAGACTTGATACCGGTGAAACGCCAGTCTCTGGCTATGGCGCCAAGATGAGCCTTTCTATGAGACTTTTACTCAGAATGATTTTGTAAATTGCAATTCATTTCCAAACGTCGTCCTTCAGTAACAAGTTTGTGGTTAGTTTATTGGTTTTGTACACATTTTTCTTCAAGTATCACATTCGAAGGAAATTGAGAGAAGTCCACGTGAGTTGATGATATAAATCCTCTAATAATCCTTCATTTCGTCTGAAAAGTTGAATTAGATTGTAGATTAAAATCAAACCGCAATAAAGCACATCAACACATTTGCATTCGCTTAATTCACAGTATTTTGTTCGCCCTTAATTGACATACCAGAAAGTGAAGTGCGTCATCACTCTTCTATCAGTTTTATGCCTTTAAATCTTACGAAATGACAGCATCCTCGCAAACCATTATTTTGACTAGACCAATAAGGAACTTCAAGCCTATTGCGACCAGCTTTTCTACTATCGCTGGTCGACTACTCCAGTGAAAGAGCCGTTGAAATGATCCCCATGATGATTGAACCAGATTCAAGAACTAAATAAAATTGCAAGACTTATTCTAAGACTTGAACTTATCTTGGAGCTATCAATTGGAAGGCAATTAACTACCTACGCCACTAAGTCGATTTTACCTCGAATTTCTTGGAATTCTAGGTTATCCTCATTCCAACCAAATGGAGATGCAAGTTGATGGTGGCTCCTCATTTCTTGCGTTGATCGAAACACGATAAATTCGTTCGGAAGGTAGTTGATCCGCTTAACAATATTGCGTATTGCATTCCTATTTCGTAGAAGCGTAGAGCGTTCTTTGGTAGGCACAATGACCGTAGGCTTCCAACTAAAATGCTTTGGAAAAATTTGCGAGAATTAGGTGAGATACAAGCACATTCCCAACACATTCAAGTGTTGCAAAGTGGCTCCTTTGAATTTTGCAGGGTAAAGCAAACTGATGTTGTTTAAGCAGTATTAAAAATAAAATCAAGCTGTCGGTATTGATGGAGTTCATCCTCTTTTTTAAAAATAATCAATCCATCTACATCTAAATTTATTTTTCCGTGTGCCTGGAAAGTCGCAAAGATCATTCTAGTTCTCAAAAAGAAAGCACCTACTGATTTCGGACCATCTGCTATCTTGCCTTATCCATCAAACGTTTGGAAAATTCTATCCACAACCAAATGTCAGACTTTTTTTCGACGCAAAAACCTGCTAAACGTTCATCAATCTGGCTTCACACTGTACCTTACCTGTAAAGTACGATCTGCAATGGATAAAAACTTAGTCACTTTCCTAACATTCTTAGACTTTTCCAAGGCTTTTGATACGATTTATCATAAGCTGCAAACTTTATTTATTCGTACTTGACTGTCAGAAAACAATTAGTCTACGCTAACAACATTATATCTGATTTTATTGAAACTTCAGCAAGTGTTCCTCAAGGATCCATTTAAGGTCCCTTGCTCTTTGCAACTTTTTATAATAGATATACCATAGGTAATAAAATATTCCAATTTTCACATGTTTGCGGACGATGTTCCAGTGTACTTAAGTTTTGTCCTTGAACAAATTGAAGATGCAGCAGTCAAATGTAACGAAGACCCACAAAAGATTTTCGGCTTTGCTCAAGAAAACTGCTTACGGCTTAACGCAGAAAAAATTAAATGCTTTCCCACAATCTTCCTTAATAAAGCCCCTATTGAGTTTCTGGAAAAACCTAAAAACCTTGAAGTGCGGTTCAACACGAATTTGCGCTGGGATGACCATGTGCGTTCTGTCATGGGGAAAATTTATGACTGCCTCAGGAAGCTCTCTCTGACTCACAGTTTCACTCCAGTTAACACAAGGCTTATGCTAGTCAGGTCTTTGCTCAGTCCATTGATAACATCCGGATGTGAAATTCGTTGTTACCGCTTTCGACTTAAAACACGTTGATCACGTGTCCACTTATGCGAAAGTTATTCTTCGGTGTTCTCTCGACAAGCACTTTGACTACTGCACTCTCAAGTCTCTACACAAAATCATAACCAGCAAACAACCTCAGTACTTGTATGAAAAACTTAGCTTCTCACAATTAAACCGTTCCTTGTTAAATATAATGTTTTTGAACGACAATTTTTCATTCATGCCGTACGCCTCTGGAATTCATTCCCTCTCAGCTTAAGACGGCTCTATACCACGAATGGCTTCGATGACACTCTCTTTCGGCACCTATCAGGTAATAATGGTGAAGCTATGTCCTGGCCCTCAAAAGAGCTGTTGCGCCACCAATTTATTATCATCTGTGTTGTTCAGCTATACCTGGTTGCTTCACGATTTGATCGTCCGAATGCTGATCCAAAAGCCGTAGAACAGAGGAAGAGATTGAGAGCCTAATGCCATCTCTTAAAAAATGCTCTTCTGTGTGATTGAGAAACATCTAAGAGTGCGACTTCGCAGACTCTTTCCGAATCGCTCAGAAATGATATGTTCGAATCCAAGCCAGGGACGTTTTGCTTTAATCAGAACGTTTCCTTAAAGACCATTCCTCTCGAGCTGTGATCAACTACTTCAGTGATGCGCAAACTGCCTTTGGGAAACTGAGGATAAAGCCTAAAGACGCAGAGCTGGGTATCAGGGCATACAGGTGACCAATGTCAACAATCTTCAACCTTAAATGAGGCTTTGCTAAATAATCCATGAATTTTGAACTTGTCAACAATTTAACAGTTTGTGAGACGAAACAACACTTCTTATGTGCTTGAGTCGAACAAACTTCAGACTGCGAAGGCAGCACCAGGACCCATTTGCACTTCTAGCATGTATCAAAGCTATCTTTCGATTTTAGTTTTTAACATTCCAACTAATCAATTAAATCTTCTTTATGCGAGCTTAGATTCACACTTGTTCTAAGAGGATGAGTTAAAAATCTCGCCGTATCCAGCCTCCTTTTCCTGCGAGGGCTAGTAATAGGTTAAGACTTCTCAACTCGTAACATTTACCAGCTCATTGATCTAGAACTTTCCATTTACTTAAGCAATGCGAAGGCTTAGACAACACACTTCCTCTTGAGATGTCGGCAAGATATCCTGAAAAGAAGGTGTAAAAAGCGAAGTGCCACCAGGAACTGATTACTCCATTATGTACAGGTCGTCCGAATCCCTCATCAGAGAGAAATACTATTCAGAGAAAAGCAGGTCTCAAGATTTTTATGTAGGGACTCTGTCACCTCTGAAGATACGAATTAATAGGCTTATGATCGAATACAGCTCCATTTGAAGTATCGAGTTCCTAATTGACAACTGCCTTCCTTCTTTGAGATTCCAGGGCACGCCGCTTTCAATTGATTGGACCAATCTTCCTTGCACCATGATCGTTCCCTCGGCGCCATAGAGTAGAATTGGCAAGATTAGTCCAAAAACTAGATCAGTTTTTCCACGATCTCAAATTCAGTCTCCCCTTATTGTTTATTTAGTTAAAGATCATATTCAATCTTTCAAATCAGAGACACTTTTTTGGATTTCCCCTGTGACCCTCAAAATTCTCAAGCCGCCGTGACATGACACGGTTTTTAATGATTTTGATTTCTTGTTCTATTCAGATCCAATTAGTGAGCACTGCTCAGCATGTAAATCTTAATGCCCATGCCCATTCAGGTATGAACCACCAGAACCTTGTTAGACCTTCATTACAAGCTCCTATCAGCGATAGCCTTCTCGTCATTGTTCCCGTTTGTTGTTGCCTGAAAAAAATAATATGTTCAACAGATAATTGCATCGGAACAATAGAAGGGTAAGTCATTAAGCCTTTCACGCAAAGGCCATTTGTGTAATATGGTTTATCGAAGGCTTAGAAACAAAAGTAAAGTGAGAGTCACCTTGCTTTACTTCAAGCTCATTCCACAAGCATTCACTTGAGCGCCGAAGCTGCTTCAAATGTCAAGCTGAATTAGAAAGCATTTCTAAGAACATACCTTGAATGTTATTTCACGAGATGCGGTGATTCTTTCACATTCGAAAGCCTATCAAGTTGTTCATTTCTTAATTAATTCCTAGCTTAATGTGACAGTAAAGTATCTATCAATCGTCACCTCTTCACGGAGACTCAATTGTTTTGAAAAGCACGCTTAACCTAACCCCGGTAGCTGCAATCAAAGGGAACCGCAAATAAAAAGTCCAAACATAAAACTCGCGTTTTAAGATGCAAATGTAAGTAGTTTTTGTTTTATGACTTCTCTCTCAGATACAACACAGAGCTCGTACAAAGCCGTGATTACGGACTGAGGGGTACTTTGCAGCAACAAGTTGCAATGAAAGCGTTTTGAAAAAGCGCCCGACAGCTTGTTGTGCTGTAACAAGTGTTCCCCCATAATCGTTGTTGATTTGTTTTGACATTTCGGTTCTCTCTTTTCCTGGTCTTTATTGCTCGTCACGCTTTAAGATGAATTCTCAAGCTCAGCTCAGACTTTGATTTGCACGATGAGCGTCCAGTAGACAACAGCTGTCACCGATACGTCTCAAAGCTTTCCCCATACTCGTATTATATTTACATTTCATTAGCTTGTGTCATCGCTAGTACAGGGGTATGTAAACTTTAATCCGCGGATCAGCATAGAAGCTAAAAAAATACCTATTCTACAACCGACTTGGTACATCGATTTAAAGTGACGTGGTATTCAACGTAATACTCAGCTTGAATGTGAATTACGTGTGGGCCCATTTTAATGAATCGTTTGGTCGAGGCAGCTAACTAGTTTTCCATTTTAAAGTCAAGCTTCAAGTACCAATCCTTCAAACCGAGGTAAAACAATTCAAGGAACCCGTTTTAATAATGCCTACTGACTCTTTAAGTTTGCAGAAGTCGTTTGACTATTATACGGGCGGCTTTCCTTAATTGGTTAAAAAAGAAGGCAAAAACGTTGCAGAGGAGTACCCGGACGTCCTGCGGCGGATGAGTCGTCAGCCGTAAACATATACCCAATTACGTGCTAGTCTCTGCAGCGTATTGTAATGAGGAGTTAAATATGTTATCTTCCATAATGCTCTGAGCCCATCAGATACTGCCTGCAGATCGCCATTTGCGTCTAAACAATGTTCACATCCTAATGCACCTCAACGATGCAGTGGACTATTTTTGGTGGGCGCTGAGCGTGAACATATTATTCACGAGGAGCCGTAACATCTACTTAAGATCACTGCATGGTGCTACATTTATGCCAGAGGTGCAATTTTTTCGAGCACGCCAGGCTGCGACATTGGTTCATATTCAGAACCATGACTGCCCCTATGACTGGAGGATATGTGGTTCTAAAAGAACAGTACAACCACACAAAAAAGCTCACGCATCAATGAGCATTTTGACGGATCTGGACCGAACGATTTGACCGCTCTAGACTTCTCTCTTCCGGGTGTTTTGAAGTCACGTACTTACGAAAATAATCCAGAGACTCTGAAAGAGAATATCTGAAAATAGTGCGAGATTTAAGCACCCGTAATTTTCACCAAAACAAAACAAGAACTTCCTGATCGGAAGTTAAAAATCCGGTGTAAAAAGAATCCAAATGTTCATCAAAAATTATTGTGTTGACATGATCGGACTCATTTTCAAAAATAAATGGAAAAAAATTCGAGGATCCAAAAAAAAAATCTGTGCTATTTCTTTGAAAAAATATAGTTAAACCATATCGATTTAGTGCTTTTGGGCCACCCTTTTCAAGCCAATAAAGACATAGAGGATCAATAATTTAACGTTTATTCAGCTTCAAGCTGGTTTCCGAATTCGGTATTCAATAGTTGTCAACAACATACATGTCCACCGCACAAGACAAAATGACACTGTTGGGAACAGTAATTTCAAGGCGGTTAAGCAGTTTACTTACCTCGGAGTGAATAAAAACTCGACGAACGACATCTTTATGGAGATTCGTCGAATACTCACCCTAGGAAACCGCTGGTACTTAGGTTTGGCAACGTGCCCGAAAACGACAAGAATGGAAGGCTCCCTTACCTCGGGCAAAATCTTTCGACGGTTAGAGAGCCTGTTAAGTAAGTTAACTAAGTACACAATAATTGATCGCGAGACCGTCCTTAGAATTATTATGGCGACTGGCAAATGTCGAACTGGCCTATGGAGAATGGCGAATGTCCTTAAAAAATTAAAGCCAATACTTCAGGATCAGCGTGGAATGAAGGAAAGTTTTAGTGTAGGAAAGTAGTAGTGTAGTTACAAATTCAGTGAGTTAGGCAGGGAAAAGCGGTGAGCTCAAATTCATTCTTAAACATCATTAAAGACATAGCTCAGTACGTCCTAATCCTTATGACGCGCACACAATTAATGCGTTTCAGCTTCTTATAAATTGGCTTTTCGAAGACTGTAAATAATGGAACTTCATAGCCCATCTGAATTAATCTAAAGCGATGGTACCTAGAAAAGGAGTTGATATAATAACGTGCAATCGAAAATGACACTTCAATGCAGTTTTTGTTCTTACAATTGCTCCTATCTGGAGCAAAAGTCTGGGGAAAAACATGATGGGAAAACTGTCAGTATTTTCTAGACGTTGGAGCAGATCTTGACTTTGTGCTATGTCAAAAAATATATGGTACGAATAGTGGTTGGTCTTTGGCAGTGGGTCTTAAAAAGAGCAGAGAGAGTATGGACGAAAAGACAATGGAAGGGCTTTTAGAAAAAGTACCTAGATCGATTCCTCATAAAAACACATAGCAAATTCTCTTTAAAATGAAGGATGAACTACTGTCACTAATTTATATGTACCCGTGGAACATTAATAAGTGCTCTGCAGTACTTCTTTCATTTTCTTGGCAAGTATTCAATACTTCGATTTTTGAGCTATAATGTTGATCATAAAAAGGTTTGCAAAATTAAGTTTGTGGTCTGAAATCAAGCCCATATGTGACAAAAGAAGCTGAGAGCTGCTTTCATTAAAATTTTTACTGTAGATACATCCAAAAAAATGTTGCTATCAAAATTATGGAGTGCCTTGAAACCTTAAACCTCGTGCATTTTTCGAGGCAACCGAGTAAAAAGACTACAATTTTTTAAATCAGTCAGCCCAATCAAAATGGCAGACGAAAAAGGGATTCTTAAGAGGAAAACAAAAGTTCCGAATCGAAAGAGCTGTTTGTTAAATTAAACTACTTCCGCTATGGCCGAATCGTTTAAATTAGGTTCGGAACTTCGGAAAATCGACCAGAAGGAGTTTCCAACTCAACTGATTTTTTTTAGCATTAACGTGATTCAGCAGCCCAAAGTCCTTCTATCTTGTTTTCAATTTCATCTTTTCCGACGCCGGAAAAGAAAGAATAAAAAAAATGCAAGAAATAATTTCGAAAAATAACAAAAAATGTTTTTTTCTTAACAAGCTTTCTTCTTATAATCAAAGGACCTTTATAACCTTGAATTTTTCACGAAAATATTTTCTTTTTGAGACTGAGGTACCTCATGATCAAAAATTCGGCGTGCAAACTTAAAAAACTTACTTAAAAGTCACCTCAAGATTGTATTATTTAAAATTTTATGAACTAGAGTTTTAAGGCACGCGCATTTTATTTTTCACACAGCTTCTAATGTAAATCTTCCAAATCAATATTTGTTCAAGTGTACCTCAAGTCTAATCAAACTCTTCAAGTTTCCAAGTAAACAAAGTGCTATCTTCACGGAACGGATCGTCTCTGTCTGTATACCTTAGTGGATTTCTGTACCAATAAGACACTAATCTGCCCTTAGAATCAAGGTCCCAATCAACAATCGCCTCTCACTCGTGTACCATCAACAAACAAACCATAAAAAAAGTGGCTCGCCCGCACTGGAAAAAAGATTACCAATCCCGCTGGCCCATAAAATTACAACAAACAAAAAAAAAACAGAAAATGAAAAAACAAATTCACGCTCTCGAACGTATTGCATTTTCAATCGCACTCGCTCTCTCTCTCTCTTTATGTGTAACGCCACTCGGGAAATTCCCCAACAAATTCGCGTGCTCGCAAGCCCGACACAGCAGATACACTTTGCCAAAGCAGCTTACGCTTTTCTTAAGCTTTACGTGTCTCTCACTAAGTGTTCAACGTAGTGTAGAGGTAGACTCGGCGACACTCAATTAAGCGCCACCAAGAGCGAGACAAACGCTTAACCAAATCGACTTCCACACTTCGACTGGCCAGTAGTCGTCGGCTCAATAGTCATAGTGCCCCAGACATCTGTGGCGTATACACGATATAAAATCCAAGCCCAAACGGTCCGGCCATGTAGCCTGCGCAAAGTGAATTTTCTTCGCCATCAATTAAACCTTAATTGCCATTAATCCCGACGCGCGATAAAATACGAATCGACTAGAAGTTTATTTAACAAAAATTCAATAAAACGCGATTATAATGTCAGCAAACAGAAAAGTTTCATGCAAACAGTTAACAACGCACCAGCTGCTGCTGTCGAAGATATCGCTGCGAAGGCGCAAGAAAGGGAGCGCGCGAAAAAGCTCGAATTAAACAACAACAATAAAAAAAAACACAAAAAAAGAAAAAGCACACCCCGCGCGATCGTCGCGATCGACATCATTTTTACCTACATACACACGCAAATCCAGTGTTGAATAATAAACTAAGCAAAACAAACAAAACTTGATCTTGAAACATACTTATACACGATCACTCCAGCAACAGCAACAACAACAACCAAAAAAGGCTAAAACAAAAACCAAATAAGCACTGTTGAGAAAGAATTTAATATTTAACCTTTTCGGGGACTTTTCGATCGTGTGTCTTATGAGCTTGTGTCACTTTCGTGTTGTGTTTACCTTATTAAGAGTGTTAACCTGAAAAAAAAAAAATGAATATGGAACGATCGCGAAGCTATACGAACGTTATAAGTGACCCCCGTGCGGTTGATAGTTCGCCAAATAGCTCAGGCTGCAACCCACTCGCGATCGACATCATGCGTCCGGATATGGACAGCACCCACTGTGGCAGTGACGATAATGTCAGTAGCTGCAGCTTGCCAAATTTTATGCCAATCAGCCCGATCGTTAAGTGCAGTCCAACGATCGGCGGAATACCAAGTCCGCGAACCCGTCGCCGGGGATTCCTCATCCGTGACAGTTCCGTACATTCGGACTCTAGCCATTATTCGAGCGTAGACAGTTTACTGGAATCGCGAAAACCCGATCCCGAAGCGATCCTCATCAATTTGGGCTTTGGCCCCGTCGAATCCGAGGACATTCTGTCGCGCATACCAAAGAGGTTTCTCAAGCCATCCAAAGTGAAGGGCGTCGACACCGAAGCGTTTGTTAAGCGCCTTCAACTAGCCAGCCATTTGCACGATCACAGTGTATTAGGATATCGAGGATTGACCGGCAATCCGGACATCCCACCGTCGACAATTGTTGCCAAGATAATGGAACGCTTCGAGGTCAACGAGCGCAAGAAGTCCCTCACGTCCATCGATCATCAATTCTGATAAGCGTACTTACAAAAATACTTCTTTTGACTTTTGTTAGTTTGTGGCATTGTTTTTGTTAAAATTAAAAAGAAAAAAAAACAAAACTTATGTACTTAGGGATTTTTAATTGTATTTTAATTGTTTATAAGAAGTGACTTATTAAAGTGTTTAGTACTTAACTTAATTATGTAAACCTGGTTGAGTGTTTTATTTACCTAGGCCTCTTGATTCTGCTCTTGTGTCTTCAGACTGTGATTTCGTATTTGTTCTAGATTCGCCGTCACCGTCGGTCGATGGTTGAAGTGGGTGACGTATTGTCGGCATCTGGGCATTCATATTTCAAGATTTCTGCTGACTCGGATGGAATTTGGGGTTTCGCCAGTGAGAACGAGTTTTTTATAAGCTTCTTAACAGCTTAATCTTTGTGTATCTGAGTCTTTGCTGCTTATTTGTTTGGCATTACGCTCAACAATTCATCTTTATTACATGTGTCTGCCAAAATCTCTTAAGATACGTTAAATTAAATTGACAAATGATAAATGAGGACGGTCAGTGGTTATTATGGCGGACAGCTGAGGATGAAGTTCGGCATCAAATCCGGAACATGTGCAATTTTTTTCAAAGGCCCATCTCCCACGAGTGATAAGCAATTTTTCGAAGTTTTTGAGGCCACCAAGAGTCGAGGGAGAGGGCTGCCGTGCAAAAAATTTGCATCTGTGTAAAGATTTGTGAGCAAAGCTTCGGAGTCAGACTTTTAAATGGAGCCGAGAATAGCTTTTCAACTCCTGAATAAGTAACCCAAAACACGCTTCAATTTTATTTCTTTTAAAATTTCCACACTCTTGAGGGATTTTGACTACCCTTGTAATGAGTTTTTGAACAGAGCGTACAAATTGACAACAATATTGGCTTTAATTGCTTTATGGGAGTAATGGAGCTTTATGGAAATTATTTGGCAGTTTTTTTATTTCCAGTATTTTAAACGCGATTCGTTGATCTTTGGGCACAGATCATCTTAACGAATCATTTTTACGACGTGAACTTAACACGTCCAGTATGACAAGCTGGAAAAGTAAACACATCAGCTGACTTCTATCACTGGTCACCCAGATTCGAATAGATGCTAATCTTTAGTCATAACATGTTTTGTTTTAGAGAAGAGCGTTCCACTGAAGTTGCATTACTGCACCTTTGTTATTTTCTTTGCAAAGGACTTGCTGAGAAAAAGTGCAGACAAGTCAAGACATCTTTCATAAACCATTTTCAACTGCTTAAAGTCTTATGCAAAATATAGAAATTGCTCAAAAAGTAAAAAGCGCTTAATTTTTGTATGCAGGTGTCCCTCAGGGTTCTGTACTTGGTCCGAAATTATTTTTCAAAACTATTAATCCTCTGTTTTTGACGTCGTTTTATGGAAAAATTAAAGTCTGACTGATGACCCTGGTCTTTCATACATGAAGGAGGGCCTTTATGCTGAAGTATCCTCAGATATTAACAATAGGGGTGTCCTAATTTAGACAGTTGATAGCGGCCATTAGTCAAATTGGCTGTCGTTTATTCAGTCTACTATGCCAAATCACCATGGATGGTCAAAGCGTTCAACAAATAATAAAATAGTTTAATCAATATGAGTGTTCTGTTCGGGCAACGTTCCGCGCGCTTCGCCCATTTAACGGTCGTCAAAATCGACCTTCCGAGAACAGTGCAGTGTGGTGGAAAAATTTGTGTCCATTGGCTCTGAAAACGATCCACCAACTTACGTTCGTCGACGAAACGTAGATTTGCCGAGAACAATGCCGCTGTCCTTGAGCATTTGCAAGAGAATACGAGGCAGTAATTTTCACGTCACTCAGAAGAACTCGTTCTTTTCGTAAACCACAATTTAGCAAATTTTGCATCGTGATTAGGGCCTGTATCCGTTCAAAATTCAACCGACCCAGAAGCTGAAGGTAAACGACCATACACAACGACGTGTGTTCACTGAATGCGCTCTGGAGCAGTAGAAAAATTACCCTAATTTTCATCGAAAAATCATCTTCAGCCATGAGGCTCGTTTCTGATGAATGAATTACGACAGCAAACAAAATGGTAGAATTTTGGGCAATACCAATCCAAAGTCACTGTCATTGGTGTGGATTTTAGGCTGGTGGCATCATCGGTCCATATTTCTTTGAGAACGAATTTAGCCAGGCCATCAACGTCAAAGGCGAGCACTATAGGTCGATCATCACCAACTTATTTTGGCCTAAATAAGATCATATGGACACAGATGTTAGCGCTTTATGCCACCCAGCTCACGCCACATTGGAAATTCTGCACGATTGATTCGAGGGCATGCTCATCTCACGTGGAGTTGAGGTGAACTGGCCACCGAGATCGTGCGATTTGACCTCGTTAGACTTTTTCTTGTGGGGTTTTCGGAAGTCGCAGGTCTATGCGAATAAGCCACAAACCAGAGCGGCACTCCAATCCATCATAACCCGTGCCATCGGTCAAATTCGACCGGATTTGTGCGTCATGGATAATTGGACTTTTCGGATGCGCCCGAAAAAGAAGTCGCACGTAGTTAAATCTGGGGGACAGCAACTCCTGAAATAAATTGACCAATTTAGCAGAGATGTGAGTCAGTGCATGACGCGCTGAAAGAGGCCTTTTCACTTCGCCATTTTTCTTCGATTCCGTATCAAGTCGAACCAACAATTCAGCATAGAAGAACCGGGTGATGGTTTTTCACTTTTGAAAAAATGTCTGTCAATATTCCAGCTTCCGAATTCCACCAACGTTGAATATCATCTTTTTGTCCGATGTGCCATCGTTGTTCACATTCATCGAAACAGGTGTCCTTGCTGACTTCCACGAGGAAGAAACGTTCCCGTGGATATTTTTTGGCCAGCAGTGATTCGAGAAAGATCAGTCTTCACACGTCAGGAGCCGTCCAACAATTTATTTATAACATATTTGGGTAAGTCGTATTGGTGATGTTGCTTGGACTTGTGCCGTGGGACTTTTTGTTTTTGGGGTGTCATAAAAGACTTGAAAATAGGGTCGACAGGATCGCATATTGCTAAGTCAGCTGAGGGAGTTATTTAAGTTAAATAATATTCCATGTTTACTCTTTTCAAAAAGCTTTAAAAAATATTAAAAATAATTTTGGCCACCACAACGCTTTCTGAAATTACAAAAACGCTGTGTTGCATCAATTCATAATGAAACCATAAGACGATTTGTAAAGATAGACTTTCCTACCCAAGTGGTTTGAGAGATTGGCAAAGTGGCAAATAATATTGACCTTCATTTCCACCAACCAACTTGTTGATCAACTTGTTTAGCATTGCAAACAAAATTGGTCAATGAATGCTGAAAGACAGACTATAAGGTTAAGCTATTAAGTGTTAATTCGACGAAAGAAAAACATACCGTGAGGATATTCGCTTAGATACAAAGGATACAAGGAGACCCCAACGTTGATGTCCTTAAAGTAAATTTTACCAACAGAAAGATTGTTCGCATATCAGAAGCCTGTGTTGCACGTTTTAATTAAAAATTTCTACAGACTATTGAACGATGATAACTCAAAACTTACCACTGTCAGACAGCAAGGAATGCTTCCATGTTTTGAAAAACCAAACCAGCATCGAGCATTTTCATTTCTGAAATTTCACTTACTTTATCAAATATTTCGTGTTATTGTATTTACTCGTATTTGTTTTTCCACCAACTGATTGCATATTAATCTGGCACACTTCACAATACAATGAACTACCGTCTTGGTAATTTATTTACGTACGTGACTTCCATAATAAAACTCCCATAGACGCTCATTTCGAGCCGACGTAATTAATTCACATTCGAATCGTTTTACTGAAGTGCCAGAAAAATGGTTCTACTATCTGACTGATTGTTGACTAATTAAATTATTTCCAAGCACAAAAAAAAACAAAAAATAAACAAAATAAAGCGCTTTTTTTGAATCATAATATCTTGGACCGACAACTGGTGGTTTGGTAGCTTCATTTTAATTCTAGAAAGCTCTCTGCATACGCATTAGCAAACAAATACATTATGAGCATGAATCTAGCGCGCCATAATACACTTATCAAAATATTTAAACGAGAGAAATTTTGTAAAAAAGAGAATTTAGAAGATTGTATTTGCAGCAAAGGATTTCACCAATTTATTCATCATGAGACTTTCAATTCTTCAACTAATCCTTCTGGTCACTCACTTGTGCAAATGCAATATAAGAGTAGACATAGTCCCTTGAGAGTGAGGAAATTATAAATAGATAAAAGAGAATGGTACAGAAGTCACAGGACCAGAATTTTGATGGGTCTTGTATCGCATTGAATGAAGGACACCATAGCCGCAAAAGTCTCACAATTTTTGTACGAAGGTGGAACTTACGAAAACGGTAACAGAGCCCTATGATATGCCAGAAAACAACCACCTTATAAATCTTAAGCCATTTGGCAGCCAACAAAAGTGAATGAGCTCAGTGAGGCAGCCATGACATGGCCTCATCCTTAGTGTGGGCACGTCATACGAGCATTTTTGCACAGGTGACTTATTGGATCTTCGGTTTATTGCCAACTCCAAGCGGCAATGGATACTTTAAAATTGAAATGGTACTCTGGGTAGCTGCCAATCTCTGGAGTGATGTGTGCCTCTGAATAATGCCAGATGTTCTTTCTCGGATTTAAATCAGGGACTTGTGAGTTTGTAAAGATCGTTAACAACGTGGTTGGGAGAGCCGAGTGTTGCCGAGATTAACACCAGCAATCCACAAACTGAACCTCAACTAAAAGTTAGGCAGCTGGCGACCTGGTGAACACTTCAAAAAGTGTTGTTCATCGCATATTCACTGAAAGTTTGGATATGAGATTGACGGGTTCCCTGACTACCTGGAAAGCAACGAGAGCAACATCGTTAGAAGTGATTGAGGAAGTTTCAAGCAAAAGCTGATTTTTAGCGTCGATTCACAATCATGAATGAATCATGATTCAATCACGCCTGAGCTGAAGGAACAGTGATAACAATGTAATTAAGGGTTTCCCCCCTTTCCGGCGAAATCAAAACTTTCAAGCTAGAATTACGGACTAATATTCCATATTCCCCATATTTCATCCCTGGCAATGTGGTGGAAGAGGTGGAGTTTTTTCATAAGTACATGGAATCCACATCTCATTCTTGAAGAGTTATGACATCCACTCAAGACCACTGCAAGGTGTTCCATTCGCATTAACTCCGGAGGTATTATTGGATCTCATTTCTTCGAGGATGCTGTGGGTGCTGTCACTGTGACTGGTGAACGATACAGAATCTTGATCAACGATTTTTTACTACTGTGACTGGAGCACAAATCGTTCCCACATGACGTTGAAACCGCAAACGATAGAAGGATGTGTTTACTACATTGTCATCCGATTTCATCGTTACAGACATCTCTTTTAAGGTTTCTTTGAGATCATGGGCCTATTAGAAGAAGCTATAAGATGCAAGTAATTATCGATCCACGTTCGCACCAAAACGATGGAAAAAGCATTAAAAGGAAACCAAATAATCCTTAAAATAATTATTTTAACAAGAAGTAGGAGATCCAAAAAATCTTTTAAAAAAAAATAGCGGCCCAATGCGAGTTTAACTCTCACGCGAAAGGTTCCGCATCTTCCAACAGTATGCAATACTTTATATGTTTTCAATTTTAAATTTGCCGTAGCACAGTGGGCGCAGAAAAATTAAGGGATGAATGAAAAGATTGTGTTGCATTTGAAACTCGGATTTTTTTGGTTTCAACTGCTTTACGGGTTCATTGCCAAGTTTTTGTTGTAAAATTGAGTTGCGAACACGTTTTTAAAGGATGGGGACCCCTCTTTATTTTGATTATTTGCTGCTATAGCGGCCATAAAAGTGCATCTTCTGTGAAAATTTCAAGTGTCAAGGTACAGCCCTGTGAAAGACGAACAAACGGACGGATGAGCAGTGTAGATTTAGTAAAAGGGTTCCGTTGGTACCCTTTGAGTACGTTACCCTGAAAACTGTTACATATTAGGTGGGTCACAAGCCCCAACATTTCTTTTGGGACATTTGTCTCGAAAGCGTGGGAGTAAGTCCATGTGCTGTCAACGGAAAATATTACAGTTGTTGGCGAATGTGTGTGCTTTAACTGGGGGGGCCTCGATAAGCTGAAAACCTTATGAACTGAATATCATTCGCACTTGCCTGCATTTAGATTACCAGCCACTTCGCAATGGCTGCTCTTGCACGTTTCACGTTTGGCAACAACTTGAAGAGTAAAATTGCGGTGTTTTAGGAGTTTTCGGTATTTTGGCACCATAAGCCCAACAACTAACTATCGATATCGCAATTATCGTTAAATCAGTCGTTTTGGTGAAGTTTTTAATGCGCCACGGAGTTGCGATTTGACCCTGGTAGTGTGCATTAAACATCAAAGCTATGCCAACAATCCAGGGAGGATTCAGATACTCAAGAACAATTTTGGTCAAGCTATTCGTGATAAGGTGGCACGCTGCAAAACCAGCCCGGACAGTCATTTGAATGAAATAATAGACCATAGTCAAGCGGAAGAATTGCTCTTTTCACGCCAACAACAGTCTTTGAAAAATATTGCAAAATGCTTTTCCAGAAAAAAAATGTTCCAACGATTCTATTCAATGCTTGTAGAACTTTATCGAAGACAGTTTGATAAATATTTTGCCTAAGAATGACACGCATTGCTATTGAGTACATTGAATTTGAAATTGCAAGTCGTTACCTCATTTTAAAATGCGATGTTTTAAAGTAATATGATGCGTCACGGTTTCGCAGCAATCGTCCTAAAATACAATGGAAACTTTTCCAGAACTATATTGCGGTTTCTATTTAAATTACATTTTGTACTTCATATGTTTACTTGGTGAAGCACAACAAGCTGCCTCTTTTGTTATTCACAAAACACCCAAGTCTGAACTCATCCCTTCGTGCTTATAAATTAATCACTGCCTTCTCAAACTAGTGTTTAAATAACTTGAGAAATCACTTGCCAGGTACTTTTCCTCTCATGACACTGAAAATCCCCAGTCATAACACAAAGACCGCCGAGACCAGGCCTTATCATGGCCGCAAGCCTGATTACCCACCTTGTTTACAATTTACATCCGTAATAAGCAAATCTGTCAAAACGATGCAAGCTCAATGTCCACAGTTCACGAAAAGCCACATTTAATCTTCTTTCGAAACAATGCAAGCCGCATGCAAATTGCAAAACGATCTTTCGGGGATTGCTGTATCTATAGACAGACGGCTGGAAACCTTTGGACTTTCCTAAAGTCAACCTCCAATGACTGACCGAAGCCAGCTTAAGGAAAGATACCTAGGGCGGCTATAAATCGATTGACTTTCTGTCTCTGTTTCTGTTTAATTTATGCTCTTGGATACAAAAGAATCCAGGGCTGTTTACTGTACGAGTTTGTAGCGCCGCCAGAGACGAAGACGCATTTAAATTAATTTCAATTGAAGCCAAGTATCTACTCGGGAACAGTGCGGAGCGCTGCGACTGATTGTCATTTTAATGCCCGCAACTTGACAAATCATAAACTCAATTGCCCGCTGAAGTTATACGAGTGCGAGGGTAATATTTATGGCGCAAGAGGAGCGTGTGCTTTTATTGTTTGCAGATTAAATAGCGAGATACAATTCGAGATGTGCGAGTAGAATTGCGGACGTGAAGCGTTACGCGATGATTTGTCGAGGGGCCATCGCCGAGGTGAAATTAAACGGAATGATTGTAGGAATAAAGTTTTTTGAAGGCGGTCGGCGCGGCGATTAACATCATTTCCTGGGCAAATGATAAGATGGAACTTTATTAAGACAGAGTGTCAATATTGACAAGACGAGAATTTTGTTTGTGTGTGTATGGAGTGCCAGGAAAAAATAACAATTAACATTCTTAGTAAATAGTTTTGCATTCCATGATGTCATTTATAGTTTGATGTACCTAGTCTTAAATAAACGAACTAGCGTAATCTAGATTGTCTAAATTGATTGAACCTTGGAGGCATATACAAATGAAGGAAAATTAAAAGTATCTGAGAAGTGACTCGAAACGTTCAGAGAAATATTTTATTAATAACTTACTTATTTTAGGGCTTGATTTATACCCAATGTTGCGGTTTACAAATAGTCGAAGTTAAAACATGAGTATTTTTTTATTGTTGGCGAATAAGTATGGTTTCGTTCACAACGTCAAAACTTCACCAAATTGATTTTTTTTTCAAAAATTCAGTAGACAAAACACGCTTAAATCGATTATTAGATTTTAATATAATTTATAGCGATTGTTTAAAATCCTTTATTTAATTTATTCTTATATTAAAAATTGCAGAACAGAAACATTTCGTTTTTGGAAAAAATAAGTTAATGGAAACATGTACATAATTCTTTTTTTGGCAATAAGCTTAAAAAGAACCAATGCTGGCTATATTTCGAAATACCTGTGTTGATATTGTGCAAACGAGCCTAGCAATTTGCAGAGTTCTAAAACAATCTAACCGTTTTTAAAAACAATGTTTGGAGAATTCAATTGCATAGATGCGTTTTGAGACTTCCAAAAACTAATTACAGTCACCTTTCTTTATGCAATGAAAAGATTGCAATAATTTTTTTCATGTCTGCAATCAACTGAATGCAATCATTTGAGATTGTATGAAGTCTTTTACACTCTCTTACACAATCATTGCATTCTTTTGCATCATTTTCGTAGATTTTTATAACCTTTGTATTGATTGAGCGTGAAACATAAGTTTCAATGAAGATCCTTATGGGGCTGTACAGTGATGAGGATGTACCGAGAAGGTTTCAGATACAACGACTCATTGTATTTTACTTTTTCGTGACTGGATAAGGCGCTAATCCTATAAATGGAAAATGTCTGCTGTGATATGGCTACGGCTCCAGATACACAAAGCGACAAATTTAACCTCTTATAAATTTTCTTGGACGTTTTGAAAACTTAATGCAATCGGTATAACTTTTGTAGTTTGACGTCTCTCAACCTTACATTATAGGTAAGGCGTAAAAAAAGAAGAAGCTTTACTTCCTAAAAGTCGCGACTCCTATCTACGAATAGGTTCTCGTCATAACAGTTGAAGAAGTTCAGAAGGCCGATATATAATCATAAGGGTCACAGAACATACATTCTGATCACTTTTTTTATTTTTGAATATATGTGATACTTATTCGAAAATCCCCAAAAGGTTCTTAGTCAGCGTTGGTGTATGCCAGCTGAGTTGGTCCAGTTGGAGTCCGAAGCTCACTTTTAATTCACAATATTGAACAATGAACAAAAAAAAAGAAGCAAGTCAATGGCAGCCAAAATTAAGGCACTTCATATGACGAAGAAGTTCAAAGATTTAACCAATCCTTATTTTTAACTAGCTCATCTTCATAAAAGTAGAGCGCGACCGACTCTGTTGATAAAAACATGTTCAAAGAAGTGATCTTAAATTTTATCACGACATAATCACATTACAGAGGCCGGCTTGTGAGCACCTCGATTATGCTCCAAAATTTAATTAGCCTGTGTTTATTTTACAAAGCCATACAGGCGAACACGGCGAAGGTATCTCATCGCCCTTTTTGCCCAACTGCTTACCGATTTTTAATTGCTAGAAGTTGCACTGTTTTGAAAATATTTTGAAGAATTTTTTTCAATCCTTTTGTTCAGTCAGACATTTTTTTTGAATAGTTTATAAAATATTTAGATGGTCTTAAAGTAGTATCAACATTTTCTACCTTCATCCGATTTGGTGCCATATTCAAAAACAACATTTTTACCAATTTACCATTGTAGAGCTCGAGGAAATAGGAATCCTAAGTTCATAAAAAAAACCGTCTCAAAATTGATGATAAAAAAACTAAGCGATATAAAAAGAAATTGAATATACTGTGAAATTTAAAATCGATCAGTAAAGATCGGGGTATATCTGAGACGCTTTGCGGCAGAATTGAAAATTTGGACATTTTTGCCGGCATTCATCTTTGGGTATATCATTTTCAAGACCCTTTTAAATCAAGAATGTTCTATTTGAAATTTCTACAGTGGTGCACAGTGGACCCAAAACGTTTGTCTTAGAGATCTGTAAAGGCACCCAATTACCTACAGTGGTGTAGTCCATTAATGTGATCCCTGAAAAAACTGCAACTATAAATTTGACCTTAAAATTTTCAAAGTCACTGTATTTTCACAAATCCGACTCATGATTTTCATTCAATAATAAATTAGTATCATTAGAATATGTCCGAACGAAACATTAATAATTTTCCAATATTAATTGAACCTCTTTTGTATATTAAATTTTTTTTTCGAAATTCACTTCGAACTTAATCGGTATAATTATCGTCCATAAAGGTATAATATACAGTTATGAATTGCTTGGCAATAAATCTCGAATATTTCAATGTTTAGTATTCAAAAGACATACGTGATTAACTCGTGTTTGTGTCTTATAAGGAAACAATAAAACACTTACTTATTTGTCGTTAGAATGCATGCTTTTAATCAAATTATGGAAATCAAATGTGATGTCAACAAGTACGATACTTTAGCTTTGAATAAATAGATGTTTTGGTTTCAATGTTTGGATAGCACTTGAACTATATTAGAATATCCTGAGAGAACGAGTACACAGTAGATTATTATTATGTAAATATACACTTGGTTATAGAGGCAGTTCTGCGACCAATCAACGTACTCGTCCCTTTTATTTATGAGACAGACTACTATCGCTATAAGCCCACTCCAGCTTTAGTGAAGACAGGTGCAGAATCCGAGATTTGAAAAAAGTGCAAGACCTCCACTTAGATAAGATTCGTGGACACGTAAATTGATCCAATTGAAAGGCATGTATTCATGCAACTGTGTCCAGATGTTTATGATGCAGGTAAGAATATGTTAAGTCTTTCCTTTGTTGTCTGCAACGTTCCAATCAATGAAACAAAAAAAATCAAACCACAAAGTACTCAGCTTTCCTTACTTGTCTGTTCAGATTTGAATTAACCTTAATATTTTTATAGAGGGAAGGAATTCGCGAACGGGTTATATGATAAATCAGCTGATAGACTGGGTTCAATATTACTTACTTAAGGTACCGCTGCAGTCCGTGGTAGACCGGTCTTCCTCTGGACTTTTACCCTGCTGGCTAGGTCAGTTTCACTGTACAACCCATACAGTTTGTCATAGAATCACACGTAGAATTTTTCTTTTGAAACAACCTAAATCGTTCTTATCTGTGTTTGAAAGTGCTTCCATGCTTCTGTACCATACAGCAGGACCGGGATGATGAAGGTCTAATAGAGCGACAACTTAATTTTTCGAGAGAGAGATTCTTTATTTTATCCCGAAGAAACAGCGATTAGCAAGAGTAACTTTTCGTTTGATCTCAGCTTTGGTGTGGTTCTTTATATTTTTAGCGGAGCCTAGATAGTGTCCAGGAAGTCCCTAACTACCTCAAAATTATAGCTGTCTTAGGTGACGTTCTGGCCAAAACGTCGGTGTGGGGTGTCTTTTCTTGATGACAGTACAGTTTAGTGCCCTCATTAACCGCCAAACTCATTTTTATCAAAACGCCGCAAAATACAAGATGTCAATAAAATCGACGTATGCGAGCAGTTAAACAGACCTTTGAAGTTTTGCCCTATTCTTTCAAGTACAATGTAGACAATAAAGGGGTCGGTAAGGTCTTTGTTATCCTGCACAAACGGACGAGCTTGTCAAAAATGCCAAAACTAGGCCACTTTTAAATCAATGAAAATGTGTTGTGGGTCGATTTGAAGCTGCTGTTTTTTTTTTCAAGATCTGTCGTTATTTTAAATTTGATGTTTAGTGGACTTTTCTGGTCTAAAGCCACACTGATTTGATTGTTGACGAACGGCTCTAGATGTTCAGATAATATGACAGAAAAGATCTTAAAGGTAACGTAAAGGTGTATACCTTACCAAATAAGCAAGTTAAAACTTACAACGGATCCAAAATAAGCTCTCTTGAGTCAACATTTTATAGCACTACGCCCAATTAACTGTGCTCTTACTCTTCTTTCTCTTTACGTACCGAAGAAGCCATTGACTATGTAGGGGTTCCGTCCACTGCGGAAGATTTTGTGGAAAGATCTTGGTGAATCTCGTGAACCGAATTTCAACCGTCAAATCATCTTCTCAATGATTATGCCAGGAGGCAAAACTATCAATCATTAGTCTAAGAAATGAACATGCTATACAGCGAATCAGTTACTTGGGACACGCATTAAGTTGATGAGTGAATCATCTCATGAAATGGACCTGGATCATGAGATTTGACTTTTATAAAGGTCATTAATATCGAGCCAAGATAAGGTTAACCATGCCAGAAAGAAGGCGAAAATTTGACCAAGGTTATGGCCTTCTTAAGAAGCTTTAGAAATATTACATAAAAAGTCGGTTAGGGAAGCTAGTCAGAAGGGATTATATTGATGTGCCAACGTTTGCAGGTTTGCCTAATGAAACAGCGTCGTAATCATCGCCTTTATCTAGAGAGCAAAGAGGTTATTTTTATATATTTAGATAGCTTGAAACCTCTCATAGAAAATATCCGTTAGAAGCTAGACTCTAGAAGGTCCTTCTTGCTTTATAGTGGTGTTTATCCGTTGTGCTTATGAACAGTTTTTAATGAGTTATTTCAAAGCCGATAGACGTCGAAACAAGATCTCATCTACAATTTATCTTAAAGAAATTTAAGCCTTACAGAGTCACGTTTTTCAGGACTTATGCCATTGCATTGTTATGTGAAGAACCAAGTCAATCTTCTTAAATTTGTTATATCCCTTAAGAAATAAGAACCCTTAAGAGTGTGATATGTTTTTGATTTTGTATCGGAATTGGGTTTGGCTGGTTCAACAACTTAGGGCATTTCATTGCAATATTTTCATAGAAAATTCCGCACCAAACAGTCACTGTTAAGGCAAGTCGTGGGTCTACGTCTCTCTCTTTGCAACAGAACCACTTAAGTGGAAAAATACTTCGTCGATCATTAAGATATAATACCATTCTCAACAGTTTAAACAGAGCATGGGAGTTAGTAAGCCTCACTTGACTGATTGCAGTTTAAATGGGAAAATCTTCAGGTCCTGTATAAAAATTCTACGCAACGAACATATGTAGATATGTCTTATCGATGGAAGATAGCCTTATACTCCTGACTTTTTTTCGGAATAATTTTGCACAAGAGCCTTAAATTCTACTGGCAGAAAAGGCAAAGTAGTCTTTCGACAAGAATATTCCCGTAGTTTTAACTCTTTCTAGAACTTAAACAAAAAAAGAAATCCAAGCTGTTAAAACTCTATTCAAAGTAATAGAGTTTAAAAACTATCTGTTTTCTTAAAGCATCTGTTTAAATAATTATTAATGAATTATGCAATCAATTTTTATGAGCGTACTTTTGAGAAAATCATTAAGATAATTGTTTCTTTATAATCCGGATTTCAAGAGGGGAAATCCTTCGATTTTTTTCTTTCGGAACTTGTTGGACTTTCCCAAGTCCCGTGGAAACAAAAACCAATCAGATGCTCTCCGTACATTGTAGTCGCATAAGCTTCGTTTCGAGTGGGTATTTCTTGAAATTGAATAAACATACATAGTTAAACTGAAGCCACAGACCACATGTACTCATATTGTCATTAGCATGATTGCTAAGGTATTCAAATGATGTCTAAAGTCTATAACATGTGTACACTATCTGGCATCTACTTAGGGTTTTTTTTTTCTTTCTCTAAATAATATTTACCTAATAATTATTGAAAAAAGGGGGAAAACATGATTGACTGAAGATATTTTATCTCGTTAACAATTCGAAGAGCTCACAATTTGAAGTAAACAGATATGCGGTTGAGATATATGGATAGATACTTATTTATTATGTAAGCAAAAAAATATTATATTGTTGCTTGCGGTAGCAGGTCAATTTACAATAGAAAGGTTTAAAATGTAATATCTTTCTAATGAAAAACAAGAGGGAAACCACGAGAACCCCCTACTGAATTGGGAAACAAAACAAAGTGATAAATAATTCATTGAATAGTTTAACAGATAAATAATTGCAATGGTGAATGCCACAGAAAAGTACAAAGAAAGTTTATATTAAATAATAAACAAATTTAACGAAATGGAGCAGGGCTAATATCGCGTCAAAAAACCATGGGCTTATTGTATTTACCGATCAGATCGCCAGATCTTTTTAAGGTACCCTGTAAGCATTTCTTTATTGTTCGTGTTTCTGTGTGTCACGTCCCTTTTCCTCAGCAGCGCGTGCAGGTATCAAGTTGAAATTTATATCAATTACTTGTGATGAGGAATCTACGTGACTGCTACTATACTAGCTATAAGTTTGTACGGAACCTTTGTTGAAATCCATATTATTCGATTATCCAATATTCGCCATAAGCTGATGTACCTTCAGGAGCTATTTACTGTGTTTTGGAAAATTGCTTCAATATTCTGCTGTCAAAAACATATTTATGTTCTTGCATTTTGAAAAGACTTAGTCGAGTTTGTATCTCATACTATCTGCGCAATGGAAGATGGCAACTAAGTTGACGTTATTGCTTCCGATTTTAGTAAATCCTTCGAAAAAATATCTCACAAAATCATTGTCTTAAAGCTTAAAGCTTTTGACTTTCCCTCTTCAACATCATGCGTGGCTCAAGGTAGTTATATTGGCTGGATGGTTTTCATTTTGTCAACCAGTGACATTGAATTCTTAATCAAATACTCACGCCTATCCATTTACGCCAAGGTCATGAAAATAGGGTTAGGTAAGGTTATTTCTTCCCTTTCTGACTCTCGGCACCTACAAGACGATCTGAACAGACAATTTCCTCGAACTAAATATCAGCAAATGTCAGGCCATAGCATGTCGCTTTCCTCCATTGTCGTGAAACTATTTCAATTCCAACCATTGCACTATTGTAAGCAAAGCCAACTCAGCACTTGACTTCGTCAAACGTTGATCTATGGAGTTTTCCAATCCGTATGTTACTAAAGCCCTGTGCATCAATTTCGTTCGACCAGTACACGAATACGCCAGCCAAGTCTGGTCTCCGTATTACGTCACTTATATTCTACGAATCGAAGTTGTCCAAAGACGATTACTCCGTTTTACCTTAAGAGGTCTTCCATGGGATGACCAATGAGGCAACCTCCCTCCATAAAGTCAACGTTTACAATTGATCAAGCTGGAGCCTTTGAGCATCGCCGTTTTGCTGCAGATATAATATTTGTTCAACAATTATTATCGGGCAACCTCGACTGTAATAGTCTTCTAATGAAAATAATAATAAAGATTCAAAAAAAGGTTCCAAAGAAGATATAAGCAACTATAGACCTATCTCTCTACTTCCTGTGTTTAGTAAAGTTTTTGAAAAAATTGTAAAGACGAGGAGTTTTTTCAGCTCAGCGCAATTCGGTTTTCAGCAGGGAAAAACAACTGAGGCCGAACTTTTAAAATTTAGCTTTTGATATGGTTAAGCAAGAAATCCTTTTGAATTTAAATTGAAAAAGCGGTTCTTATTGGTTAAGGTTCTACCCCTCTAATCTATGTGCCTCAAGGTTCTGGTTTAGGTCCTATTTTGTTTCTCATTTATACTTATTCCTTGTGTGAACTAAGTTTTAAAGCTTATATTACTGCTTTCGCTGATGATGTTGGCTTTTCTTATAGTTCTGTCAGTGCTCTAGATCTCGTAGCCGACGTCAATTGGGATCTGAATTTATTGAGGACCTGGTTCGACGAACACAGATTAAACATAAGTTCGAAAACAAAAACTGTGTTTTTAAACCTATCACTCAAATTTTGATTTTTTGCTGAAGTATTGTTTCATGCGCCTTAATGTCAAAGATATAAACCTGCAGGTTGCAGGTGAACTTCAAAACTTTTCTTACTTTAATTATGGGAGCAGTTTAGTTTGCTGCGATAATTGTTCTTCAATTGAGGATGTCTGCTCAACTGAACTACTTAGAGTTATCTATTAAGGCATCTTCCGATCAAAGCTCCAATATGGTGTCACGTATTGGGGAGGAACATATAGGAACAAAATTATACTTTTCTGCAAAAGAACGTTTTAAAAAGTGTTGTTGTTCACATTTTTGCCTCTGAACTAGATCTGTAAAGATGCCTCGTGCTCCGACTGAAAATATTCCTTTCGAAAGACCCTGAAATTTGTTCTAAAGTCTTGCTTATCATGCAAAATTTGGCTCTGTATTGAAGAAGTGGCGAACTGAGTATTTTTTGAGCATGATTTGATCCTCGGTGTTTGGATAAACCAAAGTAACATCAATTGCCTTAGATGAGTATACGTCGGAACCACACACAAGCGTCATCGTTTGTGCAGTTGTTTTCTTCACCGAAATAAATAAAAGTCGATTATGATGTGACACCCACTCATTGTACGAAGGCCCCTTTAATCAAAACCGCACTCAAATCTAACACTTTATGCTAGTTTTTTTTTTATTATTCAAGCCCTTACCGCGTCATTTATCATGAAATGCCCTTCGCAACACCTAACCTATTATTATTATTATTGGTTCTCGGAAATGCAACGCACTCTCACGACAATTGCACAAGCCTTAATTAACACTTGAGTACATACTTTAATCGTTCCACCAAATTACAGAGCAACATCTTTTCCGACTCCAGCCAACAGAGCACATCTTCTTTGTCACCAGGTTGGCATTAACAATGACTCCAACTTCCGCTTCTCCTAATCTGAGGGTCAACGGCATCATCACCATCCTCATCAACAAGTCAAATTAGGTGTCTCCTTTGGAAATGTATATTCCAAAAGTAGACCTCATCTGCTCAAATTGCATGAGCTTAACTAAAAAAAAAAAAAAAAAACTGTAACTTATAATTTACACTGATTGCTGATTTCACATTTTGCAACGCAAAAAAAAAATAAACAAATACTACAGATACACGTTTTCAGATAATAGATACTCGTACATTTCCATAGAGATGTCATTCCGAGATCTAATTAAATGAACTCATATCTGCGATGTAAGCTTCGTTCTCTGTTCTAGAAAAATTTGGATGACATTCTGAGTGTCGAAGTTGTTCGAGTGAGCGGTCGAGATTCGGGTAGTGTCTTCGAACTTGCATTGTAGAAGAATGACACATCATTGTAAATGATGGAACTGGACTTTTAAAGTGCACAAAATATTGTATAGGGTGGGTCATGTGTTGGTTTGTGTTTTAATCATATATTATTTTGACACTGACAGCTCGGATGCGCTCAAAAAATTGTCAAAATCGTTTAAGAATATTGCAAATTTACTTCTAATGTGGCTGCAAATCTGTGTAATTTTTTGTTTAAAATTCAGGTTGAAATAATGTACCAACTCTTCTACAGAACCCGAAACCTACACCATAGAGATGCCATTGCGTGCTCAACGGGTGACTGTTTGGTGTGATTTTTACAATGGAAGAATTAAAGGCCCATTATACATCCATCAAGCTATGGTTCCACCATCCTCCAACCGATGTATTGTTTACTCCGCTCAATAATCGCGTAATCTGTCGTTGATGTGACTTTGACGCCGCTGAACTTTTTTTGTGGTGGGCTGTAAAAGATCGATGCCATGTGAACAATCCAGAGATGCTTCGGTGACTTCGGCACTAAAAAGCAATATTGATCATGATGTTCGTGATATAGATGAAGGACTTCTGTGAAGCCGGCCGAGACTTATTCCTTAATAGTATCCAACGGTTTAGTGTCTGCTTTAGAAAGAACAGTGATTTTGAAAGCCTTTTAAAAAGAAATTAACATATGGCCCAGCCATATTTATGAACACGGTGGTTCAAAATTGATCACCCTATTGGAAGATGCTGATACTGATAATTGCGATGTAAGCAAAAAACACTAAACACCTTAAGATACGCGGAATTCGTCAGTGATTTTGATGCACTCGAATTTCTGAACACATTTCCCAGCTGTTCAGACACTAAGAAAAGGCGCCTCGTGGTACTCGTTCCGACGAGAATATCGGCTGTGCGGTTTAGTATGACACGGATGATCTGTCAACCTGTGCCGGATGACAAGCAAACGTTTTTTAGAGCAAATGTTAAAGTCTAAATGATCTACTTTGCCCATTTCCATCTAAAACATGTCTTCCTTCATATAGCCACTCACCTTCAGCCCCTTTTTTATAACTATCATCTACATTATGCTACAAACATTGTTTAGGTTGCATTCATGAGGCATTATTTCATCCGAATGGCGACGGACAATTGACGGTATTTTATTCGTTATTAGCTAATGTTGTTTTCGTGTTTTCGTACGATTGCGTTATCATTCTGCTGTTAGTGATATTCAAACCAGAGCATCATCTTAGCAAGCCACTTGGAACTACAACAAGGTAAACCGAAAGAGTTATTACCGCAGTACGGCCACACACTTAGTCTCACTTACTTGTCGTCTCTAGGGAACGAACCTTTCAGGTACTTAACCAACTGCGGAAGAACCAAGAAGTAGGCGGTTCTGCTCTTGCTCCAAATCGGTTTGGATTTGCAAGTTTGCTCTCTCTCTCTGACTTCGAGCATGATTCTCGCGCAGTCCCTGTTTCCTTGCAGCACACGGGTTGGCATACGATCCTGAGAGGTATTGGGTCGCACTTACCTCGGAGTAAATATTAACTCCACGAATGAATCCTTGGTGGAGGTTCGGCAAAAACTAACCCAGGAAACCGCTGCCGCTTCGGATTGGCCAAACAAATGGCTTCAAAACTCTTAACTCGGAGGACGAAATGTATGCTCCACAAAACATTGATACATCCAGTTCGGCTATACGCAGGTGGTCGAGCAGATTTTGAGCACTTTCGACAGAAAAATTCTATGTCGAAGTAGAGGATATAACCTCGAACATTTTGAGCTATATCATGATGTGGATTAAGTCCAAAAAGCAAAAATACACTGATAACACTGGCTCGGCCACATCAGCCGAATGGATAAAAAGAGGATCTTTGAATCACAGCCCTCAAGTTCGAGACAAAAAGGTAGACCGAATCTCCATTTTAAGGATCAAGCCAGATGCCAGAGCGTTTGGTCTAGATAACTGGAAGCAGCGTGCCGGGAATCAGGGATTCGAGACTCTTCACAGTTCGTGAGCCTGTTAAGTGACTAAAAAATTGAATTGCGCAGTCGGCAAAGGTATGGGCGGTTTCTGGCCCGAGTCTTTGTTGGAAACCGAAATTTCCGGACTTGTGTGATTGATTTGGTTTATGGTTAGTAAATCCAGACCCAGTCAGGCTCTCGTTGTAATGTTGATGTGTGGAAAACGTGTGTAATGGCTACAATCCGATTTCATCTTGCAGAGATCTCTATCAGCTTTATTCCATTCTCCGAGGTGTAAATATAAAGCTAATTTTACTACTCCCCTTGTCGATCTTCTCGATAAATATCCAGAGTATAGCTAGAAGCTCTTGCCCATGAGCTCGTAGAACTTTCTTTAATTATATAAGATGTAGCTGATGTAGGCGAATTTGGACTGATTGCCAAATTCCATTCCATATGTTTTTGATTCTCTTCATTCCATCAGATCACGTGGGAGATGTCTGCTCTGTAGCGGTCCAAACCCTTACAAACCGCATGTAGATCGTCAACAGTAATATCAGCCTTATCTGAAAGGATTGTTTTTGTTTCATCACATTTTTCTTCTTTCTTCAGGGGTTTTGAGCCTCTGTTGGACGTAAGACTCATCTTGCAACCTTATTCGAGGATCACTTCCTAACAGCTGAGACATACTACTGTGTCCAAAAAATAAGGTGACATATGAATTTAAACTGCGCGCGTCGAAGGATTTGGAAATTTTTCTTTCTTTTTAGGTTGGTAGTACTGTCAGTGACATCTATGTGAAATTTCATGTCAAAATATATTCATAGTGTTTGAGATACGCGTCGTTTTGTGAGCTGCTAAAAGTGAGTTTTTCGTTTTTTGCGATGTCGAAATTTATTGAGCAAAGAATTTGCATTAAATTTTGTTTGCGGAATCAATTTTCTGCTGCGGATACGTTGAGGATGGTGCAGAAAGCCTTTGATGATGAGGCTATGTCTAAAAAAAATGTTTACAAGTGGTATAGTGATTTCCAAGCCGGCCGTGAACGTGTCGAAGACGAAGAGCGTTCTGGGCGACCATCAACCTCAACCCATGAAGCTCACGTCCAACAAATCAAAGATTTGGTGTTGAAAAACCATCGATTAACGATTAGAGACCTTGTTTGTGAAGTTGGCTAATCGAAAGGCTCAGTCAATACCATTTTGAAGGATGCTTTGGGCCTCAAGCGCGTCAAATCTCGACTGGTACCGAAAACATTGAATTTTTTGGAAAAAAGGCGTCGCGTTGAAGTGTGTGAAACAATGCTTTCCGACTACCAGGATGTCATGAAACGCATTATAACTGGCGATGAGACTTGAATCTATGCTTACGACCTCGAAACAACCGATCAATCGAGCGAATATCGTGCCAAAGGAGAGCCGAGACCAAAAAAACCGCGCCAAAGTCGCTCAAAAATCAAGGTCATGTTGACTGTTTTCTTCGATTATCGTGGTGTTGTGCTTTATGAATTCCTTCCAACCGACCAAACAGTCAACAAGGAGAATTATTTGAACGTTATGCGTCGTTTGCGTAACGCTATCCGCCTAAAAAGGCCGGAATTGTGGAAAGACAATTCTTGGTTTTTACATCACGATAATACACCATCCCATACCGCACTCGTAATTCGTGATCATTTCGCCAAAAACTCAACCCATATCGTTCCGCAACCACCGTATTCACCTGATCTGGCGCCGTGCGACTTCTGGCTGTTTAACAAGCTCAAAAGACCGTTCCGGGGACACCGTTTTGATACGATAGAGGAGATTCAAGCCGCAGCGAAGACGGAACCGAAGGCCATCCCGGAAAGTGACTACAACCAGTGTTTCAATCCGTTGGCATAAGTGAATTGCATCGGGAGGGGATTACTTTGAAGGGGATGAAATTGATTTGGAAGAATAAATAAAGAATTTTCAAAATAAATACAATGTCACCTTATTTTTTGGACACAGTAGTATATTTCAACCGATCAGGTCCATAAGAGTTGCATTTATCAGCGAATGCTCGTACCACTCACTCCGGTGTGCAAAGACCCAAATACTCATTTCATCAGTGCTGGATAATTCCTTATTTCCCGCCAAAACTAAAGCACTGAACAGGGATCTTGAGGGTGTCTTAGTCGTGAAGCTTATCAATTCCATGAGTGACAGCTTATTTATTATTATTAATTGAGTCTCATTTCTCAATAATAACTCAACAGTTAAATTGATTGCGGTTTTGTTGTTACACAACTTGCCCTTTCCAGTTTTCCATTCACATTAAAATTACAACGACCAAAGTTGGGGTTTTTCTATTTAATATTCGTTACGAACCTTTTTAGATGTAAAAATGTATTCGTTTTTTTTTTGTATTTATTTGGTAACATCGTGACGCTAGTAGTTGCCACAAATAATTACAATGTGTTTGAACTTTAAAAGTGGAAGACTATAAATATCTGCTAGCTAAGAAAGAATCGAATTAACCATGCAAGGCCAATGAGGTGTCTGCCACATGCTTTCGAGACATTCGATCGATACATTAACCTCATGCATGTGGTCTGTTGCAAGATGCACTGCTGAAAGCCATGCCAACGATTACAACTGACCGCTAAAATGAGCTCAAAGTTGGTTGGACTTTTTTATTGTCTTGCATCGATTTATAGGGGAACAATTGGCACGCAATCAATAGCGAGTCGAATGTTTATTAAGACTTATTGTTGAGGACAGTTTAGGATTGGATTATTCTATGAGCTTTCAAGTGTACGTCAGAAAACAACCATAGACATAGCACGTGCTATATACATTCAAGAATTAATTAAAGACTAAGCAGTATAGGTTGTGATAAGGGCATACCTCGACTGTTCGACGCTCTTACGTCTGTGGCAGCTCCTTGCAGTGTTTATTTGCAAAACGTGAATTGCTTCAGCTGATATAAACTCCGCAAAGACCACCTTTGAAGACTCATAAACGTTTTAGATCGATTTTAACTCGACGAACATAAATCATGCTCTACAATCTTCCATATGATCTCTATCTCCGTCGGGTGAAAATTAAGTTATACTTGAATTCATCTGAAAATATGATTCTTTTCTATTTGTTGGCGGTGCTCTTAAGTCCACATGAATCATTATTTCGCAAGTCTCCGGGCTTCAAGAACCGTACCATTTAGCCGATGTCGAACATTCCGCATGATGATGTTATTTGAATATCCTCATCCGTCCATCAACGCGGTTTGTTGGAAATATACACTCCAAAATCAGTCGTGCTTTGGGCTCCTTTTCCTTGTTGCAACTACGTACTCACCGTCAAGCGTACGTGCTTCAAAATTATTAATTTTGCCATTTATTTTGACACTTTTTGATGTTCGCTATGCCGTGTTCACGTGTAATAGCGTGCCACATATAATCAAATATCAAATGTGCTTGTGGCCTGCAAAATCCCAGCCTCTATTCTACATTTAATGTGCTATCGCCTTAGTGAATTTTCTTTATCTTCCTCCAGTTGCCGTTGCCGCCATCTATTAGGCGAACGAATGAAACTCGAATTTTTCTTTCAATTACGAATTGTCAAAAAAGTAAACTGACATTTCTCCAGTTGAACAAGTGCACCATCCGAAAAAAACACGGAATCTGCAATCATCCCGGCTATTTTCTAAACATTCTTTCTTTTTTATTTCATTTGTGCTTACATCGGTTAAACATTTAAATTTCTTCAATAATTTCTCGTTTGCCTATCGTTTCAATTTATCGCATCACAATGGCTATTCACAGAATTCCCGTAAATTCGCAATGTCAGTGTGGACTACAACAACATCTGGCATAGAAACAGCTCTTGGAGCACTCGGAACACCTATCAATGGTAAATCAACAAGTTGTCAACATTTGAATGGATCAGCATTAATACCGCCATCATCGGTACAAATCCAAAATTTGCCAGCGTCGCATCTCCAGAATCAACTGAGTGGAACCAACGCCACAGCGCTACATTCACAGATCTCGGCATTAGCCAATTGGAAGAGGAATAGCCAGTCGCTGTCGCAGCAACAGCTACAGCAGCAACAACAACATTACAACAATAATAAGGTAAGCAAATAACGAGTTATTAAAATAATTTAATTACTTTTTTTTCATATTTGTTTCGTTGGATCGCATTGTCGGTGAATATAATCGTGGAGCAAGTTTTGTTTACATTTCACTTTAATTGGTTCTCGTGTGTAAGTATGCTTAAGCACGAATCAAGGGCGACCGTGAATTAAGTTGCTTGTTGTTATGATGCACGCACCTTATGAGGGAGCGGTTGCATTGGCCAGACATATCTGTGCGTACATGCATTCGATCCCATGGATTTTGGAAGTTCAGTGATATTTGCTGTTAAATAAATAATCTGTTTATGACCCAAAAGTGACGACAATGATTTCTAAACAGTGCTGACCCTGATAACACAATCGCCATAACAACTTTTACTTGGAACCATGTTTTCACGTTCAGATTCATATAGAGTTAGTGGTGCAGCTAACTAAGCAATAAATGTTCCAAATGAAATAACGTATTACGTCATTTGAGGCTAATAACGTTAAGCATTCCGACGTTACTAGACAATTTTGGTGAATTCAAGTAAGACTCGAGTCATATAGGATTGATTTTCTTATTTAACGTTCCGAAGAATATTTCTTTACATGTTAATAGAAAAATAGTGTAACAGTTTTTGCCGTTCTTTTATTAAAAAAGTAAACTCAGGACTCATTGGTTGAAGGTTTATAGTATATTGTTTTTATTAAAGTGAATTCACAAAAGGGTCGCAGACGAGTAGCTTCAAATATTGCTTATCCAGACTTATCTCATTCTTTCTCAGTGAACGTCATGATCCAAACTCATTCTCGACTTTGGTTCGGTCAAAAGCTGGTGTAATTGCATTCTTGCGATATTTGACGGGATGGTATTGATTGAAATTGCCTTTTAAACAGGAATGGAATCTATTCTTTGAACGTGACACTAACAACCACTTCTTATTCTATCAAAGTTCGTTACATTCTGCATTCCAAGCAACGTCATCTCACATGCCGTCAATTTATTTATATGGTCAAATATTGGTCAGGAGATGACGTGCTCAACGTACCTCGTCAAGCAATAAACATATCGAACAGCATCATTAACTGCTACCTGAAGCTTATGCAAGGTCTCCTAGTCTAGTTTGCAGTAGAAGACTTCAGCACATTGTGGAAGAGGAACTTTGAGCGTTCTAACGTATTTCATTCGGATGGAAACTGTGGTTATAGATTCAGAAATCCATATTTCACGAAGTCAGCCATAGATCACAGATTTAACAAGTCTGAGTTTGTTGCCCGCCAGCCATACATCGAGAATATGATTTAAGTGAAGCGATTTATTTAAAAAAAAAAGTACACTTAAGAATTGAATGCATTAAGCAGTAATCCGTTAACTAGCATTTTCGGTTAGTTCATTGTTTAAATTAGAGACTAGCTGATGATGGTCTTCTTTTCGATGATAGCTCATTTTTCAGTACATAATCACTGATGTACTTTGGATTCCGTCACTTTTCCTTAAAGCAAATATTCAAGGACAACTAGGAATTGCAAAAAAACTCAAGTCTGGTGTAAACCAAATTTTTTTGACAACCTTTTTGTGACTCCCAGAAGAAATCATACTCTTGGCTTCAGTAACATCAATTTCTGGAACTTATCGTTTTCTTAATGCCACACGTATTAGAACACTTGTTTGCCGATCATAATTTTTTTACCTCTTCTTCTAAAAGTTCCTCTCCAGTCCGGTTTGAAATCATCTTTGTCAAAATTCATTTGTTTTTACTACTCTCATTATTTCTACATTTAACAACCATGATAGCCTTTGCCTAACAACAGATTTTCTTCCTTCTATCTTCCCTTGTTGAATAATTTGTAGCAAGATGTGTCCGAAGAATTCAAATTTTCTCTTTTTTACTTGGTACACTTAATCTCTTTTCATCCCTATTCGTTGCAGAACTTCTTCGTTTGTTGTCAATCCACGACATCCGCAATATTCTTCGATAAATCCATATTTCGAAGGCCTCTTTTTTCCGCATCGTTGCCCTGTGTAGCGTCCATGTTTCAACTCCACATTGATTTCGCTGCTTCAATGTACTTTCTCTATTTTACAAAAGACTATCCTCGCTTGGTCTATCCATCACTGTATTCCTTTACTGAAGTTTGCATCTCTAATAATCAGCGTTTCTAGATATTCAATGCTGTCTACTCTTTCAATGTTTTTGTTGCAAGATAACTTTCCCTCCACTGATTATGCATTTGGACTCCCATCTTCCAATGGAATGTCGTCTGGCTGAACTGTTTTTTTATGTATTTCATCGACTGTTATGAAGTTAATTCTTTCTTCATACATCATTCTTTTCTTCTTCATCATCCACAAGACAGATTTGAGCATTACTTATGTATTTTAGCGAACGAATCTTCCGTGCATTTCATTTCCTTTGAGCGGCTTTTTTGAAGACGGTTGTCTCCTTGTTTAAGCTATTTTGTCAAAGTTCCTAGAAACGATGGCTTGAATTGACTTTCTTTTTACATATTTCTTTGGACAATTTTTCGGTATCCTGTTGAACAGCCTCGCCTCTTAGTACACCTTGAGAGTTAGACATTCCCAAATATTTTCTTTGTGAGGTGAATCAGAACACTTTTTGGCTTGCAACGAACGATTTCATTTCACGTGCAGTGGGGTATATTTTCCGAGTCCATCCAACTCATTCAAATTACGAAAAGCTGACTACAATAATCGCTTGCAAGTAAATCCCGACATTTTAGAGTTCTGAACATAATAGGTGATTGCACCGCAGACCATTACTCCGCCTCTCGGATATGTTGACGTCTTCGAAACCAAAGTTCTTCGAGTAAATCGTGAAAATAGAAATTATAGACATCTTAAATCATTTTTCTCATCTTTGAAGACAACTATTCGCCAGTCAAAGTAATTTTCGCAAATTTTAGTCGAAGTTTGTTACACACAGGGCGGGTTTTGTCAACTTCCGCACCCGAACAGTCGACTTGCTGGCATTTACTCCAGCCTCGAATGAGATTTTTGATATGGAATGTCTGGTATTGGAAGCACAGCAAATGCTTTCAAGTCTATCTGCCGATAAAAATCTTTAAGTGTCTGACCGAAACAGGAATTTCAGCCGAAACCGAAATCATAACGGAACGTTCGGCCTCGGTCTAAGTTTCAGTCGAAACCGAAACATAATCACACCGGCTAGCTGGTTACTATACGACTCACGGACCAAGAACTCACACGAAGTTAACTGTTCTAGTCAAAAAACAAATTTGGTCTCTCCACAATCTTTGGAGAAGATTTCCCCTCCCCAACAGCTATGGACTATACAAGTAGTCTTAAAAACAAATTTCGCCTCCAACTTCGAAGGCCGTATCCCCTGGTTGATGTCCTTGGCTCAGTGGGAAGTGCGTCAGCTGTTGAGCCTGAGGACCCAGGTTCGAATACAGGAAAGGCCATCTGGCATTTTGTCAAGGCACAACCTCTCGCGAGTTACTGACAATCCTCCGTTGAGTACAACTGTCAAGATAAGGCTTCTGCGGCCATTTGGAGTCGGCAATAACTGAAGATCCAACCATCTTGATTTAACACGCCCTGGTTTGAAAAATATATTTTTTTATACCATTGAGAACAGTGGGATGCGACACCGGCTGGCTTCATCACGATATCAGTAGAACTCTCCTTCTCTCTCGACGTAAACTGGCTGCTCTATAGTTGCATTTCATATAAATATTCATTTTCGCCGACAGCCAAGCTGCAATAAAACCTCTCTCTGTGCTAAAAAATACATCTAAGCTTGAGGAGACAGCGATCTTTTCCACGGCTCAAATTTACGAGGTGCCAGAAAATAGGGATATCCACGTTAACTGCAATGAGCTTGCCTGTGTAGGTACAATGCACTCCGCAAATGCGTCTCGTTAGCTACGGCAAAACTAAGCCTGGCAAATAAAAACTTCACCAGGCAATCCTGGAACCTCCTTTACTAAGAGAGAACGAGGAAGCTCCTAAGCTTGAGTCGCAACTCCTTAGGCATTCTCATATCTGTTCTCATGGACCGTGTCTTATTGACCGACAGGCGTGCAGTCAAATGATGTTTGCAGATATTGCCTAAGATCAAGATTAAGAAATCTATCTTCGCATTTCTTCACAACTTTGCCCCAACACGCTAAAGCAAACCCAAAAGACCTCGCCCGCTTTATTAGAAAAACAAACTAGCTCTTTCATCTTCATCTTCTTCACCATCCAGAAAGAAACCCTCTCAAAACATTCTTCCACTCCAACATCGTTGGATACTGTAATCCACATAACCCTGGAAGTATCGCAATGGGCGAAAACGGAACGAAGACTGAGTTTCGACTGATTTTTGGCCGAAACCGTATCTTTGGTCGGTAACAAATATTTAAAAATGGCGGCTGGGCAGCATATGCCCCAAGGCGGCTATTTTTGAAAGCGTGTCGATGGCCGAATACGTAGACTCCTTAATTTTTGACCTGGAAGAAAACACCAACATTTTTTAGTTTTCATATAACAACAGCTAGCGGTGTACGTAGGATTTTTTCGATATATTGATTTTTTACAAAACGGTGCATGTTTGAAAATAAAGTTAAATTTTTAACAAAAAAAAAAAACGCCATAAAATCGTCGATTAAATAAAAAATAAGCCATGTATATTCAAAATCCTACGTAGCTCCTTGGAGAAAGATATTTCGAAGCTACTGTCAAAATTTCAAGTCGATCGGTAAAGATTTTCTCGAGTTATGTCTTCGGCGAGCTCAAAAAAAGTGGTTTAAAGTTTTAAGTACTGAGAAACCATCTGAAAATATATGAGCATACCGGAGAGGCGTTACCGCAGAGTGAAAAATTTGGTCACTCGGACACTTTTGCCGTATTCCATCATTTGGTAATATATGTATATTATTTTTAAGACCCTAAAGCACCTTTTAACGGAAACATTGTTTTTTTCGAAAAATTGAAAATGTTACTGTGATTTCCTCCCTTAATTGTCATCAGAAGGGCGAAGAGCACCCCTTTATTTCTTTGCCATGTTCCGAGTGGAAAACGTCCATTTTTGCTTTCTCGGTAGTAGTTAAAAATTTTGCTTTCACTATCTAACATTGTCCTTCACTAAATTAGAAATTTGTACGAATTTTCTTAGGAAATATTCACATATGCAATTAATTTCACAACTGCCTTAATTCATGTGAACCGATATTTGTAATGTAAATTCTCTTCTGAAACTTTATTGCCATTCAATAATTACAGTGGTTCATAGAATAAACGGGTAATAAGTTTTTTGTTTTGCATACATCTTTTAACGAACATATAAAAGAACACAGGTGCAGGAGTATCTATAAATAAAAATTATCTCCGAACTATTTCTGACGCACTATAAATTCCCAGATTAAAATTCCGGATGATTTCTTGTTAAAATCAATCATCCTAATCCAATCAACACGTGAGATACAAATTCCAAAAATAAATTTTAAATCTTCATGGCAACCCTGACAAAAAAAAAATCAACAAAAAAGCTAAAAGCTTTCTCGTTATGTGCAAATAAAAAGCTCACAATTTTGTATCAAATGGAAATCATTGAAACATACATACAGGGGGAAACTCCATCACTTTAAATGTTGGCACTGGCACTTACTTGTGTTTGTAAACACCAGAAGCTTCTTTCTTATTGCCAGAGTGTATCTAGCCGGTCATCGTTGTCATACTTAGTTTGTCGTGTGCTCCCGATTCTGATTATTTATTTTTTTTCTTCTTCTTCGCCACTGTAGTCATCCAAGCCAATTTCAAAAATAATCACCGCCACAGCAGCCGCTACCGCCTCCACCGGGTTATAAACGTCCAATTGCCATACACTCGATTCGTTCTGTTTGCTCTCCTGGCGATGTATCTGCCTATCTAACTATCTGTATATCTGGCTTTGTTGACCAACTTGGTAGACTCTTTAACGGCGCACATCGTTCCTTGGCAGTCTCGCAAAGCAATAGAAGTGTTTACCGCCACCAATTACCTGGATTGTTAGTCCTTAAACGGAAGTAATTGCTGCTCATTAAAAAACACATAAAAAAACAAGGAAACTAATTAAATCCGTAAACGGAAAAAATCCCACAAGTGAACTCGAAAATTAAAATCACTCCAATCCAATAGTGTGCCTGTGTTCCGTTCCGTTTCCGAGCAATACAAATATTAAATTAAATTTCGTGTAACACCTGTCACCATGTTGTCGCCTTAGATACCTTCCCCTGTAGTGTAAGTGGACTACTAACCGCAGTTTTGATCTCTGACAATCGTCGAAACATTCTTTATTGTTATTATAATTTTTTTCTTGTTAATTTATTTTTAAATACCTGTTTATTGTGTTCCTTGTTGATGAGGACGGACGCGCGCGAAGTGCTTCTGCGTAAAAATTGTGCACAAGTGAAGGGAAGAATGAATCAACACATCATTCACTTGTTTAAGATCTTACGAGTTGAGTTCTGAGTGAGGAGAGCCAAGTGCTAGCCAACCCTACTGCATGTGCCCACCGTTGTCTTCTTTGCCCCAAGTTGCTGAGAATATCTCGAGTGATCTCGAGAAAAATATTCCGTCAAATAGTGAACAAAACAATTGGCATTCGCATAATTTTCCTACCAAAATGTATTCGAGTCTCAGTTGTTCGCGATCGAATTTGAGCTGCAACACACGATCGGAGAGTACGCCCTTAAATAATATAGTGCATAACTTGCCGCACGATTATAGTTACTGTGATTATTGTCGTCCGTTGCGCTTTACGCCAACGTCCAACGCAAATACACATTTTCCGCCAGCGACCGCGCGTCTAAATCATCCATTGCGTTTACAATCGTTACCATTTCGTTTCCAGCCCAGACGTACTGCCAGCAGCAGCATGTCCCAATCGGGAGAAGATCTACACTCACCCAGCTATCTGTCATGGAGGAAGCTGCAGCTAAGTCGAGCCAAGCTTAAGGCGTCTAGCAAGACATCAGCCCTGCTGTCCGGATTCGCAATGGTGAGTACGGATTTTTATTTTTTATTATTTAAATAAATTCTACATAATTTTTTTGGCCCTGTGAGTTGTTTTCCACGGCTGAGTAAAAAATAACAATGCTCGAGACAGTGAGGTGTGGAGTGCCAGCAGTGCACAGAGACATCGTGGTTTTCACATTTTAATGTACTCTATTGTTCGCCACGTTCTGGGACTTGAATGTATAATTGGATGAGTGTTTCGGGGTAGAATGTCGACGGGAATTTATTTTATATTCTTAACAAGGCTAATAGAGAAGTACACATGGATTTGTGGCAACAAGCCACTAGCTCGACAAGTATAAACATATAAGGGATTACGACATTTTTTGTTTACTTTGATGGACACTTGATTTATTGAATACTTAGAGCGGACTTGGTTTCCTTATTGAAAAAATATGCGTAAACGAGGGCTTTTTAGCAGTTTCCCTTTCAGTCATTTATCCTTAGGGTATTTTCGAGAGATATCGATTTGTTAACTTATTCGGTTTTTTGTGTGTTTATGCATTTGGTTCAAGCTGACTGCACCAGTTTGTTCTTTCGATATGAGATGCCGTATGGTGTGTCCGCAAGCATAGACCGGAGAAAAGTATATGAACTTATATCTTGAAGCTTACCTATAATTCTCACCGCTCCATGGATTCACTTGGCTATAATAGAAATGCTTCTGTTTAGTAAAGTTTTTGATCAAGTATTACTGTATGCGATTTTGAAGTACAGTATAGTCGATAGTTTCTGAAGCTGTTTCCCAAACTACCATCTTTAATTGCACAAATTTGTATTGTAGCAAGCATAATTGGGTAAATCGTTGCTGTTTGTGAATTATTTGATATAAACGTATCCCTGCACTGAAAAACAGCTTCATAGATTAACTCGGGATTAATTTTATTCCGGAGTCAGCTAATAGTGAGTTAACTCTGCACTGAAAAACTGGGCTTATATAAACATACTTGATTTTTTGACCTCTCCTCATTATTTACGTCTCTTTCTGGTACACTCAAGCAGTATCTCCAGCTTAACGCTTGATCCCCGGAATGTGTAGGCACATAGATGATTCTTTTGTCTGTGGCCCTTCTAGCAGCTTTCTATATAATAGGAACGTTACAAGAGTATGATAGATAGCCATGTGCATCCTAAATTAATAAATTCCTAAAATACCGAGGGTGAGGATAAAACAAATCCGATATGAGTTCATTCCCAAGTAGCATTTGCTAACCGTGCAAAATGATTCCTCACAAGGTCCAGAATAACTTTGTCATTGTCTGGACAAACCGGAATCATCCAATAGTCTTTTGTTAGAGGCGCTATGCCGAGAATCGGAATGAGCGCTTCTATATAATCGCATTCAGGCTCGTAGGCAATTCTGCATTTCTCCATTTAAGATGGACAAATGTTCGACCAAACTGGACTCACATTTGTCAAAATTAGACGCACATAGGCGTTGAAGTAGAAAAGCGTTTTGAGCGACATAAATGCTGCAATAGCTTTTATTAACTGGGTATTTATATGTTCCTTCGACACGATGTGAAGTCTATTTGAAGTCTTAATCACCACACTTTTCCAATTGCGTCGCAAGTCTAAATTACCCTGTCCCTTTGGTGCGCGGAGCAGTATGGCTTCACAATAAGATGGAAGAATATCGAACTTTAGTTGAAGTTCGTTTTGCATTTCACTTATTTTTGGCCGTGAGCATACATGATGATGTCGTCAGCAATTGCCTGTACTTCAAAAGCGTGAATATTAAAGAGTATAGGTGCCAAAATTGTGCCTTGGAGCAGACCATAAATGGCGTCAACAACCTTTGTCGTCGTGCACTTTTTATCTGTTACCAAAAATTTCTTTTCGCATATCATTGATGTAATGAAAAACCGACACCACAATGCAGTTGAATTGGGCCAACAGCTCAAACGGGCATGTAACGAATGGGTAAGTTACTGGACAGTTTGGAGAATACTCGCAGCAGGTTGTTTCACTACACATAGACTTGCAAATGTTCCAAAACTGACCCGAGCACATTGGCAAGCACGACTGCTTTCCGATGGAGAACACCTTAATTGGGGGTTTGATCAATGGAGATGCTATTTATTCTTGGATACATACAGAATTTGTATTCCATGGGAACGATGGCTGCGGATGAGTATATAAAGGGTGTTTTTTTTTAGGTTTGATTTTTGAACTGGCAACACTGTTTCACAGATTGTCAATTTGGCAGTTGAAAGTTGATATGTGACTACCACGTTTCCATTTTATAAAAAATAGTTTTACGCCAGAAAAGCGGGTGCAAGTTGTGCAAACTTATTTTGAAAACCATAGTTTGGTTCGGCAAACTTATCGTGCGCTACGTCCATTTTACAGACGACAGTATCGTCTATCCGAGCTTATTATTCAGAACACGATGAATCGTTTTCGCACCACCTACACTCCAGTGGATAATACGCAACCCCCAAAGACGACAAACAGTGCGAACAGAAGAAGTAATAGCCGTTGTGGAGCGCAGTGTTGATGAGAAACCGAATGAATCGATGAGCTTTGCCCGTCCACTTTGTAGAAGATTTTACGACACGATTTTGACTTAAAATCTTATAAGGTCCAGCTTGTGCAGGAGTAGTTTCGGTGAATGGCCGGAAAACATAATTTAGCTTGCACCTACTTTTCAACGCAACATTTTATTCTTCGGTGAGGCCCATTTTTGGTAAATGGATATTTTACGAGCAAAATTGCCGATTTTAGCAGAAGCGTTTATTTAGACGCTCTTAGATCCATTAAAACTCATTTTATGGTGTGCTCTGTATTTCTTGAAGCACGATGCCGGCCAATATGTTACCGTCAATGAAGAGCGCTATAAAAACATGATTTTTGACTTCTTCGTTCCTCAGTTGAATGGCTTTATCATGACAGAGCTTTGGTTTCAACATGATGGCGCAACATGCCACCAGGCGCATTAATTTATTGCGGGGAAACATTTGCCGAGCGCATAATTTTCGGACCTGTGAACTGGTCTGCTTTCTTTGGAGTATGTGAAGTCATACTAGTCTATGCTAATAAACAAAAGCCATTGCTTTGCTGATATATGGTTGCTCGAGTTCCAGCAACATGTGCTATGCTGTGCTGTATATATTGGTGAATATATCGTCCTTATGCACGATAATGCCAGACCTCACATTGCAGCTCTGGTGACTCGATACCGGCCAATAAACCGGCTAGCCGGACTGGCCAGCTTGACCTAAAGCTGAATCCGTGCGAGCACCAAGGGTATGGACTGAAACGAAGGATTCGGTCAAGAGCCAACAAATCTCAGAGAGCTGCAACACGCCATAGAAGAAGAGTGGGACAACATACCCCGATAATTCATTGTTTAACTGATAAGGTTAATGAAGACCCTTATGCGTGCTTAAATAAGAGAAAGACATGGGCTAAAATGGGTTATTAAAATTATCTTACTGTATTTTTATTTTTTTATTCAAATTGCAATCCTCTAAAAAATCTCGTAAGCTCTGTTCCAATACTAAACGATTTTGAAGAAGTAACAGAAATTCATATAAAATTCTATAGCTGAGGACGTCATTCGAATACGCTTCATCAAACTTATTTAACAGATCATCTTACTTCTGGTCCATGAATAAGAAAAAAATAGCTATTCCTACTTCTGCTGAATAAAGGTCGAATATTAATTCATAATACACAAACAAATGAAGAAACCCTTAAAAGAACAATACATTGATGTAGTCTTTTTTAATTCTCAGGCGTAGTGTTATGAGAACATTTCAAGAACAAGTGCTTATCATAAAAAAAATTCATGCGCACACATTACTCAATGGAATTGGTGTTCACTATCAGCTTGACGAAAGGAAGTTAAAAGCTGAGAACAACAACAAATGACATGCTGAATTATGCCGACAAAATGTTAAATTTTAACCTTATGAATCGCATTTAAAAACTTGTTTAGAACTCTGCATCGTTTTCGTCTTCAAAATTTTTGCTTGCTCATATTAATCTGAACAGAGATGAACACTATTAACCTATGAATGGAACTTTCACTCATAGTGCAGCTTAGAAACTGCTGCAAAGATAACAGCATAAATACCTGCCTTAAAGTTCAATATGTGATTATTTCTGATTTAGAAATGTGGCGTGGTCTCGAAAGCATTGTCGTCAATTATGTCAAAGGAAAGATTATATTCGCTTGAAAGCAGTGTGCATCAGTTCTTTTTAATATGATCAACTTGCTTTGATGTTGTTTCTATTTTTCTAGTATTTAATAAGTTAAATAAAAGACCAAAGATACTTTCGTGTGAAGCTCTGACCCTTATCTCTTAGAAAAGACCAAACAGAGTTATGGGAGAAGCAGTCTAAGCATTTTCTTCAAAACAACATATTTTCCCCTACAAAATTAAAAAAAAAAATTCTTTGTAGTTTGTGTTTCAAAAACGTAGCAGCCTAAAAGTTTTCTACGACTTCTGGCTATACCCCTTAATTTTCATAATATATAAATAATATCCTCTTGGAGACTCAAGTCACCGCAGTATTTTCATGCGTTCGTATTCGAGAGACCCAGTCTCCTTGCATGTTTCCTTGAGGGGCAGTGCTCTGACATTTTGCCTACCGCTTTCCTCTGCTGTATCCTACTTAGCTCAAGAATTTCACTTGTCTTATTGCGATTGAATTATTTCACCTGATTTTGCGTACATATTGCCGTAAGCATTGTGCAGAGAATTCTTACTTTCACCGATTTTATTTCACACGATTGTAGAGCCTTGAGCACATTTCGACTGTCGATGCAGATAGTGATATCTCGGTCGGATAACGATTTCATTTCTAGTAGTTCTGCAGCCTTTACTATAGTTAGAAACTCTGCCTGGATTACGCTACAAGCGTCTTAAGGAGACTCTAAGGTCTTGGTTTGTGAAAAAGATTCTTGAATCCACATTCCGTGTATACTGCAATTTTGTTCTGCTATCTCTTTGTCCTTCTATCGGGGACTTCCATCGGAAAACATTTCCTACAGAAAAGTCAAAAACAGCATTCGAAATTTAGTTCGAATACGTATGTGATTAGTTTTTTCTTATATTCCGTCGACTGAGTATCAACAAGAAAGAATCAAATCAATCAAACCTCATTCTGACCGCCTCCAACCTTTCGTTTTCAAGCACAAGACAAACCAAAACTGTTCGAGTTGGAGGAATCTTCAACAGATTAATTCATCGCATACATTTTTATAACGGCCTTTTCAAGTTTAGAGAAGGTATACTCCTTGTAAGGACCTCGCCCGTTGAATTTTTTTTAGTTTTTTTGTTCTCCGACATTTTTTTCCTAACGTATGTTTATGTTTTATCGCTCCAAACCTTTGTACATTTAATTAACTATGAAATTGTTAATTTGTTTTGTTAATTTAAACATATTTTCATCCTATTGACCATCGCTGTTTAACTCATACTCAATTTAACGTCCTCTTTGGCATTTTTTTGTTAAAACAGTTCGCAATTTCTGGGTCCTTCGCATTGAGTTAACATTTCCAATTGTTATCTTTTTGTTGCTTTCCAGCATTTCAGCATTTAAAAACAAAACAATAACATTTTTTGATTTTTCAAATTTGTTCAAAGAATTCTCTAAATAAATAACGACGGAATATTTCCATGGGAGTCGATTCACGATGCCAAATTTTTTCCGTCTGATTATTTTTCCTCTTTTCGAAAATCATTCACGATGCCTTTTTCCCCGAAGGGAAAAAAACTCCGACGAAATTCGGTTTTGCGAAGAGGCTGATTATTATTATTTTTCAACACGGAGAAATCTATTTTGCAGGTAGTACTTTAGAATCCTACATACTTGTGTCGGAAGAACTTTCTTTTGTAAGTCAAAAGCTTGCAACATATAAAAGATGTCTGCAAAGCATATATTTTCTTCAACGAAGACTTCGATTTCTTTGATTGTTCTGTTAACCTGGTCAATCACTGAATATTACTTGGTGCTCTCGACTTTGAGATTATAGTCAAATCTGCGACTTCCTACTGGCATGGGACGTGTTGGAACATTAACGCTGCATTTCAATAATATTTCAAAATGTTGCAACTGCTTACTTTTGTAACTCCTCAAAGAAATGCTGGGCCATGTAATCAAAACCACGATCTTTAGGTTTTCATAATCATTACACTTTGGGTTTTTAACTAATCGATGATCCAAAATCTTTCTGTTTATGACCGTCCGTCAAAAGACATTTACCCAAGTTGGCCGGAAAATGGGTCTTGTTCAATAAATTTCCAGCCCCGGTCTTTTTTTTTCAGAATGTGTTGTGTAAACACTTTGTTTAGATTGTTTTTCAAGGCAGAAAACTAAAGCTGGCGCATCAGATTTTGTTTTAAATAAAATAAAGGAATGCATTAGGGAAACAAGGTTTACAGTGTCTTTGAATAAGCTTTACTGAGAACATGAGTTTGACTTACTTTACAGGGTCTATTTTGAATAGAATTATTTTACAATATTCCCACGCCGAACTGTTCACAACAAAATACTGAAATATTTATTCAAAAATTGCCTTTCGTCTTCTTGTTTCTCATTTCATTTCATTTTGACATTTTCTTGAGCAAATATAATTTATAAAATACGAAATCAGTATTTCGGGATTCGGGAATCCCCGTTGCTCTCTCTATTTGCTTAAATTCTGATGAATCGTCTATTAAATATTTATTGATTTTTTCCTTTTTTTTCAATTTTTATAGAATGTCTCATTCCCGTGATTCAAAATTTGTTTATGTCGAAAACACGTAAGGGGGAAAAAAATAATGAAGTTCTTTGTTAATATTGAAAAAAGAAAACACACACATTCAACGGATAGATCAAAACGAAGGGGACCTCGAGGAGCGATAACGACTCCATTAGCATCAAAAGTCAATAAAGCTATAAATAAATTTCAAATGATCTTTTTAAGTTAAATGCTGTATCTCAATATTTTTCAAGTTCAATGTCTTCCGAGTTTGTAGGTGATTCACACACGAATTTCAAATAATGTGAGCTAATCGTTCATGAGTTAATTCATGAGTCATGAGTGAGTTAATCGACAAAATTCACCCTCCAGCTGCTTTCTACGGTGTGGCAACCGACAATTCTTTTTTATGAAATTCACGCGCGTGCAAGGGGTTATGACTACCCTTATAATGTTTGCACATTAATTGAGTGGAGTCGATCAGGGAGGAAGGAAGAAGATGAAATACCCGATTCTTCGAAATAAAATTAAAAAAAAAAAGAAAAAGGAAGCTTGGGGAGATCTTACTCATAATTTGTACCTCAGTCCTCTAATAGCTCTTCTATTCCAGTAAAAGGTATCGCTAAAGAATCAACAAAACCCGTGCTACACACCATGACTGTTTTTGCGCAATTTATCATGACATTTTTCCCTTAAGCGACGTTAAGGTTGTTGTAATAATTTTTAGCCTGCTCCATTTGAGAAGAAATAAGGTGCAATTATTCCCCATTGCAGTAGAATCTCGATAGCTAATCTTCAATATTCTAAAGAAATAAAGCTTTCACGGCACATACGACAACCGTGCAACTGGTATGCGAAGAATTTGTTGTTAAAATTGTTGCAAAGGTTGTTTCTACAAGCTCGGCACACGAGTTATCGTAGTCGATACCAAAAAAGTAATTTTAAAAAATGTCCTCGTATAAATATAAAGATATATTGAATGTGGTTGCTTCCTCATCTGAACCATTTATAAGAATTTGAGATAAAAGTCGAAGAGAATAAATTTTTTCGGAAACCAGCCTTTTTTCAATATAATGCACGTGCTCAAGGGATTGGTTGGACCCTTAAAGTGAGTTTACACAGCACGAGCAGCAGGAAAGTTAGAAGGGAGAGAGGGAGATTGCAGTGCAGAGGAAAACTGAACGAGGTAACGCATTTCACATGCGCGATGTTCGGCCTATAAAAGACTCTAAATTTCACAGTACGCCCGAAAATAGGCTTGAGGGTAAACTGATGAGCATTCAATGATGTACGCGTGTTGCGAGTGAATTGTGGGGGGATGGAATGCAATTAGCTTTTTCTTCGGAGCATTGGTGGTAAAAGTAGCGATTAAAAGAGCGACAGGCAGGAAACGTTTCTTCGATGTTCCAGCGAGTGTATTGATTTTGTTATGTTGCTGTCGTTTATAAGTTTTACCGCACGCTTTTGGATTCTATCTAGCGGGTGCAAAGTGGTTTTGGTTGCACCTGCCCAGATGTGAGCGTTGTACTCCATTTTTGGCCGAATAAAAGCCTTATAAATTGTAGCTAAGTCAGAATGGGTAAAGTATTTCTTGCACCGGCTAAGGAAACCTTAACATTTCGCTGCTTTCTTGGCGACATCGAATATGTGGTCATTCCAGCGTAATTTAGAATTCACGCGCATACCGAGCATTGAAAATATTTCGGTTTCATCGACGCAAGTGCCATTCATGGACAATGGCTGGGTATAAGGATTTCGCTTTGATGACATAAGACAGCATTGTGTTTTGGAAGCGTTAAAGTCTACTCGGTTAGCTAGACCCCATTTGATTATGCTGTCAATATCAGAATTTAATGAGTTAAACATACGTTGCCGTTCAATGTCTACGTCCGAAGAGCAGGGGCGTGCGGACTTAAACGCATATGTGAAACTGAGGGAACTGTTATCTGGGAAGGAATAAATTGGATAAGATGTGAGAGACAGGAGATCGTTAATGAAAATTAAAAAGAGAGTCGGAGACAAAACTGAGCTTTGGGGAACACCAGCATTTATATGGTGAATTTCAGACTTGAAACCGTCCAATACAACTTGTATTGTACGATTCGAAAGGTAGCTTCTAATCCATCGGGTCTGTAATTGGAGGGAGAAGAAGAATCGTCTTTTTTTTTAGGGACAGGCTGGACAAATGCAGTTTTCTATCTACTCGAGAAGAGACCTGAGGAGTGGGAAAGATGAAAAAGCTTACGCAGTTGTTTTGCCAGCGTGGAAGAACGTTTCTTCAGAACTCTAGGGGAAATACCATCTGGACCAGCGGATTGGTGTATGTCTAAATCTTTAAGTTGTCTTGGAAAATACATAGCCTTATCGACTTTGCAGTGCAAAAACATTTGCTTTAACAATTTTTGTAGTCAGCTTGAGTCCTATTTTCCTAATGGGATCTTTGTCTCCATTCACTGCTAATTTTATGTCTTACTCATCAGTCAATTTTTTCCCTGCTTCACATTCGTGTTATGAAACCCAAGTTACGCTGCTTTTGTTGGATGTAGGAGTAGCTGGCTCATATCTGATCAGTACAGATGCTGATAGGGGCTTACCTCTTATAATCTCCGTACGATTTAAGCATCTTCGTATTTGCTGTTCCCCTTTTCTTAAGTAATCACGTCTACTTCTTAGAAACAATAACCTGGCAAATGGCTGGAAATAGACTCCGCTATTGATGCGTTATGCACCCTATTCTGAGAAAATGAAATTTCATCAAATTCTATGGATTAAAGACCTCATCTCCATACAACTTGACCCACTCAGCAGAACTCTCTTCTTTTGATTCCAACGAATTGAAGTGCAACATTAAACGTGCTCTTCACCTTATTTTGTGCCCTCGAAAATGAGTTCTATAAAATAACCTTGTTTACATTATGCCTGCTGTGAAAATACTAGATCCGGAAGCATTTAAAACAATTCTCACGAAGCAGCGTAACCTCACCTTGGACCAGATATATGATCATTTATTTAGAACACCAACGTCTGGTTTTTTCACAAATTCCCAAATTAACACAAGCATATCATAAAAGGCGACAATTAAAGAAACTTGCTATCAATTAAAAGGCTAAACTTTAACACATGGGAGTGTCAAGTATTCAAAGATGTAATAGTAAACTCCTCCCCCAATGTTTTCCTTCTTTATGAGCATTTAGAAAACGTGCTCGTCATATCTTTAGAAGTTGAGTTTTAAAACATCGTCTATTCCAATAAATCAAGAGCATGTTAGACTGATGATGGCAATTTCTTTGAAGTAATCAACTACAAATCAGGAGTTAAGGACGCAATTAAAATCTATGATTTATTGTTTGATAAAAGATTCCATAGTGTTTACACTTTGAGTTTCGAACTTCTAGTAATGACGTTGTTTCCACACGAAAATAGTGCGATATTATTTATTCATTTAATTATTATAAGCGTAAACATTTCGCATATTGACGGCATTCAATTGCTTTCGGCAAATAACCTTTCTTAAATTATTTGAACTCCTTAATTTTGCGTCAGTTGTTTATGAATGGAAAAAGCCACAGGCTTGAGTTTAATTGAATCTTTTACCCCCCGAATAATCAACTAAAATGACGAAACAAAATCAGAAGCCATCTACTCTTATCATTTAACCTCTACAATGTCACCGCTTTATTAAACTGTGCTCACCAGTGGACAAGATAAGGGTTGATTTTTTGGTGGAATATACACTATCAAACGTGGAAACTATTTTAGGACGTTGCTTTGTAAAAAAAAAGAACGCATTTCGAGATAACTTTCTAAATGCGTGCTGAGGACAAAAAGAGGATGATTGCTTTGTCGGCAAGAATTTTAAATTATTTTTTCGAAAAGAAATCTTCCAGACCAACATTGATCCATTAACCTACTGTTAAGTAGAATGGATTTGCTGTGCCATTTTAACCTTCGCAGGTGATTGCGAAAGCGTTTTGACCCGTGAAATGGGAAACATTAGTTTGGATTCCAGTGACTGTGTTCACTAAAAAACCAGCTGTTGCTAAAAGTTATGACTGGCAAGACAAAAGCAGGTACAGGTATCGAGAAGAAATCATCGGAAATTCGATCTCAGGTCTTGCGTCTATTGCGGAACCCAATGAAGTGTCACAGAATTAAATTTACCAACTTTATTGAGAGACATTCAATTACCAGTTTATAAATTTTTAAATGATGCAAACTGACAACCACTGAAATCCAGATACTATGACACCTCAATCCTTTTTCCCGAATTTCAATTTTAGTCATCAGGATCGACTGAAAGACAAATCCATTGGACCAATAAAAAAATGTTCTTATATCGGCGCCTACAACTGGAACTCGAGCACCAGATGCAAAAAACCATTAAAGTTAAAAAACAACGTCGACTCATATGAACACATCTAGAGCATACCTCGTTAAGCACCTGTGCATCCAACTATCATAACTTTCTAAGTCCGGCAAGGTCCAGACTTCTTCCGCGCATATATTTCTAGAAAACCAACTCATTTACATTCACTCATAATTCACAGTATTTATTTTCCTTAAGAAGGTTACTTCATAACATAAGCTTTCACAGAATAGTAAACTATGCTTTTTTTCGTCCTGTGCTGCGTACACACCTTTCTACCTTTCTACCATCCTAAAAGTTTCTTAAGTGATATATACTGAAGGATCAATGTTGCAAAGGTACAATGTCCTTCAAACCTGGACATCTTTTACTGTCATCCCATCATTTGCCGTTAATGTGATTGTCGCAAACCACAAAAGCCATGGCACTGCTGTATGAGGACAGGTGCATTAAGCACTGAGATGTTTGGACAATTCTTACCACGATTATGGCCAATTTGACGAAACTAATGCCGCTTCGGCCTATATTATGAGCCCATTTCTTATTCTTCTGTTATAGTTGATTGATAATCCTGACTCGAATGCATGGTTCTTATGGAATCCATCTCTGCGATGATAATGTTTAAGTAGGCAGCTCCTGTGATGATATTCCTGTTGGTAGCCATAGTCTACATGATGCAAGCAACATGGTTTTTCGTCTGCATAGCATTTGGCGAGGCAAAAGGATCTTAGGAATGGTCATGACTACTGCAAAACACATCGTGCTCGTATAAAAAAATGTGTTTTCGACGACAAGTGTGGCACGATTCGATTGACTAAAATTTTTTGTCATCTTTGAGTTCTATCGCTCGATATTGAGCTCTGTCGAGCAGGCTCATTTTCATGCCATTTACTGTGCCCATTTTAAGGTCCATTCACATTTAAAATCACGCAAAATCTAAAGTGACATCATCTCCAACAAACTTTTGTTATTCACAATAGCTTCGAATCAAAATCCCATAAATCTAAATGAGGGTGCCAAATTTGACTTGACGCTCGATATTTTTATGGCATCCAAATGAAGATTTTATTTCCCAATTCCGAGACTTTTCAAATGTCTTCAACACTGCCAAACTGATGTCGTCTTATGTACAAAGATCAATCTGCCCCTATTTTTCTTAGAGGGGGTGTTGACAACTATCAATCAGACTGTGTACGTACTCATATAATTTTTGTGTGAGCTCTGCCAGAAGAGTCGCATAGTGCGTTGAAAAAACGAGGAAAAAAAAATTGGCAAATTTTTTGGCTCATTGTCAAGAGCGAGGAATTCAAAGAGTTTATGAGAAACTATTGTGCACAGTGTGACTCAGCGGAATGTAGTCGGATCGTCGTAATGATTTTTTGTAGACGCTCAACTAAGTATTTACGAAATTTAGGTCATTTTCGACATTAGAATCTGTATGCACTTCAAATTTGTCGGCACTACAATTTTTGTAAAAGTTTATTTCAAAATTATGCGTCACAAAATTTAATTATGTCTGATGTGCGTAGAGATTTCACGACTCTTCGTCAATGTCGTGTTTCTGATTTAGTAGACTGTGGAGGATATTTTTTCGATGTCGGACGACATTTTTCTGACCAGAAGCAGTTCAAAACTTATTTTCTTATTAAAGGCACTAGACACGTGATCTTTTCATTCAATAAAATGATACTTCTTCATAAAGAAGTTCGTGAATATTTCAAAATTATGCCCTCAAGCTTTTGGACATAATTACAATCAGACAATAGAGGGTGGCCTAAAAACACTTACTTGATGTTCTTTTACTATGTTCTTATAATAATGATTTGCATCTTGAAGATTTTTTCATTACTTTTCAAATATGATAATAAGTGGAAGCAACCGCTTCCTTTCGTAGACCTGTACCTTTAGTTAGGTACTTAAGAAGTTGTCATCTTTCGTAGACCTGTACCTTCAACCAAATAACCAAAACGAGGAATATAGCATCACGAAAGCACATCCTTCCAAATGGCCATCGTTCTGTGAGTTGTGCGTCCTCCAAAAATAAGGCCTGATGATAATAAATTGAATGATACGTGGATTTAAAGCACCAAATTTTGTTATTTTTTCGAAATGCGCTGAAGAGGACAAATTTGAAACCTCGTTCAGCTTCATCGACGATGTTCTTGTTGAAACGAGTAATACTTGTCTTCCGATGCGACGCCTCTTCGTTCTTGTACTGTTCCAGTCTCTGCGAGGCGAGTGGCTAAGTGTTTGTTAGTGTCTGACCAGTGAGTGTTGGTGGTCGGAAAATATGCGCTGATAATCACGTTGCATCTTAATCACTGAACAATTATTCCGAAAAAAAATACTTACTCCTATTGCGTGATTCTTGACGAGTATAGCGTTTCATGTCTTGTGAAAGTGCATTTGCAAATATGACAGTTTTACTAGTCGCCGAAAACTAAAAAATATAGAATCTTTTGAAATGCTAACAGATTTTGGGCTAACGCAGTAAGTTTTTTTTTCAAATGCGAAAAAAAATCCTCTTTCATTTTCAACAATTTTTATTTCATTGAAAAGTGTTAAACCTTTCCATTTGGTATGGAGTTGTAATTCATTTAAACTGTCTCAGCCGAGTTGGCAGCTGCCAACTCAATATTGTCAATTAATTGTCAGTGGTTTCTGCCCCTTTTTCATGAATTACTTGTTCCTTTTAGTTCTTCAATGCCTCAATCGTCTGCGAATTGTTTCCATGGCAGGTATCTGTAATGGCACACCAACGGCGTCAAATCGATCCTCCATGCTGGTCAAGGAACATCACCAAGATAACTGACTACACGATTATTGAAATAAGTATACAATCGATTAGATTGTTAGACTGCTCCTTCAAGTCCGAATTTTAAATTTTTGCGAACAAAAAATCAGGAGCGCTCTCCACACCAAAATGACACACGTTCAGGATGTATTATCTTCTTTATGACTAAGTGCCGTCTTACCTTGTCCCGGTAATTAAGTTCGGGAGGCCGCGCTCCTTCTGGTAATTTTTTAAGCAAAATGGTCATCAGTTTCGAGGTACTTTGAAGCCCAAAACAAAAACGAATTCCAAGCTGGTGCTGGTGCTGGTGGTCATTTTGTTTAAATTTTGGAGTCAAATACTGTTAGCGGATAATCCGAAAAATTAATTCAAAATTCCCCGAAAAATGGTTCAGCTTGCGTTGAAATGCACGTGCTTACATACGCACTTTGCGCTTAGGGCCAAAACTGGAATACTCGTATGTTCGGTTATCAATCAGCAAACCCGTGTCACAAACATTCTTCACAAAAAATTGCATGCACCAGCCACAGCCTCCTTCATTCATTTTATCAGTACGAGTAATTTTGCAATATTTTGACCACCATTCAGTGCCGACACGAAATTCTTAAAATTTAAATGAAGAAACGACCGTCCATCCACCCACACAGTTCTCAGTGCGGTAAATTTGTCAATGTGGTATTCCTTTGCCACTCGATAACGACAGAAAGAATGATATCTTGAAAGCGTGGGATTCCCGGCCTATCCACATTCTGATTGTTAAATAATCAGTCCTGTTCGGTTTATTGTCATTATAATCAAAGGACATTCAGAAATGACATAAAAAACATGTTAATTAATGCCTTCAGTAACCTTTTATGTTCGCTATGATCTTATGATCCTTGGGCGAACCTTTTATTGTACGCAGGTATAACATTATTCGATACATTTCGTACTGCGAAAATATTACTGAGTATCTGTCAATGCTATTTATCGCATAAGAGTAGCTGGTGTCAAAATAGCACAAGTTTTGAAAACCAACAAATGGAACACCCTATACAAGATATAATTACTGCGACTTGGAAAAAAAAAATATCACCCACTAGCGTGAAAAATAGTTTACGCAGTGCATTATCACGTGTGAAAAACGTACATCTTCTGATGGTTTTATATTTTTGAAAATGTTAATGAAACTTGCCTAAAATAAACAACGTCTGTCTTACAGATGACTTGATTACTTTATTACTTGATTTTTGTGTTCGGCATCCAGTTCATGTTGATCACATTTTAATTAATTAACCAACGCCGTTGATTGATCATAAAATAATCAATGTAAACTCGCAAGTAGATAGCAATAATTATTGTTAACGCTTCGTTGGGCGCCATTGAATACAATGCATCTGAACATAGATTAATGGGAACGTTTCATTTTTCAATTAACAGGAAATAATTGTTTGTGTTGTGTTTAATTTTTGAATTGTTTTCAGGGTCGAAAATTAGCAACTGACACTTCAGATACTATACTATAGTGATGCAGAGGACTCATTAATGATAAACGCAGTTGTTTTGTCAATTAAACGTAGAAAAAAACTCTGAGGTCAATTTTGTTTTTAATGTGGTTAAAGTAAAGTTCTCCTTAAGGAGTCCAGTCAGACATTTTCCGTATAACTTTTTCAGTTATTTGGTTTTTTTAAATTACATATAAATTTGGGGTATCGTGTCAAGTGTGTTGTCAAGCGTGAAAACGCCTAGAATAAGAAAAAGATGATTTTATTTGGACGAGATGCTTTTTAAATAAAATACAATTTTATAGTTTGTAGTTAATTAATCGATTTATGAGTGTCCCGGACCGCGACGAAATGGTTCGCTCTTTTTGGCAAATTGGGTCCTTAAGCATTAAGATTGTGATCAGTTAAATGTTGTTCGACTTTCCCTTCAGATATCCCCATACTTCTTATGTATAAGAATAAGCTATGATGGAAACACCACTTCTGTAGATTAGTTTGCTCATCAAATGTTTTCGAACTCAATAGAGCGTACATGGAATAGGTACACCCTTTCGCATCCTCAAAGAAAAATGACCGAATAATTGCCGTAACTGAATGTGCACTGCGAGGGTGTATTTATTGAGGGATTTCAAAGTGTATTTTCAATTAACAAACCAAGTCAAGTCGAAATGTCATGCTAACAATGTGCAGAGGATTCATCCCATTACACCAGCACTTAATGTTTTCTGGTGTACGAAAGCTAAATTGTGGCCCGGTCTTAATTTTTTTCTCACTCACCCTAATGTGAACCAAATGCGAGTAGAAAGCATTTACAAACCTAGAGAGAAATTGTCATAAGCTCACAGTAGTAGATGTAGTAGTCAAGAGGCCATTTATAAAGCAGTGCCCATGGGCAAACCAGCATTTAAATGGTAAATTGTAGACTTAAAACCCTCAAACATAACTTGTATTGAACTGTTTGAAAGGTAGTTTCTAATCCATGAAATCAGAGATTCGTCGGTATCTTATGCACGCATTTTTGACAAAAGAGCCCGGTTCCAAACTCTGTCATAAGCTTTTGAAATATCAAGCGCAACAAATTTGCTTCCACAAGAAAGATGCAGAGAGTGGATCCACTTTTCGATGGACCATCAAATCACCCGTGGACCTTTTGCTACGAAAGCCGTACAACCGGTTATAACAAAGTTCTCGTGATTTAAAATGTTTCATAAACCGACGATGAAAAACTTACGGAGTGAACAGAGAACATCTCTCTAGAAAAATGAGGTAAGAAGAGATCCGTTCTTTGAAAATTTTGACGCGGTCGAGTACAGAAGGGGGTAAGGAATGATCCGGGAATGTAGAGATGGCGGAAAAATTAATCACGACCAGATTTGCTTCGTCCACAGAACTGAGCTCGAATGTCATTATACCCAGAGGTGGGATAAAGGATGAGACAGAATATTTTTTCACAACCATTTCTTACTTATTTGTGCTTTTTTCGGGGTCCCCTTAGAAGGATTCTCTTTAACGGTCTGAAAAGGCAAATCTCTCAGCCAAATAGCTACTTAACAGCTTAAGTCACACCACAAGTTCGCCTTAGGTTTGATGCTTTTAACACTGCGAGGAATCAAGTTTTTCGTACGAGGGAGAACAGTGTATGTGACCATATCCCCATTTGATCATTTAAACCCTTTATGAAATCGGCTGTCGTCTCGATTCAACCAAGTCATTGAATTGTGTTTTTACTTTAGAAAAAATGAGGCATCTTCCGATATACCCTATTTATACCTCACACAATGAATATATAGAAGCCAATTGATTATAATTTACTTATTTTATATTTTTTTTTATTTTAAACGTTTACACTTTTGCACACATCAAACATATCAGAATCTCAAACACTGAATCCTTTTCTCTTCAATTTCAGGTCGCCATGGTCGAAGTCCAACTGAATAACGACACACAAGTACCTGCGGGAATGCTTGTAGCCTTCGCAATATGCACCACACTTCTTGTTGCAGTTCACATGCTTGCCCTGATGATCAGTACGTGTATCCTGCCCAACATCGAAACCGTTTGCAATCTGCACAGCATCTCTCTAGTGCATGAGTCACCCCACGAGCGTCTCCATTGGTACATTGAAACAGCGTGGGCCTTCTCAACGCTACTCGGCTTGATTCTATTTCTCCTCGAAATAGCAATTCTTTGCTGGGTTAAATTCTATGACTTGAGTCAACCAGCGGCTTGGTCTGCCTGCATCGTCCTTATACCCGTACTGATAATATTTCTAGCATTCGCCATTCATTTCTATCGCTCCCTGATGACCCACAAGTACGAGGTGACAGTCTCGGGTATACGTGAATTGGAAATCCTCAAGGAACAAATGGAACATGACCATATGGAACATCACCATCATCGGAACAATGGACTCAACTACGGTGCCAGTGGAGAGATTGTCTAACAATTTCGATGGACGGTTAGTCTTACGAAACCGCATACGTACTTTAAATGAGTGAAATGTGATATTTGAGATGAGTGTGTAGAGCTGGAGGCAGTGATCTTGAAAGAAGCTACATTTTGAGGCCCAGAAATTTCCTGCAACACCAAGAATCACAGAATTAATGTTACATACGAATAAGGCATATTTTTTATATACATAAATGAATATAAACAAAATATTAAAAAAAAAAACACTGAAATGTGATAATTGTTACACGATAATAATGCAGTATTTGCGCTGAAACATATTGTCATCAAAATAATTATTTTCTATTATACTATAATGCTATTTATAGATCCTTTTTTTTAATTGAATTAAAGACAGGAGAGATCAGTGAATAAAATATTTTAGATGAAGTCTTCCTGCTGCTAAACAATAATGCGAATATTTATTTTTGTTAATTTAATAATTTTTTTGTTCTTAATTAAGAAAGACCCTTTTTGTTAAGGTGGAATTTCTGTCAGCTAAGCGTTGAACAGCGCGTCTTAAGCGTAAGGTACTTATAAGCAATATGGACTTGTTATGAATTAATTAAAAAGAAAATATTGGAATACATACCTTCGAATTTTCATTATTAATTTCAAACAGGTCATGTTCTGAAAGAAAAAGACAATATGAATATGATGTCATGATTCAAGGTAAGCTTAATTTAAGTTTTGTTCAAATAAACCAGGTGAGAAGAAATTAAACAAATAAAACAAGAGTTGCTGAGATGGTAACCGAGTCAGGTGAAAGAGCCTTGGGCTATATTCTGCTTTCTTAACGGGCTCAAGGACCCGTGAAGAGTCTCTGAGTATTCCGGGCAAGCTGCTTCCAGTTATCTAGACAAAGCGCTCTTGCATAGGGTACTCCCCCTTACGAATCTTCAGTAAGGTGTCATTCGTGGAGTTGAAATTTACTCAATGTTAAGCAAACTCCTTAACCACCTCGAAATTACTGTTACCAACAGTCTTTTTATCCTATGCGGTGGACAGTTGATGTCGATATCGCCTGCGTATTTCAGTAACTGGACAGATTTGTTGAAGATAGTGCCTTCCGTGTTAACACCTCCCCTGAGCATTTTCTGTTCCAGCACGAGATCGAAGAAGTCACATAATAGCGAATCCCTTTGCGGAAATCCGGCGCATGTTTGGAAAAGTTCGGATGAACTGCTTCCAAATCGCACATTGCACCTTGTGCTTTCCAGCGTCACGCGACACAACTTGATCAGTTTTGCCGGGATCCCAAATTTGGCCATCGCCTTGTTGAGTTCAAGAAGATGAATGCTATCATATGCGACTTTGAAAACGATGAAAAGATAGTGAGTCTCGACTTAAAATTCGATGGTCTTTTGTAGGATTTGATGAATATTTTGTCGATCGTCGATCTACCGGGCCGGAATCCATACTGGTGCGTGTTGATTAATGTGGCAGAAAAGCTTCAGACGTTCAGCCAGTATGATGAATAGGATCTTTTATGTAACATTAAGCAAGGCTACGCCTCGATAGTTCTTACTAGACATAGGGGCATATGGAGGTGATATAACCATGCCATCGGGCATGGTTTCACCCACTCATATTTGGCTTATTTTTTGGTGCTTCACTCTACCAAAGTATCGCCACCATGTTTGAAAGGCTCCGCTGGTAGACCATCTGAGCCGGCGGCCTTGTTTTTCTTCAATTGTCTGCTATGTACGAGCTGCAAGTAAGTTTAAATCTTTATCCCCATTTGAACTCCACCCACGGAGCAATCGAATCCAGAGTACATTTGATTTCAAACTAATTTACAGTCGTTCATTTCTTCTCGTAATCTTTCTGCTTGATAGAAGATAAAAATAAATAGAAGCTCCTGATGTCGGAAAGTTCAGAACTTTCATAATAAACAGTATACCGAAGTTCACGGAACTTCATCAGAATGCCGGGCCTTTGACTGATTATCGCCATTGGCCAATGTATTTACCTAGTACAGGTCAGTAAAAAAATCATGCAGCTATTGAATTTTCTTTGACAACAATAAAGGTTTGTCTGAAACATTTTAAAAAACATTTTCTGGAACATGTTTGCAGCTTGATATTCCCGAACGCTTTTCAACCCATTAATCACATTCGATAATGAAACCTCCTGGCGGAACTACTTCAACTTCAAGCCCATTTTCTTCTTCGTTCGCGGAAGATTCCTCTTCAACACTTGGCTGTACATTTTCAATGATCTCCTTGTCTGTTAGTTCGCCTACAGTCATGAGATTTTTGTCTACTTCAACAACAGCAGTTGCAGGAACTACCGAGCCCCCCCCCCCCCCCCTTTTTTCTTCCTTCAATTTCTTGTGCATCTTCGCTTAAACTCATGCCATACAATGATTTCCATTAGCATTTGGGAACGGTTGATTCTGTAACTAAACACCATGCAGCGAAAATCATGTCGCGACCCTCTTGGACACCAGAAATTTTTATCCCTATATCTGATAGTTGTAGCACTGCCGCGCTTGCAATTAGGAGAGAAAAGTTCTCCTCTTACGTACTCCAGTTGACATGTCAACGAGTGAGCTACACAGATGTCTATCATGAGTTGAGTCTTAACTTTTTCGTTTCTCATTTTCGTGTCTAGATGTATCGACCATTCGTTGCTGCCTCATTCAGGTACGTTGTTTTGACTGATAATCGCAGGGCAGTGATTGCACATTTTCAAAGCAACAAGGCTGTTCTTATTTGCCTATGATTAACGGCTTTAACTTTTTTGTTCCCGATGCATTTATCGAACTTTTGATTTCTTTCCACCCTCACACGGGCCTCCTTTGAATGTTTACGTTCGCTGGGGAAGCAGTTCGCAGAATATCCCGAATTCATCAGAAATGGCGATTTCATTCTTCTCGTACTCTGTTACAATTTTTTTTTTTTTCTCCTGTATGCCACTCTGCGACTCGTCCTTTTGGGACACTATCTCCTTCGCCGCAAATTGCTCTCGAAGTGATTCCATAATTTTAATTTTTTAAGTGCAATTTTTTATTTCCTATATTACATGAATAACTTAATTGCTTGACAAAAGTTGCTTAAAATTAGCTTATAAATTTTAATGTTCTTATCTAACTTACTGGCCCTATATGGGCGCTCTTAGCTTAACTTACTATTTAAGCTAACGAACATTAAATTTGCTTCAAAATGCTTACTATAAACTAAGAAAATTAAGATTTAAAAACGCAGTGAAAATGGTTTTGTTTTCTTGTCTGAAACTGTTCCACATTCTACATGTGCAAACTACAAGGATTGTCCGCGAATCAATGGTCCATTTACAGAAAGATTTCGTGACCGTGTATTTTAAAGTCACGAGATCGTTTAATGCCCATCTTATCTTGTTCCTTTGAGGTACCATCACGAGTTCTTTTATTTTCAAATTAAATTTCTTTCGATCTTTTATGAAAGTCGGGATTACAGATTGAGCTTTGCCGTGTGTTTTGAGCAACCTACATTTTTTTCTCCAGCGTCTTTTTCCTCCAAAATACTGTATTTTTCCTTAAGCGTGAACAGTCCTCGTTTTTTTGGCTATTTTTCAATTAACACAAAAATTGAAGGTTTTCAAAAAACACTTAAAAATCGCCGGAACTTCAAAGGGAATAAACAAAAACAAAAAAATATTTTTATCGCTGGCTATCATTTGTAGACCATATGTTACTTAATAGTTTCTAAACACGTACAGACAAATGAGCAAAATGACCTTCCAGATATTTTGATCAATAACAAATATCAGTTTTAAATTTCGAAAAAAGGTTCGTTTTGCTGTTCGGTACATTTTGTATGGAAATTTATCGGGGACGATTCGCTATACTGGAAATTTGGTTATGTCGAAATCCGGTTTAAAGAGACTTGACCAGAGTGATCAATCCAGAAGCGTAGGCGAGATTAGTCAATAGTCAATGGGGAACAAGGCTTTTGATTTTCCCTAATCTTGGAATAGCGTTTGCGGCTACGTTAACAAGCTAAATTGCCGTGATTAGGGCTCGAAAAGACGACAATTTGAGAAATGTTATAGTTAATGAAATCCAAATCCGAGAGAAGATAACTAATTTTTTTGGTCTGATTGAAGATTTGGACAACTGGGACAAAATATTAAGGAAGTAAAAGAGATCATCTTTCTCATCATCACAGGTGAGACTTTGGTTGACGAATACTAAACGTAGGCAACCGAACCTACTTCAATTTGTCCAAACAACTAGAATCAAAACTCCTAACTCGATGGACCAAAATCATGTTATACAAAACATTCAATTTGCTAGTTCTTCTAAATGGAGCCAAATGTTGGATGATAAACAAAACAACTGAACGGCTTTTCGGGATAAGGAACGTTCATAGCTATACAATGATATGCACCTAGTTCGGAAGACAAAAATCCGTCGACTACAATGACTCGAAAATATTAAGCGAATGGACAACAAATTTGCCAGTTAACTATGCATGTCTTCGTGTCGCAGACTCCGGGCTCACGAAAAAAGATCATACAATCGCAGATGCAAGGAGATTTCGTCTAACCAATTAGAAGCGGCCTGCATACAAACACTCATGAAGCAAAGGCTCCTTGCAATTGAATACAACGAGACCAACGATTCTTTTACAGCAGACATAAGTCAGATTGCATCTTTCTTCTGATTTAAAATGCCACCTCCTGTTGGATGGCACTATAAATTCCAATGCAAATGATCATTTTAGAGGAACAAAAACTTCCTTTGAAAATGACGATATGTCTAATCGAATTCACTTTATTATTATAAGAAAATTTAATTGAAGCAACTATTTCAAGCTCCATTGATTCTTAAAGGTCTTACCGATTTAACTTCTTCCTTTATCTCGGGAAGGTATTCTCTAAATAGATTCTTAACAAGCGTGTCAGGATCAACCAACTCGTTCTGTAAAGAAAATTAATTCAGAATATATTTTTAACCTAAAAATCAAGTTCACATACCCTGGGTATAGGATAGGGTGTTGGTCTCTTAACTTGATTCCTGAATTCATCAAACATAATCGATGTCTTGCAAAAATCACGATCCCACAATCCTTTTTGAAGTTGTCCAGTCTGACAGTGAAAGTACAATCCCTCACCATGCTTCATACCATTCCAAAAGAATCCCTCATACCTGTTACCGTTCGCGTAAAATAAAACCCCGGCTCCATTAAACAAGCCATCCTTCCATTCCCCCAAATAAACACGTTTATCCTTATACCACATAATACCCTTTCCATTCGGTTTATTGTCGCTCCACCAACCGTAATACACTCCATCGCGGTAAAACATTTTACCCTCTCCACATCGCTTACCCTGCGACCATTGTCCCACGTAACTCCGGACCGAAGAACCATCCGCTTCCATCCGACGCAACGTCCCTTGGCCATCACACTTTGAATTCGCCCATTGACCATCATAAACCAGGTTGGTTCTGAGATAAGTCTTTACACCATAGCCCACTAAACGACTATGTTCAAAACGTCCCTTAAAGTCCCCCGCCGGACAAAACCTCACAAATGGCCGAAATCCATCTATGTACGCCTTCCTCATGGCAACCTCTTTTTCGCTGCGCTTCTTCATTTTCAAAGTTTGGCTCCCAAATAGCTTCAAATGTGAGAAAAAGGATTTCACTTAAAATTAGAATTTAAAATCACTTTTCCGAAAGCGTAACGATTTTGACTCGTGCCGCAACGTCGATTGTGTTGGATTGAAACTGATTGTATGATAGAAGTGCCCGTAAAACTTCGTGCCACTGACTGCCACTGCCATTGTAGCGACAGAAATTCCGAGACATGCGAATCGTTTGAGAAATTAGTGTTCATTCAATAAAATGTCGTGCCAATGGGCTATTGATTTGAGTCCCAGTTCTTTGGTGTCGTCTCCATTTCACATTAAAAGCGTACTTTTCAGGCTGAACTCACAAGACCAAACTTCCGTTTCAATGATAAAACAATAAACACCCGTCAAACCTTCTTACTTTGAAAAGATCCTCGGTTCCCCCTGCAGAGGACGAACGCACAGTTTACACGTCGTTTCGGTCCTATTAATTGCAACTCATAAAAGCGACTTCTCATGGCCTAGAAAGCCTGATTATTAGCACGGGACCTCATACTGATACCACATGTGGTTTTTGGTTTGCCATTTCGACAAGGAGAACATGTGTAAGACATGAGGCAAAACATCGCGTGCTTGAGGCTTGTTAGATTGGAGTATCCGTTTTAGAAATAGATCCAAGGTTTGGTAGATGATTGAATGTGACTCACGACTTTGCTAATTTTTAACATCTTCTCGTATGAATTAGAAAACTGTCAAACTGAAACAACAGATTGTTGGTGGAAAGGAAGGGACGTGTGACCTTGATCCTGTCCCTCACAATAAGAACTTAGAGCGCAATTTTGATGTCACACAACGAGAAAACGTTACCTGGTGTTTATGTAGTAATAAAGGAGTAACCGCGCGTTCAGTCCACTTCAAGGAATAGATGTAGAGAATGTGTTTGTTGAAATTGATAGAGGGGTGGTTAGTTTTCTGCCAGCGCTGGACATTCACACCGAAACTGGTAAAATGTGATTGAATGTTTCCCAGTTTTCTGGGCTGACAGCTACTGCCTTTTCTTATTGTATGGATACCTCAAAAACTCTCAAGTGCTGACAAAAAGTTGTAGCGTCTTCCAAACGGCTGATACATTCCGGGCCACCTGGTATGTTGAAACTGGATCCAACGTGGTTTTTTTCATTTTTAACCCACCCATCCATGCCATCTTCCGGTTCCTTTCTCCGCTGTTATGGATTTTATTGAAGATTGGTTTGAGTATCATAACGTCGATGGAACTTGACAGTAGGACACCGAGTAGCGCTTCAAGAGCCTTGCTGTGGCCGTATAGTCTTGCAGACCACAGACCTTTCTCCTTTAGTCTTATCGCGCTGTTTGATGCCGAGATTCTTTTCTGAATCTCGATTAGCATAATCAAGAGGAGGCTTTCCCCACTGTAGACAACCAGGCAAGTGACGCATAACCTATCCTTAGGTCTAACTTTGGCAGTGTACGTCCAATAAACCATTTTTTTATACGGGCTCATAGCCGGAATTCACGGAACTAGACAGGGTATATGGTTTGTGGTTTTAGGGTTTATTATCGATCTTAAAATAACATAAACAGTGTCACTAAGCTAATTTTCTGACTTACTCATACGGTTAATGACCCTGGAAGGACCAGAGCCTGAGACAGAGATGCCCTCCAGCCCTGATGGTCCTGAGTAAAGTGCTTCCAGTTGGAAAGACAGAGCTCTCTAGCGTCCGTGATTTCTTCAATTCAATTCGATTTATTAAGTTTATTATTAAATCAAAAGTGCAGTGCTTGATCCTTGAACCGGAGATTCGGTCTTGGATTCTGAGATGGAGCGTTCTCTCGATGCATTCGAGCCAGTGTCCGGACTGTGTACACATCTTTGTACAGCTCGCAGAGTTTGCGGTTATGGTTTCTCCTCCTCGCCGATAGGACCAAATATCCGACGAAGGATTTTTCTTTCGAAGGATACCGATGTTCGAGGGATCAATTTCTGGTTGACAGCAAGAAGTCGAATCAAAGTGACCTTCCTTGCCAAAATCCGGTACATGTTTGGAATATTTCGGATAAACCGGACCAGTTTTACCAGGATACCGAATTCAGCCATTCAGCGACTTTGTAGTAACGATATGTGTCTGTGGTCGTTGCAAGACATAAAATTGGCTTATTTTAAAGATTGAGTAGGTAGAACTGATATTCCAATCGTAGAGCAAGCTTTAATCCTTCCAAACTTGGCAGATGATCTGGTGCATGATCCCTACCAGAACACCATATTTAAAAAGTTTAAACCCGCGGCCTTGTTGTTCTTCAGCTATTCGATAGCTGTGCCGACTCCTTCTAAAGTTGGTAGGGGAACTATTTGCTTGACCAGATTCGGGTTATCATCGTGCTTTATCTCTTGGATCCCCACGGAACAGTGACGAGATTTGCTTCTGGCAAGATATCGATTTCTAGACACTTCAATGCGTTACTGGAGGCAAATATAATATCATTTTTAACGAACTTTTTCAAGCAAAATTTATTTCAGAGTACACTGGAGCGAAGTCGTTTATCTTGCTTCTAATCATGAAACAAAACTTTAAGCTGCCAAACATTTGCCGAATGTTTCAGGCTGAACTTCTGGAAACCGGCAAAGCCTAAGTCAAGTAGTCGATAGAAATATCGTCATTTTAAGATCGTTAAGAATTTTTTAAGAAATAAAACGAAGGATTAACAACCTAAGCAAGGTGTCCTACTTACAGCAGAAACCGTATCATTTGGAACATCCATCCAGTATCAATTTTAGAGAATCAGGGTCAGATCTGATACCAGGGGTGGTATATAGTGTGATCCAAAAATAATGATAATCGGTGATTTCCAGTTCGAATAAAATTTTAAAAAAAAAAAGTTTATTATCTCATATTCCCACTACGTCGACATGAAGTAAACCTAAAAATAGGCCAGGATTCCAGGGAGGTGCATTTATTTGAATACGAACCGTCATAGAGATCATCAAAATCGATAAAAACGAAAGTAGAGCTTTCATAAAGTACATCTGTTTGAAAAAATGTCCACCAAATACGACACAGCGACTTGGTGAGAACATTAAGTGACTCTTCTCGTCCATATTCCATCGTTGTATGCTGAGCCAAGGAGTTAAAGCTGAAGACAACGTGAAAATAGTCAAAGATGCCGCATTGGCAGATCGAAGAGTGACCATTAGGCATGTAGCTTTGGTCACAGAGTTCACGTTTGGCAGTGTTCAAAGAATCCTTGCCAACGTCTTACATATGAAGAAGGTCCCCGCGCGGTGGGTGGTAGGCAATATTTTGAGCGGGCATCTCGAAACGTTGCAGGCAGATCAGGAAATTTTTTTGTCAAGTTTCGTGACCATGAACGAGATCTTGATCCACCATTTTAATTCAGAGACAAAACATCAATCGAAGACCTGAAAGCGATCCTCTTCATCGATGCCAAAGAAATTCAAAGTGTCAAGTTCGGCAGGGAAGGTTATGGCATCGTTTTTTTCGGACCCTGCATGAATTATTATAAGGAACCCGCATATCAGATTCTTACTAAGCAGACCAAATAAGAAGATTGCGGGAGGCTTTTAAAGAAAAAAGACGCGGCAAGCTACGAACCGGAGTGCTTTTTCATCAAGAAAACACACAGAGGCTGCAGACAGGATTCGATCTGCCTGAACACCCGCCCAATTCGTCAGATCTAGCTCCAAGTGACTCCTACCTCTTCGCACGACCCAAGTTACACCTTTAGGGGTAAGAAATTTGAAGATGATACCAAAGGGATGGCCGCTGTTGTGGAGTATTAGGAGAGTCAAGATATAGAATTTTTTCCAATAGCTACACTGGGTTTGGAAAAAAAGATGGACTTAATGTATTAACTTGTTAGGAGACAATGTTGTTCATGTATGTCATTAAAAAATTAAAAGGTTATTCGCTGCCTTATTTCAATCTTAAGCAAAATTGAGAGAAAAGAGAAATCGATAAGGCTATGCGTACTTATGGATACTTTTCCCAATCCACAAGAGAAGTGGTCGACCTTCCTGTTAAGGAACATAAACCAGCACTTTCTTCAAAATTCTGGAATGACTCTTATCTCGATTGATCCTCCCTCCTTCTGCATAGGATATTCTGCCAGTGCGCCATATTTTGTGCAATGTTTCCTTAGAAAGTCGTGAATATTGGACCGTATACGGTCATCCAAATTATTCGTTTTACTTATTGAGACTGCCTTTATACGACATGGTAAAAAAAACCTTAAGATTTTAGTGTCTACGACGTCAGAAGAAGCCGGCACACTCAAGTTTGAGGAGACTGACTATCTGTGCAGTCTCTCCATGAAAATGTAAATAAGCTTCACTAATATTATTCCTTTTATTTCGTTAAACAAATAAATTATACAAAAATACAATAATCGAATTCAACTATCAAAAAATTAAATAGTAAATAGTAAAAAGACCCAGCTTGCCTTTCATCGTCTTACTATCATCAAATTCGTCTTCTGAGAAGCAACTTAGATCGGGTGTCTGCTTCGGGTGGCTTAACAACTGCAACACTAGCAGAAGCTGTTTTCTTTGGTCGTCCTCGGGTTTTCGGTGTGCATTCCACTTTGCCAGCTGAACTTGGCACTTTGGCAACATCATTTGGCGGCGGGGGAGAATCATCTTCATCTTCAATAATAATTATTGCGGTGTTAAGCCTTTGCCTGACAAGTTTTCGAGTTGACGTGGCACTTGCACTCGACTTGGTTGGCACGACCGCTGTGTCGATCTTAACTTGTTCCACTGCTTTGCAGATGTCTTCTATTGCTTTTTCGGTAGGTTTTTGTTTCCGTTTTGCACTTTTCCCTGCTTCTTTGACACGTGATGTTGGCACTGCTGGCGTTGATGCTGGATCTTTGTAGATTATTTCCTCTATATTTTCCCTGATTGTGTTTGGCGATTCTTTTTTAGATCTTGCTTTTCGCTTTGTGGTGGTAGCTTGCTCATCACTTGGGCTGAACTTTAACAGCCTCCGAATTGAGGGTCTTGGTTTGATGGTTTGTCTGTTGATTTCGGCTACTGTGGAATCTGATTGGAGGGATAGATTAACATGGTACACTCCGTCTAATGAGTCCATAAATTCTTTGTATATCTGCTTCGATATTTCACAAATGCTGAGGGCAGCTTCGAAACTTTCCGTTCGACGCAGAAGATTTATATAGTGGACGAACATGCACAGTTCATATTCCTTGAAGTGAAATCTTGTGTGCGTTTTACGGGTACTCTTGGCGCACCATTCCACGGCTTTGGTATAGAATATGTTTGGTTCCTTGTAGACACCTGCAAGGTACAAAAGTCTTGCATTAAGGCAGCCTATTTTGAAGAGTTGCCAATTAAGGAAGACGTGTGAGCATTTATCACAGACACAGCGTGACTCGTGAGTAATGAGAAAACTTTCAAGGTCTCGGTAGGTCGCTGGAGCATTGATTTTCTGTCGAATAAAAAGAGATTGTAACCAAGTACATGTTTGGGTTTCAAATTTTACTTACAACTCTCACTGGTGACACGGGATTTACGTAAACCGCTTTGCGTACAGCTTCTTCGCCGTAAATGCGGTACGGTTCAAAAGGACCAACGTCCAAATAATTTCTTTGTTTGTTATTTAAATCACCTTTGAGCTTTGATTTTGAGGAGTCGACGTTCCTAAACAGAATGTCGATTAGATCGAGTTTTACCTGAAAATGAGAAAAAGCGATTAGCACGCTATTTAGGAATGTATAGTTGGAAACTTACCTGACACTTGGCCACGTTTTCCGTTTGCATGTTAATGTGCGTCCAAAGCACCAGAAACTGCACAACTCGATAGCCAGCACCGGCGTCTAATGCCAACTTCAATACCATCTGAACGTACGGAAGGGTGGCCGGCTCGCACAGTCGGTTTGTGGTGAACTCTGAAATGTCGGTTACGATGCTAAACAAGAGGATTGGAAAATTCAAGGCGTCCTCCGAGGTGTAGTACACAACGGACCGAATCTCTTCCAATAACCTGTCCACCAGCGAGAAGACTCGCCTCTTTGACATTCCCTTTTGGAGTTTCCATTTAATTCGAAAACTCACCGCCAAATGTGTCGCTCGAACTAGTTCGAATTTGTTCTTCCGTTCTACAAGCTCTTCCAGCTTTGCCAGCGCTAGATCCAGAAGTAACTGGCTCTCAAGAAAGCGCTTTTTGTGGGCTAGATACCAGCTTATAGAACACAAGCAAACGAGGACGTAGTTTTGCCTTCGGGGAGTTAGGAATTCCAGGTTCGTAAAACACTCGAGTATGGCCGCTTCTCTGCATTTTACTTGTTCATCGAGCTTAAACTCAGGATCATAGAGTTCGATGAACTGGCATTCATCACACATGAAGGAGAGAGCTCTGATTTGATTGAGTATGTCGTTAAGATGGGTAGCCATGCGCAAAAGTAGACGCCAACTTATGTAAGCATAATCCAAGTAACCACGGAAGTGGAATAGACGTGCCAACATTGCAACGTCATCGATAATTGTTTCCCAATCGACGACAAAGTCTTCCTCAGGCAGCACGCCGTTGGATGAAACTTCAAAAAACTTGCCAAAGCAATTGACCCCTTCCATGGCAAGCTTGATGATCTGCATTTCGCTGAACACATCCATGATCTTTAGCTTTCCGGGATCGGATATTTTTGGCAATGATTCATCACTCAATTTATGAACGTTAAATAGATTCTTCAGCTCATCCATTTGTTGAATTGCACGCATTTTACTGATGTAACCAAGAGCTAGGTTTTCGACGGCAGTTGGGTTAGTCTTGGATTTTAATTCTGCGAACTTCCGCTCCAACCTAGAGGAGACATTAACCTGAGGAAACTGGCGAGCGATTAGGACAAAGTCTATTAGTGTTTCAGTCATCTTTAGATGTGAAGTGATCACAACAATGCTGCAGTCTCGCATTTTGCAGAAAACTCCCACTTCTATCGCATGCAATAAGCGTCGGCTGAAGTTTCCCGGTTTCAGAGGGAAGGTACTTCGATTCAAAGCCTCAAGAACGCATACGCACGACTCAAGTGAATAAAACATTCCGATGTATTGCCTTATCAAATCGCTGTCTGCTTGTACTTCCATTAAATGGGCAATGTAGAGCGCGCAGGCTTCGGCTTGACCCTGAGTATTTCCACTGACTTTATGCACATGCATGAGGCACTTGAGCAGATTTTTAGAGCTGTTCTCCGGTAAATGAACTTTCGCTTTTGTGACTACAGCTAACATTTTGACCAAATGTTCGCCGTGTTCTTTGGTTTTCAAACTCTGAGTGCATCGCATTAGGGCATTCAATATGGACGCCACCTCAAAGTTGACGGTGTTGCATTTGAAGAACTCTGCCACAGCTACAGTGTGCTTGAGAATTGTGTAGACACAAGAGCTCAATGCGGGTTTTACGAAACTCTGCTCTAAAACCGTTTCGAACATGACCAGTTGCACCATGCATAGTTTGAATATGATGTGTTTCCTAACACTATTACAACATGTCCATAAGCCGCTATCATAGCTTATTCCATGCGCAAGTTTTATCACTTTCTCAATAAAAGCGAACGCCTCCGAGTAACTCTCCTCGTTCATTGATTGAAGAATGCTCTTCTGTCCTTTGAATGCATCGAGCACACGTGCCATCGTCACCAGCATGTCCATAAACCAAGATTCACCACTCAGTTCGGAGTGATCGAAAAATGCAGAGAACTTCCCGAGAATCTCTACAAACTTTTTATTGAAATCGAGTGTGTTTGGGAAAAGCAACAACTTAACAAAGTAGTACAACAAATTGAAGGCGTAGCTTTGGTATTTGTGTTCCTTAATATTTTGATTCTCTTTGCAGGACTTGAGGAAGTTCTGCGACAGTGTTGTATTCTTATCAGTGACATCCAAGTAGATGAAGTTGATAAGAAATTTCGTTAACAACAAAAATTGATCGTTTAGTGTGTTTTCTCTGATTTTTAAACTGCTAATGGAAGCAAACAGTTTGTCAAAAATTGGGGCTGCCCTTGCTAGATGCTTGACGATCACATTTTGAAGCATCATAGGGAAACCCATGATGTGAGTGTGAAAGTCCGTCAATAAGTCTTCGAACTGAATTTCCTTACACTTAACAAGCAAGACCGAAATATTTTGGAAAACTTCAGCAATTTCCTCATCGCGCATATGCATGTGCGCGTAATACAATTGACGGGAATACAGTTTCAAGTGGGATTTCACATCAGCTGAAGTGGATATCCGACTGGCTCGTACCAAGGCAGCCAGTGATGCAGTCCTTTTGAAGAAATTCTAAAAAGCAAAAACATGTATTGCTGCAATTAATTGAATAAAACCAACCTTTGTGTAAAATTCGCCCAATATATAACGCAACAGCTCGACAAACATGTTCCAATGATGTTCGGAAATGTTTGGCACCAGTTTTTCAATAGCATCGGCATAGATTTCGTTATATTCGCCGTTACCCTTAATCGCCATGCACACCCCATGAACAGCATTGTAAGAGAGGCTACTCTTCGCCTTGTCGTTGTCCTTGCACTTGGATATTTTCACATAAATCTCATTTAATGCACTTTTAGCAGTTTCGCGGGAACTTTTCAAATCAAACACTAGTTGTTGCTGTGCCATTTTTGATTGTTTTTTTTTTCGCGCAATCACACAGCGAGTGAGTACAAATTCTGTTTTTATTTTCCAAATAAACCCCTCAGAATTAAATTGTTTGGGTTCATTGAAGCCTCCTAATTGAAACAAAAAATATATAGACTATTAAAATATATATTTTCTTTGCTGATTTTCGGCTGCTTTACTGGGGCCGTTAAAACGATTTCAAATGCTGCCAATCGGAAGATATAAAAACGAATTTAATATTTTGACAGCCGTCCCTTAAGGGTGACGTTTCATTTCACTTTCAGTGCTCTAACTGATAGATTATATGAGGCATATAACTTTCTATATATAAGATTTAGAATAGATTAGATTAGAAAGTTTTTTATTCGTTCATTTATAATTTCAACTTAAAACTAGTACAATAATTAATATAAAAGGAACAAATAATAGCTACCATTCTTTAACTCGTGAGTTAGTATTGAATGATACATTAGAGATATTTCTTGATAAGAAACTGATGTGGGGTGACAATCAGCAATAAATACAAAGATAATTTAACTACGATATAAAAAATAAGTATAAAAATTCATGAAATAATACAAGAAGAAGCAAGATAAAGATAATTTTTCATACAAATAAAAATCAAAATAAGGACATCTGAAAGTTCTCACAAATAATAATTATCAATGGAGTTTAATTCAATTGTGAATAGCCAGTCTTTCACTTTTTTTAAAAATGAGTTCAAATTTTGAGTAGTTCTAATAGCCAAGGGTAATTTATTAAAGCACTTTGGTGCTGCAGCAGTATAAAAGTTAGAGAAATGAGTTTTATGAGCAGTAGGTACATTGACAAGGTGCATGTTGTTAATTCTAAGATTATATATCTGCGAGTTTCTATTAGGAATGTTACCACTTTGCTTGAAAAATTCTTTCAATACCTTAAAAACATAAAGATGCCTCATTGGAAGTGGCCAACTTTCGCTTAAACGATTTTTGTTACAAATTATTCGAATGAGATGTTTTTGAGCAATCAGTAAAGGTCTAAAAGTGTTTGCATAGAACCACCACAGCTAGATAACCCGTATTGCAATTTAGAGTGTGCAAGGCCATAATATACCGAAGTTAAAATCGTTTTTGAGCAGAATGGTTTTAAAAGGTACATTTTTCGCGTAATAAGCATCAAATAATTTTTCAGATTTTGGCTATGGTCTTTCCAATTAAGATTAACATCAATTGTAACACCTAAATATTTGAAATTTTTTACAGAATCAATTTTGAAGCAAGAATCGGAACATGAGTTTTCATCTTGGAAATTTGGTTTACCACAATTGTGTACTAGAAAACTGATTTGTTCACACTTTGAATCATGGAAAAAAAGGTTGTAACTACAAATTGGATTACCAAACGTTTTAAAAGTCATGAACTTAGTTTTTTGACTTACAATTAATCTGTGGTTAGAAAACCAAGTTCTTAGAGCTTCAAGGTCCTCTTCAATTTGTAAGATACAGTCAAAATGAGAATATGACTCGTAAGTTAATGCAATATCATCCGCAAAAGCCGTTGAAAGGCCATTTAACTGCAGCTTAAAAATCGAGTTTATGTACACCAGCTTAAAAATCGAGTTTATGTACTTTGCGTTCTGCAGAACTAACCAATCAAGGCATAAACAAAACAAAATATTGACTAGAAAACAGAAACAATCAAAGTCCAATTCAGGTACGATTAAGAACATAATTAAGCTGAGCAAAAAATGCATGGCACCGTTCAATGCTTCAATGAATCATCAACTTTAAAAGCCGGAAGAAAAGAGAATGCCAAAAATAACATCAGAAGGACGACGTACGACCACTATATAAACGCAGACGCTTTTAAATCAAATATTATTTATAAATCGCATGTAATTAACGCAGACCTTCGCAGTCAAGAAACTGTGCGAAAACAAAACGAAGGATAAGTGGAACAATGTTTTTTTTTTTGTTTAAATACCTTAGTGGTCAGGCACGTTTCTCTTGTTCCAAAGTCTTCCGTAACGATGGAGCTTTAGATAAAATAGCCTGCCCAATCAGACGAGCTTTTCTTAAAAAAAAAAAGTGAGAAAAGAATGTCGAGTAAGAAAGAGCCAAACCGAAAGAAAGAAGATGACCACGAAAAATTTGGGAAATCACATCCAGAATGTGGAAAGGACATGGTGAACAACTCTCGCAGAGATGAGAAGAGAAATCTGCAATCGACGCCTAACAACAAATGGATAAATATATTATTTTTCGTTTAAGTTAACATAAAAACATGAAATATTTCACAAATTGAAAGCATATCTATTGGAAAAATCCAAACCTCTTTTCGAGCCTTATATCATTTGTAAAGGTATCGAAACGAAAGTAGAGAAATGAGTCATGGTCACTCAATGAGTTTTGATCTCTTGCTGTGCTTTCGAAAAGCATCTTACGTTATCTTCATTATAAATTTGGGTGCTTGTGCTTGTTTTGTCTATGTTGATTTAAAAAATGCTTCACATTGCTTACTTCTACAGTTTTTGCAATCTTTCTTCCTGTTCTTTTTTCTCGGTTGCAGCATGCATAAAGCCCATTTTTCCAAGAACATTTCTCGTTGGACCAAAAATTCATTGCGAGAAAATTTAAAAAACTTAAAATCTCGCACCTGCTTGACGACAAACCATTCATTCCCTCAACGACAAGAGGAATAGATTAATGGAAAACAAATCTGTTTTCAAAAAAACCTTAAAGATATTTATTTTGAAAACTATTAAAATTAATGTGAGTGCCAAAAATTGAGGAAGAGAATGTCTTGTCACTTTCGTGAGCAAGCATACCTTCCATTGGGATAAACATATGTGGAATATTAGACACTAGAAACTTATTAAATTATTTATTTTTAAATGTCGCCTTGTATGAATTTCGTTGCGAGACTTAAACTCATAGCAACGAAGCCTCAAAACTCACACAAAGTGCGGCGTTATTTTCCTTGCAATGGGAAATATTGCAGGAATTAAATTTTTATTGCAAAAATCAATATTAAAAAAATATTAATTTTACTGAATAAACTTCATTCCACGTAGATATTGAGATACAATTAAATAAGCTCTGTGAATTATAATTTACGCCCTCGTATATAACCATCCAGTGTAACGTCTCCCCAAGAAAATGTACTCCCTTCCATATTCTTCCAGTTGGTTGCTATGTGTAACGTCACGTCACTGGAATTGATTTTGACAAGCTTAGTTTACCCATTGGATTTGTGTTTGTTTTCGTTTAAGAAAAATATCTTTCAAATAAAATATCAAAAAAAAAAATATATATATATATATTCAAATTCAAATGGGTACTAAAGATCCACAAAACAACCAAAGTGTTATCGAACTAGATAGTGACTGCGAAATTCAGGACGCTAGCCAAAGTTTAATAACGATTCCGGATTCGGATGAAGCACAAGACACAACCCAAACCCAATCGGATTTGGATTTAACAACAGAAAATCCTGAGTTTGACGAAGAAAACTTTCTGCTGGAGGTTAATTTCAAGTCTGTCCAGCTATTTAGTGAATTGAAGGAACTTGTACGGAAGGGCTTATACTATGGGCTTAAGGAATACGGAGCCATTTCAATTGTGGAAGATGAAGAGGGCATTCAAGTGTTTCGTGATGTTGAGGCCAAACCAGAGGAAGATGTTATTGACATCTCCGGTTTGTTTACAGTCGATACCAAACCAGCTGAGAAAGTTGACGTTGTACAAATACCTTCGTACAAGCGGACAATCAAGGAAGTGCTCGATGATACAAATAAGAAGAAGGAATCGGAAGATATATGCCAGCGACCGAAACACAACAAATCTTGTTTTAACTGTGGTGGAACAGACCATGATCTAAGATCGTGTCGCAAGCCGAGGAACAATCAAAAAATTAATAAAGCAAAGAAGATGCATTTGTCGAAGCATGAACGCTACCATGTGGACATTGAACAGCGATTTGCACATTTGCGTCCCGGAAAAGTGAGCCAACAATTAAGGGAAGCTCTGGGCATACGCAGCGGTGAGCTGCCGTTCTTTTTCTATCGCATGAGATTGTTGGGATATCCGCCAGGATGGTTAGAGGATGCAAAAGTTGCTCATTCAGGGATTTCTTTGTTTGATTCCGAAGTAAGTTGAAATTTGATGGACTTGTGAACCATGAACTATTGTTATTTTTGTTCTTTAGGGCCGCTCTGTTCGTGATCCAGAAGGCGAGGAGGGAGAAATAGATGCCGAAAGACACAAGTACGACGTAAATAAGATTATTTCATTCCCCGGATTCAATGCAGATCCTGGCCCCCATTTCTATGATGTAAGTTCTCGACAGATATCTATATTCAAATGTACATACTCTCCGTTTCCAGGACTATAAATACCACAACGTTCCACCAATAAATCCAAAAGATTTCAAAGATCGCTTCATTACAATGCTCGGCGACAATGTTGTCAAAGGTTATAAACGCAAGAAACTCAAAGACCTGCCAGAAGGACAAAGTTTTAAAAAATCCGCGATAGAAACTTCTGAAATGGACATTGATAATGACGATAACGCTCCTGTGGCCTGTGTTGAGTTTACGAGACCACCGCCGCCGCTAACGCCACCACCCACAGAGCCAATGCCACCCACACCGCCTTCGCCGCCACCCACAGAACGCTCGCCATCACCCAGCCTCGAGGATCTCGAAGCTCGTCAGAAGAGATTGCTGCAAGAGCTTGAATCCAATATATCGCTTGCGTCGGGGAATGATGATTCCCTGATTGACGACGTTATTCAACTTGAATCTGAAAATTCAAGCGGGCCGACAACGCCCACGCTTAAGCGCCTTGAATCACAGATGATTTGCAGCAATGGGGACATGACTCCTAAGACTCCACAAACTCCCATGGCAATCGCGATGGAATCTGTACTTGGGACACCTCTTTTGAAGTTCTCCCCATTCGATAAGCTTCCGTGTGGAGACAATTTTACAGTTGGCGTTAGCGATGTGATTAACTTTGAAAACCTACCTGATTCCACTGGTACCTACGAAAAGATGAAGGGTGTCATCAAGAAGGTACGGACTGCTGTGACGCAACTAAACAGTGAAGACACCTGAGCCGCTGAAAGACACAACGACTATTATTTTATGTTTTATATTCAATGCATGCTATTTTCAGAAAACACATATTTTGGAGTTTATTTGAATTAAAACTGGACTCTGTTAGTTTGCTGAGAACCAGCCGGTTTTATGATACTTAATGCGTTTGCCTGCTATGAAAGACAACATTATTCTTATTATAAACTCAATTGTCTTCGTATTCCAAAGGAACAGCGGTTGGCAAGAGTGATTTCTCGTGCAATCTCTGCGCTGGTGCCGTTGCCTGCATTTACTACGAATCCGCGGTAGACAAAGTTCTTGACTGTGTTTTTTTTTTCTTTAGCTGATTTCGTTTTGTGTTTCCCTTCCTTGCCGCTTTGGGTTCGATATTTCCAAACACGCCATTGACTCTTCGTTGTGTTTGTCCAATGATGGATGCAAAGATGATCGTACTTCGGGTGTTGACGAAGAAATGTCTTACTATATAATTGATTGATCTGTTTTTGGTTTGGCTTGGGTTTCCTCTACTTGACTAAGTGACACTCGCGGCTTAAGTTGTTAGTGCGAGCTGGGTTTGTTTTCAAAGGGATTTTTCTGATTTTTACATAAAATAAATCTTGTACATGTTATAATTCATCTTTATAACTTACCAAAAAAAATATTTGTTTTATTTTTCGACGGTAAACGGTTCCCACAACTGTTGAGAAACTATTCAACATCTATACGATTCTGAGGTTCCATGGTGGATACCATAGGAAACTCTTTTATAGTGCCATGAAAAGCAAAAAGCGCGGAGTACAACTCTGAGTTGAAAAGATCCAAGCGTGCTGCAGTGTCGTTGTTAATATGCCAGCTGCAGTAAGATTCCACAAAACCTTTATAAAATCTAATTTAACCTACACTGCGGACCATGCGGATACTCTTGGAACGCTGTTGAGCATTCACTTCACAGGTTCGTCTACCACAACGATTGACTCGTCAGTTGAAAGTCAACATAGGATACGCTTTTCTTACAGGCCTAAAAGTTTATCTGTAAATAATTTCAGTATTGATAAGGTTAAATGGACCATTGGCTCGTTCAAACCCTTCGAGGCAATCGGTGGAGATGGGATCTTCCTTGCCCTTCTCCAGAAGGTCATGGACCATATCCTTCTTGTTCTCATTGTGTTGTTAAAAGCAAGCTGCAGACAGGTCAACGTTGTTTCTATACAAAATCCTGAAAACAGACCTCCGGACCTACCTAACTAGAAGTCTATCGTCCTTCACCCTGAAGACCATGGAAAGACTTATAGACCAGCATACCAAGGGACACTTGGAAACTCTTTCTCCCCTGCACCCCAACCAATAGGCACACATGAAGGGAAAGTCAACTGAGGGTGCCCTACACCATATGGTCACCCTTGTTGAACAGGTATTTCACTTAAAGGAAATCGCTCTTTGCGCTTTCCTGGGTATTGAGGGTGCTTTTGACAATACCAGTTACAATTCCATTGCGGAATTCGGAATGAAGGTGTTGACGACTTGCTTAAGAGATGGAAGAGATCCATGATAGAATCTCGAGTTATTACTTCCGCACTTGTAAGCGTGTCAGAGTCAGTCACTACAACGAGAGGTTGTCCTCAGGGAGGCGTTCTGTCGTCACTGGTCATAGACAACTTCAGTCTGGTATACTTATGGATCAGAAATGGCAAATGGTGTAGGTGCCGGTGTTTATGGACCCAACACTTAAAACTCCATAAGCATGGAGAAGCGTCCAAGTGTTTTCCAGGCTGAGCTACAACGCCAAAACTGGCCAGAGTGCTCATATGTTCAGACAGCCAAGCAGCGCTAAAGGCATTGTCATCCAATCTTATGGAATCCAAATCTGTTAAAAGTTGCTACGACGCCTTTCAATCTTTAGCTCAACGAAACAAAGTAAGCCTAAGCCCCAGTAAATATTTCCAGTGGGCGATACGAAGCTGGTCTCCGCGATCACGATCAGATCACCATTACAGCTTGGAAGCGTTTTTGGAAGACTGACAACTAAATGCTGACATTGTTCGAGAGAAATACTCTTAGTGGTCTTTCTTGACGTATGCTTTCTCTTCTTGTTGTTAATATTCCTGCTTTATCGCATTCTTCTTTGTTTTGAGAATGTTGTCCCTAATTATATGACCACAACTGTATGTGTCCATGTTGCCATTCAGCTAGAAATACTTCCAAAAAGTTTATTTTGTGTTTTCTTTATTCCAAATATTGTAAATAATATGAATAACATTTGAAATTCTACATAAATATAGAAGAAAATATTTACTACACTTATTTTCAGGAATTTTTGAAGAATATGAATAGATTTGTTTTTTTTAAATAAAAATACGATATCTTTTGATTTGTTGTGGGAGATTATAAAACAAAGAATAAACGGGTGTTCACATCCATATACTAGATGGTTACTTAAGGTCTGATTTTTCGCACATTTATGTACAAAAAGGGGAGCTTTAGAATGTGGTTTGCCAATTTGTGATGTGTCTTGATTGTGGAGCATACATTTTGTATCTGCTAAATATGTGTCTTTCTAATATGTATTTTTCTACGTCCAAAGATCGCATTTGACTTCGGTCGAAGTGGATATCAGTTTACAGCTGGCGGTGCATCACCACTAGGTGGATCCTATTTACCAAAAAAAAATGTATGAATTAAAAGTAGCACACAACTAGAGTGCTGTTCTATCAGATTACCCGTCCTCCTGATGCCCGATCATTGGGCTTCCTTGAGTTGTAAACTTTGATGAAAGAATTCGGCCTTATGAAATACAGAATCACAGCCAGAATCATGAACATGGTCATCATGGTGAAACTGGTATCCTCACTGGTGCTTGGATTCGGAAGAATGCTGGGCACTGCACATTGAATTGAATATTTATATTGCAAAGATAAATTTTGGTAAGGAATAAATACTTACGGTCTATGCATTCGGTGTCTGTGCAGTGCGACTGGCTCTGCCGAATCTAAAATTTGGAAATATTTTTTGCGTTTTTTTTTTATAAGTAAAGAAGTATAGAGTACGAATGGATAAGTTTGTAGTTACTATTGATAGCAGGCGGCGCATTGCCATCTCGTGGGTCCAAACACATTCACAACTGCAATCGTCACCCATCGTGGAGAAGACTGGTTATCGGTTATTGGATTGATGGAATGAAATGCTGAAAAAGTGAAGTTGATAATATAATATATAAATTGCATGAGGGGAGTCTAATAAATAAATGCATGGTTTTTCATGAAATTGCATACTCAAAATTGTCATATACACTTTTTGAAGTCTACGAAGCTAGCTACGGATCGAGCTGTCTGAAGCAAGTATCAAAGCAGTGATTCCGTAGAATTTGGGAGGTTCACTGAGAAGGAGGTTCAAATTTTACGACAGCTTTTTTTACGAAACATTTTTTTTTAGGACAGAAGAGGCGTGTCTCTTCTTATCCTACTCCATTGCCTCAAGCTCGCCCGATTATTTCTTGCGTGATAGCTTCAATTGGCCGTCCAGACTGAGGATCGTTCAGTGGAGTCTCCATAAACATAATTTCCGATTCACTAGTTTGCTCGTCGACATAGCAGAAGTTAATAAACCGGTACACATAGTAATAAAAAGTCACTCTATTAGTGCCTACCCAAATGAACAACTCCTTTCCCGCCAGCTCGTCCGAGGCGTTTTTCCAGCTTAAACTACGGCAGTTCCTGACAGAAGTTTATTAAAAGAACGATTTTCGAACCCAATTTAGACACGGTTTCTGTTAACCCAAGCTTTGCGCGAATGGCTAAGGTAAATCCATATAGGACCATTGGTTTCTAAAATGCAAATTCATGGCGCTGAAATTGAGATGAGTAAAGCAGAAACTTTATTATTGAGTCATGTTTGTACTCTTTTTTTAAATGGAAAATTTTACGAAATTTGCCGCATTAAATGTAATCTACTAAGGTAAGATCATGTCTGCGCATAAATTTCATAAATAACGACCCTTATTGTTAGCCAAACAAAGTAATAATAATTTAGTTTAACTTTAATCGGAAACAATTATTAACTAAACATCGGAAAATCTTCAGTTAGTTACTTAAGCAAGAAAATTTAGTTAATCAACCAAAGTATGTCTGATTCCTCTGAATTGGGTCAACCAAATGAAATTTGTAATACATGGGTTCATGAGTAAGGTAATTGAATGTTAATGAATACTTCACGTCTCATTTGAACGCTTAAAATAAATAAATACGTACATTAATATTGTTTCAAATATAATGTTCAATTTGTTTCCATTTATAAAATTATTTTTGGTTTTGGTTTATAAAGCGACGATGATGATGACTTATGGTATTGGCATTTTTCCGGAATGGCCTTTTGGACACGACAGTAGCAATTGAGTCAGTCACGATCACCTTTAATGGAGATGGGTTGTTTGACGTCATGTTTTCCTCGAAAAGTTGAATTTTTTATAAAATTAAGCTTTCTCTCTTGTTTTTTTTTTATTCATTTAAGACAATATTGATATAACTTACATAATTTTCGTAAAGAAATATTGAAATCGGATTGGTACTCTTTAGATTTTAGATTGACTCTTAAATTCAAACTAACGAGCTTATATGTAACTCTTTGCTAAGTTGTGTCTTGACCTTTTTTGTAGAACTTTTTGAGTTCTGAAACTCTGCCTTTAAAGAAGCGTTCGCAAAAAATGCATTCTTTTACATTATTGGTCGCCACTAAAACCCTTTTATTTAAATGTCGTAAATTATATAAATATAACAATTTGCGTCCATTGTAAATTTTTGAAATCGGATCGGTAGTTTCGAAGAGACTTGCAAACATTACCTCTTTATACTTGTATAGCTTATGCTTGATGAAACCGATGATTTTAGTCTTGACAATGAACATTGCAGGTAATCCGAAAAAAAAAACGGATCTTTGAGAATGCAGTTAAGGTAGCTTGCCAACATTCTCCCCAAAAAAAAAAACACTCAATAATATTCTCCAGTTTTCTCTCATTCATTTCGATTTGACCGCATCTGTATAACTCAGGCTCAGATTTTCAACGACCCAAGCTTAGTTTCTACGTTAACCTTTACCCAATAAGGAAAAGGAAATTACTTAAGGGAGGAAACGGAAATTAAAAGGAACAGCAACCATATATTTATAGACAACTGTGTAGATAAATTGTCTGTATCGACAAACAGGGACAACTTAGTATTCTTCTGTATGGCGTTATCGAAATACATTATTTACACGCAAAAATAGAAGTCTCAATAATGTAAACCTATATGTTCTGTGCTAATTAAGATAAAATTGCGATTGCTGGTTGAGTACTTCGGCGCTTGTTCAGATAAGGCGTTTCGACGAGAAAGCTTTTTAGTGATGACATACATCTGGTTTATTCTAAATAGAAACAATCGATATTCTAGTCTAAAAACCCTATTTACTCGGTTTTTAAAAAAAACGGCGCTTTCATTCATGTTGAACAAACAGAAAATCAAAATGGGAAAGCTAACTTTTTGGCTAGCACGTAATATTTATACTTATCGAGCTACATAATCACTACTAAATTGCTCAACAAGCTACAGAATGAAGTAAAGCATTAAATTGCTTCATGTTTATCAATAAACGATCGCGCGACGGCAACACACACTTACTTTTCCAACTGTATGAACGATCAAGTTAAATGCAATGCAAAAAAAAAAAACAATTTCTACTTTGATATACTTGAAACTAAGGAAAATAAATGTCTCTTACTTCTAACGGACACCGACCGAAGCCAACTACACCCAAATACACCCACTTTCATTTATTAAGCTGCAAAATCTCCTACAAAACCGTCATGTACACAACAATCAGAACCGTGATCGCGAACGTTAAATACAACAAATTATAAGCTCTGCATTTGAACGAGTAAATAACTCGAGTTTAGCTCACAAAACGTTCCATAGGAAAATAAATAAAATAAAAAGATAAGCTTCTATTGTCGTGTTCCGCTTAACAAAAAGTATAATGTTGGCAAAAATAGTTCAAACAGCAGAAATCAAACACCCTGACCTAGACGGCATAGGATTCGGTATTCGTAGATAACTAAAAACTGATGAGTAGCAGAAAGCCCAGCTCGAGTTAAGAGCTGTCCTCCAAAATATAAATATCAACAAAAACCAGCTGGCTTATAAATACTTACAAAGGTGGAAATACAAATAAATGGATTTGCACGATTTGTGCCAAAGCAATGTAAACACAACAGAAGGCAGATGAACTCACTAGTGCAGCAAATCCAGAGAGAGGGAAAGAATCTAACTAACTAAAACAAAAGAAAATAAAGCAAAACTTGCGATGTGGCAATCGTGCCATAAATAGGGAAGATCTTTCTCACAAGAATTTATTCAGGTTTTTGCTACTTTTTTCGTTTTTGTTTACTGGAAGCTTTTTAATATCGATTTTGAAGGCGTTTTTTTAGGATAACACAGATTTAATTTTGGATGGAACTTACTCTTCCCTTATTGGTTGGAAGTTGGAACTTCAACCGGATTTAACTGCAGATGTTTTTTTTATTTTCTAGGCAAACCACATCTACAGCCCAATACTAGGCTTAGCAAATAGAAAACCAAAGTCGATTAATTGGAATGACTGCAATTCTCCTTCTACCCAGTTCACACGAACAAGTTGAAATGTCAAATGGTACTTCACGGATGAAAAGAGGTGTTGACAGCAACAAGCGAGCTGTGAGCGAAATATGGATGTAGTTTTAGTTAGTTTTTACTTGATTACTTTTAACATAAACAGTATGAACCATTTCTTATTTCATATGAGTACGATTTTATTTTAATTTAGTTTCACTTAACATCGAATTTTTCTCACAATAAAGATTACACGGGAACATTTTCCCCCCTTTTAGTCGGAAGATTTTAAATATTGTATATTCTTCAGTTTATAGGACCAAATGTTTACTCGCATTGAAGCCCCACTTGCTTTAGTTTAAAGTTTAATACCATCGCGATTTACCGCAGTGTCTGTCATTCGTCTTATCGCGTGTATCATTTATCTACGAAATTAAGATTGTTATTTGTTTTACGAACAAATTTTTTTCAGTACTTAACTATTTGATGTCATATGAAGCACGTATTGTTGACATTAATGATCAATATATTTCGTTCCTTTATTTATTTATTAAAGGGGAATAATATTGGTTTTATGAAAAATATTCATCCAACATGAGCTTGTAATGTGCAAGGAGCCATCGTATAAATGAGTTCGGCAAATTCCCTAAACTCGATTAAGCCCTACTTGCCATACCACTGTTTAAGACCCAACTGGTGCTACAATTGAAGCTTATGGACCACCATTTGCGTTGTACGTTCGATAAATGGCTGACTACTCATATCTGACTTCATGGTTATGTTAACACGCCAAATAGGCATTTTTGCAGTAGGACTATTCACGTTCAAGACCTCATTTTATTCCGAAAAAGTCCAGAAGTAGAATTAACCCATTTTTTTCTTCCAAGTCTGAAATTAATGCCATAATTACCGTGAATGGCGAGAGCTACGAGCAAGTGAATCACGATTGATTGCTTCTGCCAAAAACAATCACCAAAGAAATCAGTTGCAGTCGATGAATTAGAAGCCAACGTGGGTTGCGTTATTGCCAAAATAAGGTCGGCTACGCTGGATCACGTGACGTAAAAAAAGACCAAAAGGATGGCTTTCAGCACAGCCGCGTTGGCCATTTTCCTAGAGTTTTTTTTTCGATATTATTTATTGGTTATGCTTGGAAGTCGGACGGCGACATCAAACTTTTGTTGACGGAGATTAATGGAGACAGTACTTTACGTATATTCTAGACACAACCGTTTATGTGCATTGGAAGACTTTTTTCATCACTCTGTTGCAAATATTAAGCCTTCACAGCGAAGTCAATGATTTTACCTGAACCTTAACTAACTGGGCTATAATTACTTACCAAACCACACAATATCAACGTTAAGTCATCGGCTTAATATCTCATCAATGACCACTTTTGGACCCACGATTTTGTAGCCAAATGACTATAAAAAAAATGTTACGCTTTAGTTACTTAGGTTTGTACACGATCACTTGTAATGCAAATGAGGTCTAACACGTTCTAAATCTCACTGACAATTTGTATTCAATTGCAAATTTGTTGTCACACGAAGCTAGATATTTAAGCCAATCATCGAAGCTGACGTGGTGGTTCCAATTGTGAATAAAAAATTATGTATACAATTATACATTCATCACTCAGTCAGACGATTTGTTATCTATCATTTCCAAGCTTACATTCTCTCGAACAGGGTGCTTAGAACCTTCTTTTATTATTTTTTCCCAAAAAGTGGTAACAGGCATCAAAAGACGCAATAAATTATCAAACGAAGAATTACTTTTGCAAACTGCTGTTGAGTAATAAAGGATTGTTTCGAACGACTAAGCTCACATAATACAAGACCCAAATAATCTCGGTTGTGCTATATGACCCATGATCACAGACCTTGCTAAGCACAAGTCCTTCACTTGATTTCCGGTTCCCTTTGTGGAGTAAAGCTTTATGGTGTGTTCGGTGTGTTTCAGTTACAACTGTTGTGGCTTAGAGGCAGGAAAGGAAAACTCATAATCTTAGTCTCCTACAGTCTACTTTGTGTATGCAATCGGACGCATTTAGGTAAGATTCGCATTGGCTTGAGAGACTTATTGGCTTATGCTCATGTTCATCTCGAACTGGAGCTCCATCGGATTAATTATACGGAAACTAAGTTTAACTTACGCGAATATGGGGGTTTAAGTGTAGTTTTTCTAAAAAAGGAATCCAAAAAGAACGGCCTTAGCAAACTCTTTAGTCTTAACACGTCGCAATGTTGTCTCGATAGCTATGTTGACAGTGTTCCCGATATCGTCTTGCTGCTATCCTTGACTTACATATTTCCATACTTGCACCTGGTTCCGGGATGTAAAAACGCTGTCATGTGACTTCTTCAACCTAATTTTTGAAATCGCCAGGTGTCTACATGGAAGGACATGCTATGTCATTGATGCAGTGAAGAAGTTTCTCTATCTCGGGACAAATGTCAGTTCCATAAAAGACACCGAGATGGAGATCTAGCGAGAACTTATCATTTATAATCGATTCTTCTTGGTTTTTCTCCAAACAACTTGGATCAAAATTGCTATACACTTGAGCCTAATATTAGATGACAAGCAAGGAAGAAGAGCCGAAGAGCTTTTTGAAACATTCGAAAGAAAAATCCTCGCCATATAAGCATACGTTCCTGTCTGCGAGCAGTGCGACTGAAGAAAAAGATTCAACCGCGAAGGCTTTTGTTTTCATTCACATCAATGGCTGTTGACATCAATGACTGCCTTCGAATCCCGAACCTCCGATTCACAGATCAAGCTTTTGCAGATCTAAGTATGCTTGGTATAACCAATGGAAGCAAGTTTTCTTTTGATCTCCTCGTGTATGAATGGCAAACTGAATTTTTTCAACCTGCTTTTAAAAGGGGTGAATCTGCTTCATCTCAAGATGCTCCATATAGCCTTGTTTTGCAATGTTTGTAGTACTGAGGAACAGAACTCAAAGGGTGGCTTTATTATGGTGCTGTACACTTGTATTGACGTTGGAATTACATTTTTTCCGGATCCTCATGAAAAATGCAATTTTTTTCGCAATCTTTCTTCATATATATATTCCATGTCTGGAATACATGAGGTCCTTAACAATGATAATACTAAAGTATGTTCCGATTCTAAATTTATCAAAAAGAACGCGAACTCGATGTTCTTGCTTATCTCCATGCACATAGTTTCCGATTCGTTAAGCTTCAGTTTGGTCATCTTAAGCCATCTATTAATTACCGTCGTGCGCAGCTCGTTGATATAAATAATGAACAAAAGAGCGCCAAGTGTGGAACCGTGGGGAGCCCTAAAACTGATATTTGACGCCTGCGAACGGATACCATTAACTTTCGTGTTCCCTGTGTTCTTTTCCCCTTAATCCATATTCGTAAAGTTTTTTTTTAAGCAAGCAAATTGACTGCTGTTTCGTATGATTGGGGTGTTCTGATTACAATATTTGTTGTTCTCCATATTAGAGTTGCTTCTTTACTTCTTGCTCCAACACTTTCTCAAACATTTTGAATGTGTTAACTGGACGAAATACTTCGCAGTTTTTGGTTCTCGACCGGTGTTATCTATGACAATTTTCATGAGCCCGGAAACTTTTCAATTCTCAGCGATTTATTGACTATGTCCAAACAAGATCGATTCTATAGCACTCCAATTATCCTGTATCATACGTCGTGTAATATTTTCATAATCCGGCTTGTATTTTTAATCGTTTTAGGTATCTGCTGCCCGGCGGAACTCAAAATCAAGCCATAATATTCATACGAGGCAAATATATTGCGAAGACAATCGACTCGTTTCATCAACGACGCTACGTGACTTCCCCGGTTTAACAATTTTTATCAGTCGCAGTTCGGTGGTACAGCCACTCTCGGTATTAAAGATGTTTAAAAACAATTTGCACTAGTAAAGGGTTTTTCAATAAGAGCGCTACAAAAGTTTTTTTTAAATAAAACAAAAACGGTTTTGAATATCAATGAAATGCTTTATTTCTGTGAAAGTACGTTTGATGCCATTATGTATGGAACTCGATTTCTTTTGCATGGCCACCACGGGCACGCTTGTAGAAGTCCAGACGCTGAACCCAATTTTCGACGATTTTATAGCATAAATCGGCCGATACTGCTGCAATTTCACGTTCGATATTCGTGCGAAGTTCATCAATCGGCGCTGGCTTGTTGGCATATACCATAGACTTAACGTAGCTCCACAGGAAATAGTCTAACGGCGTCAAATCGCACGACCGAAGCGGCCAAGCGACTGAACCATTTCGTGAGATAACGCCTTCTCCAAACTTGGTTTCTAATAAATTGATTGTGACATTCGCTGTATGGCTTGTGGCGCCATCCTGTTGGAACCACATGTCCTCCAAGTCCTTATCATCCAATTGGGGCCAAAAATATTCGGTTACCATTGAACGGTAGCGATCCCCATTCACAGTAACGTGCTGGTCTTGATCATCACGGCAGAAGTACGGCCCAATGACGCCGCCGGCCCATAAACCACACCAAACCGTAATTTTTTCGGGATGCAATGATGACTCATGGAGTACGTGTGGATTGCTGCCTGACCAATACCGCATATTTTGTTTATTGACGGAGCCATTCAGCCAGAAATAAGCCTCATCGCTGAAGATGATTTTTCGATGAAAATCCGAATCATTTTCAAGTTGTTGCTCAGCCCAATTCACGAAAAAACGACGCTTCTGGTGGTCAAGCGGCTTCAGTTCTTGCGTTAAATCTTGTAAGGATGTAGGCCAAGATCTTTTCGCAAAATTCGCCACAACGACGTCACAGAGATGCCCAACGCTTGAGAACGACGTGTGAGAGACACATTTGGGCTTTCTGCAACTGAAGCTTCAGCGGCAGCAATATTCTCGACACAACGGGCACTTCTTTGTCTCACTGGCACGGGAACATTTTTTACTGTACCTGTGGATGCAAATTTTTCCACTAGACGCTCAATTGTTGATCTGCTAGGACGATTATGACGACCATAAATTTGACGTAGCGCTCTTAACGTTGAGGCCACTGACTCCGAATTTCGGTAGTAAATTTTAATAATTTCGACTTGTTGTTGGCTCGTATATCTTTCATGATATGGCAAACCTTACTGAAGAGAAAAGTCAAAAGAGCAGCAAGAAATATGGCGTCGTTTGCTGTCCCTGACGCTCTACATTTGTTGTGTCCCTGTTGAAAAACCCTTTACTTATCACTCTTTTTAATGCGCTATATAAGGGTATTGATAACTCTCTTGGTCGCGTGTTTATAATAAAGAAACAAACAAAAACATGAAGGGTTCCGTACCACCCTTAACTAAACAGCACTTTAGATTTCTTTAATTTTTCATTTCTCTTAGCACATATAATATGTATGTTCGAATGACGATTGGTTATGTTGTCATTCGAAGCGACCCCTGGCATTGATTTTATAAAACCTTTCGGACACAGAGTAATTTTCTACTTACAGGCACTTTCAATAAGTGAAATGAGAGAACGGCATTTGTCAAAAGCACAAGTTACAAAGTATGCCTTTTTACTCTTATTATGTCTCTTATTGGAATTGCATGTAACCCGTGGCGTAGCATGTCAACACTACCAATCGTCCACTGCTCTATGAAACGGAATCATTGCCTACCTTCAGGCAGTTAGTAAACTTAAGGAAACAAGTTTTTTGTATGAGGACCCTTCTTCGCTTTTATTATTCGTTATTATAGCGGCCATAGAAGTTCACATTCTGTGAAAATTTTAAGTATCTATCTATGACTATGTGCGAACGGAACCTTTAAAATATTATATTTTGTTAAGACTAAAAGACTCCAAAAGCTTGGGTCACAAAAAGTGGGGCACTAGCAAAAGCTTGATGAAATTTCCCTGATTTGATCTGTATACCATAAGCAATCGGTATTTCAATTCAATTTCTCTCCTATAAATGCCATTGACTCCAAGGAAACATGTTATAATGGTCATTCAGTCTAGTGGCTAAAACGAACATCAAGGTTACTCCATTCGATTTCTCTAGCTTAGATTAACAAAAGTCGGTAGACCGCCACCATTTAGTTGCATAACCTCTTGCTACCGGTTTTTGCAGGTACCTGTATTTTTCCAAAAAACATTCTACAACTCTTCCGTGCGAATTGCCGGCTTGCAACTGCAACACATGATTTAATTTGGTAATAAATCAAATACGTATCAGCAAATACGTTAAGTTTCCTTCTATTTTTGATCAGAAGCGTATATATCTGGGAAGCATTTCAGTTGAGATTCATCACTTCCAGTTGCCAATTGCTGGTTAACCACTGAGTCTCTCCAAATTACACTCCATACATTGGTGGAGCTGTATCTAGTGCATTTGAAACTTCAGCCGCATGCGTCAACAGTGGCCACTTGGGTTCTTTGCGCGCTGCAAAACAACTCTATCGTTGGTTCGCTGCATTCTGGCTATGGAACATTTGGCACAGCTTCTTCGGGCTTACAAATCGAGGGTATAAAAAGGCTGTTGCCCGATGAGTTCTTCCATTAGTTTTGATACCGTTGCCTGGGCCAAATCCTTGGAACTCGAATCCAGAAGAACAGGATTAGAAGTACAAAAAATAAATAACTTTTGAAATGTCTCTTGGTTGACTAAAGATTAAAAAGAAATCTTCTCCTAAGTTTTCTTTAGTCTTACAAAATTAATTAAATTATGAAAAGTGATTAAGAATTAGAAAAAATTAGCAAGAGTGGTTTTAGACAGCGGATTAAATAAGTGAATTGTGCTGGAAGTGCAACGAAGATAATGTGTGTTATTTAGTCCTAGATTAGGGCTGATAATATAAAGGTACGGTACTGGTGAAAAATCATTTTATAAACTTTTATCGAGCAAAATACAATAATTTAAGTCTTTATTACTTTTTTCGAAAAAAATGAACTAAAACAGATTAAAAAATAACTAAGTGAATTTTCGTACAAACAAAATAATTGATTGGATAAGTAGCCAAAAATTAAACTTCTTAGGTTTAGTTAATTTTTTTTTATTTAATATAATTGCAAAATAAAAAATATAAAAATTCTTGCAAATTGGACCTTAAATTTAGAATGTTAAAGTTTCTTAAACAAACTAAACTACTTTTGGATTTATTTTGTGAAGAAAATTTTCCATTGAGGCAATAACGTGTTGGTATTTATAAGTGCGTTGAAAAGTTTTTGAAAAATTTCGATTCTGCGGTTTTTGGGCGTTGTCTGTTGTCTCTAAAAAATCTTTTTTGTCCACACACATGAAAAATACTATTATAAAGATGACCGAAAGTTAGATTTTTTCTATCTTTTAGGCCTTTTATTTAAAATTCATATAAATATAAAACTGAGTTATTTCTTAACTTAATTTTCAACCATTCAATTTTTTATTCTGTTGCTGTTATTAAATTATTTTCCGTTTTTAAGTCAGACTTCACATGAATCATTTATCCAGTTTTTATGCAAATGATGGAGTTAAGTGTCTCCTTCGCGTTTTCGAAATTTACATATTGCATGAATAAATATGCCCTTTTTATAATTTTGCATTTGTGCGTACTTACAAACATAATATTTGAAAGCCCACACAGTTTTTCAGAGTAAGATGCACAACAAAAATATATTTTTAAGTGCATTAACTAAAGAACTTTAGATGAGAAGACTTTCTTGGAATATCGACAAGAAAAGCTCAAAATTATTTAGTTTTAAGATATGTATTTAACTTTTGTATCTTGGGATATGTTTTTAACACAGTTTTTCAAATCATATAGAATGGTTGACGCCCTTCATTTCCCATACACTGAAAGCCCGATTTATGGAGTTTGTTACTATCCTTACCAGATTAGCAGCGTTTGGCAATATGTGCCCGAACGTTGATCTATCAGTGTTGTAGATTCCTTGGACAAACACCACATTGGTCACTTTTGACCATCACCCGGGCTGAACTAAGTGTCGCTGTAGCCTCATTTACTTCAAAAAACAGGGACCAAAAATCCATCCAAAAATCATTGCATATCACGTTGTGACTTTAACCGTAGGAAGGAGTCTTTCCCGATGGTCTTAAATGTGCTTAGGTTATACCTTTATTGCATAGAGGGTCTGCTGTTGAAATGCATTATTATAAGCCTATCTCTCTTTTTCCGATTCTAAGAAAAAATTTTAAAAAACTGATAAAAAAGTCAAATCCGCTGAAGATACAATTTTATAATTAACAACCAAAATAATGTCGAACCTTGGGAGAAAAAGTGCACACCTGGATTATTTGTAGAAATCATTTAAGCTGTCGGTATAGTCCATCACAACATTCTGTTGAGAATACTTGAAAAGGTGGGTTTTCATGGGTTAATCTTAGAATGACTTAAGCCTTACCCTAAAAAATAGATTAAAAAGAATCAAGATCAATGAATTCAGAAGTTATGCTAAGATTCTCAATTTTAGGGTGCCACAAAGTTCAGTTTTAGGACCCATTCTATTTCCGATTTACATCATAACTCTTTTTAATCTTGATTTTAAAGGGGCTCTTTTGGCTTTTGTAGTTGACATAGGTTTCTCGTATGTGCTTATAGCCGTCTAGATTTGGTTTTCCATTCAAATTCGCCCAAGAGAACTTGATTATTAGCTTCGATTTCTAAAGGAACTAATTGTCACACGTTTAATGAGAGCATAACTTGGAGTGGCAACTCTTTTTGTATACAAAATTATCGCGATTTAAAATTCCGGGGGCTTACAATACTCACTAGACTAAGTTTCACGAATCATTTGGGTGATTAAAGAAACTATTTTCGTTGCACTCTTTGACACTTATTTTATTTGCGAATGTTTGTTTCACAAGTCTATTAAAAATAATAAACTATGGAATTGTACAATCTAGACTTTAATATGGAAATATCATTGGAAACATTTTCGAAAAGCTGGACCTGAAACTTTTTTCTGTGACCTAAAAAATCTTCCTGTACGTAATTCATACTGTCTAAAGGTGTTGAAAATTTTCATCATAAGGTCGTGTAATCGGAACTTTCACCTAATTTTAACTTATAACTTACGAGGAAATCTTTTGAACATAGTGTCTGTGCCAATTTTTTCAACGCGCTTATGGAATAAACTTCCGCAGGCCGTCAGAGCAATAACAATACTTGGAACCCTTATAAAACTCATTAAATACTGGTTTCTCCAGTTCAATTCAACCAGTCTCGATTTTTTTTTTCTGACTTTCTGTCTTCATCTCATTTTAATTTTAGCCTGAAGTTGCTTGAGCATAGTTAATTATAGAGTGTTTTTTTTAAGTGATGTCTCCAAACTTCTTAGAATTATAGCTACACTAAAAATATATATCTGATAAGAATTACTTGATTTCTTATTCAGATTTTATAATTTACTATAAGTTCCTAACCCAATATGCATTTATATTCTTTTTTAATATTTATTTTTTAATGACATGTTATTTTAACACAATTTTTCTACTTCAAATACAGGAGGTCTATACTATGTAGTAATAGAACACAGCGAATTTTATTTAACTTGTATGAAATAATAAATAAATCAAATAAAAAAATTGAGGTTTGTGAAAATGGGCTTAAATTGTGTCCTTTGAAACATTTTCGAAAAGCACCTTACGCTTTCGAAAAGCACCTCACGTTTTCAAAAAGCACCTCACGTTGTAGATTGAAAATTCCAAGATGACGTGGGGATAGCAAAATTATCTCAATGTTCTCTGGAGATGTGATGAGCTAAGAGACTCCAGTTCTTCGTCATGTTGGTTTGTTTGCACATAGAGGTCACATTACGACTGCCTTCTGGGACAGGATAGGACCCAACAGCTACATTAAAGCGATCTCGGAAGGCGTTAAGGTCAAGCTTGTCAAATGGGACCACTCCCGTTTCCCTACGAACCCTTGTTCTCAAATAATAAGTCATTTTAAAATTGACCAACTGATAGGCCATGATAAGCTTTCTGTCTCCAGTCTTCTTTTATCCAATTTTTCTACAAATTTTGTATGACTTTTAAATTTGGAAGAAATCCAAAACAGTCTTACTCTTGAGGGTGAATGTCACGTTTTAAAACCTATGGGCTCACAATGTTGAATCCATTAATTATAAATAACCCTGCTAACAGCCGTCCAGTCAGGATTAAGATCGCATCATAACTATACGAGTGCAATTTGAAGTTTTTGTTTTAAATCGTTCGGAGGTTTTTTGGCATAGTCCTGTTACTTACTGGATACTTTTGTATAAATTTTATAAATTAAAAATCTATTCTTAATACATTTTTTCCGCACCTTAATTAGTCGAAATGTATATGATAAGAAAAAGTTAACCTCGGTGGTAGGAGTTCCACGAAGATCGGTTCTCGGCCCCATGCTTTTCAGTGTGATAAACATTCATGTACGCACCTCAGATGTATGCAAACCATTGGAGGATCTGAGCTTAAGCTTAATATGTTTTTATGAGGCCTTAAAAACTTCAGTGCCTGACATATTACTATCCAAATTATTATTATATGGATAGTGTGTTATTTTATTATTATGATATTATATTATAATTAGCTGCCGCAAAGTTTGTTGGAGGCCTTACTTTCCTACCACTCGGACAAAAATGTTTTGGTTTATTTATTTTCTAGATAAAATTATCGTCCCAAGTACGATTTTAGCCATGTTTTCGGAAAAGTTTCGTACTATTTCCCTTAATTACAGATAAACAATCGCAACGTTTTAAGGCTGCTTCAATAAATAACGCATTGTTTCCTCTACATTGTTCCCGACCCTTACCTGCATACTCTCTGAATCGCAGTGAGGAAAGTTTCATTATAAAAGATGTTTTATGTTGTGGGTATTAACTTATTGCTCAACCGCCATCTGGTAGCTTTGGTCCACTGCAAACATAAGTTCGGCATTAAGATAACGCAGTTAACCAACTTCATTTGCTTACGGACAGAGATCTTGACAAGTGTCCGCTTTCATGTAAGGAAACACTAGGAGTTCAATGGTAAATTATTGTGAGAATAATATTTAAATATTTTCTCCGGGTTTTCTCCGGTAAAGAGATCTTTGTTTTCAAGGCTCATAGCCCGCGAATTACATCTGATTTACGTACTTTTCCTCTTAGCTGTCATCAAGAAAGTGTCAAACCATTCGGTTCCAAATCTACAGTTTTTGCAAAATATATGGAGTATCTTAATTTAAACGGGAAGATTGGCTATTGAACCTGTTTACAATTTTACATCAGACGGAATGTTCAAGTTTTGAGTTCAAACGTAAATGCTAACTTGGCTCCTATTATTACCTATTGCAGAAAACATTTTCAAGTTTCAACCATTAATTCGTGAGTAAATAGCTTGAAAACCTTTAAAATGTAGCACATAATTGTTATTTTTATCATTAAAATTATTATTATTATTATTGAAGTTATAATAGTTATTAATTTTTTTTTCATTATTATTATAAATATTATAGGAATAATATTATTATAAGGATCATAATAATTTTTATTATTATTTTTGAAATAAAACTTATTTTGTACTCTTTTCTGTTAACATACTATACATACCTGTACTACTACTTCTAAATTTAAATATTTAACCGGATCGTTTGACGTCAGTATAAGCAAATTTGACTTCTTTAACCAGTTTAAGATTCATTTACCTTTTTTTTAAGTCGCTTTCCAAGTCCGTTGCTCACGTTCGATACGGTCAAAGATCATTTCATTTTGTGATGTAGAGTAACGCGTTTAGATTTTAAATCCAGCAAATGTCCAGTCCAAGTAGTTATTAAATTAAATCAATTGCTAGTGCAAGAATTCGCTCAAGACGTTATTGACTTCCGACTAAAATAGTAACTCAAAGGTTACAGGTTTGTAAAATTTTAAATACTTTTATAGTTTTTTAAGCAATTAATCGATTGATTAATATCGCATTGAGCTGATTAAGTGAAGTGTAATAAGTGTTAATACGTAGGCAGTGTAAAATTATATGAAATTCATTACTTTTAGCAAAAAACCGGTCCATATTGATTTTTTATTTCAAAAAACAGCAGAACCTCTTTTTTAAGATCTACACAAAAATTTAAATTTGTTATATCGACATTTATATTTTATGCCAAAATTGTGGTAAGAAAATGCAAACATTTTTGAATGAATTCAAAATTCAGTGTTGCAGTTTGAGACTTCAAAAACATGAGCATTATAAACATCACATTGTTTTCACCATTCAATTGAATGTAATCATACCATAATAGGATTTTCATTTCACATAACTTGTGTTAGAAAAATGGATCGCTTGTGATTATTTTGCTGAGAATGAAGATAAATCAAAATTTGTTTTTAACCCAATGACTTTCGGGTATTTCGAGTTGTCAGAAACTGTGACCGGTTTCCTCAAATTAATAGAATCGTAATTCAAGTGATAACGTCAAATCATTTGGAATGAAGACGCACAGATTGGGCGTGAGCAAAAACAAACCGTGACATTGGAAAGCATGTTTTAAATTCGCTTAAACAAGTTTGATCGTCAATAAAATCAAATGATTGTGGCATTATTCATGCTGTCTTAATGATTACAAGAATTTTTTCAAAAAGTCTACCATGTATTTTTCCACACCGCGACGGAGCTTGAGCCTAGTTAGTTATTTATGAGGACTCTGTGTCTCGTAAAATTTGATATATTTCTCGAAATCGTCAAATTCCGAATTAAGTTTGTAAGTTTATTGGTTTGGTAAACAATATTAAATATAATTCTCAGCGGCGCACAGTGGGCGTTTTGAAAGGAAGATCGGAAAACTCTGCAATATAAAACGGGCAATGATGAAATTTGGAGTATTGGATTGGGCTTCCAGACGCTTCGGGTTTGATTTTAAATTAATTGAAGCAAAGTTATCGTATTTTTTTTTTGAACTAAGGTTTAAATTGATTTTATTATAAGCGAAAATCAACACTTTTTTCAAATAAATAATATACTTTAGAAACTTGAAAATAAATATAAAATTATAATAAATAAAATAAAATATAAAAAATAAAATGAAAGTAAATAATTAATTCAAGAGCGCATTCACTACAAGGAAGAATGTTCTTCTTTAATTCAGGTCTCAAGTGGGTTATCAGTGGATCAGGTGATATCATGTGGTAAATATCTTCATTTCTTGATAATCGGAAACACTTACAAGTGTGATGAATCCTATAATACTTGTAACCTTATTTCTCCTTTCCTAAGCCACTTCTTCTGCTCTTTGAAGTTAAATTCTGTTGCTGATGCTGGCATTGCTACAAAGATTTCTAGTTTAGCTGTGTCTTCTAAGTAAACACAAAATTATTGGATTACAATTGAAAAATTATTGCAAGTCACTTTCACTTTTACTTTTCATCAATCTTAAATCAATGTTGGTGATCTCGAAAAGCAGGAATTCCGAACAACCTTCATGGCCGTCTTTCGTTGTTCCACTTCCTTGTTACACTTGGTTAACTCTTCGCTTGTTTTCGTCTCTTTGAATAGCTCAAGTAAATCCATGCTTTAAATCTTAAGTTATAACTCAGGTGCGATACGTTTTTAATAAATCTCATCCGTGTATGCAGGGCTGACGTTCTTAGTCGAAGAGCTGTCTCGTTCAGTAACTTAGCATGCAACTTGGATAGGTCATTCATCTCCGAAGGTTTAGTTCCACAAGTGAAGCAGTTGCTTGATGCAGTTGTATTGTGCGCTTCTTGTCCGTCCATCATTGTAAAATGAACAGCCTGTTATAGTAGTATTTCCGTGCTACTAGGATTGTTGTTTGCAAGTTATTTACTATGCTCTTTTTTCAGAATTTATTGAATTAACGGTTTCTTTTATAAACCTTAAAGGTCTTCAATATCGATTCGAGGAGCTGGTGCTTAAACCATATTTTGTCATCCTGATTTGTGACAAGAATAATAATGAGAACATCGATGTTAAAACTCTTTAAGAACAAAAGCATACTGATAACTTAAAAAAATTAACATAGACGCAACGAATTGGCTGATACCAACTTCATATGTTAACAATTCTTCTTATGGCTTTTCTTTAACAGTTGTCTTTTGTTGTCAATGAAATTGAGGGGAATGTTAGGTGGAAGAATAAGGTGTAAGAAAATGGCAATTTTGGACTGGACCTTTTTTTGTAAGCTTACATAAGTTCACATGCTCTGGTCACTTTTTTTCACTTGCTATATTATTATATTTTAAGTAAACTATTAAAAATTGGAGTTGTGAACTTTTAGGTGTAGTAGAAGAGTCGAACTTTTTATGCTCTAAGAATAACAAGAAAGAAATCCAAAAGAAAAACGAACGAAATCCCACAAAGCACGGCAAAATAAATAAAAAATTTTGGAGTTTTTTCCGCTCTTACCCCACAGTACTGCGATCGCAAGCTATCTGCAATGGATGATTTATTGGAAAAAAATAAACATCCTTAGTGACCTCAGAAGTATGCTGTTAGGGTTTGTATGAATATATTTAGTTCACAACTTCGAGTTTATTTAGATCTCTTAATTTTGGGGGAGAGTACGATAACTTGGGCGCCAAAAATTGATAACGATTTCTTTTTTTTTAAATTGACCCTACCTCCTAAACGGTGCGAGATAGACCCCCCCTCCCTTAGTGGTTTTTGCTGGTTTTTGACCCCTCTACAAAAAACCATTATCAATTTTTGGCGCCCAAGTTATCGTACTCGTGCCTAATTTTGATCTTAAAAGAAAAAGGCTCACAGAAAAAATTAAATGTCAAGATCGGGTTGTCTTCTCTCGCTTTTTTTAAAAATCGCGGGCTTTCAAGATTTTGTGACTAATGAAAAGTTTTGAGTAGAATGAAAAGTTTTGCTAGTTGTTGACTGGAACGTTTCGTTATCGTCTTTGAAGAAAAAATTGGTCATTAACATTCCATTTGGAATGAACTCAATTAACACACTGCTGCATTTGCTTGTTTTTGTAGCCGTCGAGATGAAAATACTCATTTTCTAAGCAAAATTGAACTTCAAAGCGATTTTCAACCGAAATTTCTTTCACATTTCGTGCAGCGCAAGTATAATACTGAGATTCTGAGCAAATGCGAGCAGTTACTGTCAAAACAACATATGATTTAATTGAATCGATGAGTGGAACAACAGTACAAATACAATGACTTATTGTCTAAGACTGTCCTTTTAATATAAAGTTTGTTTAACTATTCATTCAAGAACATACTATATTTTGGAACATTGATATTTCAAATCCCTCATACATCATTTTGAAGAAAAAGAAATAGTTTGGGGTGAAATAGTTTTTCTCAAAAGTTAAATTTTGTTCATGTACTGTTCTTCCATTCACCGATTCAATTAGAAAACAAAAATTACCCACCCTATAGTATTTAAATTTATCAATTTAAAAAGGAAAAAGGAAAATTTGATACTGGAGCACACCCGGAAACTCTTTAAGTACAACACTGTTATTGCACGGCTAAATGACGCAGTTTTTTAAGCGCCTGTTTGTGAATTGAAAAACTCTTTTATCTGATTTTCTAATCTGGTCCGTTGCCATTCGGATCAAAATCACAACGCTGGCACTGTATTGGTCACTAGCTCAAGACTCTACTGTATCGACAGATTGTCGTGCTCGTGAATAATGGTTTGTAAAAATGATGTATTGAATGGACTACACCTGAGATTCAAACCACTACACAATCTTTCAATTATTTATCTAATCTGCTCGCTCTGTGGTAAAATGCATTATTAGGGTAGGCTTAAATCACTTGAAATCGATGACACCTTAATCATAAAACTCCGGTAATTCACACAGTTTGTCACAGCTGTACTTTTAAATCTTAATGTTTAATCTTAAATGATCTGCTCTCAAGTCACGTTCTCATTTAATACTCTAATCACGTTCACATAAAAAAAATCACTTTAAAGTTTATGTAAAACACTTTAAAAAAATTAATGCTTTCGATATTCTTTAATGAATCACTTTCTCCGATACGGGAGCACCATAAAAAGCGCCCAAGTTGTCTGTAGATGTACTATAAACTATTTAGAATGCTAAGGCCTACTATGAAAATCAGAAGTAACAATATTACTGTTCGTCAAGAAATATTGGTAAAAGTTTGAAGTGATAATCATTCAGAGCCTTGCTTTGAAATTGCAAGGATGCAGATGCTGATTGTAAGGGGCGATTCCTGAAGAAATATTTTGAGAAAAGATGTCCTGCGCACTGAACCAATAAGGTCCCTTAATTCATTGACTGCGGCATAATTGGGAAAGACTTCAATAATTTTGAACTTGATGGGGAAGAAGGTTCGTACCCACCAATCTCATAGAATATTCACCAAGGCAGATTCTGATAATGGCCGTGAAACCCGGAGACTTCTGTCAACCTCCTTCCACAACAGCTCTTTATGGTTTAAATCTGTTTATATGAGCATTCCAGCATGATTCGTAATAAATTCTTCATCTTTAGTCTTTTTCTGAAAGTCTCGAAGTCTAACGTCCTGTTGGTTAATGAATCCTTTGCCAATATATCTCATTTCAGAGGTGTTTTCTATAAATTTTCAATCATTTTTCAAATCACTTGATCCAAATTTCCTCCTCCAAATCGAGTCTGGAAGCCAAGGGGGTTGTGAATACCCTTAGAATGTCCAAAAGGATCAGGGTGGAAATAGAGACAAGAACTGATGCATACTGTTGATGATCTCCAATTTAATGTTATAAATAGGAAATACCGATTGGTTATGGTAAAACTGATAAGAAATGCAATTATCGCATTCGATGTAGCACCGTTTATGGAAAAACCGATGAAAAAGGGAAACACGAGTCGAATGATTTTGTTTTGCTTTTGACTCCTCTGAGCTTTATTGCTCGATTTTCAACTTTGTTCAGAAGGCTCATTATGTGCTTTGGAGCGCTGCCGAGTTAAGATGGGCATCCACGATCACTCATTAATGTCACTCCCGACGTGATGTTTTTTTTTCGTTCCGTTGACCATCCATAATCACTCATGAATGTGGTTGACACAGGAGACAGAAGTTTTTCAAGAGTGTCCTTCCTTTTCGCCAATAATGCCATCCACCGGCATTCATGAGTGCGCTCACGCCGGGAGTTACATTCATAAGTGATGCCCAACTTATACCTTAGTTTGGAGCTAATAAGTCGATTCGAACTCGAGTTCTCCGTCCCCATTCCCACTCCACACACTCACTCAATCTGTGTAAGTGTATTAAGGGTAGTCATAGACCCTAACGAGTGGGAATATTGTAAAAGCAAGCTGTTCGTAAGCCACAATTTCTTTAAAAGTCAAATTGCGAAGTATAAAAGCTTCTGCACATATGGTACATAGAAGAAGTGAATAGCAGCCATAACTTTTCTGGAACGAACTTAAGTTCTTAAACAAAAATTGATAAAACAGAAAAAAGTAAACACTTTTGTGTATTCCAATTTTTTACTCTGCTTAAGATACTCTTGGAAACAGAGCGCTTATTAGTCTACTCATTGAAAGTAATAGGCAGTCGTGCTCTGCATTCTATGACTTATTCTCACGACAAATTTAAGTCACGACAGGAATATTATATTTTATCTGTGTGGTGCCCTAAGTAGCAACAGCCCTAACAAGTTACAATTCTACAGCGATTATAAAAGTCGTACAGGTGCGATCAAAAGATGTTTATTGATATAGGTTCAGAGACGGATGCATGTCAGTCTTCCAGGCTTGATTTGTTTGATGATGACTCTCAAGCAAGGCTAAAAATATACAAGAACGTGATTAAAATCAAGCTAAATATAATACAAGACTCCTAGCCAAAAAGATCGTGGTACAACTTCTCAGTGAACTAGAACATGTAAAACAGATGTACGTCGATACTCCGGTCCGAAGAGTCTTCGAATTCACACCAGAGAAGACGCCAGCTTAAAGAAAGACGTAAACTTAGGTGACTCAACTAAATGGAAAGAGGCCTCAAATATCTGAGTGAATGCAATTTTTGTACCATCAAAGTAAGTAAGAAATATTCGACGAGTCACTGATAAGCCGCAACATGTTTGTTAAGCTAAAAAAGGAGGGACGATGTTTGAAACAAACACACACACCGTCTGCAGCTTAAGAGGAACATCGATATGCGAAGGTCCCTTCACAACGAAAATGGCTATTCTTTAAGAGAAACGTTAAGAAAAACTATCGAGAATGTATTGTTTACTAACGAAGGCTATGTTAAAAAACGGAACATTGGTGCCTCAAGAACGCTGTGGCACGCGGTTAAACAAATTGCATAGAAAAAAAATTCTGTCTTAGGGATTGTTGGTCTTATATTTTAAACTGCTGAGGTGAATTCCCGAGCAATGTATGGTACAAAAGATTGGAATAATCCAAATAAAGCTAAAGTTTCATTGCAGAAGCTGAGAGCCTTACACCGTGCAATCTCATTTCAATGGGGATACCTTCCGACGGGGGCTCATATTTCCATTTTCAGTTGGGTAGATGCATAAAAAAACAGAACATGTGCAGCTGGAGTTATACCAATCTCGGAGAATTGCATCAAAGTTCTGTACAGCCATAGCGTGGTTTGTAATTTCCTCAGCTGACTTTGTTGGTCAGGCCACAGTGGACTCTGTCCGATACGGAATATGTTGGAGGATTCATTTTTTTCCACGACTAAATGAACAATTGGTTCAGATACTATCTAGCAACAACTTAAAGTTATCGATGGCTGTGTAAAGCAAACAGTTTTCTGAAAATGCCATCTGAATAAAGGGGTACTTTGGCACCCTTGCGAACTTGTTTTTGGGGTTTGATAAAATCTCGCTTTTATGTCAACTAAAGCAGAAATTCCCGACAGCTTACTCGGGACAATGGGGATGTCATCTAGCTGATTTAATTTTCAAAAATTTGTAAAACAAAGCTAATGTGGTGTATTCAAATTATTAAAAAAAATCCTGTTCAAAAAATGGGTTTAAGAAAGTTCTGTTGCCGCACTCTGCATAAATTCTTGAGCCTGCAAGACGGCCCAAAACGTATCACCCAATCAGAAGATGATGTTTCAATTGGCAGTTTTATTTTAATATATATCTAGTAAAAAGATACGTTATACATGAGATAATATATTTCTCAACGACATATTTCCTCACAGATTAATTGTTTTTGAACCTTTCTCTTATATTTTTCAAACTACAATTTGCATTTGACAGCGGGATTTTGCTGCGTTTCATGTTTACCTAAACGAAAAAGCACAATTCGATTGGACAATTTTTCTATCTACTAAAATGCGATTGAAAAACATTTCAACGCATAAGCGACCTTCGTTCCATAGTTGACACAAGTCTAAACCACAACAAGAAAATCTCGACCCACATTAACTGGAAACCTCAATTTGTTTTTTTTTTTATTTGTTTGTTTTCTTTAAATCCCAAACCATTCACATTTCGAGGCATGCTTATTTTATATTCAAAATCCATTTAAAAACTAGTTTAATGGGACTTTTACCTTAACGATTGCGTCTCAGATGTCTCAGTCTACCTGGTTCTAGTTCATTAATACGAAATAGATGACGCATTGTCGTGGAAACAATAGCAATGCCCAGATGCAGGTAAGTTCATACATCCGATGGAAAGTGTACTCCAAAGATGCAAAAAACAAAGTTCTCATCGAAGGGAAATCATGGCCAGAGGAGACCGTGCCATAACACTGCCATTGTTGGAGTCCGTCCATCCACAAGCGTATCAATCGCAACCTCCATGGATCACTTGTAGCGCTGACCGCGAGTAGCTGCCTCAGTTAATGAAAGACTGTGCCGACGGTTGGACGCGTAAAATTAGAAAAACATCGTAGTTCGGCTTTGGCTTTGGCGTATCCTCAGCGATTTGAGGCTTTAATTAAGTTCCGAAGTGATTGAGTTTGTTTACAAAATAAGACTGCACATGGCAGCGACAAGGCTTTCACAAGTTTTCGTTTTCAAAAGATGATTTTAAATTGGAAAGTGTTTATTTTTTGAAAGTCCATAAATTTACGAATCGGGTTTGATAGTGATTTGCATATAAATAGTGTAAAGAGTTCGAAGCAATCATGGCGTTGGTTTATCTCTTTAGCCACCATCAAGACTCAGGTAATAAAATACAATCATCTTTCATAAACTATCGTATCATACACACAAATTGTCATTGTTTAATTGGTTAATTGTACCGGATACTCGCGAAGAGAACTTGAAACAATTATTCCGAATACTTGAGACAGTTTATTAATTATTATTATCCGCCTACAGTATTGTCGTACATTGTTGATAGTTTATTCTTAAATCGTGATCTGCTGTTGATAATTTAACAACGAAAGGTGTAGTATTTTATTCCATAAATTAGTTGAGTGCTAAGTGTTGTTTTTGCAAGAACGTTGTTATAAACCATTCAGAATAAAGTCAACTATGAAGGGCATGTGATAATAAAAAAAAAAACAAAACAGTTTGTCATTCATTAGTATTTTTACTGAGACAAATTATTTTTAGTCATAAATTAACTTTGGAATTAATTCAAAAAGACAGTAAATTTGTTAACCCAGATCGAGCAGGTGTTGATCAGGGATTTTGCAAAGTTGCTCTCACAAAGTTGGCCAATAAGAGTTTCGAAAAAAGTGTAATATTCCGTGATGCCGCATCATATTTGAAAGACCCGAAAGCTTCGAAAGTACCAAAACTAATTTGTTTCAAATATAAATGATCAAACTTGCAAACTTTACATTTAAAGGGTTCCGCACCCAAAGGGAAACCTATCAATAAGACACCGCTGTCCGCCCGTCTGTCCGTCACATGACTGATTCTTCTGAACCAAATTAGGTTGAAATTAAACACTTACAAATTTTATAGGATGTGACTTACTATGGACGCTTTAACAAAAAAATAACAAAAATACTATAAAAAGTAAAAAAGGGGGTTCCAATACAAAAAAACGTGCTTTTAAAAATCGCAACTCAATTATACACCAGAAATGTAAAGAAAGAGATCGAAGGGTACAATCCGTCTACGGGGATATTTTAGTGATATTTCAAGGCAATTTACCAAAGTTTTGCATGGTCGATTTTTACTTGGCCGATCAATTAATTTGAAAAAATTCGTGCCTTTTCGGCCGCTTTAAAAAATCGATAAAGTTTCTGAAATTCAATGATCTTGATTGGCCTTTTATACTATAGAATATATACGTACTTACAAATTTGAGGACTTAGAAAAAGTGAAAGAACAAATAAACTACTCACAGAAATCGCAAGTTTGTTAATGAAAACCTAAATTCATTTCTTAAGGTTCCAGCAACGGCGATAACTCTGCCACATGAAAAAAGATTAATTGGATTAAATAGGCAAAAAAAGGGTTACATCTTGAAATGACTTAGAGGTTATAAAACAATCAGGAAACTTAATCGATACCATCAGCCCAGCAGCAAAGCTAAATATATATGGAGTACCATATGGCTCAATGTTAGCACCGTTGCTATTTATTGTATTTTTGAACGGCCGGCTGACTCTGTTTTTTTTTTTTTTTTTTAAGAAGTGTGGGTATTGCTTTTGCCGATTATACGACAGTAAGTAAAAAATAATTCAGGAACAGCAGAAAAATTATTCCAGAGTTTAACAAGTTCGTTGGTGCCATGATTTTGGACTTGTTATTGTTAGGAGAAAAAAAATTGTATTAATGCATTTGTCTCAAATGTTAAGATCTAGTCGCAGGAAAGGAACTGCGAAAAAAGTCAAGAGCCTGCACAGTCTCCGGACAGTTTCATGGATATTAAAGAGTTGACGAACAAGAATCTGCTAATAGATTTCAAGAAAAAAAACCTTAAGCCCTGTTGCGGGTTGCAATAGAGGCATGCAGTCTCTCCGGAATTGTAAGGAAAATCTCAAGACTGATTCTCAGGGTGCGGCATTTTGAGTAGCTGCTTAACGATATTGACCAAGTGCGAGTAAAAAGGTATGAAGAAAACCCAAAACCCCCTGATGAAGTAGTTAGTTTGGAAATAAAAAAAAGTTAAAAAGATTAAAGCTGCGGACTCAGAGAGTCCTAAAGTTGAACATTGAAAATATGGCGGAGATTTTGAAGCATACAATACGGGCAATACCAGTGTGTCTATCGGCCAGTCAATTCGACTTTTATCCTGAATAAGAATGGTAAAATTCAAGTTTAAGTTCATATTCACCGCTTCACAAAGCGATGGTTGAATTCGAGGTGCTGTGAAAATAGATCCAGTTATGTAATTCTTTCAGACCTGCACCGCATTCCGATCATCAGTTTTCTACAACTTCTAATAAATTTTGCGAAGCGCAGGTTTCAATATCGAAAAAAAATCTTTTTCAATTCTGTCCATCTATTGGGACATAAATAAATTGACATCATAGCTATTGAAGAAGTAGCCAAAATAGGTTAATTCTGTCGAAAATAAATCGATCAAGGCGATAACTAGTGATATCTTGATGGAGATCCGACGAAGACTTATCGTTCAAAACCTCTAGCGTGAAGGATCAGAAACATGTCTAAGAAAACACTTATCTGGCAACTTTATGGAGCTGAAGGAAAGACGATGAACACGATACGAGAGCAGATTTTAGGGAGTGCGAAAGAAAAAATCACCATCTAATGTACCATCTTGCCTGCGAGGAGGTACATTTACGAACAAAGATATAGACCTGAAAAACCTTCGAACATTTAGCTAATGGAGAAAAATGATCTCGATAAGAATGTCGAGGAAGGAGGAAGAAGGAAAACCCATACCTCTGGTTCTTGATCCAACCAATTGGAAGCAGCATAATTGGGATCGTTAAGGAAGGCAAGTAGTCTTAGCTTGGACACTGATCTGCTCAAAATGCTTGCAAGAGTATGCATAAAAGTATATAACGGTTTTTGAAGTTGTTCCTTGCGAGATGGGGCTCTTCAATTCCATTCTGACAAGAGTTTCTTCTTAATCTGACGCAGTTTTAAAAAATATATGTCAAATTTCACTCGTGATTAATTAAAGTCTAGTGGCTACCAACCTCATTCCGGTTGTATGATAATTGAAGTGCCAAAGCAATAATTTACACGCTTTTAATAGCTTAATCTGTTTCATCAGGCAATCTTTCGCAATCGTCACATATGTGACGATCCACATGCTTCAGCTTATCACTTTATTTTAATTAGATCCAAAGCAAAGCATTCCATTCCACACAGGCCTCATTTGATCAGTCGCCACCATGAGTCACTTTCATGAAGGTGGAAACACGTTCAATCTATTAAACGAACGTTTACGTCCACCTGATTAAGCAAAAATATTGCATGGAGCAATAAAACGGTCAAACCTTTGATTTGTTCATTAAGCCAGTTTTTCCATTTAAAGATAAATAAATCTTTAAAATATTTTCAAAAATTATTTATAAGGTTTTTTTTATTTTTCATAAAAAGCCATGTTCGGGAACAATTTCCAGCCCTTTAGAATGTGACAAGAATTGCGCTCGTCCATATTTCCGGGAAGCCGTTTTAAGCCGATATATGCAAATGACTTGAACAAGATGTCAAGAGGGTCTTGAATGGTGGGTGGAATGAATGTAGTCTTACTCGTTTACGTATGATGTTGTTTTGTTTTTTTTTCCAAGAGGAGGAAATATTAATAAACGGGTAAACATCATTAAAACAAGCTCGTAGATAATTATTTTGAGGCGTATGAGAAACATTTTTCAATGAATTTGTTTAATAGCTTTTATTTTCCGTAATCAAATAGAAAAAGACAGAGAGGTATAAGATAGACTCCCATGCCGAAGTTGTTATGTCAACTTTTCAAAGCTTAAGAGATGAGCTTGTGAAGAGAGTTGGGACTGAATCCATGACACACTTCGTAAGATACTTGGGATACAAGGAAGATCGTGGGACAGTGTAAGATTATCAAGGTCTCTGGCTCGATCAATATTTTAAGAAACATGAAGAGCCAGGGGTTACAAAAGCTTGTGCTAGGTGGTATCACCAATTTTTTCTGCAGGTAGAGTTAGTTCCAGAAGTATCTAACTTGACGTATGGGTGTCACTTTTTCGTTAATGGTAAAGTGATAATTTAATAGCGCTAAAGATACCCGACGCTACGTTCATTAAAATGTTAAAATGTTTATACAGCACGAGATAATGTGAATGAATGAAAAGAGGTACTGGGACACATTGTTCTTGAATTTTTGTTTGTTACAATTGAATAAAAAAATTACTAAATATTACAACAGAGAGTAGGCTTAAGAGTGAACTGATGAGTATTGGATGATTTGCGGGTGTTGAAAAAAACAAGAAGAATGTCCATGGTGTTCGGGCGAGACAAATTCATCGTTGTACGGGCGTCAACTCTTTCTAGTAAGTGCAACGTGTTTTTTGGTGCACCAGTCTAGTAATGAGTGAGTGAAGAATCGAGTTCTATGCAGAGTAAAGGTCTTGTAAATTGGAACTAGATAGATAGTAGAAACAGATATTTTTATTTCCGTACTAAGATAAAATGACTTTTGTCAGATTCGATATATTTTATATTTTACACTTGAAATATATTTTTTACAAAGATACAAGATTAGTGGAAAAATCAGCAGAAATCTGAAGGAAAACTACGAGAAAAAGCTTTCAATATGAGAATGTTTAAAAAAGTTTGTTGAAAAAAAGAAGAATAAAAAAAACAATAAACTTCTGGCTTGCTTACTTCCCGTCTATCCTTGTCTACACGTCAAAACCCAAAATCAAAAAGAACGCTCGCCTACATCCGGAATTGGACTTCTCCTTTCGTTTTTTATTAATTTTTATTTTTCAATTGTAAATTTTATTAAACCACTGCGATGAAATAATTCTATTTAAGATATGTTGATAAAGAAATAAGAAAATAAATACATATGTATATAGTTATAACTAAAAAAATAAAATAGTAAATATATAAATAATTTAATAGACTAACGCAGTCTTATGGAGATCGTTTAAATAATAACAATAATTGGATTATACCACAAAAAAAGAAAGTGTGTAGGAAGATCAAAAAAACTTAGGATTATCCGAATATATTCATTTGCTCAAGACGTTTTGTCTAAGCTTCAAAATACGGACAGAAATCAATTCAATGTTCGCTAGTGAATGTTGATCATGAGTAGAATAATATCTTGGCCATCATTATAAGGGGATTCTCCTGCATTATTTGCAGTCCTGAAATATGACAACTTCCCCACGCTTGGCATACGAAGAGGAGAATGCATTGGAAAAGGATTTTATGTAGCATAATTTTGATCTCCTTCCTTAATAACGCCTTTCAATTTATGAGAGGGCAGAATATTTTGGGTAAATAAGAACTTAATCAGAAGGGGTATAGTATTTCTGGACCCATATAAAAATTGACTTCCCGCCAGACTTCCCAGAACAGTGCCAAATGGGGCTACATTTAGGCGATTTCGGAAGTGAGCCTTTACGGCAAGCACAAGCTGCTTACTGCTCCATTATGTCGATAGATCTAGATTGACCTTGATAATTCACTTTACGCAACTGCACATCATGACTGTCCTGACGGCAAAAAAAGGTTCTCTCTTACTAGAGAGCCGCACGATTTAAGCAAAACTCTTTGTCTTACACACCTCCAAACTTTTGTGATCGATTTCTTGTCCACTGTTAGACTTCAATCACCGTAAAATCTTTGATTGTGGCTCAAGATAAGATCTCGTTTCTGCTCGACAATTTAATCGAAGAATTCGCTTTTTGTTAAAAGCCAAACCACTCTAAATCTGTGATGAAATGCCAAAGATACCACGTCAACCAAGGCTGTGTTCATGGATGCAGCATTTTCAGAGCGAATAAAGGAACGACAGCTATGGAAGTTCAAAAATAGCCTTTTACAGTTGGAGAAGTAGAATACTCGCTCATACTATTGACTTCAAAATTGTAAAATTTAATCATTTCCAAAGTGAGAAACGAAGTGTCAACGTACAGAAGATGACAAGAGGACCCCTGCGAATTTGCATTTGGAACTATAGCCTTTTAATTTACAAAAAGTATGCAAAGATTGTCCAAAATCAACTGTCACTGCCACCTGCCCTGCAGAAGCGTGGCATTCATACGAATTCATATGGTGCATCAACTGAGTACTGAGTGATGTTACTATGGTCTGAAATCGCTACACTCTTCAAAGCCTGATTGAAACCATCGCACATTTAGCCAACCCTTATTTTTTATACGTTGCAATGTTGCCATATTCTTCTTCTGTTATCAATCAAAGGACTTTCTTTAGTTAAAGGACTCTCTGTATCAGTTGCTGTTTTGTTGCAAAAATTTTCCCCCACAGTCTTTCTATAAGGTTATTGTCTCTCAGGATCTTGAGTAATGATATGGATAATAGGATTAGAAATTAATTTCCAACATAATTTCAATTCAATCGTTGGTTTCATTTTGATTAAATATTTCCGTGTTTTTTTTTTTTTTTGCATTTTCGCAGAGTTAGAGTGCGGCGTCGACGGAGGAGACGACGTCGCCTTGGCGATGTCACCAACAGGACAAATTGCTAAGACTCCAACTCCGAGAGACGAAACCTGTGACCCAGACCAACGCGAAACATGGGGAGGAAAAGTCGATTTTTTATTATCGGTTATTGGATTCGCTGTCGATTTAGCAAACGTTTGGAGATTTCCCTATTTGTGTTACAAAAATGGCGGTGGTAAGTGCACAATTATTCTTTATTTCCCATTTGTTTGTAGCCCTTAAAAATTGAACTTTTATTTATCTATTTATAAATAACGTCACAAATTTAAACACAATTTTATCTCAACTCGTACTCGTCGTTTGTCCATTATATATGATAAAATTGAATATATCTGCTGCTCCAATCTCCACCTGCCTGCCTTCATCTATGGCCATCAGAAATTGCCTCTTAAGCCATTCACATCCATCATCACTGCAAATGTCACCTCTAGCATCAACAACAGAGACAGCCGCAGCAACAAAGTCCATCGGCCCATGGCCCATGGCCCATACACCATCATCAAGTACAATATACCATTCCAGTTGAGTTCAGCCCCCGGACCTGTCCACAAACACCCCTTGTGTGTGTTGTGAAATTAACCCTTTTACATCAAAAGTGATCTAAAAGCGGAATAATATAAAAATTGCTGTTATCATCGTCACCACCACCAACCATCATCATCATCGTCATCGTCATCGGAAAGGCTTGTAGAAGGTGAAATGTGTAAAGGTCTGGGTTGTTGGGGATGTGCTTCATGTCTACTGTGCCTTATTGTCTTGGTGAAAGGTATCGATAGTACTTAACAGCTGCTTTTCAATTGACGACGGACGAGCTCTCTGGAACCTTCACTTTCCCATCCATCTATCAACCATGGAATATTTTATTCATTTTTTTTTTGAGTTCATAAAAAAAACAGAGAAGCAAAAGGAACGACCTCCCAGAAGCCCGCTCTTAACGCCATCCCCTCGCTAGGTAACTCAATTTGTGTGGACTCAAAGTAAAGTGTATATTGTTCGGGGAAAATTTGATTATGTGACGTCATTAGATGAATATCTATCGATAGAGCAGCGGGTATTCATATTTTACTAGAAATTAGATTTCCCCTCCTATTTCCAATTCTTCAAATTCTAAGGTTCCTGGTTCGGCTGTAAGTTTCTGGGCGGGCGGCGCAGCGATATTTTGTGACTCGTTCTAAGTGCGATTGTCGTTTATTTAAGATTGTGTAATGGAATTTGTATCTAAATGATTTCTTTTGATTTTTAATTAATTCGATGATAGGTGATGACATTTTGACTTGTCTTATGCGACACTGTGACACTAGTAAACCCCAAAGGATATTTCTTTCTTTTGTTTCTGTGCAGACAGGAGTCGTTTTGTTTTTTTTTTCGTTCGAGAAGACCAGACTTGGAGTAACCGGATGGACTCAATTTCCTTGGTGTCCTTAGGATATGCCAAGAGCAGGGATTTGTTTTAATGTTGTGCAGTTTAGAAGATTTCAAAGATGAGTGGCATAATAATCGGAAATTAATGTGTACGCAAGGATGTCGTAATGGACTTGACGGCGAGTCTGCTTTCCGAGAGAGTTCCAAAACAGTATGACTAAATATGTGCATATTCATTGCAATGAGGAGTTGTTTGGAAGACGGCTGTAGGTTATGGAAACCGTTTGCCGAAACACCAAGTTCGTTCGACCTATATCCCGAAGTTACACTTTATCTTTGCAGTGTGCCTGATAGCCTAAGAAAAAGTAATATTTGCGAGATAGAACTTCACTCATCTATAAGTCGTTTTCAAATATACTTCATATAAACATCTGTGAGTCAGCATCATTGAAAAGTGCCTCTTTTACAAGGAATATCCTATGGCACCATTCATAGATGTAGAAGGGTCGCTCTGTAGATTACGAAATCAGTTAAATGTAGGGTACTTAATTCAAAGTTGCTTGACCTCCCCAATACTTTCAAGATGCTAAGAGTGCGATTCGAAGGACGCCTCCTACGGGCATTCTTCAGATATATCACGACGATGGAGCTAAACGCGAGGACTAATCGTGCGATCCCTTCTTACATCTTCATTAAAAAGCTTTCCACCTTTGTACCTCGCAGAAAGGATTGAAAAGCAAGTTTTTCAACGGATGCACATATTAATCAAATCTTCACCGATGGCTCAAAGGTGGAAGAAGGGACTGGTGTAGTAGTCTTCTGCAAAACATTGCACATCAAATACTCGTACTGACTTCTTAGTGAATGTAGTGTCTTTGAGTCTGAATCTTCGTCGTCGAAAGAGCTGCCTCGACAGTGCTCGAACAGAGAGCCTCATTCATGGAAGAGTGGACTTCTTTGTGGACAGCCAAGTGGCAATTAAGCCGTTTAACAAGGATACCATAAAATCGAAGGCAGTAAGCAGCTGCATTACAGTTCTAAATGATTTGAGCGAAGGATCATTTCTGGAGCTGAAAAGGATGTCAAGATTACCACACATACCATTGTATGAGCTAGAACATAGCGATTGATTATGAAACACCAGGGACAATTGTCTCATAGTTCGAGGTCTATGGCAGGAACTAAACTCAAAGAGAAGCAAAGATCTTCTGGTTTTCTGACGGGAAATTACGCAATAAGCCCAATGGCGGTCAAAATGGGCGCTTTCTCTAACAACTTATGTAAGAGCTGCCAGGATGAAGCAGAAATGGGGCCCATAAGACACCTCCTTTGTGAATGTCCTAACCTATAGGCGAAACGAATTCGGTTCACGGGGGACAAAACACACAGGGAACTGGGAGCAAACGCAAAGGTACCACTCAAGGACCTAATGAGTTTCATCAGTAGCATCGTATGGTTTCATCAGGAGCCCTAACGAGACTCTAAAAGGACATAGTTTATTAGGTGGAAGTTAACTTTAGTTCATCCCCTTCAACCTAACCTTACCTAACCTAAATATCTTTGCAACCTAGACTGGATATCAGACCAGACTCTTTGGCAAAAAAAAACGTATCCCTCATAGGGCTAAGAACATCGAGCTGTGTAGAGCTTATAATGGACATGGAGTCTTTTTAAGCCAATCATATGTCAATGTTTTATTTAAAAAAAAAACTCCTGACACTCCTAACGCTCTTTTTCATTCATATTACAGCTGTCCATGCAATCTTTTCGCAACCCACTTTACTGTGGGTGTAAGGTATGCTGTGTGGCTTGTGGCACCATCCTGTTGAAACCACTTGTCGTCCAAGTCCATATCTTCCAATTCGGGCCAAAAATAATCGGCAATCATGGCGATCGTTATCGTCGTCGAAAAAATATGGCCCAATAACGCCGCCGGCATGCAATCCGCACCGAACAGTTATTTTTTTGTGGATGATGTGGTGACTCATGAAGCAAATGCGGATTTTCACCCGAACAATAACGCATATTTTGAACCCATTGAGCCAAAAATTAGCTTCGTAATTGAAGATGATTTTGCGATCTTGGCGCATCTTCTCCAGAGCCCTATCGGAACTTCGTCCTCTTTACTATGATGAAAATGTTGAGTTTGCTGAATGAATAAATTGACAATGACAGTTCGATCAGTAGTGAAAGGGTGTGTTCATAAATTAAATTCAAAGCTGTCAATTCCCCATTTGAAAACCCTTAATAAATATTTTATTATAACTGACGACTTACAAAATATCTATTATTTAAGAAAATGTCGTTATTTTAAAAAAATCGCTAGATCTGTCCTACTTTTCTCCAATTCTTCTCAGGAGTGCTCCAAAAGAATACGAGAACACTGTAAAAAGTCTTGGTATCGTTTTTTAATAACATTTAACTTGGACTGACTAGACAAATAAAATTGTTGGGAAAATATAAGATTTTGCATAACAAAAGACTTTACCCCTTTTAAGATACGAAACATGCTAAGAAAAACGCTTTCTGTTTCCATTCTCATTCAGTCGACCGGAGGCAGCTCAATGTCGCATTTGATAATATTTCATATTTCATAAACGTTTTTCAAAAAAAAAAAATCGGTATGAATATTAAAAGCTTTTTGAAGGTCATATCGATTATAATATAATCAAATCACGTCAATGTTCGTATCTCTACAGTAGGCTTAAATTATTTTCCTTGCCGAGACTCACTTGTCTCCTTCTGCCAAGATTCTTATGTTTGACATCCGAATGACGGATCATGGTATAAACTGTCCGGTTGTGGAATAGTCTCCCGAATCTCATCAGAGAAACAGGAACTGAAATGAGTACCTTATATATTTACACAGCCAAGCAGCGCTCAAGGCATTGTCATCCAATCTCAAGTCTACGACGCCTTACAATCCCTAACCCGACGCAACAAGGTTAGGTAGGGATGTGTTCCAGGTCATCATGGAATCGAAAGTAATGACAAACTAGGCAGGGCTGGTTCCAAAAGCGCGTTAACTGGTCCAGGACTATTCTGTGGCGTAAGCTGGTCACAGGTCTGACCTACAAGTGGGAAAATAAGCTACGTTTTGCACATTGGAGAAATCTACCGGGAGTCAGACAATCTAAATTACTACGTACAGAGAAATTCTCAAACTCAACAAGGAGAAAATTAGAAAGCTCGTGAGCTTCCACTCAGCACATTGCCGCTTAATGTCACCAAGCTAGGGCTCAGTGCAACGACCGAATTCTGACTTTGTTTGGAAGACGACGAAACGACTGTTCACAAAGAATGTGTCCTACATTCACAAAGAATGTGTCCGATTCTGATTTGGTTAAGGAGGCTTATCTTCCTTTCATCAGAAGGATGGAATGTCTGTTAGCCTAAACAAACTTCCCAAGATACAAAAGATCTATTCTTTCAGACCGCAGTGTCCGCCATTTGGGCAGAGTATGATATTCAAAAAAAAATCTATCTTCTTTACAATTTAATAAATGTTATTTTCATGTTCAAAAGAGAAGATCTTAATAGAACTGGCACATTGTCCATAGGCCCAATAAAATCCTATACGCGCTGCATTTATAGAAGAAGACTGGATACATCTTGCTTCCCACAAATCAAACTTGGTCAAAAATCTGCGCAGTAAGAAATTTAGGCATGATTTTTAACAAAACACAAACATGGACCGAGCAAGAAGTGTCTACTGCAGGGAAATCACACAGTGGGCTGCGTTTATTATGGTCCACTTAAATTTTTATGCCTACGAATTTTAAAATTTTAAAAGTGTTCAGATTCAAACAGAAAATAAAACGTCATACACAATAACTTTGTGAGATATATTTTCAATATACCTTAACTAGATCACAGGCATTACATTTAGGAACCCTCTTGAAATCCGTTCACTTATCCTGCTACGCAAAATTATTCAAATGGGTCAGCCTAAATATCAGCTTATTTTTGCAGCTTCTCAGCTATCGTTTGCTTTGATCTCCAGTCAGGATATAATTATTTAGTATCTGTAAAAATTATTTTTGCTCATCTCGCACTGGTGTGGAACTCACTGCCCATTGTTCTTTGAAGAACCAGAAACGCAAACAGTTTCAAAACCCTCCTCTTCGAAAATCTGGCGATATCCTAATTTAAAGCTCAGAGCTCAATTTTGTTTTTTCAAGCATCTGTCCAGTTGGAAATGGCCCTCGTGGCTCAAAGCTTATGTCGACAGAAAATGGTCCACTGCGTTTTTGGGGTTCAGGAGAGTGTGAGTTTAGCTCAGACGTGATTGATTGAACTATCTGAACCTTGTAATTAAATATTAAACTCTTTTTGCTGCAATACGTTGCGACATCTTCCGATACAGCGGCTATATTTTCTGTATTTTAATGCCTCTTCTGTCTCTTCTACGCGAGCGGCCAAAGGTGTCAATATTTGAACTAGTTGGACTGGGACTATTCGGTTAACAAGTAGTCCCAAGTATTCAACGACCTTCAGAAGTATCATTCTGTGGCTTTCGACGTACATCGTCATCTGAATACTTCATAAACTGGAAACAAATCTGACAGTTGCAGCAATTTGCAAAAGAAAAAGCATATTCCAGTAGGATGATCAATTTTGGGGCACTTTGGATTGGATCAGAAAACCAAATGCACTGCTACTCAGTCACTCAGGCTGATAAAGTTGCTCTCAAATTATGTAAGTTAAAGCGGTTTCAGATCAAATGCGTGAATTGAAAGTTAGCTCTTACTAATTTTAACTGCTGACGTTTTTTCCCGAGCAGTGAACATGGAAAAATTGGGATACTCCACCTGCACCCAGACTTTCAATGGACAGGCTGTAATTGTTAAGTGAAGGCCGCCAATTGGTGCTCACTTGGAAGACAGTAGTAACGATTCAATAAACCAAATTCGGACGTTTTCTCAAATTCCCAAAAATAGTACCGAACTTGCTAGTCAGTTCCTGCCTTCAATAATTTCTCATCCTGACAAAACATTGAAAGAAATTTAAATCACGATATAAAAACAGATTCATTGTTTTTTTTTACATTAAAATTTGGTGTCAAGGACCTTCAAGAACAGCTCTGAATTGAAACAAAGACTCATTCATGCCAGCCGTTTTATAGAGACACACATTATTTACTCAGACATAGTCTTTCCACCTGCAGCACACAATCAAAGGAGTTGGCACTTCCTTGACGAAGGCCAATTAGAGCCTCTGAACATGTGCTAACTGTTGCACACGCACAATGCTCCCCCAACCAGGCAACCATCGCAAGATGGAGCTATTAAATGCTTCCACACTTCCTTTGGCAACAGTTTCACAAAAGTTAAGTGCTTCTGTGACAAGAACTAAAAAAAGGAGGAGGAAAAATGACTTGGTCCCCACTTTGCCCGTTTTTTTTCTTTTCCCATTTTATTTTTTTTTGTTCCGCTCGACTTCAACTTGGCGGCTGTTGTCTTGTGGTGACATTCAATGCCATGATATGTTGTGGCTTTAGCGCCTTAATCATTGTGATACACAATTTTCTCTAATAACTCACTCAGGTCCTTAAATCCTTTTTACATTGTTCTATTCACTGGTCATGGCTTCCAACCCTCCGGGATTAAGTGAGACGACTGAACCCTCAGTCGGTAGGTTTACCCTCGATTCCAAGGCGATGACTGAGATTGTCAGATGGCCAGAAAAATTACCCTTATCCGCATTATTCCACAAAAGGAAATTCATATTCATCACTCATCGTAGATTTTCTTCTCTTTTCCGTCTCGTTTCGTCCTTGCTTGAAGAAACACAGCGGGCCAGAATTACATACCTTCTCTCTTCGGCAGGGTTCAACAGGTTGGGGCTGTTGCTGCTGTGCACTGATGATGGACGAATAGGAAAGCTTTTAAGACTTTGCTACTCTGGTGATGGGCTGTAAAGCAACAAAAAAAAAAAAACAAGTGAGTGCGGTGTACTTGGAAGAAAATGCGACGATAAAAGGATAATTTTTCTAGGATACGGCGATTATCCTTGTGGGGTTGTAGTTGTAGAATGGGGCTGACTTACAATCGTTCTCGCTGTGTTTCCATTCCTTGGCATGAATGCTGATCCTTCTTAGTTGTGCCGATTGAAATTTCGAAAAGGATAAAGTTAAATCTATGTCAGAAGTGGTCTAATGTGGCAAATGATGCATGAACTTTATGAGAGGGGAAAAGTTATGAAGTTCAGGGATTCGTTTAAGTGATCCCCTTTCTGGGCACATTCACCCAAGAGCAGCCAGTCGAGTCGCTGTTGAGGTGATGTAAAGTGGTTTCGAATCTAATTGAGCGTGAAAGTATTGTGTGCATTTTAAATATTCACATTCGAGATTTTTACTTGATTCGTGGTATGGAATGTAGACGAGGTCCAAATTGAGAGTCATATTCAATTCGACTGGTTGTAAAGATGTTTTAATTCTGGGAGCACATAAAAATTGTGTTGAAATTGTTTTTAATAAAACCTTTACTTTTATAGTTATTAAGAAGAGCCGATATTATGAAAAGGATTCGGTTCCATTTTGCGCAGGTGCACTTTAAAGAATTGCAAGAAAAGAATGATTTTGAATCACATGACTCAAACCGGATAACTCTATGAACCCGAAGAGTTGTCTTAAAGCTTTGAATGAAAATTTGACTTGCAGGAGTGCAGCTTTTGCATAAGCTGATGTTGGATCAGGGATGTGGCAGTATAATTTGCCTGAAGTGAGTCGGATTTTAAAGCGACAAAAATTAAAGATATCTTTTGATCTTTTTCTGTCGATAAGTGCCCACTGCGCTCTGGTCTGCATTGGAGCAGACTTCGTCCTCATCCCACAGCTTCTTGTTCGGAATCTAAATGTAAAGCCTTCGATAAATATTCTATATATTCTAGATATAAAAAAAACTTGATGTCTAAAGGACTTCCTTGCCCCTCTATACCTACAGTAGACTACAGTAGTAGAAAAGCAGAGGCAAGAAGAAAATAATTGCAATGTTCCTAGATTTTAAAAGACCATTTGAAACCATTGACCGGTCAATACTATTAAAAAACTGAACAAATACGGCTTAAAGGAGAAAGAACTTAGATCGTTTGAGACTTTCCTAATAAGCAGAACAAAAAGAACCAAAGTGAATAAAGGAGTATCTCAGTGTGCCTCAAAAGAATTAAGGGTGCCACAAGGGTCAATCTTAGGAGCACTACTCCTTATAATACATATAAATGATATCCCAGGATTAATAAAAAATTGTAAGATCGTATTATACGCATATGCCGAGGGAAAAGACGAAGAAGAGACATAGATCATCTGATCATATGGCTAAAAATGAATAAATTAAAAAAAGACAAAATTGATGGCAGTATCCTCAAATAATTGGAAAGACATAGAAATAAACTGAAAAGGCTATAGATAAGGTAACAAACATTAAATGTCTGTGAATAGTTCTGGATAAAGAATTAAACTTTAATGAACATATTGAGAAGACATGCAAGAAAATAGCCAACTAAATTGCTTTCTTCAAATTTATAAGAAAGAAAGTCAACGATCTGACAGGAATTATTATATACACTGTCATTAAACCGCACTTTGACTACTGCGCGAAAATTTTATATGCTTGCTGTAAGCAGGGACAACTGAAGAGACTACACAAACTCCAAAACAAGAATGATACGAACGATAAGAATGATGTTGGACGCCCTAAGATGGTTAAGCGTTCGCCAAAAATTGGAATTGAGTACTTTATTAGAGGTATATAAAGTTAAGAAAGGAGTGGGGCCAAAACTTTTAACTGGAGAAATCAGGAGAGTGAAAGAAGTGCAACCGTACCAGCTGCGTAATGAAGACGATTTCAGAGTGCGTTTCCAGAACACAACAAGGAGCCAGAACTCATTTTTACACAAAGGGCTTACTTTTTATAATGCTTTACCAAATGATGTCAAGACAGAGATAAATTTTCAAAGTTTCAAAAAAACAATGCATAGAATTATGTAAAAAAAACTGTATTTTGATTGCTTTGTAAAAGTTTAATTTAATTTAAAGCCGGAGCCAAATGTTGGACGATAGTTCAATGTTTCTGTCTGCAAGGAAAAGGTTCACCCGCGAGTTCTACGAGCTGTACAAAAATGGGGACCTAGTTCGGAAGGCATCAGTTTTATGAAAAAAAGGAGGACTGAACCTTCGGTTCAAAGATCTAGGCATCGCCAATCCCAGGAAGCTTGGTCTAACCATCTTATCAAGCGTGCTCGATTCAGTGAATTTTGTATTAAGTATGAATTGGCGCATAAAAATTTACTCGTGCAGCAATGAAATGTTTATGCGAGTGCGTTTCGTCTCCAGAGTGAGCGAAAGTTGTACCTATATTCTTTTACGTTCATTGCTGGCCACCATACAAGGATACCATATGTTAGGAGAGGTTCCGAACAAATTTTCACTCGGTTTGAGATGAATTCCTTGCATGAATTTTCAAAAAAAAAAAAAAAAATGCCAGTCATATATTCACACATGATCGTTTCAAATCCATATTTTTTTTTAACATTTTATATTCTAATCTGGAAGTACTTTTTCTCATTGGAATAACAAGTAAACTGATGTCAACTTATAGCGATGCAATAAGAAATCTAAAATTAAAGAAACATAGTGTTGCATAGGCGCGGAACCCTTCGTATGAGAGTCAACTCTCACTTGGCTAAATTTTTCAATCGCAGCTGAAAGTCAATGGCTTAAGGCACGTAGAACCATTCTGTTGGATCCATGTGTGAGCAGGATCAAGATCATCCTTGTTTTTGTATTTTTTTAATATCAAAACGACTGTATTGTTTGAAAGTAAAATAAACACCCTTTAATTTGGCTTAAAATTTGCACGTCTAATCAAATTAAACGGATTTTTTTTTTTGTCTAGGCGCTTTCCTGGTACCGTACTGCATTATGTTATTAGTTGGTGGTATTCCCCTGTTTTACATGGAATTGGCTCTTGGTCAACACAATAGAAAAGGAGCCATCACCTGTTGGGGAAGACTGGTGCCGCTTTTCAAAGGTAAGTTATTTAAGGACCATGAAAAACACTTTACTCATCCTTAAATTTCAAAAAAGGAATCGGTTATGCGGTGGTGCTTATCGCCTTTTATGTCGACTTCTATTACAATGTGATCATTGCTTGGTCACTGAGATTTTTCTTCGCCTCCTTCACCAACACTTTGCCATGGACATCCTGTACGAATCTCTGGAACACGGAAAACTGCAGACCGGTAAGTTTGACAATGAGTTCGTTTTTTCAATCATCTCGTAATCCTGCCTTTTCACAGTTTGAAGTTGTACAACCGATCACTCCAATTAGCGTCAACGTAAGCCTCGATATCTTCAATCAGACTCTATTTAGCAACGAAACCACTGTGGCTCCCACGGAGAAGTTCCAATCTGCCGCATCGGAATATTTTAAGTAAGTATCAAGGCCTCACTAAGACTCACTCGTATTTACGGTGTGTCCTTTTTAGTCGATATATCTTGGAACTCAACGAAAGCAATGGAATCCATGATTTGGGAATCATCAAATGGGACATGGTCGTCTGCCTGCTGGTTGTCTATCTGATTTGTTATTTCTCGTTGTGGAAGGGAATCAGTACTTCCGGAAAGGTAGTCTGGTTTACCGCCTTGTTTCCCTACGTAGTTCTGCTGATTCTGTTAATCCGTGGTATAACCTTGCCTGGGTCGGCTATGGGAATTCAGTACTATTTGAATCCGAACTTCGATGCAATCTACAATGCTGAGGTGTGGGTGGATGCTGCCACGCAAGTGTTCTTCTCATTGGGACCTGGTTTTGGTGTTTTGCTAGCATATGCGTCATACAACAAATATCACAACAATGTTTACAAGTAAGTTTTGTGTTCTTTAAGAGGTAAAGCCTTGGTTACATGAGGACTTGTTTTTTATTGTTTTTTTTTTTTGCAGGGATGCACTGTTGACAAGTTTTATCAATTCTGCGACCAGCTTTGTTGCGGGTTTCGTGATATTTTCTGTGCTTGGTTATATGGCTCATTCATCGGGCCAACATATAGAGGATGTGGCTACGGAAGGTCCTGGTTTGGTGTTTGTGGTGTATCCAGCTGCCATTGCTACGATGCCTGGAAGCACGTTCTGGGCTTTGATTTTCTTTATGATGTTACTCACACTGGGATTAGATAGTTCGGTAAGAAATGTTATCACAGTATGATTTGAATGAGCGTATCCCATTGTGTCCACGAACAACGTAAAAGTCCCTTTGGTCGGAGTCGAAGCTTTTCAAATTTTTGGATCATTAACGCGCGAAGAGTGTTGCACTTTCTTCCAACGAAGAGGTTACAAAGTGGCTAAGGTGTCGAGATGAAAGATCGCTCCGAAAATCTCGAATTGAAGTTTTTAATATCAAGTCTTACTGTTTTGAAAAAGTCAGCAAATTATGACTTGGTATATACAGGGTGATGTGCATTAGTTGCGACAACAGTTTAAAGCAAACAGAGGGAGCGGTCAAACCTTCCTTTAAGGGAGACTTTGTCCTTTTTTAAAAGGAAACCAGTAAAGCTTTTTGAATGCTGGTTTTTTTCTTGCTTTTGTTCATGATATACAAAACGCTGAAAATTTACCAAAAAAAAAAAAACAAACCAAAATGGCGGCCATTGCATCTCCGCGAAAACAGGTCCCCAAATCGCAGAAGGTAAACGGCTGACATCACTGCCCCCTCTTTGTTGATCTCAATCACAAATTCAAAGAATGTTTTAAATCTGTGACTCTTTGGTCATGGATTGACGGATGAGTTTTTTGTTTACTATAAATTTTGGAAAACGGCGGCAAAAAATAATCGAATAATCGCGTTTTCTTGTCGCATAAAATGATAAATTATAAATGCAAATATGTATCTATCGAAAAAACGATCCTTCATTCCGTGAACACATATTTTCTGAGTATGCTCTCGACTCAATTTCAAGTCGATATGTTAATAACAGCGATCAGGAGAATGTCAGCCAGTTTTAAAAACGTGTTTTCGAGAAAAATGCTTTTAAAAATTTTTAATGTATTTACACAAATGTGTTTATTATTAACGCTTATCGGCAATACCTGGTCCGTAGAGGCATTCCTCCTCTGCTTCAATTTAGCTGCTCATGTTGAGCCGCTAACATCTCGCGCTGCTCAATCAGGGCCTTTTTGCTGCGGCGGTCACCTGCCTCTCTGCGAGGTCGATCCTTGCTCTGTCCCGTGTATGGTCAGAGCTCGCTGACGGTGTCAATTTCAAACGCGTTTAAGATTTCGTAAACGTTCGAAAACCGGGAAGCGCTTCAACAGATTTATTTCTACTTATATGTAGATTAAGAATCCGTAGTGAAAAAAAATTGATTTTTTGAAAAGTTCAAGGACCCCCTTAAAGCGGGAGGGGCAAAAAAAATAACTTCAAACATATAAAAAAAAACATCAAATAAAAAACCATCGAAAGCAGATACAGTTTCTGATTTTTGAAAAATAAAATTTTGATTTTCGAAATTTTTCCTTTACTGTGCTTTAAAACCATGTTTCTTGCTTAATTTTATGATCCCCGTGCGAGTATCAAAATATGGGGCATCGATTACGAAGCTTGAATTTTTTACCCCAATCATAAGTGTTTGGTGTATTCATTCAGACGGGTTTAATGGTTTATAGTTGTTGTATTGGTAATCCCATGGGTGACCTCTCAAGGCAAATTGTCAAAATCTCATTTGCTACATGGTCTTTTAAAGACCGTCACAGTCGGGTGGCTCTCTCGCCATTTGGTTTATGACGCCCCTAGAAACCTGCTGTGAAGGCAGAATGCGAATATAAAAAAAAGCCAAGTCCGGTTTGGGCACGCGCTAGAAGGGTTCCGTATCCCAGTAAAATGCATAATATAGTTTTCCAATTCAAAATGTTAGCATTCTACTTGGCGAAAAATATGAGGTGCGAATATTAAAATCAGTTATTTGTTTGTGATGTAAGTACAAATTTACGGGTTCCGAATTTTCCTCTTTACTATGAGAGACTGCTTAGTGCCCAATTTTATGATTCCAGAGCTTTTGATTCCTCTTGCTAGTTTCAAAATATGCGGGATAAAAATCCTTATCTTGCCGGTTTAGAAGCTTGATTTTCTTCCAACATTAATTTTCTCTCTAATATTCAATAAAAAATTTAATCAATCGAAAATTCTTTCAAATCTTAGTCGATAAAAAATATTTCTCTTGATTTGATGTAATTTTTTCACCTTTTTCGTATGACAAAATGAGGAAGGAAATTGTATGCAGATAAAATTTGCCGTTTATTCCAAATTGTTTGGGCAAAAAATACGCTTTGATGTTAGTGGACGGCGAGTACACATTTTTGATGTGAGACGCGGAAGATTTAGCAAAGGACTGCTAGTGGTGTATAAAATTCTGCGAATTAAACCAATACAAAAAAAATTGTTCGCTTCTTCGCCGTCCATATTCGTACTCCACCAATGTTGCAATCGTAACCTAAATACAACAATCTTCCTTATTATCCCTCTGCTCGTTCGCTTCCCTTGAGAGCAGCTCTTGAATCTATACTGATCGCAGAGCTTTAACGACCTATCAATGTAGATGGTCATGAGATTATCGTTGGTAATTTTGGTAGCCTGCAAAATGAATGCGATACTGGCCTTAAGGTCATTCAACCACACCAACTGCTGTTGCGGAGGCCATCTTGCATCCGCCAGTTAAGAAAGCTAGGTCTGCATTGATATAAAATTTCTCATTGAACTCCGAAATGAAAAGCAAGTAAGCCTTTATGCTACTTGAAGCATTCTTTTATGAAAGGATAGACGCTGGTCTTTGCATAGACATGAAGCTTAAAATCTGATCGTGATCTTTTCCACTTTTTTGCTACAATGAAGATCGATCTAGAATTTTTCAAGTTCTCATCGACCTGAAACCCTTAGCAACCGAGTCTTTGAACACTAGACACTCGAATCGAACTCGAAAGGTGATACTTCCAGCATATTTCAATTAGATCACTTAATGATTCAGAACCCGTTTCTTGGCGAATGGATCCCAACGCGATCATCGAAGTTATCTTTCCAACTCAGTGTGGACTTCAGATTTTCAAATATCTTGCTACCGTTTTTAGCTTCAGTTCAATAAGGTCCATTATCCGAGTTGGATAAGATCCATTAATAGGCTAAAGCCTAGTTCAGAGTTGACACTGCTGATAGTGCAAAACTGGAATCTGCTTTATATCTTAATGACGATTTCGTCGCCGTTGGATACTCTGATCTACGAGTCCATTAAAGGGACAAAGTCCTATCACATTTGAGACTTTTCAGAATTTATATAAAATTTTTGTTTTATAATTTTTTCGCAGTTTGGAGGATCAGAGGCCATCATTACAGCTTTGAGTGATGAGTTCCCCAAGATTGGTAGAAACCGGGAAATCTTTGTCGCCGGTTTGTTTTCTTTGTACTTTGTTGTTGGCTTGGCCAGCTGTACTCAGGGAGGATTCTACTTTTTCCAACTTCTCGATCGCTACGCGGCTGGATATTCAATCCTAGTGGCTGTATTTTTCGAGGCCATTGCTGTTTCCTGGATTTACGGTAAGTTATAAAGCTCTCTAAAACTTGTTAATAATAATGATTCATCAAATCATTTTTTAGGAACCAACCGCTTCTGTGAAGATATTCGTGATATGATTGGTTTCGCTCCAGGCACTTATTGGCGCGTATGCTGGAAATTTGTAGCTCCAATATTTTTACTCTTTATCACAGTTTATGGCCTGATTGGCTATGAGCCGCTTAGTTACGAAGGATATATTTATCCTGGATGGGCTAATGCCCTAGGCTGGTGCATAGCTGGCTCATCTGTGATGATGATACCAGCGGTAGCGATTTTTAAACTTCTCACCACACCGGGAAGTATTAAACAACGCTTCAAAACACTCACCACACCATGGCGGGACCAACAATTGGCCATCAATGATGTCACTGTGGAGGTTACGCAAGTTCGTCTAACAGCCTCCAAAGATGGCGCAGAAGTCTGAGATCGACCATCAGCCAGATTCCAAATATACTATGTATAGATAGATATCTTTAGTTCGTACTTAGGTTTCGTTACACAAGGACACTTGTTATCGCACATAAATAATAATAATAATGTATGTAGAAGTTTGTAGTTCAAAAGGATTGATGGAAATATTAAAAAAAGAAACACGTTCATGTTGTTTAGGGAATATACTAATATACACTAAACTAGCGCCAATATATACCACCTAAGAGTATAAGTTTACAGTAAAAAAAATAATTTAAATTTATAAACAATATATAAATACGTATATTTACAATTGTAACAATGCTGTGTAGATAATAGAACAAAAATAAAATAACAAACAAATTATGTTTGCTTCATAGTTTTTATGAACTTTTCCAAATCTGCCTGAAAATGAGATAAACAAAAACAAAACAGAAAAAAAAACTGACCCACCATATAACAATTTATTAAAACAAAATGCTTAAGATTATTAACGAAAATAAACTATTTAAATTCTTTTAATTTTTGTAAATAAAATCAGTGTAACTGAAGCTTTAAATTAAATTAAAAAAAAAAATCAACAAATAAGTTCGTAAAATGGGTAAACATTGTTAAAAAAAATCAAAAATAGTCAATCTTTGTATATAGCCATTTTTGACCTTGAAATTGTTAAACAAATTATGTTCTATCATGCAAACTCGAAATACCTTCAAACAGCCATGAAGGAATTTCGAGCGAGTATGAAGTTATGTTAAGTTTAAGGTGGGTGTTGAGGAAAGACTCGGTCTTACAGCCATAGACTTAGTCTCGCCTTGAGCCTGATTATCTAACAGAATCCAATGTTTAGTCTCTGTTCATTGTCTTGATTGTAATCAATGTGCGAATTGATTGGACTTTTAAGCAGCCATTTGAAAGTTCAAGACTCGCACAGTGAATTGTTCTACTCTATTTATGTAGTTGTAAGTTGAGAATTTATTTTTTTGTTTTGCTTTTTTTTACTTTATATAAAAATTGTATAGTTTTATTAAATAAAAAATTTATTTTCTGTTTTAGAAGTACGGATAGTTTTATTTGGACTCTACAACAAATCGCTGAATGATGAGCCGAGAAAGCGTAGTCCTTGAAGTGCCATCACTGTATATAAGGATTCACTCACAAGAATGTTCTTTCAAGTTTTGAAGGGCCAGTTCATTTGTGTTCATTTGTTATGATTTCATTCCCCATTTTCTAACGAAAGCATCTTGCCGTCGATATTGAGGAGGAAAACACGGAAATACCTCATGCTGGTAGTGTTTGATTTTTCAGTTGTGGAAGCCTAGAGGTCCGTGTTTCGGTCGTCTACAGCGCTTTGAGTGAATTCATTTATCATTGAAGACAATAACCTTGAAATGGTGGCCTGGAAAGTACCGGACATATCGTCGTATAGTAAATCACATTTGTTAAACGACTTCCGTCAAATTCAAAAATCCATCTTTGTGTTTGTTTTTGGCAATCTTTTGGAGCCAGTATTAAAGTGAATTTTAAGAACCGGCAAAAGTGAAATATTTGTGCTTCTTTGATAACGATCTTGAAATCATTGTTCAACGAGTTTCATCTTGGCTGTTTTTTTAGGTGTTCTTCCGACACTTCATCACTGGATGAAAGTCGTCTAGGTTTGAGATGACAGAATGTCATACGAACAAATGCGGAAAGTTCACCGTTCAGAGTTTTACATGAGAAAGGATCTAACAGGATGGGTGCCGGTATGATGACTCCTGATCAGAAGCGTGAAGGTTAATCAAAATCAGAGCAAAGCTTTGTCCTACTAATGTTGCATTCGGTGTTCTTCATGCGGAATTTTTAGTTAATTGATAAAACATGGATTCACAACTTGACAGCAGTAAGCAAGCCATGGATTTCAACAGCGAAATTTCTCTGCAATCAGCAAAGACCTAACCACTAGCTGGAAAGATGATGACCAAAGTTTTTGGGATTTGCATGAATGATTTAGAAAAACTTACCGGAGTAGTAAAAAAGCGACCATCAAGCTCTGCTTTTCTGAATTTACTCAAGACATACATTTGTAAGAACTTTGTAACCTGTGGCTACAAAATCCCTTAAGAAAAAAACAAACCTGCGCTACTTCATAATAAATTTAATTTCATATAAATTTTATTGTAAAAAACACACCTACCCGGAGTTGCTTGAACTTTTGGCAAGGCTGTATTATTATGGTGATAGAAATAAAAACTTCTTTAGTTTAGGCAACAACCAGCTCGATGTCTTTGATTTAAAAAAAGCTTATTTTAGTTCATGCACTTATCAAAGCTTCACAAAGTCTAGACCAAAACCATTCTGTTGGAAACGCTTTTTATCGACGACTTTTCCTGAAAATAAGCTTTCGGAAATAAGTATGTTTTTTAGGAACTATAAAGAATATATATTTTTTTATTGTGCTCTCATAGGACACGAATAAAGCTTTTATTAATCAAAGCTCTAAATTAACAAAGCTTTTTTCCATTACGTTAATAAAATATGAATTCGTATAGTCAAAAGTGTTATTACACTGCGGTTTAATGGATTAGAAGCAGCGATAATTTAGATATATTTTAAATTTCTTCAGTTCAGAACGAGTAAAAAATAACGATGGCTTAAGAAAGATTGGAAGGTTTTATGTTGTGAACATGAGTTTATTAATATTGTTCCATTAGATTGGAGGTGTCATACAAATGAATGAAAAATTAAAGCTTCTCTGACGCTAAGTACAAAGTTCGGCGCCTCCGTAATGGAATATTACCTGGAAAAGGAAACCTCTATTGGGGACTCTTACGAAACAGAATAAATGAGATTTTGAAAAGCTATCAAGGAAAATAGACGGGGCTAGCTTCGAGCAAGAATAACGTTTGATTAAGAAAACATAGCAGCACCCAAAGCCAACGTTGTGAAGACTGCTATTCTTTGGCGGGCCTTGGATTGGACGAACACCCACTCTTTTATCCTCTACAGATTTCCAGTTCTTTTACTTGCTTAAGAAGTAGTTCAATTGTGAGAAATTTGATGAAAATAGTAAGATGCTGGCCGCTTTAGAAGCGACTTGTACTCCACGCATAGCATCATTTTTTAAACCGGATGAAATCTCATCCACTCGATACTTCTTTGGATTAACAAGAACACAAGGATCAACATACTCTACAAAACAATAACCTTGCCAGTGCCTTTTATGGAGCCAAACTTACAATGATAAGCAAGATAAGAAAAGTAAAGCACATCTTGAGGAGCTTTCGAAACAATTTGGATATAAAGCCTTATCTGCAAGGATGGACGAATGAAGGTGGATCTACTGCCGCGAATTTTACAAGCATTAAATCGACGTGGATCTCGTTCGGAAGGTAAAATCTCGTAGTCTACTCGGAAGACTTAACGCTTAAGGACGTAGCCGTCATGGATACCAGGAAGCCTTGTCTTACCAATTAGAAGCGAGCGGCTTCGGCTTAGGTCCTCCACGGTCCGAAGGACCCGTATATAAAAAAGGAAGCCATCGAAACTTGTTTCTTGTAATTTTTCCCGATTCGGTTCGGTTACTTATCAAAAACCATTTTAGTTTACCCAATCATCTTAATTCAGCTCATTCAGCTATTTTTTTTTAAACAAAAAACTCTGTCATTTAGCGTTTCGTACTTTGTTTGCCCTGCTGCCAAATGATCATTTCATTTTTATTAATCAGTTGCTTCTAATCATTTGAACCGCAGTGTAGTAAAAGTGCAAATGTATTCACTAAGTACAATTTTAAGTGATTTAAACGCTTTTTTGTAAGCTAATATAGCTAATAGATATGTTTAATTGATGTTTAATACATTGTGTTTTTTTGTCATCAAATGTTGATAGGTGCCATAAAGCGATACGCTGTGCATTGAAAAGTGTTTTGTAGTTTCTAGAGCAATTTTTCCTGCAAGAAAAGTGATTTTAAATGCAATAATTTATTAAGTTATTTTAAACTCATTGAATTTAACAACAAAATGTGGAGAAAATTAATAAAACATGCTTTTTTTAATTACTTTGATATTTTAAAAAAAAAAAGTACTCTACTGGATGTTGGAACAGTAACTGTGGTGGCATGCAAATAACAATCGAAATTGGAGTCCTTTTAGTCCTAAAAATGTGTTTTTAAACAATCCTTGAAGAAAATACTGTTCATATGATATGGCATACAATTCAAATAAAATTACGATCGTATTTTTTTAGTAAATTACATTTTATTATGAATTCTTTTTGTTTTTTATTATTTCAAATATTATTTTAATACAGGTGGAATTATCTAATCAAATATTAACAGTTTAGATTTTAGTATTTTTACTTAACATAAATATATTTCATAATTTTCCAAATGTAAAGGTAAATAATAATCATATAAAACAAATATATTTTTTTATTATATAAATATCTTTACATTAATTATAAAATATCCCAAGAAAATAAAAACATAAAAATGTGACATTCATTTATAAAATATAAAATATAATTTTATTTTTATTTATTTATAATTTTGTGTTGCATTTGTTTTGGTCACGTTTTAAAGGCAACAACAAAAGGAATTATTTAGATTAAGAGAGAAGTAGAGGTTGGCGCAAAAGTAAAGAATTGCAAGGCTTACGTGTGAGAGCCTTTGGACCATCCTGTACGAACCTAAGATTTATTCACCAGGGGCGAAATAATGCTGTTTCCTTCTTTTCCTGATTTTCCAGCCTCAAAATATAATTAAGTAATGGAAAAAAATAATAAAAATAATGTTGAAAAAAATGTTTACTTTTATTATCAAGTGCTTATTTATTTAGTTTAATCTTGTCTAGTATATTTATTTATCTTATATGTTTTACAATTAACGTCTATCGGTTTGTTTATTTTTTCGGTGCATTTGTGAAATTGGTCTTTCATTTTTAAAAATTATGTGCAGTTTATTTTTGGTGCAAGTTATAATAATTATATATTTTTTAGCTATTTATTTAGTGACTGTAACAATAATAATGAATGAATATTTGAATGGAATATGATATGAAAAGGTATTGTTTTATTTATATAATTATATGAGGATTTCGAGCATAAATTGGGAAGTAAGGAAATATTAATAGCACCTTTTTAGAATTTGTTAATAAAAAAAAAAGTTTATATGATTTTTTTTAAAGTTATTATTTACTGAACCTTGAGGACAATCATGTCATGAGAGCGGCATATTTATCCCAGAACTAATAAAACCATTCATTGGCAGTTATGATAGAGTTTTATAATTTTTTTTGTTACATTTTTTTAGAGAACAATTTTTATTTTTTAAAAATGTTTTAAAATAAAAGTTAATTTAAATTTGCAATTCTTTTTAAAAAAAAATCCTTCTTAATATAGATTTATTTGTCGTGTTATTTAATATTACAATACACAATGATTTCCCTTTTTTTTCTAGCAATATTTTAACGCGTCCAAATTAAAAATAATTTATTTATACCATTCGCAGTTGTTTTTTTTTTCTGTTTGTTGTTTCGATTTAGAATTCTTAAGCTACTTAGGTACTAAGTTACATTTAATTGATAATTTTAATTATTTATTTTTTGTCTTTAATTACATCGTACAATTATAGGCAATTAATTATAGTCTTTTCGCTTTATTTTTCTATGTTTTTTGTTTTTTAAATAATTTTATCCATATTGAAAAATAATTGAAGTTAAATAATAAACTTTAAAATAATGAGTGTGTTTTACTTTTATCATTTTCAATGAGTTCAATTGAACATGCGGATATCATTTATTAAATGGAATTGATTATGATTTGGAGACGAGAAAAATAAAAATTTTTTTGTTCACTGTATTCGGTGGTGCAGAATGAGAGTAATGGCGATATATACAATTAATTTAGCTCTATTCAAAATGCAATCCTTTTATGCAGAATCCATGGAAATGATTCTCAAATTGCAGATCTGGAAGACTGTTAACCAATTTGTTACTAAAAGCTACAAAAACACTTCCTCTGAAGAGACTTAGCAAAACTAAATTGTCAGCTTGTGCAGCACAAGACGGGCCTCAGACTTGTTGTGCAAAATGAAAATCTTACTTAAAATGACTGAATTTGGAATCATAAGACTTGTAAGAATATAACTGCCTGAAAAGGAGCGTAGACTCAAAGATCTTAGCCTCCCATACAAAAAATATTAAGAGAGTGCTTGTTATTAGCGTTGGAAATGCTATCATCTGCTATCCCAATGCGTTTATAGCTTCTTCCTGAATAGATGGGAGATAATATTTTTCCAGCCCATTCCTTAAAAAATGGTATTCCTTCTCTTACTATCCACTGCACAAGAGTCTCTTCATTCGAAGGCCATCTGATGGCACATCCAAGCGAAAAGAGAAAACATGTTCTGGATTTTTCAGGAGAAAGTAAGTTAGTTGCTTTTCTAATTTAAAAGATATTTGACAAAATCTGACAGCAGGTTTTTTGTCGAAAATGCGTGCACTAGGTATCGATATGAGTTGGATTAGAGACTTCTTTCCGGGCGGTTCAATTCAAGTGGTATTGGAAGTTTTAGCTCTGCAAATCCCCATATAAATCATGGCTTGCCGCGGGGCACCGTCTTATCTCCAACTCTCTTTAAATTCTTCATTTATGATCTTTTGTCTGCTCTTTTTAACCGAATTCATTCTTTTGTTCTGAGATGGAGGTCTCTCACTTTTGGCCATTGAAATTGAGCTTTGCATATGAAAGTTCAAATAAGGCTTTATGAAGAGAGTAGAATTTAATGCCTTCAAAACGCAATGCTGCCGAGTGTCCCTGTATGGAATTTTTCAAATCCCTTGGTGCATAGCTTCTTAAAAAAGTACGCCGGCTGACGAAGGCACAAAAAGCCTCCGACTTCGGGTACTCGTAACTTGTGTAGAGATTTTTTTTTGCGGTATGATGTGTGAATGTCTGAAGCCTGTTGCTACAATGCTACAAGTCGATGCCTGATATCTGAGGTCCAATCTTACAGCACGCCGTAAATCTAACGAATTGACGAATAGTCAATTGTTCATTTGAAAATACCGAAAAAAAGAAGTGAAAAGAAACGTTCTTAACAGAAAATCACAATAGAAGGAGCTATAAATTTAAGCTTGCCCACGTTTTTAATGATACAAACAACTTTACGCAAAAGTAAACGTTTCTGAGGTCTAAAAAGAAAAACAAGGACAAACAAATGTCTCAAATATGGCGAGCATGGACCTTTTAGTAAAGTCCTTGACTTTCTATGAACGAAGGATTTATCCGATTAAAGTACTCGACATTTGCCGTAAAGCAACATGTATTGAGCCAGAAGGTTCCACTCGCATTTACGCTCCTACATTTGACTTTCGACTGGAATGTCAGCAGAAATACTCGCCATGGCTTTTTTTTAGGGTGACAGTCATTATATGTTTGTCCATTTTCTGATATGGTTTCGATAAGAAATAAAAAAATATTTGTTTCACTCAAAACGAAAAAAAAAAATCCTTATATTACAAAAAATCTGTCGAGAAAAAAAGTTAACAGCTAAAACAATTATTATTAATAAAGTAAAGCTACAAATATAAATGCACATTTTGTTTAAAATTGTTTTTGTTTGAAATATTTTCAATTGTTTGTGTAAATAGTAAAATTTATGTGTTTATATAAAATATATATATATTTATTTTTTCCGAATAAACTGTTTAAATAGTTTCAACTTAATTTAACCACAATTTTTTTTTTATACTTATTTGCTGAGTTCTTTTTTCTTAATTTTGTAAATAGATTTTATCGAAAATTCAAACTAATTAACAATTTAATAGCTTAAAGTAAAATATATAGAAATATAAGAGAAATATTTTTATTTAAATCGGTGTCGCACCAAGTTTTTTTTATTTTTGTTCTGTTTTTAGTAATAAATATAATGTGTTTTATAATTTTAATAGATATTCTACATTTAATTTAATCTCATATTTTCTATATAATTATAATTATACTATTCATATTACAGCATTTTAATTTAACCTACAATAAGTTGTTTTTGTTTTGATTTGTTGTTGGTTTATTAATTAAATTAATTAATTAAGACTGCTGAATCGAACTTAAAAATGCTGGATCGACAGAAGCAACTTTAGCTGTCAAAAATGCATGCATACAAAATAGCAAACTTTGCAGCACTTGGCATTCTAGTTCCTGAAAAAATAAATTACAAAAGGAAATAAAAAAATTACGAAATACTCAAACAAATAAAATAAGAAATATTAACAACGTTTTACTTGATTTTATTTTTAAACTTATAATATTGTTATATAGTAAATGTGAAGCAAATAAAATATGTAATTAAAAAAGCGTTTAGGGGAAAAAAATTGCCTTATTTAAAATAAGCTCACAGAGTCAATAAGAAATTTTTTATGTTATGTTTTCCGTCTTCGAGGCTTTAAGGAAACCATAGTTTGATGATGAATTTAAAATTGAAAGACCACAATTATTCTAGTTGCTATGGTTTTTCCAGATCTACAATGCGATATAGGAGGAAGTGTTTACTAATGCAACTAGTGAACTAAAAGCTCTGAAAACTGAAAGGGGGGATTGACTTAAAATATTGCAATGCAAAAGAAAACAAAGTTGAGTCCGAATATACAAATGTACTTCGAAAACCTTCCTAAATCTGCTGAATACAACATCCTGAGGGATTGCTGGCGAATTTATCAAGTATAGAGCTACTGATCTTAAAAGCCAAAAACCTTTTTTTAATGGATTAAAATAGTACCGTTTGGATGGAAAAAGGGCAGAGACAGTGCCTCATGGAACAGACGGGGAAGTACAGAGCCAGACAAATGAAAACATTTAATTTCGAAGAAATAAGTGACCGTTTCAGGCAGTCCAATGAGGCTTCGAAAACTCGATTGCTGGAATTTCTTTGCATAAAAATCGTTATCTGGACCCTGTTCCTTATTATTGTTGGCATCCAGATATACGGAAGTTTCAACCTTGTACGCTGAACCTGCGACATTCAATTTCTTTAGTGTTTATTTTTTATTTTTTTTAAATTATTTATTTGCTAGCTCTTCAAGAGGATAGTAAGACTCTTATAATGCGTGTAGCACAGAGCGAGCGGAAGAATTAGGAGAAAGAAAGATTGTGTAGTGGTTTGAGAAACTCAACTGTAATTGGTTTCAACTCACTTCCGTGGGTGGAGCCCGAAACGGGACGGAGGATTTTGATATCGACCTATTTGCTTCAACTAATTCGCAGGATTTCATTCGACAATAGTTTTGATGTATGAACTTTGAAAGTTTGGAAGATTTAGCTTAAACATACCGCTGTCAGTGTTATGCCTTCACAGCAGAGCCATCTGCACACAATCTACACAAACCGCTGTTTTGAAAAACACGAATTAAGAACTAAGCTGATACAACAACCACTGCAACAACGCCATCAATTAGTCAGACTACTGTCACTGGTCGACCGCCCCAGTGATATGAAGTCCGTCTTGCGTAGGTAATAGACTACTGTTTTGTCTCAGCGTCAAAGCAATGAACCCAAGCTTATTCATGACAAAAGATTGCTTTAAAAATCAGTCCGAGCCAGCTAAGTCTTTGAGTTCAATCAAATGTTTGAGGTTAATTCTTCGGTCAGCTTTCACGAGAACTTCTAACTTCTCCTTTAGAGTAGCAGGTCGAAGTTTTTCTCGATTTTCGTTCCGGCAACTGATGGTTTAAAAACAGCGAATCGTTAACGAATGCAAAAATGCCCAATGGAGATCGCAAGCCATCTATGGGAATAAGAAATCGATTCAAAGTTTCAAACCGCAACTTTTTTTTTAACATTCGTCTCGCTCTGTGCAAAAGCTTTATAAGTTTTACCCAGCTAACTATCCAAAAGAGCATTGATTCCATCAATTGATGACCGGCAACTTATGCAAAGTATTCTACAGTACTCGGGACATAAAGGAGGATTTGGAATCTATTGAAGGATACCACGAGAGTAAGCTAATCGACATTGGCCTTTCTAGCCTCCTCCTCTTTTCAATGACTACCGACAGGGTGAGAGATCTTCTCTCGAAATTCTATCGATACACCATGCGTGAAAGTAGCTCATGGACATTGACTTTTGTTTTGCGTGGGCTGTTGTCAGGCTCAATGATCTTGTTTTGACTGTAAGAAACTATGATAAATTCTTAAATTCAAAAAATGTACAGTCTTCGCAAGCTTCTTTTAACCAAAATCCTGAAAGAAGTCCCTGAATTTCGCCTGTCAACTAAACTTACAGGATTTAAAATAATTTTTCAATATATAGCTTAAGCAATTTAGAATCCCATTTAAATCGTTTTGAGAGAAAAAAACTAAGCATTCGTGACCAAGCGCGTCAAAAAAAGGGAGTGTCATGGGCGCTATAACATTAAATAAGGACGTTATCCCGTCCCCGACAGGGATATCTCGACGAACCAGTACACACAATATTTTCCAAGGAATTTATTTTTGATTTTCTAAGAAAATATTATGTTTCCTCGGATTAACTTTTAGAATAGGGTTTTTTTTTCATCCAGAGATCCAATGAGAAAGATATTTGAGCGTTTAGGAGGATTAAGCTTATTAAAAAAAAAAAAAACAGTGAGGGTTCCTGTCACTTGTTATGATTTTAATCCAATCAGTGAAAGTAAAAATCTTCGACTGCGAACATGCGGAAGAGTATGGCACAATGACATGTTTACAAAAAAGGATTTATTTTTTTTTTCGATTTATCCCCGAATATTGTAACACATGAAGGGGGCAATGAGCTTATTTAGCAAAAAGCAAGAGCGATTTTTATTTATTAAAGCTTTAGAGTTAATGCTGCTTTACGAGATATATTCGTGTGACAAACTATGATTAGCATAACTGAACGCCAGTTTCTTTTGGATCAATTTCTTCATAGATGGCGACGGAGTATTGGGAAGGTCTTTTTAGTTGAACAGCTTCTTTGGTTATATTTTCCAATGACTGATTCGATCCAGGAATTCTTTACGCAGCATAAAAGTCGCAGAGGTAAGTAAGGCGGTCTAATACTCGAAGATGGAAAAATGGGAGAGATTGGGTACAAATTGCAATTCAAAGCAAAATGGAGAAACATTGTGACGCGTAGGGTGTTGTTCACCAGGGAAGTGCCCTGAGTCCTTTGCTATTCTTTTTTCTGTTTAAAGGAAAATGCTGAGAATCGTGATATAAAAGCGAGGTTAAAACTTCTCTGCAACGAACATCTGACCCAAAAAGCAGAGTGCTCATTCTCTGATTCACTCCGGCCTGTTCCACACTTTTAGTTAAATAGAAAAGTAATTTTCAAGTGTGAAAATTTGTAAAAGCTCGCTACTACGATCTTTTGACGACATCAATGATCACGTAAGCAGCTAGAAAACTTCACAATCGCAACTGAGAAGTGTCCTCTAAGATGAGAGGAATGCTGTATACTCCAGTTGTTCTTCCGACGCTTACAAAAAGTAGGAGAGTAATTGAGGGCATCTGAGATGATCATTATTCACATGACAGCACTAGTAACGAATCGAGATTCAAGAAAGCCGGTGAGATCGTTACCGAACTGAACTTACCAACGAGTGAAGATTTTATCAATTTCTGAACTAAACCGGCACTGATAAGGAGCAATCAGGCTATTGAAGAGGGTTCTAATTTTATGTGGAATGACAGAAACGATTTTAAAGGAGACATTAAGACATGTACTGGGTGCTGCTTAAAGACTCTCCCTTAGTTAAGATCAGGCATAGTTTGAAGAATGCGGCACATCACGGCATTTCCAGCTGAATTGAAAACTTTTTCACGACGTCTGGCGAAACTAGCAGCCAGATTGGTTATTCGGCTATAACTGTATTCAACTCATTATAGTGTGGTGTGGTTGTCAGAACGAAGTTTAATGGTTCAATCTCTTTTGTTCGGTTAAAATAACAAAAAGCAATGTGAATGCTTGGACTCTAGATAAAGTTTTAAAATTGTAGACACGTGTAGTTAAGCAAATTTTTACATTTTCTTTTTCTCCTTTTAACCGTCCTCATATATTTTTGTCAGTAACTATTCGATGAAGAGTCTTAGCGTCTTTGAGCTAAAATGAAAAACTGCAAAAAAGGAAAAACTTTCTTGCAACCTATTGCTTCTCAATATGATGTGGTGAGTTCTACAAGAAAATCGGAGGCGTTTGAAAGTAATCTGGTCGTGAGAATAAAAGTCATAAAAATAGTTAAAGGAACCCAAGATTCCTTCAACAACATCAAGATTAGTGAGAACTTGCTTTTGTCTTGCAACCTGGGTGCATCACTCCAGATGTAGAAAGTATCATTTATGGAACAGGCAAACAAAAACATTTGAAGTTGCAGTTTTTGCAAAGTTCAAAAAAGGAAAAAAATATGGGTATTATTTAATCAAATTCGCGTGGAGAGTAAGCACTTGCTTATGAAATCAGGAATGCAATCGCAAATATAGTTAAAAATATATCTTTGACTTCGTCCACTCATGGAACGAAAATAAAACAGAGCGATATACACAAGCATAGGACCAGAAACCATACCTTTTGTCAAAATACCAACTGCTTCTTTTTCAACTTCTGCAGTTGATGAACACTGAGATAGCGATTAAAGTTAATACCTGTGCATATTAAAGTAAACATTTTCATCCAAATCATCGAGAAAACTTTAAACGTTCAAAACTTTGCTTTATTTTCTTAAAAAACTCTTAGTCCTTTTTTAGGGTTCCGTTCCCAGAGGGTCCAAAGGAATCCTTTTACTAAACCTCGGCTGTCCGTCGGTACATTCGTCTCTCACAGACGAATCTTCTAAATCGTAATATGGAGACACTTACAATTTTCACAGAATGTCTACTGCTATTGCTGCTACAACAGGAAATGATAAAATGATAAAAAGTTAAAAATAAATGGGGGTCACCATTCAAAAAGTCTTTCAAATCCAATCACAACTCAACTTAGCGCCTAACTGTAGACAATAAGTTTCAAAGTGCAACTAAACAACCTTTTAAAGTATGCAATCATGTGAAAGCTCTGTGTGCAAAGACAAAATAAAAACTCTGCGACTTTGTGGAACAGATGAACGAATGTCAAAATGTTATTGTGTGAATTGAATGTTGTGTTGTTTTCTACCCAACTTTCGTGGCGACATTTTTCTCAAGCCAAAAAAATGAATTACAATGTCATTTTTTAAAAATAAATTATTAAAGAAAGTATTTCATGTGATTTTAATATTTGTTTGAGTTTTGACTGTCTCAGAATTCCATTAAACCACTGGAAACAGAGGGTTGAAAAATAAAATCAAATTAATGATGTTCTGTGCGTTGATTATGCATTAAAGGCACACAAGGATGTGTAATGTTAAGATTTATTTTTCTTATTTTTCAATAATATTCAGCCCCTTCCTGAGACTAAATCCTTAAATAAGTTGACAACTTAAACATCTCCAAAATTACATGATACATTTGTGTTTCATTATTCATATATTTATAGTAAAACAAGTACACGTTTGTGATGCGCTTAAAGATTGCAAATTGGAGTTCACACTAACACCACTACATTTTGACGTTCATCAACGAATTCCGAACGAATTTTCACACGGTTTGAGATGAATTCCTTGCGTGAATACCAGAATCATAGATTCACACATTACTAGAGTAAGTCTACATCAAATAATCTTTTAATCTTGTTTTCGTTTTAAATCCTTGTTTTTTAAACTTTAAAATTTCTCATCTGGAAGTTCTTATTTTCATTGGAACTACAAGTGAATCGATGTAGAGCTTTAACACTGTCTCGCTTACTCCTGCATAAATATGGGTGATACTATGAGATATCTTAAATCAAAAAAATATGGTGGTGGAAGCACGGAACCCTTCGTGTGAGAGTCAGCTCTCATTTGACAACGTTTTTATTGTTTTAGTGTAAGAAAGTAAAATTTAAAACTTTTATTTCTATTACATAAAACGGCCTATTGCACTATTGCAGTTAAATTAGGCTACAAAGAATGCCAGTAGAATGATTTGGAATTAAATTCCAGAAACTTTGCAGAAGTGGTCTGTCCATATGGTCAGCATTGACTGTGTCCCTGATACAACTTTATCTATTGGGAAAATTTACGAACGCTATTCCTGTAGCCGACCTCTTCATGCAGTCTATTGCACGTTCTCGTACTCTTTCAAAACATTAGAAGCGGCGTCTCTGACTGACTTTTCTTTTCATGATAGTTTTTGATTTTCTCGGAGGCAGAGAAATTCTCCTGCGAGTAAATAATCTTTGGAGTTTCCAGATTTCCAGACTTCTTAGAGTTTTTTGACTCGATCGCAACTTGATCAGTCCCACTGTTTGTTGATTTGGATTTGTCCTTACTACTATAAAGGTTGACAGCTTTGTCAATTAGCCTTACGATTTTGGCAAATCTAACGTTTACGCGGATTGCCATTCACGATTTTCTTATATTGGTAGAACTGAAGACAGTTTGCACAAGTCTGCCTCAGATCACATCTCATGATCACATCTATTCAGGCTGATTAGGATCTGCCACGACCAGATCAAAAGGATTGTTTTCGTCTCATGTTTTTGCTATGTCCTTCTGCAACCTATTCGGAGCCCCATTTCAATTCATTTGGGCCTCCTGAATGTGATTTGGCATTCCGAAATACTCAAATGAAAAATCATACAAATTTTATCCGCTGATGTGTAAAATCTTAATCTGATTTTATTACGAAAGCCTCAGGGTCCAAGCAGCGGTTGTACATTTTTAACGAGAACATTGATATCCGTTCGACTTCGTTGTGGCGAAACTGCTCCGATATGCTTTTCTGCACACTTATTCTGTCAGAATTAATGCATGAAACCAGAACATGTACCTGTTTGCAAATGACGAGGATTATCGCCGATGTCACGTCAATTGGGAACGTTTTTTTTTTTTGGTATGACGATGACGAGTGGAATGTGTCATTTCCATTTCAATTTGGAACCACTTACGTTCTAATTCTGCTATCGATTTTCTAATCTAAATGAATTACGAATACGAAAGGTTCAATCACCAGAAAAAGCAAACAAAAGAGAAGAAAATTCCCTTAAATAAAGGTCAACTAAGCCCATAAGATTCCTTATACCACTTACTTAAGAAATATAAATATAAATGAAAGGACCCACTTAGCCATTTTCGTTTCTTCAAAGCGGCTTACACACGTCAAAGGCTCCTTAAAAATTCATTAACTTTCCAACTTTTCCCACTCAAATTCAACAGCAAAAAAATAAAAACGTGAGCAATTAATTTTATATTCAAAAAAGAAAACAACAAAAAAAAACATCCTTAAACTTTCCGCCGTCAAATCGAAAAATAACTTGTTTGTTGTTATTTTTAAAATAAAGGAAACTTGTGTTTCGAAATAAACTTCTCAACATCCTACTCAAGGATTAAAAGGAAATAGCATTTAACAAAATTTTCTACATAAAATTATAAAAACAAAAAAAATGAGAGAAAAAGAGAGATTATTTGTGTGTTAAAAAGAGAGAAAGGGAAGAAAAGAACAAAAAAAAAACAAAAAACTAAATTTTATTTTACGGATAACTCACCTTTGTTTCTATAGCACGGGTTTCATGATCCTGAAAATGGAGTTTCAACTTTGATTTGCCATCATCGCTGGAGCCACGTAGTTGGGAAAACTTGTATTGCCAAACTATTGAGGAGTCAGCGCCCTCGGCCAATGAGAATCCCGATTGCCAGTCCAGCGTCAATCCGCCGCTTTTGCCATGATGTGAAACAGCAAAGGTTTTTCGCTAATGTTCAAAAAGCAGAAAATAAAAAACGAAAAGGACATTATACAATGTGGAATATTTCAGTTTACCCACCACCAACACAAAATTTGATACTTAAACAAAAAGAACAAAGTACTCAAATTTAGACACAAGTGAAGGATATCTATGATAGTTGAAAGAGGACCAAGAATTGTGAAAAAAATGGATTCTAAGTTTTGGAAAACGAGTAGGGTGGTGTATGAAAAAGGATACTCGTTGTGTGGCGATTGATTTCTGATTCGAATGTTCACTTCATTCGTTTTTTTTTTGAAGTTTAAGTAAATTCTCAAAGTTGACAAAAGGAATAAGAAGTTTTAGAGGAGATAAAGTGGATTTTCAGATACTCCTTCCATGACTGCAGATACTTTTAAATTTTTTTATTTGAAATCGCCTTAAGATATTTTGAAATTGATATTTTTGTGACACATACATACACACAAAGCTTTGGACTTGTCAGAGGACATCCTTTTATGCAAAAGATATTTGATGTAATTTAAACTTTTTCGAGCCTTTGAAATGGATATGGAGAGGATGGCCCAAAAACAATCATCGATGTTGTTTTGCTTTATCTTGTTTGTTTTTTTGTTTTGTTTTTCTTATTGATTCACTTCTTTCACAAAATTTCGGAATCAAGCTTATTTTGATAAAATTTGATGGGCTATAGCCCCGGGTTCTAAATTCACTTTTTTCACGATATTTCGGAATCTGAAACCTGGGCTGTTCAATAAACTAAATGTCGAATGCAGAGCAGTGATTCTGAAAATTGCGTTGTAGAAATGATTTTTAACGAAAATATGGACATTTGAAAATCAAGCTAATTTTGATAAAATTTGATGGGCCCAGGATTCTAAATTCACTTCTTTCACAAAATTTCTGAATTCGTGAACTAACCAGTTCGTATTACTAAATATCGAAAGCTGAGCCATAATTCTAAAAATTTCCTTATAGAAATGATTTTTAACGAAAATATGGACATTTGAAAATCAAGCTAATTTTGATAAAATTTGATGGGCTATAGCTCAGGGTTCTAAATTCACTTTTTTCACGATATTTCGGAATCTGTAACCTGGGCTGTTCGCATTACTTAATATCGAAAGCTGAGCACTGATTCTGAAAATTGCGTTGTAGAAATGATTTTTAACGAAAATATGGACATTTGAAAATCAAGCTAATTTTGATAAAATTTGATGGGCTATAGCCCAGAATTCCAAATTCACTTTTTTCACAAAATTTCTGAATTCGTAAACATACTATTGGCATAACTTAATATCGAAAGCTGAGCACTGATTCTGAAAATTGCGTTGTAGAAATGATTTTTAACGAAAATATGGACATTTGAAAATCAAGCTAATTTTGATAAAATTTGATGGGCTATAGCCCAGGATTCTAAATTCACTTTTTTCAAAAAATTTCTGAATTCGTAAACTAACCAGTTCGTATTACTAAATATCGAAAGCTGAGCCATAATTCTAAAAATTTCGTTATAGAAATGATTTTTAACGAAAATAGGGACATTTGAAAATCAAGCTAATTTTGATAAAATTTGATGTGCTATAGCCCAGGATTCTAAATTCACTTTTTTCAAAAATATTCTGAATTCGTAAACTAAGCTATTGGCATAACTTAATATCGAAAGCTGAGCACTGATTCTGAAAATTGCGTTGTAGAAATGATTTTTAACGAAAATATGGACATTTGAAAATCAAGCTAATTTTGATAAAATTTGATGGGCTATAGCCCAGGATTCTAAATTCACTTTTTTTACAAAATTTCTGAATTTGTAAATTAACCTGTTCTCATTTTTTTGTATCGAAAGCTGAGCGCTGATTCTGAAAATTGCGTTGTAGAAATGATTTTTAACGAAAATAGGGACATTTGAAAATCAAGCTAATTTTGATAAAATTTGATGGGCTATAGCCAAGGATTCTAAATTCACTTTTTTCAAAAAATTTCTGAATTCGTAAACTAACCAGTTCGTATTACTAAATATCGAAAGCTGAGCCATAATTCTAAAAATTTCGTTATAGAAATGATTTTTAACGAAAATAGGGACATTTGAAAATCAAGCAAATTTTGATAAAATTTGATGGGCTATAGCCCAGGATTCTAAATTCACTTTTTTCACAAAATTTCTGAATTTGTAAATTAACCTGTTCTCATTTTTTTATATCGAAAGCTGAGCAATGATTCTGAAAATTGCGTTGTAGAATTGATTTTTAACGAAAATATGGACATTTGAAAATCAAGCTAATTTTGATGAAATTTGATGGGCTATAGCCCAGGATTCTAAATTCACTTTTTTCACAAAATTTCTGAATTTGTAAATTAACCTGTTCTCATTTTTTTGTATTGAAAGCTGAGCGCTGATTCTGAAAATTGCGTTGTAGAAATGATTTTTAACGAAAATAGGGACATTTGAAAATCAAGCTAATTTTGATAAAATTTGATGGGCTATAGTCCAGGATTCTAAATTCACTTTTTTAAAAAATATTCTGAATTCGTAAACTAAGCTTTTGGCATAACTTAATGTCGAAAGCTGAGCACTGATTCTGAAAATTGCGTTGTAGAAATGATTTTTAACGAAAATAGGGACATTTGAAAATCAAGCTAATTTTGATAAAATTTGATGGGCTATAGCCCAGGATTCTAAATTCACTTTTTTCAAAAAATTTCTGAATTCGTAAACTAACCAGTTCGTATTACTAAATATCGAAAGCTGAGCCATAATTCTAAAAATTTCGTTATAGAAATGATTTTTAAACGAAAATAGGGACATTTGAAAATCAAGCTAATTTTAATAAAATTTGATGGGCTATAGCCCAGGATTCTAAATTCACTTTTTCCACAAAATTTCTGAATTTGTAAATTAACCTGTTCTCATTTTTTTGTATCGAAAGCTGAGCGCTGATTCTGAAAATTGCGTTGTAGAAATGATTTTTAACGAAAATAGGGACATTTGAAAATCAAGCTAATTTTGATAAAATTTGATGGGCTATAGCCCAGGATTCTAAATTCACTTTTTTCAAAAATATTCTGAATTCGTAAACTAAGCTATTGGCATAACTTAATATCGAAAGCTGAGCACTGATTCTGAAAATTGCGTTGTAGAAATGATTTTTAACGAAAATAGGGACATTTGAAAATCAAGCTAATTTTGATAAAATTTGATGGGCTATAGCCCAGGATTCTAAATTCACTTTTTTCAAAAAATTTCTGAATTCGTAAACTAACCAGTTCGTATAACTAAATATCGAAAGCTGAGCCATAATTCTAAAAATTTCGTTATAGAAATGATTTTTAACGAAAATAGGGACATTTGAAAATCAAGCTAATTTTGATAAAATTTGATGGGCTATAGCCCAGGATTCTAAATTCACTTTTTTCAAAAATATTCTGAATTCGTAAACTAAGCTATTGGCATAACTTAATATCGAAAGCTGAGCACTGATTCTGAAAATTGCGTTGTAGAAATGATTTTTAACGAAAATAGGGACATTTGAAAATCAAGCTAATTTTGATAAAATTTGATGGGCTATAGCCCAGGATTCTAAATTCACTTTTTTCAAAAAATTTCTGAATTTGTAAATTAACCTGTTCCCATTTTTTTATATCGAAAGCTGAGCAATGATTCTGAAAATTGCGTTGTAGAATTGATTTTTAACGAAAATATGGACATTTGAAAATCAAGCTAATTTTGATAAAATTTGATGGGCTATAGCCCAGGATTCTAAATTCACTTTTTTCAAAAATATTCTGAATTCGTAAACTAAGCTATTGGCATAACTTAATATCGAAAGCTGAGCACTGATTCTGAAAATTGCGTTGTAGAAATGATTTTTAACGAAAATAGGGACATTTGAAAATCAAGCTAATTTTGATAAAATTTGATGGGCTATAGCCCAGGATTCTAAATTCACTTTTTTCACAAAATTTCTGAATTTGTAAATTAACCTGTTTTCATTTTTTTGTATCGAAAGCTGAGCGTTGATTCTGAAAATTGCGTTGTAGAAATGATTTTTAACGAAAATAGGGACATTTGAAAATCAAGCTAATTTTGATAAAATTTGATGGGCTATAGCCCAGGATTCTAAATTCACTTTTTTCACAAAATTTCTGAATTTGTAAATTAACCTGTTCTCATTTTTTTGTATCGAAAGCTGAGCACTGATTCTGAAAATTGCGTTGTAGAAATGATTTTTAACGAAAATAGGGACATTTGAAAATCAAGCTAATTTTGATAAAATTTGATGGGCTATAGCCCAGGATTCTAAATTCACTTTTTTCAAAAAATTTCTGAATTTGTAAATTAACCTGTTCCCATTTTTTTATATCGAAAGCTGAGCAATGATTCTGAAAATTGCGTTGTAGAATTGATTTTTAACGAAAATATGGACATTTGAAAATCAAGCTAATTTTGATAAAATTTGATGGGCTATAGCCCAGGATTCTAAATTCACTTTTTTCAAAAATATTCTGAATTCGTAAACTAAGCTATTGGCATAACTTAATATCGAAAGCTGAGCACTGATTCTGAAAATTGCGTTGTAGAAATGATTTTTAACGAAAATAGGGACATTTGAAAATCAAGCTAATTTTGATAAAATTTGATGGGCTATAGCCCAGGATTCTAAATTCACTTTTTTCACAAAATTTCTGAATTTGTAAATTAACCTGTTCTCATTTTTTTGTATCGAAAGCTGAGCACTGATTCTGAAAATTGCGTTGTAGAAATGATTTTTAACGAAAATAGGGACATTTGAAAATCAAGCTAATTTTGATAAAATTTGATGGGCTATAGCCCAGGATTCTAAATTCACTTTTTTCACAAAATTTCTGAATTTGTAAATTAACCTGTTCTCATTTTTTTGTATCGAAAGCTGAGCGCTGATTCTGAAAATTGCGTTGTAGAAATGATTTTTAACGAAAATAGGGACATTTAAAAATCAAGCTAATTTTGATAAAATTTGATGGGCTATAGCCCAGGATTCTAAATTCACTTTTTTCAAAAAATTTCTGAATTCGTAAACTAACCAGTTCGTATTACTAAATATCGAAAGCTGAGCCATAATTCTAAAAATTTCGTTATAGAAATGATTTTTAACGAAAATAGGGACATTTGAAAATCAAGCTAATTTTGATAAAATTTGATGGGCTATAGCCCAGGATTCTAAATTCACTTTTTTCACAAAATTTCTGAATTTGTAAATTAACCTGTTCTCATTTTTTGGTATTGAAAGCTGAGCAATGATTCTGAAAATTGCGTTGTAGAATTGATTTTTAACGAAAATATGGACATTTGAAAATCAAGCTAATTTTGATAAAATTTGATGGGCTATAGCCCAGGATTCTAAATTCACTTTTTTCAAAAATATTCTGAATTCGTAAACTAAGCTATTGGCATAACTTAATATCGAAAGCTGAGCACTGATTCTGAAAATTGCGTTGTAGAAATGATTTTTAACGAAAATAGGGACATTTGAAAATCAAGCTAATTTTGATAAAATTTGATGGGCTATAGCCCAGGATTCTAAATTCACTTTTTTCACAAAATTTCTGAATTTGTAAATTAACCTGTTCTCATTTTTTTGTATCGAAAGCTGAGCACTGATTCTGAAAATTGCGTTGTAGAAATGATTTTTAACGAAAATAGGGACATTTGAAAATCAAGCTAATTTTGATAAAATTTGATGGGCTATAGCCCAGGATTCTAAATTCACTTTTTTCACAAAATTTCTGAATTTGTAAATTAACCTGTTCTCATTTTTTTGTATCGAAAGCTGAGCACTGATTCTGAAAATTGCGTTGTAGAAATGATTTTTAACGAAAATAGGGACATTTGAAAATCAAGCTAATTTTGATAAAATTTGATGGGCTATAGCCCAGGATTCTAAATTCACTTTTTTCAAAAAATTTCTGAATTTGTAAATTAACCTGTTCCCATTTTTTTATATCGAAAGCTGAGCAATGATTCTGAAAATTGCGTTGTAGAATTGATTTTTAACGAAAATATGGACATTTGAAAATCAAGCTAATTTTGATAAAATTTGATGGGCTATAGCCCAGGATTCTAAATTCACTTTTTTCAAAAATATTCTGAATTCGTAAACTAAGCTATTGGCATAACTTAATATCGAAAGCTGAGCACTGATTCTGAAAATTGCGTTGTAGAAATGATTTTTAACGAAAATAGGGACATTTGAAAATCAAGCTAATTTTGATAAAATTTGATGGGCTATAGCCCAGGATTCTAAATTCACTTTTTTCACAAAATTTCTGAATTTGTAAATTAACCTGTTCTCATTTTTTTGTATCGAAAGCTGAGCACTGATTCTGAAAATTGCGTTGTAGAAATGATTTTTAACGAAAATAGGGACATTTGAAAATCAAGCTAATTTTGATAAAATTTGATGGGCTATAGCCCAGGATTCTAAATTCACTTTTTTCACAAAATTTCTGAATTTGTAAATTAACCTGTTCTCATTTTTTTGTATCGAAAGCTGAGCGCTGATTCTGAAAATTGCGTTGTAGAAATGATTTTTAACGAAAATAGGGACATTTAAAAATCAAGCTAATTTTGATAAAATTTGATGGGCTATAGCCCAGGATTCTAAATTCACTTTTTTCAAAAAATTTCTGAATTCGTAAACTAACCAGTTCGTATTACTAAATATCGAAAGCTGAGCCATAATTCTAAAAATTTCGTTATAGAAATGATTTTTAACGAAAATAGGGACATTTGAAAATCAAGCTAATTTTGATAAAATTTGATGGGCTATAGCCCAGGATTCTAAATTCACTTTTTTCACAAAATTTCTGAATTTGTAAATTAACCTGTTCTCATTTTTTGGTATTGAAAGCTGAGCGCTGATTCTGAAAATTGCGTTGTAGAAATGATTTTTAACGAAAATAGGGACATTTAAAAATCAAGCTAATTTTGATAAAATTTGATGGGCTATAGCCCAGGATTCTAAATTCACTTTTTTCAAAAAATTTCTGAATTTGTAAATTAACCTGTTCTCATTTTTTTGTATCGAAAGCTGAGCGCTGATTCTGAAAATTGCGTTGTAGAAATGATTTTTAACGAAAATAGGGACATTTGAAAATCAAGCTTATTTTGATAAAATTTTTGATGCCCAGGATTCTAAATTCACTTTTTTCAAAAAATTTCTGAATTCGTAAACTAACCAGTTCGTATTACTAAATATCGAAAGCTGAGCCATAATTCTAAAAATTTCGTTATAGAAATGATTTTTAACGAAAATAGGGACATTTGAAAATCAAGCTAATTTTGATAAAATTTGATGGGCTATAGCCCAGGATTCTAAATTCACTTTTTTCAAAAAATTTCTGAATTCGTAAACTAACCAGTTCGTATTACTAAATATCGAAAGCTGAGCCATAATTCTAAAAATTTCGTTATAGAAATGATTTTTAACGAAAATAGGGACATTTAAAAATCAAGCTAATTTTGATAAAATTTGATGGGCTATAGCCCAGGATTCTAAATTCACTTTTTTCACAAAATTTCTGAATTTGTAAATTAACCTGTTCTCATTTTTTTATATCGAAAGCTGAGCAATGATTCTGAAAATTGCGTTGTAGAATTGATTTTTAACGAAAATATGGACATTTGAAAATCAAGCTAATTTTGATAAAATTTGATGGGCTATAGCCCAGGATTCTAAATTCAATTTTTTCAAAAATATTCTGAATTCGTAAACTAAGCTATTGGCATAACTTAATACCGAAAGCTGAGCACTGATTCTGAAAATTGCGTTGTAGAAATGATTTTTAACGAAAATAGGGACATTTGAAAATCAAGCTAATTTTGATAAAATTTGATGGGCTATAGCCCAGGATTCTAAATTCACTTTTTTCAAAAATATTCTGAATTCGTAAACTAAGCTATTGGCATAACTTAATATCGAAAGCTGAGCACTGATTCTGAAAATTGCGTTGTAGAAATGATTTTTAACGAAAATAGGGACATTTGAAAATCAAGCTAATTTTGATAAAATTTGATGGGCTATAGCCCAGGATTCTAAATTCACTTTTTTCAAAAATATTCTGAATTCGTAAACTAAGCTATTGGCATAACTTAATATCGAAAGCTGAGCACTGATTCTGAAAATTGCGTTGTAGAAATGATTTTTAACGAAAATAGGGACATTTGAAAATCAAGCTTATTTTGATAAAATTTGATGGGCTATAGCCCAGGATTCTAAATTCACTTTTTTCACAAAATTTCTGAATTTGTAAATTAACCTGTTCTCATTTTTTTATATCGAAAGCTGAGCAATGATTCTGAAAATTGCGTTGTAGAATTGATTTTTAACGAAAATATGGACATTTGAAAATCAAGCTAATTTTGATAAAATTTGATGGGCTATAGCCCAGGATTCTAAATTCAATTTTTTCAAAAATATTCTGAATTCGTAAACTAAGCTATTGGCATAACTTAATACCGAAAGCTGAGCACTGATTCTGAAAATTGCGTTGTAGAAATGATTTTTAACGAAAATAGGGACATTTGAAAATCAAGCTAATTTTGATAAAATTTGATGGGCTATAGCCCAGGATTCTAAATTCACTTTTTTCAAAAATATTCTGAATTCGTAAACTAAGCTATTGGCATAACTTAATATCGAAAGCTGAGCACTGATTCTGAAAATTGCGTTGTAGAAATGATTTTTAACGAAAATAGGGACATTTGAAAATCAAGCTAATTTTGATAAAATTTGATGGGCTATAGCCCAGGATTCTAAATTCACTTTTTTCACAAAATTTCTGAATTTGTAAATTAACCTGTTCTCATTTTTTATATCGAAAGCTGAGCAATGATTCTGAAAATTGCGTTTTAGAATTGATTTTTAACGAAAATATGGACATTTGAAAATCAAGCTAATTTTGATAAAATTTGATGGGCTATAGCCCAGGATTCTAAATTCACTTTTTTCAAAAATATTCTGAATTCGTAAACTAAGCTATTGGCATAACTTAATATCGAAAGCTGAGCACTGATTCTGAAAATTGCGTTGTAGAAATGATTTTTAACGAAAATAGGGACATTTGAAAATCAAGCTTATTTTGATAAAATTTGATGGGCTATAGCCCAGGATTCTAAATTCACTTTTTTCACAAAATTTCTGAATTTGTAAATTAACCTGTTCTCATTTTTTTATATCGAAAGCTGAGCAATGATTCTGAAAATTGCGTTGTAGAATTGATTTTTAACGAAAATATGGACATTTGAAAATCAAGCTAATTTTGATAAAATTTGATGGGCTATAGCCCAGGATTCTAAATTCAATTTTTTCAAAAATATTCTGAATTCGTAAACTAAGCTATTGGCATAACTTAATACCGAAAGCTGAGCACTGATTCTGAAAATTGCGTTGTAGAAATGATTTTTAACGAAAATAGGGACATTTGAAAATCAAGCTAATTTTGATAAAATTTGATGGGCTATAGCCCAGGATTCTAAATTCACTTTTTTCAAAAATATTCTGAATTCGTAAACTAAGCTATTGGCATAACTTAATATCGAAAGCTGAGCACTGATTCTGAAAATTGCGTTGTAGAAATGATTTTTAACGAAAATAGGGACATTTGAAAATCAAGCTAATTTTGATAAAATTTGATGGGCTATAGCCCAGGATTCTAAATTCACTTTTTTCAAAAATATTCTGAATTCGTAAACTAAGCTATTGGCATAACTTAATATCGAAAGCTGAGCACTGATTCTGAAAATTGCGTTGTAGAAATGATTTTTAACGAAAATAGGGACATTTTAAAATCAAGCTTATTTTGATAAAATTTGATGGGCTATAGCCCAGGATTCTAAATTCACTTTTTTCACAAAATTTCTGAATTTGTAAATTAACCTGTTCTCATTTTTTTATATCGAAAGCTGAGCAATGATTCTGAAAATTGCGTTGTAGAATTGATTTTTAACGAAAATATGGACATTTGAAAATCAAGCTAATTTTGATAAAATTTGATGGGCTATAGCCCAGGATTCTAAATTCACTTTTTTCAAAAATATTCTGAATTCGTAAACTAAGCTATTGGCATAACTTAATACTGAAAGCTGAGCACTGATTCTGAAAATAGCGTTGTAGAAATGATTTTTAACGAAAATAGGGACATTTGAAAATCAAGCTAATTTTGATAAAATTTGATGGGCTATAGCCCAGGATTCTAAATTCACTTTTTTCAAAAATATTCTGAATTCGTAAACTAAGCTATTGGCATAACTTAATATCGAAAGCTGAGCACTGATTCTGAAAATTGCGTTGTAGAAATGATTTTTCACGAAAATAGGGACATTTGAAAATCAAGCTAATTTTGATAAAATTTGACGGGCTATAGCCCAGGACTCTAAATTCACTTTTTTCACAAAATTTCTGAATTTGTAAATTAACCTATTCTCATTTTTTTATATCGAAAGCTGAGCAATGATTCTGAAAATTGCGTTGTAGAATTGATTTTTAACGAAAATATGGACATTTGAAAATCAAGCTAATTTTGATAAAATTTGATGGGCTATAGCCCAGGATTCTAAATTCACTTTTTTCAAAAATATTCTGAATTCGTAAACTAAGCTATTGGCATAACTTAATATCGAAAGCTGAGCACTGATTCTGAAAATTGCGTTGTAGAAATGATTTTTAACGAAAATAGGGACATTTGAAAATCAAGCTAATTTTGATAAAATTTGATGGGCTATAGCCCAGGATTCTAAATTCACAATTTTCACAAATTTCTGAATTCGTAAACTAACCAGTTCGTATTACTAAATATCGAAAGCTGAGCTATAATTCTAAAAATTTCGTTATAGAAATGATTTTTAACGAAAATAGGGACATTTGAAAATCAAGCTAATTTTGATAAAATTTGTTGGGCTATAGCCCAGGATTCTAAATTCACTTTTTTCAAAAATATTCTGAATTCGTAAACTAAGCTATTGGCATAACTTAATATCGAAAGCTGAGCACTGTATCAGAAAATTGCGTTGTAGAAATGATTTTTAACGAAAATAGGGACATTTGAAAATCAAGCTAATTTTGATAAAATTTGATGGGCTATAGCCCAGGATTCTAAATTCACTTTTTTCACAAAATTTCTGAATTTGTAAATTAACCTGTTCTCATTTTTTTGTATCGAAAGCTGAGCGCTGATTCTGAAAATTGCGTTGTAGAAATGATTTTTAACGAAAATAGGGACATTTGTAAATCAAGCTAATTTTGATAAAATTTGATGGGCTATAGCCCAGGATTCTAAATTCACTTTTTTCAAAAATATTCTGAATTCGTAAACTAAGCTATTGGCATAACTTAATATCGAAAGCTGAGCACTGTATCTGAAAATTGCGTTGAAGAAATGATTTTTAACGAAAATAGGGACATTTGAAAATCAAGCTAATTTTGATAAAATTTGATGGGCTATAGCCCAGGATTCTAAATTCACTTTTTTCACAAAATTTCTGAATTTGTAAATTAACCTGTTCTCATTTTTTTTGTATCGAAAGCTGAGCGCTGATTCTGAAAATTGCGTTGTAGAAATGATTTTTAACGAAAATAGGGACATTTGAAAATCAAGCTAATTTTGATAAAATTTGATGGGCTATAGCCCAGGATTCTAAATTCACTTTTTTCAAAAAATTTCTGAATTTGTAAATTAACCTGTTCTCATTTTTTTGTATTGAAAGCTGAGCGCTGATTCTGAAAATTGCGTTGTAGAAATGATTTTTAACGAAAATAGGGACATTTGAAAATCAAGCTAATTTTGATAAAATTTGATGGGCTATAGCCCAGGATTCTAAATTCACTTTTTTCAAAAATATTCTGAATTCGTAAACTAAGCTATTGGCATAACTTAATATCGAAAGCTGAGCACTGATTCTGAAAATTGCGTTGTAGAAATGATTTTTAACGAAAATAGGGACATTTGAAAATCAAGCTAATTTTGATAAAATTTGATGGGCTATAGCCCAGGATTCTAAATTCACTTTTTTCACAAAATTTCTGAATTTGTAAATTAACCTGTTTTCATTTTTTTGTATCGAAAGCTGAGCGTTGATTCTGAAAATTGCGTTGTAGAAATGATTTTTAACGAAAATAGGGACATTTGAAAATCAAGCTAATTTTGATAAAATTTGATGGGCTATAGCCCAGGATTCTAAATTCACTTTTTTCAAAAAATTTCTGAATTTGTAAACTAACCTGTTCTCATTTTTTTGTATCGAAAGCTGAGCGCTGATTCTGAAAATTGCGTTGTAGAAATGATTTTTAACGAAAATAGGGACATTTGTAAATCAAGCTAATTTTGATAAAATTTGATGGGCTATAGCCCAGGATTCTAAATTCACTTTTTTTCAAAAAATTTCTGAATTCGTAAACTAACCAGTTCGTATTACTAAATTTCGAAAGCTGAGCCATAATTCTAAAAATTGCGTTATAGAAATGATTTTTAATGAAAATAGGGACATTTGAAAATCAAGCTAATTTTGATAAAATTTGATGGGCTATAGCCCAGGATTCTAAATTCACTTTTTTCAAAAATATTCTGAATTCGTAAACTAAGCTATTGGCATAATTTAATATCGAAAGCTGAGCACTGTATCTGAAAATTGCGTTGTAGAAATGATTTTTAACGAAAATAGCGACATTTGAAAATCAAGCTAATTTTGATAAAATTTGATGGGCTATAGCCCAGGATTCTAAATTCACTTTTTTCACAAAATTTCTGAATTTGTAAATTAACCTGTTCTCATTTTTTTGTATTGAAAGCTGAGCGCTGATTCTGAAAATTGCGTTGTAGAAATGATTTTTAACGAAAATAGGGACATTTGAAAATCAAGCTAATTTTGATAAAATTTGATGGGCTATAGCCCAGGATTCTAAATTCACTTTTTTCAAAAAATTTCTGAATTTGTAAATTAACCTGTTCTCATTTTTTTGTATCGAAAGCTGAGCGCTGATTCTGAAAATTGCGTTGTAGAAATGATTTTTATCGAAAATAGGGACATTTGAAAATCAAGCTAATTTTGATAAAATTTGATGGGCTATAGCCCAGGATTCTAAATTCACTTTTTTCAAAAATATTCTGAATTCGTAAACTAAGCTATTGGCATAACTTAATATCGAAAGCTGAGCACTGATTCTGAAAATTGCGTTGTAGAAATGATTTTTAACGAAAATAGGGACATTTGAAAATCAAGCTAATTTTGATAAAATTTGATGGGCTATAGCACAGGATTCTAAATTCACTTTTTTCAAAAAATTTCTGAATTTGTAAATTAACCTGTTCTCATTTTTTTGTATTGAAAGCTGAGCGCTGATTCTGAAAATTGCGTTGTAGAAATGATTTTTAACGAAAATAGGGACATTTGAAAATCAAGCTAATTTTGATAAAATTTGATGGGCTATAGCCCAGGATTCTAAATTCACTTTTTTCAAAAATATTCTGAATTCGTAAACTAAGCTATTGGCATAACTTAATATCGAAAGCTGAGCACTGATTCTGAAAATTGCGTTGTAGAAATGATTTTTAACGAAAATAGGGACATTTGAAAATCAAGCTAATTTTGATAAAATTTGATGGGCTATAGCACAGGATTCTAAATTCACTTTTTTCAAAAAATTTCTGAATTTGTAAATTAACCTGTTCTCATTTTTTTGTATTGAAAGCTGAGCGCTGATTCTGAAAATTGCGTTGTAGAAATGATTTTTAACGAAAATAGGGACATTTGAAAATCAAGCTAATTTTGATAAAATTTGATGGGCTATAGCCCAGGATTCTAAATTCACTTTTTTCAAAAATATTCTGAATTCGTAAACTAAGCTATTGGCATAACTTAATATCGAAAGCTGAGCACTGATTCTGAAAATTGCGTTGTAGAAATGATTTTTAACGAAAATAGGGACATTTGAAAATCAAGCTAATTTTGATAAAATTTGACGGGCTATAGCCCAGGATTCTAAATTCACTTTTTTCACAAAATTTCTGAATTTGTAAATTAACCTATTCTCATTTTTTTATATCGAAAGCTGAGCAATGATTCTGAAAATTGCGTTGTAGAATTGATTTTTAACGAAAATATGGACATTTGAAAATCAAGCTAATTTTGATAAAATTTGATGGGCTATAGCCCAGGATTCTAAATTCACTTTTTTCAAAAATATTCTGAATTCGTAAACTAAGCTATTGGCATAACTTAATATCGAAAGCTGAGCACTGATTCTGAAAATTGCGTTGTAGAAATGATTTTTAACGAAAATAGGGACATTTGAAAATCAAGCTAATTTTGATAAAATTTGATGGGCTATAGCCCAGGATTCTAAATTCACTTTTTTCACAAAATTTCTGAATTTGTAAATTAACCTGTTCTCATTTTTTTGTATCGAAAGCTGAGCGCTGATTCTTAAAATTGCGTTGTAGAAATGATTTTTAACGAAAATAGGGACATTTGAAAATCAAGCTAATTTTGATAAAATTTGATGGGCTCTAGCCCAGGATTCTAAATTCACTTTTTTCAAAAATATTCTGAATTCGTAAACTAAGCTATTGGCATAACTTAATATCGAAAGCTGAGCACTGATTCTGAAAATTGCGTTGTAGAAATGATTTTTAACGAAAATAGGGACATTTGAAAATCAAGCTAATTTTGATAAAATTTGATGGGCTATAGCCCAGGATTCTAAATTCACAATTTTCACAAATTTCTGAATTCGTAAACTAACCAGTTCGTATTACTAAATATCGAAAGCTGAGCCATAATTCTAAAAATTTCGTTATAGAAATGATTTTTAACGAAAATAGGGACATTTGAAAATCAAGCTAATTTTGATAAAATTTGATGGGCTATAGCCCAGGATTCTAAATTCACATTTTTCAAAAATATTCTGAATTCGTAAACTAAGCTATTGGCATAACTTAATATCGAAAGCTGAGCACTGTATCTGAAAATTGCGTTGTAGAAATGATTTTTAACGAAAATAGGGACATTTGAAAATCAAGCTAATTTTGATAAAATTTGATGGGCTATAGCCCAGGATTCTAAATTCACTTTTTTCACAAAATTTCTGAATTTGTAAATTAACGTGTTCTCATTTTTTTGTATCGAAAGCTGAGCGCTGATTCTGAAAATTGCGTTGTAGAAATGATTTTTAACGAAAATAGGGACATTTGTAAATCAAGCTAATTTTGATAAAATTTGATGGGCTATAGCCCAGGATTCTAAATTCGCTTTTTTCAAAAATATTCTGAATTCGTAAACTAAGCTATTGGCATAACTTAATATCGAAAGCTGAGCACTGTATCTGAAAATTGCGTTGTAGAAATGATTTTTAACGAAAATAGGGACATTTGAAAATCAAGCTAATTTTGATAAAATTTGATGGGCTATAGCCCAGGATTCTAAATTCACTTTTTTCACAAAATTTCTGAATTTGTAAATTAACCTGTTCTCATTTTTTTGTATCGAAAGCTGAGCGCTGATTCTGAAAATTGCGTTGTAGAAATGATTTTTAACGAAAATAGGGACATTTGAAAATCAAAGCTAATTTTGATAAAATTTGATGGGCTATAGCCAGGATTCTAAATTCACTTTTTTCAAAAAATTTCTGAATTTGTAAACTAACCTGTTCTCATTTTTTTGTATCGAAAGCTGAGCGCTGATTCTGAAAATTGCGTTGTAGAAATGATTTTTAACGAAAATAGGGACATTTGTAAATCAAGCTAATTTTGATAAAATTTGATGGGCTATAGCCCAGGATTCTAAATTCATTTTTTTTCAAAAAATTTCTGAATTCGTAAACTAACCAGTTCGTATAACTTAATATCGAAAGCTGAGCCATAATTCTAAAAATTTCGTTATAGAAATGATTTTTAACGAAAATAGGGACATTTGAAAATCAAGCTAATTTTGATAAAATTTGATGGGCTATAGCCCAGGATTCTAAATTCACTTTTTTCAAAAATATTCTGAATTCGTTAACTAAGCTATTGGTATAACTTAATATCGAAAGCTGAGCTCTGATTCTGAAAATTGCGTTGTAGAAATGATTTTTAACGAAAATAGGGACATTTGAAAATCAAGCTAATTTTGATAAAATTTGATGGGCTATAGCCCAGGATTCTAAATTCACTTTTTTCACAAAATTTCTGAATTTGTAAATTAACCTGTTCTCATTTTTTATATCGAAAGCTGAGCAATGATTCTGAAAATTGCGTTGTAGAATTGATTTTTAACGAAAATATGGACATTTGAAAATCAAGCTAATTTTGATAAAATTTGATGGGCTATAGCCAGGATTCTAAATTCACATTTTTCAAAAATATTCTGAATTCGTAAACTAAGCTATTGGCATAACTTAATATCGAAAGCTGAGCACTGTATCTGAAAATTGCGTTGTAGAAATGATTTTTAACGAAAATAGGGACATTTGAAAATCAAGCTAATTTTGATAAAATTTGATGGGCTATAGCCCAGGATTCTAAATTCACTTTTTTCACAAAATTTCTGAATTTGTAAATTAACCTGTTCTCATTTTTTTGTATCGAAAGCTGAGCGCTGATTCTGAAAATTGCGTTGTAGAAATGATTTTTAACGAAAATAGGGACATTTGTAAATCAAGCTAATTTTGATAAAATTTGATGGGCTATAGCCCAGGATTCTAAATTCACTTTTTTCAAAAATATTCTGAATTCGTAAACTAAGCTATTGGCATAACTTAATATCGAAAGCTGAGCACTGTATCTGAAAATTGCGTTGTAGAAATGATTTTTAACGAAAATAGGGACATTTGAAAATCAAGCTAATTTTGATAAAATTTGATGGGCTATAGCCCAGGATTCTAAATTCACTTTTTTCACAAAATTTCTGAATTTGTAAATTAACCTGTTCTCATTTTTTTTGTATCGAAAGCTGAGCGCTGATTCTGAAAATTGCGTTGTAGAAATGATTTTTAACGAAAATAGGGACATTTGAAAATCAAGCTAATTTTGATAAAATTTGATGGGCTATAGCCCAGGATTCTAAATTCACTTTTTTCAAAAAATTTCTGAATTTGTAAACTAACCTGTTCTCATTTTTTTGTATCAAAAGCTGAGCGCTGATTCTGAAAATTGCGTTGTAGAAATGATTTTTAACGAAAATAGGGACATTTGTAAATCAAGCTAATTTTGATAAAATTTGATGGGCTATAGCCCAGGATTCTAAATTCATTTTTTTTCAAAAAATTTCTGAATTCGTAAACTAACCAGTTCGTATAACTTAATATCGAAAGCTGAGCCATAATTCTAAAAATTTCGTTATAGAAATGATTTTTAACGAAAATAGGGACATTTGAAAATCAAGCTAATTTTGATAAAATTTGATGGGCTATAGCCCAGGATTCTAAATTCACTTTTTTCACAAAATTTCTGAATTTGTAAATTAACCTGTTCTCATTTTTTTGTATCGAAAGCTGAGCGCTGATTCTGAAAATTGCGTTGTAGAAATGATTTATAACGAAAATAGGGACATTTGAAAATCAAGCTAATTTTGATAAAATTTGATGGGCTATAGCCCAGGATTCTAAATTCACTTTTTTCAAAAAATTTCTGAATTCGTAAGCTAACCAGTTCGTATTACTTAATTTCGAAAGCTGAGCCATAATTCTAAAAATTGCGTTATAGAAATGATTTTTAACGAAAATAGGGACATTTGAAAATCAAGCTAATTTTGATAAAATTTGATGGGCTATAGCCCAGGATTCTAAATTCACTTTTTTCACAAAATTTCTGAATTTGTAAATTAACCTGTTCTCATTTTTTTATATCGAAAGCTGAGCAATGATTCTGAAAATTGCGTTGTAGAATTGATTTTTAACGAAAATATGGACATTTGAAAATCAAGCTAATTTTGATAAAATTTGATGGGCTATAGCCCAGGATTCTAAATTCACTTTTTTCAAAAATATTCTGAATTCGTAAACTAAGCTATTGGTATAACTTAATATCGAAAGCTGAGCTCTGATTCTGAAAATTGCGTTGTAGAAATGATTTTTAACGAAAATAGGGACATTTGAAAATCAAGCTAATTTTGATAAAATTTGATGGGCTATAGCCCAGGATTCTAAATTCACTTTTTTCACAAAATTTCTGAATTTGTAAATTAACCTGTTCTCATTTTTTTATATCGAAAGCTGAGCAATGATTCAGAAAATTGCGTTGTAGAATTGATTTTTAACGAAAATATGGACATTTGAAAATCAAGCTAATTTTGATAAAATTTGATGGGCTATAGCCCAGGATTCTAAATTCACTTTTTTCAAAAATATTCTGAATTCGTAAACTAAGCTATTGGCATAACTTAATATCGAAAGCTGAGCACTGTATCTGAAAATTGCGTTGTAGAAATGATTTTTAACGAAAATAGGGACATTTGAAAATCAAGCTAATTTTGATAAAATTTGATGGGCTATAGCCCAGGATTCTAAATTCACTTTTTTCACAAAATTTCTGAATTTGTAATTTAACCTGTTCTCATTTTTTTTGTATCGAAAGCTGAGCGCTGATTCTGAAAATTGCGTTGTAGAAATGATTTTTAACGAAAATAGGGATATTTGAAAATCAAGCTAATTTTGATAAAATTTGATGGGCTATAGCCCAGGATTCTAAATTCACTTTTTTCAAAAAATTTCTGAATTTGTAAATTAACCTGTTCTCATTTTTTTGTATCGAAAGCTGAGCGCTGATTCTGAAAATTGCGTTGTAGAAATGATTTTTAACGAAAATAGGGACATTTGAAAATCAAGCTAATTTTGATAAAATTTGATGGGCTATAGCCCAGGATTCTAAATTCACTTTTTTCAAAAAATTTCTGAATTCGTAAACTAACCAGTTCGTATTACTTAATATCGAAAGCTGAGCCATAATTCTAAAAATTGCGTTATAGAAATGATTTTTAACGAAAATAGGGACATTTGAAAATCAAGCTAATTTTGATAAAATTTGATGGGCTATAGCCCAGGATTCTAAATTCACTTTTTTCAAAAATATTCTGAATTCGTAAACTAAGCTATTGGTATAACTTAATATCGAAAGCTGAGCACTGATTCTGAAAATTGCGTTGTAGAATTGATTTTTAACGAAAATATGGACATTTGAAAATCAAGCTAATTTTGATAAAATTTGATGGGCTATAGCCCAGGATTCTAAATTCACTTTTTTCAAAAAATTTCTGAATTTGTAAATTAACCTGCTCTCATTTTTTTTGTATCGAAAGCTGAGCGCTGATTCTGAAAATTGCGTTGTAGAAACGACTTTTAACGAAAATAGGGACATTTGAAAATCAAGCTAAGTTTGATAAAATTTGATGGGCTATAGCCCAGGATTCTAAATTCACTTTTTTCACAAAATTTCTGAATTTGTAAATTAACCTGTTCTCATTTTTTGATATCGAAAGCTGAGCAATGATTCTGAAAATTGCGTTGTAGAATTGATTTTTAACGAAAATATGGACATTTGAAAATCAAGCTAATTTTGATAAAATTTGATGGGCTATAGCCCAGGATTCTAAATTCACTTTTTTCACAAAATTTCTGAATTTGTAAATTAACCTGTTCTCATTTTTTTGTATCGAAAGCTGAGCGCTGATTCTGAAAATTGCGTTGTAGAAATGATTTTTAACGAAAATAGGGACATTTGATAATCAAGCTAATTTTGATAAAATTTGATGGGCTATAGCCCAGGATTCTAAATTCACTTTTTTTCAAAAAATTTCTGAATTCGTAAACTAACCAGTTCGTATAACTTAATATCGAAAGCTGAGCCATAATTCTAAAAATTTCGTTATAGAAATGATTTTTAACGAAAATAGGGACATTTGAAAATCAAGTTAATTTTGATAAAATTTGATGGGCTATAGCCCAGGATTCTAAATTCACTTTTTTCACAAAATTTCTGAATTTGTAAATTAGCCTGTTCTCATTTTTTTATATCGAAAGCTGAGCAATGATTCTGAAAATTGCGTTGTAGAATTGATTTTTAACGAAAATATGGACATTTGAAAATCAAGCTAATTTTGATAAAATTTGATGGGCTATAGCCCAGGATTCTAAATTCACTTTTTTCAAAAATATTCTGAATTCGTAAACTAAGCTATTGGTATAACTCAATATCGAAAGCTGAGCACTGATTCTGAAAATTGCGTTGTAGAAATGATTTTTAACGAAAATAGGGACATTTGAAAATCAAGCTAATTTTGATAAAATTTGATGGGCTATAGCCCCGGATTCTAAATTCACTTTTTTCACAAAATTCCTGAATTTGTAAATTAACCTGTTCTCATTTTTTTGTATCGAAAGCTGAGCGCTGATTCTGAAACTTGCGTTGTAGAAATGATTTTTAACGAAAATAGGGACATTTGAAAATCAAGCTAATTTTGATAAAATTTGATGGGCTATAGCCCAGGATTCTAAATTCACTTTTTTCAAAAAATTTCTGAATTTGTAAATTAACCTGTTCTCATTTTTTTGTATCGAAAGCTGAGCGCTGATTCTGAAAATTGCGTTGTAGAAATGATTTTTAACGAAAATAGGGACATTTGAAAATCAAGCTAATTTTGATAAAATTTGATGGGCTATAGCCCAGGATTCTAAATTCACTTTTTTCAAAAAATTTCTGAATTCGTAAACTAACCAGTTCGTATTACTAAATATCGAAAGCTGAGCCATAATTCTAAAAATTTCGTTATAGAAATGATTTTTAACGAAAATAGGGACATTTGAAAATCAAGCTAATTTTGATAAAATTTGATGGGCTATAGCCCAGGATTCTAAATTCACTTTTTTCAAAAATATTCTGAATTCGTAAACTAAGCTATTGGTATAACTCAATATCGAAAGCTGAGCACTGATTCTGAAAATTGCGTTGTAGAAATGATTTTTAACGAAAATAGGGACATTTGAAAATCAAGCTAATTTTGATAAAATGTGATGGGCTATAGCCCAGGATTCTAAATTCACTTTTTTCACAAAATTCCTGAATTTGTAAATTAACCTGTTCTCATTTTTTTGTATCGAAAGCTGAGCGCTGATTCTGAAAATTGCGTTGTAGAAATGATTTTTAACGAAAATAGGGACATTTGAAAATCAAGCTAATTTTGATAAAATTTGATGGGCTATAGCCCAGGATTCTAAATTCACTTTTTTCAAAAAATTTCTGAATTCGTAAACTAACCAGTTCGTATTACTAAATATCGAAAGCTGAGCCATAATTCTAAAAATTTCGTTATAGAAATGATTTTTAACGAAAATAGGGACATTTGAAAATCAAGCTAATTTTGATAAAATTTGATGGGCTATAGCCTAGGATTCTAAATTCACTTTTTTCAAAAAATTTCTGAATTTGTAAATTAACCTGTTCTCATTTTTTTGTATCGAAAGCTGAGCCCTGATTCTGAAAATTGCGTTGTAGAAATGATTTTTAACGAAAATAGGGACATTTGAAAATCAAGCTAATTTTGATAAAATTTGATGGGCTATAGCCCAGGATTCTAAATTCACTTTTTTCAAAAAATTTCTGAATTTGTAAATTAACCTGTTCTCATTTTTTTGTATCGAAAGCTGAGCGCTGATTCTGAAAATTGCGTTGTAGAAATGATTTTTAACGAAAATAGGGACATTTGAAAATCAAGCTAATTTTGATAAAATTTGATGGGCTATAGCCCAGGATTCTAAATTCACTTTTTTCACAAAATTTCTGAATTTGTAAATTAACCTGTTCTCATTTTTTTGTATCGAAAGCTGAGCGCTGATTCTGAAAATTGCGTTGTAGAAATGATTGTTAACGAAAATAGGGACATTTGAAAATCAAGCTAATTTTGATAAAATTTGATGGGCTATAGCCCAGGATTCTAAATTCACTTTTTTCAAAAAATTTCTGAATTCGTAAACTAACCAGTTCGTATTACTAAATATCGAAAGCTGAGCCATAATTCTAAAAATTTCGTTATAGAAACGATTTTTAACGAAAATAGGGACATTTGAAAATCAAACTAATTTTGATAAAATTTGATGGGCTATAGCCCAGGATTCTAAATTCACTTTTTTCACAAAATTTCTGAATTTGTAAATTAACCTGTTCTCATTTTTTTGTATCGAAAGCTGAGCGCTGATTCTGAAAATTGCGTTGTAGAAATGATTTTTAACGAAAATAGGGACATTTGAAAATCAAGCTAATTTTGATAAAATTTGATGGGCTATAGCCCAGGAGTCTAAATTCACTTTTTTCAAAAAATTTCTGAATTTGTAAATTAACCTGTTCTCATTTTTTTGTATCGAAAGCTGAGCGCTGATTCTGAAAATTGCGTTGTAGAAATGATTTTTAACGAAAATAGGGACATTTGAAAATCAAGCTAATTTTGATAAAATTTGATGGGCTATAGCCCAGGATTCTAAATTCACTTTTTTCAAAAAATTTCTGAATTTGTAAATTAACCTGTTCTCATTTTTTTGTATCGAAAGCTGAGCGCTGATTCTGAAAATTGCGTTGTAGAAATGATTTTTAACGAAAATAGGGACATTTGTAAATCAAGCTAATTTTGATAAAATTTGATGGGCTATAGCCCAGGATTCTAAATTCACTTTTTTCAAAAAATTTCTGAATTCGTAAACTAACCAGTTCGTATTACTAAATATCGAAAGCTGAGCCATAATTCTAAAAATTTCGTTATAGAAATGATTTTTAACGAAAATATGGACATTTGAAAATCAAGCTAATTTTGATAAAATTTGATGGGCTATAGCCCAGGATTCTAAATTCACTTTTTTCAAAAAATTTCTGAATTTGTAAATTAACCTGTTCCCATTTTTTTATATCGAAAGCTGAGCAATGATTCTGAAAATTGCGTTGTAGAATTGATTTTTAACGAAAATATGGACATTTGAAAATCAAGCTAATTTTGATAAAAATTGATGGGCTATAGCCCAGGATTCTAAATTCACTTTTTTTCAAAAAAATTCTGAATTCGTAAACTAACCAGTTCGTATAACTTAATATCGAAAGCTGAGCCATAGGGACATTTGAAAATCAAGCTAATTTTGATAAAATTTGATGGGCTATAGCCCAGGATTCTAAATTCACTTTTTTCAAAAATATTCTGAATTCGTAAACTAAGCTATTGGTATAACTTAATATCGAAAGCTGAGCACTGATTCTGAAAATTGCGTTGTAGAAATGATTTTTAACGAAAATAGGGACATTTGAAAATCAAGCTAATTTTGATAAAATTTGATGGGCTATAGCCCAGGATTCTAAATTCACTTTTTTCACAAAATTTCTGAATTTGTAATTAACCTGTTCTCATTTTTTTATATCGAAAGCTGAGCAATGATTCTGAAAATTGCGTTGTAGAATTGATTTTTAACGAAAATATGGACATTTGAAAATCAAGCTAATTTTGATAAAATTTGATGGGCTATAGCCCAGGATTCTAAATTCACTTTTTTCAAAAAATTTCTGAATTCGTAAACTAACCAGTTCGTATGACTTAATATCGAAAGCTGAGCCATAATTCTAAAAATTGCGTTATAGAAATGATTTTTAACGAAAATAGGGACATTTGAAAATCAAGCTAATTTTGATAAAATTTGATGGGCTATAGCCCAGGATTCTAAATTCACTTTTTTCACAAAATTTCTGAATTTGTAAATAAACCTGTTCTCATTTTTTTATATCGAAAGCTGAGCAATGATTCTGAAAATTGCGTTGTAGAATTGATTTTTAACGAAAATATGGACATTTGAAAATCAAGCTAATTTTGATAAAATTTGATGGGCTATAGCCCAGGATTCTAAATTCACTTTTTTCAAAAATATTCTGAATTCGTAAACTAAGCTATTGGTATAACTTAATATCGAAAGCTGAGCACTGATTCTGAAAATTGCGTTGTAGAAATGATTTTTAACGAAAATAGGGACATTTGAAAATCAAGCTAATTTTGATAAAATTTGATGGGCTATAGCCCAGGATTCTAAATTCACTTTTTTTCAAAAAATTTCTGAATTTGTAAATTAACCTGTTCTAATTTTTTTGTATTGAAAGCTGAGCGCTGATTCTGAAAATTGCGTTGTAGAATTGATTTTTAACGAAAATATGGACATTTGAAAATCAAGCTAATTTTGATAAAATTTGATGGGCTATAGCCCAGGATTCTAAATTCACTTTTTTCAAAAAATTTCTGAATTCGTAAACTAACCAGTTCGTATTACTAAATATCGAAAGCTGAGCCATAATTCTAAAAATTTGGTTATAGAAATGATTTTTAACGAAAATAGGGACATTTGAAAATCAAGCTAATTTTGATAAAATTTGATGGGCTATAGCCCAGGATTCTAAATTCACTTTTTTCACAAAATTTCTGAATTTGTAAATTAACCTGTTCTCATTTTTTTGTGTCGAAAGCTGAGCGCTGATTCTGAAAATTGCGTTGTAGAAATGATTTTTAACGAAAATAGGGACATTTGAAAATCAAGCTAATTTTGATAAAATTTGATGGGCTATAGCCCAGGATTCTAAGCTCACTTTTTTCAAAAAATTTCTGAATTTGTAAATTAACCTGTTCTCATTTTTTTGTATCGAAAGCTGAGCGCTGATTCTGAAAATTGCGTTGTAGAAATGATTTTTAACGAAAATAGGGACATTTGAAAATCAAGCTAATTTTGATAAAATTTGATGGGCTATAGCCCAGGATTCTAAATTCACTTTTTTCAAAAATATTCTGAATTCGTAAACTAAGCTATTGGTATAACTTAATATCGAAAGCTGAGCACTGATTCTGAAAATTGCGTTGTAGAAATGATTTTTAACGAAAATAGAGACATTTGAAAATCAAGCTAATTTTGATAAAATTTGATGGGCTATAGCCCAGGATTCTAAATTCACTTTTTTCAAAAAATTTCTGAATGCGTAAACTAACCAGTTCGTTTTACTTAATATCGAAAGCTGAGCCATAATTCTAAAAATTGCGTTATAGAAATGATTTTTAACGAAAATAGGGACATTTGAAAATCAAGCTAATTTTGATAAAATTTGATGGGCTATAGCCCAGGATTCTAAATTCACTTTTTTCACAAAATTTCTGAATTTGTAAATTAACCTGTTCTCATTTTTTTATATCGAAAGCTGAGCTATGATTCTGAAAATTGCGTTGTAGAATTGATTTTTAACGAAAATATGGACATTTGAAAATCAAGCTAATTTTGATAAAATTTGATGGGCTATAGCCCAGGATTCTAAATTCACTTTTTTCACAAAATTTCTGAATTTGTAAATTAACCTGTTCTCATTTTTTTGTATCGAAAGCTGAGCGCTGATTCTGAAAATTGCGTTGTAGAAATGATTTTTAACGAAAATAGGGACATTTGAAAATCAAGCTAATTTTGATAAAATTTGATGGGCTATAGCCCAGGATTCTAAATTCACTTTTTTCAAAAATATTCTGAATTCGTAAACTAAGCTATTGGTATAACTTTATATCGAAAGCTGAGCACTGATTCTGAAAATTGCGTTGTAGAAATGATTTTTAACGAAAATAGGGACATTTGAAAATCAAGCTAATTTTGATAAAATTTGATGGGCTATAGCCCAGGATTCTAAATTCACTTTTTTCAAAAAATTTCTGAATTCGTAAACTAACCAGTTCGTATTACTTAATATCGAAAGCTGAGACTTAATTCTAAAAATTGCGTTATAGAAATGATTTTTAACGAAAATAGGGACATTTGAAAATCAAGCTAATTTTGATAAAATTTGATGGGCTATAGCCCAGGATTCTAAATTCACTTTTTTCAAAAATATTCTGAATTCGTAAACTAAGCTATTGGTATAACTTAATATCGAAAGCTGAGCACTAATTCTGAAAATTGCGTTGTAGAAATGATTTTTAACGAAAATAGGGACATTTGATAATCAAGCTAATTTTGATAAAATTTGATGGGCTATAGCCCAGGATTCTAAATTCACTTTTTTCAAAAAATTTCTGAATTCGTAAACTAACCAGTTCGTATTACTTAATATCGAAAGCTGAGCCATAATTCTAAAAATTGCGTTATAGAAATGATTTTTAACGAAAATAGGGACATTTGAAAATCAAGCTAATTTTGATAAAATTTGATGGGCTATAGCCCATGATTCTAAATTCACTTTTTTCACAAAATTTCTGAATTTGTAAATTAACCTGCTCTCATTTTTTTATATCGAAAGCTGAGCAATGATTCTGAAAATTGCGTTGAAGAATTGATTTTAAACGAAAATATGGACATTTGAAAATCAAGCTAATTTTGATAAAATTTGATGGGCTATAGCCCAGGATTCTAAATTCACTTTTTTTCAAAAAATTTCTGAATTCGTAAACTAACCAGTTCGTATAACTTAATATCGAAAGCTGAGCCATAATTCTAAAAATTTCGTTATAGAAATGATTTTTAACGAAAATAGGGACATTTGAAAATCAAGCTAATTTTGATAAAATTTGATGGGCTATAGCCCAGGATTCTAAATTCACTTTTTTCACAAAATTTCTGAATTTGTAAATTAACCTGTTCTCATTTTTTTGTGTCGAAAGCTGAGCGCTGATTCTGAAAATTGCGTTGTAGAAATGATTTTTAACGAAAATAGGGACATTTGAAAATCAAGCTAATTTTGATAAAATTTGATGGGCTATAGCCCAGGATTCTAAATTCACTTTTTTCAAAAAATTTCTGAATTTGTAAATTAACCTGTTCTCATTTTTTTGTATCGAAAGCTGAGCGTTGATTCTGAAAATTGCGTTGTAGAAATGATTTTTAACGAAAATAGGGACATTTGAAAATCAAGCTAATTTTGATAAAATTTGATGGGCTATAGCCCAGGATTCTAAATTCACTTTTTTCAAAAAATTTCTGAATTTGTAAATTAACCTGTTCTCATTTTTTTGTATCGAAAGCTGAGCGCTGATTCTGAAAATTGCGTTGTAGAAATGATTTTTAACGAAAATAGGGACATTTGAAAATCAAGCTAATTTTGATAAAATTTGATGGGCTATAGCCCAGGATTCTAAATTCACTTTTTTCAAAAAATTTCTGAATTCGTAAACTAACCAGTTCGTATTATTAAATATCGAAAGCTGAGCCATAATTCTAAAAATTGCGTTATAGAAATGATTTTTAACGAAAATAGGGACATTTGAAAATCAAGCTAATTTTGATAAAATTTGATGGGCTATAGCCCAGGATTCTAAATTCACTTTTTTCACAAAATTTCTGAATTTGTAAATTAACCTGTTCTCATTTTTTTATATCGAAAGCTGAGCAATGATTCTGAAAATTGCGTTGTAGAATTGATTTTTAACGAAAATATGGACATTTGAAAATCAAGCTAATTTTGATAAAATTTGATGGGCTATAGCCCAGGATTCTAAATTCACTTTTTTCAAAAATATTCTGAATTCGTAAACTAAGCTATTGGCATAACTTAATATCGAAAGCTGAGCACTGTATCTGAAAATTGCGTTGTAGAAATGATTTTTAACGAAAATAGGGACATTTGAAAATCAAGCTAATTTTGATAAAATTTGATGGGCTATAGCCCAGGATTCTAAATTCACTTTTTTCACAAAATTTCTGAATTTGTAAATTAACCTGTTCTCATTTTTTTGTGTCGAAAGCTGAGCGCTGATTCTGAAAATCAAGCTAATTTTGATAAAATTTGATGGGCTATAGCCCAGGATTCTAAATTCACTTTTTTCAAAAAATTTCTGAATTTGTAAATTAACCTGTTCTCATTTTTTTGTATCGAAAGCTGAGCGCTGATTCTGAAAATTGCGTTGTAGAAATGATTTTTAACGAAAATAGGGACATTTGAAAATCAAGCTAATTTTGATAAAATTTGATGGGCTATAGCCCAGGATTCTAAATTCACTTTTTTCAAAAAATTTCTGAATTCGTAAACTAACCAATTCGTATTATTAAATATCGAAAGCTGAGCCATAATTCTAAAAATTGCGTTATAGAAATGATTTTTAACGAAAATAGGGACATTTGAAAATCAAGCTAATTTTGATAAAATTTGATGGGCTATAGCCCAGGATTCTAAATTCACTTTTTTCACAAAGTTTCTGAATTTGTAAATTAACCTGTTCTCATTTTTTTATATCGAAAGCTGAGCAATGATTCTGAAAATTGCGTTGTAGAATTGATTTTTAACGAAAATATGGACATTTGAAAATCAAGCTAATTTTGATAAAATTTGATGGGCTATAGCCCAGGATTCTAAATTCACTTTTTTCAAAAATATTCTGAATTCGTAAACTAAGCTATTGGCATAACTTAATATCGAAAGCTGAGCACTGTATCTGAAAATTGCGTTGTAGAAATGATTTTTAACGAAAATAGGGACATTTGAAAATCAAGCTAATTTTGATAAAATTTGATGGGCTATAGCCCAGGATTCTAAATTCACTTTTTTCAAAAATATTCTGAATTCGTAAACTAGCCCAGGATTCTAAATTCACTTTTTTCAAAAAATTTCTGAATTCGTAAACTAACCAGTTCGTATTACTAAATATCGAAAGCTGAGCCATAATTCTAAAAATTGCGTTATAGAAATGATTTTTAACGAAAATAGGGACATTTGAAAATCAAGCTAATTTTGATAAAATTTGATGGGCTATAGCCCAGGATTCTAAATTCACTTTTTTCAAAAAATTTCTGAATTCGTAAACTAACCAGTTCGTATTATTAAATATCGAAAGCTGAGCCATAATTCTAAAAATTGCGTTATAGAAATGATTTTTAACGAAAATAGGGACATTTGAAAATCAAGCTAATTTTGATAAAATTTGATGGGCTATAGCCCAGGATTCTAAATTCACTTTTTTCACAAAATTTCTGAATTTGTAAATTAACCTGTTCTCATTTTTTTATATCGAAAGCTGAGCAATGATTCTGAAAATTGCGTTGTAGAATTGATTTTTAACGAAAATATGGACATTTGAAAATCAAGCTAATTTTGATAAAATTTGATGGGCTATAGCCCAGGATTCTAAATTCACTTTTTTCAAAAATATTCTGAATTCGTAAACTAAGCTATTGGCATAACTTAATATCGAAAGCTGAGCACTGTATCTGAAAATTGCGTTGTAGAAATGATTTTTAACGAAAATAGGGACATTTGAAAATCAAGCTAATTTTGATAAAATTTGATGGGCTATAGCCCAGGATTCTAAATTCACTTTTTTCAAAAATATTCTGAATTCGTAAACTAAGCTATTGGCAAAACTTAATATCGAAAGCTGAGCACTGTATCTGAAAATTGCGTTGTAGAAATGATTTTTAACGAAAATAGGGACATTTGAAAATCAAGCTAATTTTGATAAAATTTGATGGGCTATAGCCCAGGATTCTAAATTCACTTTTTTTCACAAAATTTCTGAATTTGTAAATTAACCTGTTCTCATTTTTTTATATCGAAAGCTGAGCAATGATTCTGAAAATTGCGTTGTAGAATTGATTTTTAACGAAAATATGGACATTTGAAAATCAAGCTAATTTTGATAAAATTTGATGGGCTATAGCCCAGGATTCTAAATTCACTTTTTTCAAAAATATTCTGAATTCGTAAACTAAGCTATTGGTTTAACTTAATATCGAAAGCTGAGCACTGATTCTGAAAATTGCGTTGTAGAAATGATTTTTAACGAAAATAGGGACATTTGAAAATCAAGCTAATTTTGATAAAATTTGATGGGCTATAGCCCAGGATTCTAAATTCACTTTTTTCACAAAATTTCTGAATTTGTAAATTAACCTGTTCTCATTTTTTTATATCGAAAGCTGAGCAATGATTCTGAAAATTGCGTTGTAGAATTGATTTTTAACGAAAATATGGACATTTGAAAATCAAGCTAATTTTGATAAAATTTGATGGGCTATAGCCCAGGATTCTAAATTCACTTTTTTCAAAAATATTCTGAATTCGTAAACTAAGCTATTGGTATAACTTAATATCGAAAGCTGAGCACTGATTCTGAAAATTGCGTTGTAGAAATGATTTTTAACGAAAATAGGGACATTTGAAAATCAAGCTAATTTTGATAAAATTTGATGGGCTATAGCCCAGGATTCTAAATTCACTTTTCTCACAAAATTTCTGAATTTGTAAATTAACCTGTTCTCATTTTTTTATATCGAAAGCTGAGCAATGATTCTGAAAATTGCGTTGTAGAATTGATTTTTAACGAAAATATGGACATTTGAAAATCAAGCTAATTTTGATAAAATTTGATGAGCTATAGCCCAGGATTCTAAATTCACTTTTTTCAAAAAATTTCTGAATTTGTAAATTAACCTGTTCTCATTTTTTTGTATCGAAAGCTGAGCGCTGATTCTGAAAATTGCGTTGTAGAAATGACTTTTAACGAAAATAGGGACATTTGAAAATCAAGCTAATTTTGATAAAATTTGATGGGCTATAGCCCAGGATTCTAAATTCACTTTTTTCAAAAAATTTCTGAATTCGTAAACTAACCAGTTCGTATTACTAAATATCGAAAGCTGAGCCATAATTCTAAAAATTTCGTTATAGAAATGATTTTTAACGAAAATATGGACTTTTGAAAATCAAGCTAATTTTGATAAAATTTGATGGGCTATAACCCAGGATTCTAAATTCACTTTTTTCAAAAATATTCTGAATTCGTAAACTAAGCTATTGGCATAACTTAATATCGAAAGCTGAGCACTGATTTTGAAAATTGCGTTGTAGAAATGATTTTTAACGAAAATAGGGACATTTGAAAATCAAGCTAATTTTGATAAAATTTGATGGGCTATAGCCCAGGATTCTAAATTCACTTTTTTCAAAAATATTCTGAATTCGTAAACTAAGCTATTGGTATAACTTAATATCGAAAGCTGAGCTCTGATTCTGAAAATTGCGTTGTAGAAATGATTTTTAACGAAAATAGGGACATTTGAAAATCAAGCTAATTTTGATTAAATTTGACGGGCTATAGCCCATGATTCTAAATTCAATTTTTTCACAAAATTTCTGAATTTGTAAATTAACCTGTTCTCATTTTTTTATATCGAAAGCTGAGCAATGATTCTGAAAATTGCGTTGTAGAATTGATTTTTAACGAAAAAATGGACATTTGAAAATCAAGCTAATTTTGATAAAATTTGATGGGCTATAGCCCAGGATTCTAAATTCACTTTTTTCAAAAATATTCTGAATTCGTAAACTAGCCCAGGATTCTAAATTCACTTTTTTCAAAAAATTTCTGAATTCGTAAACTAACCAGTTCGTATTACTAAATATCGAAAGCTGAGCCATAATTCTAAAAATTGCGTTATAGAAATGATTTTTAACGAAAATAGGGACATTTGAAAATCAAGCTAATTTTGATAAAATTTGATGGGCTATAGCCCAGGATTCTAAATTCACTTTTTTCACAAAATTTCTGAATTTGTAAATTAACCTGTTCTCATTTTTTTATATCGAAAGCTGAGCAATGATTCTGAAAATTGCGTTGTAGAATTGATTTTTAACGAAAATATGGACATTTGAAAATCAAGCTAATTTTGATAAAATTTGATGGGCTATAGCCCAGGATTCTAAATTCACTTTTTTCAAAAATATTCTGAATTCGTAAACTAAGCTATTGGTATAACTTAATATCGAAAGCTGAGCACTGATTCTGAAAATTGCGTTGTAGAAATGATTTTTAACGAAAATAGGGACATTTGAAAATCAAGCTAATTTTGATAAAATTTGATGGGCTATAGCCCAGGATTCTAAATTCACTTTTTTCAAAAAATTTCTGAATTTGTAAATTAACCTGTTCTCATTTTTTTGTATCGAAAGCTGAGCGCTGATTCTGAAAATTGCGTTGTAGAAATGACTTTTAACGAAAATAGGGACATTTGAAAATCAAGTTAATTTTGATAAAATTTGATGGGCTATAGCCCAGGATTCTAAATTCACTTTTTTCAAAAAATTTCTGAATTCGTAAACTAACCAGTTCGTATTACTAAATATCGAAAGCTGAGCCATAATTCTAAAAATTTCGTTATAGAAATGATTTTTAACGAAAATATGGACTTTTGAAAATCAAGCTAATTTTGATAAAATTTGACGGGCTATAGCAAAGGATTCTAAATTCACTTTTTTCAAAAATATTCTGAATTCGTAAACTAAGCTATTGGCATAACTTAATATCGAAAGCTGAGCACTGATTCCGAAAATTGCGTTGTAGAAATGATTTTTAACGAAAATAGGGACATTTGAAAATCAAGCTAATTTTGATAAAATTTGATGGGCTATAGCCCAGGATTCTAAATTCACTTTTTTCACAAAATTTCTGAATTTGTAAATTAACCTGTTCTCATTTTTTTGTATCGAAAGCTGAGCGCTGATTCTGAAAATTGCGTTGTAGAAATGATTTTTAACGAAAATAGGGACATTTGAAAATCAAGCTAATTTTGATAAAATTTGATGGGCTATAGCCCAGGATTCTAAATTCACTTTTTTCAAAAAATTTCTGAATTCGTAAACTAACCAGTTCGTATTACTAAATATCGAAAGCTGAGCCATAATTCTAAAAATTTCGTTATAGAAATGATTTTTAACGAAAATATGGACTTTTGAAAATCAAGCTAATTTTGATAAAATTTGATGGGCTATAGCCCAGGATTCTAAATTCACTTTTTTCACAAAATTTCTGAATTTGTAAATTAACCTGTTCTCATTTTTTTGTATCGAAAGCTGAGCGCTGATTCTGAAAATTGCGTTGTAGAAATGATTTTTAACGAAAATAGGGACATTTGAAAATCAAGCTAATTTTGATAAAATTTGATGGGCTCAGGATTCTAAATTCACTTTTTTCAAAAAATTTCTGAATTCGTAAACTAACCAGTTCGTATTACTAAATATCGAAAGCTGAGCCATAATTCTAAAAATTTCGTTATAGAAATGATTTTTAACGAAAATATGGATATTTGAAAATCATGCTAATTTTGATAAAATTTTATGGGCTAAAGCCCAGGATTCTAAATTCACTTTTTTCACAAAATTTCTGAATTCGTAAACTAACCAGTTCGTATTACTAAATATCGAAAGCTGAGCCATAATTCTAAAAATTTCGTTATAGAAATGATTTTTAACGAAAATAGGGACATTTGAAAATCAAGCTAATTTTGATAAAATTTGATGGGCTATAGCCCAGGATTCTAAATTCACTTTTTTCACAAAATTTCTGAATTTGTAAATTAACCTGTTCTCATTTTTTTATATCGAAAGCTGAGCAATGATTCTGAAAATTGCGTTGTAGAATTGATTTTTTACGAAAATATGGACATTTGAAAATCAAGCTAATTTTGATAAAATTTGATGGGCTATAGCCCAGGATTCTGAATTCACTTTTTTCACAAAATTTCTGAATTTGTAAATTAACCTGTTCTCATTTTTTTATATCGAAAGCTGAGCAATGATTCTGAAAATTGAGTTGTAGAATTGATTTTTAACGAAAATATGGACATTTGAAAATCAAGCTAATTTTGATAAAATTTGATGGGCTATAGCCCAGGATTCTAAATTCACTTTTTTCAAAAATATTCTGAATTCGTAAACTAAGCTATTGGCATAACTTAATATCGAAAGCTGAGCACTGATTCTGAAAATTGCGTTGTAGAAATGATTTTTAACGAAAATAGGGACATTTGAAAATCAAGCTAATTTTGATAAAATTTGATGGGCTATAGCCCAGGATTCTGAATTCACTTTTTTCACAAAATTTCTGAATTTGTAAATTAACCTGTTCTCATTTTTTTATATCGAAAGCTGAGCAATGATTCTGAAAATTGCGTTGTAGAATTGATTTTTAACGAAAATATGGACATTTGAAAATCAAGCTAATTTTGATAAAATTTGATGGGCTATAGCCCAGGATTCTAAATTCACTTTTTTCAAAAAATTTCTGAATTTGTAAATTAACCTGTTCTCATTTTTTTGTATCGAAAGCTGAGCGCTGATTCTGAAAATTGCGTTGTAGAAATGATTTTTAACGAAAATAGGGACATTTGAAAATCAAGCTAATTTTGATAAAATTTAATGGGCTATAGCCCAGGATTCTAAATTCACTTTTTTCAAAAATATTCTGAATTCGTAAACTAAGCTATTGGCATAACTTAATATCGAAAGCTGAGCACTGATTCTGAAAATTGCGTTGTAGAAATGATTTTTAACGAAAATAGGGACATTTGAAAATCAAGCTAATTTTGATAAAATTTGATGGGCTATAGCCCAGGATTCTAAATTCACTTTTTTCAAAAAATTTCTGAATTCGTAAACTAACCAGTTCGTATTACTAAATATCGAAAGCTGAGCCATAATTCTAAAAATTTCGTTATAGAAATGATTTTTAACGAAAATATGGATATTTGAAAATCATGCTAATTTTGATAAAATTTTATGGGCTAAAGCCCAGGATTCTAAATTCACTTTTTTCACAAAATTTCTGAATTTGTAAATTAACCTGTTCTCATTTTTTTATATTGAAAGCTGAGCAATGATTCTGAAAATTGCGTTGTAGAATTGATTTTTAACGAAAATATGGACATTTGAAAATCAAGCTAATTTTGATAAAATTTAATGGGCTATAGCCCAGGATTCTAAATTCACTTTTTTCAAAAATATTCTAAATTCGTAAACTAAGCTATTGGCATAACTTAATATCGAAAGCGGAGCACTGATTCTGAAAATTGCGTTGTAGAAATGACTTTTAACGAAAATAGGGACATTTGAACATCAAGCTAATTTTGATAAAATTTGATGGGCTATAGCCCAGGATTCTAAATTCACTTTTTTCACAAAATTTCTGAATTTGTAAATTAACCTGTTCTCATTTTTTTATATCGAAAGCTGAGCAATGATTCTGAAAATTGCGTTGTAGAAATGATTTTTAACGAAAATAGGGACATTTGAAAATCAAGCTAATTTTGATAAAATTTGATGGGCTATAGCCCAGGATTCTAAATTCACTTTTTTCACAAAATTTCTGAATTTGTAAATTAACCTGTTCTCATTTTTTTATATCGAAAGCTGAGCAATGATTCTGAAAATTGCGTTGTAGAAATGATTTTTAACGAAAATAGGGACATTTGAAAATCAAGCTAATTTTGATAAAATTTGATGGGCTATAGCCCAGGATTCTAAATTCACTTTTTTCAAAAAATTTCTGAATTCGTAAACTTACCAGTTCGTATTACTAAATATCGAAAGCTGAGCCATAATTCTAAAAATTTCGTTATAGAAATGATTTTTAACGAAAATATGGACATTTGAAAATCATGTTAATTTTGATAAAATTTGATGGGCTATAGCCCAGGATTCTAAATTCACTTTTTTCACAAAATTTCTGAATTTGTAAATTAACCTGTTCTCATTTTTTTATATCGAAAGCTGAGCAATGATTCTGAAAATTGCGTTGTAGAATTGATTTTTTACGAAAATATGGACATTTGAAAATCAAGCTAATTTTGATAAAATTTGATGGGCTATAGCCCAGGATTCTGAATTCACTTTTTTCACAAAATTTCTGAATTTGTAAATTAACCTGTTCTCATTTTTTTATATCGAAAGCTGAGCAATGATTCTGAAAATTGAGTTGTAGAATTGATTTTTAACGAAAATATGGACATTTGAAAATCAAGCTAATTTTGATAAAATTTGATGGGCTATAGCCCAGGATTCTAAATTCACTTTTTTCAAAAATATTCTGAATTCGTAAACTAAGCTATTGGCATAACTTAATATCGAAAGCTGAGCACTGATTCTGAAAATTGCGTTGTAGAAATGATTTTTAACGAAAATAGGGACATTTGAAAATCAAGCTAATTTTGATAAAATTTGATGGGCTATAGCCCAGGATTCTGAATTCACTTTTTTCACAAAATTTCTGAATTTGTAAATTAACCTGTTCTCATTTTTTTATATCGAAAGCTGAGCAATGATTCTGAAAATTGCGTTGTAGAATTGATTTTTAACGAAAATATGGACATTTGAAAATCAAGCTAATTTTGATAAAATTTGATGGGCTATAGCCCAGGATTCTAAATTCACTTTTTTCAAAAAATTTCTGAATTTGTAAATTAACCTGTTTTCATTTTTTTGTATCGAAAGCTGAGCGCTGATTCTGAAAATTGCGTTGTAGAAATGATTTTTAACGAAAATAGGGACATTTGAAAATCAAGCTAATTTTGATAAAATTTGATGGGCTGTAGCCCAGGATTCTAAATTCACTTTTTTCAAAAATATTCTGAATTCGTAAACTAAGCTATTGGCATAACTTAATATCGAAAGCTGAGCACTGATTCTGAAAATTGCGTTGTAGAAATGATTTTTAACGAAAATAGGGACATTTGAAAATCAAGCTAATTTTGATAAAATTTGATGGGCTATAGCCCAGGATTCTAAATTCACTTTTTTCAAAAAATTTCTGAATTCGTAAACTAACCAGTTCGTATTACTAAATATCGAAAGCTGAGCCATAATTCTAAAAATTTCGTTATAGAAATGATTTTTAACGAAAATATGGATATTTGAAAATCATGCTAATTTTGATAAAATTTTATGGGCTAAAGCCCAGGATTCTAAATTCACTTTTTTCAAAAAATTTCTGAATTCGTAAACTAACCAGTTCGTATTACTAAATATCGAAAGCTGAGCCATAATTCTAAAAATTTCGTTATAGAAATGATTTTTAACGAAAATATGGACATTTGAAAATCAAGCTAATTTTGATAAAATTTAATGGGCTATAGCCCAGGATTCTAAATTCACTTTTTTCACAAAATTTCTGAATTTGTAAATTAACCTGTTCTCATTTTTTTATATCGAAAGCTGAGCAACGATTCTGAAAATTGCGTTGTAGAATTGATTTTTTACGAAAATATGGACATTTGAAAATCAAGCTAATTTTGATAAAATTTGATGGGCTATAGCCCAGGATTCTAAATTCACTTTTTTCAAAAATATTCTGAATTCGTAAACTAAGCTATTGGCATAACTTAATATCGAAAGCTGAGCACTGATTCTGAAAATTGCGTTGTAGAAATGATTTTTAACGAAAATAGGGACATTTGAAAATCAAGCTAATTTTGATAAAATTTGATGGGCTATAGCCCAGGATTCTGAATTCACTTTTTTCACAAAATTTCTGAATTTGTAAATTAACCTGTTCTCATTTTTTTATATCGAAAGCTGAGCAATGATTCTGAAAATTGCGTTGTAGAATTGATTTTTAACGAAAATATGGACATTTGAAAATCAAGCTAATTTTGATAAAATTTGATGGGCTATAGCCCAGGATTCTAAATTCACTTTTTTCAAAAAATTTCTGAATTTGTAAATTAACCTGTTCTCATTTTTTTGTATCGAAAGCTGAGCGCTGATTCTGAAAATTGCGTTGTAGAAATGATTTTTAACGAAAATAGGGACATTTGAAAATCAAGCTAATTTTGATAAAATTTGATGGGCTATAGCCCAGGATTCTAAATTCACTTTTTTCAAAAATATTCTGAATTCGTAAACTAAGCTATTGGCATAACTTAATATCGAAAGCTGAGCACTGATTCTGAAAATTGCGTTGTAGAAATGATTTTTAACGAAAATAGGGACATTTGAAAATCAAGCTAATTTTGATAAAATTTGATGGGCTATAGCCCAGGATTCTAAATTCACTTTTTTCAAAAAATTTCTGAATTCGTAAACTAACCAGTTCGTATTACTAAATATCGAAAGCTGAGCCATAATTCTAAAAATTTCGTTATAGAAATGATTTTTAACGAAAATATGGACATTTGAAAATCAAGCTAATTTTGATAAAATTTAATGGGCTATAGCCCAGGATTCTAAATTCACTTTTTTCACAAAATTTCTGAATTTGTAAATTAACCTGTTCTCATTTTTTTATATCGAAAGCTGAGCAACGATTCTGAAAATTGCGTTGTAGAATTGATTTTTTACGAAAATATGGACATTTGAAAATCAAGCTAATTTTGATAAAATTTGATGGGCTATAGCCCAGGATTCTAAATTCACTTTTTTCAAAAAATTTCTGAATTCGTAAACTAACCAGTTCGTATTACTAAATATCGAAAGCTGAGCCATAATTCTAAAAATTTCGTTATAGAAATGATTTTTAACGAAAATATGGATATTTGAAAATCATGCTAATTTTGATAAAATTTTATGGGCTAAAGCCCAGGATTCTAAATTCACTTTTTTCACAAAATTTCTGAATTTGTAAATTAACCTGTTCTCATTTTTTTATATTGAAAGCTGAGCAATGATTCTGAAAATTGCGTTGTAGAAATGATTTTTAACGAAAATAGGGACATTTGAAAATCAAGCTAATTTTGATAAAATTTGATGGGCTATAGCCCAGGATTCTAAATTCACTTTTTTCACAAAATTTCTGAATTTGTAAATTAACCTGTTCTCATTTTTTTATATCGAAAGCTGAGCAATGATTCTGAAAATTGCGTTGTAGAAATGATTTTTAACGAAAATAGGGACATTTGAAAATCAAGCTAATTTTGATAAAATTTGATGGGCTATAGCCCAGGATTCTAAATTCACTTTTTTCAAAAAATTTCTGAATTCGTAAACTTACCAGTTCGTATTACTAAATATCGAAAGCTGAGCCATAATTCTAAAAATTTCGTTATAGAAATGATTTTTAACGAAAATATGGACATTTGAAAATCATGTTAATTTTGATAAAATTTTATGGGCTAAAGCCTAGGATTCTAAATTCACTTTTTTCACAAAATTTCTGAATTTGTAAATTAACCTGTTCTCATTTTTTTATATCGAAAGCTGAGCAACGATTCTGAAAATTGCGTTGTAGAATTGATTTTTTACGAAAATATGGACATTTGAAAATCAAGCTAATTTTGATAAAATTTGATGGGCTATAGCCCAGGATTCTAAATTCACTTTTTTCAAAAATATTCTAAATTCGTAAACTAAGCTATTGGCATAACTTAATATCGAAAGCGGAGCACTGATTCTGAAAATTGCGTTGTAGAAATGACTTTTAACGAAAATAGGGACATTTGAACATCAAGCTAATTTTGATAAAATTTGATGGGCTATAGCCCAGGATTCTAAATTCACTTTTTTCAAAAAATTTCTGAATTCGTAAACTAACCAGTTCGTATTACTAAATATCGAAAGCTGAGCCATAATTCTAAAAATTTCGTTATAGAAATGATTTTTAACGAAAATATGGACTTTTGAAAATCAAGCTAATTTTGATAAAATTTGATGGGCTATAACCCAGGATTCTAAATTCACTTTTTTCAAAAATATTCTGAATTCGTAAACTAAGCTATTGGCATAACTTAATATCGAAAGCTGAGCACTGATTTTGAAAATTGCGTTGTAGAAATGATTTTTAACGAAAATAGGGACATTTGAAAATCAAGCTAATTTTGATAAAATTTTATGGGCTAAAGCCTAGGAATCTAAATTCACTTTTTTCACAAAATTTCTGAATTTGTAAATTAACCTGTTCTCATTTTTTTATATCGAAAGCTGAGCAATGATTCTGAAAATAGCGTTGTAGAAATGATTTTTAACGAAAATAGGGACATTTGAAAATCAAGCTAATTTTGATAAAATTTGATGGGCTATAGCCCAGGATTCTAAATTCACTTTTTTCAAAAAATTTCTGAATTCGTAAACTTACCAGTTCGTATTACTAAATATCGAAAGCTGAGCCATAATTCTAAAAATTTCGTTATAGAAATGATTTTTAACGAAAATATGGACATTTGAAAATCATGTTAATTTTGATAAAATTTTATGGGCTAAAGCCTAGGATTCTAAATTCACTTTTTTCACAAAATTTCTGAATTTGTAAATTAACCTGTTCTCATTTTTTTATATCGAAAGCTGAGCAACGATTCTGAAAATTGCGTTGTAGAATTGATTTTTTACGAAAATATGGACATTTGAAAATCAAGCTAATTTTGATAAAATTTGATGGGCTATAGCCCAGGATTCTAAATTCACTTTTTTCACAAAATTTCTGAATTTGTAAATTAACCTGTTCTCATTTTTTTATATCGAAAGCTGAGCAATGATTCTGAAAATTGCGTTGTAGAAATGATTTTTAACGAAAATAGGGACATTTGAAAATTAAGCAAATTTTGATAAAATTTGATGGGCTATAGCCCAGGATTCTAAATTCACTTTTTTCAAAAAATTTCTGAATTCGTAAACTAACCAGTTCGTATTACTAAATATCGAAAGCTGAGCCATAATTCTAAAAATTTCGTTATAGAAATGATTTTTAACGAAAATATGGACATTTGAAAATCAAGCTAATTTTGATAAAATTTAATGGGCTATAGCCCAGGATTCTAAATTCACTTTTTTCAAAAATATTCTAAATTCGTAAACTAAGCTATTGGCATAACTTAATATCGAAAGCGGAGCACTGATTCTGAAAATTGCGTTGTAGAAATGACTTTTAACGAAAATAGGGACATTTGAACATCAAGCTAATTTTGATAAAATTTTATGGGCTAAAGCCTAGGAATCTAAATTCACTTTTTTCACAAAATTTCTGAATTTGTAAATTAACCTGTTCTCATTTTTTTATATCGAAAGCTGAGCAATGATTCTGAAAATTGCGTTGTAGATATGATTTTTAACGAAAATAGGGACATTTGAAAATCAAGCTAATTTTGATAAAATTTGATGGGCTATAGCTCAGGATTCTAAATTCACTTTTTTCACAAAATTTCTGAATTTGTAAATTAACCTGTTCTCATTTTTTTATATCGAAAGCTGAGCAATGATTCTGAAAATTGCGTTGTAGAAATGATTTTTAACGAAAATATGGACATTTGAAAATCAAGCTAATTTTGATAAAATTTGATGGGCTATAGCCCAGGATTCTAAATTCACTTTTTTCAAAAAATTTCTGAATTCGTAAACTAACCAGTTCGTATTACTAAATATCGAAAGCTGAGCCATAATTCTAAAAATTTCGTTATAGAAATGATTTTTAACGAAAATATGGACATTTGAAAATCAAGCTAATTTTGATAAAATTTAATGGGCTATAGCCCAGGATTCTAAATTCACTTTTTTCACAAAATTTCTGAATTTGTAAATTAACCTGTTCTCATTTTTTTATATCGAAAGCTGAGCAATGATTCTGAAAATTGCGTTGTAGAAATGATTTTTAACGAAAATAGGGACATTTGAAAATCAAGCTAATTTTGATAAAATTTGATGGGCTATAGCTCAGGATTCTAAATTCACTTTTTTCACAAAATTTCTGAATTTGTAAATTAACCTGTTCTCATTTTTTTATATCGAAAGCTGAGCAATGATTCTGAAAATTGCGTTGTAGAAATGATTTTTAACGAAAATAGGGACATTTGAAAATCAAGCAAATTTTGATAAAATTTGATGGGCTATAGCCCAGGATTCTAAATTCACTTTTTTCACAAAATTTCTGAATTTGTAAATTAACCTGTTCTCATTTTTTTATATCGAAAGCTGAGCAATGATTCTGAAAATTGCGTTGTAGAAATGATTTTTAACGAAAATAGGGACATTTGAAAATCAAGCTAATTTTGATAAAATTTAATGGGCTATAGCCCAGGATTCTAAATTCACTTTTTTCAAAAATATTCTAAATTCGTAAACTAAGCTATTGGCATAACTTAATATCGAAAGCGGAGCACTGATTCTGAAAATTGCGTTGTAGAAATGACTTTTAACGAAAATAGGGACATTTGAACATCAAGCTAATTTTGATAAAATTTGATGGGCTATAGCCCAGGATTCTAAATTCACTTTTTTCACAAAATTTCTGAATTTGTAAATTAACCTGTTCTCATTTTTTTATATCGAAAGCTGAGCAATGATTCTGAAAATTGCGTTGTAGAAATGATTTTTAACGAAAATAGGGACATTTGAAAATCAAGCTAATTTTGATAAAATTTGATGGGCTATAGCCCAGGATTCTAAATTCACTTTTTTCACAAAATTTCTGAATTTGTAAATTAACCTGTTCTCATTTTTTTATATCGAAAGCTGAGCAATGATTCTGAAAATTGCGTTGTAGAATTGATTTTTAACGAAAATAGGGACATTTGAAAATCAAGCTAATTTTGATAAAATTTGATGGGCTATAGCCCAGGATTCTGAATTCACTTTTTTCACAAAATTTCTGAATTTGTAAATTAACCTGTTCTCATTTTTTTATATCGAAAGCTGAGCAATGATTCTGAAAATTGCGTTGTAGAATTGATTTTTAACGAAAATAGGGACATTTGAACATCGAGCTAATTTTGATAAAATTTGATGGGCTATAGCCCAGGATTCTAAATTCACTTTTTTCACAAAATTTCTGAATTCGTAAACTAACCAGTTCGTATTACTAAATATCGAAAGCTGAGCCATAATTCTAAAAATTTCGTTATAGAAATGATTTTTAACGAAAATAGGGACATTTGAACATCAAGCTAATTTTGATAAAATTTGATGGGCTATAGCCCAGGATTCTAAATTCACTTTTTTCACAAAATTTCTGAATTCGTAAACTAACCAGTTCGTATTACTAAATATCGAAAGCTGAGCCATAATTCTAAAAATTTCGTTATAGAAATGATTTTTAACGAAAATAGGGACATTTGAAAATCAAGCTAATTTTGATAAAATTTGATGGGCTATAGCCCAGGATTCTAAATTCACTTTTTTCACAAAATTTCTGAATTTGTAAATTAACCTGTTCTCATTTTTTTATATCGAAAGCTGAGCAATGATTCTGAAAATTGCGTTGTAGAATTGATTTTTTACGAAAATATGGACATTTGAAAATCAAGCTAATTTTGATAAAATTTGATGGGCTATAGCCCAGGATTCTGAATTCACTTTTTTCACAAAATTTCTGAATTTGTAAATTAACCTGTTCTCATTTTTTTATATCGAAAGCTGAGCAATGATTCTGAAAATTGAGTTGTAGAATTGATTTTTAACGAAAATATGGACATTTGAAAATCAAGCTAATTTTGATAAAATTTGATGGGCTATTGCCCAGGATTCTAAATTCACTTTTTTCAAAAATATTCTGAATTCGTAAACTAAGCTATTGGCATAACTTAATATCGAAAGCTGAGCACTGATTCTGAAAATTGCGTTGTAGAAATGATTTTTAACGAAAATAGGGACATTTGAAAATCAAGCTAATTTTGATAAAATTTGATGGGCTACAGCCCAGGATTCTGAATTCACTTTTTTCACAAAATTTCTGAATTTGTAAATTAACCTGTTCTCATTTTTTTATATCGAAAGCTGAGCAATGATTCTGAAAATTGCGTTGTAGAATTGATTTTTAACGAAAATATGGACATTTGAAAATCAAGCTAATTTTGATAAAATTTGATGGGCTATAGCCCAGGATTCTAAATTCACTTTTTTCAAAAAATTTCTGAATTCGTAAACTAACCAGTTCGTATTACTAAATATCGAAAGCTGAGCCATAATTCTAAAAATTTCGTTATAGAAATGATTTTTAACGAAAATATGGATATTTGAAAATCATGCTAATTTTGATAAAATTTTATGGGCTAAAGCCCAGGATTCTAAATTCACTTTTTTCACAAAATTTCTGAATTTGTAAATTAACCTGTTCTCATTTTTTTATATTGAAAGCTGAGCAATGATTCTGAAAATTGCGTTGTAGAATTGATTTTTTACGAAAATATGGACATTTGAAAATCAAGCTAATTTTGATAAAATTTGATGGGCTATAGCCCAGGATTCTAAATTCACTTTTTTCAAAAATATTCTGAATTCGTAAACTAAGCTACTGGCATAACTCAATATCGAAAGCTGAGCACTGATTCTGAAAATTGCGTTGTAGAAATGATTTTTAACGAAAATAGGGACATTTGAAAATCAAGCTAATTTTGATAAAATTTGATGGGCTATAGCCCAGGATTCTGAATTCACTTTTTTCACAAAATTTCTGAATTTGTAAATTAACCTGTTCTCATTTTTTTATATCGAAAGCTGATCAATGATTCTGAAAATTGCGTTGTAGAATTGATTTTTAACGAAAATAGGGACATTTGAAAATCAAGCTAATTTTGATAAAATTTGATGGGCTATAGCCCAGGATTCTAAATTCACTTTTTTCAAAAATATTCTGAATTCGTAAACTAGCCCAGGATTCTAAATTCACTTTTTTCAAAAAATTTCTGAATTCGTAAACTAACCAGTTCGTATTACTAAATATCGAAAGCTGAGCCATAATTCTAAAAATTGCGTTATAGAAATGATTTTTAACGAAAATAGGGACATTTGAAAATCAAGCTAATTTTGATAAAATTTGATGGGCTATAGCCCAGGATTCTAAATTCAATTTTTTCAAAAAATTTCTGAATTCGTAAACTAACCAGTTCGTATTACTAAATATCGAAAGCTGAGCCATAATTCTAAAAATTTCGTTATAGAAATGATTTTTAACGAAAATATGGACATTTGAAAATCAAGCTAATTTTGATAAAATTTAATGGGCTATAGCCCAGGATTCTAAATTCACTTTTTTCAAAAATATTCTAAATTCGTAAACTAAGCTATTGGCATAACTTAATATCGAAAGCGGAGCACTGATTCTGAAAATTGCGTTGTAGAAATGACTTTTAACGAAAATAGGGACATTTGAACATCAAGCTAATTTTGATAAAATTTGATGGGCTATAGCCCAGGATTCTAAATTCACTTTTTTCACAAAATTTCTGAATTTGTAAATTAACCTGTTCTCATTTTTTTATATCGAAAGCTGAGCAATGATTCTGAAAATTGCGTTGTAGAATTGATTTTTAACGAAAATAGGGACATTTGAAAATCAAGCTAATTTTGATAAAATTTGATGGGCTATAGCCCAGGATTCTAAATTCACTTTTTTCACAAAATTTCTGAATTTGTAAATTAACCTGTTCTCATTTTTTTATATCGAAAGCTGAGCAATGATTCTGAAAATTGCGTTGTAGAATTGATTTTTTACGAAAATATGGACATTTGAAAATCAAGCTAATTTTGATAAAATTTGATGGGCTATAGCCCAGGATTCTAAATTCACTTTTTTCACAAAATTTCTGAATTTGTAAATTAACCTGTTCTCATTTTTTTATATCGAAAGCTGAGCAATGATTCTGAAAATTGCGTTGTAGAATCGATTTTTTACGAAAATATGGACATTTGAAAATCAAGCTAATTTTGATAAAATTTGATGGGCTATAGCCCAGGATTCTAAATTCACTTTTTTCAAAAATATTCTGAATTCGTAAACTAGCCCAGGATTCTAAATTCACTTTTTTCAAAAAATTTCTGAATTCGTAAACTAACCAGTTCGTATTACTAAATATCGAAAGCTGAGCCATAATTCTAAAAATTGCGTTATAGAAATGATTTTTAACGAAAATAGGGACATTTGAAAATCAAGCTAATTTTGATAAAATTTGATGGGCTATAGCCCAGGATTCTAAATTCACTTTTTTCACAAAATTTCTGAATTTGTAAATTAACCTGTTCTCATTTTTTTATATCGAAAGCTGAGCAATGATTCTGAAAATTGCGTTGTAGAATTGATTTTTAACGAAAATATGGACATTTGAAAATCAAGCTAATTTTGATAAAATTTGATGGGCTATAGCCCAGGATTCTAAATTCACTTTTTTCAAAAAATTTCTGAATTTGTAAATTAACCTATTCTCATTTTTTTGTATCGAAAGCTGAGCGCTGATTCTGAAAATTGCGTTGTAGAAATGACTTTTAACGAAAATAGGGACATTTGAAAATCAAGCTAATTTTGATAAAATTTGATGGGCTATAGCCCAGGATTCTAAATTCACTTTTTTCAAAAAATTTCTGAATTCGTAAACTAACCAGTTCGTATTACTAAATATCGAAAGCTGAGCCATAATTCTAAAAATTTCGTTATAGAAATGATTTTTAACGAAAATATGGACTTTTGAAAATCAAGCTAATTTTGATAAAATTTGATGGGCTATAGCCCAGGATTCTAAATTCACTTTTTTCAAAAATATTCTGAATTCGTAAACTAAGCTATTGGCATAACTTAATATCGAAAGCTGAGCACTGATTCTGAAAATTGCGTTGTAGAAATGATTTTTAACGAAAATAGGGACATTTGAAAATCAAGCTAATTTTGATAAAATTTGATGGGCTATAGCCCAGGATTCTAAATTCACTTTTTTCACAAAATTTCTGAATTTGTAAATTAACCTGTTCTCATTTTTTTGTATCGAAAGCTGAGCGCTGATTCTGAAAATTGCGTTGTAGAAATGATTTTTAACGAAAATAGGGACATTTGAAAATCAAGCTAATTTTGATAAAATTTGATGGGCTATAGCCCAGGATTCTAAATTCACTTTTTTCAAAAAATTTCTGAATTCGTAAACTAACCAGTTCGTATTACTAAATATCGAAAGCTGAGCCATAATTCTAAAAATTTCGTTATAGAAATGATTTTTAACGAAAATATGGACTTTTGAAAATCAAGCTAATTTTGATAAAATTTGATGGGCTATAGCCCAGGATTCTAAATTCACTTTTTTCAATAAATTTCTGAGTTTGTTAATTAACCTGTTCCCATTTTTTTATATCGAAAGCTGAGCAATGATTCTGAAAATTGCGTTGTAGAATTGATTTTTAACGAAAATATGGACATTTGAAAATCAAGCTAATTTTGATAAAATTTGATGGGCTATAGCCCAGGATTCTAAATTCACTTTTTTCAAAAAATTTCTGAATTCGTAAACTAACCAGTTTGTATTACTAAATATCGAAAGCTGAGCCATAATTCTAAAAATTTCGTTATGGAAATGATTTTTAACGAAAATAGGGACATTTGAAAATCAAGCTAATTTGGATAAAATTTGATGGGCTATAGCCCAGGATTCTAAATTCACTTTTTTCACAAAATTTCTGAATTTGTAAATTAACCTGTTCTCATTTTTTTGTATCGAAAGCTGAGCGCTGATTCTGAAAATTGCGTTGTAGAAATGATTTTTAACGAAAATAGGGACATTTGAAAATCAAGCTAATTTTGATAAAATTTGATGGGCTATAGCCCAGGATTCTAAATTCACTTTTTTCAATAAATTTCTGAGTTTGTTAATTAACCTGTTCCCATTTTTTTATATCGAAAGCTGAGCAATGATTCTGAAAATTGCGTTGTAGAATTGATTTTTAACGAAAATATGGACATTTGAAAATCAAGCTAATTTTGATAAAATTTGATGGGCTATAGCCCAGGATTCTAAATTCACTTTTTTCAATAAATTTCTGAGTTTGTTAATTAACCTGTTCCCATTTTTTTATATCGAAAGCTGAGCAATGATTCTGAAAATTGCGTTGTAGAATTGATTTTTAACGAAAATATGGACATTTGAAAATCAAGCTAATTTTGATAAAATTTGATGGGCTATAGCCCAGGATTCTAAATTCACTTTTTTCAAAAAATTTCTGAATTTGTAAATTAACCTGTTCTCATTTTTTTGTATCGAAAGCTGAGCGCTGATCCTGAAAATTGCGTTGTAGAAATGATTTTTAACGAAAATAGGGACATTTGAAAATCAAGCTAATTTTGATAAAATTTGATGGGCTCAGGATTCTAAATTCACTTTTTTCAAAAAATTTCTGAATTCGTAAACTAACCAGTTCGTATTACTAAATATCGAAAGCTGAGCCATAATTCTAAAAATTTCGTTATAGAAATGATTTTTAACGAAAATATGGATATTTGAAAATCATGCTAATTTTGATAAAATTTTATGGGCTAAAGCCCAGGATTCTAAATTCACTTTTTTCACAAAATTTCTGAATTCGTAAACTAACCAGTTCGTATTACTTAATATCGAAAGCTGAGCCATAATTCTAAAAATTTCGTTATAGAAATGATTTTTAACGAAAATAGGGACATTTGAAAATCAAGCTAATTTTGATAAAATTTGATGGGCTATAGCCCAGGATTCTAAATTCACTTTTTTCACAAAATTTCTGAATTTGTAAATTAACCTGTTCTCATTTTTTTATATCGAAAGCTGAGCAATGATTCTGAAAATTGCGTTGTAGAATTGATTTTTTACGAAAATATGGACATTTGAAAATCAAGCTAATTTTGATAAAATTTGATGGGCTATAGCCCAGGATTCTGAATTCACTTTTTTCAAAAAATTTCTGAATTCGTAAACTAACCAGTTCGTATTACTAAATATCGAAAGCTGAGCCATAATTCTAAAAATTTCGTTATAGAAATGATTTTTAACGAAAATATGGATATTTGAAAATCATGCTAATTTTGATAAAATTTTATGGGCTAAAGCCCAGGATTCTAAATTCACTTTTTTCACAAAATTTCTGAATTCGTAAACTAACCAGTTCGTATTACTAAATATAGAAAGCTGAGCCATAATTCTAAAAATTTCGTTATAGAAATGATTTTTAACGAAAATATGGATATTTGAAAATCATGCTAATTTTGATAAAATTTGATGGGCTATAGCCCAGGATTCTAAATTCACTTTTTTCACAAAATTTCTGAATTTGTAAATTAACCTGTTCTCATTTTTTTATATCGAAAGCTGAGCAATGATTCTGAAAATTGCGTTGTAGAATTGATTTTTTACGAAAATATGGACATTTGAAAATCAAGCTAATTTTGATAAAATTTGATGGGCTATAGCCCAGGATTCTGAATTCACTTTTTTCACAAAATTTCTGAATTTGTAAATTAACCTGTTCTCATTTTTTTATATCGAAAGCTGAGCAATGATTCTGAAAATTGAGTTGTAGAATTGATTTTTAACGAAAATATGGACATTTGAAAATCAAGCTAATTTTGATAAAATTTGATGGGCTATAGCCCAGGATTCTAAATTCACTTTTTTCAAAAATATTCTGAATTCGTAAACTAAGCTATTGGCATAACTTAATATCGAAAGCTGAGCACTGATTCTGAAAATTGCGTTGTAGAAATGATTTTTAACGAAAATAGGGACATTTGAAAATCAAGCTAATTTTGATAAAATTTGATGGGCTATAGCCTAGGATTCTGAATTCTCTTTTTTCACAAAATTTCTGAATTTGTAAATTAACCTGTTCTCATTTCTTTATATCGAAAGCTGAGCAATGATTCTGAAAATTGCGTTGTAGAATTGATTTTTAACGAAAATATGGACATTTGAAAATCAAGCTAATTTTGATAAAATTTGATGGGCTATAGCCCAGGATTCTAAATTCACTTTTTTCAAAAAATTTCTGAATTTGTAAATTAACCTGTTCTCATTTTTTGTATCGAAAGCTGAGCGCTGATTCTGAAAATTGCGTTGTAGAAATGATTTTTAACGAAAATAGGGACATTTGAAAATCAAGCTAAATTTGATAAAATTTGATGGGCTATAGCCCAGGATTCTAAATTCACTTTTTTTCAAAAATATTCTGAATTCGTAAACTAAGCTATTGGCATAACTTAATATCGAAAGCTGAGCACTGATTCTGAAAATTGCGTTGTAGAAATGATTTTTAACGAAAATAGGGACATTTGAAAATCAAGCTAATTTTGATAAAATTTGATGGGCTATAGCCCAGGATTCTGAATTCACTTTTTTCACAAAATTTCTGAATTTGTAAATTAACCTGTTCTCATTTTTTTATATCGAAAGCTGAGCAATGATTCTGAAAATTGCGTTGTAGAATTGATTTTTAACGAAAATAGGGACATTTGAAAATCAAGCTAATTTTGATAAAATTTGATGGGCTATAGCCCAGGATTCTAAATTCACTTTTTTCAAAAAATTTCTGAATTCGTAAACTAACCAGTTCGTATTACTAAATATCGAAAGCTGAGCCATAATTCTAAAAATTTCGTTATAGAAATGATTTTTAACGAAAATATGGATATTTGAAAATCATGCTAATTTTGATAAAATTTTATGGGCTAAAGCCCAGGATTCTAAATTCACTTTTTTCACAAAATTTCTGAATTTGTAAATTAACCTGTTCTCATTTTTTTATATTGAAAGCTGAGCAATGATTCTGAAAATTGCGTTGTAGAATTGATTTTTTACGAAAATATGGACATTTGAAAATCAAGCTAATTTTGATAAAATTTGATGGGCTATAGCCCAGGATTCTGAATTCACTTTTTTCACAAAATTTCTGAATTTGTAAATTAACCTGTTCTCATTTTTTTATATCGAAAGCTGAGCAATGATTCTGAAAATTGCGTTGTAGAATTGATTTTTAACGAAAATAGGGACATTTGAAAATCAAGCTAATTTTGATAAAATTTGATGGGCTATAGCCCAGGATTCTGAATTCACTTTTTTCACAAAATTTCTGAATTTGTAAATTAACCTGTTCTCATTTTTTTATATCGAAAGCTGAGCAATGATTCTGAAAATTGCGTTGTAGAATTGATTTTTAACGAAAATAGGGACATTTGAAAATCAAGCTAATTTTGATAAAATTTGATGGGCTATAGCCCAGGATTCTGAATTCACTTTTTTCACAAAATTTCTGAATTTGTAAATTAACCTGTTCTCATTTTTTTATATCGAAAGCTGAGCAATGATTCTGAAAATTGCGTTGTAGAATTGATTTTTAACGAAAATAGGGACATTTGAAAATCAAGCTAATTTTGATAAAATTTGATGGGCTATAGCCCAGGATTCTGAATTCACTTTTTTCACAAAATTTCTGAATTTGTAAATTAACCTGTTCTCATTTTTTTATATTGAAAGCTGAGCAATGATTCTGAAAATTGCGTTGTAGAAATGATTTTTAACGAAAATAGGGACATTTGAAAATCAAGCTAATTTTGATAAAATTTGATGGGCTCAGGATTCTAAATTCACTTTTTTCAAAAAATTTCTGAATTCGTAAACTAACCAGTTCGTATTACTAAATATCGAAAGCTGAGCCATAATTCTAAAAATTTCGTTATAGAAATGATTTTTAACGAAAATATGGATATTTGAAAATCATGCTAATTTTGATAAAATTTTATGGGCTAAAGCCCAGGATTCTAAATTCACTTTTTTCACAAAATTTCTGAATTCGTAAACTAACCAGTTCGTATTACTAAATATCGAAAGCTGAGCCATAATTCTAAAAATTTCGTTATAGAAATGATTTTTAACGAAAATAGGGACATTTGAAAATCAAGCTAATTTTGATAAAATTTGATGGGCTATAGCCCAGGATTCTAAATTCACTTTTTTCACAAAATTTCTGAATTTGTAAATTAACCTGTTCTCATTTTTTTATATCGAAAGCTGAGCAATGATTCTGAAAATTGCGTTGTAGAATTGATTTTTTACGAAAATATGGACATTTGAAAATCAAGCTAATTTTGATAAAATTTGATGGGCTATAGCCCAGGATTCTGAATTCACTTTTTTCAAAAAATTTCTGAATTCGTAAACTAACCAGTTCGTATTACTAAATATCGAAAGCTGAGCCATAATTCTAAAAATTTCGTTATAGAAATGATTTTTAACGAAAATATGGATATTTGAAAATCATGCTAATTTTGATAAAATTTTATGGGCTAAAGCCCAGGATTCTAAATTCACTTTTTTCACAAAATTTCTGAATTCGTAAACTAACCAGTTCGTATTACTAAATATCGAAAGCTGAGCCATAATTCTAAAAATTTCGTTATAGAAATGATTTTTAACGAAAATATGGATATTTGAAAATCATGCTAATTTTGATAAAATTTGATGGGCTATAGCCCAGGATTCTAAATTCATTTTTTTCACAAAATTTCTGAATTTGTAAATTAACCTGTTCTCATTTTTTCATATCGAAAGCTGAGCAATGATTCTGAAAATTGCGTTGTAGAATTGATTTTTTACGAAAATATGGACATTTGAAAATCAAGCTAATTTTGATAAAATTTGATGGGCTATAGCCCAGGATTCTGAATTCACTTTTTTCACAAAATTTCTGAATTTGTAAATTAACCTGTTCTCATTTTTTTATATCGAAAGCTGAGCAATGATTCTGAAAATTGAGTTGTAGAATTGATTTTTAACGAAAATATGGACATTTGAAAATCAAGCTAATTTTGATAAAATTTGATGGGCTATAGCCCAGGATTCTAAATTCACTTTTTTCAAAAATATTCTGAATTCGTAAACTAAGCTATTGGCATAACTTAATATCGAAAGCTGAGCACTGATTCTGAAAATTGCGTTGTAGAAATGATTTTTAACGAAAATAGGGACATTTGAAAATCAAGCTAATTTTGATAAAATTTGATGGGCTATAGCCTAGGATTCTGAATTCTCTTTTTTCACAAAATTTCTGAATTTGTAAATTAACCTGTTCTCATTTCTTTATATCGAAAGCTGAGCAATGATTCTGAAAATTGCGTTGTAGAATTGATTTTTAACGAAAATATGGACATTTGAAAATCAAGCTAATTTTGATAAAATTTGATGGGCTATAGCCCAGGATTCTAAATTCACTTTTTTCAAAAAATTTCTGAATTTGTAAATTAACCTGTTCTCATTTTTTGTATCGAAAGCTGAGCGCTGATTCTGAAAATTGCGTTGTAGAAATGATTTTTAACGAAAATAGGGACATTTGAAAATCAAGCTAATTTTGATAAAATTTGATGGGCTATAGCCCAGGATTCTAAATTCACTTTTTTTCAAAAATATTCTGAATTCGTAAACTAAGCTATTGGCATAACTTAATATCGAAAGCTGAGCACTGATTCTGAAAATTGCGTTGTAGAAATGATTTTTAACGAAAATAGGGACATTTGAAAATCAAGCTAATTTTGATAAAATTTGATGGGCTATAGCCCAGGATTCTAAATTCACTTTTTTCAAAAAATTTCTGAATTCGTAAACTAACCAGTTCGTATTACGAAATATCGAAAGCTGAGCCATAATTCTAAAAATTTCGTTATAGAAATGATTTTTAACGAAAATATGGATATTTGAAAATCATGCTAATTTTGATAAAATTTTATGGGCTAAAGCCCAGGATTCTAAATTCACTTTTTTCACAAAATTTCTGAATTTGTAAATTAACCTGTTCTCATTTTTTTATATTGAAAGCTGAGCAATGATTCTGAAAATTGCGTTGTAGAATTGATTTTTTACGAAAATATGGACATTTGAAAATCAAGCTAATTTTGATAAAATTTGATGGGCTATAGCCCAGGATTCTAAATTCACTTTTTTCAAAAATATTCTGAATTCGTAAACTAAGCTACTGGCATAACTCAATATCGAAAGCTGAGCACTGATTCTGAAAATTGCGTTGTAGAAATGATTTTTAACGAAAATAGGGACATTTGAAAATCAAGCTAATTTTGATAAAATTTGATGGGCTATAGCCCAGGATTCTGAATTCACTTTTTTCACAAAATTTCTGAATTTGTAAATTAACCTGTTCTCATTTTTTTATATCGAAAGCTGAGCAATGATTCTGAAAATTGCGTTGTAGAATTGATTTTTAACGAAAATAGGGACATTTGAAAATCAAGCTAATTTTGATAAAATTTGATGGGCTATAGCCCAGGATTCTAAATTCACTTTTTTCAAAAAATTTCTGAATTCGTAAACTAACCAGTTCGTATTACTAAATATCGAAAGCTGAGCCATAATTCTAAAAATTTCGTTATAGAAATGATTTTTAACGAAAATATGGACATTTGAAAATCAAGCTAATTTTGATAAAATTTAATGGGCTATAGCCCAGGATTCTAAATTCACTTTTTTCAAAAATATTCTAAATTCGTAAACTAAGCTATTGGCATAACTTAATATCGAAAGCGGAGCACTGATTCTGAAAATTGCGTTGTAGAAATGATTTTTAACGAAAATAGGGACATTTGAAAATCAAGCTAATTTTGATAAAATTTGATGGGCTATAGCCCAGGATTCTAAATTCACTTTTTTCAAAAAATTTCTGAATTCGTAAACTAACCAGTTCGTATTACTAAATATCGAAAGCTGAGCCATAATTCTAAAAATTTCGTTATAGAAATGATTTTTAACGAAAATATGGATATTTGAAAATCATGCTAATTTTGATAAAATTTTATGGGCTAAAGCCCAGGATTCTAAATTCACTTTTTTCACAAAATTTCTGAATTTGTAAATTAACCTGTTCTCATTTTTTTATATTGAAAGCTGAGCAATGATTCTGAAAATTGCGTTGTAGAATTGATTTTTTACGAAAATATGGACATTTGAAAATCAAGCTAATTTTGATAAAATTTGATGGGCTATAGCCCAGGATTCTAAATTCACTTTTTTCAAAAATATTCTGAATTCGTAAACTAAGCTACTGGCATAACTCAATATCGAAAGCTGAGCACTGATTCTGAAAATTGCGTTGTAGAAATGATTTTTAACGAAAATAGGGACATTTGAAAATCAAGCTAATTTTGATAAAATTTGATGGGCTATAGCCCAGGATTCTGAATTCACTTTTTTCACAAAATTTCTGAATTTGTAAATTAACCTGTTCTCATTTTTTTATATCGAAAGCTGAGCAATGATTCTGAAAATTGCGTTGTAGAATTGATTTTTAACGAAAATAGGGACATTTGAAAATCAAGCTAATTTTGATAAAATTTGATGGGCTATAGCCCAGGATTCTAAATTCACTTTTTTCACAAAATTTCTGAATTTGTAAATTAACCTGTTCTCATTTTTTTATATCGAAAGCTGAGCAATGATTCTGAAAATTGCGTTGTAGAAATGATTTTTAACGAAAATAGGGACATTTGAAAATCAAGCTAATTTTGATAAAATTTGATGGGCTATAGCCCAGGATTCTAAATTCACTTTTTTCAAAAAATTTCTGAATTCGTAAATTAACCAGTTCGTATTACTAAATATCGAAAGCTGACTCAAAATTCTAAAAATTTCGTTATAGAAATGATTTTTAACGAAAATATGGACATTTGAAAATCAAGCTAATTTTGATAAAATTTAATGGGCTATAGCCCAGGATTCTAAATTCACTTTTTTCAAAAATATTCTAAATTCGTAAACTAAGCTATTGGCATAACTTAATATCGAAAGCGGAGCACTGATTCTGAAAATTGCGTTGTAGAAATGACTTTTAACGAAAAAAGGGACATTTGAACATCAAGCTAATTTTGATAAAATTTGATGGGCTATAGCCCAGGATTCTAAATTCACTTTTTTCACAAAATTTCTGAATTTGTAAATTAACCTGTTCTCATTTTTTTATATCGAAAGCTGAGCAATGATTCTGAAAATTGCGTTGTAGAAATGACTTTTAACGAAAATATGGACATTTGAAAATCATGTTAATTTTGATAAAATTTTATGGGCTAAAGCCTAGGATTCTAAATTCACTTTTTTCACAAAATTTCTGAATTTGTAAATTAACCTGTTCTCATTTTTTTATATCGAAAGCTGAGCAACGATTCTGAAAATTGCGTTGTAGAATTGATTTTTTACGAAAATATGGACATTTGAAAATCAAGCTAATTTTGATAAAATTTGATGGGCTATAGCCCAGGATTCTAAATTCACTTTTTTCAAAAAATTTCTGAATTCGTAAACTAACCAGTTCGTATTACTAAATATCGAAAGCTGAGCCATAATTCTAAAAATTTCGTTATAGAAATGATTTTTAACGAAAATATGGACATTTGAAAATCAAGCTAATTTTGATAAAATTTAATGGGCTATAGCCCAGGATTCTAAATTCACTTTTTTCAAAAATATTCTAAATTCGTAAACTAAGCTATTGGCATAACTTAATATCGAAAGCGGAGCACTGATTCTGAAAATTGCGTTGTAGAAATGACTTTTAACGAAAATAGGGACATTTGAACATCAAGCTAATTTTGATAAAATTTGATGGGCTATAGCCCAGGATTCTAAATTCACTTTTTTCACAAAATTTCTGAATTTGTAAATTAACCTGTTCTCATTTTTTTATATCGAAAGCTGAGCAATGATTCTGAAAATTGCGTTGTAGAAATGATTTTTAACGAAAATAGGGACATTTGAAAATCAAGCTAATTTTGATAAAATTTGATGGGCTATAGCCCAGGATTCTAAATTCACTTTTTTCACAAAATTTCTGAATTTGTAAATTAACCTGTTCTCATTTTTTTAATATCGAAAGCTGAGCAATGATTCTGAAAATTGCGTTGTAGAAATGATTTTTAACGAAAATAGGGACATTTGAAAATCAAGCAAATTTTGTTAAAATTTGATGGGCTATAGCCCAGGATTCTAAATTCACTTTTTTCAAAAAATTTCTGAATTCGTAAACTAACCAGTTCGTATTACTAAATATCGAAAGCTGAGCCATAATTCTAAAAATTTCGTTATAGAAATGATTTTTAACGAAAATATGGACATTTGAAAATCAAGCTAATTTTGATAAAATTTAATGGGCTATAGCCCAGGATTCTAAATTCACTTTTTTCAAAAATATTCTAAATTCGTAAACTAAGCTATTGGCATAACTTAATATCGAAAGCGGAGCACTGATTCTGAAAATTGCGTTGTACAAATGACCTTTAACGAAAATAGGGACATTTGAACATCAAGCTAATTTTGATAAAATTTGATGGGCTATAGCCTAGGATTCTAAATTCACTTTTTTCACAAAATTTCTGAATTTGTAAATTAACCTGTTCTCATTTTTTTATATCGAAAGCTGAGCAATGATTCTGAAAATTGCGTTGTAGAAATGATTTTTAACGAAAATAGGGACATTTGAAAATCAAGCTAATTTTGATAAAATTTGATGGGCTATAGCCCAGGATTCTAAATTCACTTTTTTCACAAAATTTCTGAATTTGTAAATTAACCTGTTCTCATTTTTTTATATCGAAAGCTGAGCAATGATTCTGAAAATTGCGTTGTAGAAATGATTTTTAACGAAAATAGGGACATTTGAAAATCAAGCTAATTTTGATAAAATTTGATGGGCTATAGCCCAGGATTCTAAATTCACTTTTTTCAAAAAATTTCTGAATTCGTAAACTAACCAGTTCGTATTACTAAATATCGAAAGCTGAGCCATAATTCTAAAAATTTCGTTATAGAAATGATTTTTAACGAAAATATGGACATTTGAAAATCATGCTAATTTTGATAAAATTTGATGGGCTATAGCCCAGGATTCTAAATTCACTTTTTTCACAAAATTTCTGAATTTGTAAATTAACCTGTTCTCATTTTTTAATATCGAAAGCTGAGCAATGATTCTGAAAATTGCGTTGTAGAATTGATTTTTAACGAAAATATGGACATTTGAAAATCAAGCTAATTTTGATAAAATTTAATGGGCTATAGCCCAGGATTCTAAATTCACTTTTTTCAAAAATATTATAAATTCGTAAACTAAGCTATTGGCATAACTTAGTATCGAAAGCGGAGCACTGATTCTGAAAATTGCGTTGTAGAAATGACTTTTAACGAAAATAGGGACATTTGAAAATCAAGCTAATTTTGATAAAATTTGATGGGCTATAGCCCAGGATTCTAAATTCACTTTTTTCACAAAATTTCTGAATTTGTAAATTAACCTGTTCTCATTTTTTTATATCGAAAGCTAAGCAATGATCCTGAAAATTGCGTTGTAGAAATGATTTTTAACGAAAATAGGGACATTTGAAAATCAAGCTAATTTTGATAAAATTTGATGGGCTTTAGCCCAGGATTCTAAATTCACTTTTTTCAAAAAATTTCTGAATTCGTAAACTAACCAGTTCGTATTACTAAATATCGAAAGCTGAGCCATAATTCTAAAAATTTCGTTATAGAAATGATTTTTAACGAAAATATGGACATTTGAAAATCATGCTAATTTTGATAAAATTTGATGGGCTATAGCCCAGGATTCTAAATTCACTTTTTTCACAAAATTTCTGAATTTGTAAATTAACCTGTTCTCATTTTTTTATATCGAAAGCTGAGCAATGATTCTGAAAATTGCGTTGTAGAATTGATTTTTAACGAAAATATGGACATTTGAAAATCAAGCTAATTTTGATAAAATTTGATGGGCTATAGCCCAGGATTCTAAATTCACTTTTTTCAAAAATATTCTGAATTCGTAAACTAAGCTATTGGCATAACTTAATATCGAAAGCTGAGCACTGATTCTGAAAATTGCGTTGTAGAATTGATTTTTAACGAAAATATGGACATTTGAAAATCAAGCTAATTTTGATAAAATTTGATGGGCTATAGCCCAGGATTCTAAATTCACTTTTTTCAAAAAATTTCTGAATTCGTAAACTAACCAGTTCGTATTACTAAATATCGAAAGCTGAGCCATAATTCTAAAAAATTCGTTATAGAAATGATTTTTAACGAAAATAGGGACATTTCAAAATCAAGCTAATTTTGATAAAATTTGATGGGCTATAGCCCAGGATTCTAAATTCACTTTTTTCAAAAAATTTCTGAATTCGTAAAATAAGCTATTGGCATAACTTAATATCGAAAGCTGAGCACCGATTCTGAAAATTGCGTTGTAGAAATGACTTTTAACGAAAATAGGGACATTTGAAAATCATGCTAATTTTGATAAAATTTGATGGGCTATAGCCCAGGATTCTAAATTCACTTTTTTCACAAAATTTCTGAATTTGTAAATTAACCTGTTCTCATTTTTTTTGTATCGAAAGCTGAGCAATGATTCTGAAAATTGCGTTGTAGAATTGATTTTTAACGAAAATATGGACATTTGAAAATCAAGCTAATTTTGATAAAATTTGATGGGCTATAGCCCAGGATTCTAAATACACTTTTTTCAAAAAATTTCTGAATTCGTAAACTAACCAGTTCATATTACTAAATATCGAGAGCTGAGCCATAATTCTAAAAATTTCGTTATAGAAATGATTTTTAACGAAAATATGGACATTTGAAAATCATGCTAATTTTGATAAAATTTGATGGGCTATAGCCCAGGATTCTAAATTCACTTTTTTCACAAAATTTCTGAATTTGTAAATTAACCTGTTCTCATTTTTTTTGTATCGAAAGCTGAGCAATAATTCTGAAAATTGCGTTGTAGAATTGATTTTTAACAAAAATATGGACATTTGAAAATCAAGCTAATTTTGATAAAATTTGATGGGCTATAGCCCAGGATTCTAAATTCACTTTTTTCAAAAATATTCTGAATTCGTAAACTAAGCTATTGGCATAACTTAATATCGAAAGCTGAGCACTGATTCTGAAAATTGCGTTGTAGAATTGATTTTTAACGAAAATATGGACATTTGAAAATCAAGCTAATTTTGATAAAATTTGATGGGCTATAGCCCAGGATTCTAAACTCACTTTTTTCACAAAATTTCTGAATTCGTAAACTAACCAGTTCGTATTACTAAATATCGAAAGCTGAGCCATAATTCTAAAAATTTCGTTATAGAAATGATTTTTAACGAAAATATGGACATTTCAAAATCAAGCTAATTTTGATAAAATTTGATGGGCTATAGCCCAGGATTCTAAGTTCACTTTTTTCACAAAATTTCTGAATTCGTAAACTAACCAGTTCGTATTACTAAATATCGAAAGCTGAGCCATAATTCTAAAAATTTCGTTATAGAAATGATTTTTAACGAAAATATGGACATTTGAAAATCATGCTAATTTTGATAAAATTTGATGGGCTATAGCCCAGGATTCTAAATTCACTTTTTTCACAAAATTTCTGAATTTGTAAATTAACCTGTTCTCATTTTTTTGTATCGAAAGCTGAGCGCTGATTCCGAAAATTGCGTTGTAGAAATGATTTTTAACGAAAATAGGGACATTTGAAAATCAAGCTAATTTTGATAAAATTTGATGTGCTATAGCCCAGGATTCTAAATTCACTTTTTTCAAAAATATTCTGAATTCGTAAACTAAGCTATTGGCATAACTTAATATCGAAAGCTGAGCACTGATTCTGAAAATTGCGTTGTAGAAATGATTTTTAACGAAAATAGGGACATTTGTAAATCAAGCTAATTTTGATAAAATTTGATGGGCTATAGCCCAGGATTCTAAATTCACTTTTTTCACAAAATTTCTGAATTTGTAAATTAACCTTTTCTCTTTTTTTTTTATATCGAAAGCTGAGCAATGATTCTGAAAATTGCGTTGTAGGATTGATTTTTAACGAAAATATGGACATTTGAAAATCAAGCTTATTTTGATAAAATTTGATGGGCTATAGCCCAGGATTCTAAATTCACTTTTTCACAAAATTTCTGAATTCGTAAACTAACCAGTTCGTATTCCTAAATATCGAAAGCTGAGTTATAATTCTAAAAATTTCGTTATAAAAATGATTTTTAACGAAAATATGGACATTTGAAAATCAAGCTAATTTTGATAAAATTTGATGGGCTATAGCCCAGGATTCTAAATTCACTTTTTTCACAAAATTTCTGAATTCGTAAACTAACCAGTTCGTATTACTAAATATCGAAGGCTGAGTTATAATTCTAAAAATTTCGTTATAGAAATGATTTTTAACGAAAATATGGACATTTGAAAATCAAGCTAATTTTGATAAAATTTGATGGGCTATAGCCCAGGATTCTAAATTCACTTTTTTCACAAAATTTCTGAATTCGTAAACTAACCAGTTCGTATTACTAATTATCGAAAGCTGAGCCATAATTCTAAAAATTCCGTTATAGAAATGATTTTTAACGAAAATATGGGCATTTGAAAATCAAGCTAATTTTGATAAAATTTGATGGGCTATAGCCCAGGATTCTAAATTCACTTTTTTCACAAAATTTCTGAATTCGTAAACTAACCAGTTCGTATTACTAAATGTCGAAGGCTGAGTTATAATTCTAAAAATTTCGTTATAGAAATGATTTTTAACGAAAATATGGACATTTGAAAATCAAGCTAATTTTGATAAAATTTGATGGGCTATAGCCCAGGATTCTAAATTCACTTTTTTCACAAAATTTCTGAATTCGTAAACTAACCAGTTCGTATTACTAATTATCGAAAGCTGAGCCATAATTCTAAAAATTCCGTTATAGAAATGATTTTTAACGAAAATATGGGCATTTGAAAATCAAGCTAATTTTGATAAAATTTGATGGGCTATAGCCCAGGATTCTAAATTCACTTTTTTCACAAAATTTCTGAATTCGTAAACTAACCAGTTCGTATTACTAAATATCGAAAGCTGAGCCATAATTCTAAAAATTTCGTTATAGAAATGATTTTTAACGAAAATATGGACATTTGAAAATCAAGCTAATTTTGATAAAATTTGATGGGCTATAGCCCAGGATTCTAAATTCACTTTTTTTCACAAAATTTCTGAATTCGTAAACTAACCAGTTCGTATTACAAAATATCGAAAGCTGAGCCATAATTCTAAAAATTTCGTTATAAAAATGATTTTTAGCGAAAATATGGACATTTGAAAATCAAGCTAATTTTGATAAAATTTGATGGGCTATAGCCCAGGATTCTAAATTCACTTTTTTCACAAAATTTCTGAATTCGTAAACTAACCAGTTCGTATTACTAAATATCGAAAGCTGAGCCATAATTCTAAAAATTTCGTTATAGAAATGATTTTTAACGAAAATATGGACATTTGAAAATCAAGCTAATTTTGATAAAATTTGATGGGCTATAGCCCAGGATTCTAAATTCACTTTTTTCACGATATTTCGGAATCTGTTACCTGGGCTGTTCGAATTACCTAATATCGTAAGCTGAGCACTGATTCTGAAAATTGTGTGTGTTGTGTTGATTTTTAACGAAAATATGGACATTTGAAAATCAAGCTAATTTTGATAAAATTTGATGGGCTATAGCCCAGGATTCTAAATTCTCTTTTTTCACAAAATTTCTGAATTCGTAAACTAACCAGTTCGTATTACTAATTATCGAAAGCTGAGCCATAATTCTAAAAATTTCGTTATAGAAATGATTTTTAACGAAAATATGGACATTTGAAAATCAAGCTAATTTTGATAAAATTTGGTGGGCTATAGCCCAGGATTCTAAATTCACTTTTTTCACAAAATTTCTGAATTTGTAAATTAACCTGTTCTCATTTTTTTGTATCGAAAGCTGAGCGCTGATTCTGAAAATTGAGTTGTAGAAATGATTTTTAACGAAAATATGGACATTTGAAAATCAAGCTAATTTTGATAAAATTTGATGGGCTATAGCCCAGGATTCTAAAATCACTTTTTTCACAAAATTTCTGAATTCGTAAACTAACCAGTTCGTATAACTAAATATCGAGAGCTGAGCCATATTTCTAAGAATTTCGTTATAGAAATGATTTTTAACGAAAATATGGACATTTGAAAATCATGCTAATTTTGATAAAATTTGATGGGCTATAGCCCAGGATTCTAAATTCACTTTTTTCACAAAATTTCTGAATTCGTAAACTAACCAGTTCGTATTACTAATTATCGAAAGCTGAGCCATAATTCTAAAAATTTCGTTATAGAAATGATTTTTAACGAAAATATGGACATTTGAAAATCAAGCAAATTTTGATAAAATTTGATGGGCTATAGCCCAGGATTCTAAATTCACTTTTTTCACAAAATTTCTGAATTCGTAAACTAACCAGTTCGTATTACTAAATATCGAAAGCTGAGCCATAATTCTAAAAATTTCGTTATAGAAATGATTTTTAACGAAAATATGGACATTTGAAAATCAAGCTAATTTTGATAAAATTTGATGGGCTATAGCCCAGGATTCTAAATTCACTTTTTTCACAAAATTTCTGAATTCGTAAACTAACCAGTTCGTATTACTAAATATCGAAAGCTGAGCCATAATTCTAAAAATTTCGTTATAGAAATGATTTTTAACGAAAATATGGACATTTGAAAATCAAGCTAATTTTGATAAAATTTGATGGGCTATAGCCCAGGATTCTAAATTCACTTTTTTCACAAAATTTCTGAATTCGTAAACTAACCAGTTCGTATAACTAAATATCGAGAGCTGAGCCATAATTCTAAGAATTTCGTTATAGAAATGATTTTTAACGAAAATATGGACATTTGAAAATCATGCTAATTTTGATAAAATTTGATGGGCTATAGCCCAGGATTCTAAATTCACTTTTTTCACAAAATTTCTGAATTCGTAAACTAACCAGTTCGTATTACTAATTATCGAAAGCTGAGCCATAATTCTAAAAATTTCGTTATAGAAATGATTTTTAACGAAAATATGGACATTTGAAAATCAAGCAAATTTTGATAAAATTTGATGGGCTATAGCCCAGGATTCTAAATTCACTTTTTTCACAAAATTTCTGAATTCGTAAACTAACCAGTTCGTATTACTAAATATCGAAAGCTGAGCCATAATTCTAAAAATTTCGTTATAGAAATGATTTTTAACGAAAATATGGACATTTGAAAATCAAGCTAATTTTGATAAAATTTGATGGGCTATAGCCCAGGATTCTAAATTCACTTTTTTCACAAAATTTCTGAATTTGTAAATTAACCTGTTCTCATTTTTTTGTATCGAAAGCTGAGCGCTGATTCTGAAAATTGCGTTGTAGAAATGATTTTTAACGAAAATAGGGACATTTGAAAATCAAGCTAATTTTGATAAAATTTGATGGGCTATAGCCCAGGATTCTAAAATCACTTTTTTCACAAAATTTCTGAATTCGTAAACTAACCAGTTCGTATAACTAAATATCGAGAGCTGAGCCATAATTCTAAGAATTTCGTTATAGAAATGATTTTTAACGAAAATATGGACATTTGAAAATCATGCTAATTTTGATAAAATTTGATGGGCTATAGCCCAGGATTCTAAATTCACATTTTTCACAAAATTTCTGAATTCGTAAACTAACCAGTTCGTATTACTAAATATCGAAAGCTGAGCCATAATTCTAAAAATTTCGTTATAGAAATGATTTTTAACGAAAATATGGACATTTGAAAATCAAGCTAATTTTGATAAAATTTGATGGGCTATAGCGCAGGGTTCTAAATTCACTTTTTTCACGATATTTCGGAATCAGTAACCTGGGCTGTTCGCATTACTTAATATCGAAAGCTGAGCACTGATTCTGAAAATTGTGTTGTAGAAATGATTTTTAACGAAAATATGGACATTTGAAAATCATGCTAATTTTGATAAAATTTTATGGGGTATAGCCCAGGATTCTAGATTCACTTTTTTCACAAATTTTCGGAATCTGTAACCTGGGCTGTTCGCATTACTTAATATCGAAAGCTGAGCACTGATTCTGAAAATTGTGTTGTAGAAATGATTTTTAACAAAAATATGGACATTTGAAAATCAAGCTAATTTTGATAAAATTTGATGGGCTATAGCCCAGGATTCTAAATTCACTTTTTTCACAAAATTTCTGAATTCGTAAACTAACCAGTTCGTATTACTAAATATCGAAAGCTGAGCCATAATTCTAAAAATTTCGTTATAGAAATGATTTTTAACGAAAATATGGACATTTGAAAATCAAGCTAATTTTGATAAAATTTGATGGGCTATAGCCCAGGATTCTTAATTCACTTTTTTCACAAAATTTCTGAATTCGTAAACTAACCAGTTCGTATAACTAAATATCGAGAGCTGAGCCATAATTCTAAAAATTTCGTTATAGAAATGATTTTTAACAAAATTATGGACATTTGAAAATCAAGCTAATTTTGATAAAATTTGATGGGCTATAGCGCAGGGTTCTAAACTCACTTTTTTCACGATATTTCGGAATCTGTAACCTGGGCTGTTCGCATAACTTAATATCGAAAGCTGAGCACTGATTCTGAAAATTGTGTTGTAGAAATGATTTTTAACAAAATTATGGACATTTGAAAATCAAGCTAATTTTGATAAAATTTGATGGGCTATAGCCCAGGGTTCTAAATTCACTTTTTTTCACGATATTTCGGAATCTGTAACCTGGGCTGTTCAGTAAACTAAATGTCGAATGCTAAGCAGTGATTCTGAAAATTGCGTTGTAGAAATGATTTTTAACGAAAATAGGGAGATTTGAAAATCAAGCTAATTTTGATAAAATGTGATGGGCTATAGCCCAGGATTCTAAATTCACTTTTTTCACAAAATTTCTGAATTCGTAAACTAACCAGTTCGTATTACTAAATATCGAAAGCTGAGCCATAATTCTAAAAATTTCGTTATAGTAATGATTTTTAACGAAAATAGGGACATTTGAAAATCAAGCTAATTTTGATAAAATTTGATGGGCTATAGCCCAGGATTCTAAATTCACTTTTTTCAAAAAATTTCTGAATTTGTAAATTAACCTGTTCCCATTTTTTTATATCGAAAGCTGAACAATGATTCTGAAAATTGCGTTGTAGAATTGATTTTAACGAAAATATGGACATTTGAAAATCAAGCTAATTTTGATAAAATTTGATGGGCTATAGCCCAGGATTCTAAATTCACTTTTTTCACAAAATTTCTGAATTCGTAAACTTACCAGTTCGTATTACTAAATATCGAAAGCTGAGCCATAATTCTAAAAATTTCGTTATAGAAATGATTTTTAACGAAAATATGGACATTTGAAAATCAAGCTAATTTTGATAAAATTTGATGGGCTATAGCCCAGGATTCTAAATTCACTTTTTTCAAAAAATTTCTGAATTTGTAAATTAACCTGTTCCCATTTTTTTATATCGAAAGCTGAGCAGTGATTCTGAAAATTGCGTTGTAGAATTGATTTTTAACGAAAATATGGACATTTGAAAATCAAGCTAATTTTGATAAAATTTGATGGGCTATAGCCCAGGGTTCTAAATTCACTTTTTTCACGATATTTCGGAATCTAGGGCCTGTGCATTGTTCTCACAGAAGACGGCGCATCTTATAGGATAAGCTGCCAATAAAATAGAACACTCAATATCAATAAGATTACTAATGACAGCATTGCAGAAATTATGTTTAAAGTCAATCCTGCAAAAGCAAAAGCTTATACTCTTTTCGTCTCTGCTCCGAGAGAACTTATATCTAGAAAGCATTCGTTTCGTCTGGAAATATGGCGTTATATTTAACAAGCAAAAGCATTCGTAGATTCCCTTGCGGAGTGAAGAAAAATTTTAGATAGCCTACTTCTAAGTGTAAAATTGAATTGCAATTTTTAAAAACATTTATTTTTTGTGTTGGGACCCCCCATTATTTTTCAGATTTTAAAATTTTTTGTTTTTTGTCAAAGCGGTCACTGTCATTTTGTGAGCACTGCAAAGGTCTGCCCTTACCAGACCGACGGACAACGGAGCCTTTGTCATTGGGTACGGAACCCTTAAAATACAAAAAAAGTTTGGATAATTTTTGGTCGCCTTAAATTAATGAAGTCCGAAATGCAAGGATAAACGAAACACTGAAGTGGGTATGGATCATGTAAAAAGATACCTAGTTGCAGCGTTGCAGCGTAAAGAAGGGACTACTCTGGCATCCATAGCCTTCGAATCTACACCAGAGGCATAATGCGATAAAATAGAGTCTCATCTTTGCCCGGACGAAATTACTCTCGAAGTAAATAGTGGAGTGGAAGTTATGACAACGCGATGTTTTTAGTTTTCCTGTTATGCCTAAAAAATTGCATCTCGAGTATCAATACTTAAAAATAATATTTGGCATTATTTCAACTTAATACCTACACCTGTTCCTGAGAATAAAGGTATTAACATATAGATGGACAACGAAGTGATACTTTATTGGAGAAATGGAGAAAAATGAAGTCACGCCGAAGAAAGATTGGAAGACTCTAGTATTTTTCAGTAGAGCATAGAGTAGAGACAGACAAATGGACAATGAAGTGATACTTTAATGGTTTCGTTGTTTGTTTTAAGGTATGGAACCTTAAAAAATTGAGAAAAATGAAGGTCACGCCGAAGAAAGATTAGAGGCCTCTGCTTATTTTCAATAGAGCGCAGATGCAACGAGGTTAAGCTAGGTAGACTATCATTTGTAAGCTAACCATTGAGTAAGTTTCGACATTTATGATAACATTCAGAAGATCTTTCCTAGCCAACTTCACAAGAACAACATGTTGGAGCGTTGTACAGAATGTTAATCGTCGAGTTAAAGTGAAGAAAGCCAATTGACATTTTAAGAGCAAATTTAGTGAACAGATAAGTTACAATGCTGCACGAAACGAAAGGTTTATAAATTTGATCCTGAGACAAATCAGCAGTCTATAATTTCGAAAAGACAGTCATCACCGGCGCAGAAAAATTCAAAGTTGGAATTATGACGTTCATTTTTTGAAAAAGGGAGGTACTTTAACAAGCAGAGCAAATCAAAAGATGTATGGAAAGTATCATGGCAGCCATGTGAGGCGAACTTGGAGCTGGAATGCTGTTTCTTTATGGAAATGCACCAGCACAAAAGCCGAAGTTGCGATGACCGCCAGACCGCCAGAACTGGTGCTCGCCTACATATTAAAAGCGTCTGAAGAGCAGCTCTGGGTAAAAGGAATTTGAGCTTTTGGATCACGCCTCATATGAAAACCATTTTTTCAATTCAATTAAAAGTTTCCAAGGATCATTATATTGCCTAAGTTTCCCGGGGCCTTTTTCATTTAATTTTTAGGGTTCCTTACCCAAAGTGTGGCAGCGGATCCCTATGACTAAGGTTTTGCTGTCCGTCCGTTTTCTGAACTGTAATACGTAGGTAATTTCAATTTTCATAGAATGTGTTACAACAAATAATTTAAGAAATATAACGTTTGAAATAAAGGGGATCCTATTCTAAAAATATTTTTAATAATCGCAACTCAATCTTATACCAAAAAGTGAAAATAAAAATTTATTTGAAAACGGCAATCTCAATATAACGCCGAGAAAAGTACGTTTTTTAAAGTGTTACGGAACCCTTCGATTTTTAACTTCCCATCAGGAAGTTCTTGTTATCGGTCCGATTTTCGAAATTCTAAATTTTTACATTTCTCCACGTTTGGCGGTCCCAGAAGTCGAATTCCATTATTTTTTAGAAAGATGTACGTTTGTGCGGATTCCTTCGTACAGCCTAACTCGAGAACAAATCAAGCTATCGAAAATTGGTTGCATTCGAAGCGTGTATGCATAAAGATCACCTGAAAAGCTTTTGGTTGAATTCCACAGGTTGGTTTGAATTTTATGACGAAAAAACTGTCAAAAAAAGGGACATTTTCACTTCTTCAATTAAAATCAATTTAGTTTTCCAGTAAAAAAAGTTCAAAATTAATTAAAGTTATAGTTAAAAGCTATCTTATCAGATAAAAAAATATGCATAAAAATATACAATGCCGTTTATAAGTTTCCGGACATATAAAAAATTTTTTTTGTTAAATTTTAATGCCAAAAGTTTCATCAGTATTAGGTTTATTTAGCCAATTGACTAAACTTAGTAAGTTACCAACTATAGAGACTACCAGACAAAGACTAAACCAGTATTTAGTTGAGGCCATTTCATACATTGATGTGCCCCTTTCTCTATTTCCTGTTCCAAATTTCCACGGAAGTTCTTGAAAAATTGTTTCAAAAATGTGAATCCTGTAAGTCTTTCCCATTTCACATGACTGAGAATGACGTCTTCACCACTAATACATGAAAACATCCTCAGAAAATAATGGAGCCACCAGTTTTTTTTTCCAAAACCTGCTCGGCTGTAGCTTGATGCTTTTTTATCGTTTTAATATATTAGCAAAAAGAAGCTCATGGCACAACTTACATGAGGCAATTTAATTCAAAGAAAAAGCATCGAGAGAAAGCTAAATGACAAGGTTAAAACACATGGCTAAAACTGCATGATTCGTATATTGCAAGGAAGATCATAACAACCGATTGAGTTTGTTTTCCCCTGTTGTGGTTTCTTATCATGAACCCAATCCTAAATATTTTTCCAGAAAATGACACATGGATAAAAAATCTCTCGAAATCGGCCTGGAAACAACTATCAAAATCTGCAAAGAAAACTGAACTGAATGTGATCCTCTTAAAGCCATATACTACTGTGTCCAAAAAATAAGGTGACATTGTATTTATTTTGAAAATTCTTTATTTATTCTTCCAAATCAAAGTAATCCCCTCCCGATGCAATGCACTTATGCCAACGGATTTTCCAATCTTTGAAACACTGGTTGTAGTCACTTTCCGGGATGGCCTTCAGTTCCGTCTTCGCTGTGGCTTGAATCTCCTCTATCGTATCGAAACGGTGTCCCCGGAGCGGTCTTTTGAGCTTGTTGAACAGCCAGAAGTCGCACGGCGCCAGATCAGGTGAATACTGTGGTTGTGGAACGATTTGGGTTGAGTTTTTGCCGAAATGATCACGAATTACGAGTGCGGTATGGGATGGTGCATTATCGTGGTGTAAAAACCAAGAATTGTCTTTCCACAATTCCGGCCTTTTTAGGCGGATAGCGTTACGCAAACGACGCTTAACGTTCAAATAATATTCCTTGTTGACTGTTTGGCCGGTTGGAAGGAATTCATAAAGCACAACACCACGATAATCGAAAAAAACAGTCAACATGACCTTGATTTTTGAGCGACTTTGGCGCGGTTTTTTTGGTCTCGGCTCTCCTTTGGCACTATATTCGCTCGATTGATCGGTTGTTTCGGGGTCGTAAGCATAGATCCAAGTCTCATCGCCAGTTATAATGCATTTCATGACATCCTGGTAGTCGGAAAGCATTGTTTCACACACTTCAACGCGACGCATTTTTTCCAAAAAATTCAATGTTTTCGGTACCAGTCGAGATTTGACGCGCTTGAGGCCCAAAGCATCCTTCAAAATGGTATTGACTGAGCCTTTCGATAAGCCAACTTCATCAGCAAGGTCTCTTATCGTTAATCGATGGTTTTTCAACACCAAATCTTTGATTTGTTGGACGAGAGCTTCATCGGTTTAGGTTGATGGTCGCCCAGAACGCTCTTCGTCTTCGACACGTTTACGGCCGGCTTGGAAATCACTATACCACTTGTAAACATTTTTTTTAGACATAGCCTCATCATCAAAGGCTTTCTGCACCATCCTCAACGTATCCGCAGCGGAAAATTGATTCCGCAAACAAAATTTAATGCAAATTCTTTGCTCAATAAATTTCGACATCGCAAAAAACGAAAAACTCACTTTTAGCAGCTCAAAAAACGACGCGTATATCAAACACTATGAATATATTTTGACATGAAATTTCACATAGATGTCACTGACAGTACTACCAACCTAAAAAGAAAGAAAATTTTCCAAATCCTACGACGCGCGCAGTTTAAATTCATATGTCACCTTATTTTTTGGACACAGTAGTATAAAGAAACAGGAAAGAGGTTCAAAAAAACAATTATCTCAGGGTTACAGACCCCAAACCAAAGCCTGCAAAGTTCAAAGTGGAAAAATCATAATCGAATTGCAGTCAATGCTGAGGACTGTATTATTAGACGACGCATGTCAACAGCGTCTACCCGACCTAGACGAAAAAGATAGCAAGAACATATAAGCTAAAATCTAATAAAGCAACTTTAGCTTTCGAACTTTTCAATGCGACGGCAATGAAACAATAAATCATCAAAGATGAAAATGGAATCTCAGTTTTGTTTGCCCGCTCTTAAAGAAAGGAGACCATCTTAACTGTGCCAGTTGCAGAGTCCACCATAGACTAAATATAAATATATCGGCAGATGGTTTCTGTTTCGTCCATAGAGACGAGATGTATGAAGCCATGTCTAGGTTTAGCATCGCATCAAAGCTCGTCCTTTTGTATAATAGGGCAAAAAGAAATATAGGCTGTCATCAAGAAAGGACACCCAAATGCGACGTCTGGTTCAGAACGTTAACATAGACAGCTATAACTTTGTGGTAGTTAGGGACTTTGCTTAAGCTTCGCTGCACACACAGATAATTACACCAGCGTTGAGGTCAAACCGAGAATACCCGTGGCTAAGAAAGTAATTATGTAAAGCCCTTTCTCGAAACCTAAGTATCGATATATAGTGAATTGATGCGAGCAAATAAATAGGGAAATTGACTTTTTCTTAGTGTCTACTCACCGCCTGTGCAGGTAACTTGATTCTTGGGGAAATTTTGATAGTTAAATAATTTTTTCATAGTATTTAGGTGATATTGGCGTTAGAAAAATGGGACGAGGCAAACACATCACACCAGACCAACGCCGGGAAATTCGTCGTTTGAGGGAGGAAGGAATGGAGCTGGCCGCAATATCTAGGCAGTTAGATATTTCAGTAAATGCTTGTCATCAAGCTTTGGAGTTCGTCAAACTCCATGGGGGCTTCTCTGATCAACCTTGTGCTGCAAGGCGTCGAAAAACAACAAGTCGTGTCGATCGGTTGATTCACCGTCTGTCTGAAAAGGATAGATTCAAGAGCGCTGTTGACATTCATGTCGAAATTTCGGCCCAAGAAGACGTGAATATTGGTGTACATACAGTACGACGGCGGTTGGTCGAATTTGGTTTGCGAGGCCGTGTCGCACGAAAGAAGCCTCTCATAAGCAAAAAAAATCGGAAAGCAAGAATGTTGTTTGCGAAAGAGCATCTCAATTGGACACGTGATCAGTGGAAAAATGTCATCTTCACTCATGAATCCAAATTTAATCGATTTGGTTCCGATGGCAAAACGTATGTTCTACGTGGTGTGGGCGAAGAATTCAATGAGAAGTGTCTGAAGCCAACAGTAAAAGGAGGTGGCGGATCTGTGATGGTATGGGCTGGTATGAGCCTAATGGGTCCTGGTCCTAATTGCCAATTTAACGGGATCATGGACCGCCATGTCTATGTAGACATATTAGAAAATACCCTACTTCTTAACGCTGCTGAAAATCTTCCCCAAAACTGGATCTTACAAGCAGATAATGATCCGAAGCATACATCAAAAAAAGGCTCGGTAATTTCTGCAAGACAACAACGTCAATGTGATGACATGGCCAGCTCAATCTCCTGACCTCAATCCAATTGAGGTGCTTTGGAATGACGTAGACAAAGTCATTAATAAGAAAAAACTCTCAAACCACAACGAAATGTTTGAATTTATTCAAGAAGGATGGGCAAACATTTCCATTGATCGATGCACTCGGCTCATTGATTCCATGACACGAAGATGCGAGGAGGTGATAAGAAATAGGGAGGGACCGACTAAATATTGATGTTTCCAATCAATTTAAGTTCAATTAAATTGAAAAGGAAACATCATCGTCTCATTATAGCTTTTTAATAAAAAATCCCTATTTATGCGCTCGCAAGTTTAAAGAACCATTTTTTTTCTCTTTTGTTTTCCGGAAGAAACGGATTAAATATGTTACTTAGACTTCCAAAAAATTATAATAAGTGAATTGTTTTTGTTTATGAATATGTTTATTTTCAGTTTTTCTAAGATTTCTCTGTTCTATACAGACATTACTTTTTCGAGCTGCATTTCCCTATTTATAAGCTCGCCACTGTATGTATTTAATTTTTTCTATTGCAATGCATTTTTCTAGGAAATTAATGGAATTTAATGGTGGCGGCAAATAAAACAGCACTTACATTTTTTTTAATCTTGAGATGGGTTCATGGTATGGCAGACCTACTCGCAACCAAATCAATTTTTTATTCAATGTAATGAAACTCCTTTAAGCGTGAGACTTTGGAAAAGTTCAACCCCGCTGGATGTTCCTTCAATAGATTTTTTCTTCTTATTAGTGTTTAGTTCCTCAGAAATGATTCCTTTGTGATGTTTTCAATTCTGTCCAAGTCCATAAAGTGCTTTCTTTTTAATAAAAGATGACACTGCAATTGTCTTCTACATAAATAATCAAGCTAAAGCATTGTTCCATGCTTCAGCTTTCAGTATTGAACCTTCGCACCTGATAAGAAGAAAACTTTTTATGGAAACTTTTCGCTTAGCAGATGCTTTGATTCCAGCATGACATCAACCACCCATCCCACCTGGTCTTCTCTTTTTCTTTGAAAGTTTTCATCATCAAATGGCCCCCGATAAATCATTAACTTGCCGAAGATCATAAAACAGAAAAGGATCGGGGCCATTTCATCTGAACTGCATTCGTCCCACTTTCTATAAAGTGCCCCTTTTCGGGTACGTTCTCTCTTTATGTCCTTTTTTATCTTTTCTCATATCTCTTTTATGTCTCCTACATTTCCCTACGCATCCTTAACGAACGAAAGAGTAATAAAACGTTTCAAAGTACAACGGACTGAGTGATAAAAGACAATTATCCCTTCGATGGTAGGTAAGGATAATATTTTAGTACTCCAAAAAAAAAGGGGATTCCCTGGAAAGGAGTGTCCTTAAGTTTTGGCACAGGTTTCACACACTCCATATTCCTACACCGGATGAATTAGTCCTTCGGTTAAAGGATACATTTTTATTCTAAAGCGAACCTCAGACTCATCCATTACATGGTAATACGTGGAAATTATTTATGACAAGGAACTTTTATTAGAGGCGAGTTGACTAAATCCAAGGCTCGTTGGCCACTTGAGTTCATGCTCCTTGTTTGTGGCTAAGGTTGAACTTTTTTATGGATCCTTTTTTCGCTTTATTTTTCTCTTTCCTTTTGCATTTTCTTTTTTGTATGCTTTTGAGAGTTGATTTACGGACAAGACGAATTAAGGGACTTTTACGATAACACGAAGGCCACCTCGTGTGGCTGGTCATCTGGCAACGGAACTTGGGGGTAAAGTTTATCGTTACAAATGTCCTTTGGGAAGGTAGGTGACATACTTTTTTTTCGTTGTGTCTTTTTGCATATATGAATGAGAAGTGTGAGTGTTTTATTTAGGGAGCAATAATGTGTTGTGCGAGTTTAGACATATCGGGAGAGGAAAATAAAACAAATAGGAAGGAAGGACTCGGAATTTGGAACTCGGGCCTTGGGACTTGAATGAATTTACATACTAATTGTGAGGATAATATATTGGTTGACGGGGAGGTAAAGAAAAAGAGATTCAGCAGGAGCCTTGTGAAGACTGAATTATTTACTGGAGAAGTGTCAAAGTTGGAACGTAAGTTGAGCGTTTTCGGGTTATCACTTTTGACAGATGTTCTTTGTGAACAGCATGTTTTTATTGTTGTACACACAACGACTCCCTGTGGCTTTAAAAAAGTTTATAAATGAAGAACCAAATGACTTGTGCCTGCATAATTTAAAGAAACAAGTGAAATAAAGTTCTTGAGAAACTGTGTTTAATGCGAGTTAAGAACAAACCAGTCTGACTAAGTGGATGGCTGTGATGTGAAAGTTAGCCTTGGCTTGTCATACTGGAGTGGATAATTGGTTTCTCTAATAATTAAGAAAAACAACGAGCTGCACTTGCAACTACTGGCGAATAAAATTTTGGGAATAAAATACTGCGAATTTTGAACGAATGCAAATTATTCGATAGCGAATTCTCAGGTGTAACCAAAATTCATCAGAGCTTTGATGCATTCTTCATTGTAAAGGTTCCGTCACTCAAACGGAATCGATAGAGGATCACTTTGTTGTACGTTTGTCTGTTATCATCCTTTTCTCAAGAACGTGTGGAAGTAACAAGTTGAAATTAATACCAAAGACTTATGACTGCAGTGTAAATCGAAGATTAAAATGATTTTTTTTTGCTTCATATTAAGATACTGGCAAGGTGAGTAAAAACCTTAAAGGTACTACATACACACAAAAGCGGGAAAACTCTTCGAGACTCGATTTCCGTAATGGAAGAACTATTTATATACCTCCACGTTTGTTCGGAACCCTCATTGCGCGAGTCCGACTCAAACTTGGATGGTTGCTTTTCTTCATAATATTCAGCTTTCGACACGACAAACCACGTTTTATATAATAGTTGAAAAGGAAGCGATTATTAGAAAATTTGTTGATGCTCATTTTATTATAAACTATCCACTAACTTGAATGGTAAATGTAGATCATGGGTGCCAAAAGGTTCAATTTGGATAATCACGCAGAGCTTTTCGAAAGATATGTGTTTTATCTGCCTTGAAATTATCTACAAATGGTGCAAAGACAATAATACAACAATATTTACAAATGAGCGTTAATATCTTCGAGTAATGTTATACTGGAATAACAAGTAGCGATAGAAATGTGCCACGGTGCTTTCTGAGAAAACCTGTGGTATAAAAACCAAACTGTTCCTGTCATCTGATATGCTAGTTAAATCATTGATCACGTATATAGCATATGGACTAAAAAACATCCGACCAAACCACAAAAACTTTAAAGTAAGCTGGTTTATTATAATTCACACTACAGAACGAAATGGAACAATTTCTCAGCTCCCATTTTCATACTTTTCAAAAACAGAGTCGGCTTAGTGCCCTCCTGGATATTAAGAATTCTTGAAAAGGCTTTAAAATGACACAATATTTCAGATTGTTTTAAATACAATCGGAGATGCAAGACTTGTATACTGATAGATCCAAATTGAGAAGTCTCGACTCCGGTGCTAGGGTCTTTGGAGCCAATCTATAAGAAGCAGTAGCCCGGTGAAAACTACACACGACATTACAAGCGAAATAATAATTGTTGTTGCAATTTCTGCTCGTAAAAACAAAGATGAGCCAATGGTACTCGTTTAATCATTCGTTTTGATAGCTAAGCTGCTATAAGGATCCTCAATTTGTATTATGCAGGGTCCAAGTTAGTTTCGCAAGGACTCAGTGTACTCATTCATCTGGGTAAAACAAACAGATTGACTGTTGCACAGACATCATCATCTATACATAAATCTACACAAAGCACAATACGAACTATGAAATTGTAGCCGATACAACAACCACTACAACAACGCCGGGCGTAAATCAGAATACTTTCGTTGTTTGACCAATCCAGTGAAAGTGCCATTAATTTTTTCCCAATGGCCAATGGTGGCTGGGCCAGGAGTTGAATCTATGACCCACCAATCAAAGGCAGGCGCTCTTCCAATTGCGCCGCTCAGCCATTAATGTCCAGTTGTCTGTGCATCGGACCGAAGCCGTTTTGCTTCTTTTGCTGAACCACCTTTAAAAGGCATCAACAAGCAAAATACTTCATTAACAAGATCGAGGAAAAGCAAAAATGTTACTTATAAGGATGCTTAATTTTTTTTCTTATATGGCAGGGGTGATCACCATAAGAACCTGAGGGTGTATGCAAAGGGTTCTTAGCAGTGGAAAGGTTTGTCAAGAGCCTTAACCTAACTCAATAGATCTGCATATTTTATTTTACAATGAACTACTAGTACCTAACCAAAGAATCAAGGCAAAACGAAGTGTATGTTGCCAAAATCAGAAGCGGGCAAGTGCGGATCGAAAACGCACATAAAAGGTACCGTACCACCGTATAGAATTTACTTCTTGGCGTTAAATTGAGTTGATTTTTAAATTTTTCACTGCCTACTTCTTGCCAAAAAATTCAGTTACGTTTTCAAATGTTTTTAAATTACGTTACCTGAATGAGTTGGGATTTAAAGAAAAAAACATAAATTTTGTGTGCGAACTCACATAGTTGTGTCTATTCTGCCATTGTAAATTGTAAGTATCTACCTCTTTAGGTTCATAAGATACAGTTCTGTGATTGATGGAAGAACAGTGAAGGTTTAGTAATAAGGTACCTTTGGCACTCTTCGCGAAGGGAACCATAAATACTACATTCAGCATCGAGCGCAGGATAAAACGTGAAAACAGACAGTCCAGGAATTCGTATACCAAGAATTCAAACTAAGCTGTAGTTATGACCGTTTCATTGGCTTGAGAAATCAAGTGAGTGATAAAGCTCTGTCTCGGATTACCACACTGATACTATACCCCAGAGCCGCAAAACTGATCGCAGACGGTGCAAAATATTCTTGGTCGCATTGAGCGAAAAATCCTTTGGGTAGTTTTTTATCCTTTATCCTACAGTAAATTACGACATGTAAAAACTTCAGCCCCAAGAGTGATCCACTCTTATTAAAAACTTAACGCGTTCACATTCTACAAACTAGACAAGATCCTGTTGAACAATAATGTTCGACTGGTGTGTTAATTCAAGGTTTGATCCATACTTGTCCGAGATGGAGAGCTAAACTGTGGCTCGATAGTGAATGAAAAGAAAACAGGCTGTATTCTCCAGGTGTATAGTTTCCTAGAAGCTGAATAAAGAAGCACAGTTCATCTTTCGTGATTTATGGTAATCTTAATTTAATGGCCATAAATCCAGCTAAATCAAATCGGCAGGAAATGTAGAAATTCATCCTTTTCTACGCTCTTATGCTTTTTTTGGGCATGTCCTTCTGGTGATGTTTTTTTCTGCCTACATTTTATTCTAAAAATAATTGGGGTAAGGATATTTGACCTGCATTGAGGTTTTCCTTTTTACAAATAAGGGCACATTTGATAAACAGGCCACAAAATGATGTAAATCATGCCATTAGAGGTGAGTAATGTTTCACAATCATGCTGGCATGGAATGCTGATTGTTCCCGTTTGGAACAAAAAAAAAAAACTTTTTGGGTTCTGTGAGTTTGATGTAGGAAAGCGTCCTTGAAAAAAAAAAACAATAAAAACTTTTTGACAAATTGCTTTCAAGATTTAAACGGACTGGACACTTTAAACAGAATATCCTTGTTTGTGGGTAAAAAATCATCATAACATCAAAGTTGGTTAGCTTTTCCTAAGGGAAGAAGAAGAGGCAGCTGCCATTGTACAACTGAGTTGGTTTGTTAGTGGATGAACATAGACTACGATTAGGCCTTTGCACATCAGAGTGCCAAAGTGTGTATTTATATGTTTCTGCAAAGAACTTTCCAGGCAGTTGCGTAGGCAGCATGAAATGTGCACTTCAGATATAGAATATCTGAATTTTTGTTGAGTGGAGTTGAGAACACAGATGGTAACGCATTTGATACTTTCAAAAATCCAACTGGTCAAAGTATGCCGAACTTGTCAGGGAAATGCACGCTCCCCTCTGTTTCCCTGATGATCAAGATATGAGTGTTTACTTACTTTCATCCTTCATGTTGAAGCCTGCTTGCATCCTCGATAGCTTGATCTTTGAATCGGATGTTCAGTCTTCCTTATTTTCCAAAGTGGGTTTGAAGAAATCCATTCGATCGATGTGGCCTTCCAGATTAAATTCACTTCATCAGGTCACATCATCTTTATACTGTCCTGCTTAACGCCCAACATTCAGCACACATAGAAGAACTGGCAAGGTCAGTGTTTTGAGGAGCATGACTTTGATCCTTCAAATACGTAGTTTTAATCCAATTGGACGAATTAAAGAAGCATCGATAACCTAAGATAGTTCTTCGTTAGATCTGAACCAAGTTGTAGAATGAATTTTCATTTATCCTCATTAAATTGAGGAATGACTGTTCATGCATATTTTTTTAAAACTGCCAAAGCTTCAAAAATGGCAGCCTGGGTACGAGGTGGCTGAATTCAAAGCGGAATCGCCTTCCATGTTGATACCTGTTTGTCACACTATAAATTCTCCTTACTGGAATCCTGTGCAAGTTTAGGATAATTACGAGTTTTGTGGTAGAATCTTCGAGCGTCGTGGGGCATGGTCGGCATGGCCGGCATGTTATCGCCTGGTGTAGTTCAGCACTATGATTGCCGTCATATGAGTATGTGAAGTCGATGCAAAGTCGGTGGGTATGGACTTGAAACTTATTGGTTTTTCTAGGACTTGACGAAAATGTTTAGCCACACTGGTATTGGCCAGTTTGTGTGTTGCAAAACGACTTCAGAGAAACGTAAAAACTTTGCTGTTCTTATTGTCTTGGTGATTGTCCTTTAGCACCTGCCGGAAATGCTGATTAAATAAATACAAAAATTCCTGTGAATCGCTGACAAATTTTCCGTACCTAGAACATTCGAAATCCTTGATCTGGGCGCTTGATTTACCCTTCATCGTCATATCGCCACATATTTCTTGCCAGGCATATTGTCGACGTTGTTTTCAGTATGCCCGAGCGTTCCATTTTTAACTTCCTCTTTTTTTGATAGGTGCAGCTTTATAGCATTGGAGAGTAAGAATATTAGTCGTTTTTTGGGTCAATTCGTATCCAGGGCAGCAGACTCTCTTAGAACCAAAAATGCTTTCCGTCATAGTGGATTAAACTTAAAGCACAATCGTCATCTCGGCGGGTTTGTTTGCTGCATACATAATCTCACCATTTTCATTGATTGGTTGGCAAAATGGTTAATCAGGGGCGCTATGTGCAGACTGTATGTCAGCTTGAATTATACAGGCTCACGGATCGGGAAGGTAAATCGCATAAAATTTCGGCACATGCCTTCAGATACTCAATACTCCCCTCTGTTTTAAAAAGACGTTCCAATCTAAAAAGCGAGCAGGCTGGAAAGAATTTGTGTAGCTCCCTCGAAATAATAACTCTTTAAGGAACTATCGGATTTTTTTTTTAAATTTTTCAAAGTTGTTCAATCGTTTTTGGTTTTGAATTTCTTTGCTCTTTCTTAGTACCACTGTTTAATCAATAATAGTCGACCTTCGGATATGTGATTATTTAGGTTTCCAGCCTTCCCGACAGTGCATTGAGAACAAGGTTTTTCGTGTGTATGTATGTCTTAACTGTTCGCTAAAAAGCTTTGTCTCACTTGAATCAACTGGAAGAAATCTGCGTAACCGCTAAAATCGCAAAACACTTAAAAAAATGTAATGAAAACTGTACGCAAACACGCATCGAAGCACGAGAGCAGCATAGAAGGAATACAGACGAAGAAGAGAAGAAAAAACGTTTGCGATAGAATAAAAGAGCCCTCGCAGTCTTCAGCTGAAGGACATAGAAGAGTCTAGAAATCGACATCTTGCTGCAGGCTATAGAAGCGCCATTCAGGCTCTTCAAAATTGTGAGGTTATTAATGTCATCGATCCGCAGGAAATTGTAGATGAATATAAGATTTTAAATGGGTATCACCGAGAGAGAGTAGTTGCGATGAAAACTTAAATCTGGTCGAGGAAGTTGTTCACTCAATCATCTTAGAAGCTGAAGCTGAAGAATAAGGCCACAGGTTCAGACACATTGCCTTCTGAACTTTTTAAATGTGGTAGCAATGTTCTGATAAGGATCATCAGCTGGCAAGTTTGGGAGTATAGAAGCATGCCCCACGTATATCAGCTGTATTAACCCCATCTACAAAAAAGGCGTGTCATGCCTTGCAAAACAACTACCGAGGCATATTCCTTCTCAATGTTGCTTACTAGATCCTATCAAGTGCTCTGTGTGAACGTCTAAAATCTGTTTGCTCTACACAAATCGGACAATACCAGTGTGGCTTCCGTACCGGCAAGTCAACGAGAGGCCAATTTTTCACACTACACCAAGACTAACGAGATTCTAGTCGCGATGACTGAATTCAGAGTCCCGGGAAAACTGACCCGGTCTTGTCGCACAATCTCCTCAGATGCACTGTCATGCGACTTCTTCAATATTTTTTTAATAGATAGGGCACTATCTTTTTCAAGTCTACCCAATTTCTAGGATATGCAGATGATATCAACATCATCGTGTGTTTCCAGCGTGTCGTTGTGCAAGGTTTCACGGCGCTTATCAATGAGTACACAGCGAGGACCAAACTTTCAAGGCTAGAAGCCATTACTTACTCAGGGTCTGATTCTTGCAGAATCCTTTGCCAAATAATTAATCAAACAATTCACAATACGTAGGCTGCTAGATATATTCCTGGCATAGGCAACACTAAGTGTTGCCAGGTGCAATCTGACATTTCCATTGGAAAGATTGACACTTTTTAGCATAAAATCACTCAGAACGTGTTGTCATTTAATCGTGAATTGTTTTATTTACAGAGACTTGAAAAATTCATCTCGGCAAAAAATGGAATTAACTCGTGAACACTTTCGTGCGATCATTTTTCAAAACTTTCGACATGGATTATCACCATCCTATAGCACTGTGAAAAACTGGTTTGATGAATTCAGTGATGGCTGACGCTCGCTCAAAGGCGAATTCCGTGAAGGTCGTCCATAACCACTTTTGATGAAAAATATTCGCATTTTCATTATAAGGCCAGAAATATATCTAGCAGCCTACGTACTGTGCCCTTCGCATTCTTCAAATTAGTTTTTCCCTAGAAAATCCCACAAAAAAATCGTTTGTATCATAGTTCATGTGTCCCAATATCTAAGGTTTCCCAAAAAAGGAGCTGCCTTAACACAGCATAAATGACTAATATCATCTTGGACACTCAAGTCAAGTCAAGGTAGATTTGCCCTATTTCTGGCCAATTCATCCGCTCATTTGTTTCCATCGAGTGGCCGGGCACCCAACATAGTTTCATTCGAATCCGTGGACTCTTCAAGTAACTTCAAGGAGCATCTTAGGTCGCTGTTTTTGAAAAAGTTTCCAGAACCCTTTTCTTTATGGTCTTTTCGTCTACATTTTCATTTTGGTGTACATTCATCTCTTTCCGGATACACTTTTTGGACGTCTTACCCATGAAGATCTTCTTCCATTCCCTATAAGTGGCCTGCTATATTTGTCTCTTTCTGATAAATTTCGTGATTCCAGGTCATGATTGCCGTGCCTATCTTTTGTTTGGGTGGATTAAGAAGCTTGACTTTCTTAGAGCTTAAGGGACCGCAGTCATAAGTTCTTGAGAAAAAGGGTCTAGGCAGACAAGCAGACGAACAACCACTTAATTCTTAAAAATTTCAGTTTTTTCTTTTGAGATACAGAACCTTAAAAATGACTTCATCTTTTTAATATCACTACATATAGACACACCGGGCAATTCCGTGAATTTATTACCTATGTGAATTGTTTTAAGACCAATGTTTGAGGTCAACCCAATTCAAAGCAATAAAAATGATTTACACCAAAGGACTGCGAAGTATTCATCAACATCAACCATACATTCCGATTAAATGTACCCACGAAGCACCACTCGGCCCTTGAAACTACTCGAACAACCACTTAAATATACTCGTACTTACCCCAAGTTTTATGACACTCGTAACGATTGCCGCATTCCAACTGTTCTCGATTCTCAATAGCTCCTGTCGCGTCTCCACACTCAAATACCGCGGCTCATGTCCTGAACTCTGTAGCAGGAAACAATGCTGGCGGCTATCCACAGTCTCCGACTCTTTAACTACACGAAACATCGTTTGATAAACTTTGTAGATAACAAGCGCCTTGGACAGTCCTCCTACATTAAGCTGCAAACAAAAAAAAGAAAAACAAAGAAACCATCAAAACCAATTAAAGGACATGCTTGAATTTATTACCAAAAAGGACAATAATGCAGATTTTAAAATGTTGTCTAAAATGTATATGTTTACTTTTAGCTTTCGGGATATTAAGGACTGCCTTCAACTTCAACTTTATGAGGGAAACTTTACCCGCAAAACAAGTGTTGTGCTACTTTCAAGTTGGAAAAGAAGATCCATTACCATGACTCTGGCTTTGTGGAAGGCAAACACAAGACTTGGCTCCTAGATACACAAATTGTCACAGCAACTTACTTTTTTTGGTTGCTGCTTGAGCATCAAACGTGTCAGACAGCGTTCATGAGTATCCTTGAAAATTTTTACTTGAGTTTCTTGTAATTTGTCCAAAGAGATAACGCGCGGGGTCTGAGCGGAAAGGCTGCCTCTCGTTAAAAGTGAAAATTTAGACACCAGAAGGCGAATTTTTCCCGCCAAAAAAAGGAAAATCGATTTTAATAATTGACAGAACGATAAACGAGTGCGTTGCGTCAATTGCTGCGGCACGGCATCGTCCTGGCATTGGGGGGCGAATGTGGTTCTGCGAGTATCAATCAAATAGTGACAAGATGACAATGACGAGGGAACATCTGATGATGTGTGATGAGGATGGTGAATCTGATGATGCCTCTTGGATCGAATTGATTCCTCTGCGGGGTTTCTCTTTGTGCAAATATATATGTACATATATGGAGATGGAATAGATTAATACAGTTCAATGGGAATACCAAATAGATATTGCTTGCAGAGGTTGTTTGCGGATAGCTCTCACTCGGAAACCACAGTAGCGTGCTTGTGTAACTAGGTGTTGAAAGACTGATGAACATTGTTTGGCTGGCAAGTGAATTTGGATCGGAATTGGAGCGAACATTGGTTGGATTAATGAAGTAAGACATTGGAAGTTCGGCATGTGATTAGGCAGTTTTACTGGTTGCGTCAGTAAAAGTTTCATGAGTGATTTGGATTTTGGATGGTTGGGAAATGAATTACCAGCGTCGTATATTTGTGAAATAAATCTTTGCGATGAAGCTGTAGGCAAGCTGCAAATGATTGAAAAATGTGACATTGCGGGGTTGAAATCGAAGAGGCATAAATAATATATATTCATAGATGGACTCGCTGGAAGTGTCAAAGCTTCTGAAGAAGGAAGCGCAGTCAGGTTTTTGATAACAGAACTACTGAATTAGACACCAGTCTTGGATAACAATGGACCTTCTTTATTTAAGTTCATTTAGTGGCATATGAATTGAGATTATTAATTTTGAACGAACGTACATTTAGCACTGCTCTTAGCTAATCTCTCAAGAAGGAGTTTGATGACCCCTTACGGATAACCATCTTAGCAATCGCTGAATGATGAAATTATGCTGGCAGTCAACCAACCTGTCCAGATGTCAACTATGCGGGTTAACGCCCAACAGCTCAAAAGATTCCAAGTTATGAGAGAGCAAGCTGCCCTTAAACTAAGACGGCAGGGTGCAAAAGAGGGCAACGAAGTATGAGTACACCCCTCAAAAATTGGAAGCTATTGTCGCACAGTACGAGGCGGATTTTACGGCGTTCCACGAAGTTTGCTGGATTGGACCGGAATTAATTAAGAGAAAAAAAATGCGAAATGCATTTTTGCATTAAGAAAAGGATGCGAATATTTTGCAGAAAAACGGTTAAGAATGAAAGTCGTCGATTTCAAGCCGATAAACGATATTTTGGCTGTGTACCTCATCTATAGAGTCAGTCGGAGCTGGATTCTCTATGAAAAACTCTCAAGCGAAGGGCTCAATGCCTCCTAAGAATATGCAACACTATGTTTCTGTAGTTTTAGATTTCTCATAGCATCGCCCACAAATATACAAGATTAAGCTGAACAACTAAAGCTCGACATCTGTTTAGTTTAAAGTTTAAGCACATAAGGATTTGAAACGATCGCAAGATTAAAAGATAATTCGATGCAGACTTACTTAATGTATGAATCTATTATTCTGAGATTTTTTTTCTGGCAAATTCATGCAAGCAAAACACTTTCGTGGACACTTCATTTGGTTGGGTAAAAAACTGCACAATATTCAATTCGCACTAACAAAATAACATTTTGACATTCGTACCACAATTTGCAAAGTTTTTTTGCCTATTAGAACTCGAGCTTATTCATTGCGCTGGATAGACGAAATGATTGCATACTTTGAAAAGTTGTTTATGACCATGAATCTTATTTTCTACTGTTAGGCGCTTGAAAGACTTTCTTTGAATGGTGAGCGCATGTATTTTTAACTTTGTATCATTTCATTATTTGCTGCTGTAGCGGCAGTACACATTCTGTAATAATTGCAAGTGTCTCTCTATTACGATTTAGAAGATTAAGGTCTGTGACCGACGGACAGATGGAATGATAGCGAAGGCTAAGTAATAGGGTTCCTTTGGACCCTTAGGGGAACGGGAAAGGTTTTATTCTTGGGTAGAGCTTTATGAGCCTGTTCGAGGTATACACGAAAAACTTACTTTGGAAATTCTAGTGCTAAAATCGGTAAAGAAATAGTCGAAGAGTACAGCCGGCATGACATAAAATAACGGTTTTCATTTCACAGACCTTGAGGCAGCTAGTAATATGGTGATAAGAAGGACCAGAGTCTTTTAACAATAAGATCAAGAAATCTGGCTATGCCTGCACGGTCGAAAAATTAATATTCTTGATGTTGAATCTTTCAAATGGCCTTTAACTGGACTCTGACCACTTTTTTGTTGCAGTTCGATTTAGAGAAGGACAGTTCAATTATATAATGATACACTTGGCAACAAAAACTGTGTTCGTTATACTGAAAATAAACGGAGGACTCTTTAATGAGCCCTTGCCACTGCCACAAAAATCAACTATAAGAAGATGCTGCAAATAAAAACTCCAGTAGCTCTCAGCTCAAGGATATCGAAGAATCAAGGAACAGTAATGAAACACATATATCTAGCATTTCTAGCAGTTGCTAAACGAAAATGAGCAAGAGTCAGAGATTGAATTCGATGAAACCCAAACTGTATCCGACGAAGTATTCGTATTTCTCTTTTAAAATGAAGAAGAAGTATTTCGTGGCCACAAAAAACAACTTAAACATTTCCCTACAAAGTGAACATTGTAAATATGATACACAGCATCATTTTTGAAAGACCAAAGAAGGCCCCACATTTGGAATATCAACGCCATCTGTCTCTCTAACTTGCTTACCAGATCCTATCGAGTGCATTGTTCGAATGCCTGAAGGCTGTTTGCAACACAAATCGGACGATACCTAAAAAAAGACTTATCAAAATATGTCTCTTCAAATTGAACATTTATTAAAAATTTCCCTCCTTATGTATATATGTATGTATAGCGAAAACAATTTACCACAATTATTTGCATATTTTATCAAAACTTAAGCAGAAAAGTTAAAAAAAATGTATATATTCGGCTGTGTGAGCTAAACGTATGTTGCAGTACATATTTTATTGTTCAAAGCAGTGCATCCTTTTTCTATATTGAGATCAATGCAGTTTTTTGAACAATTTCGTGAAATACATTTTGTCTACAAAGTTCCACAAAGTACTGCAGTTTTGACCTTACTTTTTGTTTTCGTCTTTTCAAACTGACTGATGGAAAAAATCGTTCAGCATCATGTGCGATGCGAAATGTTTTTGAACTTTGTTTTTTGATGTTTGGAAACATCACATTTGCGTTGGCGTATTTCAGAGAAACTATCTTAAGCCAATAATTTTCTACACTTACGAATTCTATATTGAATAAATTTATTCTTTAGGACCTGTATTCAATTTTCAAGTCATTAACATTTAAATTCGCGGGAAATAAGAGCATAGTGGCATTAACGATAATACTGCTTTACTTTTAAGAATAGTGGGATTAATAAAACTACATAGCCTGTATAAAAAAATGTCTGCAGTTAATTTTTAATCGTGTCTTTTTCTTGTCAACTATTTGCGGAAAAAGCTTCATTCGGTTTTCCCGAAAGGGTGGGTCCTAAATATATTTCGCCTAATTATTTGAATCATCTAAACTAATGTCAAAAATATTTGCAATTTCGGATAGAATTAGTTCCTAATGTTAAATCTATTCTTTCATACATTGTGATTTTAACGTCCACAGATTGCATCACTAAATTTAATTTTGTAAATAATGGAATTTGGCTCGCTTTTCAAGAGGATTTGAATGCTTTTATAATGCGTGTAGCACATAGCCAGCGGAAGAATAAAAGAAGAAAGAAAGATAATGCAGTAGTTCTAGTAACTTAGATGTATATTGTTTCAACTCTCTTCCGTAGGCGGAGCCAGAAACGGGACCAAGAATTTTTATATCGACCTATTAGCTTTCGCCTAATTCGCAACATTTTATTCGACATTAGCTTGATACATGGACTTTGAAGATTTAGCTAAACAACTCGTTTTCAGTGTTATGCCTTCACTGCAGAGCCATCTACACAAACCACTATTTTGACAACATGAACTTGGAACTAAGCCGATACAACAACCACTACAATAACGCCACCCATTAGTCAGACTAATATCGCTAGTCAACCAATCCAGTGGTCTTAGATAAAAGATCTTATGATGTTTTTTTTATCTCCAAAGGCTTTCAAAATTTCGAGGTGTTTTTTTCCTCGCTCTTTCTGATTTCTTGCAAATTATTGCTTTGCTACAAGCTTGGCAGTACGCTAGGTGTCTGCTTGTTCCTGCACCCGACGACGAATTTGCAATCAGACAACCCTTAAATGCAGGAAGATTTTCGCAACCTTTTTTATTATTTCTTTTCTATCTCCTTTCTTTTGCCTTTCGGGGTCAACAGCTGCAGAATCTTACGTCGTTACTCGGGTTCGGTTTCGGTTTTTTATTTCGAGGATAACTAATTAATTAGTACCACAAGTTCCCCAAAATGGGAAAAATCCCTACATCTGGCATCCCTGGTGTAGAGTTACACATGATTTTTCAACCCGTAAACAAAAAGGGCATAATATTTTCAAGTCGATGCAGCTACTAAATACGCAGACGATGTTTATATCGCCGCTCGCAAACAACATGCCGTCAGTCGGCATTTATGGAGGGGTTTGAAAGGAGACCAGAAGAGTATTGCCAAAGAGCTAAACTACATATATAAGTTTATCTACCTCGGCAAAAATTTCAATTCCATTTACTACAACCGAAGCCTCATCGTAAGCAAATAATGTTTCTTCGGGTTGTCCAAACAACTGGGTCCAGTCGAATGTTGAAATACAAAATAGACAACACTGCAGATTTTAGGTACAAAAACTTTCTTCATCGATCGATCGAAATCTTCGAGCCGCGCAATGATGTGGGCACCCCGGTTCAAGGAAAAATCACTCGAGGAAGCCACAAAGCTTGGAAAGACAACCAGGGTCAAGTAGCTTAAGTTGAGGAATTTTCGTAAAAAATCTTTTGTATTGGTTGTGAACTTTTCTTAACCTTACTTTTTTATTTATCGAATCTAAGAAGGCTGAGTTGATTTAGAATCATCAATTTGTGCCACAAAATCTTACAATATGAAGTCCTCGTCCACATGCAATTCAACTAAAGTAATCAATTCGAACTACCAAGTCATCTCGAGTGCACACTCTGCTCTCCAATTTGATTTCTGATTATTCGATTGTGTCACAACAAAGGATCAATATACTCAAAACAACTCGTTCAACATATTCAAAGGATACGAATATGGACAGTCCCATTCAGAGGGTACACAGCAGCACTCTGATCCTAATCGAATAATATACCACAAGGCAATCGGGTTCACCAGTAATCTCATCGATTATTTACTGACACTTCATCCCTTAACTGGCATTCATCTTCTTCCCTTCAATTGTCATGTCATATAAGAGTGCTTCAAGTCAAGTTCATCAATTCAAGTCACACACAACAAAAGAAAAAGGATTCTTCGGCTACAGGATAAAATCAACAGTTATTTATCGATAATGATTGTTCATTCAACCGAGACCGACGCTATCTAGTGAGACAATCAAAACCTTTGCCAAAAGTGCGACAAATTAGGATTAAGCAAGGACCTCAGATTCGCTTCAAATAAACCTCGTCCGACAATAATCAATACGAAAAGTGAAGAAGAAGAGCAACAACATAAGTCTAATATTACCCTTTTATGAGAAAAGGACACGACTGGCGGTACGACTCAACCCACCGACTCTTAAATTGGCAGGACTAATTATTTCGAACGATTATTTTGGACAGTAAATTTCGCACGCAATTGCCGATTGTGTTTCTGTGTGTGGTTATGCAATTAAAGGATCATCATAAGTCTTAGAGCTGTTTACCGTAGAGTCTGCACTTTTTGGAAGCCTTGGAAGTAGTCAAGGGAGACGGTAATAAAGGTCACAAGGACGAACCTGGTTTTCTCAACAAAAGAAAAAAAACAAGCCTGCAGTTGTAGAATTAAAATATCCCAAAGAAGTCCTGTTTTTTCCAAGACCATTTATCCTTAACGCCAAATTTGTAAATCGATTCTTTTTTTGACTTTGTGTAGGTCCAACATATACGTAATAATTAGGGACCCCTGGGGAAATATACACAAACCTTCAAACACCCCTGAGTGTACAATTCATTTAGTGTCAAAGGATGAAGGCTAAAGATGTACGCCCTGCGTTGCCGTTGGTCGTGGGTTTATTGACGAACAGGCTCGTCACATACTGGTGTGTTGGGATATCGCTCAATTTACGTCTGCTTTGAAATAAAGATAGTTATTAAGATGCCAGAGAATGAGAGAGTGAGAGAGTGAGAGAGGTTGGTTGGAAACAAGTCCGTGGTGATTGCATGAAGATATAATTTTAAGGGGTGTCAATAAAATGAATAAATGAAATAATGCCTGTGGGCATCGTCTACACCAGATAAAGGTGGAGAAAAAAAGGGCGGTACGTAATTGATGAATTTTGTCTGTGCGAAAAGAATGCGTACAGGAAATGACGCAATAGAAGGCCAAATTCAACTGGTACTTCTTAAAGAAGCTGTTCTTTGAGATAGAAAATAGTAAAATTTCCATACTTTACGTCAAAAGACTGACTGACGTGTGACTAACACAAGTTGACGACGATCTTACTTAAAAAAATCATCTCCTGAGGCACATTCTCATTCGTGCGGCGAGCTATTGTTTCAACAAAATCTATTCTTGAAGTAATTAAGACCAAATAGATTTTTAACAAGCTCAATTAAATGCAGACTATAAAAGGCTGTAACCTATAAGAGGCTGCTCAGGATTTTATAAGACTAGACTAAAATTTGAAAAGGCAGTTTTTTAATTGCGATTTCCGAAAGAGAGATTGTTACAGCGCCAAGCTGCGAAAAGAAGATTTGTCATTTCATTTTAACGCATTTTTATTACTCAATTCACTGACTTACATGCTACACAAAAATGTTTAAGACTAGCTTAATTAACTTAACTAAGTAAAACTTAACCTACTGGCCCTCTGCGGGAGCTCTAAAATCTACTCTAAAACCTAAAAACTTAATTTATCTTAAATTCACATTTAAACTTCTAAAAATTAATTAATAATAATAAAAATGTAATAATAAGTTACACTATCTTAAACGTATGTAAGCCGACCAAGGCTGACAGCGTCTGAGAAAATTTTTATCAGCTTTTAATGACAATGCCACCACATCTGACGAAAGAAGCTTGTTTTATGAATTTCAATATTTTTGGCATTTTACTGATTTTGAGATTGAATGTTAGTTCTAATATTAGTGGCCAAAATAGTTCATTTTGAAATCCAAGGCTATAGCCCACAAAATCGGGCGAAAATAGCTTGATTTTTAAAGTTCAATATTCATCCTGTTTTTATGATTTCCGAAGGTATTACTTCGTAGTTCTAATACCGGACTACCGGTTGAAAATATCGTTTTATTTCAAAAATCAATTGAGGAAAAACAGATATAAATTCAATATTCAAAGTATTGCCCATCGCTAGCCACACATTTTTTCCCATTTTCCCAAATTCGACCGGTTTGGCCGCAATCCACGAATCAATCCATTTTGTGGCGTTCAAGCAGCATTTCGTACATTCAAAATCGGCGTTCGACATCTACGGCACCCAATGTCCTACCTTTCGGATCATTTCCATTGCTTTCAAACGATCGGAAATAGTTTGCTGAGCGACGCCAAGTGATTGTGCAAGTTCTTCTTGCGTTTGTGACGGATCTTGATCGAGCAATGCCTCCAATTCATGGTCTTCAAACTTTTCCACCTGGTCGGGGCGTTCTTTGTCTTCGGTGTCGAAATCACCAACGTCTATAGTATAGCCCGGGTAAGCTTCGGTAAGCAATTGATGCGCTCCGGTTGTTTTTTTCTTTGAATGAAAGAAGCATATTAAAACTTCCCGCAAATGTTGTTTTGATGGCACGAATGTAGACATTTTACGGCTTTACAAAAACTTGTGTGTTTTCCCTAATGACCAATAGCCTAGACTGAAATAATTAGACAATGACATGAAGTTTCTGATGTGACAGATGTTATGGTCAAAATTCACCTCAGTGTAATAGATATGAAGTTGTCTGCAATAACGACATTTTCAACCGGTAGTCCTATTAGCTTTAAGCGTTTCTAGACAGAAACGTTAGTAAAAATGTCTTTACCATCGGGCAATCTTACATTGCAGAACTTAAGTCATTGAATGGGGAAGTATTAATAGCAAAAATAAATCGTATCGCATTGAAGCTAAAAAAAAAATTGATGGCAAGACCGCGAAGTCGTCTAATTCATTAAACAATGCTCCAACTTTAAAGCTGTAAAACAACAGCAGGCAAAAGCATCCCTTCCTATGTCTCCTAGCCTTCTCGTCACAAAAATACGAGAGCTTGCATATTTTAAAGTCGTGATATGAACCAAGCCTTGATGTAATCAAAACTTTGTTTCGATGCATCGTTGTATCAACAACAGACTTTAGTATATTAAAATGAACACGACCTAGATTCCGAAGTGGTTGTTTTAACTAGCTCTACAAGGACAAAGCCCAACAATATTTTTGTTTCCCAACTCATCAGTCAGAAACAAACTTGTCAGTTCCACTTTGGCTTTGCTTTATTTCCACACTCTGGTCACCCGTGCTGTAAAACAGACAAAATGTAATTTATTTTGAAATTTCGTCCTTTTTTTGACGTTTTGAGAAATAGGACACCACTTCATCCAATCATCTAACTGACATACATTTACGACTTGAAAAATCACCCAAACACACAGGCACACAGTTGAACATTTCCTGTCGATTTAATTTGTATTCCCCGGCGTACCATAAACAAGACCATGACAAAAATATCTCTACTGGAACTCTGAATGCATCCAAATACACCAGAATCAGATACAATTTGTACGTGTGGATGGCGGCACTTGCCCGTCGGTCGGTACAGCGTGTCGTCGGGTGGCTTTATGAGCACTCGATTTTATCGGGCATCCTCAATTCTGTTCCGGATGCAAAACAACGCGTGTTCGTTTGATAAATTGGACTCTCCTGTCCACACTCTACCCTCGTTCAGCACAAATGTGAGAACAAACTGTCGATGCTCTTCAAAATATCTGGTCGAGTCCTTGTTCCCATTTACAAATCCTTCTCCACCCAGCTCACGTTCCTTCTCTCTTGTCATGACCTACATTTCCATCATCACCATCATCATCATCATCATCATCATCGGCAGTGGCAGTGGAAGGTGGAAGGAGATGGGAGCGCCAGGACCGAGACCCTTGAACAAGAGTAGAATTACGTCGACCACTTTTTTTTTGTTATTTTTTTTTTGATTCAAAGCAAACATTGAGTGCTCGGGAAACGGAAACACTCCTCCCCGACAACGATAACAATAAGACTGGTAGCTAGGCAAGTGGGGGTAGTGGCGCGAATGTACATGGCGCAAGAGGGTAACCCTTGAAACTGGATACCAAACAACATGATGAAATGAAGACGAAGACTTGGTGGAATCATGGAGACAACCCCTCGAGCTGAACTTTCATTGAAAGCAGCACAACAGCGCAACGGTTCAATCAATAATTTAAGTTCTTGTTTACGTCATGTGTACATACCGGCGGGTTCTCGAACAGCATAACCTCGGTACCTTTAAGCACGAGGAATCTGGGCTTGTAGCTCTGCCACGAGATGTTGTTGTTGATGACCCCTTCGTTCACCCAGCCCATGTATTCGATTCGTTCGCCAACGGCAAAGTTCCGATTGTACAGCTTCATCTGGAATGGAAATAGTAAAAAAAATGGTTTGTATTATTACCAGTCCTGCAGGGATGGGCTTTAAAGGTTTTAGAGTTCATTGTTAGTAGAATTATTATCGTTACACAATATTTCATTTTTTTTTGTTTGTTTGTTTATTTTTTTTCACGCGGCCTGATGGTTCTGGCTTGATGAGTGTTCCGGAGTTCAATGAATTTTCGATGGCAATCGACGCTCACTGGATACTAAGAGTGGCGGAATTTTTTATTGCCCGCCAGTTAATCGTTTCAATTTTAATGTTAAAGGACGCAGCTGGGCAGGATAAGGAGGATAACACTTTGTTGGAAATATCAATGCGGATGCTGATTGGGTGGAATGGGCAGGATATTGACAACAGGATTTGAGTTTTTCGGAATTGGAATATTTCATGTGTAATAAATGTTGCTATAAATTTAAGCTTTCAACGCATTGTAATTGGAACAAATTATTTTGAAAAATAAAGCGACCAAGTGCGAGTCGCACATGTATACAAATGGTTCCGTACCGCCGTACAATATTTAAATTACATTTATTTTCATTTTTAATTTTTTTTTTTAAAGAGAACCCCTTTTTTTAACCTTATATTCGTTGCTATAGCGGTTTGAGTATTAAAAATTTATTTGAATTTTTTTGCCTTTAAAGTGTCTACCGATTGCGGTTCTGGAGACAGAGCCTTGTGAACGACCGACGAACGGACAGCGAAGGCATAGTAACATGGTTTCGTATGCATTCTTTTAGTACGGAACCCTAAAAATTGTATATTTTTTTTCTGAATAAGAGATTAACTTAGTTTTTTAGGGACGATCAAAAGTAAGTTTACCCGAGGAAATTGACCATAACGAGGCTAGAAAACTCTCTACTACAATTCGGTCTAACTTTCGCTCACCGTTCCGAAAGGGAATTTATCTACTCCAATGGATATAAGCAGACAATCACTGTAGACAATAATTCTGCACAAAGATTTTAATTTTTTCTCATCAGTCTCAAATATCAAAGATACTTAGCCCCGCAGAGTTGTCTATCAACTTGGAATTTTGCCAGGAGTTCCTTCAAATGGTATACGCACAAGAAAGCATTCTGAACTCCATGTTCATTTCGATTTAAGTGGAAGTTTTCACAAATAAAAGTTCTCAAGTATTGAGTCACTGTAACCGGAGGATACTCAAGATACTCAATGATCGAGTGTAGTCAAGTTTCCAGACCTGAGGGTTTCTTTCAAACTCCCTGTACTTGTGACTTGTGGGTGCTAGTGGCTCATAGGTGCCGATACCTGAACGCGAGGTCTTGTGTTCAAATCCGGGCAAAAAGGCCCAATATTTTTTTCGGCCTCACCTTTCGGGAGTGACTATCAATCTATAATGAAGCTTCTGAGCTTCGAAGCAAATGACAAATGACCAAAGGCAAAAAGGCCCCTCCCCGAAGTCCCCGGAGTATCCGGGCAATCCCCAGATATAACCCCAAGTCTCCGGGAGTATCCGGGCCCCTCCCGGAACTCCCCGGGCCCCTCCCAGAAGTCCCCGGAGAATCCGGACAATCCCCGGATATAACCCCAAGTCTCCGGGAGAGATGATGTTAATTGAGGCATTGATGTATCGTTGCATTGCATCCAAGATTTTTCATGGTGGCGATCGGCTAGCTTTGATTCGCATCTGTGAAAGAGGAGTTCTTTGAACTCTATTAAGGAGCCTGTCTACAGTTTGATGTCAGTAATGTTTTCTGGTTGAAAGTAGCACAGGATATTCTACCAGTTTCACACAGCAGTCTGTCGAACTACAAACGAAATTTTAAACGTAATCCCAAACCAAAACGTGTCCCCCACCATGCGTTACTGTTTTTCTAATATTTTCACGTTTCAGCTCTGTATTTGGCTTGCGCCATTCATTCCGAGCCGTCCGTCTGAGCCAAACAGATTAAATTTGCTTTCATCGGATAACAAAACAGTTCTCGAAAATTCTAATGCTAAGCGCTTTTGTCTATTTTGCTCGGTTATAAAGGGGTTTTCTTTCTTGCTGATCTCCCATAGATGTTCGCCGAATGCAACACGTTGCGAATGGTTTGTGAATTAAAAGTTCTTCCTGATCTTGTTGCAACATGTGGGGCTAGTTCTGGTGCACTGATGAACGTCTGTTTCGCACGGTCAGCTTTTTTGGTCTTCCAGAACGAAGTAGCGTCCTACAGAATTTACTATTTCTCTGTAACCTTTTCCACTATCGCGCAAGTGAGCTATTTTTTCGCATGAAGACACGGGAATTTCAATCACTTAGGGACACATTGTAATAGCCGTACTGCTCTTTGTTCACTCAGTAACAATAGTTAAATTTATCAATAAAAGAAATGGTCTAGGAGTTTGCGCCTTTTCTTTCTGCATTTCTTTTTTAACATGTTTCTGAGATTTTAAAGGAATTGGGTGTGTAAATATAGTACATTTTTTACTCACTGTATATCTTGGTTACATGGGTTTCGGACAGAATAAAATATCGAAATCCTTATTAATGGCTACATTTTGTAACTCGGAGAAATTGTTAATTAAACCGCAGATGTTTAAATAGATAAGATTCAGTTTTGGGGGTATTAGTGGCTAGTAGGATATTCTTTTCTTTTCCAATTCAACTTTTTTCTAAAAAACACTTCGCTCTAAACCATGATCTTCGTTTCATGGTTTTCAACACATTTTGCGCACACAATTTTGTTTGTACAATTTTTCGCCTCGTGGTTAAAACCCCAGCAATTGTAGCAATGTTTACTGACCCATAATCGGAGAGGTTACATCGATCCCAACCGAAATTCACTTTCTCTCTGTCTCTCAATTGCCTTAAAGTTTTTTTAGTTATTCTTTGCAGCCCTAAAAATCTTAACACATTTAACAAACTCGATTTTGTTCTGATTAGACATGGCCCAAGTAGTGGAAGCAGGTAACTGGCTGGCTAGAGGTAAACAGTTGCTGGGTAGCTGGCGGTAGCCAGTTGGTGGGTAGCTGGCTGCAGTGGGAGCAGATTACTAGCTGGCTGGGGGTAGCCAGTGGCTGGGTAGCTGGCGGTAGCCAGTTGGTGGGTAGCTGGCGGTAGCCAGTTGGTAGGTAGCTGGCTGCAGTGGGAGCAGATTACTAGCTGGCTGGGGGTAGCCAGCTGCTGGGTAGCTGGCTGCAGTGGGAGCAGATTACTAGCTGGCTGGGGGTAGCCAGTTGCTGGGTAGCTGGCGGTAGCCAGTTGGTGGGTAGCTGGCGGTAGCCAGTTGGTAGGTAGCTGGCTGCAGTGGGAGCAGATTACTAGCTGGCTGGGGGTAGCCAGCTGCTGGGTAGCTGTTGGTAGCTGGCTGCAGTGGGGGCAGGTAGCTAGCTGGCTGCGGGTAGCCAGTTGGTGGGTAGCTGGCGGCAGTGGGGGCAGGTAACTAGCTGGCTGCAGTTGCTGGGTAGCTGGAGGTAGTCGGAGCCCGGAAAACCGTTTTATATTATTCAACATATAGACAGATTTCGAATACTAATTTTGGTATGCATAAAGATGGAGTATATACTAAAAATTAAATGTCGCTTAAAGTAAGGAACTTTTGAACTTTTTTCGAATAAATTTTTATGGCAAATCCTTTGTTTCGAATGCAAAAACATTAGTATATCTTTTTTTCTGCAGTAAAAACTGCATATTTTTCAAGCTGCTTTCGACCAACTTTTGTAGTTTATGGTTTATACTTCGAGACTTTCTTCACAGTTTGAGTTCATAACCGGCAAGGTCATAAAATTTTTCAAATTTGGAAAACTTTTATATTTTCTCGGAATGGCAGAGTTTAAACGTGTAACTCCACAAAAATAGATAAGGAATGATGATCGTGGACTGGTTCAAATTTCTAGAATTCGTATCGCTTTGACGGAGAAAATGTAGAGTGTTTGACAGAACACTTTATAAATATTATTATTATGATTTATTATTACACATCCCGAAGTACTATCAATTGTTATCATTGTAGTAAAAATTATTATTATTATTATTATTTTAATTAAGGTTTTTTAACTGAAAAAGGAGAGTTGCCACTGTCCATCGCGAAAAGATTCGGAGTTTTTGCTGTACATAGGAGATCCTAGATTACAAACTCATGTTGAAAATATAAACGTGCACCAAAGTACTGTCTCCCGAATAATTAGCTATTGAAATGGCGTTGTTTTGCTCGCGCATTTTAAAATAAGATTTCCAGTTCTTCAAATCTGCGTTCGAGTAAATTTGAAACATGTTCCAAATTAAATTGTTGTCTACTTTGAACAAATATTTAAAGTAAGACGAAGACTTTCAACCATTTATGCAATCAGATAAAAGTACAGCTCTTGGTGAAAATGATCATTTATAGAAAAACTCTCCTCAAATTCGAAGATAAGGCCGAATTGAATACCCAAATAATATACAATAATTCGAATTTGTAAAAATCTTGTTAAAAAATTTGCTTTCTTTTTGTATAAACTTGACAAACATAATTTTTTTTAAATAAATTGTGCCTCCACGTTAAATTTAAAAAAAATTTTGGTTTTTATTATTTACTTAAATCTTTAACTTTATGTAAGAACTTCACTTTTCTGCAAACCACTCCTTGTAAAGTATTAGTCAGTCCGTCATGTCTTTATTAATTTAAAGGTTTTTTTAAGCACTTTTTATCTCAGGGACCACTTTTTTTAAATATTCAAAAAATGACATTCATAACAAATTCTAAATACTTTCACATTTAACAGCACAACCCCCTAAAAGAAGCCGACATGTACGAGCTTTGCAAATTGTAATGCTATTAAAATAATGGTTCCTAACTGCTTAGCATAACAAAGATGCGGTTGCACTTGACTAACTTAAAGCAAAACTTAAGTTCTCGCAACCAACATCTGTTCACCTACATACTACCTCCAGGAATACGCCGCCCCCACAGCAAAACTTCGTAAACTAACTATTTCTCACATCCGGCCACAGGATACTTTGCACAAGGATTTTGCACTTGGCTACAAATATTTTATGCAGCATAGCTTAAGTTGTGTTTCCCGTCACAGCTGTTACAGTTCGCCCCGACCCTATTTGATTGATGTACTCGAAATGGTGAAAAGCTTTATCCTGGCATCGCCCTACGAGACTATCACGATCTTTCCTCCTCATTACCCTTCGTACTCAATTCAAACCGGAAACATGTGTAGTCTACCTACCGTCACGAATCCAAACACATTTAAGGACGAGGACAATTCTTCCGGTTACCACGAACTTAAAAATTCCATCCCTCCCTATTGCCATACCTTTGTGGTCAACATTCTATGTTGGCTTTTGGATTCTTGACCAAAACCCATAATCCGCTCGGGTATGGATTATGAATCTTGGATGCAGGATTTCCGCTTGTTGGATCCGTTTGCGTTGATTTTGAAAATTGAATTCGTGCAAACAGCAGAACGAGTTGATAGTTTGCAACGTTTTGGAAAGGATTCAAGTTGCCAAGGATTAGAAAGGATTAAGATATATTTTTTTTTAAGACTCACCTGTAGATGTGTTAATCCAACAACATTGTCTGTGATGAGTTTCAGCCATTGACTCAGGATCGCTAGATCATCGCAGTGAATGATGCCCGTTGAGACGCCATTTAGACCACGTACTTCAAAGGCATTGGGTCGCAGTTTGTCCGTTCCATAGATATACCGGGTCACGTAGGCCATCATCAGTGGAACTAAAAGCGGCGTCAGTGTTGTGTCAATATCAAGAAATAAATAAAATAAAAAAAAAATTAGATTTGAATTAATCAAAATTAATTGGATTTTGTTTTCGTTGTTGATTTCGATTTTAATTGAAAGCTCTGCCGTGCTCTCCCCTGCAGTGCTCCAATTATCCCAAATATGCTGTTGCCAATTCATTGATTCATTGTTGGGGGATTTGAAATGGAATTTACCAAAAACCACTGGAATGGTCAGCAACAATAGCAACTCGAAAACAATGATGCAGTGAAACGTTTAAATTTAATTAAGCAGTGAAATACCGGCTTCATTAGGATCTCAAGTCCGTGCATCTACATGGAATATCCTGTTTTCGTCCCTGCAATTTGTGATGTACAAAAAGCTCTTAATAGGTATAGGATTGTTTGAACCACAGAAATTAGCAGCAGAGACGTGAATGCCGAATTAATCAGAGGCAAGTTGTCCGGAAAAAACAGAGGAAACCAAAATGAATAAAAATTCTGAACATGTCACGCATGCATGGAGGGGAGAATAGTCGGTTAAGGACATTGCCAGAGATTTGGATTGTGTTCATCTAGGGGAATTGTCCAGATGGATATAATTAAAATCGTGCCTGAAGGGATGCAGCGCAAAAAAAAACTTTAACATTGACATAATTATTTTTGGGTTTCATTTTTGGTGTCCAAAATTCTACAGATTGAAATCATCAAGGATCTGTGCAAGTGTGTCATATTTAGGAAGGCTCTGAACAATAAAAGTGTCGTATATGCGCGTGGCTTGGAAGTCTTGACTCCTAAAAAAAGACATGAAGGGTCAAATGCTGGCAGCGTTTACAACCAAGTGGTAGCTTCTAACGATTTTCGTTAGTTGACAATTTAAGCTGGCATAAAGCCTCGCTGTGATGCCCTCGAATAACTGCCGTATGAATCGGCGAGTTGTGAACCAATATACGAAGGCACTTTTTTAGCTGCAAAAATCGTAGCTCTTAAACGAATAAAGATACTATAACAATTCTTTTTTCATCTCAAGGGAAATTTTCAAGGTTTTGAAAGTGGAAAATTTATAGAAAAATGCTCTGCAGTGCGTTTCACAATCATTTATTCACCAAGAGTAACAAGCGGTCAAGTGAGAGTTTGACTATCGCACAAAAGGTTCCGCGCCACCATAGAGTATGCATCACTTTATATTTTTTAATTTTAGACTCCTTTTATTCCTGTATGAGAAAACTAGACAAAGTAAAAGCACAATATCGGTTTACTTTTAATTTCAATACGAAAAAAATGAAAAAAAAATGGAAGAATTAAAAGGATCACAATGAAAAACTTGTAAATCTAATATTCCGACTTTTTTGTTTGCAAATTCATGCGAGAAATTCATCAAAAAGCGAGCGTTAATTCCCTCGGAATCCGTGTTACATCCGTGTATGTGTGGGCTTAAGATTTTTTTTTTTTTGAAGTTCTAAATGTCAAAGTATTTAAAAAATTACTTGAAACAGGGAATTGAAAAAAACATTTAAACACTAAATAGCCTTATGTCACGTTTATAGAATATGCTTTGACTATCAAAACTCAAACACACTTCGAATTCACATGAAATCATTTTTTTTTTCGAATATGATGACTAACACCAAAAAATTTTGACATTCATTACACGAATTCGGAACGAATCTATTCTTTGGCTTGGATAGGTTTCAAATCCACTACTAGATTCCGCGTCGCATGATAACATAAGCAATCGTCAGATGCTCAACGAAACGAATTCATTTTTAATAAAGAAGTTCTTTGAATGGGGCCCCCCTTATTTTAAATTTGATACCATTTTCATTTGTTGTGAAAATAAGCAAAGAAATACAGCCTGTGACAGACGGACGGACAGAAAGCGGAGGCTTAGTAGGTGTACGGAACCCTTAAAAAAATTATAAATAATTTTGCTCTGAAGATTCACAAGCAGTGCATACGTTGTAAAAACATCAATTGGGTCTACAATTTGAGTAAGAATAGAGAACTGTCGCCAACATTCGGATGCATATCCAATAAAGTTATAATTTCTAGAGGGTTACTTGTTTTTTCGGTTTTTTCTGGTGGATGGTTTTGGATGTAATCTTATATCCATATCTTTTGATGTACATGTCTTTAGAGTCCTGAGCTTCTTCTCCAATTGTTGATGACTGATCCTCGATTAAATTTTTCCATGAGCCAACATTTTATGAAGAGAAGTGTACATTTTATTTGTTTCCACAGGATACTCCCTAAATATGGCAGCGGCGCCCCGAAAAAAGGACCCCGATAAACGAGTATGGTTGGAATGTAAAAACATTCTACATCTAAAAGGTTACTCAAAAATCGGATCAATCCTCTTCAGTTACAAGAGAGGAGTGAATGCGTTTCTCTGCAGAAAGGGCTGAGAGTGGATGTCATCGATTTCAAGCCGAGAAGCTATCGAAACGACGCGAGAGAACAACAGATAATGGTGATGGGTAGTAAGAACACACTGCGAAGGAAGGGAAGGTATCAAGAGAAGAAGATAGAAGAAGAAAAAGGAAATAGTTTAAAAAATTCCAAACTTACTAAGAAGCTGACCAGACAATCGGAAGACGAAAATATATCCGATGCCTGCTCAAACATTTGCTCTATTTGTCCTATCCATAAAAAACCGATCTTGTTACAATCGGAGTCCTACCTAGTGTGTTGTGTGAATGTACGCAACACAAAAATTGGCCAAAACAGGTATGACTTCTGCCCTGGAAAATCTACAAAAGACGTTTTCAAATTTCGCCAAAATTTGGAAATGCCAAACGAATTTCAAGTCAAATGTCATATGCGATAGCATTCATCTCACTGACCCATACAAAACAATGGCATAGGATCTCGAATCCTAGATGATCTGGTTTTGATCCTGGTCCAGCCACTATTTTCCATTAGAGTTATATTGACGGCGCCAGCGATCGAATGGCGATAGTATTCTAGTTGTTTAAGACTTATCATGCTAGCTCCAAGACGCGGTTTATCAAGATGGTGTCATGACAAAGTGATGACTCAGGAACAAATGCATTGCGAAAAAAATACCGCGAATCAGGAGCGAATCGAAAACTGGCAAAAAGCAAAATCCCCTGCCCACCCATGAAACAGTCTCATCACTTCTTCACTGCTGATAAAAAACGAGAGTAGAAAAAGAAAATTGTTTCGTTTACACTCTCTGAACGGACCCGTAAAGAGGGATAAAAATGCAAATACATCGGTTTAATCGTATACTTCAAAAAATCGTAGTCGGACCAGGATTAGGGCAATCATTCATTGAGATATTGATGTCAAAAATCCCACTATGTCCATGATAAACATGTGCACACCATATGGTGGCTTTTTCCTTCAACAAATCAACAACAACTTTTCCGAATTCTCATTGAAATGAAAACGATTTTTTCATGTCTGCATCATCCTGGCCCATTGGAACAACCTTCATCCATCAATGTTTGAATGATTGAGTAAAGGCAAATTGACCTAGTCCCTTTGAGACACAGTTCGAACGAAGTCAATTTCCAATTTCATCAGAATAATCTACAAAAAAAAACAGTTTCTCCCTCTCACTCTCTTGGTGCTGAAGCCTTATTTCATTTTAGAACTCAACACCCTGCCACCCCATGAGCATTGCAATTTTCTTTATAGACGTTTTTCGTTAATGAACCTTCCAAGAATCCTTTCTAGCTCGGTTAGTAGTAAATGTGGTATGAAGCATCATCCATGACAGAACCACTCCTAATAGCAGTGTCGGGATGTAGAACAAGAAAAAAAAGGAAACGCTTTCCCGTGACGCTGACAAAGTAGCGAAGATGAAATGGAAAAAAAAGAACGAGCAATTCCTTTTCGCACAGCCCAGTCTAACAAAAAGGATTCACTTACCCGAAACAACATCGACCCACTTTTTCTCGGGCTCCGAACAGATTGACATAGGTCGACTACAGCTCCTGCTTATTGTGCCATTATTCACTGATGATTTGAATCCTTCGTCAGCCTTCAATTCCGCACATGTCGCATCGTTGTCTGAGTCGGGGGTATCCTTTGTAACTATTCGAAAAACAAACAAACAAATGTACTCGTATATTTTTAAGGATACAAAAAAAAATAACAGTCACACGCTGAGTTCCAACGGAAGGATATGCATTTCAATTACTAATTACCAGACTAACGGTAATTGCAATAATGTCCTCGTACTCGTGTGTATGCATCTGAATAAAAACCAATGCGATTTATGCACTTACGCTGTTTTTGCAGGAACGGTGTTGCGGCTCGGTAGTGTTTGACAGTCAGGACAACAATGTCGCCGGCGTTACGTAAAATATTGACGGCATCATCATGCGGACACGCCGTTATATATTCACCATTCACTTTGATAATCGCGTCGCCAACAAACAATTGCCCAGTGATATCGGCCGCTTGATCCTTGTAAATGCGTGATATGAGAATGGGCAGCTTGTGTTCCGCACCACCCTTTATGCTTAGGCCGAGTCCGCCCATTTTCTGTCGTGTGATTTGTACCATTCGTTCCTAGAATGACAGAGAGAAAGCAAAATAAATAAAACAGCATTCCAAGGGCTGTCATATAGTTTATACAAAGGCGTTAAGTAAGCTTAAAGTCGAACGAATTTGGGGGCGGATTTAATTTGCACCACAAAAAAATGGGTTTACGTTTTTTTTTTTTTTTTAACTCACAGGAGGGCTTGTTTTTATTTTTGGGTAGGGAAATTAATTGAAAAGGGATTCGTTTGTTACTCGAAATTGTTAACTTAATAATCTGCTTGGTTTGAAAATTCGTCCTTTTTTTTATACTCTTAATCATAATGGAAGGTGGTTTAGTGGTTGTTCGTCCTTAATCAAGGTTCGGGTTAAGCAGGGATTTTCATTATGTCTTAAAATGTTTAAGAGTTAGGTGAGTTGTTATTAAAAGAAGCAGTGGGTTGAATGTGTCCTTGATGCTGCACTGGTAGGGAGCATGACAACGTCTTGAAAGTCGTTGGATGTTTCCTGCTCGTTTTCTTTCAGTTGCTTACAAATTTAGACATAGATCTGGAAAAAGCATTCGACTCTCGATGGCACAAGGGCTTATTAAACAAACTCATGAGGCTGAAATGTCCGAAATGACTGATGCAAATCATAGGAAGTTTGCTCGAAAATAGAAACAGCTCGGTTCTGATAGTTTTCCAAATAATTCATGTATTCATGTACAATTCTAGGCCCGCCTTTGTTTTACGTCTACAAACACGAGTTTCCCTTTCGAAACCTAGACGAGCCAGGTTCTATAATGTACGCTGATAATAGTAGCTAGCGATAGAAGGCCGGAAACCGCCCTTAGGAAAATTAAAGATCAATTTCCAATATTTAAATAAGTGGCGGTTTAGCTTGCTTTAGAAATTCAAGTGAAAAAGGACACTACGTTGTTGTAATGGAAAGTAAAGCCTTAACCTTGGAAATAAATGGAAAAATTATCCCTTTAAGAGATGAACTGAAGTATTTAGGTATTTATTTTCACAATAGATTAATTTTCAAAAAGCATGCGAGAAAAATTCTCACTAAAGCAAAAATGGTCACAGGTATTTTAAAACCTGTACTGAATTCGAAAGAAGTTGCTATGAATACTAAGATACTTGTGTACAAGACGCTTGTAAGACAAGTCCTTACCTTTGGATCAGGCACCTGGTTCTCGATATCACCCATCGTCGCTAAAGAATTAGAGAGCTTCGAAAGAAAGATAATGCGATTTTGCTGCGGGAAGTTTCAAAAAGCAACCAAAAAATAGTATTCGAATAAAACGTAAAGGAATAAACGAATACTGAAAGAAAAGTCACTCCTCCTATGGCTTACCAAGTTGAATTGCTATTTGAAAATTTAGAGCGAGTTCGTGATCATCCCAACCCTACCAGATACAAATAGAAGCATTTTAGTGCCTTTCTACGAAAAAATTCCGACGTTCAATTTACACAATTTATAATATAATTGTTAGCATTTTGATCCCAATGTTACAAAAACATTGCTTATAGACACTAAACCAGGCATTAATATATAAACCGGTCATTTTACATTTTTGAGTAATGTTTAAATTGTAATCTTTAAGTCTCAAAAAAGTTCAAAAGTTCAAAAAGTTCTTTCAGTTACTTACCATATTGTTGTCTTAAGAATTTTGGAAGGCTTTTAAAAGTATAGATTTTCGGCAAGATATTGAAACGTCAGTAAGTAAGCGATCAAATAAATCTGACCGCATTAAAAACCGGAGTTAAGCTGTTATAATGACTACGGACACTCTCTGTGTTTTATTTTTCAGTGCTGCAGTGTCAAATAGGCACTAGAAATGTTTTTGTGAATGAGAGACAATAGACAATAAATCAATCCACCGAAAACCAGATATTGGGATAGTTAAGTTCTTGGGAAAAATATTAAATGCGCAACTAACCGCTTTGCTTTTTTTTTAAGAAAATTAAATTTTATTTTGAAAATATGGTTTCAAATGAGTCAATCAAAGTATTGTCCATCGTTAGCTACAACTTTGTCCCAGCTTTCTGGAACAGCTCGAATACTGTTGAGGCAAATGAGATCATCTTTTGAGGCTATCCACGAATCAAGGCATTTCTTGATGCCTTCATATGAGCGGAACTGTTGACCATGTGTCATCGAAGAGAACAAGTAATAATCGGATGGCGAAATAATTTGGGAATATGGCGGGTAGAGTAGGACTTCCCATTTGAGGTTTGGCAACGTTAGGCCGAGCGTTGTCATGCAGTATAATCACTTTTTCGTGCTTCTGCTTGTATTGTGGCTGTTTTACGCGCAGTGCTCGGTTCAATCATCGTTGGGTTTCGTTAGTCCATAATAAATGACAGCGTTCACCACGACTAGGGGGTGAATATTCGGCCGACCCGACGGCGAAGAAGCATTTTTTCTGGGTTACTATGAGAAATCCATTTATCATCACCCGTCACGATGCGATGAGGAAAACACTTCCTTTTTGCCACTGGAGTTGTTTTTCACAGGCAAAAATACGACGCTCAACGTACCTTGCTTCCAAATCATAAGGAACCAAAATTCCTTGTTTTTGAATAATTTCCAACGCATGCAATCGCTTAGAATTTGCTTGGCAGGTAACTCCAAATGCAGAAGCGAGCTGTTTTTGCACTTGACACAGATCCCCGAGATCAAACAATCAATGCCACCAACTCATCGTTCTCGAAGGATTGGCCTTTCTTCACGCAGACCGTCATTGAATTGAAATCTACGTCTTTAAAACGACGGAACTAATCGCGACACGTTGTTTCACTTAGAGCAGCATCTTCGTCAAGCTTTTGCAGTTCTCGATGCGCTTCAGCATCCACATTTACGGACCAAAATCAAGAAAAGTTGCAAAAATCTTATCGGCATCATCATGCTTGTACTTGGAGGCACTATCAACTCTAAAACTCTTTTATCCAAAGCTCGACTAATTTTTCAGGTATTTTCCAAACTTGAAATTTATGGATCCGATGGAAGCAACCATTGGCAGATCACATCTTCAGTAGTGAGATTCTTCTTGAGTAATTCACACCGTCCATTTTCTAAACTTAAAGTAAGTGGTTTTAGAAAAGTGGCTAGTGGCTTCAGAATTCGTCTAAAGTGACAAATTAGAAAATTTTCGAAAGGGCTGCATGTCGAAACTAATGCCTGACTCACAATGCATCGCGTTGTTTTCGAAAAATTAAAAAACTCTCGCGGCGTTACAGCGTGACAGCAGGCTGATATGAGTAGACAAAAAGAGAAAGATGACGTTCGGTCGTGTAGTTTGTTCATCTTAGACGCATAGACTACATTAGCTCGCTGTCAAAAATTTGGCTTTCATTTTGTACTGGGAAACGAATTTGTGACGACAACGATTTCTCGCCTCGCTCTCGCGCTGCACATTGTGAATCGGGAATAAGCCCAGTGAAGTTTAAGATATTGAATCCTTTGAATTGCCATCCACGAGTAGTGAATTCAGAAAATAAACGTGCCTCAGACGTCGTTAGTTTTGTTTTTTTAGCAATTTCTGACAAATAGTTATGAGTGCAAATAGGCGCAACTTTTTTTTTATATGCTATCTAAACACAATTAACTAATATAAGATAATATAATTACTGTACTATTCCCTGACCAAATAGACTCTAACTCTATTTTTATTTTTTGAGTTTTTTCCCAAGTTTTTCCATAGTAAGGCCCCTTTGTGCGCCGTTTTTTTCGAATGAAAGAAAAAAATCACCTCTTCCTGCAAATGACAATTATTTGGCACAAAACCAGACAATTTAACAAAACCAAAACAAAATCATTTATGTGTTTAAACATTTTGTTTAACAGATATTTAAGCTCGTTTCATGACGTTTTAAATATGTCAAAATTTACCAGCACTTATTGCTGGAGCCATCTATTGACAACCTAATAAAGACTCCACTAACGAAGCCTTGACGGGGATTTTATGAAGGCTCTTCATCGGTTTGTTCAACTAAGATCAAAACTCCCAACTCGAAGGACCAACATTATGCATTACGAAACACTCATCTTGGCAGCACATTTTAAGCTGAAGAAAAATTTGGTGAACCTAGTCCGACCGTATTGAGAGAAAGGATATCAATGAGTGTTTTTGAATCCTAGCCTAGGGAAAGACTGCACCTGCGGTTCAAAAATCAAACAACTGTCGCCAATACCAGAAAGCTGGGTTCAACATGCTGAAAGCAGCCTGCTTGGTATCAAATGCATTTTAAAAATTTTAGTTGAATTCATTGACTTCAATCGATTAAAAGTGAATTCACCAATGACTTCAGGGAAAATATGAATTCACAGCTGACTTCAATAAAGCTTATGGGACTTCAATTGCATCATAAAAAAGTGGGAATTCTTTTGTCAAATTTCATTTTACGACCCTGTCGGTTTCAAACTCCAATTCAATCTTTCTATGATCATCCTTTCGATTCTGCTTATATTATAAGGTTATTTATAATCCCTTAAGAGCGAGAAAACATGATTGTTCTAGGAAAAAAAATTTACTGCAGCATTTAAAGGCACGAAATGCCTTGATGACAATATTTTTAGCCTACTCTCAGAAGAAGATTCTTCCAAAAAAGGAAATCAACCTCAACAAGCAGCGCAAGTCTCATCAATGCCGCCATTCCAAGAAATTTGCTCGTCAAGAATTTAACGCAGGATCTCATTTGAAGGGTTGACACGACCGACAACAGTTTGCAATCCATTGCTTCCTAATTAACACCGCAGGTGAAAATTACTGTTGTGTTTTTTTGCTTGCTCAACGATTAATTATAAATTCACCAGCAAATACCACATTCTCGTCCATGATTCCACTCGACAGGAATTGCACAGAGCAAATGACGTGCCATCAAAAACATCCTTGTTCCGCCAGCTGCCTATATTCCTGGAGGGGGGTTTCGGGTAGCTGAGAAGAGCTTCATTATATTTCCAATTAATATTTACGGCTACAGTTTGGAATGATGATGCTTGAAGCAACGTAACACAATCTCCAACAACGCTCGACTGTGCTCGACAACGTACAAAAGTTTTAGTTTATCTCAACAAACACACACACACACAGGCAAACAAAAACAAAACTACATCATTATTCATTTATCCAAAGTACGGATACTGCATCTGGTTTACCGTATGCCCGGGATGTCCTTACACGACTTAAGGATCTAAAATGTTTTATTAAAGAGGCGTACGTTCTTGATTCTAATGTTGCCGTTGCTCCTTCAGATATTTGCGCCTCACCAACACACCAGCACGAGTTTTGACTGCAGGCGCACGTGGTGAATAAGAATCAGAAAATACGACACGCTAGATGGCGCTTTGGTGTTCTGCCGCTGCCGCTGACCCAGAATTTTGTTATTAGTGGATCCTTTTTGAACGTTCGCTAGAAGGACCCAAAATGTACGAGCATTCTCCCCAGCTGGAATGTCAATAAAATACACTTTTTTATTCGTGTGTGTGCAGGAAAAGCGGATGTGTTCAAAGAGTTCGTTTGGTGTCCTAGAGCTTGGAGGCTCGAATGGATTCGTTGATTTTTCTGTTTTGAAATAGCGGCAGACGCAGCCTTTGGGTGTTTGTGGCAGCCCAGCGGCCACTCAAAACGATCCTATTTATTTGAATTGTGAAAACCCTTTAAACTAGGCCGACTGAATAGAGCAAAAAGGACACGCTCGGAAGTGGTTTATCTTTGAGCGGATTTATTCGTTTTTAATACTTTTTTTTCATTCATTGGCTGGCGGGCTAATAAAAGGGCTTGAGTAGTATCTGTAATTTAAATGTGATGTTTATCTAATTGAATGGTTTCGAAGGATCAGAGAGAAGGACGAAGAATGGGAGATGGAATTTCGTATTTTTTTTTTTTTTCATTTTCAGCTCAATCTAGGACAATGTCCAGGTGGGAGTCATTCATCATCCTTAATTGCAAGTGAGTGGTTGTGTGCGTCTGTTTTTTCTTTTCTAAGTTCTCTGCTTTATGGTGCCAGAGATAGGAAAAGGCAGGATGGCACATATTTGCTGAAAGTTTCCGCACGGATGAAGCTGATAAATGTGAGTGGGACACTGTCCAGCTTAATAAATGGAATGTGTTAACAGATGTTGGTGGATTGAAATGGACACTTGCGATGCAATTTAAGGATACCTTAATCGTGAGTGTGTTGTTTACTTTTTTTTTGTGCGAAAAGGACACTAATGGAAATGTGTGTTGGCAGGATGCGTATTTGCGACGAATTCGGACTTTTCTTTAAATTAGGAGTTTATAATGTGAACATTGAGCAAAGATTGATTCCTTATTTTTTTTTTGCTTAGGCTCTTCATCATCATCATATGGAGAGGGCTTTAAACAAAAAAAAAACTAAAATTAGCTGTTTGAAAAAATCTTCATAGACAAAGGACGATTTTAAGTAAGCCCTTGATTTGAGAATTAAAACAATCCTTATAACAAGAATAAAAAAACAGTGAATGTGAAATCGACATTTTTGCATTTGTTCAATTCGCAGTATTTTTTTCGTCATGAGTTGATATACTAGCAAGTAGCATTTTCTGTGCAGAAAGGTTCTTTTGGAGTCACATTCACAAACTTTTATCATCTGACAGATTCGGAGTATACATAAATAAGTAAGACTAATGTTAAAATTCGAATCAACTGTGCTTAGCCAGCTTATTAATATCAAAACAAATATAAAAATAATGTTCCATCAACAAAGTGCCTTCATCGAAATGCTAACTAAGAAGTCCTGAATACTGATGACAGTTGTATTGTATTCAATTCATTGAAAATGTGCAACATTTTAAGTACCTGGGTGTGGATCTGGGTTGCTTTTTCAAAACAGATCTGAACATTGCTCAACACAGCAAAACACTAAGAAAAACAATCAACGCTCTTCTATCCTATCTTCCATCTAATATAAATAAATTTAGTAGTTAAGATTTGATAAAGCAAGTGTACTTTTAACTAGTACAGTCCTTACTTAGGAATGCTAGCTTGAGGAAGTACCACTCAAATGTATCTGCTGGAATCAAAAAAAATATTAATAATAAAAATGGGACTCACAGTGAACCCTCTACGAATCAACAAAATGTAATAAAATCACTTGGCCTTTTAAATATAACGCAATGGTTCGAATTGATTGGCCTTTAAGAACACTGTACACGAGATCTATAAGAACCAACCGACCATCAGTTCAACATCAGAAGGAGAGTACAAGGATCTGTGATTATTCCGCATGTCTTCAACAAGATGTCGGAGTGAATTTTTGAACATGTATGTATATTAAAAAAAGTAGCTAAGTGAGAACTGACTCTCATATAAAGGGTTCCACGCCTCCTAAGAGTATGCATCACTGCTTTGTTTTCATTTTAGATTGCTCATAACTAGTATCGCACATAAATATGTACAAGTAAGCCAGACAAAGAAAAAGCGTATTAAAAAAGTTAAAAAAGTTAAGGAATAAAAAGGATCACAAGATTAAAAACCATATACGTGTAAATGGATGTTTGGTTGGGTAAAAATCTATACAACTTTCAATTCGACCTCGACCAACGAATTGCACCACGGGAGTGTTGGCCTTAGTGGCCTTGTCCCTCCGGAGGCTTTCCTCTACTTCGACTCCAAAGATTCGATGAAGAACAGAATGGCGATGTCGCTAATCTTCCACTTCAGCCGCTCATTTGTGAATAAGCGACTCGACTTGTGTTCGATGGACGAAATGATTGCATACTTTAAAAAGTTGTTTATATGGTCCATGAAACTAATTGTCTCTGTTAGCCGCTTAGATGAGTTGTGATTTCATGAAACACTTTCTTTTTAACTTTATATCATACTTATCACCATTTTTTGCTGTAGCGGCAATAGCAATACACCTTCTGTGAAAATTGCAAGTGTCTCCCTAAAACGATTGACGATGGACGGACGGACGGACGTACAGCGTAGACTTATTAATAGAGTTCCTTTGAATCCTTTGGGAAAGGAACCTTTAAAAATTAACAAACAAACCAAAACCACAAATTTATTATTAATTGTGTTACATACAAATTATTAGTTTGCAATTGACGGTAAATAGGTGCTGACCAAGCCACTTTTCTTCACCAGGAGAATGTAAATATCAACATTTATACCACAAAAGTTGGAGCACATGGAACTGCTTTATACCTTAGTTTCAGCCTTAGGACTCTAAGGGCAAGTTTTTGAATACTGATCTAACTCTGAGTTCATTTTACTAAGCGTTAAACCCGACTTAACTCTGAGTTAACTTCGGATTTCATGAACATTTGTTTTTTGACAGATTCTGAAAAAGCATGCGAAGAGATTTATTTCATTTCTATTTGTGTGAACATTTTTTTACCAGGCAATTTTTATGAACATTAATAGTTATGAGAGAAATGAATTATTCCATATGTCGACTTTATTTTTGAACTCTCCTGCTTTATATAGTAACAACATTTCTGTGAGAATTGACAGATTTCGATAGTTTTTTGATAACTTAATCGATCACATGGAAACAAACTTCGTGCTGCACTGAAAAACTGTTAATTCGGAATTAATTTTATTTCGGAGTAAGCTAATACTGAGTTAACTCAGAGTTAACTCAGCGTTGAAAAACTGGGGCTAAATTGGGTAAGAAGAACAACATCGCTGATTGCGAAACGAAGGAACAGAAGGCATCCTCCTGCTTACAAAGAACGTTTAGGTAAGAGGTTACCAGATCAATAAGATCAACACCCACTTTAGAGATGGAGTTAATGCTAAATCTAAGACCGATCGAAGTCTATTTAATCAGCAAATCGGTAAGCCTGGCAGTCAATGGCGCACGCGTCTAACATATCGCAATGGAATTCCTCAAAGAGAATAACCGAAACGGACCACATTTCACCCATTTTGGTCTTCGATGGGAAATTTCATATCCAAGTTCATGGAAGAAGGGAGTGGGATCAGGGAGCAGTCTGCTTTAACGCAGAGATAGTAATTTTTTTTAATTATCTACCCCTGACCAAGTGGCGGACACTGCGCTGTGAAGGAATAAATCTTTTGTATCCTGTGGAGGTAGTATAGGCTAACAGACAACAACAGCATTGGATTGTCTATGTCTACTGGGGAGCACATATCTTTAAGGAAGATATGCCTTCTTAACCAAATTAGAGCTGGACATTCAGAAAGAATGTGTACAGCCGTTTGGGCGTCTTCCAAACAGAGTCGGCATTCAATGGTTGTACTGATCCCTTGTTTGATTAGATGTGATCTCAAGCGGCAATGGCCTGAGAACAAGTTCACGAGCTTTGTATTGTTCTCCTTGTTGAGTGTAACTATTTCTCTGCATGAGAAGGGATTTATTAATAACTAAGATTGTCTGAGTCCCGGTAGATTTCTCCAGTGGTCAGACCTGTGGCCAGCTTACGCCACAGAACCGGACCAGTGAATTCGGTTTTTGAACCAGCCCTCCCTAGTTTGTCCGCAATTTTATTACCTTTGATTCCATGATGACCTGGAACCCATCCTTACCTAAGTTTGTTACGTTGAGCTAGTGATTGTAAAGCGTTTTAGCAGTTTTTGACACATTTGGATTCCATTACATTGCATGACAATGCCTTGAGCTCTGCTTGGTTGTCTGAATATATGAGGATTCTGGCACCCTTTTGGCCTTTTGCAAGGTTTTCTATGGCGCAGGATTCGATGGCTTATAGCTCAGCCTTGGCATAGAGATTTTTGTGTCGGGTCCATAGTCTTCGGCACCTAATCCATTTGCCAGTTTTGAGCCATCAGTATGGCAGATTAATTTTCTGTGATGAGTGTCCCGTTTGGCCACATGGTTTGTATTTCATGAGCTAGTCTTTTACATTGACAAACTGCCCTCGAAACAGGAGCTGATGTCGTCTGCAAAAAAAGGGAAGAAGGCCAATGGATGCTTCAGTATAGGAGACGATTGCAGCGCTGTTCAGGATGAAATCCAAGCCACCCATGTCGGCTGCCGGCTATATTTTTAAATATTTAGTTGTTTAGATAGTCAGACTACTGTGATCAACTATGGACGGGAAATGGTCAAATAACCTCACCAAAAGTCAAATACGGCATTATATCTAGCCACACTTTTGTTGCCATTCATGCGGATTGATTTGGGATGACATATAACAACTCTAATAAAGAGTACTCTTATAATTAAAAGCTTCTTTCTCTGGAGTGATAATCCCAGGCAACTTCTAAAATAATACTTATTTCTCCTTGGGTTCATGATTAGCCAAGTGTTCCTATAATTTAAATATGTCATCTGAAGAAAGTATTCCAGCTTACTAAGTATTTTGCGGGTTTATAAAACGAGAAAAAAAAGCCAATCCTACACATTATTGGGACGAGCTAACTAGGGTTATAAGTCGTTGGTTTTTTTGCTATTATTAGAAGGTGATTTCAGCGTCCATTTTGTCATCTTCAAATTGCCAATTATAACCGCAACGTTGGATAGCTTGAGGAAAAGCCACTCGTATTAAATTGGGACTCATTCTCATTTTGCAACATCCAAATTCACGCTGACGAAAGAAGGTACGGAAGCTTGCGGCATGAGCATTCCGAGGGTATCTAATGGTGAACGTCGTTGATTTGTGGTTTGGTCCTGTGTTCTTATTGGGCCTGGGATTATGAATTTCGTTCGTGCGATGGGCTGTGGCAGTAGTGTAGAATTAGTTGATTCAACTGGAATAGTGAGGATTGAGGAGTAATGGGCTTCGACATTTTCGGGAACATTGAGAAGTTTTTGTTGTTTTCAATGCGATTGAAGTGGCAAATTGGATCAATCGCTTATTAATTTCAGGCTAAGCCTCTGAAAAGTCGAATCAGTTTATTTTGTTTGTTTATAATTGGCTCGCTCTTCAAGAGGATATAAATACTCTTATAATGCGGGCAGTACTGAGCGAGCGGAAGAATTAGGAGAAGAATGGATTTCAAACACTTCCGTGGGTGGAGCCCGAAACGGGCCGGAGGATTTTTATATCAATCTATTAGTTTTCGCCTCATTCTGTACTTTGAAATTTTGGAAGATTTAGCTAAACACCACGCTGTCAGTGTTATGCCTTTACAGCAGAGCGATCTACACAAACTACAATTTTGACAACCCGAATTAGGAATTAAGCAGATACAACAACCACTACAATAATGCCAGCTGTTGTGTAACTGATTTCTGCGACGTTGAGATTAAGCCTTCCTCCTTAGGCCAATGCAATTGGTGTGGAAACGATTATTGCATATGCCATTGAAAGGTATCATTTCGGTGGAGCAAGAGGTGATGGAGCTGCTGTTGGACCCAAAAGTAGACATTTTTACTTATTTTTATTCAGAGCCTTATTTTATAATGACGATTTTTTTGAGTTTTGTTTTGCAGATATTTTTTTCGGTTAAGGCCACTATGGACGGAAAAAAACTGCAGATACAGGATTATTGCTTATGATTTGGTAATGGGAAATAATTAATTTACAGTCAGTATTTGTGGGGTTAGAGGAAAAAAAAATAGAGGTACCGATACGAGGCACATCCGAACTGCAAGGTAAACGAATGTGAACTCATGTCTGTTAATGTTTTTTAACGTTTAATTTCGTATTCGTTATTTATATCTTGGCTTTATTGGATTTGATGAAAGGACATGCTAGTCCTATTCAGGTTTATGGCATAAGCGTTTGAAAATGTTCTTAATTAGTTTAGTAAAATAAAATACAATCGCATGACCCTTAAAGATATAAATCTCAACGATTTCATTTTACCGCCACTGAATCCATTTGCATTTGATTTTTGCTGGTAAATGAGAAAGCTCTTGAAAGGACAATCTCTTCCCGCTCCCACTTAACTGTGTTTACCATTTCATTGTAAAACGAAGCTAAACACCGACGTGAGTCAACTTGAATGTACTAAATGGGTCACAAATTAAATTATCCAACGCAACAAGGACACCGGAGGGGTGATATCGATTACCACAGTCCCCAGAGGGACATAGACAATTCCATTGTTGGCATGACAGGATGAAAGGAAAATCGATTTTACCTAATCACTATAAATACGTTGAATCGGGCCCGAGTTCGCTTGAAATAGTCTTCGATAATTCCATGGTAAATTGAGTACTTCGGGCGTAAATGTCAGCACTGAGGACACGAATTAACGTCTTTTGTTGTAGTTTAAATGATTCCAGGGGTTAGGTCAAGTGGGTTTTAAGTGTATATCGTATAAAGGCAAAAGATCATCATAAATCTAGGTCAGTGACATAAGCCAACGATTACTTGGTCTAATCAAGTTGTTCAAGTAAAAGTATTGGACTGAAAAACGCTGACACTACTCATTTAAACACATAAGCTAAGCTACTGCTTAGCTACTTTCGAATACTTTATTTGACAAAAACAAGTGACGAAATACGGAAGATTGTATAGTTAAGCAAGCTAGACGGTTGATCATAAGATGCCAATTTTTTTTAAGGCAGTTCCTGACGGCTCTTATTTTTTCTTGTTTTTTCTTGCTGTTTTTGCTTATCACACTGACTGTTCATATTCAAATGAATGAAGTTCCAAGGGATGATATTTTTTTTAAAATTTTTTGCCCGCAATTTATACCTTTAGACGAAAGTTGCAGAATTTTTCAGAAAGTAAAGGAAGTTTAAGATTATCATTACTTTTGCATTGACCATCGTTCTATGCGTTTTTGAAAGTGAGTTCATAGTAACTTGGGATTTTTGATTCGCATATGGACGAGTGCTAATCCGCGCTTTCATAATCCCATACGGTGTGAGCCTCACAGTATTTAATATCGCTGAGGTCTTTGACAAAATTGTCGTAACGCGAGACGATAACAGTGAGTGCAGATCACCCTCGACTGCGGTTAAGATCTCTTTCGTGTAATGACACTGGAAAAGTCTTGCGTAAAATTTGACTGCCGATTTAACTTTTATAATGAAAAAAAAAAAAACGAAAAAATGCAGATATTTTTTGCTTCATAAGTAAACAATATGTTTCCAAGGCGTCCTGCTGTTCGAGAACGTTCCAGAATTTTTTTCGCTTTGTTCATTTTGGACACAAGGAGCCTTTGTTCTTCTATCAAAATTGCGTACATTGTTGATTTTTTATTACAGTATAGGCGGAAGTCTTCCTTATTTATTAATAAGGGGATAATCCAAAAGTGAAAACAATCTGATATTTCTGTTCGCCTTAAAATACCCTCATGACTTACGTGAGCAAAAATTAAGTTGTAGGGTGGATCTTTTAGAATCACTGGCAATAAGTGCAAGGAACCGTGATCTCTTTTTCACTTACTACTAATAAAGGTTTACACAGAAGCTTTAAAAATGAAAACAAAAAATCCGGCAATTATGTTTGCTACAAACAGCGGTCACCTGCGACTTTGTGCGCGTAGAGTTCGTGTAGGCAGGAAATTTGTTGAACTCAAAAAGATCAATTAGCTGAAAGCAAAGCGTACTTGTTGCCTAAACAATGTTGTGGAAAAGACAATTTTTATCTTGTGAAAGTAACTTAAAAAAAAAATCAAAATCAATTTGTGCTTAAATAACGTCTGCCGGATAAAAATTAATTCTAAATATTTATTATATTAATTTTTTAAGAAAATAAGTCATCGCTGAATCTTCTTGAGTTGTACAACTTTCCTAAAGAAAGCAATTATACATCTCTTAATGTTGAGGCAATGTTTACAAATAACGCTTTCGCTGGCCCATTTTGGCATCGTCTTAAGTTACAAAATTGATCGTAAAACTGTCCCTTTTTTAAACCGGATAATATGTAGCTCGCGTTGATCCTGAAAGTCAAGTCTAAAAACTGATGAACGATTATAAAAATTGATTGAGTGGCTTAGAAGATTACCTTACATATACAAACTTTACCTCTTTATAATATTAGTATAGATTTGTTTATTACTCTGACAAACTAGTCGTTACAACAGCAAATTAAGTCCGGTTTTAAGATAGTTCGTGTGACTTACGAAGAATATTCCAGCTGTACCGAAAGTGGTGGCGTCTGAACCCGAGAGCCACAATGAGCAAAAAAATCTCAGCATTAAGCTTTGTTATGGCTTCTCTGCTTATGCTCTGACATCATCTTATCTGATGATCGACATTGATGACAACTTAGCTCAAAAATTCATCTGTTCAGATAGTTGGCGACATTTTTGGCTTAATTTGTTTCGTAGGCGACAACGCAGGAAACGTTAAGACCAGTCGAGAGTGTTGTCAAGACATGAATACTGTTCAAGCTATTCGTGATATAGGGGCTAAAACTCGAAAATTTTCCAATACATAATTCTTCTGTACGTGTGTGTGTCACTTAAATCTTCCTGAACGACTGGACCGATTTCGATGCTATTTTGGGTTGTTTTAGCGACTTCAGGGATGGCTCAAATTCAGTAAAACACAATTTTTCATGAATAAGTGACTGATGAATTTTCTGAAAAGTCAAAAATTGTATTTCTGAAAATGATTCAATAATTCGCATATTTGAGCACCGAACAAAGGTTCGCAGATAAGCCGACGTTGAGACAAGACAGCATCTGTCGTGTCTGCTAGTATATTTCAAAATTGTGAGGCCTTCTTGCAAGACAGTTGAGCAAGAAACAATTTTCCAGGAATTTCTCGAAATTTATATTTTGTAATATAGTTAAACAGAAAACACTGAAAAATATTGAATATTTTTCTTTAGCTTTTTTAAAATAACAGAAAGATGGAACATTTTTTCAGAGCTATTATTTCACGCTTGGCACAAAAAATTAGGTGACCCACCTCCTCCTCAATATTCTACAGCTGGACATCTATAAAAAAAGAGGATCAAATAGCATGACAATCAACGCCCCACAACGGAGAAGATGCGAACAAAGATTTTGTATAAGCTGAACGGTGAGTGACAATCATACAATTACTTTATGTCACAACGTTCTCATATGACTTCATTCAAACGAACTTCACAAGAAAAAGGTAGGCAGTAAAAATAATAAGAAACATTTCAAGAGCAAATCGTGATTACTGCGAAGTTGACGCGGACAAATTTTGTGGGCGTGGTGGACGGTACGTGGATACGTGGAAATAAAAAAAAAATTCTTTACCGACTCCGATGTTATTCAAAGTTCCAAGTTCGGCTTTAAAGGTGATGGCGTCCATATATATAGATGACCTGCAAAACAGAGCCACCGATACCAACTCTTACTACGCAGCTATCACGGAAAAGAGGTCGGTCAAACTTCGAGTGAAGTTTTTTCCCATGTTTTTGGCCACCATTACTCTCCCCTGTCAAAAGAGCATCTCAAGGGTTAAAAATTAGAATACAAAAGTGAGATGATGGACACTTAAAGAAAGTCGCGACCTCAAGAAGTGGTGGACTAAATGTTTTGACTTGTTATAAATAAAACAAAAATAAATTTGAACTGTTAAACATCGAGTACTCTAAATTACATGCCCTAAAAACTCTCATGGTTATTCAAAAGTACAAATGCTACCATAAAACTGAACCAGCTTTTTGTTAACCATTTGCCTACGGCATCAATTACTTTAAGCCACAATCAAAGGCATTTAGTCAAACTTAATCGATGTAATATCACTTTCAACCGCCAATTAACTCGGCCACGTTCGCTGCAATGTCTAGACATCGTGGTTCCTTCGGAGACTCCTCTTGTCGCAGTTTAAAAGTCTTACCCAGTTTCACGAACCACACTACTTTGCATAGATTATCTCACACGCTACACTCCGTTCGGCAAGCAGTGATTACCGCACACCTTACAGGTAAGGCTGGTCCGCCTTGGCACCACTTAACGCAAGAGACACTCACCTTAGACTCCGTGGGCGGCCCATTAAACATTGGATTCGTGGGCGTAACTATTTCCAATTTCTGCAACGTCAATAGCTCCATCGTTAGGTTCAGTCTCAGTGGTTCGGGTTTGCTTTTCCCATCGCTGACAGTCACCATGCCCGTTCGTATCTGTGAAATCAACAAAACAAATACACAATCAAATTCCATTTATATGCACGAGTGTGTATGTGTGAATAAATTGAAAAATAAACAATGACACAAGTGAGTGGAGCGGCCACTGATCCCCCATGTGATAGAACCTTTTAATGTGAACCGGCAAAGTCACTGGAGCAATGAACAATGATGCGCTAATAGCATCGCACTCATCTCGGAAAAGTGCGCGACAATCAAACGTCACAATTGTGGTGGAATAGGGTTGTTTAGCGCCGTGGGTAATGGCAGCGTTTAACAACCTGCGCGACGCATAGTCGGATTATTTGCTTGCCGCTAAAACGTGACGTTCATAGCCTATTAAATCCTCGATTCATCCTTTCAATAGTGCTCCTGGCAGATGTATGCTCAGGTGAACAAACAACGCCGTTTCTCTCGCGGTGTTTAATTTCATCACTTTAATTATCCGTTACATAAAAAGCTTTTCCCACCGAGTTGAATGTAAATAAATATAACAGTGGAGGCGACAGGCAACGCATCCAGCGTTAATTGAACAAGTGCGACGCGCGTATGGCTGTCATCATTGCCCAATCTCGTTCAATTTAAATAAAATTCGTTGGTTTTTTTTTTGGGGCAGCTACCCTTAGTGCACCAGGGATGAATTCCGGCTTGTATTTATAAGCGGTCGTGCTCAATTAGGTATGCATATTAGCTGTGTAATATTTGAGCAGATTCCTCATGCGGATGTCTGGCATGGTCGAGGTTTCGAATGTCATTTGAAGGTAGGATGATGATCTGAATCCGATTAAAATTTTGAACATGAGCAACAGCAGGACAGATTGAGTTAAACTATATGCAGCGGGTTGAATTCAATAATTGCTGGCAAATTCATTTGTTGCCACATGATTGACAACGGATTGCTTTAATCAATAGTTTGTTAAGGCTGCGCGCTCACTTGGCAACTTTTCGTTGCGCAACGAAAAGTTGCCGCTGTTGCCGGCAACTATTGCCGAGCAACTTTTGCTTATACAGCGCTCATTAAGCAACTAGTTGCCAGCAAAGTGTGCAAATTGCAGTAACTATGGATTTCGAAACAACTTTTATTGTTTGTGCATTATTGATAATACTGAGAAAAAAAAAAACAAGAAACAAAAAAAAGTACTGGGTGCATCCTATATATCGTGAAAGAAACGAAAAAGGAAAATTTCAAAGTCTTTTTCTGGACCTCAGATCACATCCACAAAAATTTTTTGCCTATTTTCGTATGAGCATAAGCAGCTTCGATGAGTTGCTGGAACTTGTACGACCATCTTTAACGTATCAGAACACCAAACTCCGCAAAGCTATATCACCAGAAGAAAGGTTATCTGTAACATTAAGGTAAGTAAATAAAACGCATGAGAATCATGAACTTTGAATTTTATTGGAAAACTTAAACTAAACTCCCATATCAAAGTACTCGTAATCTGAAGTATCAGATTGTGTAGTAATAGTAAAATTTGATACATAAGATTGTACTGTTTCGTCTAGAGGAGAGTCTTGAGGAGAAAGAGATGATGAAGCATCGCTTGTGCGTGGAAAAACAAAATGTCTTGATTGTTGACGAACTGGGAGATTGATTCGCGAAGCCGGGTTATTCGGTGAGAAAACTGGGGACGGACCTGGCATTTCAAGCTGTTTCTGGAGTATAGACAGTATTTGAATTTTTGTTGCTATTTTTTTTTCGAAACTGATTTTTTTTAAATATGGCACAATGGACATGGCAAAATGTGTGTCTTCATCTACTGTTGCAGGAACTTCATCTTTTTTATCTTTTAAAATTTGAAGAAGTTCCTCCTCAATTGTTTTTTTTTTGTGTCCAGATACGTGTGGTGCTATCATCTCTTCTGCATCTCCGGGATCATCAATATTGGAACTAGTTGCCCTTTTTTCCATTGTTGGTAACAGGAATAATAGGCGATCGAAATTAAAGTACTTTTTCCTTTTTACCGCAGCTTGACCAGACTTGGTTTCTTTTTGCGCTTTGAGTTCTCTTGCGAAACACGTTCTCAAATTTTTCCATTTCTTTTGAACTTCTGCACCTGCAACGATATTACACGAAAATTTTTTTTTTTTAGGTATTTAGCAACTGGGCAGAGTCTTAAATCTTTAACATTTGAATATTTGCTTGGTGAAACAACAGTCCGAAATATTGTATTTTCTACTTGTGAAGCTATATGGAAGATTTTGCAACCACTGTACATGCCAAAAGAGAAAAGTGAACAAGAGTGGAAAGTTATTGCAGATCAATTTTATGAAAGAACAAATTTTCCAAATATAGTGGGAGCAATCGACGGCAAACACATAAGAACAATTAAGCCTGCGCATAGTGGATCATCGTTCTTTAACTATAAAAAATACTTTTCCATTGTTCTTATGGCGTGGGTAGATGCTGACTATAAATTTATATTTATAGACATCGGATCTTTTGGCTCCTCAAGTGACTCCAGTGTATTTCAAAATTCTACTATGGGACGGAAGTTGGAACAGAATTGCCTAAATTTACCACAGCCTTGCTGCTTACCAAATGACAACAATGGAAAGGCTATGCCATTTTGCTTGTTAGCGGATGAAGCATTTGGACTCTCTAAGTATATACTTCGTCCATTTGCAAAAAGAAATCTTTCATTTCTAAAAAAAATATTCAACTACCGACATACACACGCTCGCCGAATGGTCGAATGTACTTTCGGCATTTTAGCAAATAAATGGCGAATTCTACATAGACCAATCGATCTCAACACAGCATTTTGTGACAAAATTATCAGAACATGTTGCATTCTATTCTATAGTTTGATGCCGGATTGTCCACTTCGAAGTTTGCACATTGACACAAACAACACAACACATAATATATCACCAATGAATATAAGAAACTATTTTGCTTCATATTTCACCTCACCTCAAGGATCAGTTCCATGGCAATACGAAAACATTTTGTAAAAAAAATATGTATGAAAAACTAATAATAAAATCATTAACTACCTTACCTGCTTTGGTTTTCTCTTCCGCTGCCAGTTGACTCCAATTAAATACAACAGCACAGCAAACCTCTTCCCATTCTCTTCTTTTTTTCACAACATCTGAATAGTCTTTTAAATGTTTAGTGAACAAGCACGGCCTTTTTTCCACTTCATCGATTAATGAATTTTCATCAATTTGCACCGCACACATTTTTCTGCGCACCGACTGTGTGTCAAAATTTAAAAAACAGGAAGTTGCCGGGCAACTAATTGCCTAGTGAGCGGTCGAATACATTTTTCTATGAGAGCAACTTTTGGGCAACGATTGCGTTGCTCGAAAGTTGCCGATGTTTGGCAACGAAAAGTTGCTCTCAAATTGCGTTGCCCAGTGAGCGCTCTACCATATAACCCTATGCACTTTTTCTGAGCAACTTTTCGTTGCGCAACGAAAGTTGCCAAGTGAGCGCCCAGCCTAACTGGATACAGTAGTTCTCAACGATTTCTTTTTTTTATGCTTTGAAAAACTTCGCCTATTTTTATTGCTCGTTAAAGCAGTTTAATTTTCAGTCAGTTTTAAGTCTTCATCCGTCATTGTCGATGTCAAACTCAAAGCTATCGGAAGATGAACAGATGCCTTAAGAAATCATTGTCACATTTGCCATTTGAACGAAATTAAAAAGGTTGGCGATTTAAATTCGAAAGATGTGCTTCTTAAACCCAAGCTGTCTTTTTTACTTGTAAAAGAAAAGCTTGTTTGCTTGCAAGCAACAGGCTTTTAATAGACAATATCCAGGTCCAGTGGAAATCGCGAGCGAAGTATATGGGAGTTCACTTGGACAAACGCTTGACTTATAATCTCCACATACAAGAAGTCGTTAACAAGGTTAACATCACTATTAAAACTCTTCTTCTATTTATCTCAGCAACTAACAGCTGGCTGGTGAAGTTGGTAGAGCGCTTGCGCTTCAATTGATTCAATTGATAGGTCCAGGTTCGATTCCTAGAGCGGTCTAGTTTTTCGAAAGTGGTCCAGTCACCATTTGCCATTGGGATCAAGTAAATGGCACTATCACTGAGTTGGTCGACCAGTGATAGTAGTCTGACTAATGGGTGGCGTTGTTGTAGTGGTTGTTGTATCGGCTTAGTTCCTAATTCGTGCTTTCAAAATAGTGGTTTGTGTAGATTGTGTGTATGTGGCTCTGCTGTGAAGGCATAACACTGAGAGCGGGGTGTATACCTAAATCTTCCAAACTTTCAAATCATATATCAAAACTAATGTTGAATAAAATCCTGGGAATTAGGTGATAGCTAAAAGGTCGATATCAAAATTTGCCGTCCCGTTTCGGGCTCCACCCACGGAAGAGTTGAAACCAAATACACCTGAGTTTCTCAAACCACTACGAAATCTTTCATTCTCCTCCTAATTCGTCCACTCGCACTGTGCTACACGCATTATAAAAGTATCAATATCCACTTGAAGAGCGAGCATATAATTAAAAAAAAAAAACTAATCTGAATTCTCTTCTCTCTTGCAACTTAAATCTGATGGTTTTTCTAGTGGCTTTTCCTTCAAAACTATTATTCTGTGATATATATTTAAGCTTTATACAAATATTTTAGTTATAAGGAACGTAAACCAAATCCTCATACATACTATATTTTGTAAAGAAAATTCAAATTGTACATGTATTGGCCACAATAAAAAAAATCTATCTGTCTATTTATCTTAATTCAAAAGAAATATTTTGGGTTACTATCTGGTTGACAACGAAGTAATTGCGGATTTCTTTTAGAAAATAAAAGACAATTTTTTCATGGAACGAAACAACTTAATTCTGTAATGTATTGCCCATTTTGAGCAATGACCTTTTGCCATCTTTCAGGCAGCATCATAATTCCACGTTCATTAAACTTTTGGTTTTTATCAGCAAAAAACTGAGCCAGGTCCGATTTGACATCATCATTATTCTTGAAATTTTTACCATTCAAGGAGTTTTGCAAAGATTGAAATCGAAAAGTCATCAGATGGAGCAAGGTCAGGACTATATTGTGGATGTGGCAAAACTTCCCAACCAAGCTCCAATAATTTTTGCCGAGTGACCAGAGATGTTTGTGCCCTTGCATTGTCATGATAGAATACAACACCATTTCGATTTGTTAATTCGGGCCGCTTTTCTTCAACTCCATTGTTCAATTGTGTTAGTTGTTCAATGAAGACATCTGAATTGATCGTTCGGCGGGGTGGTAAAAGTTTAAAGCAGACAATTCCTTTGTAATCCCACCAAACTGATAACATAACTATCTTTTGATGAATATCGGCTTTTGATGTTGTTTGAGCTGGTTCACCTGGCTTGCTTCACGAGCTTTTTGTTGTGAACAACCCATTTTTCATGTTCCGAATCGATTATTGCTTTGATTTGGTCGTCATCAACTTCAACTGGACGACCAGAGCGTTTTTCATCTTTGAGTGAAAAATCACCAGAACGAAATTTGGCAAACCAATTTTGAGTTTTTGTTTAAGTTTCTTCACAATAAACAGCATATAGTAACTTCCAGAAAATCAAGTTGTAATCGAGTTGTTAAAAAATAAAATGCCTTCCAAGCACCGTGAAATGCAGCTTCTCAATCCAGAATTTACGAAAAATGTCCGCTTTCTTTTTTAAAACAGAAAAATGAGTTAGATCTGCTCATGAATAAGACGGAGAAAAGCTTTTTTGTGAAATGAGTATAAAAGCGGCAAAGTGCAAATACTAAATGTACACGAAGGATTCCGCATTACCGTCCATTATTCAAAACTTTACTTTTTTCTTAGTTTAAATTTCTCGGGTAAATCGGGTAAAATCGAGTTGTCATTTTGAAAAAAAGTGTTTTAGAATGAGGCCACCCTGTAGATTTTACTTTGTTGACATTTTATTATTTGTTACTGTGCGGTTATAGTATAAAACATTCTGTGTAAATTGCAAGTGTCCACCTTCGTATTTCGGTTAAGAAGATGCAGCATCGTAACAGACGAGCGGACAGGCAGTAGAGTCATAAAAAATACGATTCCGTTGGCACGCTTTGGGTACGGAACCCTACAAATTAATTCAAAATACTCTTTTTATTTATTCATTAAAAGTGCAACTTAAATTTAATCCGAGTTTTCTTATTTTTAAGGCAAATGCAATTCCAAGTTTCCAACTCACCTTTAAATTTTGGTCCACTTTTTCCTCAATCGGAGTCGCCATTTTTGCATTGATCTTCATATTTCCTGAAAGCAATAAGAAAAAAAAAACATTAAATTTCAATCGAGAACAATCCTCATTTGTCGTAAATATACAATCGCCTCAGGCGGCTTCATCCTTTCCCGCACAACAATTTACATTCACATCAAATAATCCGCTCACAATCATGTCATGTCCCATATCCTTGTACGAATTCATTTATTACATTTTTCCAGTGCAACTGAACAAGGATAAAATTGCAAGGACAATCCATCCGTAATGCCTTAACCTTTCACGCACTCAGGCGTACGAGGTCCCCGGAGGCCATACGTTTAAAATGCAATAACCATTCGCGCGAGAAATCTGGCAAAATAAAATAAAAAAAACAAGAAATCGTATCTCAAAAAGGACATACGTCGTCACCACACGCCAAAAACATACAGTGGAATGCGAATGACATGCATGGAACGAGAAATGGTTTTCGATTGCATTGCATTCATTCATTTCGAGGACTGCTCATGATTCTGCTGCAATTAATCAGATTAATTAAGAGGTTTGGTGACAACGCTAACAAATGTGTGTACACGAAGGATAAAGGATTTTTCAAGTGCCAACACACTTGGTTCAAACATATTGCAGCAGAAATGAAGGAAGAACGTTTTGATAGGTTCAAAATTATTATAAAGTAATTGACTAATTGAAGCCTAGATTTTATAATGTTGTAGGGATCCTTCAAAGAGAGGATTAGATCGAAAATAGAGGTAATATATTAAAAGGAGATTTGGAATGAATTCACCAACACTCCTTAAATTGTTAATTAAAAAAGAAAAGGATGAGATGAGATGAATAATTATTTCAGGAAAGGAAGCTTTCAATCGTGTCTAGCATATTTATTTGGCAGATAACGTTCTGTAGATGGGAGTCAGATCAGAAGGAGTAAAGAGATTTCAAAACTTTGTACTTTTGAGTTGCTCCTGTAGTGTTCCAAAAAGTTGATATCAATGCCCTGTGTTCCTTGTTTACGGGGTCCATTTGCACCCGAAGCCCCTTGATCTCAGATAAAAAGTGATCTGAATGGTTCGCTGCATCTATTATCCACCAATTTCCAACCCGCCCTACGTTGTCCCAAAGTTTATAAGTTCCTTAATATTTTTTTAAAAAAAGATCGGCACAGGAAACTGGGAGTCCCCAGACGTTCGATCGAAGATACTGAATATACAAATTCGAGCAGTAAGGCAAGATTAACGAATTGGAAAGGGAACGTCTTAGGCAATCCAGGCTTTATTCTTATTAGGAAATCCTCAGCCTTGACAAGGAAAGTATAAGAAAGCTAACGAGTTTTCTTGCTGGCGACTGCGTACTTAACTAAATGAATAGGATGAATGTCCTGGTCTACATTGGTAAAGGAAACGTATTTTCCACAGGGAGATACTCACTTCAGGGGTGTCCATCGTAATTTAACTTCAACTCTTAGATACAATAGATGTCTTTAGGTCGCGTTGTCGTTGCTAAGGCGACATGGTTCTTCCAAGAAAAAAAGAAAAACAAAGACAAGAAAAGAGCACACACAATTTTCTTGCTCAAGGATAGCGAATAGAATTGGAATGGATCCGCAGGGAATTATGTGTGTACTGTGTATTCTAACAGAGGAATAAGGTATTTCGAAACCCCAAATTCAGCCGCTGAAGTGGTCCGTTCAATCACTATAGTACAATTTAATTTGATTAAAAAATAAACCGGCCAAGTTCCAGTCGGTCATATAAGAAAAAGTTCTCCAATCACGACAATCTATGAAAAATAAAAAAAACAATAATGCTTCGTATCAAATTTGAAGATTCTAGGTCAAGGCCCCCTTTAGATTTTGATTCCCCTGCAAGTAGTAGCGAGTTTGTAAATATGCGGCTTACATTGTTTTGATTGCGTGGATATATAAATTGAGAGTTCACGGAAAGTAGTTTTTGTAGGTTTTGATTCCCTTGAGAGTGTCGAAAATTTGCAGAAATTTGCGGCTTTAACGGCTGTTTCTTGACTTGACTTTTTCACAGCTCCACTCACAAGACCTGAGTATTTGATATAAATCCCAGCTTGATACCTCCACGCGTTCCTGAGAAAAAGGGTCTCGACCTTAAAAAAAAATTAGAAAAACAACTTTAGACCAATTTTTTTCAAAATTGTGAAATGAAGTGCTAAATTTGCTTTTTGTAGTCAATGCTTGTTCAATTCTGAATAGAACACAAAAAACAGAATGGTTTTATGTCTAGTTTTTGAAAAAGAAATCGTTATCAATTTTTGGCGCCTCTCTCCCTCGTACTCTGCCCAGGGAATGGATGAATTAAATTTTTTGGTGGCAGCAAATAAAACAGCACCTACTTTTTTTTTTCTTCTTGAGATGGGAAGTTGCTGGTGTGGGCACGCCTTTTCGCACGCAAGCCAAATTTTAATAATTTAGTTTTGCAATTATTTTTTCTGCAGATTAAAAAAAATGCCGCCACAAGTGGCACTTAGTTTGATCGGGTAGAAACATTCTGACATTCGTTTTACAAGTTGCAAAATCTGTTTTTTTAACTTCCCATCAGGAAGTTCTTGTTCCTTTTTGGAATTCGAGCGAAGAAATTATTGGATATTCTTAAAAGATGATTTGTGGCTAGGACTTCGGATTTCATGAAACATTTTCTCTTTGTGGTGGCCCCCATTTATTTTTAGCTTTAAATCATTTTTATTATTTGTACAGATAATTTTCAAGCTGAAATTTGCCAGATTTGGTCAGGACCACTCTCCACATCATGTGGCAGATTTCGAATGAGACTTACAATAACCTATCTAGTTTTTTTTTTATGAAATTCTGAAGCCTTTGTAACACACAAATCGTCCAATATCAGTGTGGCTCCCTCCACATTGAAAAAAATCTTTGAAACGACCAACGAATTTCGAGACCAATCCATTGACTACTCCATCACACTTTTCTTTACAAAACAGAAGCTAAATTCAGGATCCCGGGAAAACTGATCCAGTACTTTTTTTTCTTCGATTAAGATGCATTTTGAACCAAGAACCTCCGAATTATTCCACATCTGCATCGGTTTCCGGCAACGACTTCAGTATTGGGATGGGACAGGTGTCAACATGGAAGGCAAAATTTATCAAATCTGTCCGCAGACGATATTGACATCACCGCAAGCACCCTACTTTCCGTCATTTATGTGCTTACCGCGATTGAAAAAAAATTGAACATGCTGTTTAGAGAAACTCAACTTGTCGAACACCATCTTGGGTTAGACACCACAATGGACAGCCAAAACATTGAGGTAGTAAAAGCGTTTTTCCATTTCGGGACACGCGTTTCCACTTTGTTGACGATCCGATGAAGACATACTACACAATTGAATCTACTTTGGTTTTTCAAAACAATTAGGATTACAGCAGATAACTCGAAGTACCAAATTCATGCTTTTCAAAACACCAGTTCTATATGAAGTTGAATGGTGGACGACAAAAGACAAAGGATTTAAGGGACTTTTGAAAGATGAGTTCTCCGTCAGATTTAAAGTCTTTTTATTCCCGGAGAGCGAATGGAGGAGAAGGCACAACCGCCAACTCTTCGAGTGGTAAAATCTTTACTTTGGAAAAAAAACGTCAACTAAAATGCCTTGAGCGTATGGAAGACAATGTTCTATCTAAGTGTATCTTCGAATCTAAAGCAGAACACCCAGAGCATGGTCAAACCGGAACCGCACATAAGACTCGAATCATCCAAAGACCGGTTGACTGACAAGTTAGTATGGGGAAGGCATCTCTTTGATTTGTATTTTACCGAGGCGTATCTCTGCTGAGAAGATTCCATTCAATTGGTTTATCTTTTCAAGCTATTTTTTGATACACAAATCGGCTGGCATATCTCAATTCCATAAAACGAAAGGACAGCATTGATCCCCATAAAAATGCCTTCGAATCTAGTTACCAGGTTCGAGATAAAAGGGAAGAGAATCGCAGATGCCACTAGCTTTGTTCAATCAATGCAGTTTAAAGAAAGCTTTTCAGTCGGAAAAAATTATATTCAAAAATCTATTCACATCTGCTTTCTAGACAGTCACCCTCAAATCAACCCAAAGTCCTGCATCTTCCTTGAAAGCTACCATAAAACTTAACAAGCAACGCAATGACAGATGAGATACCCCTTAAGACTGCCCAACTTATTTTATTGCTCGGATTTTATTTGCATTTGAAAACGTTGAATGACACTAACGAACGGCTCGTCCTTCCAAATCATTACACGATATTTTTTTTTTATTAAAGAAGCAAACTGCTATCAGATTTTATTACAGTTTGTGCCGGTCTTTGCAGAGAGCCATAAAAACCACGGCTTCCTTGGGTAACGTTCATGGTTACCCAAACCAACGTGTTCGGGCCTATTCGCAGCGACTTTGACCAAATTTATCAGTTTCTGTTTGGGTATTTTGTGGAACCACTCAGTTGTGGTTCATAAAATTTTTGAATTGTATTATTTATGTGTCCATCGTCAGGATGTCTCACCACAAGTATGAGTTTATCATTCCCTGATTTATTTATAAAGCCAAAATACGATAGTTTAAATTTCATGACAAAATTTATGCCTCCTTGCAGATGGCCAAAAGATGGGTACCTATTCGGGCACTTTTTGCAGTCGAGTCCTCATTATAATGGCGATAAACCTACGAAGAGTTGTAAAGTTCTGTTTGAATTGATAGCTTAAGAAGGCTTCAAGACCTATTCATTGAAGGAATCTTCATCACCTCGTAGGCAGTTCCATAAAACATCAACAAGTTCCCACAAAAGTCAAGCATGCAGAATGAATCCGTCCGTCCTGAGGCAGTCCACTCGACTTAATCCCACCTGGAATCGCAACGATCACAGAACACTCTTGTAGGTCAAGTGGCAATGGTGTCAAGCCAAATCATTTTTCTTTTGCCCTGGCCAAGCCACCACCTCGGCGAAACACTGATGACACAGATTTAGCTTATTTGCGTGTAAACAACATTGCCCTGCTTGCTCGTGTCCTGGTTGGCAGGCTCCTCTGTTTGTATATTATGCAAATGCAACCACTGCATTCGAGAACAAAAAGGATATGCATTTAGCCTACACAAACAAGCAAACACCGTTTGGTGAATGTGTACGACTAAATTGACCTGAAGCGTATTCAAACGTTCAAACGCTCCTGAATGGAATTCTTCTGAAAAAGGAGCAAGATTCACCACTTGGGTTAAACTTTTTCTATTTCAGAGATTTTAATTTTTTTTTTTTGCTCATCAACGCCTCAAGTCGTAGACGTTATTTGCTCCTTGCTGTCTGAATTGATGAGACACTTGAACACAGTCGAGTTATGAAGGATCTAATGATGGGGGAGGAACAGCACGTGACGTGCTTAATAAGAAAATTCTTTACATTCGAACGAGGATGCGGGTTAATTGACTTTTATCTGGGTTGGCATGGAGAAAGCTGGCATTTTTGTAATTGTTTGTTTTGTAAAGGAGTGGGTATGGGCTTTAAAGTGTGCTGCAATTTAAATGACCCAAAGGGAAATATGCATTTATGAAGGCAGATCCTTGCGCTGTGACGTTGGCCATAAACATAATTGATATTGCTCGACATGAAGATGGGTGGAGGTTGTGAAAAGTATCCGGGATCCAGAGAAGAAAAACAAATTGTTTCCAGTAATGGAAAGAATAAACAAAACGGAGAGCTCAGTGGAAACAAAACAAAAAAATGTATAAACAAGGAGAGCCAGGCCATTCTGTTTGTGTGCTGATTTACAGTGGAGTTGAAGGATGCCTGGCGAACTCGTATCTATACGGATACATTTAAATACTTTTGTGAAAAGCTTCAGCAGAATGAAATGACAAAGAGGAATACAGTGATGGAATTATTCAATTAAATTTGTTAGTCCGATAAGAGAGAAAGACGCACTTTATCCGTAGCCACTTAAGTCTGCAGAGACTATCGACAGGAACACAACAGAAGACTAGTTGACTAGACTCTAATATTTAACTAGGTGCGGTTTAGGGGTTTGGCTTTAAAACAAAATCGATAGGCTCAAGTAAATCAAAAGCTTCTTTCCTGCATTCAAACGTACCGAAGGATACCTTCCCTTTTTTGCATATACGTAAGAGTAAATGGTCCGAACTTTGACAGTTGATTGTGGCCATATTGTTGAAGCTAAATTTGTCAAATTGGCTGTCTTTTATTCAGTTTATTTAGCCAAATCACCATGGGCAGATAAAGCATTCAACAACAAACGCAAATAAAAAAATTTTTTAATCAAAATGGGTGTTCTGTTTGGGCAGAATTCCGCGTGCTTCGCCCATTTTACGGTCAGCAAAATCGTCCTCCCGAGAGGACTATTCGCAGTATGATGGATGAATTTGAGTCCACTGGTTCAGTAAACGATCAACCAAAGTCAAAGATCTGCCGAAAAAATCGCCGCTGTCCATGAGAGTGTGCAGGAGAATCTGAGGCAGTCAATTTGGCGTTGCGCACAAGAACTCGGCCTTTTGCAAAACACAGTTCCTGCATCCGCACAAAATTCAACTAACCCATGAGCTGAAGGTAAACGACCATAGACAACGAAGCGTGTTCGCTGAATCGGCTCAGGAGCAGTTGGAAAATGGCCTAAATTTTCATCGATAAATCATCAGCAAACAAAATTGTATAATTTGGAACGATACCCATCCACATGAAATCGAGAACGTCCAATGCATCCCGAAAAAGTTACTGTTTGGCGTGGGTTTTGCGCTGGCGGCCAGGATGGACACAACGGTGGCGCTACGTGCCACATAGCTTATGCCACTTTGGAAATTCAGCACATACAATTTGAGGGCATGGTCATCTCACGTGGAAGTGATGTGAGCTGGTCACCGAGATCGTGCAATTTGACTACGTAAGACTTTTTCTTAATGGTTGGAAGAGACCTGAAGTCGCAGGTCTATGAGCATAAGCCTCAAACCAAAGCGGCCCTCAAGGCCAACATAACCTAAAAACGGTCATATTTTGCCTGACTAAAGGACTAAGTATTCTCCACTGATGTACACCACTATTTTTTCATAATTTGGAAGCTCTTAAGAGATTGTGACTAGAATCATGATGCAAGGAGTTGAAAGATTGTGTATTGATGGACTCTTGTCCCTCATGCATATCCATTATCAGCTGAACGTATGCTTCTGTTACTCCCTTATTTAAAGGAGCTAAGGTTTAAAGCTTTCTTGGTTTTGTCAAAATTATCTAAAAAAAAAAATAATCAGCTTACGGGATAGTTCCACTTATCAAGCAGATGATCAATATTTTCCCAAAACTAAGAAGGCATCTCTTCTGAGCCAGTTTCTTATTTGAAGTGCTTGAACATCTTCTAAATTTTTCGGGCTGTTGCAGCAACTTTTTCGTTGCAAGAATCGGGTCATATAAAATAAAGCCGAGACCTGCTTACTACACTCGGAGGAGACATGAAGCCTTTATTGGGGTTCGTGAATGAAGTGTCAGGCTGTCAGGCATATTCTAAACATGCAGGAGGGCCTATGGGAAGTCCTGAGGACTGAAACCAAAACAAGTCCACTGGATAAACAACTGCATAATGAAACCAATCCTTCTTTACGTCATTATAGTATGGTGGCCAACGCTACATAAAAAATATGTAGCCGATAGGCTCACTTAAGTGAAACGTTTGGCATGCTTGGAAATAACAGGGGCACAAAACTCTACGCTGACTGCAGCCATCGTAGCAATTCTAAATATAACACCAGCACAAATGGAATTGAAAAGGCAAGCAGGACTCTCGGCCATAAGATTCAAGGCACATGACGCCACTACTTGATTGCCAAAGCTATTTTTAAATTAAAAAACAATTTCAACACAATTTTTCCAACAAGAGTTTTTTGAACGATTCCACAGAGAATCGGGGGCAGGGATCTGTTTTTTTTTATAACTGGCTTGCTCTTCAAGAGGATATGAATACTCTTATAATGCTGGTAGCACAGAGCGAGCGGACGAATTAGGAGAAGAATGAAAGATTAAGGCTTGAGAAACTCAGGTATATTAAGTTTCAACTCACTTCCGTGGGTGGAAACGGGAAGGAGGATTTTTATGTCGAACAATAGGTCTAGCCTAATTCGCAGGATTTTATTCAACATAAGATTGATATATGTTCTTTAAAAGATAAACACCCCGCTGTCAGTGTTATGACCTCACAGCCGAGCGATATACACAAACAATAATTTTGACAACACGAACAAGGAATTAAGCCGATACAACAACCACAACAACCACAACAACCACAACAACCACTACAATAACGCCACCGATTAGCCAGACAACTATCGCTGGTCGACCAATCCAGTGATAGTGCCAGTAACTTTATCCCAATGGCAAATGGTGACTGGACAAGATTCGAAAAACTAGACCGCTCTAGGAATCGAACCTGGGACTGAATCAATTGAAAGGCAAGCACTCTACCAACTTCGCCACCCAGTTGTTTAACAAAACCCATTGATCGGAATTTGAAGGCATCTTGAACTTTTCCGCACGGTCTTTCAAGCAGAAGTTCTTGCAACATACGCGAGAAGCAAACTGGGCGTTATCTTTCAGCGGATGGTATCCATCTATATTTACTAGAACAAGATTCGAAGTACTTAAGTTAAACATCCTCAAGCTGGCCGGAATTGACAATATCCTACGGGCCGACAAGCCATTGTTCCTTCTTTCTAAAAATATGTGAGAAAAGCTTTGATCAAACTTAACAACGATCTTTTCAATTATGCAAGGACTAAGTCAAAACGCCTTAAAAAAAACGTCTCATAAAGCTACAAAGGTTTTGAGCAAAGACATTGCTTCTCCTAACATAAAATGGGTCTTACGCTTATTAAACTGCGATGCTCACACAAGGCTATCCGCAAGGGAGCGTTATTTCCACTCATTTTTGGACAAAAGGTATTCTGGTGAGCAAAAAACAAAAGACTCCTCAATATCGAATGTAATAAGCCACTGATTTATGGTGAAACTTGAGGTATCAAAGAATTCCTTTTACAGGATTCTCAAATCTAGATACAAGATACGTATATTTTTCAAATAAATTCACAGTTCTCTTCAGATCGGTGTCAAAACATCCACTTCGAGTAAGGAAGACTTGGTGCCTGTTTTGTAACTTTTTGCATTTGATTTTTTTTCCTTGACTTTTTGATATCCTCGAGCTTAGGGGGTTCCAACAAAGAACCGTGTTTTTTTTTTAGCATTTATTCTACTAAATATTGTGCGGTGGTACCGAACCCTTTGTGTGCGTTTGCGAATCGCAATTAATAGTTTATTTTTCTCTTCTTATTGTCTGGCTCTATACTCTTCTTTGGCTGCTCGGCTTCCCTTACAGTATCTTCTTATTTGTCTCATCTGTTGCCCTCGTACTTAAACCACACATATGTGGTCGAGGGTGTTTGGAAGCTTACATTGGTCGTGAAAGAAATCATGGCATCATGTTTGTGGCAGGCAATAAATTTTGAGCATTGAACGGTTGGACTTTAAGTCGAGCCGCTCCTGAAAGATGGTAAGAATGGATGTAGTTGTGTGATTTGTTTGTGAGGAAATCCTCGAAGGCGGTTCTTTCCGCCATCTTCGCTGAAGAAGCTATCTTTACCGATTTAAACACTGAAGTCCTAAAGGTAAAATTTTGAGGTGCTTTGGCCAGGCTTATTTAATGGAGTCTTCAACTTTGTCTGTGGTCGCATGCGTACATGTGAAACTGACATTGGAGATCACATTCTCCGGCCGACAGGGTTCGTCTAACTGTAGGCTAGAGCACTATACCCTCTTAAATCTGCTACGTGCCAAAAAAAGGCGGGCTCTGCTTTAGTACCGTCGATAAAAGAGAGACTCCAAATTTAATGTTTTTCTTCAACAGAATTTGCATAATTTGAGGTTGTTTTGAGAAAGTAAGTCCGGAGTTTTTTTTAAGAAAATTTACTTCCTATTTTTTCCAAATACTCCAAACATAGCTCCACCTGGGTGAAGTAAAGAGCCTTTCGATGATTTCTAAGAAATAAAGAAAGAAAGCTGAAATCGCTAGCAGCAATCACCTGAAGATTGGAAAACATTTTTTTTTAACCAAAAACCAACAATCTTAAATCTATAAACGGTTTTGACTTTCCTCCGATCCAGACGACACAATTCATTCACTCAGACAGTTTGATTCCTATCGAATCACGAAACATCTCATTCGCTTTCATTTCAGGACATCATGACGAACAAGTGAGTAATCTGAAATCATTTAAGGAAATCTACCCTCAAAGCGACATTCATTCACAGTGTTCCGCGAGAGGTGATAAAAAAGAGTACACCCTCTTCAGAAGGACATTTTCACAAAAATAAACTTCCGCAGCACGTTTGTCACCAGGAAAACAAGGTCTCTATACCCGTACAACCCACAATCTGTTTGGCTCACACACCCACTCAGACTTCAAAAAGGAAGTAACACTTATGTTTCCAGCATCGTCATCATCAACACCAGCACCATCAACAATCCCATTCATTGATAACAATGAATGTAATCGCTCCTTAAATGTGTTCCGCTTTTGTTACAGGTTCAGCTCGTCCTGTTCCCGTTCATTTTTTTTTTTTTTTTGTGATTTCAAAACCAAATGCACCCCAAAGTCGTGTTTATGAATAAAATTAAGCGGCTTGGTTGAACAACGCCATCAGCCATCAGAGAGGCGCTTTATCGACTCGTTATATCGCATCTCGGATTCACTGTCATCGGTGTCCTTGTTGGGGAATTAAGGTTGCTGCGATGCCATATAAATGCGGCCAACTCAAATGTAACGTGTATCCTGGTTTCCTTCATTACACTACACCCGACCAGTGTCGGGGGGATTCCTGATGGGGAGGACTGTAACTCAGACACGAAAAGAAGAAGTGCCATCCATTTGGTAAGGGTTAAGCAAACGTGCTTATGGTGCTGAGCCCATAAAGTGTACCACGAGTGCACTATATCCTTAAACATTGGCTCATCTCCGCAGTAGGATTGGGACGTCTCCTTTTTTTTCTGCCGCTCCGCTGGCAATATGCCAATTGAACTGGTTGGGTTATTTATTTTTATTTCCCTTCGTCCTTTATTTCACATATTTCACCAGGACGACGACGTACATAAATAGTTAGAGCTCAATGGAAATAATTTAGCGCAGCGAAAGGAGTGAGGCTGCAAAGGAGGAAGTTTTCGCTGTTTCGGAAGTTTGTCGGTGTTAAATGTGTAACTTGGAAACGTTGGACTCCCTTGGGGTATCCATCGCGTCGGCCGTTGGCGGATGGCAGGAGCTTTTGCAAGCCAATGAAGCCCGGGGTGACATCAAAGGACTAATGAAAAGGACTGAAACGAAAAGTTTTGTTTTTAATGGAATATGATTCGAAATTTGCCTTCGGTGGGGGTCGGCTAGTTTGTCTAGGTGGGGGCTAGGGCAACAGAAAAGTGTCATATTTAAGGGTTAGCGCTTGGAGCGTTTAATTGGCCGTAATTGTAAACACAAATACGGATGGATGATGGTCTCTCGAGGAAGTTCGCGATGTTCTCAAAGTTACTTTTGGGCTTATGATGCCGATCTGCTCATTGATTCAAAACTTGCAAATTCGAGAGCGAAGAGGTTGCGTAAATATTTATTTAAGGACCAAATATTAGGACAAGAAATCAAACATTTTCAACAAAATCATTTTTACAAATCTACCAAGGATATCAGGCATGAAGGTGACGATGATTCTGGCGTAAGTAAAGAACCTTACCAGTGGGTATTCTGATAATTACTGCTTTGAATGTTGTCCTTCATTGTTTGTAAGACCTTAGGTTAAAATTTCAAGAAACCTCACCAAATCGCGTGAGATTGCTTGCCACTTAAAACCGGTCAGGAAAGTATTCCGTCATAATAAACGTTGTTGCCTGCGAAGTTGGAGCTCATATCCCCTTAGTCCAATCCATTAGGTCGTGGATTGATAAACAATGATAAACAACATGTTCACTAACTGGCCTGCATTCACCAATTAACCCAGTTAAGTAAAAAGACCAAAGGTCTCCGGGATTGGTTCTCAACCCTGAAGCGCATCCACTTCCATGAAAATGGATTTATATCCTCTTATTTTCCAAAAAGCTCTTCACATTTGTTCTTAAGGCAACTCGCATTCGGAGAGTTCATGAAGTTCATCTTGAAAACGTCGTCTCATTGAACAGTCGGAATGTGCAAGGGTAGACGCATGTTTCCGCGTAGACGTTGGAGAGGTTTGCAAAATTTTACCTTTCACTGGTTCAGTGTTCTTAAGTGATCTGATGGACAGAGAGACTACAGGGTTTCGTGTTGTCTCAATCGCTGTTTGACTGGGTTGCGCTCTGGGTTGCGTTCTGAGAGTCTCAGTTCGAAAATATGCCTAGACAGTAAGTCCATGCTTTTCACTATTTTAGTGCATATTTGAGACTGACGTGCGAGGTAAGAAAAAGGCCTATCGAATTAGCCTACTACCGCCCACACACACGCGTTCAGTGGAATACGTTGTTTTTGATATGCTTCAGGTGGCACTTATAAGGAAACACAGTGCGTGGGACACCATTCTACACCAGCATCATCTCTGTACCTGGCAGTAAGTTTGAAAAAAGGTTTAAGCGTTATCTGATGAGCATGTATAGCAAGTCTGATATTTTGGTGAAAAAGTTAAAATGTTCACGGGAATACTGTTTATAGAAAATTATATAAAAAAAAGTGAGAAACAAGAAACTTTGTTTCGGTTTTGAAGTGAGTCCAATGATAGGAATAAAAAATTTTGAACTCCGTGAAGCCGATTAAGATGGTATTGGGAGTGCCAGCTCAGAATCAAATGGGCTTTCTGATGCTGTCTTTTCAAAAGCGCATAAGAAAATTATTCCGTCTTTTTAACGATATCATATTACTGCAATATAGCAATTTTCCAATACACTTTCGACAGATTCAGCTCCTATTTCATGTATAGCTTGACATAAACTTTTAAATAATACTTGATTCATCTATAATATATTTGCAGATTGCGCCCCAAAAAAGGTGTCGAATCGCAGGTCCGTGGCGTCCAACCAGCATCAACCAACTGATTGATTATTATTTTTTAATTATGATAATTTTTTGTGTTTATTATATTTTTAATAAATTTTTGTAGATTCAATATACTTCAAAACTGTATTTGAAAAAAAAAAAATAGTGGGGGCGATACTTAAAAAACGTTTTCGAAAGTTTTAACAAATTTACTTGTAAAGCTTGGAGTAAAATATTTAAAAAAAATTAAAACAAATCGCAAAAAAAAATATGTGGGACACTTTTAAGATTAAACGAAAAAATTAGAAATTTATTTATTAATATTCTTTAGTTTTTCATTCAAAATCACAAAATATAAAGAATTGAGGTAACAAAACTATTAATACAAAAACGGCTGCGGCCCAGTGACCAGACGGCTTGACGACTTCGTTGCTTCTCGACAAATTTTTCGACGACTTCTTTATTCTTGTTACTTTCTTCATGCAGCAGAAATGCCAACTTTGACAATACATTCTGCACTATTCTCACATATATAATATAAGTAATGCGGATTTAGATATGTAACAGATTTAAAAAAATTTTACGAAAACCAAAATTACTGATTAGTCTAAAATTAATCTTTCCTGACCTTTTATATGTTCTTAATTTATTAAATTTAGGACTTTAATTCTAAGCAGCTTACAGCAGTAAATGTGGCAAACCGGAGGAAATTCCACATCTTTGAAAAATAGAGAAGCAGAGTTAATTGGAGGCTTTCAAGAAAATTCCTTTAAAATATATTTTTGAAATGTATATTTTTAGAGTTGGGCGAGTGCCACGAAAATTGTTGCTTACATTATCCGAGTGGTTATTAAAACTCCTTCTCGCGTCCAAGACTGAATCTGAATGTATTAATTGCATCAGCAGAGATGACTACGTGAAGTAAATGCTAAAATAAAGTATATCAAGTGCAGACTGGTAATGACTGGTAGTCAGTGGCAGTTTTACTTCTCTGCTAAAAAACAAAAAAAAGTTTTGCAAAGTCAAATTAAAAACAAGAAATTTATATAAATTAGAAATAGTATTGGACTCAAAATGTAACCGTGAGACACTTCAACGTTGAGAAATGTTACTTTACTCCTGATATCAACCATCTGAAGAGCCATTTTTATAACATATAAATGTAAAACAGAATTTCGGGTCGGCAACGTCGATGGTGAAAATCTTCTCATTGAGTTAATTTAATTAAAATTTCAAAAAGTTTCGAGAAAATTCTTGGAGCACATAGTTTTTTTTTAGACTTATTTTGAATGCAATTCAACGTCGTCGTAGCTACAGCCAGGATTTTTATTTTTTTTATATCCTCACCGTTGTAAGTAGGAATTTAAAAAGAGTGAATTTCTTATTATAAATAATTTTTTTTTATTATCAAAAAAATTCAAATCCAAACGGAATAAAATTCAAATTTGTTATCTAATTCTTATAAAAAACACTACACAAACACTAAAAATCAGGCTCAGTTAACTCTGAGTTAAACCACAGTTAACTAATTCTGGATTAAAATTAATCTTCAGTTAACTCATGAAGCAGGTTTTCAGTGCAACTATCGAAATCTTTCAATTCTGACAGCTCAGTTGGCAAATATCTTTTTTTTATTGTTTTATTAAAAAACAAAATGATGAAGAATCAGTATCTGAATAAAGTGAAGTTTTCTTTAGAATATTAATAAAACGTTCACACGACTGGAAATGAAAACAATCTCTACACTTGCAGTATTTTTTCAAAACACATCTGTTAATTTCCCCCAGAGTTTACTCAGCAAATTTGTTGGGTTAAGTAACTCAAAGTTAACTCAGGTTAAATCGACTGAAAAACCTGAGTTAAATCAAGGAAAGAATATATCAAGTTGTGCATTTCTTCCTATCCCACTGGACTGTGGCCAAAAATGTAAAAGAGCATCTTCCGTAGGTCTTTCAGAAAAATAAACTAAACATTACCGAAAAAATTGCATATTGGATATTCAAATCACAGCTCTATTTTCAACAATTTTTTTTTTAAAACTTGCTTATTTAGAGCAAAAAATTATGATATGCCTTTACCGATTCCTCAGCTGAACCTTTTTTGAGTTTAGGTAAAATATCGGCATCGGGAATTAAGCGTTCATTAAAACAATAGACTTAAACTTCAACTAAATAGCAATTCATTTTTGCCATTGCGAGACTTGGTAAGACAAGAAACTTTGAAGAATAAGATTATGCGATTAATGGACTTGATGAAACCATAGCTCTAAAAAATAGTTTATCATGCCTCAGTGGCGCTCTTTGTTCACTGTGACGTTTCAAATGGGCCTAGATTCAATACCTCTTCGTTCGTTTTTAGAATAAATGAGACAAGTTTTTTAGCCTTTAGTCTTATTGGCATAAGCTCCCCGGTCAAATATCAATAATTCCATCATTTTGAGTATCAATCGAAGACGAATTCCACGAATATGCTTGAAGTAGCTCGAACGAGTGACAGAACACAAGTAAACTTCTTCTGACCATTTGATGTGAAACACAGCCTTAGATTCCTTTGCCTAGGCAAAATGTCAAAACTTTTCGAATCGATTCCAAAGTTCCGAAGAATCAACTAATTGAACTTCAACTTTATACGATGTTGGCTCATCTCATTCACAGGTTCCATGGCAACCTTCCACCACCCACTATTTGCACCTACGTCACTAGGCACGTCCTTTAGGATAAAAGTTTTTTCCCACGTCAGCTTTCCTGTATCTGGTTCTAACATCTTCTCAATTGGAATGGGAGCAAATTACTTCCTTTGACTTTTGTTTTATGTCTTCGATCAATATTAACTTCGATTGTTTTGGAGGAACTGATGTGCTTCAGATTAGCTGAATTGGAAGGATGTAATTTTTTTTTTGTGTGGAAAATTTATCCTAATTATCCTTGAATTTTTCATAGATGACAAACAACCAAAGTCAAAGCTGGGATATATGTAATTCAATGAGTTTCTCGAGGATGAACACGAATCACGTTTACTGCAAATTTGAAGGTTAAACGAATGTCCTGATAAGTGTGTACAGAAACGAAAGAACACTGCGTAGCTCTCGGGACTGGTTTATAATTCATGAATTACTTCTGTATATGAGGAAAAATACGCACAAATATTCCAAGTGAATATGGTATATACACACTCGAGGGTAGACATAACATATGTATCCTTGCAGGACCTTTATTTTTTCTCTTAACAAATTGAGAGATGTTTATGTGTTTTTTTTTCGGGTGAAGAAAAGATTGAATTTTTGCTTTAAAGTCTAAGCTACTGGATTCCAATTGAAAAAGTAATTTTCGGTAATCCTTCAGGAGAGGAAATAACAAAACACGAAGCCTTCGGCACTTCCACAAGAGTACTTGTGTACTCGTTTATTTACTTGTTAATAACTTTCGTGTTACACTTGGTTCTTGACTTTGTGAATGTTTCATTTTGGTATTATGGGAAAGATTTTCTGCAACTGAAAGGTCGTTGTGAGCACGAGGGTTGACTTTGTGCGTGTCCTGGGACAACATAAATTTGTGGATTTCACGGAAAGTTTCTGAACTTTATCTTATGGTAAAAAAGGCGACTTCTTAATGTTGAATATGAAAGGGATAAGTTTTGAGTCTAAGGACTTTAAGTCGTCGAATTACACGATGGGTAGAACAAGGTGGCCCAAAATTGTATCCCTTTATAGAGACGCAGCTATTGTCGGTTTAGTTACGATATTTGTAAATCAAGTAGGTGCAGAATGCTCGTCGAGAAGCCATGAAACGCTGTGCACCTCAAGGAAATGTTTATTTTGGTGCAGAATCCCGGCCGTTCTTAGCCAACTAGTTGAACAGTAAGACCTTTGGCCGCTCACCTCGATGAGACTTTAACCACACGTCAAGAAAATCCCAGATATCGCGGATTGGCCATCAACGTTGACAGGACAAGTTAGAAAGCAATGGTTAATTACACGTTCGTCAATGCTAGGGATTTAAGCGAAAGATTGGAATCTGGCAGGCCGTCTAACGTAACTCTTAACATTGTTCGCAATCATTTTTATATGAATGTTCAAGCCACTAAAGAAATAGCGACCAGTTTTGAATTCGCTAAATAATTTGTCACATTATCCTTACAGCTGATGAAAACTAAATACAAAAATTAGATCCTGAATCAAGTGCAATGTCTAAAAAAGATACAAAGGCACAATTTACAACAAACTATTATGTTACTGATGGATTTTTTTCCAAAAATAAAACGAAAAGAAATTAAAAAAGGCCAAAGGACCATTGAAAAAAAAGAAGAGGCACAATCATTAAGCGACTTCGTGTTGCAAGTGAATCATTATTTAAATAAAATGTTTTTAAATAATAATATCAAGTTTTTTCAACGTTGGATGCACTCTCTTCGACTGCCAAAAAAAAAGGATCTGGAACTTAAAAGGAAAACAAAAGTGTCAGTCTTAAATTTTAATTCAATTCTTGCTCAAACAATAAGACTATCACATGGATGACATGTTGGACATGTAGATCTTTCCTGAAGTCCTAAACTACCATCCGCAGGTCACAACTAATGTGAATCTCGTTTTTCCCAAAAGATGTATGTCTTCCCTTCAGAACTTTGACGAGTGAATTTTCAAACTTACAAGCTATCTGAAGTCTTCTTCATCTAACTGCCAGGGAAACTATTCGTCATCGTAACTATTGACAAATTATAACCACTATAGTTTTTGAACTTGATACAGTCCTCTTATTGTAAAACATTTAATGTGTCGAGTCCTGGCTGCACTTCATGTTTAATTTTGTTGGGGTTCCGTACCCAAAGTGCCCCAACGGAACCCCATTACTAGGGAAACGATGTCAACCAGTCTGTCACAGAGCTCTATCTTCTGAATTGTAATACGTAGAGAGACACTTGCAATTTTAACAGAATGTGAATTGCCGCTTTTACAAAAAACAATATTTAAGGTTTTATTCGGAACCCTTCGCTTTGACTGGTATGGTAACAAACACCTAACTAAATCTTTACTTGAACTTGAAAGAAAAAAAATTAAATTGCGCATACACTGCTGTACATAAGTTTCCGCCCGATTCATTTATGAGAGAATTTCATATCAAAACACGCTTTCATTGTTTTTGTATATATCCTAAAAACATATCAGCATTAAGTGAGCATTATCAATTAAAATGTATTGGGGAATAAAACAAATTTCGACATTTTTTCATTGAAAAATCTTATTGGTAGTGGCTGTCAAATTAGGCATTCTATTCGACGAATGTCTATTCAACGACTTTTTGAAATTTTTTAGTGTTATTGGCCCCGTTCAGAATTCTAGGCACTAGCTAGTCAAACGGCTCTGATTGTTCGAGAGCCCGTGAATTTGACTGCAAAACTAGTTGACATTTAGTGAGGCAGTGGACTGGTTTTGCAGTTGACTGACAACACATCAAAGGCAGCTGGCTGCCGTAAAATTATTTAAGAAACGGTTGGACTTTACGATTTCTTGGTAAACTGCGATTATTGACAACGAAGAAGAAAATTAAATTCTAAGTGCATTACGATTTCTAAGTGGCTGAATTTGGTTAAATTCATAATTCAGTTTGTAAATCGTTTAAAAACAAAATAAAAGCTGACCTACACATGTGAATTAAAAGTTCTCTTTCTTAGCACATATGCACAAAATAAAACTCACATAAAATTTCGTTGTCTGTGTCGACCATTTAAGTCGTTTAACCTTTTAGAATTGAATGTAATTTTTTCTCCCGCCAATTTTACGAATGAACAAATTGAAAGTGAAAATTGAAAGTGAAAATTGAAAGTAAAATTGAAAGCAAAATTGAATGTAAAATTGAAAGTAAAATTGAATTAATGCCAAATGGAAATGTCGACTGCATTTGCAGTCAGTTTCCCGTTCAATATTCTAGGCTTTGACTGAAATTTTAGTCCCTAGAATTCTGAGCGTGGCCATGGACTTCCAGGCTACTTGAAAGATCTCCCAAAGTATGATACTGTTTCTGAACATCTCTGTAAATTTCGCACACCCAAGCAGCTCTAATAGGTTGAGGGTGAGCAATTCATACTTTTCAGTTTACACGTAATTTAAGGCTTCATACCTCAAAAGGATAACCGGAACTTTGTAGGATCACTTCCTTATCCGTCTGTCTGTCATTGCCTTTTTTCCCAGGAACGCGAAGAGGTATTTAGTTGAAATTAATGCCAAATACTTAAGACTGCGGTCCCTTAAGCCTATAATAAATATCAAGCTGATACGGCTGTTTATGCCGAATATTTTGATACCAAAACATAAAAAACCTTTAAATTGCAACTCAATTTTACTACCAGGCGAAGGCTATAGTAATTTTTAAATTAGAAAAATATATAGCACATTGAACTTTGGTACGGAACCCTTCGTTTGTATGTTCGACTGACACTTGGCCGTTTTTTTTTTTATGGTCGACGCATCCTTGGCAAATATTGAAAGTTTCTGAGCATTATCTTGTACTTATATGAATCCACGCCTATAAATCTCAAGCCTTAGGGTAATGTGTGTTCTTCTGATAAGTTTCTCCATATCCAAGATGGGGGAGAGTACGATAACTTGGGCGCCAAAAATTGATAACGATTTTTTGTAGAGGGGCCAAAAACAAGCATTTTTTACTATGGGAGGAGGGGGGTCTATCTCGCACCGTTTAGGAGGTAGGGGCAATTTAAAAAAAGAAAATACTTAAAATAAAAAAAAAAAATAAAAAACATCAACGGCAACACTTACAATAAAGTACTTTACCGGCTTTGAAAGCCAGAAACATGTTCTTTAATCATGGGTTTAAACTAAATATTTAACTTTAACAGTTTTTGAAAAATTCGTATGCAAACCCAAAATTTTGATAAATAAAAATAAAAAAAGAAGTTTAGACCAATTTTTTTCAAAATTGTGAATTGAAGTCCTAAATTTGGTTTTTGTAGTCAGCTTGTATTAATTTTGAATAGAAAAAAAAAAGTTTAGCACACTATAACCATTCATGTTTGAAATCTTCTGATTTCGACTATCCGTCCATAAATGGTTTGTTATTCAAAGCCCTGTTTTTTTTTTTGAGGTTGTAACCACGGTTTTCGGATTGTTACTCGACTATGAAGTCGCTAAACGCCTTTCTAAAATTATAATTGATATCGTCTTTGAGTGTGAATGCCGGGACTCTGCACAGACTTCTGGAACTGTAAGCCATCGATCTCTCTTGCTTATTTAATTTATAGTCTGGTGCTTCTGCTTTTATGTTTATTTCAGGCGTCCGTTTCTTTTAAGTAAGAAATATTCTTTTGAGGGCTGAGGCTCACCCTTTGTGTATTTCGTGATACATTTTCGCACAAATGGCGGGGGTTTAACGTACTCAGTTTATTGCGCACTCTCCTCAAAGCACTCCTCAAAGTGTTGTCAGTCAATCGCGAGTTGTAGAGCTATGAAAAAATGCCAGATACGAATTACCGGATTCGAACCCGCGACCTTGCGTTTAGCAGCCGACGTACTTTCCATTGAGCCACTATACTATAAGCTATTCATAGACTTTTGCCTTCCGAGGGAGTATCGATTGCTTATGATGAATTTTTGTCAAATAACTAACAAGGTGCAGTTTTTGTAGTTAAAATGTGTCCCTAATGTTTCGCCTAGATTGCGCATTCTTGTAAACAAGATGAAAAAAGCCTACTTTTTCCATAAAGTACCTGAATGACAGCTTTTTGAAAATATTTAATATAATAAATCGAATTATTTTTTGAGAGCGGACTTTGTCGTCTTTTTTTTGGACAACTCTCTGCTTTGTCTCATGCCTTGACTCCGCTCCCTCGTCTAATACCTACCAAAACAGGGTATGAACAAATTTTATTAATTGAAATCCTACAACGATCAATTAAGGCATAATTGTGGAGAAAACTCATTTGTCCGAAAACTTATGGACTGCAGTGTACTTCACTTCTCATTTGACCACTCAGCACCATAGGCATCTCGTTTACAAAGTTTTTAAAAAGAGAAACATTTCAAAGAAGATATTAATTTTATTGGATTTAAAATGCCAAGCAGTGGGCGAGGAGTGGCCTCTGCGGTAGAAAAGTTAACAAACCGAAACTTTTTCCAGAGTGTTGCATCAACGAAACTATCTCGTTCCATAAATACAAAACCCACAAATCCGTAACACTACACTCACTGCTCGGCAAAAGGAATTTTAAATATGACCCAAATCCTGCCTACTTTGTTCCATCTGTACGCCAAGGGCGGTCAATTTAATCTCCACAACTCATTCCTGGCCTGGAATTTTTCAGCTTAATAAAGGATAAATGATTTCCTAGATTTTGTTCAAAGGCACAGCAGCGTGTGAAGGGCAATTAGGATGATGAAGCTGTGCATAGAAGTGAAAGAGCGATGAGATTTGCAGATTCATTCATCCGAGGATAACCAAGCACTTGAACTGACTAACAAGGTCAACAAGGGCAATCCATACGGAGGATGCTAGTGTGGCTCTTTTAAGCATTTATGCGCAAACATAACTGTGATTACATAATAACCCAAGAGAAGCTCAGCATTTGCAAACACATTCGTTCCCATCTGGTCCTTGAGGGTTTAATTTATGGCTGACATTTTAGAAGCTTTCAATTCAGTCATGTGTGTTCTGAGAGGTAATTTGTTTATTTTGTGAACAGTGCCATGCTCCTGGGTACTTAATTCTTCAACCCTTTGCCAAAAAATAAATTGAAGGTACTGTCAGCCTTCAAAATACATATGTACACACTCACACACACGAGGAGTATTCCAAACATTTGTGAAAAATTAATCATTTCCCATTGAGTATTTCAACGCCCTTTCAAGGCTCAAGCACGCAAATGTAAACCTCCAACGTGTTGTTATTTTAAACCACTTACCCTTTCCCAATTGAATAATGCCAAAGTCTGCACATTAAATTGGTATCTATCCAAAGGATATGTAATTAATGACGTATTCCGTTTCGACATCACATTGTTAAGGAAGGCGAGAGTGGCTTGAGTGATTTAACGCTACTACTACTCGCACGTTTGCATTTTCATCAAATTGTTTGTTTGTTTTGTGTGGTCCTTTGGGTGCTTAGTCCTTCGAAAGTGTACTTTGCATTTAGGAGCCAATATAACAAACACTTTAGTTGAATCGAAATTTTGAACCTGGATTAGGATGACGGCCGACATCGGCATCACTGTTACATAAAGTTACTCCAATTGTTTTAGCACAGTGCGGTCGCTTTTTTTGGCAAGAGGACAAATTATTTTTTAATTAAATTTCCCATGTGCCTTAAATTAAACCTTCTTATTTCTCTCAGCTTTTTGGTGTACTTTTAGGGTTCTGGTTTATCCCCATAGTCTGTATGTGAAATGGGAAAGTGAAATGAAAACGAATTTCCATTTCACTGAAATTGAAATTATGTGTTTTGGATTTTGACCGTGAAAATTCGTTGCTTTATTATTAAACGTTTTTTTTTATTAAACATGTATTTTTTTGAGAATTTTTCTTGATAGGAACCGTGAAGAAAAAAGAATGCAAAGATTGCGCAGGAATATTTTGGGAGAAAAGTCAAAACAATATTTAACGTAGGCTTAGGATTCTATGCAGTTTCAAAAACAGTTTTTTAGTTGAAAAGAAAAACTCTTGTTGACATTATGTTGGAAGTGGATTCAGAGATGAAGCCGACATCTATTCTTCTGAACCACCAACATGCAACAACAATCAGATTTCTGGCTGAAGAAAGCGATTAAAGGTCAATAGGGTTAGATTTTGATAATGGGCTTGGTAGATCAACAATCATCTACATAATCGGCTAGACGTCAATTTATCGGAATTAAAATAATGTGCAGAGTAGATTTAGTTGCAGGATATACTTGTGGAGATGGGAAATGTTTCGATGGAACACGTATACAAATATCTTAGGCCCTTCAGAATTCCAATAAGTTTCATTTAGTGCGATTTCAATGATGAAATCGAGTAATATTTTTTTTTGTAGATTAATGACCACAAAATCATTTTCGGAGCTATTACTGCGACAGGCCCTGTTGTAAGCCATAATGATCTTATATGGCAAATGAACAATACCGGGTGTTATTTTGTAATAAAAAAAATGGCTGAAAATGTATACGTTAGCCCATGACCATTTGTCATAACTCCTAATAAATCTGAGATAGCGGAAGGATAGTCCCGCTGCCTTTGATTTTTGTGTTCTACTCTAGAAATATAAGTCAAATCTTTAAATGAAATATACATACAAACTTTATTAAAATTAACTTATATTAAAACAGCGACATCCGCAAAACAAAAGTAAGTGAATTTAATTCACGTAAAAACAAGGATTTTTCGAAGTGGAGAACACCAGTTTCCATGTTCAAAAAATGAATTCACTATTACCATTTCGAGTAAAATTCAGATCTCCAACCAATTTTACTTTTGAACATACAAGCCACAAATCGCAACTTCGTTCGGAATGCAGAACACCTAATTTCAGTTTTGGTGGTTGAAACCACAAAAAGTGGAATGCAGATCATAAAGTTAAGTTTAAATTGCTGTTGCGGTTCCACAATCTCTTGAATTTAATCGTCATGGTGTAAGTTGTTGATACCAGTCTCTGTTTTCCACTTTATTATCTACCTTACCTTATAGATTCTGGTAACACGTAATCTTTCCCTTCATTTGAAAATCATTCTGAATAAGAAAATAAGATCAGAAGAAGAAAGGACTTAAAAAAATGTTCATATTTATGGTTTTAATGAAGAGGGCTCTTTTTGATTCTTGCATATTTTCGTACGCATCTCTGTGGAATTGCTTGACTATCAGGCTTAACGTTAACTCATTAATTAACTCGATGTATCATCCTATCGGAACAAGTTGATGGCAATGGCGTAATTTTTGAGCTTCATTTTGATATTTGTGAAGTGAACAGATGTAGAACACACAACAACAAGGCATAAAAATCCGGTTCACACAAAAAGATCGCGGAATACGATAACTCGTGTCTATTTGACTCGGACGATTATTTTCAGTCGAAATTCATTGTGATTGTAGGGCCACTTTCGATATCTAAACGAATAAAATTTGGCATTCTAGGACACTGAGATTCTATAACGAACAGAAAGTTACTGAACTTATGCAGGAGGTGCCATAGGGCAACATTATGTCGAGGACACCTTGATCGTTATAGAACCATGATCAACGAGTTTTTTTTTCTTCAAATTGATAATTGATGGTGCAATCACGCAACAATGGACATTTTGAAGGATTTGTTTCTGGGTCGCCTTATGTCTGATTTTGGCTGCTCTACACTTCTTTGTTTGAAGTGTATTGAAGTTATGATTCAAGGGGCCACGGACTTTGGAGGCACTCAATGATTATGTCTGGTGGAAAAAAAAATACAATTAAAAATTTGGTGAAAAGGGCTCAAATGGTCATCAAAAATGGCTGGGCCCACTTAATTTCTTCATGGAATCTTCAGTTCCGTCTACTGTGTTGTGAAGTGCAGCAATACAATCTTGGTAGAAGTTCCTAGTTTCAACGACTCTGGTTGCAAGTATAAATAGAGCGGATTGCCATCATGATTCTGGCATGAATAGTCTTTGAATATACACCAGATGGAAACCACGAAAAGGGTACTCAACCAATTTAGTGTATTTAGTTAGAGATTATAAGAAAATGATTGAGTGGGACTAAGAGAATCGTTGGATGAGTGCCATAAAATGGGTTGAACTTATTAAGGACATCGTTTTTGACCAAAAATACGGATAATAAGGTTCCTTCCAAGGTAGTCATATCTTAATCTCTGTGGAGGACTTTGTTCCAAATATACCTCAGTGTTCTTTGAATTATATTTTCGAAGGATTGCTTATTACTAAAAAACTTTTAAAGCCACTCAAGTTGAATACCATAAGTACAGGTAAGTTGACGCATTCGCTTGCATAACAGGCAGATTGTATGGAATATGTACTTAACATGGAATGAATAAATTATTTAATTTCTAATCTTTAAAGCTAAGATTCGTGCTCTTGATTCTATAAAGAGCGATTTTTGAAACCTTTAAGTTATTAACTAAACTCTAGTGTCGATGCCGTTGCCAGGGATGTTTGAAGTGTACTATAAGAATAATAACGAGCCAAGGACACTTCCTTGTGGAGTTCTGGCTTTACAAAATTTATATTCCAAAAAGGAGTTGTAAGCCTAAAGAAAGACAGTTCTTTTGAAGTTGCCAACATAAACTTAAACGTTACTTTTACTTTCCATTTATTCATAGGTTATTAAACCGAGCTTGTTCTTTATCTGCTTTCCGTTCTATAAGGTCCCGGGAACGATATTACTAATTGGTTGGAGAAGGATCCCTTAAAACTGCTCTCTTGCATTGCTTTTCGTCCAACATCATTAGAGTTTTGTAAGGCATGATTTTTGATTCTCGGGTTAGGAGTCTTAATCCTTTTTGAACTCAACAAAGTGGCATCGTTTTACGGACTTTAAGTTTCGGTGGTGGCACATTTGAAGCGAACGATAATATCAATAACGTAAATATTTTTTTCTAAATTTTCCAACATCTGCCCTTTGCAATATCTGTTTTAGGCGTAGAGCTCTTTCGCGGGCTATGAACATGGCAATCATCTTGAAAATGTTGTCCCTAATTCTCAAGTCATTTGTTAATAGGAATTTATTTTTCCACTAGAATGACGCCTACCAAAAATAATCTTAGTTAACTAAATCGACAAACTTTTTTTTCCAATGTTTAACTCAAAAAAAAAATCAAACAACCTATTCCGGAGGCCCTCTTAACACCCCACTGTGCAAATATCGGATTATCTCTCCCATTTTGCATTCGTTCCAGATTTTGGTTCAATAGTGTTTGTTGTAGTTGCACTCTTTGACTCACTCGTTTGAACTTTTCTTTGTTACCTCCAAGCGTCATCATTCCTGACCATAAAATCAGCACTTAAAAAGCGGAACATCCCCACGAAGAAGGCAAAACAAGAAAAAATAAAAAAAGAAAGGGAATCTCTGTTTAACCTCAATCCCTTCGTGAATGTGGTAAAATGAGGGTGTAAATTAGCTGCGCTGGCATGCATGCTTCTCTAAGGAACTATTTAATGTCAAGTGTGACTAAAGGCGAAGGGCATAGAGTCAGTAGCTCTCGGTGCACGCTTGTTCCATATTTCATGTTGAATAGATATGCAGATTCTTTTTTGTTTGACATCCTACTTTACATTTTTTCTGTTAATCTTTGAAGTCAAATCTGAAGGAAAAAAAAGGAAAAAGAAAACAAGACCAAGATGGCCCCTTTTGCATGCCTCGTGATTATATTTCACCCATTTTCGTTTTTACTTACATGCTTGTATGTATCCTCATTCACAGTATTATGCATTTTCTCGTATCAGCAGATGGAGGAGAATGGGAGGCAAACCACCCTGGGTTCGACTTGTGAAAGACTTTTCATTCCACTCAGGGCTCCATTCTTTTTGGATTCTTTTCGAAAGGAGCGAGAGGGAGCCTGTTGACCGGATTTCGTTAACTCCATTCGAGAATGGATCGTGTGTGTAGCGAGGAGTAAAGGGTGGAATGCGGTTAAGGACATGTACTCAAGGACCAGGATGAATGCTTATGTAACATAGTTTGTGTTTTTCGAAAGTCAGTTTTTTTTCTCTTTCGAACATGAGAAGGAATACATTCCAGAGCGAATAAAGGACTCGATGTAAATGACGGGTGCTCTGTGGACAGTTTTAATTACGTTGCAGTGTGTTCTGTTGGCTGTTCCTGTTAATGACGTGTGTGCACAATATAATTACGTGAACAGGTCGTTCCTCATGATTAAAACATGTTTGGAAAGAGTACAATGGAAACGAGCTTAACCAGACTTCGACACTCGGAATTGCGAGGTAGGTGTTGACTCTGATGATGTAGGGTGTGTTTGCTTTTGTACCCTGTAAACGGTTACGTGTGGATTTAGTTTTTTCTTTATGCATCAGAGAATGTCTTCTGAATTGAAACGATATGCTGTTTATGTGAAAAAGAATACCGAGGGATAAACGTGGTGTTAAAGGTTTTTAAAAATATTCATCTCGAAGGCAGTTTCTGTTCAAATAAGATTGCAGATTTGATTCAAGTGCAATAAAGATTTGCAGGAAGATGTTGTCCTTGTTGACTGAAATATGCTTCTCAGATGTTGGCTTTTACTGCTCCAAAAGGAGGTGACACTTTTACAGTTCCTTATGAAAAAAAAAACCGAAACTTGAAAATAGGCCTCTTAAGTTTGATTTTACAGCTGAATCGTCTTTCGGATCTGCTTGTGGAACTTTTAAATTATCAACAGATCACGAACCAGCGAATGAAGCGTAGAATTCGTGCTCTTGGATTAAGATGACAGAAAAAGAATGGGGAATTGCCATCAGAATTAGACTAAGGGAGAATGTTTTGAGCTAAATGCTTGTGCCGGAAGACTTCGTGTAGCCACGTGAGTAAATAAAACTGCAAAAATGAGGCACGAGAAACCAAAATTATCCATAGAAATGTATTCTTAAAGATGATTTTTGGACCATAAATCGAAAACGACAAAGAAGTCATGGCTGATGACAATGGCATTCCACCCCATGCTATATAGCCCAGCCATTTAAGGCGTTGGATCCGTAGATGTATGGGACAGGAACGCAAACAAGGACAGGAATGGGCAGAATTTAATAGAGAGGGCTATTTTAATCAATAGCCTCTTGAGCTCAAAGAAACAGCGGCTAGCAAGAGTAATTTTGAACCGAGGTTCGTCTACATTTACTACCTCGAAAGTATACCTGCCTACTGTAATGCTCTGGCCAAGTTGTCGGTGGTGTGCGTCCTTCTCTGATGACAGCATACATTTTGTTTTGCCCCCATATACCTCCAGAACTATTTAAGCCGCTTTCGTTTCAATACAAGCCAACGCTTGCGACGTTTTGCTGAGTTCGTCGAATCCAGTCAATGTCATCCACGTAAGCTAGTTGTTGAACGGACTTGTGGAAGATCGTGGCTCTAGTGTTGGCAAGTTAATTTTTAATGATCTTCCCAAGAACGATGTTAAAAAAGTTACACGACAGCACATCGCCATGCTTAAAACCTATTTTGACATTTAGTATTTCGGTTTGTTCCGTAGCTGATGTCGATGGAGCGATGTCAGCGAGAATTCTTCATCCGTCATCCAACCTCCACAATCTAACGAGCTTGGCAGCGGTGTCAAAAATAGTCATGGCGCTTTGAAGCGTCTCTATGCACGCTATTAAATGCGGCGTTAAAGTCGACGAAAATGTGGTGTGTATCGATTGGCATTTCCTGGTTTTTATTGTCTATTGTGGGATTTCCCTGGCCTGCAACTGCACTGATGCAGTTTGTTGACAAAAGGTTTCAAGGCGTTCACATAAAACGACAGAGAAGATCTTGCACGCGATGTTATCCCGCGATAATTGGCGAAGTCAAAGGAGTCTCTTTCTTAAATCCGAATTATTTGGCAGTAAACAACTTGTTGCCTGTGTAGAAACAATCCCTGATTTCTATCTCGTTATAAAAGGGGTTCCTCAGGGTTCCATATTAGGTTCCTTGTTCTTCTGTTTGTATATTAACGAAATCGCTGGTGTCACTGACTGTTGCTCCATTAACCCGTATGCAGATGATGCTCGAATATTAACTTGCTGATTGTTTCCCAAAATCACAAGAAAAAAACTTCATCCATTTTGTTAGACCAGGAATATGCTTGGAAAAACGCAAGCATTCTCATGTTTAACTGCGAGGTTTGTCTAGTTCGTGATTCAGTCGGCCAAGTTCAATTTCGCATTTAAGAATATTGCAGGTAACATTTATTACTTAAGATTATGTTTAAAATTTAGGTATGATTTTTGACAACTTTCTAAAGTACAGAACGCTTCAATGTTCATAAAATCACGCCAACATTCGGGTCTCTACAGCAGGTTTACATTTTTAGCATCACTGAGATTCACTTATCTCGTTATGCTGAGGTTCTCATGTCTGACGTGCCTTGCATGTGTAAAACAAAACTTGTCAAAAATACGTCCCGTACACCTTAGGATGGATACAGGGACAACAAAGGCAATGAACACTGGTCTCTACAGACTTGATCTCTGCCAGATTGACAAAGTATCTGTGCAGGTAAACCATCTCCAGAAATATTTGCACCTCCTTATTGCCAATTCAAGCATTGTTCCTTCATCAATAACAATTCTGCTTGATTCCCAAAACTTAATTCTTTTCGGCCACTTACAGAGGACGTTTCGTTTTCTTGGCATAACAAGGATCGTATGCTTAAGGAAAATAAATTCACTTACAAAAATACCATGAAAACAAAAAAAGGGTTTCCCATTTTTAAATAACCTCAATGCACACATGTCAAACAAATTCCAATTAAAAACATTCCAGAACATCTCTTTTGAAGCATCCCTTACCATTCCGACTTTGAATTACAAAAATACCAAGATTCTATTTGCACACAAGTAAAATGTCACTCAAGGATCATTCTACCAATCCTACTTCAAAGGTCGAGGTCATTTCGTGTGCACTCATATTTGCTGACACAATTGACATTTACACTAAAAGAAACAAAACTGCTTTAAGAATCCTCAAGTTGAATCCTGCGGCTGGACGATACACTGCACAAGTGGAAGTGCCAACAATTAGCGGACAAAATTAGCCTATCATGTCCTTAAATGGGTACGAGATTGACCATTGAGAAGAAGCCTCATTTTCTCAGGTATGCCTCTGTATATGACATACAGGGTGAGCTTGAGATTAAGTGGCCAAGCCCATTGAAAAATAATTGCATCGTGCATTTGCCAAAAATTGTCCACCTATTTAAATGGAGCTTGAGACTCTCAATTCTTCGGTCAATTTCCAAAATAACTTAAAAATACATGCCTAAAATGTTACATATAGGGTGGGCCAATTTTTGGGTTCGTTTTTAATGGAAGTTGCTTTATTGTTGGCACATTGAAACGCATTTCTGTGGTGGCCGAAAAGTATCATCAAAAAGACTCTGAGACGGCTTATGAAGACATCTTCATCCATCTTTCTGGAGTCATAGCTAGCCCAAGTATCAATTCTCAAGATCTGGCTAAAGAAAATCGATTTAAACTTTCGTGAATTTTCTGCTCTGCTCTTAAGACCACAACAAAGAATCCATAATGAACTTCATTTGAGCGCATGACAGCTGTCAGTGTCAAAAAATCTATCAAAGAGGATACATAAGTGTCAATCGATCGCTCAATATCGATGTATCGATCAACTTTTCTATAGTTTCCGATGTGACTGTTCTGCAGGCTTCTTGAAAGATCACCCAAGTTTTATCTTTCGTAATTTAAGCCTACCTGTCAAGTTCGTTTCAGAGCAGCTCTTTTGGGCTAAGTCTGGAAAATTGGTCAGGCCTTTTTGTTCTTCTTGATTCACGTATCCTCTGCTGATAAGGTGTCTTTTCCAATATTTCCAATCGAATACGAACCGTCTTTACTTTGACAGTTGACAGCGGCCATATTGTTAAAGTTACATTTGTCAAATTGGCTGTCATTCAGTCTGTTTTGCAAAAACATCATGGACGGGAATAGCGTTCAACAACACATGCAAATAATAAAATGTTTTAGCAAAATGGGTGTTCTGTTCGGGCAACGTTCCGCTGCATCCATTTTACGATTACCAAAATTTCAGGATAAATTTCAGTCCACTGGTTCAGAAAACGTCAAAGATTTGCCGAAAACATCGCCGCTGTCTGTGAGGGCGTGTAGTCGATTTAACGTCGCTCACAAGAACTCTTACTTTCGCAGACCACAACTTGACGAACTTTGCACCGTGACTTGAACTTGCACCAGAGCTGAAGGTAAACGACCATACACAACGACGTGTGTTTGCTGAATGGGCTCTGGAGCAGTTGGAAACTGAACCTAAGTTTCAGCAAAAAGTCATCTTCAGCGACGAGGCGCATTTCTGGATAAATGGGGTCGTCAACGAACGAAATTGTAGAATTTGGGACGATACCAATCCACATGAGATTCAAGAGACTACAATGCATCCCGAAAAAATTATTGTTTGGTGTGGATTTTGGGCTGGCGGCTTCATTGGTCCATAGTTCTTTGAGAACAAAGTTGGCCAGGACAACAGCGTCAACGGCGAACACTATGGGTCGATGATAATCAACTTCTTTTGGCCTGAATTGGATCATATGGACACCAACGACATGTGGTTTCAATAGAATGGCACTACGTGCCACACAGCTCATGCAAGATTAAAAAGTCTTGCACGAGCACGTGGAGGTGATGTGATGTGATGTGATTGGTCTTGGTCTTGGTCTTGGTCTTGGTCTTGGTCTTGGTCTTGGTCTTGGTCTTGGTCTTGGTCTTGGTCTTGGTCTTGGTCTTGGTCTTGGTCTTGGTCTTGGTCTTGGTCTTGGTCTTGGTCTTGGTCTTGGTCTTGGTCTTGGTCTTGGTCTTGCTCTTGGTCTTGGTCTTGGTCTTGGTCTTGGTCTTGGTCTTGGTCTTGGTCTTGGTCTTGGTCTTGGTCTTGGTCTTGGTCTTGGTCTTGGTCTTGGTCTTGGTCTTGGTCTTGGTCTTGGTCTTGGTCTTGGTCTTGGTCTTGGTCTTGGTCTTGGTCTTGGTCTTGGTCTTGGTCTTGGTCTTGGTCTTGGTCTTGGTCTTGGTCATGGTCTTGGTCTGGTCTGGTTAAAGTTAATAGCCCATATACTTTGCGGGAAATATCGGTAAGGATTATATAAGGACCCTTTTTCTTATAATTGTGCCAAGTCCATAATTGTTCCGAAGATATTCTCTACAGAAGGTTCTTCGGAGTAGGCATGAGTCTTATTAGATTAAAAATTTGGCCGCTAAAATAATTTCTATCCGCTCTTATTTTTCCAGGTGAAGTAATTAAAAATTCCATGACCTACCTTTAGTTAAGTTGGAGTTATTTAAAAAAAAAAGACAACCCAAGGAGCCATAAATTCCATTTCAATTTAGACAACAAACTTACTGACCCGAATCAAGGATTTATGAAATCTCATGGTTCGTCAACAAACTATTCGCACTTGACTTCTGCTTGCGTAGCCATAAAAACCGAAAGAAAAACCAGCGTATCTCCAGAAGTGCAACCAGACCACACCTTCCACTGAAGTAATTAAAATTCAGAGGTAGCAGAGGTGGAAGAGGTGGTCGACCACCGACCGGAACAACTTCTTCCGTCGGTGAAATACGTATCTCCGACTCCTGACCTATTTTTAGCTCACCTTCTTCTCTCTCTCTCTTGGAGGGAATAGCAGCAGCAGCAGCAGCACATTATGGCACACTGCCAACGTGAAAGCCAAATCCACCTTTTGAGGGAATAAATTCATTGCAAATCCATGCGATTATCCTTAAACGCAAATCAAGTAAATTACACTGCAATCGTGACGAACCGGCAGCGATGCGATGGGTTATTCCATCCGCAAATGAGAAGATCTAGGACCGCCTTCGGATTCACTCATGCACATGCCAGTGCCCAAGGATTCATTCATATTCTAGTAATTTTATTGATATCCTGGGACTAATGTCGAACGATTTATCGTCTTATCGCATCCATTTGGAATATCGTGGGAGATGTGTGCCGAGGATGAAGACATCCTGCTGCCAAGGAGGTAAATAGACGATGCTCTCAAATAGCCTCGAAGAGTAGTCAATCATGGCGATGATAAAGATGGAGATGATAATGATGATGATGATGGTTGCATTTGTGTTCTGGGAGTGAGCAACAGATGCATTGATCCTGCGGCAATAGGGTTTCTGGTTTCTGCATGAGACAAATCAATTTGAAACTGATATCCCAAGGCGACGAACGAGGATGAAGAGGGACATTTTGTTCAATTCAGAAAATGACAGGATACATTTGTGCGCAGGTGAAACGAATCCAAGTGAATGGAATCAAGTTCCAAATAGCAGCCGGACAGGATTACATAAATGTCTGCTGTGGAGATGGAGCATTCATGTCCTTGACGCTGTACAAAAATAAAACACAAACTCACGCTCATCACCATTTACAGCGTGGGTTCATCGCCCCCTTTAAAAGCGACGTCGCTCAATTTTTTTCTGTAATATCGATTCAACATTTTCATTTGCCTGCATTCACTGCTTAAGTGTTCCCGGCGCCGCCACACTTTCACACGAAACTTCACCATTACCCTTCAAACAACTATGAGGCTCGACCGTGGAGTGCCCCCTAAATGAGGAGGAAAATAGAATACCAAAAAAAAAAAACTGTAGCCACCCTTTTTTCGGCGCGCTTACATTTGTTTGTACAAACATTAGACTAATGACACTCTTGGTTAAGGCTTCGTGCCCTGCCTGCGTTTCGATGGTCTTTTGTGTGGTTTTCCGGCGTGCTAGAGTGGCGACAATCAACAAAAATGCACACACACACACACACACACAGAAATTGGCTACGAAATCGATTTAATTAAATTAATTAGTGCTGATGATGGTGCCGTGCCAAGTCGCATCAAGTAATTTTATCCGGACACATTCAAGTGGAATTAGTACAAGATCGGCTTGGTTGGGTTAACATTGACGGAATTTCAAATGTCCCGCCGAAAACCGCAGAACATGGTTGTCATGAAGTGTCATTGAGCAGCCGTTGCAGGGCGTTGATTGATGTGAAACTGAGGCGCCGGGCGTTTTGCTATCCAAAATACATTACAACAAAGTGAAAGGAATGATTATGCGGATTGCAGCATAAGGCCCAAATGACTGACATTAGGTTAGGTCAAGATAATTTGGTGAAAAGTTTACATAAAATGGATAAAAAAATAAAATTAAAATATTTTTTAAAGACTCAATTACAAGTGTTAACTTCGAGTTGTTTAAGAGAATGATTTTTGAGAATTAAATTTTGAATTTGATTTTCTACGGATTTTTTTTGCTCTTTATTGTGGCAATAATTACAATTTTCAAACTTCAAATTTTACATTTTAACAGAGGTATGGATTTTTCAAACCTTTCTAAGCCACAAAGAAAACCTTCGTAAATAAATGACACAGATTAGACTGCAGTGAAGAGAGAAGAAGGAGAGGCATAGAGAATAACTTGGTTTCAATGTTAAGGAACTTTAACATGAATGATATCATAAACGCGTTAAAGGAATAATTATTAAAGAAAAATATTAATAATAAATTGAAGATAAGAAATAATAAATAAAAAGTAATAATTAGACAAAAAATATAAATATGCATTAAAAAGTATCACTGAAATAAATAAAGAGTAATCAATAATAAATAATAAATATGTGCAGGCAACAAAAAAAGATTTTTAAGATCAATAATCTAAGTATTATTAAATAAGTCTGCGAAAAAATATCTAGATATTGGTGAACAAATGGACTACACATTTGTAGCTAGGTTTTTTTTTTTTTTAAATAGTGCACGTGCTCAAGGGATTGGTTGGACCCTTATAGTGCATTTACACAGCACGAGCAGAAGGAAAGTTAGAAGAGAGAGAAAGAAGGTAGCGGTGCACATTGGTCTTAAATTGCTGTAGGTTGCAGTGCCGAGGAAAAGTAGAGCGAGGTAACGCATTCCACATGCGCGATGTTCGGCCTATAAAAGACTCTCTAAATTTCACAGTACGCCCGAAAATAGGCTTAAGGGTAAACTGATGAGCATTCAATGATGTGCGGGTGTTGCGAGTGAATTGGTGGAGGGGCGGAATGCAATTAGCTATTTCTTCGATGTTCCAGCGAGTTTATTGATTTTGTTATAGTGCTGTCGTTTATAAGTTTTACCGCACGCTTTTGGATTCTATCTAGCAGGTGCAAAGTGGTTTTAGGTGCACCTGCCCATATGTGAGCGTTGTACTCCATTTTTGGCCGAATAAAAGCCTTATAAATTGTAGCTAAGTCAGAAGGGGTAAAGTATTTCTTGCACCGGCTTAGGAAACCTAAACATTTCGGTTTATCGGACATCATACAAGATGTTATATTATGTATATATAACATTGTTGTTTTTGGTAATATTTTCAATTGGCTTATGGCAATGGTCTTATTTTGAAAATAGAACACAAAAAGTAATCATAAATGGGAGCTCAAGTCAACCAAGATAATGAAAAAATGGTGTTCCTCAGGGGTCTGTTCTTCGCCCTTTGTTTTTCTTGATTTATATAAATTCTGCTTTAAAACTCAAGTAGAATGGTACTTCAACTGCTTTTGCGGATAATATAGTTTTTACGTACGAAAGTGAAAGTATTTTCGAAAGCTTTGTGATGTTAAAAGAAGGTCTTGACATTTGACGGTTGTGGTATACTTATCGTAAATTAATTACAAGCGAAAAAACTAAATTGATGCGTTTGTTGATTTATGGTTTCATGCTCACGAAAGTAATCAGTTTCCTCTACCTTTTCATAAGTATGGAAATAATAATTGTAAAGCCGATTTCCGCTGCTCCGAAATTAGTATGCTTTAAAATCGAATCAGTTCAACAATTTAGGTTCTTAGGGGTAGTTATGGATTTCAAATTAAATTTGAAAGATTATATCCAAATGATAAAATCGTATATGTATTAGAGTATATTAAAGCCATTTTACTCTCAAAAAGTTTTAACAATTATTTATTATGGATTTGCACACTCAAAGTTGCAATACGGCATAACAAGTTGGGGAGGTTCGGTTACCAATACCAATAAAGCCCTTATTAACTGCACAAAAACATTTAATACGAATCAATACAAACGAAAATCGCTTAACTCGACGTCGAATTTAAGATTCTACCAGTTAGACATCTATATGTTTTTAAATATTTAAGAGAGTTCAACAAATAAAGCGGAAATGTTCCTAGTATGAATATACAAATGAACAATCTACGTGTTAATAGTATGGGCTTTGTAAATGTAACTTTTGTACATAGATCACATTTTTCACATTTGTATACGTACATAGCTCCAATTATTTTTTATAAATTGCCCTTATTTATAAGAGATACACTTCGTTTTTCATATTTTCGTTTTGCTATATATTTTCTTTTTTTATTTTATTTAAATTTAAAACAAAAAACAATAGAAAAAAAAATATAAACTCTGAATTATATTAATACTGATTGTCAGATATTCACCTGAAATTAAAATCAAGATGTATCATTCTCCACTAACTACTTACTTAAAGAATGTCCACGATTATCCAACTTCAATTGTTTATACACAGTTTTAGTTTATGATTAATGATTGAAGCAAAAAAAAAAAAACGTTTATATTAATTTGTTTTCTTTAAATTTCAGTTTTTAAATTTTTTTGCACTTTTAAACTTTAGTTATCCTTGCATACACCGAGACACTCAAAGCATGGCTGCTATCCTTATGGTGTTAAGTGAGGGGTTGCGGCATACCATATTCAAAATTCGATTCTTTATTTTTATTGTGTGATGCAGCAAATGATAACATTTCTCTCCTTCGGTTCTGGAGTCTGGAAAAAGTGTGTGATGGAGACATCTCCTATTTTAGAACCTTTAAGTATGCATTCTCGATGATTAATGACTGGGACCAGCCGTTTCTCATACAATATCCTTGCACATTTATTTTTGTTTAGTTCAAACAAATTTTGGTTTATTTAGGGTTAAATATTAGAAGGCATCAACAAGAAGACAGATCAATTTTGTTAGATAACACCAATCTTTATATGTGTAAATGAAAAATAATCGACTTTATCGATTTCATTCTTACGGAAACAAAATGAATTTTAAAAAGTAATTTTAACGTTCAGTTAGTTCCTTTAATGATTTTCTTATAAAGCTGTTGGTTTGCAAGGAAAAAACAATCCGCTCATTTAATAAATTAATCTTAAACTCTGGACTTGTAATAAATGTTTTTCTTGGAAAAAACCTAAGCAACAAGCTTTATCATTATCTTATGCAAATGACTCTGAATTTAAATTTGTTTTCTTTCCTTTTGATTCTCAAAAACGAGATGGCCAATTCGTGTTCAATTCTTTCGTTTTCATCATAGCACGGCACATTGTAAATTGTATCTTTCGTATTTCAAAGGACAACGCAGAGATTCTATTAGTGGGTTCAGCAAACGTTTTTTCGATATTCGAATTTGCGATAAACATGTAACATTTATCAATAATCCATAAAAAAATACTTGTGATTGTATTTAAACCGTGCGGAAACTCGTCCAAATGCAAACAACAAATTGTATCAAAATCACTCCTGGCGTTTTGGACGAATTCAGTGACATACGCACAGAAAAATCTTGTTGCAATACATTTTAACAGCGCTTAAAAAATAAGAAAAATGACTTTGACATCATAGTTGAAGTGAAGAAAAGTTTTTAGTGTTTGTTGTTGGTGAGGTAACACCTCTGGAATTCATATGACCAAGAATTTGTATTCGTTGAAGAAGCAAGAAAAGGGAAAGAAAGCCTAGCGGTTAAGAAGCAATCGAACCTGCAGAACAAGGTGGTCCAAAAAAACTTTCCCGGTGTTGTTCTTGCATACCTATTTTTCAGGCCACTGACCTTCGAAGAATCTGAGCCTGAGCTGGAGCTGCTTTCCATCTTTCACTGTCTTGGTACTTGGTATCTGCGATATTTGGATTTTCGAAACGGAGGTTCGATTGGTTTTCTTTTTTTTGTGAACCTGGTGGATGTCATCCAAGGACCCAATTATCTGAGGCATTGTTGCGTATTCACTTAATGTGCCCGAACCATTATTTGTTAGGCTAGATACACAACCTTGTATAGCTCATAGAGTTCGCGGTTATTACGTCTATTCCATTTGCGTTTCTCGTGCCTTTTTTCTTCGCAAGTCCGGTAAATCTTTTTTTGCTGTCTTGCTTATCGTTCATCACTTGGCTCCATAAACTTTATAAAGAAGAACCTGCAAAATGGGTGTTTTTAAGCTGCTGATTTTCGTTCTTTGAATAGTTTTAATTTTAGTTGTTTGATCAGACCAGATCGTGTTGTTCGTGTGTCGAATGTGATGTGTTGTCCCACCAGTGGTCTGGATCGAATTTTGCGTCCACATAATGTAAAATCGCAGTTAAAGCTTCAGAGACGACAGCGCATGAAGGTGTCAACATCATCTAAACATCGTCTGAACATGTTGCCGCCTATTTGTCCCGAAACCCTTTCAGTAATTAGTTTGACAATCACTTGACGCTTATCGCCTTGTAATTCCCGGTATAAGTTTGGTATAATTCTTCATCAGCTTCCTGACCTATGTGTTCATAGATCAGCGATGTTGAAAACTCCAGCGAAAGAAGACTGAAGTGGGTAAAATGGAAAACCTTACCGGCCTTACTGGATTACGGCTTAAAGCGTAAAATTATCAAGCCGATTTGCAGGAACTATGACTTTATATTCTGAAGTAACGCCAAACAAAGATATGCCGGATGTTGTCGAATTCGTAAAAAAAAACCTTGCAGTCATTCAGTGGAAGTGATGAGGTTCATTTAGAACACCCTTCACTTTCCATCAAAAGAGGAATCTGATGCGGGCAGGCAGACCGAAACCAATTTGTTTACAAATTTTATTGAGAGAACATTTTCTCCAGCTGGAAAATCGCTTGCAAACCATTTTTGACATAACCTCTTTTACATTATCGACACTTGAGTCGGAAAATACCGCTTACATGTGTCTAAAGGAATTCCGATTTCCGATCGTAAAGCAAATTTTAAGATTCTCAGACGACGACGACGACGTTTTGAATACGAAAGCAATTTTCTCTTCTTTTGTTGCATGGATTACGGATGGGAACTTCCAGTTCAGGATATGAAAGCGAATACTGCAGAATACGAAATAATCTTCTCCTCCGGATTATTATGCATGAATGCCTCCATTCCAACTGCATCAGATGCAATAGCTTGATGCGGCTTTCCTTTATATATCCCGAAGCCCCACATTGCAATGTATTTTCAGTTCCATCTGGATTTGAGCGTCAGTGGATTTGGCGGGAAGGACATATGCCAAAGTACACATATTTTTATACACATTTTCATAACACACTCAAATTTTTTTTTCTAAAAAACAAATTGTATTTTTATCCTCATGGAGCATTCGGATATTTTTTGGGATTCATTCGACTCCGCAGAGCTCTGTTGATTGTTATGATAACATCGATTTGTATGGTAAACATCAATCATGCATGTTTTCGAGTTGAAAATTAATTTGTATGCAAATAAATAAATTAAATCACAGCACAACGTTTGCTTTTACAATATTTTGTTTTTTAGAGTTTTTAATCTTGATTTTTGAATCTCAATTGATCAAAACAGGTGGAAACAGTTCATCCGGTGGATATTCGAAAGACGAAAAAAGTGACTTGAATACCATCAATGGAATGGAAACAATTTTTATAGTGTTGAAATTTGACGTATTGTTTGATTTCATGGTATTCTGAGGGTCGAATTGGAACAACTGTTTCAGAAATTGTTTTTATTTAAAGTAAAATACTGGAACTTTATTCCATTTGAAAAAATTCTGCGGGATTAATTTTTCTTTGCAGATTTTCTATAAAGTTTATTATGAAACCCTTATATGAAGTTTACTTCCGTCAAGGGGAATAGAAGAACGCAGACTAAGGTTTTTAAAAATTTGGGCAAAGTTTACAGTGGCGTTGCTCGGGTAGCCCCTCTGTCCACCGAGTTAGATGACGATGGAACAAAGACAGTAATTGAGTTGAGGTCACATGACACAAAAGATTGCAAAACCATAATAGTTCGATCTGTCTGAGAGTTCAGACATGAAACCAATTTGGTTCATTTTTGAACTATTTATGTGCGAGTGAACTATTTTTTTTTTGTGGACATTAATCACAGACAGATTAAGTATCAGTGTGGAGGATTTTTATGGTAAAAGTATTTTTTTTGCAGTTCCTGCCATGGAATCACACAATCATTTTGGTTTAAAATGGCAAGAAATAGACGGTTTGAACGGAGCCACCATCTAGAAATATCCATTGTTTGTTAATTGTAAAGAAGTTGAAACAGTGTTGAACTTTCAAAGCACAAAAATGGCAGCGAATTCATACAAAAGAGTATTATGAACAGCTGCAAGGACCCTTAAATCGGTCATGTTAGCAGGAGAATGCTTCCATCCGAAACATAAGTATTTTTGAAAATGCTCGTAGACAGTTGATTTGAAAATTTGCTTAGCTTAAATAGCACGGAATTAAATTCATTCGTTTTGGTTACTTTTATTGATGTAAAACCAGAATTGCACTGGTGTACATTTTCTACATGTTGACTGTCTTTTTTCGGTGTTTTTTAAGTTCATCATTAAATGATAAATATGTAAAACCACTGGATCAGTATTCAAGCTCAAATGTGGGTATGGCACCTTTCACAACATGCAACACTTTTTATTATAGAAAAGCAGAAACGAATGATCTTACGTGAAATCATTCCCGTACGTGCTGTCCCTATTCAGATGACCCGTAGTGTAAATACGTCAAAAAAATATATCTACTTAATGGCAAAATCAACCTCATCAAAGCATACATTTTTAATTTCTTATTCTTCTGCAAAGTTATGGTGTTTGAAAAGAATGCGACTAGTTTTCAAATATTTCCGTGCTTTTTTGTTTTAAGGGTTCCGTACCGTACTACTAAGCTTCCGCTGTCCGTCAGCCCGAACTTATTTGCAATCGCTTTAATATATATTTTTCCCATGCATTTGCCAACAAAAAGTCAGAATTATAGGTTAACACATTTCTACAAAAAGTCATCATCAAAGAACCTTTTAATTGTGATACTCTTAATTCATAAATAATCGTTGGAAAATGTCTTGTTTTCATTTCACTTATCGGAATTGCAGGTAAACGATTTCAAGACTCTGCTTTGCGTTGGATAGGGTTTAGAAAATCACTTTCACAGTCCAAAGCCTTACGCGCACAAACATATGCGCGCTGCTTTGCGAGATCTAAAATTTAAGAAATATAATTTGTTGCATACTGCAGGGTGGTGCGGAGCCCTTTGTGTGAGTATCAAACTCGCACTTTGCCGCAGTTTTGTTTTGTAATAAGTTCCCTCCCAAGGGACTATGACTACCCTAATAATGCATTTTAAACATAGTGAGCTAAAGAAATAAAATATTATGCCGTGGTTTGAAACCCCGATTTTGTATTCTTAAGTAGAATTTGACATTGAACGTTGATCAAAACCATAGTTCCAGATGGCCTTTATGAATAAAAGATGCTATTACTTTCGCAAATGGCACCAACTGTAAATTTTGGTTTGTATGACCATTTTTACGGAACAATTCGTCAGTATTTTCGGCTCAAAGTAAAATTCGGAACAGATTTCCTGACCGAGTTTCCGCAACTGATCCAATCCAAGAAAAAATGTATTTGTCCGTCGTCTTAAAGATACTGCAACAATACGTAACAGAAGAGGAGATTATTTTTGCTGCGGTTTAAGATAACGTTACTGCTGCGGTTTAAGATAACGTTACTGAGCCGTCTTAGAATTAAGAAGGTACTAGCAATTGGCATCATGCTCAACTCTGAAAGAGATGAAGATATTTCCTCAAATATTTGCAGACCGTTAATCGCGTCTTCTGAATCTCAACGACGCAGTGAACGATAATGCGAGATGACCAATTTCCTTCAGAGCGCGTCAACCAACTAACTGTTTACTTTGGTGTTACGAAAAATCCACTAGGAGCCATTTTATCCACACAAATGATGATCTTCTTGCGCTGGAGGTGGCACCGAACTTAAATTTTTCGAGAACGCCGTCGGTAACATGAGTAGTATGATCATTGAGTTATAAGACTACATAGTGATGACTTCAGCCTGTAGAATATATGGTTTCAATAGGACGGTGGAACAAGATTCTGCGACTGGACGCTCTCAAAGGGTATATCTGACAAGAGTGGGAAAACTGTTTGCTCGAACTTCTCATCAAAAGATTGAAAATGTGCATAAAAGGTGCAAAAGTTCATCAGAAATGGCGGCGACCGATATCAAATTCAAATATCAAAAACAGACCAAGTCCCAGTCGGAATCGCACATTTAGGGGTTCCCTACCATCGTACAATGTACCACAAATTTTCCTAGTTTTAATTTTCTAATATTCTATTTCGTGTCATAAAACTGAGTTAACTACGATTTAAAAAAAGTGTTTTTTCCTTTACTAAGGCTTTAAGACTCTTGCCGAATTTCATGTTTCCGTATCTCATTTTTTCATTTCTTTGTAAGCATCAATAAATGAGGCAGCGTCAGTCGCATATTTTGACTTCCTTAATTTAGAAGCTTGATTTCTTTGAGGCTTTGAGAAATCACAGTCATAAAAATCTGATATAAGTTTTAACTTCAACACTATCCTGGGCGAAAAGGTATTGACATGCTACGAAGTTATGCTATAAAGTTTCGTTTTTCCTTTTGAGTTACGGAACCTTAAAAGAACTCGGGGTTCGATTGTACACTTGAAAATTATTCTTTAATTTTACGAATATACCAAGACAGCATCGTGTGATTGTGTTTGGGCCCCGTGTAGTAATCTGTATTGAGGTTGGCTCCTCGCAGTAAACGGATATTTGCTTAGACATCTTTTATTAGAGTGTGAAAAAATCGATCAGCCTAAGTCCAATGTACTTGAAAATGTCGTGAATCTTTTTTGCTAAACGCCACCACGAATTTTACATAGCAATTGAAACTTTCGATCATTAGTTTTATCTAGGAGCTTAAAGAAGTTTTCTTTCACTTTTTCTTTCGTTGATGTGATGAGGAATCGTGCGCTGATGTTGTTTGTTGTCAAACCCAGTTAAGGTTTAGAATCATGGAGGAACTACATTGTAAAAACGTTTGCCTCTTACAAATGTTTGTCGCATAAAAACTTATACATACACTTATAAACTATGTAGAACCATTTTTATTAAGAAATCCCATACATACAAGTATTTCATTGTGAATTATGCAAAGGAAATCAGACGCGCATGTGAACTGAATACTTGGATATGTGCCAACTATAAAAGCTCGACACGTTTCGGTTTCGTACTGCATTACATAAATTTCATTCAGTGTCACGGATTTCGTCATTCCACACTCGTGTCCTTCCTTCTTCACCTGAACGAGTGCTCTCAATTATTTATTTACTTGAATTGAACCACAAACAAAACCTCTTAATCCAAAAGGACATACACACACTTGAAATGATACAAAAAAAAAAAACAGCTGCGCTATCAGTCCCGATCAAATCCGGACATTGCCATATTTTCAACAATTTTTTCATTTCGCTTGCGCTGAAGGACATTAAAAGTATTTGGAAAACCAAGCCCATTGAAAGCCATTAAATGTGTGCTGCAGTTGGTCGTATATTCCCGTTGAAGGACGTCATACTGCTATCCTCCAAAGACGTTTCTATTTAGCGTCAAACTTTTAAGCAGGAAAAATACTTCCGCAACTATCTCCCCGAGGATGACCGACGACGTTGTTACTTTACAACTGTGTGCGTTGTGTGACTCTACTTCCACCAGACTAGGCGACACGAAACTAAAGCAATCTAATACTTGCGCAAAAATCATTCCACGCTGTCAGCATGAAATTACGAAATACCCGTGCAGCGTGAAGAAAACCCACCCCCAACCCATTGCAAGGACATTAAACTCGTTTACTTACACAAGTCGCAACCCCCCTGCTGAAATAATGTCACTGTTGGAAAATTATGCCAAATTCCTTGCGTTGGTCCTTACACAACTTTTTCCTCAGCCGACGAAGGAAGGAGTAGCCTCCCTTACATCTCTTTACTCGTAATCCTGACAACGTTTATGAATAAGAAAAAAAAAATCGTCCTCGACTCAAGGATACAGCTTTCTTTTGGCAATTTCACTTAAATTGTCAAAATTCCATTGCTAGGCGCTGGGGTGCGACACCGACACGGTTTCGGGGAGTTACGGAGCACGTTACCAACACAAAAAGTCAGGTGAATTGTTGAGGTTATGTTGAATTGCACTTGTGTGCGTCACTTGTACAGTTGGCGGGCTAAAAAGTTACATTTGTATTTATGTCTGGAGAATTTAATTGGAGTTCCGTGTGCCATAGTTACGCGCTGGTGAAGTTGAATAAAGGTGTTCGGTTGGCAATTACTACACTTTTGAGCATCGTTTTGGGTTTTGGGAACGGAAGTTGCCTTCGAAAAGATTTGAAAATTGAAATAAAAGAAAGTTTTTGAGGTGCGGCGGGGCGTGGCGTTCGTTGTAACAATGAGTTGAATTTGGGAATTTCATTAGAAGGTGGACGGAACGGAAGATGCATGTGAAGTGAGGGCGAAGTAACTTTTTGTTTAAAAAGTTTGCATTAATTCATGAAATTTTTTTTAAAAGAAGCACACTGCTGTCCATAAGTTTTCAAACAAGTAATTTTCTCCGCAATTATACGCTTATTTATCTGTATAGTAATTAAAAAGTTTTGCAAAAAATCGGGCAGAGTGCGAGTCGGACATGCACACGAAGGGTTCCTTACTTCTGAACAAAAAGCAACATCACATATAATTTTAGTTTTACATTTTTTAATGGCCTCCTTTTTTAAATTGAGTTGCAATTGGGAAAAGCATGTTTTTTTTTAGGGGGCCTGTTCTTTTTAATATATTTTTATTTTTGTTATAAGTTGTTTAAGCGGTTCAGGCGATACAGCGAAGCCATACTATTACGGTTCTAGTAGCATCGTTTGCGTAAAGAGACCTTAAAAAGAGCAGAACCAAGTTACCAATGGAAAAGTAGACTTTTAAGCTTACCAGAAAACCCACCGACAAATGAAAATTATTTAATCTTTTGCTCAAAATTTTACAAAATACATCATCTTGGAGGTATAAACGTACGATGCGGATTCTTCCGCTTCCATATTATTCTGAAACTTCAATATTAAAAGCTAGAAAAGCTTAAAGTATCGAAGATGACTGTGCATGAATCACCAAGTCTTAAGATCCAGAAGAGAAGCCAATTACCTTCGTTTGAATCAAAATAGGAGAACTGGGCTTTTGTAGCTTCGAAAATTTGTACCCGAAAACATTTGTTACGATCCCAAAACTGGGTCAACCAGCTAGATTGAGGAAAATATAATCAGGATTGGATTTGTAATTAATGGTCGAAAGCATTATCGCTGTTTTGAAGTCTGATGTTCAAAACCCTACTCCTTCAGTCAAGTTAGGTGCTGGTTCCTCAATTGTCAACGGTCTTAGTACACATCGATGGAATGAGGCGAAGAACAAACCTTACCGTCGTGGATTCACACAAACGCGCATGATTATGATGCGAAGCACTCCAAGCCTTGCTTGAATACGTGGGTCAAGAAAATAAAAGGAAAATTGGAATGGTCTCCCCGAAAAAAGACATTGGGCGTTGGGTGGATAACCTAATAGAATTGCCTTTGGACGAACCTGAGAGTAATATTTGAAAACAGTATGCAACATAAAAAGCCTTGAGAGATGCTGGAAAGTGGCCTGAAAAATATCAGTAAGTTGTTCGAATCTTTTTATTGCCGGCCAATGTGGAGCAAGCTAGAGCTTTCGATGAAAACGAGGTCTAGATCTATTTTAAGTTTTTTATTTATGTTCTTGGGTTCATTTACTAATATTTTTTTTATTTTGTCCCTTCAAATGAAAAAGAGAAAAACTTTAATGTACAGTGTACTCGCAGGTCGTAAATCCAAGTCATGATTGTACTTGGGCTGGCTGCTACTCCGGCGCCTTTTTCAACTGTTTGAAGGACTTGATTCCCGCAAATAACTAAAAATATCAATAAAACTAACAATAATTATAATTATTGCAATGAGAATGTTATTTGGCATCGGAATGGGACAGGCTTTGAATTTGAGAACGAAAAGATAGAGAATATCCCCCAAAATCAGCTGTTGACAGATTGAAGCTGCATGGATCTATAATGGGTAGGAACACAGCCTGATGCAGAGCTGCAATCAACAGCGACAACAACTATACTCCACTTAAGCTTGCATAAGTGCAGCTACAACGAAAAGGAGAATGAAAATGAATGCATTCAATGTAATCTACAGAATCGGAAAGCAGCAAAATTTCGATCAGGATATGTCCATCGCCTGACCAAAAAGGTTCGATATCTTTGAAGAGATAGAAGAATATTTGGTTGCAAGTGATAGCAACAAAAGTATAAAAAAAAACTGGAGATGGACGACGAAAAGTGCCAGAAATGCTATCAATCACTTGCAACAAAATACTTAAAAAGACATAACCAAACAGCTAAAATTGTGCACGTGGAACTATGATTGAAGTGCGGACTAAAAGGAGAGGAGCAACTACAGTAGCGAGCACAGAAATTGCAACACATAAAAAATCCACATCTCTTTTCAGTTCTTCGTTCTTTGTCAATGAAAAAAAAAAAACAGAAAACTAATTAGTTCTGTAAATAGAACTATTTGCTTCTTGTACACAGGTACAGAAACCCAGCAGATTGGGATTTCCAATAAATTGTTGAAAAATGAACATCTTTTCCTTTGCAATTGGTAGCAACCATTTTCAGAATTAATTTGAATTCATTATTTGCATTCATTATAGCATTTGTATTCATAGATATAAATACTCTGTGGAGCGTCATTTATTTTTTATGACTTCATGAATTCGCTTTGGCATTGAATCCACTAAACTGTGAAGATGTTCCGCTGGTATTTCATTGTACAAAACTTTTGCAAACACGTCATTGAGATGACGACAGATCTAGACATTTTCAGTTGATTTTCAATGTCAAAATGTGCCAATAAGATCCGGCGAATTTCCTCGTCAGTCGATTGTGGAAATTCCCTTTTCGATCATGAATTTTTTAATCTCTGAAAAAAAATTAACTGAATTTTTTTTTATTTTGTTGAGATTAATTAGTAAGGAATAAAAGCAGAAGTGCACAAAGAAAGTGGCTTAATATTTTGGAATGATGACACCGAGCATAGTTGCCTCGAAAAATCATATCGCCTGTCTCTGAGAAATGCATTTCCATTGGCGGTATCAAATGACTGTTCGAAATATTTTTGTATCCCTCCTCAGTAAACAGTTTCATGAAGCATAAATCTCTTATTCCGTAGTAAGAAAAACAGTCCAATATCATTTTGCCGGCCGAATGCGGCGCCGTCCGCGCGAAGCACTATCCAGTTCTTCGCCGCACGTACTGGATCGCATCTGATCCGTATATGCTGAATTTACTTTCATCGGAGAATATGTCTTTCTCCAATAAATTTCTGTCTAATTTTGATATTTTTCTGCTCAAACTACCCTAGATTTCATCATTTTCAGTGTCAACATGGCTTTTTTTAGGCCACAAACTCTGCTCTGATTTGTGCCGCTGTTGTAAATCGGTTCCTCATTGACAGTTGATGTAAAAAACCGATCACCCACCTCAGATGTCTTGCGAATCCTTCCCGTCCCTGTTTTCCGTTCAACTGTGTACGTTATTTTTTTTTGTTTTGTTACCTGCTCATAGTCGGCTTGTTGCTCCCAACCTTTTTGCTAATTTCAGTAACACTCAACTCATTATTATTCAACGCTTTTGATCTTCGGTCAATTGTTTGTAATTTGGAATATTTTCGAAATTATCAATTTTTCCACCACCACGTATCACTTTTAACTCTAAAATGACTCTAATTGACTTTTTGTACTTATAAACCTAATGAGAACCCTTAAATGTCCGTTCATAAAATTACCATTTTAGCTCGCTTACGATATGCCGCAGTTGTCATTAAGCTGCTAAAGTGGTGGAATGCACTTTTAGCGCAATATTTCAAAAGTGAGTTCAATTTTGATATTTTGGGGACTATTTTTTTGTTTTTCCTGTTTTTGTAAGTACCGCAGACGTTCGACTATTTTTAATTGTTTTTCTAGACATGGATGACATTATTATTGACAGAAAGAGGTACAACGCTGATGTGGTGGTGGATATGCTTTTTGATAATGACGTTTATGAAATGGTGGCCATACCGAACAATGGTGATCTGTCTGAAGATGAAAGTGAACGTGCAGATGACAGATCGGATGAATTGATTGATGAAACTCAAATACCGCAACGCGTAAGAAATCGATTTGAAACCAATTACACCGTGCTGGACGACGAAGCAATGTTTCTCAAAAATGAAGAGCTGGAAGTAAGTGATCTTGAAGCATCTGGAATTCCAGTACTTGATGTTGGTACGAGCCTTCTTCGCTTTCACGAAAAAGAATTAAAATGTTGGTTTCTTCTAATCCTGTGCCACTGATAATACTGCAACCGAAAATGCTCCCCTCGATCAGAATGACAAGGGCCATGTTCGCAAAGAATGCTCTAAGTATGAATAAGAAGATTGTTGTTGACATAACTCCAATGATTCTGAGAGAGCTCATTGGAAAAAAGGAAACTCAATGTTAAAGAAGAGAAAATCTCTTTTCTTGGAAACTCTAAATTGGAAACAGAGTTAGCAGATAATTTCGCAACTGCTTAATCATGTTTCAAATATTTTTTCACGGACGAGCTTATTACGAAAATAGTTTTGTAGTTAGTGGAACTCGGTTAATTTTGGCATTATTTATTATATGTCATATCACAATGATGATGAGGATGCAGTTGATGAGGTGCGTAATGTTATAAACGTCAATCGGTTTGAGAAGATTAGGGAGTACCTCCATATAAATGACAGCGATGAGTACGATACGAAGAACATACCTTTATTGCGAGGAGAACCTGATTTGAAGGCGAAGGCTAATATTGTAATACATATGACTCGTGAGGTTCCCCGTTTTAAAAATTACATTGTATGTATGGATAATTATTATGCGTCCATACCAATTCTGGTTTATCTGCGGACCCAAGGCATTCACAGCATTGGAACGATAAATCGCAATCGAATAAAAAAATGTAAGCTTCCCGACCCAAAGTTAATGATGAAATTGAATAGAGGCGTTTCAACAGAGTTTACAGCAAATATTCAAGGTATGGAGTTGACATCCATATTCTGGAAAGATAACAAGATAGTTAACCTTGTGTCCAATGCTAGCGGAACATAGTGTTGGTGATGACGTCCCTACTATTGAACGATGGGTTAATAAGAACAATGAAATAATCACTATTCCCTGTCCTCAAATAATCACAGAATAGGCCTGATGGATTCTTCTTTGGGTCCACTAAAAATTGGACTTAAAAGTCGAAAATGGTACATAAGGATATTCTACCATTTACTCGACGTTTGCTTGGTTAACCCATGGCTACTTTTTAAAAGGGCAAACCCCTTCCATATAACTCAGAAGGCATCCCGTCTACATTTAAAACTTTACTGGAACCGTACTGTATTATCGATCGCCAGGACATCAACAATCGGACAGATAAAATTTTGTAAAAAAGAATATAAGTGAAACGTTTCTGACCGGTACACTGAACTGTCATGACTTGCAAGACTATAAGGTACGAAGAGAAAGACGATGAAAATCAATGCCTTTCAGAAGAGATAAAACAAGTTTGGAGGAATCAAAAAGTTATTCCGATAGTGATCGCTTCCACGGGAGATAGCCTCTGAGACATTTCTTATAAAACTGATGATAATAATTACAATAATAATAATATAATAATAAAGTGAAAATTCTAAAAATTACTTCAACTTTTGTGACACAAAAAGAAAGTATTTATGATCCAATTTAACTTTTGGACTCCATTTTTCCATTTCGCTAGTTTTTTTTACTCGTAGTAACAACCACAGTCTTTAGCAAACTAAGCCACGAAACCCCCACAAAACTGTCTGTTCCCAGTTCATGTGATCTGGTGTAAGAAACAAAGGTTCGAGCTCATTAAAACACAAAAGAAATACTCAAACCGGAAGCTTTTCATTCTTTTATCACGAAAGCAATTTATACGTCCTCTGCGCGCTTTATTTGTATTTTTCGACGCTTGTACATGCCGCTCCTTGTACCTTCGCCTACAATTACAATCAAAATGATTTACTTGCAAACTCACTCGTACATGACATTTATTCTCACGTGCTAGCTCGGCCCTCCTCCTCCTTCCGCCTTGCATGCCAAGGCGTTGTAATAAACACGAGAATTCCCTACAAGTTCGCAAGCAACAACATACCAAGAAAACTGTATAAAAGGATACGCGATGCAATAACTTTTCGCTTTTAACCGTTCTCAGCCTTTTGTTGAGGGGTTCTCTGCTTCGTCTTTGCATACTTTCTGTTTTCACCCCATTCACGAGCCGAAAAGTAAAACAATCAAAAAATAAAACGGAAATGAAAAATCTGCAGACACTGCACTCAGCAAAAAAGGACCAAGCAAGGACGAGAAAATTTGTTCGCAATCGCAGAATGCATCGCTAAGTACAGAAATTCAATCGAAAATTACAAAGTAAATAAAAACAAAAAAAAAATTGTGAAGAAAGCGGAACCAAAGGGAACATGTAATGAAAATTCACCGAGAAGGGAAGGGCAAGGACCTACGAGTATCTACGGGTACGACGAGCACGGAGTACTTTCCAGCACAAGAAGAAAAATAATGGAAATAATTTCATCGATTTGAAAGAGGACTCGGGGGTTTGACTCCGTCGTGGATGCAACCTCCAAGCCTTGTGCAGTTTGTTTCCATTTGTTGCAGGAATAGTAACGAGTTGGCTTCTGTGGATCTTGGAGGGGTTTATTTTTATATTTAATCGGCCGCCACCGGAAAGAGTGACATCGTGGCGAGAGCAGGCAAACATCTTTGTTCGATGCACTTTGCATCGGCGGATGTTTACATTGGGAACAAAGCCACTTAGAATCCGATAGATGCATGTATTCGGTTGTTGATGAACCAAGGAAGTATTTGCTTCCTGTTGCAGCTGCTGGCAGACGTGGCAGTCTAATGTAGGCGCATGCATATTGTATGAGTTGACGGGGACTGGATGATCTCAAAGGAGTGATCCCTGCAGCAACAGTGTGCTGGAGATTGGCATAGTCATCAGCGGGTTATTGTGTGGATGGTAAAAAGTCTCGAGCGACAGTATTGTTGCTTGCTTATGTCCTCGACTTTGAGTGAAACAGTAATGCATACTTTGAGTGTCCTTGAAAAGGAGTATATCAGAAATAAAAAAGGACTTTAGCTGATTGACATTTGAACCTTCAGGTGAGTGATCTGGAAAGTATATTGCGTTTCAAATTTGCAAGAGTAAAATCAATTCCGAAGGACAAAATACATTCACCGTTAGTGTTGTTGTAGGGTTGGTTTTTGAAACGAACAAAAGCATCTGAGTAGGAATGGATTTTTGGTTGAAGCACATCGGATAAATTGACAGCGTGACGTACTCTTCTATTGAAATTTTCTATGACCGGTTCATATAAATGCGGCTGGATTTTCATTAAAATACCGCCAAATTTCCTCTTTTGAGGCGTTGGTGGTCGCGGGCTTGCTTGCATAGGCATTTGTCTTCAAGAAACCCCAAAGAAAAAAGTAGAATGGTGTTAAATCGCAAGATCTGGATGGCCAATTCTGATTGCAACAATGACCGATTGCACGACTAGGAAATGACTCATGCAGTAATTAAATAGTTTCTCTGGCTGTATGGCATGTGGCACTGTCTTTTTGAAACAATGTGTTGGTTACATTCATATCTTGTAATTAAGGTACTAAAAACTGGGTTATCATGTCACAATAAAGAATATCATCAATTGTTACTGCCTGACCTTTCGAAGAGCAATGGTCCGATAATGCCTCCTGTTTAAAATCCACACCAAACTGTCACAAGTGGATACATTAGTTTCTCAACATAACTCGAGGGTTTTCTTAGCCCCAAATGCGACAATTTTCAGTTCATGATTGAAATAAACTTTTAAAGCACGATGTTCCACGTCTATCGTGAGACGGGCCTCTCGGAGTGCCCAATTCTTGAATACGGTGCCGAATTGATGTTTCTGGACTGTCAGCAATACTCTTGCGAAGTGTTTCCATGTTTTGTTTTGAAACACTTTTGACAGAACATCCAGAGTGTCTGAGATCTTTAATGGATCCAGATTCATTGAATTTTTCAATGATAATCTTCACAGTTGATGATTTTAAATTACTACATATTTTGTACGAAAATTGCGGACTGTAGCTGACAAACCATTTTTAAATATTGCGTAAAAATGAAAACACGTTGTTCTTTCGTATAGCGCTGCATTTTTACTAACGCCGAACTGTCAGCCGTCACATTGTTGTTTTTTCCGTTGGCAACACTCACTCAAAATTTGAATTCTGCGTGATTAATAGCACACCACTTAGTAGTCAGATTAATGTTACTTTTGTTGAGAGTTATAAAATACTAGTGTTTTTATGCTAACTATTTACTGTACCCAAAAACAGATTAAAATATAAAATAAATACTCACAAAAATAATTAAATACGTGAAAAAATTAAAATAAATATATAAGTTAATAAATATATAAAAAAAAACGGCCAAGTGCGAGTCGGACTAGCGCACCGAGGGTTCCGTACAAACCTTAAGGAGTATAAGTAAAAGTTCACCCATCACGACAAAAATGTATAAATACAAATAAAAAAATAAAATATTGTAGGAGCAATACAAGCAAGCTGTCTGAAAATAATAGGACTACCGGTTGAAAATGTCGTTAATGCAGACAACTTCATATCTAAATACTCTGAGGTGAATTTTGACCATGACAGCTGTCACATCAGAAACTTCATGTCATTGTTTAATTATTTCAGTCTAGGATATTGGTCATTAGTGAAAACACACAAGTTTTTGTAAAGCCGTAAAATGTCTACATTTGTGCCATCAAAACAACATTTGCGGGAAGTTTTAATATGCTTGTTTCGTTTAAAGAAAAAAGCAACCGAAGCGCATCAATTGCTTACCGAAGCTTACCCGGGCTAAACTATAGATGTTAGAATGTGTCAGCGGTGGCTTAAGCCGTTCAAAGATGGTGATTTCGACACCGAAGACAAAGAACGCCCCGGCCAGGTGAAAAAGTTTGGAGACCATGAATTGGAGGCATTGCTCGATCAGGATCCCTCACAAACGCAAGAAGAACTTGTAAAATCACTTCTCGTCGCTCAGCAAACCATTTTCGATCGCTTGAAAGCAATGGGAATGATCCGAAAGTCAGGACATTGGGTGCCGTATGAATTGAAGCCACGAGAAGTCGAACACCGATTTTGCATGTCCGAAATGCTGCTTGAACGCCACAAAAAGAAGTCTTTTTTGCATCGAATCGTCACTGGTGATGAAAAATGCGTACATAACGATAATCCCAAAACGTCGGGCAACGTATGGATACCCCGGACATGCCTCAACATCATCGACGGCCGTTCAAAATATTCATGGCCTGAAGGTTATGCTGTGCATTTGGTTGGACCAAAAGGGTGTTGTGTATTATGAGCTGCTAAAACCGAATGAAACAATCACAGGCGAGGTCTACCGACGACAATTGATGCGTTTGAGCCGAGCACTGAACGAAAAACGGCCGGCAACGGTCGCAAGAACGGTTGAATTTTTCAGAACGGGTATCCATGAATTGCCAGAAAAATGGGAAAAATGTGTGGCTAGCGATGGGCAATAATTTGAATATTGAATTTAGATCTATTTTTCCTCAATAAAGCATTGATTTTTGAAAATAAACGACATTTTCTACCGGTAGTCCTATGTTTGCCAATATTTTAATATAACATGATAAGCTGTTCGAAAAATTGTGTCCCCTCCCCATACATAGAGATAAGTCGCGGTAACTACAATTATGTTTATAATCACAACTTAAATTTAGGTTTTGATTCCTTTGCGAGTAGTTGCGAGTTTCAAAATATGCGGTATAAATGGTTGTACCTTTGCGTTTTAGCATTGACTTAGAAATTTGTTTTATTTTCAAAAAAGTATGTGATGTTACTAAAAATTTAAGGCTCTATAAAACACTGCTTCATGCCAAATCTCTAGATTCTAGGTCAACGAAGTACACTTAAGGTTTTGATTCCCTTGCGATTGTCGAAAATTCGTTGAAATTTGTGACATAAACGGCTGTATTTTTTGATTGCGTTGGCTTAGAACTTTGATTTTCTTACAGCTCGACGAAGCTAACAAACATTGGTGGCACAACAGGTCATTTGAGGACCAAGGCCTAGCTTCAAAGTTGTGTGTGCGTCTTGCATTTTTTCGCAAATGGCGAGGGTTGAACCTAAGTATATTGCCGACTCCGAACGGCCACAGAAGCTTTTTCTTGACAGTTTGTACTCATCGGAGTGATTGTTAATCACTCGGATTTCACTTCCTTACCCGGATTTGAAAAAATATTTAAACAAAATAGAAAATAAATTAATATTAAAATTATTGAGGAACTTAAAAAGTGCAAAAAAATAAAACCAGTAATAAAGATAAATATATGAAATAAATAAATACTTAATTATATAAATGTGTTATTAGAAACAAAAAAAATTGTATATAAAAAAATAATAAATAAATAAATAAACTCGTAATTTTTAAAATTCTGTGGGTAATCAATTGAATATTTCTCTTTTCATAGAAGGAAGCACAATTTTCTTTCACATCAGCTTTATAATAGAATTAAAAAAAGGTGCTTTAATGTCAGTATAATTTCAGTATTCTGGCTCCTTAAAGATTTCAAGAGCGTTTATTCATATTTGTTTGATAGGAAGGTTGCAAGGACTTCTACTCTTTGTAAAAAAAAATATATGCTGTGCCTTATCCATGTTTACTCTGGTTTTCTACTTTTTGAAATGCTTTGTCCATATCATTATTGCATTGCTTAGATTTGCCTCAATTTTGACAGAAACCTCATCAGCGCAAATGGCGACTTATACAAGACAGGACTGTTCACTGCATCCTGAGAAACATTTGCAATATAGAATTCAATCTGGAAGCACAACTATTTACTAAGACTCTGAAAGACCTACATATATAATGGAAAAAATGGAAAATATAAGTTAAAGCACTCACGGCGATTTAAGAACGGGAAAACGGGTAAAACTTACCAAGGTTATGCCAAACCCCATTCGTACACCGTGAACCGCTCGCAAAATAGGCGGTGGCCTGCAGCGAGATATATTGTGCGGCGTAAATGAAATCCGGGTTCGAGTCCGATTTGTTATTTTCTTCTTTCTTTTATTTATTTTCTTAAATCATTGAATTTAATTATTTTCTTTAATTAAAAGATTAAATTCAAATCCAGAGGCAACAGGCTTTACATTTTTTTTCTTTTATTTTATTGGAGAGTATTTATTATTAAATATTTTTTTGTCCTTCCCTCTTCTGGAACTTTTTGTTTCTTTTTTTTTATTTAGAGATGTGCAGTTTTAGCTGAATTAATAAATTGATAGAGTGGACTAAAACGTGTACAATTTTTTTCTCTTCTGCCAAAATCGTAAGACTGTACGCATGTCTTTCAGTTTTTCTGCCAATAAAGAAGTGTATTTTGAAAACAGGTAGGAGAAACCCTAAGGAACTGTGACTTAAATTTAACAGGAGAAGACTAGCCTTCCTTCTTACCTTGTCGACAAGTTTCTGGATGACCCCAATCATTAAGATTTCCCAGCAAAAAACTGCTCTTTGTATAGAACAATAGCTGGGCTCAACAGCCGCAGTGAAAAGGTAGTATACAATCTTCGCTTGCAACCCCCATCTCGTCTTATTTCAGGACTATAACAGGTGTGATTTTAGTAGCACTTCCATTAATTAAAGGTATGCCCATCGGAAATCTCAGTTGGGTAATGTATCTTCTCAATACTTCTCCATTCTAATAATTCTCTTTGATAAAGTGCATGGTCATGTGGCTTAACCCATGACAAATCTCGTATCCACAGGGAAACCAAGACCTTCTTCGCTACTATCTTTCAACACAGATATCCAATCTACACTCTTAATCGAATCCTTTCAGAATATAAACAAAAGAACACAATCTGTTGGGAACTTGGTGATTCCCAAGAAATTTTAAGCCCTTAGGTTACCTAACCACAGAAGAGAGCAGATGATATTAAAGTTTATGTTCATCGTGTACTCCTACCGTTCCAACATCGAAACGCACAAAATAAATTCGAGAGGGTTAACATAAGAGGAGATGTTAAATATTGGAAGAGGCTTTATCTTTTTTTTTTGTTAGTTAATGGTTGTTATCTTGCAATATATCATCCGTATCCCTCATATGGTTTTTCTAAGTCCCTTAAGGATATCAACTCAAACTCCTGCACTTAATTTGCGTGTGCCATTTACCCTATCGTTTTGGACAAGCCAAACTCTCATCGTTGCGTGCATGAACGCCCAATGTTTGTGTTGGAAATTTTGTCGAGAGCATTCATGCATTCACTGAATCTAAATATTTTCTAATCGATTTCACTTCCTTTAAAGTCACGTATGTGCATAAATGTGGAACCAAATGTTAGTGGCATCACCACACACCCTGTAATGTGAATTGATCTGCTGCGCTGCTGTGTCATTAAAGAGTGAAATTTCGCGCTCCAATGCACATCGGCTGCACTGAAAGGGAAACTTCTAACGTTTATTTATGTAAACTATCCCAGAATGGTCTGTTAATTCCGAGGCTATGATGCCCCACCATGATGCCTTTTAATTTGCACAGTCGATAGCCACGTCGAAAGTTAATGAAAAGGATAAGCAAGAAGTCACTATGCAACTACGTGGGATACGCCTTGAATTGGAAAAATAGTTGAAAATGAATTTAAAGCAAATTTAGGGTTTGTTTGAAGTCATACTTTTTTTTAAATGGTTTCTTCGATTGCACTGCTTTTCACATTTGTGCATCATCGTAAGTTTTTCTAGCCACTTGAGTTTCACAACTTTTAAGCTACATTTTTTGATCATTTGAATCCAGTTTTCGTAAGATCTACGCTTCTGTGTTGCATAGCATGAGTGGGATAAGAAGAGTCTGGTATGACCAAATTTTACATTACCCAATGTCCAAGTATGTAATTGGGAATCAATATCAGCGAGTACATAAAATTAAACACAGAATTAATTCCAATGGAGGTAAATGCTAGAATTAAATACAAAAATTATACAAGGACTACAAAATCACCCGAATCCAGGAATACGGAGGTTCACGACATCAATCCGCAAACGATGTTAGCATCACACAGATATCTCAGCCTCCTGAGCGATTATCGAAAAGGAATGTTCTTTTGGTTCTGACACGTTTGAAAAAGTTAACACCGAGAGACATTGCGTTATTACAAGGATTAATACAGGATTTCATGTTTTTGTAAAACATGTTTTGAAAAACAAGATCTTCCTGATGGGAAGTTAAAAATCCGCTTGATCTGTCTTTGGGCCTGATTTGATAACCCACGAAAACCGGCCAGGCCATCTGGATTACTTTTACTTATATTTCCAGCAGTTAATGCACGGATATGCGATTGGGATTTGAAACCGAACATTTTTCAGTACACCCACAGTACACTGTCATTGTCCCGCGAATTTACAAGAAATACTCGTAAAATTGCCTCCCGTTATAAATTGTAATAAAATTCGTTTTCTTGAATTGACGTTCTGCTTCAATATTCACTCAAGAATTAAAGCCGACCTTGCGCTCGAACATCAACGTTTGAGACGAGGCAAAATCAACACATAATAAATTTACTGACACATAAACGTTCATAACTCGTTTCAAACCCCGTATGCAAACGAAGCGAAAGACTTTGAAATGATGTTAGACGTGAAACTACAGTGGAGCCCAAACGTTAAAAAAGAAGCATCAAGAGTTCCGAATCAGACTCAAAGAAATGCATCGACTTCTCGGAAAATATTCGAAACTGAGTTTTATCTGCGTATTTGAACGTACGGTAGAGAACTTTGGGGTTTTACCAAACCATGTGATGTGTCTAAAATCATTTCAAAACTAATCATAAAGAGCCAGCGTGAGTGCACCATCTCACAAAATACGAAAGATTTCTAGGGCTCCTAACCCGACGATTGTCAACGCAACTCTAATACTAAGACTCCGCTGTCCGTCCGTCTGTCTTGCCATCTGTCACAGGGCTATATATCCTGTACCGTTTTGGGTTGATACTCGCAATTCTCACAGATTGGGCTACTATGGCCTCTATTACAGAAGATACAAAAAAAATTACCGGCCAAGTGCGGGTTGGACTTGCGCAATGAAGGTTCCGTGCAAACTTCAAGGTAAGCTTATAGTTCGTCCATCATGGAAATCGCGTCTCGACGAGTTTTTCCGTTTTTATTTCTATAAAGTACCCTTTATGTTCTGATTCCCTTAAATTTGGTCAAATCGAGTTTTGATTTGAAAAAAAATTAGTTTGCAGATTTAAGTACAAATTTACGGTTTGCGTATTTTTCCTTTTACTTCTGCTAACAAGAAGTAACCTTTGGGTTGGATTCCCTTGCCACTATCAAAATATGCGACATAAAAACCGTATCTATTTAAAAGCTTATTTTCAGCTTTAACGGACCGCTGTTGTAAGAATTTGGTATTAATTTCAACTTGATAGCTTCACGCGTTCCTGAGAAAAAGGTAGGTTACATAAAGGCAGCCAACGAAGTGATTCCTTAAATGTTTAGTTTTTCCTTTAGAGGCACGGAACCTTTAAAAACAAATTAACAGAGAATTATAAAATGTCCAACCTCAACCTCGTAGATATCTAATTTTAGGACAAATAGACTGAAAGTCAATAAATTTGGAAATTTTCAAAAAGTAGCCTAGATTGTCGGCCAGTATGAGGTAAATTTTTCGACGTCAGGGAGGTCGAATTCTATTTTATTCGCCAATTTTTTTTTTGATACGATTCACATTTTATGAGGATATTTACAAAACTAATGAAAACGTCTTTTATATAAATGTCGGGCGGTAACTTATGTACAGCAGTGTAAGCGGAGCTTACAATTGTTCTCAAGTCCAAGTAAAGGTTTAGCTAGATGTTTTTCACCTCAAGGTGAAACAAAGCATTAGCTAAGCGTCAGTAATCGGGTTCAATTGGCCCTCTTGTACTCAGTTCCCTTTCGATTTTGATTTCCGTGCGAATATCAAAAAATTGCGGCATTCTACACATTATTCCAATTTTAAACTTGACAAACATAGCCTTGTTCCGTGTTTCCCTTTACTTGACTTATAAGACATTGCCAAATTTCATGATTCTAGGTCAACGGGATGTAAACCGTATGTCACGGCTACCAAATGCTGCGACAAAAACATCCCTATCTTTTGACTTCATCAATTTAAAAGCTTGTCTCTCTCAAAATCGCGACTCAATTCAAATGCTATGAAGTAGTCTATTAGAAATTTGGTAATAAAAAATAAGTACAAGTGTTGCATACCGTTTGGTGGTACGGAACCTTTCTTGACTTGCAGAAGTCAGTTTTGTTTTCATTATCCCTGAAGCATTTTTGTGATGTGAGCTGGTAAGATCATGGTGGATGTCACCGTTGGATATGTTTTTGAGGGACTATGAAAAAGATCGTATTTATGCATACAATCCGCAAACTTTTACGCTTTCAAATTGAATATTCGTCAATTTATGGTCGAGTTTCTGCCCGATATGTGTGAAAAAGTCGAGAAATCGAATCCTCCGAGGACATATTCCCTTCATGACGCAAAAATATATATTGCAAAAAAATTTGATCGAAATTCCAATCAAAAAGTAGCCAAGTGAGAGTTCACTCCCACGCGAAGGGTTCCGCGCCTATGCAACACAATGTTTTTTTACGACAGATCTTGGAAAAAACCTAAAAGCTCCAAATCGGTACTCACCACCTTTTGATCGATTCCAATGTTGTCTTTGACAGCATCCACGAGCCAGAGCATCCCCGCCAAGCTCGAACTTTTGTGCAGGATGGCGAAGCTGCTCTAATAAGCTCGGCAAAGACGTCACCGACCCACTTGATGTCATACAATATTTTACACAAGGTGATGCACTCCCTGCGAATTTTTCAACATTCAACTTGAAACAATAGTGCAAAGGTCCAGTTTCAACACCAGAAGCACTAGCTTTTAAAAGTCTGTCGGAGTGTTTGTGTGTGTCTGGGTGAGTGTTCAGACAAAAACGGCAAAGATGAGTTTGGCCGTATACGAGTTGCAAAATGTTTTTCTATTTTGGTAGAATTCGAGCTTTTACATTGTGTTGAAAAGACGAAATGATTGCATACTTTAAAGAGTTGTGAAGTTGCTCCATGAAAATAATTGTCTACTTTTAAGTGCTAATTTGATTTACGATTTTATGAAACACTTTCTTTATAAGTGGATCAGCACTTTTTTTTAAAACTTTATATCATTTTTATTATATTTTTGTTAAGAAGATACAGCTTTGTGAGAGGCGGAAGGACAAACGGACATCGGGTTCCTTTAGATTTGTTTCAAACCTCGAAACCACTAAATGGATGACCCTTTGATTGGCGCCCCACAACTACTTGCAAACTGCATCGATAAACGATTAGGAATTCATAGACAATCGTAAATGAAAGCCAATCGATTTAATTGACGCTCCTCCGACATTAACCCCAAGCCCCAAAAGCTTGCCATTATTATCGCCATAAAACCCATCGCCATCTAGCACAATATTGACCATAATAAGCGATCCACCCTGTGCATCTTGAATTAAGAATTACCAATGCGTGTGGCGTGCCCATTGGAATCATCGAAATCGAATTCAGCTATTCCCAGCACGTTCGCATCCTTCCATATATAGTATGTTACGAATGCGTAAATGTTCCCATTAAAGATGAATGGGGAACTCTGGCGACAATTTTTTCTTTTCTTCTTCCTTTGGTGCACTCTCTTGAGGTTTAAATGGTATCGCGACTAGTCTTGAGAGTGGCCTGATTAGTGCGTTACTCCTCGTTCCATTTCGGTCCACAATAAATTTTACAAACGTCCTTTTGTGGCTGGTTTTTTTTTTTTGCTCGCAATCCAAGTAAAGGTAATCTTTTGATCTGGTTATGAGTGTGCGGCATCTATCTACTATTGGATGAAAGTATCTAGACACCCAAGACATCAAGTGCGACAGACCATGCACCGAATGGAACGAGGGAAAGGCCTACGCACAGAGGAGAAATAAATTGGAATGTACGATGCCGATGCCATTCCTTATGTGGGCATACACACCATATGCCATCTGTAATGGAGCCTGCTAAGTCTGGAAGTGAATCTTTTCTTTAAGCCTGGCAGGTGGAGGATTTCGTTCGTCTGATTGGATATGATTTACATTATTATTTTCCTGGCGTCTCTTGTGTCGATCGAAACGAATACGAGTACGCGCGTGTGCTCGTTGGAAAGTGTTTTTTTAATAAAGCCAACAGATAGATGGATACTTTTTTTGGAAATAAAAAATGAGGCAAATGCGGAAATGGATTGCGATAGGGAAAAAGTGGTGTTGGAAGAAGTGGATGCCGCAGCATCTGAGCGATGAAGACATTTGAAAATTGTTTCATAAATACTAAAGTGAAGAGATTCGTCATGAATCTTTTGAAGGAACTTTAATTCAATGGAACTCTTGTAAACGGACGCCATGTACTTTGGGGAAGAGTTTTAGTTTTACGACCAATGAAATTCTCGATGCTTGTCGTTCGTAAGGTAGAAAAATATTAAATAAGCTTTATTTTTTATGTTCAAAAGGCGCATACATCCTTTGTAGATTTTTTTTTTGTTTTTTTCCAAGACAACTAAGCGGAATGATGGTAACAAGGAGAGCTACGTCGCTTTTGTGTCGCGCCAGGATAATAGACCATAACTTTTATTTGACAATTTGGTTGAAAGTATATGGCGCAAGTTTTAACAGGTGAAAGCTCTGCGAAATTGATCTTAATAAGTTAGACGAGAGTTTTTTATTGGGTGTGAAAAATTATGCATGCTTGGTCATTACATCAGTCTTCTTTTCAACAACTTAGCAGGAAAATTGTTGATAGCAAATCAACATTGGATAATTTTTATCATCATGTCTGAACACTGGTTAACTTAATTAGGAGCAGAAGAACTTCTTCCTTATCGGTAAAATCTGCTCTCTCAGTTGCGGACTCATATCTGAAGCCAATTTTTATCATGGAATTGTGTAAATTATAGATCCACCTTCGGATGAGTTGAAGAATTAAAACCGCACGTCAAGTAGACATTTAACCACATAGTGCTTATGGAAGATAAGTTTAGCAACATCTCAATGATGAACTAATTTATGCAATGCACCGAACCACCCTTTCTAGATGGCGGTTGTTGCTTGGGTTAAGATCCCAAATGTTGTCTTCCAATGCGTCAATTGAAGCGGGCTTGTCTGTATAGACATGAGCTTTAACATAGCCCCACAAAAAATAGTCTAAAGGCGTTTAATCGCACGATCTAGGCGGCCAATTGACCGGTCCCGAACGTGAAATAAAATGTTCACCGAACTCGCCTCTCAATAAGTCCGTCTTGTTGAAACCACATGTCATGCAAGTCAAGCTCTTGCATTTTGGGCAAAAAAAAGTTGGATATCATCTCACGGTAGCGCTCACCACTCACAGTTACGTTACGATTAGCATCATCTTTGAAGAAGTACGGTCCAATGATGCCACCAGCCCATAAACCGCACCAAACTGTGACTTTTTCTGGATGCATTGGTAGCTCTTGCAATGTTTCTGGCTGATATTCACTCCAAAATCGACAATTCTGCTTATTTACGTACCCATTGAGCCAAAAATGAGCTTCGTCGCTGAACACAATTTTTCGGTAAAAAAGTGGATCTTCGGCCAACTTTCCAAGAGCCCATTCACCAAAAATTTTAAATTGCGGTAGGTCGTTCGGCTTCGATTCTCGCACCAGCTGTATTTTGAAAGGCATCACATCTAAATCCTTCCGCAAAATTTTCCACGTTGTTGAGTAAGAGACGCCCAATTGCTGCAAACGGCGACGAATCGATAATTGATGGTCATCATTAACACTGGCCGATACAGCTGCGATATTTTCTTCAGTTCGCTCTCTACGTAAGCGTGTTGGTGGTTTAATGTCCAACAATGTAAATTTGGTGCAAAATTTAGTCACAATAGCCCGAATAGCCGCTTCAGTGGGTCGATTAAACTGACCATAAAATGGAAGAAGCGCGCGTTGAACTTTCTTAACAGAGCACACATTTTGATAATAAAATTCCATTATTTACAAGCGTTGTTCGTTTGTAAGACGATTCATGGTTAAATTATAGACCAAACTGAAGATGTTTGACAATGAAACAAAACACGAAACGTGCGTCAGCTGTTTAAACCAGTGTTGTCAAAAAGATAATAGCTAAAAATACACCCTTTATAATCTATATGTTTAGCAAAATTAAGGCTGTTATCAATTATAACGCCTAAATATTTAATCTCCTCAACTTGCTCAATGATCTCACCGTCAATTGACATTCTTAAATTACAATCTTGCCTGTTGTTAATCAGAATTTGCTTCGTTTTGCTGATGTTGAGTTTCAATTTGTTTTGTTTCAGCCACATATTTACTCGTTCCAGGTCTTCTTGAACACATATAACACCGCATCGTCAGCAAAAAGAACTAATTTCGCATTTTGTAGGATCACCTGCATGTCGTTTATATATATGATAAAAAGTAATGCTCCCAATACAGTTCCTTGCGGTACACCTAGGTTAACTTGAATTGAGTCTGATTCGACTTCATTTATTTAGACTATTTGGATTCTATTTGAGAGGTATGATGAGAACCAATTTAACTCTTTATTTTTTACACCGTATCGTTTAAGTAGAATATTTCGGTCAATCGTTTCAAAGGCCCTTTTAAGGTCCAAAAACACAGTTCACTATTTTTTTTTTTGGATAACTCTTTCTACTAACCCATAATTAGTAAATTAACAGCACTTTCACATGAATGATTTTTTTCTAAATCTTGACTGAATGTCTGTTATTAAATTGCTTTCTTTCGGATATGAACAGACTTCAAAAACAAAGACGAAACGACAGTAAAAAAGGATGACGATAGGAAGTATGCTCCTCGAATATAAAAATGCCCTTAGCCTAAGCGCTATCTACTGTGCTCCAGCGAGTACGCCAGTGGAACTATGAAGAGGAGAAAAGTGATCGTGTAATCGTTTTGAGCCAATAAGCAGCAGTCGGGATGTGAACTGCATCGAGGTGAAGGTTTTATTACGTCACGTTCATATGGTCAAGAAACGTGTGAAAGATGAAGTCTATGTACACTTGGTCGGAGTTTGCCAAAAGTTCGACGTCAAAATCGTACTTGAGGACTTCAATGCTAAAATCGGTAAAGAAACCGTCTTCGGCCGAGTGGTAAGAAAGTACAATCAACACGAAACTTAAACAGATAAGGGCTTCCGGATCATTGACTATGCACAGCTAAATCTCCTCAAAAAAAAATCCGCACAACAGCCTGGCAACACTAAACTTAATCGACCGCATGACGATTGACGCAGGATATTCGTCAAACATTTTGGATTTGGGAAATGTCCACTCTGACCACTTTTTAGCTGCAGCTCCATTTACAATCTAACAGCCCAATGATGCCAAGCTGCACCTCGTAGCAATAAGAATTGGATTTGGCATTGGACGTCTTTTTTTGATAAACGATCACGCGCGTAGAAGGGGTTATGACTACTCTTCAAAAGTTGGCACACAACGCGAGTGGAGGGCATCTGACAGTAAATAGGGATAAGTACTGATGCACTTTGTTTTTGAATTTCTGCGGATTGTATACCCAGTGTGGTAGAGCGTTTCACATTCGTGTTGTGCGGCTAATAAATGAATGTAAGATCGAAGTTGGGCTTGACGCTGCCGTTCCATTTCAATGGCCGAAGACGACGGACGTGAATTTGGAAACGAATATGAAAAACTGAGAGTACTATCACCAGCGAATAAGTGGATTGAATTAAATGAAGCAGACAGAAGATCATTAATGAAAATTAAAAAGAGAGTCGGTGACAAAACGGAGCCCTGAGGAACACCAGCATTTATATGGTGGATGTCAGACTTGGCACCGTCCAATACTACTTGAACTGAACGGCCCTAAAGAAAGTTTCTAATCCATTGAAGAAGAGATTTGTTGATACCAAATGCACTCATTTTCGACAAAAGAGCCCGGTTCCAAACTCTGTCAAATGCTTTCGAAATATCAAGCGCAACAATCTTGATTTCAACAAAAGATGAAGATTGTGGTTCCACATTTCGGTGAGATAAACCATCAGATCACGAGCCGGTCAGTGAGGAGTTTTCGTGTTGCCAGATACTTCATTGGCTGACGGTTTATCAGAGTTTCCATGACCTTGGAAAACAAGAAAAGATTCGCCTACAGGTTACACAATGGTTTTGCCAACTTGGAAGAACACCTCTTCAGAAGAATGGGGGGAATACCATCTGGACCAGCGGATTCATTGATGTCAAGATCTATGAGTACTCTTGCTACTGTACGAGTGCGGTTATATATCCCATGAAAAAGTTGACGCGCTCGAATACAGGAGGCGGCAAAGCAGGTTCTTGAAGTGTTGAGCTGGCGGCAAAATGAGCCGCGAGAAGATTTGCTTTGTCCACAGAGCTGACAACTGGAATGTTATTGAAAACGAGTGTTGGGATAGAAGATGAGATACAATTTTTTACATTTTTAAGAAACGACCAAAACTTGGGACATTGTAGCACTTTTGGACTCAGCTTTCGTTCGTGGGTAAATTTTGCACAACGGATTTTGGCATTGCAGTCATTTCGAGCTTGTGTGTACCTTTTTCGGGTTTCTTCAGATGGATTGGTTTTGTAATTTCGAAAACTTAACTCCCTCAACCTGATAGCTTCTTTACAGCTCGAATCGTATAACGAATTTACATTTATTTGATTACTTTCACTCTGTGAGGGATGAAGTTACTCATGGCAAGGCGACGACATCCACGTCGCTATTGGAACTGGTTCTTTAAATGTTGGATTGTGGTACGAGAAATAAGCCAATATGGGACAGTGGTCCGACGAGGCTATGTCTAAGGTGTATTTATCAGGGTGGGAGGTAAGAAACAAGCCAAGTATGTTGGCGGCATGACCATCAATGTCTGAAAACCGTGTGGGCTCGTTTACAAGCTGGGCTAAATTTCTGCAAAAATTGCAAGGTGAACAGACAAGGAGCTATCCGATTCTACTCTTAAGTTTTTACATCCATTCCAGTTCCAGTGCTTGCTCATAAAAAACCTTGACATAAATCAAATCAGCTTTTAATGAACATCTGTTTGAGAATACAAATGCTCTCTTCGTTTCCCATCGTACGTACATCCTTCCGGAGGGATTTTCAAAAGCAAAGACGATCCATTAAAATATTCAAATGTTTGCTTTTGACATTTATAGATGTCCAATGAACTTGAACTGCTCTGACAGTCTGAATGACACTTTTCCAATTGAATTACAATCCCCCACCTCCACCACCCACTTCGCTAGAAATTTTATCAGATTTCATTTGAAGTCCTTTCCGAATTAATCTCTGCTTTATCCTTCCACTCAGCAGCAGAACAATGGATTATCAAAACAAAGTCATTTCCGTAATCATTTCTTAATGACACTTTAATTAATTAAATTTTCCAAGTCCTGCTATGGCAGTAGCCAAGCATACAACTCTCCTTGTAGCTGCTTTAGCCTCCTGGGAAATTCATTTAAATGTATCCTTTTTCAATTTCGATTTGACCATTTATTGGGAGTGCGCACATAAGACAGAAGAATATTTTTCTTGGGTGTAAGAGCCACTGGGACTTGCTTTAATGACAATGGGGTGACCAATGGGCAAGACTCAGTCGTAAAGATATAGAGCCGGACAAGGTCCTCCTCAGTATTAAATGGGATTTTATTTGGTCGTAACTTCAGAATGTCCTTAGGAAGCTTTTGGTTATTGAAAGTATATGATTGATTGTTGACTGGATGTCATCGTTTGGATGGTATTGGAAGATTGAAGTATTGAATTCCTTTGATGTTGAAGAAGAAGAATAAAATAAATCAACTTCGAAGGACTTCAAGTATTTTAGGAACAGGAGGCTAATCTTTCATATTGCTAGGTAGTTGTTCGATGAATATCGTTGTCTGTTCTGCAAATATTGATGGAATCTACTCTTACTTAAAGGAAGGTTTGAACATCTGAGCCATAATCAATTCCTATAAGACTGTGCAGCATTATGAAATGAGGTTCCTTAATAAACAATTCATCAACTTTTTCTGTGGTGGACAAGGACGACACTGAATTATCAGACTACTCTGCTTTCGTCTTCTTCAAGAGTATACAAACGTCTGTCACACAAACTTCTCTAGTACATAAAATGAAACTAAGGCTGGTTGGTATTTGGATGTTGAAACCAAGTACTCCTGCGCAGAAAAATAAATAACTTTCATTCAAACAGAAGTATAAAAGTATTAGCACTTGCAGTGACAGTCAGACTGCACAAATGACGTTTGAGACCTTCCATAATTCACTTGAACGCAATCCCTCTGCGTCCTTTTTGAATATCTTAATCACAATAGCTACATTTCCTGATCTCCTGATATCATAACACAATATCTTCAAGAAATATGTCCAGCTGCTGGGATATATAGTATATGAGAACGATATCAACATCATCGGTTGCTCCAAGCGCGCGGCATAAAAGGTTTTAACGGCAATTGGAGAACAGGTGATAAGAGTTGGTCTTGAGTGGGCCCAAGTATATGTTGCCAACAAAGAAGGAAGCATCCGTCCACAGCAAAGGACAAAACGTCAATGTTGGCAACAATAATTTCAAGTTGGCTATGGAGTTTACCTACCTCGGAGTAAATATCATCACCACGAACGGCACCTTAGTGGACATTCGGCAAAGACACGCCCTGGGAAACCGGTGCACCTTCAGTTTGACTAAATAAATGCGTTCAAAACTCCTAACGGAAGAAGAAATGTATGTTGTACAAAATTTAGATCCAGCTAGTTCTGCTAAATGAGGCCGAGAGAAAAGTTCTTCGTCAAATATTTGGTCGAGGTGAGCGACTGAAAGAAAGAGTGAACTTAATGAGCTGTATGAAGATGTGGATGTAGTCCAAAAAGTCAAAATACAACGACTACCTGACTGAGCCACATCGAGCGAATGATCAATAATGTTCCAGAAAACAGGATCTTTGAATCACCGCCCCCAGGTTCAACGACAAGGAAGACCGAACAAACTAGGTCAGTGGAAGAAGCATGTACGGAATCAACAAAAATGGAAGGCTGCCGTATCTCAGGCAGAGACTCTTCACGGATGTGGGAAGTAAGTATGCATTGTGAATGAACATGTCCCACAAACCACTTATGGTCAGGACCCAATGCCCGGACAAGAAATGTATGGCGAATCAAAATGTGTATAGGCCAAAAGGTTTTAAAAAATATGTGTATTAGACCATCGATGGGTTACTAGACTTACTCACATCCTTATGTTCAACAAAAGTAAGGCCTGATCTTTGTAACGTTGGTGAATTCGATATTCTTTATCCTTTTTTACCTGTTCCATTGGTACCTTGCCGTCCACAAGGATGAAGTTGTTTCCAGCCAAGTCTGATACAGTTTTGAAAAAAAGTATACGACAGCTCAAAATCAGTTCCGCTTTAATCTTTTATGATTTCAGTGCTTCAGGCGGGACCTGATTGCCTATATGCAAGTTGTAATACCTGAAACGATTTCAACTTCGTTTCGAGGATCCTTAAGAACAGCGGAAATCTCTGCCTTAAGTACCCTTCTAGAGTCCTATGGTGTCCTATGTGTCGAGAAGAAAGTGAAACCCGGGTAGTTCTTCACTGATGAATGCTATTGAAGATTAAAATTCTTCTCCATTAGGGACTTTAACTCAGATGACTCATAAGCTGTGCCCAAAATTGGTGCTTATAGGCAGTATCTGAATACAACTGAAGGAAGCTGCAAATAAGTGATGCGCCTAAAGGTAGCATAAAATTGATTAAAAGAGAACGTTTGGACCAGTAAATTAACAAACAAAAAAAAAATAGACAAAGAAACACACAATCCAGATCAGAAATTTGTTAATCCAGATGTAAGCTAAAAAAGCAGCATGGAAATTAGAGTTTTAGTTTAACCGATAAGGAGCTGGACATAGAAAGAAAGTTTTCAGTTCAAGAATCAGTATCAGGATCTTCCCTGGTTTTGATCATATCCAAAAGACAATTCGAAGTCGCTGCATTATTTTTGTATTTTCAAAATAATAAAGGCAAGAACAGCCTTAAATTTTCGCTCTATTCAAGGCTAATGTTTAAAGTTGTTGAGGTTTTTTTTCCTCATAGTTTTCGATTTGTAATCGAGTCTTTATTGAGTCAATGGTTTCATTGCCCGATGGCTTGTACCATTGTTCAACTGAAAACACAAAATACTTGTATGAGTTTCATTTAAAAATAAAATAAAACTTATCAAACGAATTCCGTCATCATTTATAAAAATCCAGACAGTGCACTCTTGTGAGTGTTTTGAATCATTCATTGACTGAAGCTGAAGCGAATAAGCGAGGAGTAAGCGAGGGATGAGATTTTTTCGTAAAATGTCTCACAAGGTTGACAGACAAAAGCCAAAATGTTGCAATCGACGTTGATTTGACAATTTCGGAACCTCCCTACATTTTTTCACTTAACTCACTCAATTCACACACTTACAGGGGAAGCAGTAATTCAGGCCAAAAGTATTGAGGAAAGTGGCTTTAGTGGGATTAAAGGACTTTATAATTAACTTGCTGTATAATCTTTTGGATCAACCAGCTAAACAAGGCATAAGGACCCACTCGAATAAGCGACACCAAAATCAACACCCAAAAATCCAGCAAAAAAAAAATGTGAAACGAAAACCGGGTCCTGAATGCGATTCCAGACATTGACAATTGACGTCATTATTGAAAGAGACTTCAAGTTGGAACAGCTCATTTAGTGATCTTAAAAATTTCTGGAATAATGTACAAAAGTACTTAGGCTCTGTAGTGCATAAAGACAGTCATCTTCAACGTCAAAGAAGTGCTTTCATATGGACTGTTTGAAAGCCAGAGGATGATTGCGAAGCACTCCGATTTTATCCAATCGAAACAAAAGCTAAAGTTAATATGATGAGTTGACTTGTTTTGAGAAATTATAAGTCCTGCCAGATTTATACCTTCCATTGTGAATTCGGAACAAGAATCGTGGTACCACGTGGTCCACTTCTTCTGTGACAGTCTTGGAACTGAATCAGAATAGCAAACTTTTGAATTCCTCATTCAGATCACAGTGCAAACAAACTCCTTCAGTTTGTCAACAAAATTAGGATCAAAACTCCTCACTCGATCGAATCACATCTTCATTACTGACCCAAATTGAGTGAATGGGCAACAATACTTAAAGAACAACCGATCGTGGATCCGAGAAAGCTTGGTGCAGTTTGCCCAGAATAATAGTTTTAGTTCAGACTAGACTAGCCCCTTTAAAGCGATAAAAGAATGTAGCGTATTCTTCGCCACCAGTTAAAACGAAAGCTTCATTTTTAAACCTTTAAGAGCAAATCCAAAAAAACGCTGATCAAAAGAAACAATCAAAAAGGAAATTAGATCCTTTTCTTATAATAATCTGGCACGAAAAAGGTTATACTGCTCTTGCCAATGCAGATAACCTTATGATATCGAAGTCGATAACGTTCGATTACAAACATCATCGAAGCGGGAGGACCAGACAATATAATTCATGATCGAGGGGTAAGTCGGCGTTTGGGCGCAAAGCAGTACGAAATGCTTTGTTAGAAGATCAAAACAAAGGTCAACAGCTTCATACATAGATTGAGGAAAAGAGCATCAGAAATGCATAAAAAAGATTTTCGAAATTCGTATGGACAGACGACGCGGAATTTGAAGCTGTCAGTTTGCTGAAAAATTGAAACTCCCAAGATGTGTGGTCACAACAGTCAAGCACATGAAGCCCTTCTGCTGTATGCGAGACCTCATCCATATCAATGCAATCGGGAATGAGGAGACGTATGGCCAAATATTTGAAGAACACACTATACCATGTGAATTGTTATGATGTTTCTGGACTTACATTTATACAAGACGTGGATCAATAAGACTAAAAAGGCAAAGTTAAAATATATGATTCTACAAAAAGTTGCCCGACTGAACTCCTAGATTGACGGTCAAAGTGGTGAGAGAATGAAGTGGATTTTTTGACGGATCCAAGAGTTCTTGGGTATCACCATTGTTTCTTGAAATAGGTTTTCGAAGGACTGAAAAAAATTGAATCATCTTTAAAATAACTTCGATTTAAAAAATTCAGCTGTCTCTTGTTTGCATTCGCTTACAATTCACAGTTTAAATTTACTTTTAGCTGAAGTGAAATTTTCCAGATTTTTGTAAGATTTCGTCATCAATCTACTGTCAATGTTATGCGTTCACAACAGAACAAATGACTCTGATCGATCTCAAAATTCAGACTACCATGGAGCTCCCTGAAAGCACACGACATCAGCGCATATGAGCACCCCCAAAACACGACATGATAAATGCTCAAGACATTGGCATTCACAATAAACTTTAAACTCCACAGAGCTGTTCAAAATTTTATAATATCTAGGCTCATTATGCGTGCTTTGCCATGGTTCGCTTGGAGCGCCTGGATTTAGAAAAGTTCTTTTTCAGAGAATTTTAAAGTGACAAAATTTGGTCGATATCATTCTACTTCTAGAAAAAAAAACTCCTCAATTTTATTCATTCAAATCCTTTGAAAATTCTACACTGACATTTGTCCGATGCAACGACTCATACAAACATAAACATATAATTAATGCGCAAATGCCATTTAGACCAGAACCTCGGAACCAAAATCACATATGCAAGGCAAGCCAAGTGAAGAAATTTCCAGCCCTACACTTTTGAACCAATTTAACTGAGAAGCCACACACGAAAAGTTGAATTCCTTTTGGCTGGTGCCGACGCAACTTCATCCAGAGCCGCAGCCAGTGGCATCCCAGTTAAGCATGTCCAACAAAAACACAACCCTCCCATATGCATTCTTGGCATCCGTATTCAAAATGAGAATTGTTTTTGACAAATAGTAAATTAATGTGTTGCTCTGGGAATGAAATTTATGGCTCGCTACGCTCGATGCCGCAGGAGGCAGGACACCAAACTAGATACAAAAATTTACTCCAACCGCACGCATTCGAGTGTAGCTTAGTATCTGGTGACTGAGATTTTCAAGGGAGTTGCCTCTGCACAGAGGCGCACGTTAGTCAGTCAGGAAATTATGATTTTAAAATGAGTATCTTTAAATGAACTCCCAAACAGTTGTGCCAAACAGCACGAAGGAGGACGAAGTTTCACTTAAGATGTGACTTGTGATTGCTTGGAACTTGGAAATTTATGAGCAAAAGCAATTAACATAGGACGTTCGGTGCAAGTGAAATTTTAAAGTCGCAAAGGAGCTGAAAACTTTAGTTTTTGGTGCGTAGGTGGGTTAATGTCCTCGGGCCGGTTTCAACTTCCCCATTTAGAAGTTCTTGTTATGGTTTCCTTTGATTTTAGAAAGATGGTCCCAGGTCGACTGATGAAGAAGGATTACAACTAACCGAAAATTTCCTTAGAATTTATTCTAATAGGCTCCTGACTGAAGCTCTGATCTTCGGTATCAAAGCTTTAAAGAGTAGAGATTTAAAAAAGGTTCAAGCCTTTGAAAATGATACGGACTGAGTCGTCTCATCTATGACACATGAAACATTTTTCGAGCGGCGGGCCAAGTGTAATCTTCCACATTTTCAAGGCTATCATATTGGTTAACAAAATAATATGACAGACACGTGCCAACATGAAGGCAAGACGAGCGTCGACTGCCTCAGTGTCAAGAAGCAAACAATTCACTTAATCCGCAGATCTCAAATCTTTACAAATAAACCGATTTTAAAGCCGACTTTCTATCGTCACCTTCACCTACGGCTTGAGGTCCACCGTCTAACTAAACTGGCCTTCGAATGGTCTGCAATTGGTGCTAGAGGTTAAGCCTTATTTTTTTTTTGCATGAAACTGATGGCCTATGACTCTTGTGAACGGCGCGATAACCATCAGAAGAAACACATTTCCGGTTAAGTTTCCTTCACTTTTCTTCGAAACTTAATCTCAGTCGAGTCATTGATTGTCCACACCACAACGTAGCATCTCCTTCAATCAGCCTGCTTAGAGACAGGACTGTTTATCCAACGTTGCGTTTTTCTCTCCAAGGTCCTTCAAAATTGACCTGCTTCCTGGCTTGTCATCCAACTTTTAGGTCACTTAAAAAGAACTGGAAGGGAAGTATTTTTGAAATGCCTGCTTTGTTACATTCGAGATTGAATTAGAATCTTATTTGGTTGGAAACCGGAGTCGCCTGCGTGTAATCAACAGCTAGATAGTCTTGAAAAAAATTCTGGAACAAATATCCTTTGGCCTGCGATACATTTGCTATGCATACAAGATTCAAGTCAGAAATAGTTTCCAACCGCTGTCTAAGAAAAATCTTACCAAACCTCAGCTCAGAGCCAAGCTTCGAAAACTTCAAATTCAATGTAGTCTCGTATTAAGAGGCTAATGTTATCAAAGGGAATAATTTGCTGATAAATCTTGTTGGAATGACCTGATTTTCGGGGCCTAATGGGATGTCTCAGGGCCTTTTTCCACCCCATTGTTCTTCTAATTTTATCCTAGATTTTAGATAATAGTTACAACCGAGATGTCGCAAGTAACGCAGTGGTTAGCTCGACGTACGGAAAAGAGACAGTACTATATAAGGACTCTTTTTGATTAAGGGTAGCCAATAAGGAAAAGATTTGCTTTCAAGTCTGGTCGGTTTACACAGATTTCTTTAAGGTGTCTGAAGTTCAGTTCGGCGAAAGACATAACTTAGGTATAAGGTCTAACTTGGAGCGTTCGCCTGAGACCGGTGAGTTGTATTTTAAAGGTAAAAGAACTAAGCGTATTTGCCTAAAAAAAAACCGTGTCCTGTTTTACACTACCAAAATAGCTGCAGGTGAAGAAGGATATATGGAATCCCGCGGCTTTTACTTCCGATGCTTGGAGCATGAAAAGGACACCATCAAAATATCACCAGAGGAATCAAGGCATTGTAGTTAGCCTTGTCACAGTGTATCTCTTTAAACTGGGAATCATCAACTCGTCTTAAGGAGATATATACAAACTTTTCGAAGGGTCTCAGCAAATAGTTTTAAGGGCTTGTATCTAGATTTGGAAGGAATATCTTTCTTACAAGTTGAAAAAAACCGCTCTGACTGATATCTCATGATGACAACATAAATATGAAATGATTGAAAATAAGACGTTTCTCCGAAAAAGCCGCTCCTGACTTTGAAGAAATATAAGACTCTGATTTTGGAAAGAGATGCAAGTCACTGGCTCCAGATGTTTTAAGATTTATCTTCAGACTTTAACAGAGCATCGTTGACCGGGTATAGGATATCGGCAAATCAACCTCAAATGCAACCTAAAAAATAAGCATCATAAGGAAGAAACATCCTGAATCCTTAAAGGATTGAAAAATAGAGTGTTGGATGATTTTGAGAAAGCATTCGATTGAAAACCAAGAGAGTTTTTTATAATTTACTTCTCGCCAAGGGATTAGGACAACACAAATAATGTCATTTGTAAAGACCATGCAGGATAAATTTCGACGTGGTTTGAAACTCTGCTAAATTTGTTTGCATTGGATGGAATCTGAACTGTGACCGAGAATTCTATATCGACTTTTTTGCATTCGCTCAATTCGTAGTTTTATATTCGTCATTGATTTTTGTGATTTCTAATATAACGAGGACTCTGCTTTGCTAGTAGTATAAGGGTAAATGACATCAACTTCACGAGCCATGGAAGCCCAGTATGATAAGTCGATAGGTCGAACTTTCGCTGTTCGATTAATAGCCAGATTTGAAAACTAGATAAAAGTTCAAGTTCTAGGATTTGAAGATGAGACTCATTAACTGATCCACTTCCAAGGCAGGCACTTCACCATCTGGGTTACACTGCAATGTCGTTATTCCTTTGCTGGTCATTGTTGTCCAAAAGTATATTCCTACTTAAAGAAGGCGGCACTCAAATTATTATATCAGTTATTTGCTGTTAACGAAGTTTGGCATCATAAACAAGGATCAAACTTTCTTGCAACGAGCACCTGATGAATGAGTGCACGAGTATTGCTGCAAGCCAAAAAAAAACTGAGTGCATATGCTGCCCGTTTTCTGACCACCTCAGCCAGTTGCAAACAGATTTTTTCAATGGAAAAGCTCTTTCCAAGTTTGAAAACATTCGAATACCTGAGATTCGCGTAAGCGTTGTTAACTGATGAAGTTGCGTGGTTCGTAGAAATGGCCAAGAAAAAAAATTTGACACAGAAATTTATTTCCAGTCCAAGGCACTATTGAATTTTATTATGGTGAACAAGTCACCATATTCAATCTACTGGTGCCTCATTACAAAAGATTCAATTTATCCTTTTCGAAAATCAAGCTTCCTATGCTTCCTTGACCGGAATTTCTTTATGTCTCTATCCTTTGCATTGAGTCATCTTGGCATTCCGTTCACAAAGATATTGTCTCCTTTAAGGCAGCTGTCAGACACGCCGCCGTTCGTGTCCCCAAAATAGAAAGAATTAGTGGCAAAAGAATATCTTACAATATCCTAGCACGATTTAATTAAACAAAGGCATCCGCACTGACTACGTGACCAGTGTCCGAAAAAAAAAAACACAAAACTGTTCCACGGCCGACTGGGACATTACAATACAAAACACCAAGTCAAGGAGTCGTGTCCCTTCCATGACTGTGTGTTTAAATGTGCGGTCATGTGGAATCAGACTGATAGTGGGGAGCTCCAGACGTGTACGTAACTCATACTCCAGATGCTCTCACGGCCAACTATCATGCACGTGATTTGATGTCTCTTTCTCCATGGAGCGACATTAGTCTCTAATTGCCTGGTAAGGTCTGTCAAAGTGTTTTAAATAAAGTTCCAGGGAAAACATTAAAAAAAACACTATTTTCCCTCTCCACTCTCGTAGGAATATGAAAGCTTTGATAATCGCGCAATGACAACTACGGACCAGTGAATGCCATGCACGTTTAGCTCAAGGACTTTCAAGTAATGTATTTAACGACACCACCCTCCGTTCATTCTTGTGTTTAGGTTTTCGTTCCTTGATCCTTTGTCAGTGGGTTTCCTTCTAATTACATTCTGACCATTATCAAGCATCGGTTTTGAAGGGATAGGTTTGCAACCCCCACAGGCTACGCCAACCCAGCATTAAGGATAGGATTTTAAAATCAAAGAGAGGCAAGGATTTTTTTTTTTTTTAGAATTTGCGAGGGTGTAGCTTTGGCTTACCGATGTCTCTAAATACAGTGAAACAGGATTACTGCTACGAAGAAAGTATCTTCAACGTGGGAGGATTTCTTTGCCAAGGACACTTGAGTTGAAAATTTTTATATTTTTATTCAACTTTGTGAACCGTTGCGAAACTATCACTCATTTCGGTTGAGGGGACACGCAACCGAAGGAACCCGTCCAAATGCCATACGAAAGCTATTTCTCTTCCAAGGCCAGCAGCCTTGTGTTTCGTCTACACAGACTGACGGGTGTACAAAGGAGCACAGCACAGCTACGTCGAGATTGCGTGGGGTGGAATAATTTGGTTGGTTTGAGCTACTCAAAGCCTGTTGACAGGATATTTTGGTTTTTTTTTACAAATGAAGTAGGAAATTATTTTGCGATTTAGCGCCGCCGTCGAATCAGAAAAACAAAAGACAAATAAGCTGGGAGGCACACTAGAGGAGGCAGTCGGATACAGAAATTTTGGTTTTGTCTCGAGAATCCTTAATTATGTTTTTGTTCGTGGAAGCTGATGGCGGCTGTCGTTAAACAAAAATTCAATCTGTTTTTTTTTTTTTAATTAATGGTAGGAACCTTATCTAGACGGATGCTTAGGGAGTGGCCCTACGATGTAGTTTGATGAATGGCAGTGATGGGATTTCAAGGTTGACTGAAGACTACAATGACTTGTGTTTCGTCTCAGGTTATGATTGAAGAAAATAGGTTATCGAAAGGTGGAAAAAGCTGACAAGTCGCAATAAAGGATAATTAAGGAGAAATATTATATTCCACGGTGAATGGAAATCTAGGTCGTGAAGGAGCTTGCGTTCACCACACAAGCGTGTCATATTCAAATAAAGAACCAATTCTTAACAAGGACCAGCAAGAATAACGGGTTTTATGTGTTAAGGAAATAAACATAATTTTGTACCTGAAATTAAATTGGTTACATTGTCAAGTGAAATTGGTAACATATGCCAGCTGGTCAAACACTAAGGCGCTTAGCAGTTCGCTTCGAACATTGCCAAAAGGCGTCCAGTTCTTGTTCCGGAGAGAACAACGTATCTCTGTCTCTGTAGACGTGGAGCCGTCAACTTAGGCCAGACGATGCGGACGTGCAATAGAATAAGCCATTTTATCTGCAGCGGACCTAAGTGAAAGAGTTGAAGCAGTTCGCTTTCAAAGTGCAGACATTTAATCGAGTCTAAGCTACGCTCTCGCATTCCTGAACCTCAGTGACAATGCGGGTGAGTATGGCTCCTTCTGAATTCAAACTTTGGGGGCACTGGGAATTCAAATGTAATTCACATCAACTTGAAATGAGGTGTCATCAGTCCTAAATACGATAACTGCGACTTGGAAGACTTTTAGGAGTATATTCAAGATGTCAAAGACGTACACGTTGTCGTAAAAGCAGATCGAAGAATGACCATCAGGCAGCAGCTGAGGTAGCAGGGGTCGCGTATGGCAGTGTTCAATTAAACCTTGTCAACGAATTACATATGAAGAAGAAGGTCTCTGCTCGTTGGTTGCCAAAAAGAAGAAACGAATCAAAGTTCCAGACAGATCAGCAGAATTTTTTGTCACCTTTCATCTTTGACGGGACCTGCAAACACCTCGAAGCGACACTCTTCACCGATGCCGAAGAAATTCAAAGTGTCGAGTTCGAGCGGGAAGATTATGGCCCAGTTTTTCGTGACGATGCAGGAGGGAATTAAGGAACAATAAAGAAGCAAACCGCGAGCCGGTTCATAAACAGGCTGTTCAAGAAACAGGATTTGAAATGTTTGAAAATTCGCCCTATTTGCCAGATCTACCTTTCAGTGACTTCTTCCTTTTTCCACGGCTGAAGGAACACCTTCGGGGCAAGATATGTGAAGATAGCGAAGTCATGGCCGCGGTTGAGGCGTTTTTGATGGGTCAGATCAAAGAATTTTTTTCTTAGGGTTTTTTTGATTTTGAAAAAAGATGAACTGAATGTTAGGAGACTTTGTTAACAAATGAATATACCTTGGTTTATATTCATTGTCATTACTTTTGGATTACCCCTCGTAATTCCATCAGGACGGAGCAACCGGTAACACAATCGGTGAAGCTTTGAGCATTCTGGGAAGCGTTCCTTCTCGTTTTTGCTAGTAACAGTGGCCGGCGAAGTTGCCCAATTTGACAGCCCCAAACATCTTTCTCTTGAGATTTTTGACAAACTCTGGAAGCTTTCAAAACGAACAGCGGAGAAAACACTTTTCGTCAAAGTACGAGGAGTATTTTATAAAGCATGATTTTTAAGACGAACCGATCGAGGACTAATTGCTAAGGATGAATCTTCGTTGAATATTAATAAAGGTGCAGTTTGTGGAGTTGATAGTTTTTTAGAAATCGATTTGATTGTCAATAGCGCAATTTTTTTCGCCGGAATACAGCGCAAGTCTAAGGGTCAAGTCAAGGCTTACGATAGGTTTTAATTTTGACAATGTAGCCGGACATTCTTTCGCTATCCAAAACCTGACAGATGAATTAGTGCACACTCTCCACCGAAATACATCCACCAATTTTAAGAAGTTCAGTTTGAAGACTATCTGAACTGAACAGCTTTGCTGTCTTTAAGCTGTTTTTATAATTTTAGGCCAACGTAGAGCCCTATGCGCTCTCAGAAATGTATTTAAACTAGTTATAAGTGAAAAATTTTTGAAAAATTGTACATCAAAAATATATCTGAGCAATAAAGATTAAATTGTAAAATTGGACAAACCCTTGAGTGCCTGCCAAGGAAGAGTCTCCATTATCTGGCCACCTACACAACAGCGCTTTTGTGCAGTCTTTTCTTAAGATCCTCAAGGTGACACAATTCCTGGCAATTTCACAGATTTGCCAAAATATTGTATCGTTCCACTCTTCATCCATCTTTGCCGCATTTCCAATACAACAAAATTATGAAATCCTTTTATAAGCCGCAAGTAAGCTTCAAGACTGTTTTTATAACGATACGAATTGAAAGTCTTAAGTGGGTGGGAGAATATGCTTAACTTGGGTTTCTTCATAAGCCTCTCTTGGTCATTGTCGTTTAGCAGCTGCTGGAAATGGTGCTTAAATCAACACACAGTTCCCTTTGGATCATTGACATGATTTCCTTTCCAAAAACAGAGAGGCTGGCCCATTTTGAACCTTGCACCATGGCGGAAAGTAATTTTATTTCTTTCTCCTCGTTCAGCTCTTTACTCTGTCTTTGCTGCTCGATTTATAATGCGCTTCATCTGTTGCCCTCTTTTCTGAAAGGACTTGTTATCAAACCACACATGTCTTGTTCCCTCTCTATACGCGATGTCCGGTATGCTGCGCCGTCCATGATTGATGCAGTTTTCTAAGCAGAGTCGACATTATGCCCTATGCTAGTTCGCACATCCAGAATGATTGACGTGTGCCTTGCGTCAGTCAGCACGTAGTAGATTTGGTAGTTCGATCGTTTGAGATAGGCAAGAGGAGCTGTGTGGATCCTTTTGTCATAAATTCTTGTAATAATAGCTGCCGTAAAATCTGTTCCCAAAGATCACTCCACCAAAGGCTTTCACTTTGTCGATTTTACCAGCTGCGTCGTATCTACTTCGGACAGACTCCTTCTTAGATTTCGTAGAATTCCTCTGTGATAGAAACTTCAGCTTTATCGGTGCGGACTTTGTTGACTTTTTCCTTTATGCGGATCACTGCCAGGCGATAGCTTGAAACCAATGCCCTTCATTTCCAGACATTTTTCATACGCAAATCGATATCTTTTTGTGGCAGCTTTCTTTCGAACTTCGTGGTATCCGATCCTATCCACCATATTTCCTGGATCCCAGATACTGCCTGAGAGTCTCCTGGGGTGTAGAGTGGCCTTACACTCCAGAGGCAGTGGTCATAATACTAAGGGACCTAAGCGTTTCCAGCTTGCTTACAGCTTGCTCTCTCATAACAGGAAAGGTTTGACTTAGTTGAGTTGCTAACCGCCATCTGCATGGGTAAGTTCTGTGCACACTTTGGTTCATCATTTACTGGTCGCTAAGATGGCTATTTACGGGCGCCATAAGGCGGCTTATCACCTCAATAGCCAAGGACCAGGGATCGTGACAGATTTTCGTTTGGTTGTGAAGAATCGGCTTTATACCCTGTTTGTACTCCTCCGTAACATTGCAGAAGTTGAATCCTCGAATGTTCCCAAAGACCTGATGTCATGTAACCATGAGTTGAGTGCTTCGTGTCTACTTTGGCATGAGACTTTTTTTTAGCGAGGATTTTTAACTCGACCAAACGTTTAAAGCTTCGTTACCATTAAGGGGTTAATCGGTGAATCATTGGCCAAAAGAATCACGACAACCTTAAAGCAGTTCGCCTGACATTCGGGCTTGGGTTGCCGGCTTGACAATAGCTATAACCAACTTTGTAAATAGCCAATTACTTACGGTCATCGAGGGAAATCTACCAACACCCACGTACGCCATGTTGCAGACAATTTTACACTTCTGAATCCTGAATCCCTGACCCCCGCAAAACGAAAGACACACACTAACACGCAGGCACACACACAGCCAGTAAGCTGTCAATATTTGTTTGTAGAAAAATTTACATCACACGCAATTTAATTTGATATCCTTTCAAATCCTTTCTACGACATCCCCATCCTTAGCCTCTTAAATTAATTACCACCCCGCAAGGAATATACAAACAGGACCAAATCGAAAATAATATTTATTCCGTGAAAGGACCAGATTTATGGCAAGCAAGATGAGAGCGAGCGAGCGAAGGACGACTCGTAGTAGATTTTTTTTTTTGCCTTTCTTCCCCATCTGCTTTAAGGTATCCTTTTTCCATTCTCGCGCTGGTTACTCCAAAAAAAAAAAAATACGATAATACTCGCGATATATCTTTATTTTCGTACCACCGAGCCCCCCCAAATTTGTCCTGCCCAACCAACCGTTACGCGTTCAATCGATTTTTTTTGGCTGTTTTTTTTTTTTACAAATTTTAACCAAACAAAAAAAGGACATTTTGTAATTTATTTGTCTGTTGTCCTTGTGGAAAACTCTTAGCGATAACGTTGTATCCTGCACAACAACAACAACACCGCTCGCTCGCAAGCGAGATAATGTTCAGGTTTACCGTTCAGCTGATAATCCTCGACAGCACAGCGGGATACAAACAAGGACTCTTAATGCGCTTGTACTTGTGTGTCAATAATTAATTAATTATTCCGTATCTCCATTGATGCTCAATAATTGCTACGCTACTCATAGATACTCACGGTTTTATCCTCGGGCGAAATGTGTGTGCTCTTTTCGTTTTTTGGATGAGTGCTTTGCTCCTCGAGGAGTCGAATTGAACCGTCAAGTGCAGCAGCAGCAGCAGCAGGAGCAGGGATCCTGATAAAAATATTCAAAATTTTCAAAGGACTTGTTTTATTTTCTTTTTCACGTTTTTACTTTTTTTTTTTTTTGCGCACAAAACACACCGCACCCAGGATCAAGTGGAAGGATTTTTTATACAAAAACAAACGGATATCCTTTTCGGATTTTTCTTTCGATTAGATAACAATTTGATTTTTCATTTTCGCGCGACCAAGGATACGTGTTGTGGAAGGGATATTCGAAAAGGAAACACCGATTTAACTAAACTCACACCATTAATTGGGAAATCAAAACACAAGTGGTGCAGAGGCTGTTCTGGTTGAGAATCAGAATCAGTAAAAGAATCGGGCACTCGCGGAGCAACTTGCTGTTTGCATCGATTCCTCACGCAGTTCACGGCCGAACTGGATGACAGTTGGATTGTCGTGGAGGCATATACACACACGAGGGGCAGTCGACACAGACTTTGTCAGTTTAGCAATTGCCTTGCCACCCAGCACCCAGTTCCAGTCGACCGAATGTGGCTGAAGTTTTCCTAGCTGTCGTCGTTTGTGTTGTGGTCTCTTTTGCGCCTGTTGCTTGGTGGGGAGTACCGTGCGAGTGTGGACGAGAAAAATAGAAGAAACTTTTTGAAATGGAAAATCTGCGCAGGTATTGGGAAATTTCAAATTCGAAGTGTATTTCGAATTTTAGTACAGCTATTCACCGCGAGGGGGACAATTTTTAAAAGCTCGACCTGGCAATGGTTAGTGAATTGAGTTGCTGAGATCAAGGTGCCTTTAGATGGTTTTCGGATTGGAATGGAAGATTCTTGATTGAACTACTAGATGGCAGCGGGAAAGTGATTTCCGGTGGATTTCCATAATTAGCATGGCTTAGAACCAAACTCAAGCTTTGTTTTGTGTCGTACAGGTGGCGGGGTATTATATTTGAGTAGATTTTAAACAATAGGGTTGCCATCTGACAGAATTTTCAACAGAAGAGGGGGTTTTGTTGACGCAAGGTCTCACTGAACTGAAAAGTTTATGAAACAATTTGATTTTGGTTTCTCAATTTTTAAAATTTATTTTAACACAGAAGGAATAGATAAAATTATCATAAGAAAGGAATTACCAGTACGCATTTGTTTGGAGGCAAAATAGCTGGGGCAACATTTTCTACAGGCGTGTTGTTTTGCCTCTAAGGGAATTGGTATTCTTAACAATATGACCGAAAGTTTGCTTGGGGGTGAAGCGTTGGCCACTCGATTTTATGTGTTCGAAGTGCCTTAGAGCAGGATCCCATTTCTCTTTTTCGCCCTGAAATTGTTAAAAAGAATGACGATAGAAAAGAAAACACGAAAAATTTTTCCGAATTCCCAGCATGTTTATAGATAAAGATGAAGGGAGTCACATTTGAATTTTTCCAAATGCTTTTGGTCTTTGTGTAGTGAGTGCAGGTTGATCCTCGGTGCACCTGCTCTGATACGAGTTTTGTACTCGAGCGTTGTAAATTGAAGTTAAAGAAACTTTTATGTTCGTGCCAGACTCATACTTCTTTTTTGGCACTATCGAATATATGGTCAGTCCGACAAAGGACTAAATTTACACAGATTGAAAGCCGTATGGTATCAGCGACGCAAATTTTATTCAATGAGGTGGTGGCGCATGAGAAACGTTAAGATTTATTTGAAAAATAACATTTTTCGTTCTGATTTAATTAAATCATGGCATTTATTTAAATTTAGATTATGGCTTGAAAATATGTTCACATATGGGCACGAGTTGACTTGCTCTTCCCAGAGCATTTTTTCATTCCTTTTTTTTAGCCCTAGCGCCCTCACTTCTATTCGGATATTGGCCTTAAGCTGTTGTATGGTTCTTGGCTCATTGGCACTGACACCTTAATTTTTAGGTAGCGCCAAAGAAAAAAATTAGAAGCCATTAAATCAGGCGAATGCGATGGTCAAATGAAATCAGAAAAACTCGATATTATCCGATCACAAAAATTTGCCTCAGAAGAGCCATAGTTAGATGAGCTGTGTGAACTGTTCTGCAAATAAAAGTTAGTTATCGAGTTATTCAAAAGACAGAAAGTTCAACTGTCCGTCCAGCTGATCCAGTGCAAAATGATGCAATCTTTTTCTTTTATTTTTTCCCCGGACAGGGGAAACCATTCCGTGTGAACGAGAAATGTCAAGCTTTTCTTTTTTACCTATTTTTTTTCCATGTCTTATTCAGGCCGAGAGAAAGTTACAATTTACAATTCTGCTTTACCATTTGTTTTTTTGTCAAATATCTAAGTCCTTAACAGGCTTTCTTACTAACTAGTTTTATGTTTCTATATATATGTGGGCTCGACAAAAAAGTAACGAAAATTAAGGGGTTTTGACAAAATAATATAAAAGATTGAACATTGTAGTTCTCTTGACGACTTAAGTCTTTTTTTTCTTTTTACTTAGCGACTTGATAACCAACCCGGCTAAGCTTTCTTCAAACAATCTCCCCCTCTCCTCTTTTTTCTCCCTCATTGACATTTCCTTTTCTTTTCTTGCAATATTCTTGTCTTCTCTTTTTGCTTACATTCTTATTTTTTCATCTTTTCATTTCTTCTCTTATTTTTACTACAATATGAATCGTCTATTACAATTTTTATTTACAACTCTCGAACTTATTTGCATTTTGGTCCTCTGAAAATCCAGGTTCCTACACTCGGCCATCCTGCTCTTCGTCGGTCTCCGACGAATCATCGTCGCTATCTGATTTCGTCCACGGCTTCATGTAATCGGAAGCTGATGACGTGATGTTTGGCGCCTCGCCGGTGTCAATCTTCTTGACGTCATATCGGTCCTGCCCCTTTACCCTAGTCACCTCATATGGCCCATAGTACTTGGCACACAACTTGTCACCTGGAGCGAATTTCCTTCTGTATTTTTTTCCAATTTGGATCTTTGCCTGATCCCTCATCTCCTGACTCATCTTCGATCAGCTTTGTAAGTTATCCCTCTTTTCCATCTGCGGTTTTCATCTTCACTCCCAGCAGCAGCTCGAATGAAGGTACCATTTCAGTGGATCTTTTGATGCAATCTTCGAGAGCACAGCAGTGATGGCTCGGTTTAAGCGCTAGACCTGACCGTTCCCTCTTCGAACGCCGGTGGTTGTAAGCACGTGCATTATTTTCTGTTCCTCACAGTAACTCTTGAAGGATACTTCTGTGAACGCCGCACCTCGGTCGGAAATCATTCGCTGTTGACTCCCGAGGTGATCGATGTGATAAGTATGGAGAGGAACATCAAACTTATCAATCTGCCTCAGCAAACTCTCATGCTTCCCCGCCTTTCTCGAAGCAATGATGCAAGGAACACAATTTGCCACCACCCCTTCAACTTTCTTCCCCAACTTAGGAATAAAGTAGCTCTGGCTCAACTGCTTCACCATTCTACGTGCACTAGTGTGACCCTGACTGTGCAAATCCTTGATGATGGAACCTTGGATGCTTTTTGGCGCCACTCGCAAATAGTTTCCGTCAACAAACTTTGAGAGATCATCACGCCGTAGGAAAATAATTATCGAACTCTCTCTCTCAGCAAGACTAGACTTCAATTAAATTGCAGTGTTTGTCCTTCTCTTGCGCTTGACGAATCCTGCAAAGAATTTCGGACTCAATATACCTACTTAAAGCGTCTGCGTGCTTCATCGCATCTGCTGGCTTGTGGTTGACAGAACAGTCGAAGACAAGACTGAGTTAAGACACGACCAAGAATTAGCTCGTCTCTTAAAAATATATCCTTTTTCTTTTAAGGGAATCAGTAAAATTTTAAGCCTCGAGCCAAAGTATCTGTACTGAGCTCCATCATTTGTAAATCTTAAACCGAGTTAACAACTCCAATAAAAGAAGAACATGCATCTCATTCTAGGATTAATGTAACACAAGTCGTACATAAAAAATTGTACCCTACCACTCTTTGTTTCCACCACCTGCTTACTTTTTTTCCTTCCCTGTAACATCCTCTGTTAAATCCTTCAATCAACTGCAGCGTATTAACGTCACCGAATTGGAAATTGCCAGGATATTTCGTTGGTATAAAAAAAATTGGAGGGAAAAAAAACACCCTCAGCGGAGAAAAAATAACGTCTAAGCGCGTGTAAGGACATTCTGTTCGTAGCACCTTGCCACATGTGATAACCGACACCTGCATCCTGTAAATTCTCAATTTTCAAATAACACCGCGAAAAAGAATAACAACGGAATTGCTCTCGAAATTGGGTGACTTAATAAAACACAAAAAAAAAAAAAAAACAACAACACATCCTTGGTAGAACGAACGTGGAATTCACAACTCACGAGTCATCCTGCACAAATTGTATGTTGCGCTAAATTTGTTGTTGATGTTGTGTTTAACTTGTTTGGGTTGGATTTTCCTCCCATCCCCCATCTTCGAGTTCCTTTGTCGTCCTTTTCCATTTAAATAGGCAATTTCGAAACGTGATTTCGTTTAATTTCCACACACCCAGGCGCGTATAGTGTGCTGTAGCCACATACGAGGATATGCGCTGCCGTTGTATGTTCAATTATTTTACCTTCCTTTGGTATAAGGCTCGCCGCGTGTTTAGGTAATCTAAAAAGGAATAGCGAAAAATGAAGACGTTCGGCGGGAAAGCAAAAACAAAAAATTGTTTTGGTCCTCTGTATAATTTTGGCATTTCCACCACCTGTTGTTTACTTACCACCGCGACTAAGGGTGGCGGTATACCCCCATTAGGGGTTTCACTTTTAACTTTATACGCGCGTGTGAATGTGTGTGTAAGCGCGAAATGAAAACATTCACCAGGTGACGCTAAAATCAAATTACCACCTTCAATCAAAGCCAAGGATAAAAGGATACCCACACTGAGCTAAGGAAAAAAAAAAGGTGTATACTTACATCCACGACAACAACAACAACAAAAAGGAAACGTAAATTGTAATGAAAGCAAAGAACTAGGAAAGGGATGGATATCCTTACAAGCTCTTGAATTGGGTGCTGCAAATGAAAAACGTAAATTAGAGTCGAAAGGTGTGCCCCAGGACGGGGCAAGCGGATGACTGACGTCGTCAATGGTGGAAGGGTGGCAGAGTGCTGGTAGCTTGGATTTTTTTATGTTAAACAATTTTGTAATTTCTGTGCCGAAAATTACCTCGGCAAGCGATTTCATTTCTTTTATTGAAATCCTTAAAACGGATTTTACGATGCCATCAGATGTTGTTGACTGGGCGGTAGGGCTACCGATTAATTTTGAAGACCGGCGGGCGGGCAGTGGGAGAGTCAGTGTGTAATAAAATGACGGCAATATTCAAAAGGTTCATTTTCTATTTCATTTGTTTGCTTTCTTTGGAAAGCGCTTAAGACGTCGTTAAATGAAAAGCCGTAAATTCTCGAGAGTCCGTTTTCAGTATTCAAGCCAGAGCAGAGTGCAATGAAGTAAAGTGAATTTTGTTTTTTCTTTTTTGGGATATGAAAGTCGTTTGATGCCAAGCAGAGGCTTAACTAGGGGGAATAACTCAATTCTTAGTTGCAAGGCAATGGAGGGCTTAGTTGGGCTATAAAGTCGAAAAGGTGTTAATTTCGCACGCGCCAACTTGGCATCAAATGTCCGTTGGTTTTTTTTTGTGTTGTATTCCTAAGAGCACTGAAAGAAGATTCATTTAATTTCATTTTAGATCTGCCGATATTGGAATTGCTTTTCTGCGTTATTTAACTTGAACCAGAAGTTTGGTTTTTGCCTTGCTTGTTGAGCTCCTCAAAGGCCTTCGACTTAGTCCATCACAACAAGGAGCGGTTGAGCTTGTCAAATAAATAAAAGAGTTTTTCGATCGATTGTAAGACTTCTTACTTACGGTGCGCCACAGGGCTCAATCTTAGGACCAATATTGTTCTGCATATTTATTAACTACATACATTAAGTATGTAAGGATGTGTTGGTTAATCTATATGCAGACGATGTTAAGCTCTATCTGTCCTATCAGCTGATTATGATAGATCATCTTAACGAGGATCTGCTAGCTATCAAAGAGTGATCGGCTCAACGAAATTCAAAGTGCTGTCTATTTCACAAAATTCTTTTAGTTTGAATCTTGTTTCGGACATATGGCTAGCTATAATCCAATCGAGACTCGCCGAACTTATCGTCCCAATCATTACGTACGCTGAAGTTTTTTACTGTAAACGTGATTTGTTGTCAGAGCATAAACTCCAAGTAGCTTTTAACGATGCGGTGTGATATGTTCATGGGCTTCGTAATTTACGACCGAATTTAAGCAAGAAGAAAAGCTTAGCTTGACTCATTTTAAGAGCTTTTCTTTTTTGACTTTTCTTAGGACCGAAAAAACTTTTCAAATGATCGAAATTCAGTGTTGTACAGCGGCTGTAATTTAATATTCGAGCGTTTTTGTGAAGAAGATATTAAATACGATCCGCAGGGATATATCCAAGTAGAACTTCCAGCAGTTGCAAAGCGATAACGACCAAGAGAAAGAGTACGATGAAACCCGAAATTCGGCAGATAGTGTAGTTTTCCCAGAAGTTGGAAGAAGTTGGATAAAGAGGACAAAGGCATGCCAATTGACTGAATAATTACCTCTTTAAGTCCCTTTTACAAAAAAAACCAATTAACGTGTCTTGCAAGATCCAACCCAGTATATTGTGAGAACGTCTGAAGGCTTTTTGCAACGCACAAGTTGGCTCATACTAGAGCACCGACGGATTTATAGCAGACACAATTTGCACGTTACACCAATTTTTAAAAAATTCATCGACTTCAAGAACTTATAGTATATGACAGCATTAAGGATCTGGAACCGCATTCGAAAACAAGGCATGATCTGCAGAATGACTGAAGAATATCAGGATTCCGGCAGGAGAAGGTTTGTCATGTTAATTGTTCAACCGAATTGTTGAACAGGTATTGCGCTGGACAACATAGAGGGAAATATCTGTTCAAGTCAGTTTTTGGGGACCTCTGTTGGGATTCGAAGATGATGTTGACACCATGACTCGAATCCAATGCGCCGTCAATGACACTTTCACTGTGATTGAAGAAGTGGGCAAAAGAGTTGTTCTTCGAATACAAAATACTGCTGAAAAGAAATTGATCCGTCGAGCATCAGTTGGGACAAAGCACCACTCTCGATACTTTGAGGTAATAAAGGAGAACATCTAGGAAAAGCAGAAATGTGTCGTGTCTCTCAATCCTCCAAGGGTCGATGCCCTGATACGTTAGCAGGCAAGTAAGTAAGCAACATTCAACTATTGTTAATTAGAGAAACGTCCCGTAAAGTTCGTCTAGCCTTTGGACATCATAAGGGACCTTCTTGTACGTCTTTTGTTCAACAAGCTAGATAAACTAAAAATATGACTGTCGTAGATCAGAGTGGAACCAAAGTCTAAGTTGTACGAATAATATTTACATTTTCATACACATTTCTCCGGATCCAACCACAATCTCTATGCCGAGGGTTCTGACCTAGAATCACTTAGAAATCAGCATCTAAAAAAAGGGTTATCTTAGAAGTCTTTTATGTCTTGAAAATTCACGCTAATTAAGCAAATTTTCCATGAAAATTTTTTAAAGTTTCGTTATGTTATATTGGATGGAAAATTAACATCACACTGCAATTAGTGGAATATTCGAATATTGTATTTCACATCATTTTAAATGCTGATTAAGTTTTATTCTATGATGAAAAATTGGAAAGATCTTTTTATTTTCGCTTCACACAGTGTATATTTTTAATTGTTTTTTACAAACTACACATTTGTAAATGCATACTTTTTTGTAGCTTTTCGTTCCACAAAACAAATAAAAAAAATTAAAATTTTTGGATTTTAAGAGTAAAATTCACATGTGCCGAGAGGCTTCAAACTTTACTCAACCAAAGTGAAGAATAAATTAAGAAAATCGAGCTAAAATCTGCGAACTTCACTTTTATTACAATTGAATCGAGTCTTCTTTCTTTTATTTGATTCACCAAACAAGTTTGAATCAACATACGTTGGAAATTTCAATCGAATCTTTTCGAAATTTATTTTGCAAGGGATCACGAAATGAAGCTCAACGTTATAAGAGAACGCAGAGATCATCTCTCTGAATTATTATGAAGAGTTTCCATGTTTTAATCACTGCAGTCCTTGTTATAAAATATTGCATTCTTCTCCTCGCGGGTAGAAACCAATTTTCAGCAACCCACAACTGAAAGAGAGGATCACTCAAAAAGATTCCGCTAGTGATATATGAAAATAAATATAACGATGATGGATAAAAATATTGTTTCTTCATATTTTCAAAAATCACAAGCTTGTTCCGTTTATTGTCTTCCGTGATCGCTTTTTATGTTCACAATTTTACGAATTACGGTCAAATCACAATCACCGCTTTTTTAAAAATTACCTTTTTTAAGCTCTGCTGTCCGACCGCACGTCTTTCAGAGCGCTGTATCTTCCGCTTCAGAATATGTATTACTATCGACCTATACAAAAATCATGCTTCTTAAAGTCACAATTTGAAAATACGACAAAGAAAATTAGCGTAGAGTGTTACTTTTCTAGGGCCAAATGTAAGAGATGATAAAGGAGTAAAGCAACGTTTTCTCCGTAGACGAATTACCCACTAATGGAACGTAGGGAACAAAGCCATTTTACGATGGTATGTAACCCTTCGTGTGTCCATCCGACTCGCATAAGGCTGTATTTTTCCAATTAAGGATAGTTGCTTTCCATTTTCTAGGGTCCTTAATATGCTGTTTAAGCTGCTTAGAACCCAACTTCTGATATCAGCAGTTATTTGATCTTTGAAACAGATGTTTCTTCGTGAGCCTGCTGGCTCGTGTTCGGAGATATTCATAGCTCAATGGTTGTCATCCAATTGCTCGAATTTTCCGAGTAATTTTAGACCATCCATTTTTGCCTCCTGAACTTGATCTATGTCACAGAGTTCGCGTTTGTTCCTTTGTCTAACTTAGCCTTCCTCGCATATCGTATTTTCTTTTCGAAGGTCTCTTAAGTTGCGTTTCCATTTGGAAACAATTTTGTGTCCGAATTCTCGAGAGTTTTTCTCAAGTAGCTTTCCATTTGAGAGAGAAATTTTTTGAAATCTTACGAGTTGCTTGCGAGATTTCTGAGAGTTAATTAGCGCATACCCGTGGGCACATACCTTTGGTTATCGAACTAAAAGGACGATGATGAGGACTCTAATCTCACCAGAGAGCTGCAAATCGAAGATCATCAACATTTCATTAATTTTTTCGGTTATCAAGTGGTCAAGTGGAATATGTTATTCAATCTGCTGGACCTTTGCAGATAACGAACTATTGTTTTATTCGCCAATTTCATGAATTTCGGCAAAATATCACACTAACGATCCCGAAACCATCATTAGGTGGAAAATGGTTAGGAAAATACATCAGCTTCAACAGCGGATTTCACTTTTTAGTGTTCTCTTGTAGAAATCATGATGCAAGCTGCACAGTTCACCGGGCTTTTTTCTAAGGATTCTCAAGTCATCTTCGAGAGCATTTTCCTCATCACTTTATCCTGAATATGAAAACGCTTCAATTAGTTTCTTTATTCTTAATTTTTTCTTCCTTTCAGTTTTAGAATTTAGTTAGAAATATATTCTAAAGAATGACTTTGGATTCGTAAATTTCTATAACTTTTTCTTTTAAATTTAACACTCCAGCTGCAGCAGTTGCGCTCATCTGCGATTTGATCTCCGAGAACAGCATATTGTCCGTCCATCAGGCAAAACCCTCTTAAAAACAACTCCAAAAAAATCGGAAAGTTGAGATTTGCAAACCAACTGTCTGCGAGTCCTTGTCGCGACCATCTTCACTTACGAAACTGGCCCAGTTAGTTAATAATTTTAAGTTAATTTTTACATTAATTCATGGATGGAGAAATATTCAGTTAAGGGCTTAAGGTTCGAGCACTCCACATTTCTTGTTTTGGAGCCAAGCACAATGCATTTAATTAGATGCACCCAACCGATTCCCTTTTTGTATTTCAACGTCGCTTACAACTGAAAATAAGCGTTCAGCGTTGGCATTCGGATATTCCTTGGTAAATTGCTTGATATTCAGCTGCTCCGATCTTTCTTTCTCAGTTCCAGTTAAAGGGAAAGAAAAGCTCTCTTCACTCAAAAATTAATCTTGTTTCGTCACAATTTGGAAATTGCATATATATATTATTATATATATATTTCAAAATTATGCCGATTATGCGATTATCCCGATGGTTAAAAAACTGTATTCATGAACCTCGATCCATTGTATTCAGGAAGTAAAAAGTTGTGAGGTGATAAGTTTTCAAACTCATTCTACCATCCAAAAGTAGATTTTAGATTTTAGGCCTTCACTTCCTTCCCCAAGAAAACCGATTTTCCCCACATGAAATTATCTTGTGTGTGCATTTTTCTATTTTCTCCACAAGGGAAAGAAGTTAACCCTTTTCGTCTTTCCTCAAATTAAGGTTTGATTATCCCACCAAAAAAGGGGGGAATTCACCACGATTTGGCAACACTGGTCTGAGAGAGCCACTCGCAATAGTTTTACTCTCAAGTGGACACGCAGCTTAGGTTGTGTTAGGTAAGTCTAGGTATCCTGCGACTCACTTCAACCACATTGGGTCCATTGTGCCCGAAGTCGAGATGAATCCAGGTCTTCCAGCCCAGTAAGAGAGTATCTGCCAAAACTTCTCAATCTTGTTGTGGCTAGTGCGGGAAAATCGCCAAGCAGATTACGTACAGATTCTATTTCTTCGATGTGGATGCATGAGTGCCCATTGTACAATGGCCTGTGATTATGCTTAAGATGAGACAGATGTCCTTTTTCGATTTAGGTTAATGAGATCTCTGGATCTATGAGCGTCGAGGTCGGGCCATAAAAGCCCATCTGTCTTGAGCTGTTTATATTTGATTAGTTTCCAATTCTGATCCCTGTTTTTGCAAGTTCGTCCGCCTCCTCGATCCCCATTATATCCCGGTGACCTGGCATCCAACAGAGGCTTACCGCATTGACCGCTGAAAAAATGTTTAGTTGTTGTTTGCACATCTAAATGAGCTTTTATTTTATCTGTGTCGAGCTCAGAGCCTTTACGGCTGCCTAACTGTCAACGTACATGGTTTTCACCTTGCCGGCTAAATTATCTTAAATGACCATTTCCTTGGGTTGTAGTATGGCTGCAACCTTTGATTGGAACACGCTTCAACTATCTCCTATACGGAAGGAGCCATTTATGTACAAGTTTTTACCGAATTCCCTAAAAAGGGAAGTTTAAAGCCCAAGCTAGCTCAGCATTAGAACACGCAGTTTAAAATTCATTCCACTGTCTAGATTGCTGCCGATTGTGATGTGCTGTTTCCGATGGTATTCAACGAGTCAACAGAGATATGCCGCGATAGTTGCGCAACATATGTTGGGATACCTTTTTTTTGTGGATGGGATGCGGGTTGATTTCGTCATCCCAAACCTGACCACATGTGTATTTTAATATAAGAATTGTTAATTCCGCAAGGAAAGGTATAATTTTGGGCGTCTTGCTAGCTTAAACCAGTACTAGAACATATTTGAGCTTCTATGTCATCGAACAAGCTGCATCCTTCAGTCCACGGTCTCTGCTGCAATTTTTATTTGCCATCAATGGATTACTATCGAATCGCCATATATACCTCCATTACCGTCAATTCTTTATTTGTCGATAAATAATATGATTAGCCTGTTAGAATCCGATACACAATGCGGCTCCCGTTTAATTAATAATGCACAACCACTTAAGCCTTTGGCTTCTACCCAACCAAAGCAAATATCAAATGGTGGCAAGTTGTTTGGACAACGCGGAATTCGAAATCAAATCCACCGTCCACAAGTTACACAAGCAGCTCCTTGCGAATGGTCTCGAGGCCAAACGGTTAAGCATATTTGCTCGCCTTTTCACCGCCGCCAGTGACAATAGCTCAGCCAGGACAAGACAAATTGTTGATATCATCACCGATCATTAGCAGCAGGCATGACATGAACTTTATTTACACTAGCCCAAGCGCATACCATACCAGGGTTGTCAGGTAAACAATTCGAGCATCGCAGCTCTGATATTATTTACCTCAAGCCCGGTCAAGCATTCCTTAACGCAAATTAGCCAAACAGAAAGAGATATGTGTCCACATAGGAGTAGTCGCCATGTGTCTGCTATTTAAACAAGTTTCGCTTGTGAAAATTCCCTGCATATCGAGTGGGTTTTAGGCAAGGAGACGGAGCGAATATTCTTGCTCCAATTATACATCAAACAATTATCCACATTGCACTTTGTCCATTTGGCAAGGAATACGGAATTCAAGGTGTGGTTTGGTTTCGTCTTGGTCTTGGTCTTGCACTATTTGCATAGTTCAAGGCAAGTGCGGTTCGGTGCGGTGGTGCTCCTCATTGTCGTGTCGGTTTGATTTGCATCTGCAGTCAGTAGACCGGCATATGTCCACCTTTGAATAATTAATGCTAATTTTGTCTCAATTTTCCAACACATTCAAGCGAGCGAATGGAAGGATATGCATAGATATGGGCCAGAGTATTCTGTCAGAATTAATTTCATTTCACACCTCACACCAGATGCAATTAATTGGCCCATAATCAAGTGACTTAAATCGCGCGCCGCACGTCGGACAGGACATTAATTGGGGGAAGTGCGGTGGCGCTTTGAATTCGGTGTAAAAGGAGGACGATTGTTCAAGGATGAAAGTTTGTCATGAACAGATTTTGAAGAACTGAATTAATTCTGGCCTGTGCTTATAAAATTTCATTGAGGTGGTGGTTAAGGAAAATCCACAAACTGGACAAACCATTGAAAAAAATGTCCTGTTTCCTTGAAATCCTTAATATCCATGCAACAGTTAGTTAGTTGATTTTCGGAAGGTGATTAAGAAACACTCCAACCGTGGTTTGAACTTTAAAAAAGCTGGAGAAAGATCCGGTTTTTTATCGAAAAATTTTCTTCAGTGAAGTCGCTTATTTCTCGTTAAATGGGCACGTTTATAAACAACATTTCCGAATGCGTTCCCATGAGCAATCTCACGCAATAGAAGAGCTGCCATTGCACCATGAAAAGTACACTGCTTCGTGCGGTTTATGGTTCGGTAGAAACATTGGCTCGTATTTTTTTTTTTAAGATGAACATGAGAACAAAGTTTCTGTGAAAGGAATCCACTCTCGATCGATGATTTTGAACTTTTTTAAGTTACCAGAAAGTATAAGTTAAACGTGGTTGACATATGGTTCCAGGCGCTACTCCTAATGCAGCGTGATGAGCAATTTATCTCTCAATTAGGACCGGGCCTTAGTCCGGCTAGATCATGGGTTTTGACGTCTTTAAACTACTTTTTTTTCAGCAAATGGCACATTTTCATGTCTGAACGGCTTGCCTGCTTAAAGCGGATTCGGCAACTATGATACACAAATATAGCCACGAATTATTTCAGAAGGTCAATTATTGTATTCTTCGATGGTTTTTCGATTCCCATTCAAAAACGTATTTTTTTAAATCAATTTAAGATTTAAAAAAAATTTTTGTGTTGCATACTGTTTGGTGATATGGAACTTTTCGTGTGAGTGGTGAGTAGTTACGGAATGGATGATCCTATTTATTCAAAACATGACTCATTATTTTCGTTTATATCCACTTTAGTCTCCTGATTCGATATTATTCCATTAAATGTTTTCGTGATTATTTCATAACGAAAAGGTTTGGATTTTAAGCTCAGAGACAATCTAAGCAAAGGAACTGACTATTCCTTGAGCCCATAAGCCGATTTTGATCCTTGCTCTTATTATGTTTTGCAATTTTCAGTTTTTTGTTTTTTTCAAATTCATTAGTCAAAAATATCAAATTTTCCCCTAGCCCGTGGATGTTTTTGGTTTTATTCAAATAACCGATAAGATTCCTGATGTCCTTCAAACCAAAAAGGAAGTAGTACAAATACTAACTCTCCCTCAAAATGCGTCGCAGTGGCAAATCAAATACAAAAACTGTAAAGCTCTATCGCCAAGGGAATCCTTGCCAAAAATCCTTTTCTAAATGATCATTCTTATATTCATTTCCACGGTCTCAAATGGGTCTTCAGCGATTCGTCCTTTCATATTTGTCGCGACAACAACGATGTCATTCCGAAAACAATATCCCGGCACGAAAGCCAAGCTAAAAGAAAAGACGCGGCGAAAAGAAAAGTCTTTGCACAAACATAATACGATAGCCATTGTCTGCTAAGATGAAGAGGTACTTACCAGGCAGGACAACGAATGTGAGCGTGTTTGTCTGTATGGATATAATCAAATATTAAGCCCATTGGACAACACTCGTTTGCCGGGTAATAAAATCAAAGTCAAGACACAAGCAAAAGCCCAATGTCAAAGAGACGACAAGAAATTGCGGTAATACGACTATACAGGCCGATGAAGCAAGCAAGGACCTCTCGTTATGGAATGAGCTAGGTTCTCCTCCGATATTGCGACCGGAAGAAATAATAAAATCACCAGATGATGGTCATTAGACCGAAAAGTAATTTCATTTTATGAAACTTCAATCTCTCCACCGACCCGCGACGACAGAACCTTTTTCGCACAATACTCATACTGCAAAGGGGCCGCCGAGAATCCTGGAAGAGTAGGTATAAACAAATCTACAGAGATTTACTACTGCTGCTCGACTAAGTAAAAGGCATATCCTGCGAGCAATCACAATTTTATAGATTTGTGAGGCATGCTTACGTTGAATTCTTATCAGGCCTCGCCCCCCTACTTACAATGTACGGGTATACAAACTTATGCAGGACACCAATGGGTGGGCCATCAAATTTGGAACACACCATAGTTTAACACCTGCGAAAATAATGGAGAAACAATAAAATTTCCCCTTTTCGACGTGCCAAAAAGGGACATAAATTTGATTTCAAAATAAATTTTAATAGAATTCAACCGAAAAAGGACACAAAAGGGACTTAAAAACAAGACTGTGGATGGGCTAAAGTACATTTATACATATCTACCTGACTGAAGTCTAAAGTCGCGCAAAATTGCTTTACTGTTCAATTTAAAGTTTTTAAAAGGTTTTCACTCTGAGTCCTCGATCTCCATACACTAAAAGAGGGTGCTATCAGGACTCGCAATACACTTTTTGATGTCCTTGCACAGAGAGAGAGAGACAGAGATGGAGCAGCAGCAAAGTGTTGTACTACATTTCGGACGAAGGACAATTTGACAATTCAATTATATGAAAACAAAAACGATGCTAACTTGTGAAGGCTGCCCTTGGAACCAATGAGGAGTTGCGCGTAGCTGGAACATAAAATCCATCCGGTGCGGCGACTAGCCTCAAGCGAAGGAGTACTTTATGTGCGCGCCTTGGAAAGGTATTTGTGTTAATTGTGTAAGCTTGTTCCTAACAAGCAGGTGTTGTTCATTTCTAGTGAGAATTTTATTTGAAAATTTAATTTCGAAAATGTATCGTAAACCGAAACAAAAGGGAGAGAGTGAGAGTGGAACAAAATTAATATGATCCAAATGAGTTGTTGGATGGAGAATTCCTGTTTGGGGATTTGTTTTTTTTTTTGTCTTTTGAAAAGTAATTAACAATAATTCTGTTTAATGTCCTTTTAAGGATCCCATTAAAAACATAAATCTGTTTGTTTATGCAAGCGAACCGAGGAATTCAATTGCGCGTATTTTGTTCCAAAAGTGTCTAAGAAGACTGTTGATCTTTTTAAAGTCTAATTAAATGGAGCAAGTCAAGAAAAGTTTTAATTAATCAGTGAAAAGATGAAAAGCATACTAAGACGGAATTTTAATCAAATCAATTGACTGTCAATGAAATACGTCATGATTCCGTAACCGTGTTAATAGCAAGGATATGCATTGAATAACCTCTATTCAAAAATTGTTGTCATATAATTTGGAGCATCATAACTTATGAAGATCGTTGGTCTAAAATTTTCACTGGAAAATCATAAGCTGTTCCACACTGTCGATTTTACAACTCTATTGACAAAAGAATATCATTTTTAAGACTTTTCGATACTGTCCGGTTTTGATAGAATAGCAAAAAAACTGACCGGCGCCCCACTCTGTGTCAAAGTGCTCTTGTGAACGGCAACCGCACTCAAGCTCAGACTGAGCTTGTGACGGGATAAAGCCGTGCATAAGCCATAGTGTGCGAACGGCTTACGTATTCGGATTTTCGCCGTTCAGGATTTTGCCGTCCATTCGAAAGCGGACAGTGGGAAAAGAGTGCTGAATGTCTTGCAACATTTCCATTTTGATTTAAAATTTTTCACAAGTACTCGTAGAGACTGTAAACTAACTGAAATTATATCTCGATGACCTTGATTGCATTCCATTTTTCAGTTCTTCGCAATCCTGGTGATGCTGCTTTCAGTTGGTAAGACCAAGTATCCACATTTCACATTTGCTCGAACAAGAAATTCGGTGCTCCTTCTTTTCATGAATCTGTATTCTGAGACTCGAAGAAACCCTAAACTGGAGCAATATTGACTGTATTTTAATATGGTTGAGCAATTCAAGTCGATAGAATTTTGCTTTCCGGAAGTCCAGCTCATCAAATTCGCGGTTCGCCTTCTCTCAGATATGATATAAAACTTTTCTTTTGAAGGTCCTTAAACTCTGGTCGGCTGGTTTACTTTTTGAATAACATTTGGCATGTTAAATTCGACAGATCATTTTCATGTCCGGTATTTTGTTTTTCCCCTTACGTCATTATTTGTCGACGTGGAAGCTTCCATTATGGTAAGCGGAATACGCCAGGTGGTGTCAATGTCATCTGCATATCCAAACAGTTAGACCAGCTTGAAAAAGATATGATGTTGTCATGTTTCAGACCTAGGCTTACAACTCACCTGACAGCACATCTGCTTGCGGGACACTGTCGCAAGTCTGAAAAAATTCGGAGTTTCTTGGGCAAAAAATTACTAGATTGGTGTTAACTAACGTTTGTAGAAAGGATTAAGAATATACAATATATAAATATGTGTATGTATGCAAGAAACAATAAAGTAGTAAAAAAAATAAAATATATAAATAAATATATAAATATAAATATAATAGGACTACCGGTTGAAAATGTCGTTATTGCAGACAACTTCATATCTATAACTCTGAGGTGAAGTTTGACCATGACAGCTGTCACATCAGAAACTTCATGTCATTGTCTAATTATTTCAGTCTAGGTTATTGGTGATTAGTGAAAATACACAAGTTTTTGTAAAGCCGTAAAATGTCTATATTGGTGCCATCAAAACAACATTTGCGGGAAGTTTTAATGTGCTTCTTTTATTTAAAGAAAAAAGCAACCGAAGCGCATCAATTGCTTAACGAAGCTTACCCGGGCTATACTATAGACGTTAGAATGTGTCAGCGGTGGTTTAAGCGGTTCAAAGATGGTGATTTCGACACCAAAGACAAAGAAGAAGACCATGAATTGGAGGCATTGCTCGATCAAGATCCGTCACAAACGCAAGAAGAACTTGCAAAATCACTTGGCGTCTCTCAGCAAACCATTTCCGATCGTGTGAAAGCAACGGGAATGATCCGAAAGGTAGGACATTGGGTGCCGTATGAATTGAAGCTACGAGACATCGAACGCCGATTTTGCATGTCCGAAATGCTGCTTGAACGACACAAAAAGAAGTCTTTTTTGCATCGAATCGTCACTGGTGATGAAAAATGGGTACATTACGATAATCCAAATCATCGGGCAACGTATGGATGCCCCGGAAATGCCTCAACATCGACGGCCGTTCAGAATATTCATGTCCTGAGGGTTATGCTGTGCATTTAGTGGGACCAGAAGAGTGTTGTGTATTATGAGCTGCTAAAACCGAATGAAACAATCACAGGCGAGGTCTACCGACGACAATTGATGCGTTTGAGCCGAGCACTGAAGGAAAAACGGCCGGAAACGGTCGCAAGACACGATAAAGTTATTTTGCAACATGACAATGCTCGGTTGCAAATGTCGTCAAAACTTACCTTGAAACGCTCAAATGGGATGTCCTACCCCAGCCGCCGTATAGTCCAGACCTTGCGCCTTCCGATTACTATCTCTTCCGATCGATGCAACATGACCTGGCTGACCAGCACTTCCGTCATTTCGATGATGTCAAAAAATGGATCGATTCGTGGATTGCGGCCAAACCGGTGGAATTTTCCAGAACGGGTATCCATGAATTGCCAGAAAAATGTGTGGCTAGTGATGGGCAATACTTTGAATATTGAATTTATATCTATTTTTACTCAAAAAAGCATTGATTTTTGAAAAAAAAAAACGATATTTTCAACCGGTAGTCCTATTAATAATAAATAATTGTATACATAAATAAATAAATATTAATATTATTATATTTTAGTCAATAAATGAAAAAAAAAAAATATAAGATTAATAAATATGAAAGGGGGACATCAACAAAACAAAAAAATGTCTGATTGAGTACAACAAGTTAGTTAAGTCGGGTATTATAAGTAAAAATGCAGCTCGACAGAAATTTCGAATTCAGCTTTCGAATTCTTTCAGAAACCAAACATTTGCTCTTTCGTAAAGATCCATCATTATGTGGTGCCTAAGTAGGTTAATCATAATTTTAAGTTTTATTTTTGTGACACTTCTAAACGTTTAATGGGGGATTGTACGCTATTAGCCCAAACTGGACGGCCATTAAGATCACCTTAAGAATTATTATTTCAATTTCATTTGTTAATTTTGACTTCTTATTAATAAAGGGATAAGTTAACGACAACAACATTTAAATTCCCCATCATCAAAACTCTCCATTCCCAGCAAACCACATGCTGACACTTCGTCTGGGCCATTTGATACCCGTGTAGTTCTGTGCATTCCATCACGTACGGTAGCAGTAATCCGAGGTCTAGTGTTGGATAACTTCGCTATTGGATAGACACCGGGAGCATGTGGGTTGGTACTTAAGTTTATGTAGGAATTGTTTCGAGTTAGTCTTTAAGTTACTTTTGTCAAGAGAATCTCTGCTCTTCAGAGAAAAAAATAAAATTTTTTTTTATAAACTTTTAGTAAAAGTAAATGTAATTGATACATTAAGTTAGTTTTTTTTAGTTTGTTTACTCATCATGTGGTGCTCTCTAAATGTCACTCCCATACTCCTAAACTATATTCTTCCCATTAAGCTGGAGTTGCCTGCTGGGTAGAAAGCAAGCTTATCTTTTCCGGTAAAAAAGATGACACAAATTTTATCGAGCTAAGTTTGCCATTTGGTAAAATATTTTCCCATTATTTTAATCACATGACTTTTCACATAATTCATTTTAATGTTGAAAGCAAATTTACGATAAGCAAATATTGGAGTGTCATCAGTAAAGATGGCGACCTGATACTGAGGTAAGTTCTGAAAAACTGACGTTTAAAAATTGTACAAAGTTGATGACAGTTCATCAGAGGCACCTTATTAACATGGATTTTAAAATGACGGGAAGACAAAAAGACAAAAAGCACATATTTTTGGGACCAAACCGTCCTGCCATACAGAGTCAAAATCCTTCTCTATATAAAAAAATCGCACATCTGGAGATTTTGCTTGTGTACGAGAAGTTTTAATATGCCTTCATATTCTAAGAACATGGTGGGAAGAACTGTGCCATTTGCTAGAGCCGAAATGTGTGTCGGAATTAATGTCATGCTCATCTATAAATATCAATACATAGTTTTTCTTTATGTACTTTTTCATCAATTTTACCTAAACTACATTTTAAGGTGGTTTTCCAGCTTTTTGAATGCAAACTACTTTTGCAATCTTCCAGACAAAAATAATTCATCTTCAAAAATCGTTTATAAAATACACAGGGATATGTCTCGATAGTTGCTACAAGGCATTATGTTGTTTTTTTTTTTGTAGATGGGTCGAACAAAGATTTGATTCCAGCCCGTCGTCCTGTGTAATTTAGAAGATGATCCCTTGCTACCGACTAGAATCGCCAAAATACAGCATGATAACAACGTGTGGTAGACCTTCTTCATACCCTAACACATTCTCTTGGTCATGTTTATTCAGCTGGAAGTACCCACCGGTTTTGTTATTTCAAGAATTTGAACTCATTTTTAGACATTTTCAATCGTTTTGCCAACTTCCACAGTCTCTTCAGCTTGATTTACCATTCTGGAAAAGTCAAAACGGACAGTGCAAACCGCCATTGGGGGAATCGAAAACGCATCCTAATTGTTAACTCACCTCTAGACATCGGGCAAAACTAGTTAACTGGTTTAGCTTTTTAAATGGGCTTGACTAGTTTTAAGTTGACCTGTAAGCAAGTCGAATAAAAAAAGAGTCAAGATTTTGAGGCGGACTTCTCAAAAATAGTTCTAAGGTTTGCCGACCTATAAAAAAACTTCTTATTCGGGTTAACTTATTCACTGGTGTTGACTAATTTTGAGTTTACTTGTAAACAACTCTGATCTTTTAGAGCCACATGGCCTCCAGTCTTAAATCTAAATGTACATTAGTGAAAACTCGTTATTGAAAATTTCTTACGGTTCAGAAGAGCGTTGGCGTTAATTAGTTATCGTCAGCTCGTCGGAACGATGACTGAGAGTCCCTTCGGTACGTAATCTGTCGCGCTAAATTCCAGTCGCTTTGAGGCGATCGGCTAAATTGATGAAATATTAAATTGATGAAATAAAAATGTACATTCTTCAATCTGGGGAGTATGAATTTCAAATCAAACTGACCGCCGTTTACTGGCATTAACAAAATTAACATGAGCTATTTTTTGACCAAATGTAATTCGGATACAATAAATTTTTTAATTTTTTGTAAAAATAATTGGGTCACTTTTTCTGAACTTCAGAACACCGAAAGATAAAACTTAAAATTACAAATGAACACACGTAATCCGCAAACAGAAATTCGTTAACAACCAAATCCATTTTCACCTTTTTTATTTTTTTTGTTGTCTTCAAAAAACTGGCAAAAGGGGAGCTGTTCATTTTGCACGTTCGGCTGATTTCACCCAAAAGTTTTGGATTCGCTTCATGGAATCACAAAGCAGTGAACTGCACATATCACGAAGCAACCCTCCCAAAAAAGTTGGCCCAACACACAAGGCATAGGTGGCCTAAGTTAGAATGCGAACTTCTGCCCTCTCTGTATCGATGGGAAATTTTCGGAGGACGAATAACTCCTTACATAAGCTGATTCATAGGAGTAGAGGGACGGACAGTGTACCTTTGCGTGGCATGTCCGTACAATTAGATTACCAATTGCATTGGAAAGTTGCAAGGGAAATTGTTATGTGCAACGAGCAGCTCATCATCCATCCCAAGCAATTTGGAACATTATTTTTTTTTACAACTTTTGTTGCTGCTAATGTTGGATCACGAGGGTTTGGAAGAGTTGTTTACTAGTTCGTTTGGGTGAAATTCGAAGGTGTAATCATGCTGGAAGTTATTTCGCTTAAATTGTCCTGTATTGGGACTGCTTTCATTAGGTTATATGTGACATCAGGTCATAGAATGTGTTCAGTTGGGTTTTGGAAAGTTTATAGTTTTGCTAAATACTAGCAGAGGCGACATGAAAGCGCGTAAAAGAATGGAGAAAGTTGGGATGACCCAATTAATGTTGGAAAACGTCGGACTTCAGCTTATAATGTGTTAAAACTCAGTTAGAAAAGTGTTAAAAGTGAATTTGCTGGATAATTAAATTTCGGGCCTGGTATTTTTCACGCCCGCAGCACTCGTGAATAATTTTCCTATCGTACACTCTTCTTATGCTGACTTTAAATATTAGAATTTCAGGAGAAACATTTGGCATGTTATAGCTGGGAAAAAATCTTGTTTTCCCAAAAAGTACATGAATTACAATTTTAAGAATGGTCTTTTAAGACGTGTGCTGCTTTGTTTATTTAAGTCCTATACCCACATCAATTAACCTCTTACTGTGGAGATAAATTTTTTTCCGGAGACATAAATCAGGCGGTGTTGTGTTTTATTTTAAATACTTTTGCAAGGCTCCATCTCCTTGAGGTATAATTTTGAATTGAATTTTTAAATGCCATGAAAATAAATGCAAGCATACAGCTTAAAAAGTCTCCAATCGTGCTGTCTTTATAATGCAAGGTTAGTGGATAATTTTATTGAATAGCTTTCAATTGAACAGAATTATTTTTATCAGGACTTAGTTCCTTTAAGATAAGGATCTTTTGAAAACATTTAATTTATTTTTAAATGAATCTAATGACATTGGTGAATCAAGTATTGATTTTGGGGACGCGACGCGATTGCCCTTTGTCCCTAAAAGTTACAAGACGTCCAATCTCGACGATGTCGGTAAAACCCACCTACTCAGTTCAAAAGGTAAGCAAAACGCAACTCGAAGGAAGAAAACGAGTCTGCAGCAATAACCAGACCCAACCACTATGTATACTCATACATCTACGACCAGAAGTCGTAAGGAAAGTCAACTTTCAAATATATAAAAATATATTGGCAACGGCCAAGTGCGAGTCGGACTCGCGTAGCGAGGGTTCCGTACAAACGCATATAAGTAAAAGTTCACCCATCACCACAATCTAAATTTCAAGATTCTAGGTCACCTGAAAATACCCTTTCTGAGTACCCTGTAGGTTTTGATTCTCTTGCGAGTGGGAAAAATTTGCAGAAATTTGCGGCATAAACGGCTTTATCTTTTGATTGCGTTGGCTTTGAAGTTTTATTTTTCACAGCTCCAAGGGACCTGAGTATTTGATATAAATTCGAGCTTGGTACCTCTATGCGTCCCTGAGAAAAAAGGTCTTGACAGACAGAAGGACGGACAACAAAGTGATTCTATAAGTGTTCCGTTTTTTCCTTTCGAGGTACGGAACCCTAAAAAGTTAAATGAAATATAAATTTATAAAATATAAATAAAATGTAAGTGAAAAATGGTACAGCCGCTTAGGCTGTTAGTAACTTCTCCCTGCAACCATAGAACCGCTGCTCAATATTCTCACCGCGGCGTACGTATCCAACGGATAAATGGTTAGCTGCACCTTTTTCTAAGGCGTCCTGCGTTTTTTGGGTAACAAACACGTCTTTACTGAACGCAAAATCGGCTATTCCACTTTTGTTTTTATACAATACGATAGTGTTTAACGTCAACCGAACGGATACTAGGTTACGGTTGGGGCCACCTTTTTATCTGGTTTTATTTGTTGTCGATTTAATAAGAGACGCACAGTTTATGTTTATCTTATATTACATTCCGGAAGCCCCGTGAATCCTTATCTCGATTTTTTTTTTCTTTTGCCTAGATGCTATTTTTTAATACAATCCTTTGATCCTTCTTCCCTTCTTCCCTACTTAACTTATCCGTCTGACCTGAGTGCCAACTCTTACTCTCAATAGCTTGCGTCCGATTCGTGATGCTAAAATACCAAAGATTTTGCTGTCTACCACAACGCTTGTGCTTATAGAATCTACAACTAGCCCAGGCTTTGTAATCAACCGAAATCTTTCTTGCTCGAACCATACGAATTTTGTGATTGGCAGAGTTTATGGCTATGTTTATAAGAAAGTTGTGGATCACCACTAGAAAGTCTTAAGAGTGATGTTCCTTATTTTACCAATAATTTTGTATTCTGAAGTGGTACGTAGTATTATTGGCCAACTGGAGATTGGAGTGAGAATCATTTTGGAAGGTTTTTGGGGACTTCTTACAAGAGAGGAGGGGAGGATTGTTTTCCGCTGGCGACAGCGGAAGAATTCACTTGATTCGATCAGCGATGGCATCTTCAGTTCCATGCAAGTGGAGCTACTCAATGAACACCTTATATAGTCTAATTTAATTTTTGGATTTCAGGCCTATAAGGAGCAATTAATCCTGCTTCCCACAATGAGAGTAAACGTCGCACCGTCGGGCGGACTTCCCGTCCACAAAAATCAAAATAGCGTGCAAAACTGAAGACAGCTAGCTAGGGAATTGGAGCTAGCTGGAGCAGCTTGTTGGTTAAGGCACTGGTCAAGCCTGGACTGTAACTCAATTAAGAAAGTAAGCAAAGAAGTGGCAGATTTATTTTACAGCCTCTTTGGAAACTTTACCAAAATGTATTTTGAGGTTTTCAATTCACACAAAGATGAACGAATTCAAAACCCTTATTTTTTGTTGCATTCATACCGAGCTTTACAAATCTAGATAGAGTTAAAGTAGCGTTAATAACGTCCTTGTCAAATACCTGTTTTTGAGAACCCATAAGGACCTCTGGGTGGAATGAATGTACACTACGTAGCTATGGCCTTCGATGCTGCAAAAATACAACTTATTGTCTATAGATTTTGAAAGATGAGCTCTACCCGAACCTGCGATTTCAAATTCGAATCGACACCTTTGAGCACCTTTTTTTATTGCTGTTGAGTTGAGCAACCAGCCATAAATATGAAAAACAAAGTTCGCGTCTCTTTGGAGTCCAGTCCTCAATTAAATTGTAAATTTAGTATCAACAATTACGTGCCACGAAATTTGAACAACTTTTGCTTTCGAAAACAAGACAACCCCATTCGAGGACACCACCATTGGTTTAATCCCTGTAGTACCTTATTTAGCGGTTCCCTAATCTATTGGCCTCGTCCAACAATCGTTAACGCTAACATTGTGCTGTTAGAGCCCATTGAAACTTTACTCCAGCAATTGCTTTTGTTCAAAAAGATTTCTAAAAGTCAAAACTCTATCACGTACAACTTTCGTGTAGAGTTTTGTAACCCCTTGCTTGAACCTACAGCATAGAGCACGACCAGCAGCACAGCGGTCCCTCGAGATGCGTCCGTCGTCAGTCGTGCTTTTCAGCATTCCGCCTACGTTCCCTAGTTACCGAACACTTTCATTTAAAGTTCCATCATTAAATACAACTTAATGCATCCTCTTTGAAGTTGCAAAAGTTTTTTCCCCGTTGCTGTCCTTTTTGCCTTTACGGTGCGACATGAACAGCATCCGTCCGGTTTTATTATTTCCCCCCTTCCCCACCTCACGCTTTATTTTTTTTTAATACACTTTCTCTCTTGGCACTTTCTTCTTCGTTAGAGTCTAGAGAGTCCAGTCAGAAGAATCCTTGCTGTGGTCCTGTGGACTCTGGCCGCCGGTGCTGCCGCGACATTCGCCTCACCATCGTAAACGTTAACAACGTTGTGTAGTTGTAATTTTATTTAATTTTCACTTTGAATGAACACTTTTCTTTAGGAGTAAATAAAAAAGGACGAACGCACACAAAAAGGACAAATAAATCCTCTTTCGCATTCATTATGGCATTCTTTTTGTTGTGTTTTTTTTTTCTGTGCCAAGTGCACGCTGTCCGTAATCAGTCTGGCGCTGATTACGAATGAAAGAAAATGCGAGTCCTTTTGAAGTGGGAATATCAGCAAAAAGGCACCATTAAAAGGATACTCATTCAAATGACAGATTGTTGCATAAATTCGCAATGGTCAAGCGAAGGCAAGGACCTTTGTGGGCGGTGTTTTTTTTTTTTTGTTTAGACATAATTGTTTATGTTTGAACATTTGAAAAACAAGCAAAGTTTAGTTCGTGATGCGGACACAATTTCCTAAAATAAAATAATGAACTAGTGAAAATGTTTAAAAAGAGGTGGGTCTTTTGGATGCGGACATTACCAAGGAGGAGTTCTGTTCGAGGACTTTTTCAAACCAATTTTTAAGATATTAAGATTGAAATGCCGATGGGTTTCGAAAAAGCGTTTCCAGCGACAGAAAAAAATTAATCAAAATGCTTTCAGGGATTTGGGGCCTTCAGGCAGAAATGTAGCCATTTGGGTGATCCCCAAAACTATTAAAAAATCAAGAGGAAGCAAAGTCATAACATCCCAAGTAAGGTGGCTATGAGTGGTAAATGACTTCGGATATTTAAATATTTAAAAAACATAGCGAAAGGGAATTTGTGGTCCAGTCAGTCAGTCAGTCAAATTACTTTGCAACAATTTTGGGGAATAAAGAGTCCATATTTGTGGCCTTTAAGGGGGTATTCTAGTCTAGAGGCATGAATTTCATGTAATTTTTGAAGAGTCATAAAAATAGGCAATTTATATTTTACAGAATACAGAAATAAAATCAAAAAATAAAAAAAGCCGAAAATTTCAAAAATTAGCAGTTGATGAAGTGGGGGTCTCAAAAAATTGACGCGTAACCATACCCACGATTTCAACCCTCCTAGCAATCTGGAACCAAAAAAAAAAGATTATTAATCTAGGATAATGTCGCAATGTCTAGAACTACGGAAAAGTTGGATTTTTTTTTCACAATATGGCGACTACCTGAAAAAAAAACAATTTTTGTACCAGTTTTTTGACTGTTTCGAATTTAAAAAATGTAATAAAAATTTGGGGATGGGGATAGTTCCAGACATAGACAAGTCTAATAAGACGACTCCTTAAAAAGTTCAGGTAAATCTGTCCAGTAGAAGCTGAGAAATCTTGTGTATTGTTTTGAAAAAGACAGTTTCGAGAAAAACGCGTTTTAAGTTTCGCGTAAAGTTTTTCGCAGTTAAAGTCATGAAATGATATTGTAGACTTACATTTATTCAATCTGCCATTCCTGCTTCATACATCAGACCTTCCTCGACTTCGAAAAAACTATTGCTTGCGTTTCTTTCTCCATATCGAGAAGTTCTGGCTTCCTTTGATGCGTTGGATGCTCGTATCTCGGAGCGGTCAATCCGGGCATTGTCTCATTTTACAGCAAATGAATGAGCTTCCGGGACAATTTTCATTCGCATAAGCTCCATCATTTTTAAAATAGGAGTATTTCTTTATATTTTTTTTTCACTCACAGCACATGTGTACGTCCACGTGGTTTGAAGGTTAGAATTCAACTGATAGCAGCTGGACGTACAGATACAAGTCACCCTTGGGTTCTTGTATTACAATATATACAAAGGACAAAAGGTTTTACTGAGAAATATGGATTCAGGTAGACGGAGAAACTGAAACAACCTGCACCTTACTTAAACTCGGAAGCACGGCTTTCAGTTCCTCGACTGCAGTCATCTTCACTTCAAAACTGTAAGCAAATGGAATACAACTTTTACATTAATTCAACTCAATTTTATATAGAGGAGGTTACCCAATGTTTCAATGCATCTTACGGGCCTTCGGGAAAGTTTGGACTCTGAGTCCTCCGAGGCTATCAGGTGCTTGACGTGTTTTTGAGGTGCTTATACGATAAAAAAACAAAAGTTAGCCAGAAAAATAATATCCGGATTTGCATAAAATACATCAAAAGGCTATATTAAGTGTGTCAAGACAAAAAAAAAAATCACCTGTAAGGGGATTTGGTCTATCACTCCTGATTAGCCGGGAGGGGCAATTTTTGAAAAATTGTTTTAAAATAAAAAAAAAATATTTTAAATCAACGAAACATACGAAAATGTAGAAAACTTTTTTCCTATGGTTTAATTTTATATTTGTCGCAATTTGTTTAAGTGAATGATTTAGATTTAGTCAAAATTTTGAAAATGAATTTAATATATAACGAAATTTTTCATAATAAAGTGCAACTTTGTTTTCCAAAGTTCAAAGTTCTTTTCGATATGTAGTCAAAATGGAAAAACTTGGTGTCGAAAGTTGCTTTGGTTAATGAGAAACTAAAAAACAATGAAAAGTAATTTTTCCCAGAAAAACACTTATTTATGTTTTTCTACATTTGGTTTTTTCTTCAATTATTAAATGAGCGGATTACCCCTTTTTTATTTGTTCTTATTCACCATCATTCTTAATTTACTTAATTTTATACTTATTTTAAAACACTTGTTCGATTTAATACAACAAATAAAAGAAGGTTTGTTATATTTAAACCTCCAAAACCAAACTATGCTTTACCTTAACAGTCATAAATGTGCAAGGATATTGTATTGAACATTTATTTAAATTTTTCTGTCAATTCAACACAAAACGATGGCAAACTCAACTTACTCTTACTCCCGGGAAGAACTGACAGTATGCCATGGTTTAGCTGATATATCCAGGCGTGTACGCTGAAAGGCATCTAAATAGGAGATGTCCTCACCGTTAACTTTTTTCAAGACTTCACAACCATCGTTATAAACATGGTGAGCTGGAGTATCGAAGGGGAACAAACTTAGGGGAATGTTGGACATGATACGAGAGAATCCCTAACAAAGCACAAGAGGATAGAAAAAAATTCAAAATGTTGAAAACCTCTGTTGTCAATTCTTTAACGGACCTTAAATCCTACAAGTCGAAAAACACAAAAAGTGTTTATCTGGGATAAAAGAACCAATTTTTTTGGATTCGACTAAAATTAAATAATAGCGTTGTACAAAAAAAAACAAAGTTGCACTTAATAATGCATTATTTTGCAAAGACTAATTTTTTGAAGTGAAAACTTTTTTAACATAGTTGTGATTTGATATTCGATGAAACAAAAGGCGACAGTAAAAAATGATAAACACATTAATTCATTAGATGAAACGTTGGAGAAAATGAGATAGAAAGCATTATACAATGTTTCTTATGTTCGTGGTTCTATTTGGGCTCAGCTTCGCACCCCCTCCGCGAAGGACAATATGGCTCCAAAAAACACAGATTTTGCCAGTCCTGTTCTTTGAAGCCGAGTGATGAACGACAAACAAAGCAGCTGAGCAGATACTTCGAAAAAAAATCCTTCGTCGGATATATGGTCCTATCTGCGGAGAGGACATAGCCGCGAACTGTACCAAGATAGGAGAAACAGTCCCGAAGACAAAAATGCAAGAGAAAGGACAATAATGCTCCAGCTAAGAGAGTATTCGAATCTAAACCACCACGTTCAAGACAAACGACGAGCAGACCGAACCTCTGTGTCTTATTAACTGAAAGCAGCGTGCTTAGGACTGTCAGATCTAGAAAGCAGCTCTGTCTAAGAGTCTGGTCTCTCCAGGAGGCTTCTTAAATAAGTAAGTAAGACTATAACAAATGGCTCAAGTGCACAAACTTCATGGATTTGAAAACTAACACTGATTGGACTAAGTAGCTGATTTTGCTAATTTTTTTATTTTGCATTTCTTTGATGAACCAGACCAGTTCTTACGTTGGTCAAACGTTTCACTATTCACTGTTTCAATGGCAAAGAAGTTAATGTTTTTCAATTTTTGACTCAGCGAAATCTTGAGTTTAACATTATTCTAGTTTCACAACTCACCACTAATTTGGGTGCCTCACAAAAGACAGAACTTATTTGTGGCACGAGCAATATCGGACCAAGTTCAGAACCTTGAAGGACACCTTGATTGAAGAGGCAACTTTGGGATAATTTTTTTATTTCTGAGTTCCAACTTTAAGATACCCACTTTTTGAAATGAATTATTAAGCATCGAACAGTATTTTTTCTCGTCAAGTTTTTTCCAAAGAAATAAAAATGCAGAAAAAATTCCCAGTGGCACGATGTTCTTTTAAAACCAAACTGCAAACGGTAAAAGAATGTGACTCTTTTGAAACATGACTTAATTCTGCGTGAAACTAATTCCTCGAAAATGTTTGATTTGACGAGCGAATCGTATCATAAAATTAACTTGTTAATTGATCGCCTTTTGGACTACTTTTTGTGAATGTTTAAGTTAAAGATGAAACCCTAAATTTCATAATATATTTGCACACGGCCCCAATAGCATCATTAGCCCATTGCACGGACATCCATCCATAGAATGATACTTGCACGACACGAGCTCCTTATCCAAAAGAATAAACAAAACATTGTTAGATTTTTAAGTCAGTTTATTTTGCAAAAAAGAGGCTTCCCCTCCTCACTAAAAAAATAAGAAAATATTTCTTTAATAAACCTTACAGTGATTTAATTTACTTGTATCAAGTCACTCGTAAATGAGCATTACTTCTGAAATAGGAGTGGTTTTGTTGAAAACAAGATGACAAAATTTAGCCAAGTTGGCCAAGGATACAGTCGCAATGACCCTGTGCCCGAAATTGTTTTCGAACACTAAATTTTGCGAGTTGTTTTCCAATGTAATGCAAGTGCAAGACGTCATTCCGCCGACCAGCTTAGCTCTCTTAAACAAGGTTAAATAAGATTAATCATAGTTTCAAATCAGATGTTTCTGATCGATCAATTCAGTGGACCTAAGTGCAAAGATGATTCTTTGTCGTCTTCGACTTTCCATCAACAAATCATGCTGGATAACCTGAGTCAGGTGAAGCTAGCTAAAATTACTTTACATTCCCAATTTTGTTAAACGCCTTTCTGAAGCTGCTCAAAGGATGTGTCTCTATTTCGTTAACAATTAAAATCTAAACCGTATCGTATTTCCTACGGACGCCTTCTATATGCTCAGCCATCCAAGAACATCAATTTTCGTTTGGCCAGCCATAAGTCCGAGAAAATGTAATTGGAAAAAATCCCCCCAACCAACCTTTGAATGGGACCCAAGTACTCTCGTATCCTTCTCAGAGTTCAATAAAATGCACTTATCGCTTGACTGAGTTTTTATTATTATTTTTATTTATCCCTCCAATCAAGACAAGACGAACGTTTTCAAATCACGTATTCCTTTGATATCGTTCATCATCCTGCTCCAGTAGACCCACTGCCACCCTCCACCTCCCTGAGCACATATGAAACTAATTTATTTAAATAAGGGTTCGTCGAGTAGTACTTTTCCAAGCGATTTACTGTTGTGCTCTCCTCCACCCACCAGATCCCCCTTATACCGAATCAATGCTTGAAGCTTTAAACATTGATTCCTCTCTGCTGAGATCGATGGTTGGCCAGTTACCATACGAATTTGCAATAACAGCAATAAAATGGCAGCGATTACATGACCACCTGCATGCATGGCTGAAGTTAACTTTCTACCCTCGCTGCGCTAGCCTCGCAAACGAGCTCAAAAGAACTCAACACCGAGAACATATCTTCCGCTCGATTGACAGCAATTTCTAAATGAATGCAATTCAATGGAACTTCTCACTGTTCGAACCAAAGTGCAATCATCCCTTCGCAATTGAAACGATGTAACTGCTGCGTAACCAGAGTTGAGGGTGACCGACCTATTGTCCAGCAAATCAATTTAAAACTTAACTTATTCACTCAGCAGACGCTTCAAAAAATCTGTACTCTTGGAAACGTCTTCTGATATTATTGGCGACATATTGTGACCAATTTTTGATTACTTTTAAATACCCTTCTGTGGGTGGGGGTGGGGTGGTAAATTTATTACCCCCAACCAGATACTACGAGAACTAGAAGAATATTGTGCGGCTGGGCGCTGAGAATAATTGCCTCGAACTAAAAAGCTCTAAATTAAAAAACTTTTTCATGCTTGAGCGATTTTGGCATTTTGTGCCATCTTGAGCGTTATAAGAGAGTAACGCGCGACAACGCGGATATATATTTTGGAGAGTCACTCCTTGGTTTTTTTTTCGCACGCGAAGGTGGGACGAAGAATGGAATGGAATACGGATTTCGAATGAATGCAAGGCGAGTTGAATAAAATATGTATCTTTTGCTATTGGATGGCATCTGTTACAATTTGTGGATGAGTTTAAGATCTAAAAATCGTATATTTTTTTTTTACTTCTTGGTCCTTGGTAAAAGTTTAATGCGGATGCAGTGAGCGAACGTGAAAAACTTTTTACGAGCAAGCTTCGTGAATTAAAATTTCCTTTTCGATTCGGTTTCGGTGTAATAAAAACCTACAAACAGACTGGCGAGAAATATAATTGGGAATATGAAATAAGTTGACAGAGACTTATTGCTTAAATGAAGACTTCCACTCATAAGAGGTGGAAAGTGGAGAGTTATTGGATTTTGAATTGATTTCAAAGTAACCAACAACAAATTGCAGATAACTTTTACAAAGCCTTCTTCAATATAAAAAAGTTTATTTAAAATTAATTTCTTAATATCAATTCAGTGTGTTGCGATTCGGCCTAACTGGAACTCAATTTCCCAGTACAATAGTTGGTGAACATAATTTTTATAGTTCGATGTGATTTCAAAAAAAAATTTCGCAATACTAACTGGAGTAGAAAAGATCATCGAACTCAATATGCGGGAGAAGCAAATACTCATCTGCTACGATAGTACTGCAGGGATCAAAGCTATCACAAACCCTCTATCAGTATCGACACTGGTTAGCAAGTGCAAACACAAAATTAACAAACTAGCAACAGTGCACGACGTCAGTCTAACTTGGGTCCCGTGACACAAGTGGAAAGGAAAAAGCAGACGATCTGGCTAGGAAAGGAGCAGAAAACAGCCACCAAAACCCTGTAAAGGAAATAGGCGTCCTGCTGAGAACTATTAAAAGAGTAATAAACGAATGGGCCACCCAGGAATTCAGGAACCACAGCAAAATCGATAAAAGATAAACCGACAAACAAAGTAGCGAAACGAGATCTGAACCCCAACAAACGGAATCTAAGGCTAATATTGAGATTGGCAACAGGGCACATTAACCTTAGCCTCCTCTTACATAGACTCGGACTAGCAGAAACATCAACTGGAACACTTCCTCTGCCACTGCCCAGCAACACCGAGACTGCGACATAAAATACTGAAGTCAGCACTGATACCGGACTTTGCGCACCTCATAGAAATTGGGATCGGTGAGATCATGGATTTCGCAAAACGATCAAATACATTTCCCCACCATTAAAATCAAGACACTGCATAGTAATCCCTCCGATATTACTCCTCTTCCACTACAACTCTCCCACTTAAACCGAAATCTTCTTCAAACAGGAAATAGGGGAACCCAAGGGGCCCAACTAGAGGTCTAAGTGAGGAGCAAACAAAGCTCACCCTTACCAACCAACCAACCAACCAACGTGGTTTCAAAAATGTGAGTGGCGAGTGTTATGAGCCTATTGAGCACTTCTCTAGTCGGAAATATCTGAAATCGCTCACTTTTACGAACTAGTTCATGAACTAGTTGCTTATCTTTAAGAGTTGTCATGCGTGAAGGCGCCATTTCTGTTTGACGGGGGGGTGAAAAAGTAGATTTTCAAGGGCCTCATTTTTATACTCTTGATTGGACCTTATGCAAATATTGTTATGCATGGTTGCAATTTCCGGAACATATATAAAAAGGCACAATCTACTTTGATAACTTCAGTGGGTACGTTTGTAACAGATTTATCCAGCAGCAAAAAATCTCTCCTAGTTCACGTTTCGTGCAATAGTCGCGTCCGAAGTGGTACCGGTTAGTCTTGGTGGATTTGAAATCCTCATCTTAAGCGTAATGCTTGCTTTTGTAAATGATCGCCAATGCTTGTGTTGTCATTTAATCTTTTGTTAAGACTTGTTAAGGCTTATCCTATAATGAGAGACTTTACTTAAATGGTAATCTCTAAGGTAGGAAGATTACTTTTCCGGATAAGTTCCCAGAGGTCCGTAAAAAGTATTGAGTCCCTTTTTTTACCTCCCCTCTGTAGAATAGAATTAATGCAATAGTTTTAACCAATTGGCTTATAGTTTTGAGGTCAACATAATTCCAAGATATTAAGTGACCTCGGTAGAGAGTATAATAGTGCAGTTACTGAGCTAAGATGAGCTCTCGCTGGGTACATTGTTCTTTGTGCTAAATAAACCTCAAAATACAGCGAAACAGATTGTAACAAAACAAAGCGATTGGTTTTCTTGTTCGTCTGTGTATGTCTTGAAATAAAACAAAATGGAATTTGCAACTAGGTTTTAGTGGTAATAAATAATATTAAGCCGAAGTCCTACTCATTTTCGATGTAACTTGACTAATTTAGGAGAACCTTGATATGATTTTGTACTTTCCGCGACCGTTGAGTCAACATTCAATGATCCTTCAATACTATGTTTTGCACGCTAAGAGATATGAAATGGCCTGTCCAATCGATTAACCTTAACCAACTAGTTAGTTAGTTAATCTTTATTTGGCACTGGTAGTCATTTTTACAATATATACAATTTTTTACAATACTTTTAAAACTCTTTACAAGAGCATAAGTGGGCAACTTACAGTGCTTTAGTATTTTACATTTAATTTATGTTTTCTCTTACATAGTCAATAATATTTCTTTTAAAGGTACATAAATTAGTCTCTGTTTTTAAATATGTTGGTAGGTCACTAAAAGCTTGATAAGCCATATATTTGGTAGTCCGTTTTCCTTTTTTTGTTCTCATACTTTGGACTTTTATATCGCCTTCACTTCTTAGGCTATACGTTGAACAGTGTCTAACAGCGCAGGGCAATTTTAGGAAGTCTTCTTACTTAGTTGGTCTAGCTCAATTTTACTAATCAAATATTTTTGCTAATCAGGCTCATTGAATTTCGTCACTGGCTTGATACTGATTAACTGTGATGTAATGTAATGGCCGAAAACGCATGGAAGTCTCATAGAAACTGTATTTTTCTTTCTTCTAAATCTATAAAACATGCTTCTTGGATTCCTGCGTCGACAAGTTTCGAAACGTGTATGGGAAATAATTTGGTGATTCTCAGGGCAACGCAAAAATTTAGCAAGCGATATTAATACTCGACTGCGCAATTACGTTTCATAAACGATGCTAGATTCTCAAGTGTTTGAGAACCTGTAGTATTGCTGAAAACAGTTGTTCTGACCTTCGTGTACAGCCATAAGTGCCAAACGACACCATACAACTGACCGTAATTCACATTTTCTTTATAAAAAACCGGCCAAGTGCGAGTCGGACTCGCGCACCGAGGGTTCAGCACAATCCTGTAGGTATATAAGTAAAAGTTCATCCATCACGACAATCTATAAAAGAAAGCAACATTGTTTCATGCCAAATTTCAAGACTCTAGGTCGACTGGAAATACCCTTTAGGTTTAGATTCCCTTGAGAGTGTCGAAAATTTCCGGAAATTTGCAGCATAAACGGCTGTTTTCACAGCTCCAAGAGACAGTAGACCTGAGTATTTGGTATAAATTCCAGTTTGATACCTCCACGCGTTCGTGAGCAAAAGGGTCTTGACAGTCAGACAGACGGACGGACAACAAATTGATCCTATAAATGTTCCGCTTTTTTCTTTCGAGGTACGAAACCCTTAAAACGAAGTTGAATGCGATCTTGTGAGACCTTTCACCATCTCTCTCTGACAAACGTGAGATATTGGTTCAGTGAATTTAAGCGTGATCGAAGATCTTTTAAGGGTTCCGTACCAAAACGGGGCCAACTGAATCCTGTTACTCAGGGTCGGTCCGTACGTATATCACGGGGCTGGGTAGACACTCGCAATTTGCACAGACCGTGTTCTTCTATGTCCACTTTGGAAACAAATAATAAAAAAATGATATATAGTAAAGTTAAGAAATAAATGGAATATTGGCAAAACAAATATTGTCTTAAAAATCACAACTTAATTTTATACCAAGAAGTTGGCTATGAGAAATTATATTAAAAAAGACAACCAGCGGAGTTTGGCAAGGGATGCTTCGAACAAGGCCACTGTACGGTAGTACGGAACCCCTTATGTGCGTGTCCGAATCAGACTTGGTTATTTTTTGTATTTTCATCAAGAGCGAAAAGAAAGTTGTCGCCCTTTGGGTGCGGCGACTGCTCGCGATGGTCAATAAGCGGATACTGCTCAAAATGACGAAGCAGTTATTGGACATCTTTAAGCGAACTTTTCAAAAGATGTTACATCGGGTAGCCAATGGTGATGAAATTTTGATAAATTATTTAACGAGAGAGCCCAAGTAACAGTCTAAATAATCTATTTTTCTTAGTTAATCTGCTCCGAAGAAGACAGAATTGGCTTTTTTTTATGAAAGAAGAATGATGACAAATCAAATTCTTAAAAGAATGGGAGAAACGGTTAGCAGGCGTTGTAACAAAAACACTTATAATCTGTTTCAGGCAATTCTTTCAGAATCTAATATTCAACTTTATCTCTTCGACGACATCTGATTCAAGAAATATACAAAGTCTTCGGTGAAATGATGTTCTTGTTTACACAATTCGAATAGCAAAACTAATTTTGCTCCCATTGTTTCGTCCTTTGACCGACTCTCATTCGAACTAAGTTCATTAGCAGGAAAAAAAAAGTTGAAGATTACTTTTCCGCAAGCTCGCAACAACTCCTGTTAAACCAAAATCAACACAACTAACTTCACTTAATGCATAATTAATCCAATAATACGCTGACTAATTAATTTATTTTTATTATTCCACAAAAACCAAATACATGTAGGTTGGCCTTTTTTTCCGTACAAATTCGAAACCATTATTCGGCTACTTTTGTGGTTATCCCCTAATAAGCCAGAGGAAGTTTGATACACAATCACAAACCAATCTGTGCTCCTCCTGCCTTCATCATTCGACACAACAAATCGAAAAACTTTCCAATTTTCCCTCAAACACCCGCCGCCGCGCCGCGCTGTCTTTCTTTTTTTTTCCAAGAAGTTAATGCTTACATTTGATGTACTTATACCCACACTAGCTCCACTTCACCACCATCAGATCCTTCATGAGGCGGGAAAACAATGAAATCCTTGCAAAGTCAGACAATCTACGCCTCGAAACAAGAAAAAAAAAAACAAGAACACAAAAATTGAAAGAAAAATTCCAGAAAACAGGAAGAACGCCCCAAAAAGGAATTACAACTTCACACAGCAAATTTCTTTTGTTTTGCCTTCCTTCTTCGTCCATTTCATTGCGTCATTCGGTTGGGTTAATGTACTTGTTACCACATTAAGGATCTCGACCTAGCTTCATCATCAACAGCCTGATGCGGGGTCGATGTAATATCTAATTGAAAAAAAAATAACATAAAGTTTTTCTATCAACACCGCCGCTACAAGGATAATAATTATGACGTGACGTGCGGTAGGTATTTGGCCCCGAGTTTACGACTATTTCATCACACATACGTTTCCTTGAACGCATATTTATAGGTTCCCGTTTTTGGAGTTCTTCTCACTTCAACTCCAGCATCCATGTGTGTGTGTGTGGAAAGTTTTCCCAAAAAAGGATAACATTTTTCGATTGTCATCGGATTTCACATTTGTTGTTTGGCTTTCCATTCTTTGAATTTTGTTGCTGCCTGAGGATGTGAGGAATCCTGTTGCTCGTTGGAACAACTGCTGCGAAGGATATTCTTAACTCCAGCGCCTGCGAATGCCACTGGTAGAGTGAACATTTTTCTTGTCCTTTTCCTAGGCATCGTTAAATATGAAATGGACTGAGTTCGATTCTGGGAGCAAGGCGGCGGGGACGGGGGCGATTACAAATAACTTTTCAGCGAAATATATGTGAAAAGTTTTCCAATTCCAATTCCAAGTCGCAGTAGTTTTTGGAAGTTAATCGGGTTTTATATCCTTTTCCGGATAAATCGGAGGCGACATTTATTGGCACCAAAAGCTGAGTGAAAATTATTTCATACGTATACAATGTGTTTTTAACATTTTACCGTCTCTATTCACACTGAATTCGAAGGAACTCTTTTGGATTTTTACTTTTCGTCCTTTTTTTTTCTTCGACATTAGTGTGAAAGTTTTCCCAGAAAATCTACTGTAAAATTTTTGAATTTCGTAACCGTGAATGGATGTTATTTGATGTTTCGAAGGACTCGATGTGACGTTTGCAGTTTCATTTAAAAGTCACATATGCAGGACTTGGCTTATTAGACGGCTCTTCGCTTTTTTTTATAGAAAGTTGGAACCTCAATTTGTAAACTGGGTCGTCCTGTAAGGAGTGAAATAATGTATGGCAATTGTGGGCTCGACTTCAAAATAATTCAACTTTATTATTCTTAAAACTAATTACATGGATTTCAAAGTGAGATAAACGGGAGATGATGCGACTTGATGTGGCCAGCAGCTCGCCGGAAAAACTCATCTGTCAAAAAACATCTGTAATGGAGGCCAGCAACCGGAAACTAGCTCCACGCCCTATGTGTGCAAACCTCGCTATACTGGATGCGTTTAGCTACTTCTTTTGGTCACAACACTTTCCTCCACACTTATTTTAACTCGAGTCTTACTTGCTTACTCCTTAAACGTTCGGATCTCATTAGCGTGAGTGACGTAGGGTTGAGTGACGTAGGGCTGGCCGATGACGGCGGTTGCTCAACTTCCGTTCTTTTGGTAAGAGTGGTTGCTGCCATAGTCGGAGCAGTTAGTCGCACGGGTGATCGGCCCTTAACCAAGGGTGGAGATGGTGGACGTCCTTCTATGACCATAAGGGACCTCCTGGCTGACTTATCGGGCAGGCGGCATCTGAATTATAAGAACGAACTGGATAAGGGTTATCACTTGCATGAATTCCTGATAAAGAAGAGTTATCTCCATTTGTTGCCACTGCTCTGCATCAAATTTGATTTTGGCGACGACGCCATGTTGCTCCAAATTCGGTTTTCACTTGATACATTCGCCTCCCGCTCGTTCCTAGGATGATGGCCTTAACCCATTTCAATTTCCGAAGGTATTGTCGGACGAAAACGGTTTGACCTACGGAGAACATCATCTTCACTTCTCCTTCATCCGTTTTTCCCGGAGCTGGATGCAAGGCAGCCAATATGGTACGGTGGCAACGTCCGTGAAGTTTTTCTGCTAGAGACTTTCCATCGATACCAGGTGCAGAAGGATATGTATCATAGATAAAAACACTTATATAGCATAATCATTCTGAGTTGTACTAAAGAGAATTTTCGCCAGCGAAGTTTTGAACGTTCGCACCATCCGTTCCGCGGCTCCGTTTGATTCTGGATTCAATATTTTTATTTTCTAGACATTA